>CANTUQ010000069.1:4555000-6022500 GCA_947683425.1 Excoecaria cochinchinensis
TTTTTGGATCAGCTCGACCGGCTAAAAAATTAAAAATTTTGAGGGGTCATAACTTTTGACTCAGGTTGAGTTACGGGAGTCACTACATGTTAAAATGAATCGGTCTGAAAATCGAAATTAATTGACTAATTAATGGTTATTATTTTGAAAAAAATCAATATTAATAGACTAATTCACTACAAGAATTTTGTGAAATAGCAACGGAAAAATAGCAAGGGAATTTTTTCCGTTGCTAAATAGCAACGGAATTCTTGTTCCCTTGCTATTTAGCAACGGAAAAATTATTCCGTTGCTATTTTTGGTTACGTTTCACACATATAGCAACGGAAATTTTTTCGATATTTTCGGTCGCTAAAAGAGGAGGGAAATTTTGGCGCGTAAATTTACCAACGGTTATTAGCAACGGAATTCAAAAACCGTTGCTAAATATCGCGCGAATAAAAAAAGGGAGGTATTTGGAGCGAAAAATAGCAACGGAAATATAGTTCCGTTGCTAATTTAGCAAGGGAAATATAGTTCCCTTGCTAATTTAGCAACGGTTAATTGTTCCGTTGTTAAATGTAAAAAATTAGCAATGGAAAATTTTTTCCGTTGCTATTTAGCAACGGAAATATATTTCCGTTGCTATTTACCTAATTCTTTGTTATTTTTGTCATTTTAATTGGGACCTCAAATAGCAACGGAAATATATTTTCGTTGCTATTTAGCAACGGAATTTTGATTCCGTTGCTATATATGTGTAAAGATAAAAAATTGGGTCCTAAAATAGCAAGGGAAATATATTTCCGTTGCTATTTAGCAACGAAAACATGATTCCGTTGCTATTTAGCAACGGAAACATTTTTCCGTTGCTATTTACCTAATCCTTTATTATTTTTTTTATTTTCATTTCATTTTAATTGGGACCTCAAATAGCAACGGAAAATTGATTCCGTTGCTATTTAGCAAGGGAATTTTGATTCCGTTGCTATAAATGTATAAAGATAAAAAAATTGGGTCCTAAAATAGCAAGGGAAATAGATTTCCCTTGCTATTTAGCAACGGAAACATGATTCCGTTGCTATTTAGCAACGGAAACATTTTTCCGTTGCTATTTACCTAATTTTTTATTATTTTTTTCATTTTAATTTCATTTTAATTGGTACCTCAAATAGCAACGGAAAATTGATTCCGTTGCTATTTAGCAAGGGAATTATGATTCCGTTGCTATAAATGTATAAAGATAAAAAAAATTGGGTCCTAAAATAGCAAGGGAAATATATTTCCGTTGCTATTTAGCAAGGGAAATGTATTTCCGTTGCTATTTAGCAAGGGAAAAAATGTTCCGTTGCTATTTACATAATTCTTTATTATTTTTTTCATTTTAATTTCATTTTAATTGGGACCTCAAATAGCAACGGAAAATTGATTCCGTTGCTATTTAGCAAGGGAATTTTGATTCCGTTGCTATAAATGTGTGAAGATAAAAAATTGGGTTCTAAAATAGCAACGGAAATATATTTCCGTTGCTAAATAGCAACGGAATCATTTTCCGTTGCTATTTATTTTAAATAGAGAAACAAAATAAGAGAAGATAAAATAAATAATTAAAAGAGAGAGGGAGTCACGAAGACTGGAGATCGGGAACGAGAGAGAGACCAAGACAGAGAGGGAGCTGCGCGAGGCAGAGCCGGCGACCTCCGACGCCGATCAGGGGTGGTGATCGGACCACCGCAATCTGCAGCGTCGTCCCCGCAGCGCCGTTCCCCCATACGCAGCGTCACCGTCTCAGGAGAACGGAGGAAGACCCGCAACCTTCTTCAGCATTTTTCGGCCAACCCCGACGGCGAGGGACGACACGAAGGGCACCGTGGGACTCATGGCGGAGAGGTGAAGCTTCCGGTGGCTGTGGATCCTCCTCACTCGCCGGGGATGGACAGATCGTAGGAGAAGAAGACCGAAGCTTCCGACGGCGATTCCGGCTAAACGGCGCCATGGATGGTCGCGTGACCACCGGAACAGCAATCCTGACGCAACCAGCTTCCTTCCGGTGATCTCAGTTCCTCCGGTGAAGCTCCGGCGAGACTCTGGCGACGTTAAAGGGGGCTAAAATATGCAGAAAAATAGGTTAGTGACCACCAAATTTATTTTTCCCAACTAATTTGTGCATGAATTAAATGGATAATTTGTGATTTTATAGTGACAGAATGTGAATTGTTATGGTTTACTGAATTGATTGATAAATTTGCTATGTTAAATGTGAAACTGGTTGGATTAAATTGAATTTAGTAAATTATTGTTGTTTTAGTGACAGTAATTAATTTTTATCAAGGTTTTATTGTGGAAATTACCACTGTTGCTGCTGTATTTTTTTTAATGCACATCTTCAAGCTTCTTGAGGTATTCGACTGTTGCATGTTAAATTGTTGATATAAATTTCGGAACAATAGATGCACATTGTATAAATGCTTCTATTGTGTGCATCCAATTTTTAGAGTTAGTTTCTTTGAATTTGCAATAAGTTTCTCTTTAAAGAGTATAAAGTTAGAATTGTATTATCTATGTTTACAGTTTAACACTAGTTAAGGATAAATGGAATTGGGTTTAGGAAGGTGAAAAATTTAAGATGAACTAAAATGTAATAAACATTTGATGAATAATTTGTTAATGTATGCGGACTTTTAATGTGTATACTGTTTCTTGTTAGATTTTATGAGAAATAATTCTAATAGGGTCAAAGAAAAGTCACAGCATAATATGAAATTAGGGAGAATAAATTACTTTTAAAATTTAAATTTATGGGCTATGTATTGATATTTAAGCTTAGTTGAATGGTGAATTAGTTGATATGAGAAGTTTGCTTTCTCTTTACATGGCACAGTCTAACTTAGATAAGAAATGCTGCTTTTGTTATAAGTTAAATTATTAAAATTTTTGTATTATAAGATAATAACACGAGTACATATTGATCGTATGGTAATGTAATATCAAAATTGATTTTAAATTGTTCATGTTAACAGGTTTATTCCATCAGGTGTTTGTTCAAGAAAAATTACATCCAAATTCAAAGAATCGGGTGTTTGTTCAACCACAGTCGCTATGTTGATGGATTCTTTAACTGCGTTAAAGAATCGGGTTAAAGATTTGGAAACACATCGTGCTCCGCAGTCAGATCGGTCTCCTTTACCTCCACCTCCACCTATGTAGTATTTTTAATGTCATTTGTATTGAATTTATATTTTGTTTGTGACAGTTTTACTAGTTTTTTACTTTACAATAATATTATACTGAATTTAATTTTGTGATATTTTTTTGGATTTTTCTTTTATATATTATAATATATTTTCAGGATTTTAATTATTGTGTATTACAATTTTTATATGAGATTATAAGCATACATTATTAATATATACAGGATTTGAATTATATAAATTTAATAAATAATTTTTTTCACTTATTTTAAAAATAGCAAGGGAAATGTTTTTCCGTTGCTAAAATAGCAACGGAAATGTTTTTCCGTTGCTATTTTAGCAACGGAAAAACATTTCCCTTGCTATTTTTAGCAACGGAAATGTTTTTCCGTTGCTATTTTAGCAACGGAAAAACATTTCCCTTGCTATTTTTAGCAACGGAATAACATTTCCGTTGCTAATCCCTTGCTACAGAAATTATAATAATAATAATAATAATAATAATAATAAAATACGAAAAATAGCAACGGAATTAATATTTCGTTGCTAAAAATAGCAACGGAATATGAATTCCGTTGCTAAAAATAGCAACGGAATATGAATTCCGTTGCTATTTTTAGCAACGGAATAAATATTCCGTTGCTATTTTTAGCAACGGAATTAATATTCCGTTGCTAAAAATAGCAACGGAATTCATATTCCGTTGCTATTTTTAGCAACGGAAAATTTTTCCGTTGCTAAATTTAGCGTCGGCCGAAATTGCAACGGAACTTTCCGTTGCTATTTTCCGTTGCTAATTTTAATTAGCAACGGAAAAGTAGCAAATTCCGTTGCTATTTTCCCTTGCTATTTCTTCATTTTCTTGTAGTGATTATTTTTTGACTCATAGAGTGATTAATCGATTCATGGCCACCCTTAATAAAAGATAACATTATAAAAACTAAATTAGTTAATTAAATTAAAAGTCAATTAATAGAACAATTAATTAATTATTAATTTAATGAGAAAAAAATAAATATTTTTCTTAAATGATAGAAATTCCTCAGATCATCCAAATTTTCAGCTTTATATAGATAAATAACAATAATAAATAAATAAAAGTAATACATTTGAACCATAGTTAACAACTAAAAAATTGAGAAAAATAACTTAAATATGTAATGGTTACCTGATTCATAAAATCCTATTATTAGAACTATTTAATTTTTTGGTTGAACCGATCAACTAAATCTTAAATAAAAAAATATGATTTAGGGGGTTTTTGGGTTGAGTTGGAAACTTTGGCATCGGTTTGTAAGATAAAAAGTCTGTTAATCCCTAAACCATCTATTTTCTGCCTTCTCTCAATCACCCGATCGTTCTTCTCCCATTTCTCAATCGCACTATTCTTAGTCGACCTGTGCCATCGACGGAAGAAGAAGCAGAAGAGCCTCAACCTCGCTATACTTTACCCGATCTCACTCTCTCTCTCTGTCTCATTCTCGCTTTCTCTCTATATCGTCTCACTCTCTCTGTCCCAGTCTCGCGCTCTCTGTCTCCCTCTTTCTCTCTATCACGATCTCACTCTCCCTCACTCGATTTCGTGATATCAAACAGGTGTGTGTTTTTGACTAAGATAGTAATATTTTCTTCCGTATCTAGCAGATTCTGCTTGTTCTAATTTGTTTGTGGGCAAGAGTTATTTACGATTTCTACTGTAGATGTTAAATGCTAAATGAATTAATTGTTGCGAGCAGATTCTAATGTGTATAGTATTGAAATCTTTGCATTAGGTTAACTGAAATAGCAGATCAAATGAATTTAAACGCTAATTAAATTAATTTCTACTCTAATGTTGCTTGCTTGTTCCTTGTTCATTTTATGTGTTTCAGATTATGCAACTCCCTGTTGTAGCTGTGGTATGATTTTTGGCATGCAACTAGCATTATCCTAAAATTTTTGTTGTTTATTAGTTCTAACAATTCAAAACATATGTTACCAGTATGTGAGGCAGGTTTTTACAGTTTGTGATGATTTCCTTCAAAAAAGCAATTCTATTTGTCAATGCATTTGTGAATGCTAGATTTGGTCAGGTAAATATTGCCAAATTTGTATGCTGAAGTGCTTTAGTTTGTAGGTTATTTGATATTTGTTGTTTGCATAAATCACAGGACAAATTAATGACAATTCCATCAGACTTTTCAAGTGGCGGTTCTTCAGGAAATTGGCTTTTTAAGAATAAAGAACATGGAAAGGTCAGTGTAGCTGTGAGTCCGGTATGCATTCCTTTAGTATTGCATGATTCTTTCATAATTTTCTGCAAAGTTCTTGTTTATGTGACTCATAACAGGGTATGGTCTTATTGTGGGATGTGGAATAGATATTAAATGAAGTCAAAGTTTAAAAGTGTTATAATTATTTTTCATAGAAAATGAATGGATTCCTTGCTCTAATGAAATTTGGTGATTCTTATGGAATTTGGATTGTGTGTAAGGGTTTGGCTTGTACGTGTTTTAAAGGGTGGCCTAGTGAGTCTTTTTTCGTTGTCACTCAGGTAAAATTATACTTGAAAAGCAATTTATATTAGGGATCTATTTTATGACTTGAAGTTGAACTACTTTGTGTGACCTATGCAACATGCAATAATTAATCAAAGCTCTTTGAAAATATTGTCTTTTCTTCTCTCATTTTTTCCTGCTCTCTCAAAATGATTAAACTGTATACTCTTCAGATTTTAGTCGTCAAGGTCTGATATTTTATTTCAAATTCATGTACTGTGCTGCTCAAGGTTGTTGATCTATTTTGTATCTGTTGAAAGTATACTATACTCAAGGGATACTATGTCTCTAGTTCCCTCTGTCAATTTGTTAAGATTATTTCATGGCTTCATTCTCTGTGCTAATTTTCATCGACATTGTCATTCTTTTTATGGAAATTCTACTTTGCTTTGGAATCGGAAAGTACTTGGGCATCATTATGCCTAATCGACCTTTGGCCAGTTAAATGAGTTTGATTATGATTTTGACTATGCTAGGAGTTGCTAAATTTATTATAGGACTATGAGAAGATGGGAAAGAAGAATGCTTTACTTTCTTATTTAAATGGAATTTATTTTCCATTAATTATTTCCTCTCATTAGATTTTTTTTTTTGTAGGAACGGGATGCAAACTTTGAAGTTTGAACAGAGTTTATTTCTGGATTATGTGTTAGAATATTTTAATTTTTTGCATTAGGTAATATATTTTTATTTAATTAACATCTTGTTTACATAAATACTCTATTATTAGTTGATTGATAATTTCCTTCAGAAATTTAATTGATTGTATAACATTAAATTTAAAATATGTCATTTTTAGTACAATGTATATATGACAAGTATATTTGTCATAATTTGTCAACTTATTAGTTCATAAATGACGATATAATATTCACAATTACGATATTAATATTGTCATAAAAAATATTTCTTAATGACAACAAAACATTGTCATTAAAACTATTTTTTTGTGACAATTATTTTTATTTGTTTTGATGTCACTAATTTGTAAAATAATATGACATTCATCATTAATATATATTAATTTAATGACGAAATTATTTTTTGTCACTTAAAAGTATTAGATTTAGTGACGAAATTAAATATTTTATGACGAAAATTATATTTATTTATGACGATAATTACGTAACCAATGCTTAATGGTTTTAATTAGAAGCAGAGTTTCGTCATTAAAAATATTTAATTTCGTGACGAATTTTAAATTTATCATAAAAAATACCAATCTTTAGTGGCGATAAACAATATAATATGATGAAATATAATTTTATTTATGACATAATTTTTGTCATGAAAAGTAAGAACTAAAGGTGACGATAATAATTTCCGTCACAAAAAATATACTTACGGTGACAAAAAAGTAAATTGTCACGTAAATTTTTATATTACGCGCCTACTGTTACGTTTTCTATGACGATAAAAAATCGTCACTTTATTTTTTCAACGACGAAAAATGAATTTTTTATGACAATTTTTTGCGTCATAAAAAGTCAAATTTCTTATAGTGTGGATGTATAGAAAAAAACACCCGATGCTTACATTAATCCTGAATTTATGGAAGGAGTTCATTTATTTATAGAATATGCAGTTCTCAACCTGCATACATGGACGGCCCAAAAATTAGATGTCCATGTAAAAAGTGCAAACACATTAGTTATCTTCCTGTTGATGAAGTGCATCTCCATTTGCTAAGAAAAGGATTTGTTCCAAATTATTTTGAGTGGACACGGCATGGGGAGCCATTAATTTGTAGCACCTCAAGGGGTAATGTGGTTAACATGTCAATAAATGTAGGTGAATATGTTGATGGAGGGGGTGAATTTATGACATATGATATGGGTGCAATTAATAATCTTTACACCTAAATGGTTTATGATGCAGCTGGCTATGAGTTCAAGGAAAATATACCCCATGTCGAAGAACCCAACGCGCAAATGCGATAAAGTTCTACGACTTACTAAAATCAGCCGATCAAGAATTATGACCAGGTTGTGATAACATGACTCAGTTATCTTCGGTTGCTCGAATATTGAACATAAAATCTGAAGGTCATATTTTCGATAGAAATTTTGATAAAATTCTTGTTTGGTATAATGAATCATTGCCTTCTGACCATAAAATAATTGATAATTTTTACAATATTAAGAAACTAGTTAGAGGTCGTATTTTACCTGTTGAGAAAATTGACTGTTTCAGGTTGGGATGTATGTTATTTTGGGGAGATGATATTGATTTACAAGATTGCGAATTTTATGGTTAACCTAGGTAGAAACCGAGAAATTGTACTAGGAAGGAGAAATTAGTACCTTGGAAGCGGATGTATTATTTCCTGTTTACCCTGAGACTGCAGAGACTAGATGTATCTGATGTTACTACACCTCACATTAGATGGCATGGCAAACATGAACACATAGATGGAATAATGAGCCATCAATCGGATGCAGTCGCATGGAAAAATTTTAATAACATCCACCCTGATTTTGCTGTTGAACCTCGAAATGTTAGGCTGTGTTTGAGCACTGATGGGTTTCAACCTTTTGGTCAATCCGACCATCAATATTTGTCATGGCCAATCGTAATTACTCCTTACCCCCTAGATGTGTATAAATGAGGCATATATGTTCTTGACGGTGATTGTTCCAGGGCGTAGGAATCCAAAGCATAAAATTGATGGATATTTACAGCAATTGATATCTGAATTGCAATGGTTTTGGGATATCGGTGTTGAAAAATATGATGCATCCCTTAAACAAAATTTTATGATGAAAGCAGCATTACTATGGACGGTTAGTGACTTTCCTGCATATGCCATATTGTTTGGTTGAAGCACGGCTGGGAAATTAGCTTGTTATTACTATGGCAATGATTCAGATGCTTTTTATCTTCAAAATAAGTGCAAAACATCTTGGTTTGACAACCACAGGAAGTTCCTTTCACCGGATCACCCATTCAGATGCAATAAGAAAAAGTTTATTAAGAATAGAGTAGCACAAGAATCTCCTCCTGTTATTAGAGGTAGTGATAAAATCTTGCAGGAGATTGATGAATTGGATTTGCTTAAAGTTACGAAACTTGATGCTAAAGAAGTTAATGGCAGAATTAGCAAATACTTTGGTTGGAGGAAAAAAAACATCCTTTGGGATTTGCCATATTGGAAATCTAATTTGTTACGGCATAATCTAGATGTGATGCATATAGAAAAAAATATTTTTGACAATGTGCTCAACACAATTATGAACATAGAAGGGAGGACAAAGGACAATGCAAAATTATAAGCAGATTTAAAGTTGTTTTGTAGAAGGACCGAGTTAGAAAAAGATACTCGAACAGGAAAATATCCAAAAGCATGTCATACTTTAGACAAAAAACAAAAAGAAGTATTGTGTGAGTGGTTAAAAAGGCTAAAGTTCCTGGATGGTTATCTATCAAACTTAGCAAGGTGCGTTGACATGAGAAAGTACAAATTATTCGGAATAAAAAGTCATGATTGTTATGTGTTCATGCAACGGCTAATCCCAATTGCATTTTGAGAGTTATTGCCGACTAAGGTGTGGGAAGCTAATTTTGCCTACGGTATAATTGCCGATGAAAAAAATTGAGTTTCTCGACAGAAAATTGTTAAGTGCCTAATGTTGCATGTTTTGGTTTAATTTTTCTCACTTTATTGCATTTTATTTTGGCTCAAATTAGTACTTTTTACTTGTTTTGTGATTTTGGTAATTGTAGGGTTAAAATGATGGAAAGAAAGTAAATTGAAGCTAAATGGAATGAATTTGGAACAGCCATGAAAGTGCAAAGAATTTTGAAGTAAAAAGCTGATTTTGGGCTTAGCCTTGCCCAAAGGCTAAGAGGCAAGGGTAAGGAGCTGCCTTGCCCAAGGCTAATGGCCAAGTCGTGACAGCAGATGCAGATTTAGGTTTTTAATTTAAAAATTAACTTAGCCGCCAGCTGGACCTCATCAGATTTTTAGGGATAATTAAGCTGTAATTAAGGGGATAATAGGCAGTATTTTTAGGAAGATAATATTACATTTAATATTTGTAATTTATTTTCAAAGTTTGGATAGGATTTGATCACCTTCTTAACTTATCTAGGTTTTATTCCTTTATAGTTGGAGAAAAACGTGAATAGTGACATCTCTTCTCTTCCTTCTTCATCTGCGTTTTTCTCAAAACTGTAACAGGGAGTTTATTTTCTCAATTTAATTTTATTTTTGTTTTACTTCAATTATGTGTGGCTAAAAACTCTTATTCTAGTTAAGGATTAATTCAAAGCCAGGTTTTATTCACCGTGAAATTGTTGCAATTATTTATTGATCTTAATTTCATATAATGTTCATGTTATTTACTGATGTTTAGAGAAACCATATCTCGATTGTTATTTGTTTTATGTTCAATGAGGCGCCGTTGTTCATTTAATTAAATAACATATTGCTAGTTAAATTTGATAAATTCGTAATTGTTTAGTAGAGTTAACAACAAGTGGCAATCATTATAGCTTCCTCACAAGGGCTGTTACACTGAGTAGATGCATGATTGGGTCTAAATCAATCTCGCGTGAGGTCGATTGGCTAAGGTCAGGTCTTTCTATTTCTTTAATGCTGTCAATAAATTAAATCCTTGCGCATGTTTAGGGTTATTTATTGGTTAGAAATTAATTATAGTCTTACTTGATTAATTCAATAATACGAAAAGATTAGGTCGGGAGCACGAAGCCGACGGTTATAACTGGTCCTTTATATGATTTTCAGATTTATTCTTTTGTCAATGATCGGTTGAATTAATCCTGTGCTGCGAATGTCTTTAACTGGAATTTATTGCATGTTGAATTTTCTTTTAATCAATTTATTGTTCGTTTATTTATTTCTTCAAATTCAGTAATTGTTAGCTTTTGTTTTATGAAAATCCCCCTTTTATATTTTTATTGTTAAAAATCTGGTTATTCAAAATTATTTCAGTGCTAGTCACTGTGGATTCGACCCTTTCTTACCCTATTTACAATTTATTTGATAGGTTAATTTAGGTATTTATTTTTGGTGGCTTCAACACCCATCAAATTTTGGCGTCGTTGTCGGGGACTAGTCTAACTTGATTTAATTTGTTAATGACCAGGTCTAAAATTCCGGGAGAAATTTTGTTCGATTCAAAAATTGAAAAAACAGCCCGAAGACTAAGGAAATAGACAAGGTTACGCAAGTAACTTGCTAGAACTTCTTCCCAACAGCAATAAGAAGAAGAGGAAACTGATTTTATTGAATTTTCAGCCGAAATAGAAGAGGAAAGAATGGCGGAACAGACTTTGAGAGAGTTAAATGCACCCCCTTTGAACCAGCAACCCCTGTGATAACTTATCCAGCCTTGGACACCATTTTTGAACTAAAATCGGGGCTGATTCACTTATTACCCACTTTTCGTGGCTTAGAGAATGAAGAGCCTCACAAGCATTTGAAAGAATTTCATGTGGTTTGTTCCGGTATGAGACCACAAGGATTTACTGAAGAACAAGTGAAATTAAGGGCCTTTCCATTCTCATTAGTTGATTAAGCAAAGGAGTGGTTATTGAATTTACCATCAGGAACAATCATAACGTGGACTGATATGTCGAGAATGTTCCTGGATAAGTTTTTTCCAGCCTCCAGAGCTGCTGTAATTCGGAGGGAAATAAGTGGAATCAGATAAAAGGATGTAGAGTCACTTCATGACTATTGGGAAAGATTCAAGAAATTATGTGCAAGCTGCCCCCAACATGGAATTACTGATCAGTCCCTTATTCAATATTTCTATGAAGGTATGTTGAGTATGGAGAGAAGGATGATAGATGCAGCAAGTGGGAGAAGCCTTAACAATAAAACCCCGGCACAAGCACGTGAGTTGATACAGAACATGGCAGCCACTTCCCAACAGTTTGGAAGATATCAAGAGCCCCCAAGAAGAGTACATGAGGTAAATTCTTCTTCCATTGAAGATAAACTTAATGCTCTAACTGTTGTTGTACAAAATATGGCTGCAGGTAGAACTCCTCAAGCAAAAGTGTGTGGAATTTATGCATATGTTGGGCACCCAACTGATATGTGTCCCACTCTACAAGATGATTTACAAGAACAAGTGAATGCTTTAAGTGGATATGTTGGACAACCCCCTAGGAATTATGATCCGTATTCCAACACGTACAATCCAGGGTGGCGAGATCATCCCAATTTCAGCTATGGCGTAAGGCAGCAAAATCCACCACAAATATTCCAATCGAGACCACCACAACAGCCTATCCAAACAGCTCCTAAATTAGGTTCGTCTCTTGATGAAATTGTTCACTCTTTGGTAACTAATATGCAACAACTTCAACAGGAAACGAAGGCTAGTATACAAAACTTGGAGAAACAAATGAGCCAAATGGCAAATTCAGTGAGCAGATTGGAATCCCAAGGGAGGTTGCCATCTCAAACCATTGAAAATCCTAAACAAAATGTGAGTGCAATTATTTTAAGGAGTGGAAAAGAGCTAGAACAGCCCCTGCCCAAGAAATGTGACCAGAAAATGGCAAGAAAAGCTGAAACAGAGATGGAAATTGAGGAAAATGAACAACCCAAAGACAAAACTTCAGAACAGCCCCCAACTATAGTCATCAGACCCCCTTTTCCTGAGAGATTGGCCAAATCTAAGAAAGAAAAGGAGGAGAAAGACATATTTGAGATATTCCGCAAGATTGAGGTAAATATCCCTTTAATTGATGTTATTAAACAAATACCTCGATATGTAAAATTTCAAGAATTATGTACTAACAAGAAAAAGTTAGTTAGGTATGAGAAAATAACTGTGAGTGAGAATGTTTCAGCTGTACTTGAAAGAAAAATGCCAAAAAAAATGCAAGGATCAAGGAATGTTTGCTATTCCCTGTCAAATGGGTAATGTTAGCTTTAAGAAACCAATGTGTAACTTAGGTGCATCAATAAATGTTATGCGTCTGTCAATTTATTCTTCTTTAAATGCTGGGCCTTTAGAAGAAACGGGAGTAGTAATTCAACTTACTAATAGGTCAATTGTTTATCCTGAAGGATTATTAGAGGATGTTTTAGTGCAGGTTAATGGCTTAATTTTTCCAGCTGATTTTCATGTTATTGATATGGATGGTGATGACAAATCTTTGGAGTCATCTGAAATTTTATTAGGAAGACCTTTCCTTAAAATAGCTAAGACCAAGATAGATGTGTATGCAGGTACACTTACAATGGAATTTGATGATAAGATGGAAAAATTTAATGTTTATGATGCCATGAAAAATCCTAGTGTTATATCTTCTGTTTGTGATGTAGATAAAATTGAGCCTTTAACTCCTCCAGTGTCTGAATTGAACAGGGATGACAAGTTGCAGGTAACTTTGGGTGATAATGTAAATATGGATAGCACTGATACATTAGAAAAGAAGCTGAATTTGGAAGCAAATTTACAAACAATAGTGAATGAACTTAAAACTTTAAAGGAGACGAGCAATTCTCCTTCTTGGGACATTGATCAATTTTATATTCATAATTCGAAGCAGAATCCTGGTTATGTGTCCAATATTTTTGAAGTAGATGTTACCGCACATTCAGATAATGAATCATTTGAATTGGGTGATACTCCAAGCAGTTTAAATTTTTCATATTTCTTGGACTCTATTTTCAAAAATCCTAACAGTTTTGAGAATAATTTGGTAATTGATACCAATTTGCAGGGAGTAGTGAATGGAAGGACACTAAAATGGGATTTGAGATCGGTTTGAGAGGCGTTGAAGCCTAAAAACGTCTGGCCAAAGACGTTAAATAGAGGCGCTTTTGGGAGGCAACCCACTTCTTAGCCTTGTTCAAGGCTAAGCAAATACTATTTAGATTTAATTTCAGTTTTATTCATTTTATTTTAATTTACTGCCTTCTTCTTCCTATTTTCCTTTTCATGGTTGACTCTATTTATTCTTCAATAAACAGGTAGTGTTAAAAAGCAATTGGACAATTTGAGATTGGTCACTTTGGTTACTTTTTGGGCATATACAATTTACTGATCAAGGGAATCTAATGTCAATTTCATGAGAAATAAGACGTTCATGGAGGCTTCGATGGAAATTTAACTGGATCTTGAATTATTTCTTTTCCATGGCAGGCTCTTTTCAATTTATTTTGGGTTTTTAATAAGTTTATTGGGTTATTTTGTTCTAATTCACGGGCCTTTAACTTAAATGGGTTTTCATCTTCACTAAATTGCATTATTTTAATTCATTTAAGTTGTTTTCTTCTATTTACTTTTTTTCCTTTTAACCCAATAGCTTACTAACTCCTTTTTAATTTTCACTATACAGACCACTAAAGCCGCCGCCCACCACCGATTGCCACCGATCACCGCCGATCCTCCAACCCCGATGCTGCCGACCACTCAGATCCGTCACCGTTGACCCAACATCTACCCGCCGGCGATCGTTACTCCGATCCATCCCGTCGTAACGCGACCCACATCCGCGTGTTCCTCTTCGCGCCTACAGATCGCGCACATCAGCCCTCTTCCATCGCAGCTCGCAGCAGCCCGATGTCCCTTTCTGAAACCAGCCACCAGCAGCTACGTCGCACAACCAGATCCGGCGCCTAGAAGCCTCCCATCGTGCTTGTAGCTCAACCGCAGTCCTCCCTGCCCTGTCGCAACGCCGTCGCAGCCCAAGCACGCCCTCCACCAACTCGACGATCAGCAACACCACTGGAGTTACTAGTCACCCATCGCCAGCCATCGACTTCCAGTAGCAACAAACCACAAACAAAGCTACCACAACACTAAAACAGGGCAGTATCTTCACTCCCTCTTTTTATTTAATTTTTGTGCCACTCTTTGCCCCACGTTGTTGTGTCATTCCGCATTGGGGACAATGCGAGGAGAAAGTGTGGGGGAGGGATTTGATTTAGAAGTGTTTATTTTGTGACTTTGTGTCGAAATTATGATAAAAATTGCTAGTTTTGCTTGCTACTGATTTTGACGGTGATTTGAAGTTGATTTTCCTGCTGAATTTTTGCATCTAATTGGTTAGATATGTGCATATTTTAGTCGATGCTGGAAAATAATTATTTTGGAAAAAATGTGCATATATAGGTTGATTTGCTACTTTGATCGTAATTGGTTGCTAATTATTGTGCAAATCTTGAGTTATCGTGCTTAATTGTTAGATGCTTGTGTTGTAATTCTGTTTATTTGGTTAATTTTATGCAAATTTTTGATATATGTACTTTTATAAAGTATTTTTGGTGACCATTTTTAGCAGAATTGTGCATAAGTTTTGGGTTAGAGTTTAATTTAGAGTTTACCTGGATATGGCTTAAATTGATGCATTTTGTGCTAATTTTTGAAAAAAAAATTATGGTGGTTGATTTGAATGAATAGCACTTGGCACTTCAGCTTCTATATTCCAATGTTGAATTCTTTTGCTGAAATCCAATTAATTTAGTTAATTTTGTGCTAACGCTAGATACATCTACTTCTATAGAGTATTATATCTTTTGGGTAGCCATTTTGAGCAAAACTGCACATAAATCTTGGTTGGCATTTAACTTGGATTATTCTGGCTTGCTAATTTGATGTTTTGGCCATGATTTCTATGCAAAAATGCTGTCATCCTCATTGGGCTTTATAACTTGCCCCCTTGTTCAATGTTGCAATCCATCTTATTCTTTAATATTTGTTAAGTTTCATTCACAATTATAGGGAAAAGTGTTTGTCTAAATCAAGTTCAAAATCATTTAGTTTTTGATTCATTAATTTGTTGGGCAAGTTTGAGTAGTATTCATGATTATTTACCAATTTTCATGCAATTTATGGTGGTCTTAATTACCTTTTGAATTGGAAATGTTAAGGTTTAATTGTTAAGATGAAACATAATTTTTTGCATGACCTATAAATCTATTCTTTGCATTTAAGAAACTTGTTAAAACCTTGTTGGGCACTTGTTTGATATTGCAATTATTTTAGATTGAAGGAACAGGTTATCAAAAAAAAAAAAAACAAAGAAAAAGAGAAAAGAAAAGAAGAAAAGTGAAATTGCAATAATTTTTACTCCGCTGTCCGCTTAAAAGGTGGTTATGAGTAGAGCTAGTAGCCGCTTTGAATTGTGTGATCTGAGTAACCGGGTGTATGCGGGTCAGAACTGGATACATTCGCATAAAAATGATCTCTACATTCATAGTAAGTAGTGTTATCTTTCTTAGGCTGGAAAAATCGGGTGTATGCGGGTCAGAACCGGGTGCCCTCGTGTCTATTACAGTCTAAGTTAAGAAAATATATAAATAATTATATGCAATAAATTTCTTGATTTTTCTTGTTCCTTCATCTAATACAAATGTGAAGTTTGGTGTCTAATTTGGTTTGATGGGTTTTCTTTTATACATTGATTTAATCTTGAATTGGGATATAAATTTTTGTGTGCTTAATGCTTATAAACCTTGTTGTTTCTAATTTGAAAAGGTAGTTGAGAAACCCATATTTTGATATGATTTTGTGGTAAACTATTTTGGACTTCTATTCCTAACTTGCCTTGCATTTTGATTTATTTGGAACTTTTTGGTTTGGAATTTGATTTTTGGGTGGATGAACTTTTGAAAGGATTGTGATTGAAATTTAATTTATGCTTGAGGACAAGCATGGGATAAGTGTGGGGGAATTTCTTAAGTGCCTAATGTTGCATGTTTTGGTCTAATTTTTCTCACTTTATTGCATTTTATTTTGGCTCAAATTAGTACTTTTTACTTGTTTTGTGATTTTGGTCATTGTAGGGTTAAAATGATGGAAAGAAAGTAAATTGAAACTAAATGGAATGAATTTGGAACAACCATGAAAGTGCAAAGAATTTTGAAGTAAAAAGCTGATTTTGGGCTTAGCCTTACCCAAGGCTAAGAGGTAAGGGTAAGGAGCTGCCTTGCCCAAGGCTAATGGCCAAGTCGTGACAGCAGATGCAGATTTAGGTTTTTAATTTAAAAATTAACTTAACCGCCAGCTGGACCTCATCAGATTTTTAGGGATAATTAAGCTGTAATTAAGGGGATAATAGGCAGTATTTTTAGGAAGATAATATTACATTTAATATTTGTAATTTATTTTCAAAGTTTGAATAGGATTTGATCACCTTCCTAACTTATCTAGGTTTTATTCCTTTATAGTTGGAGAAAAATGTGAATAGTGACATCTCTTCTCTTCCTTCTTCATCTGCGTTTTTCTCAAAGATGTAACAGGGAGTTTATTTTCTCAATTTAATTTTATTTTTATTTTACTTCAATTATGTGTGGCTAAAAACTCTTATTCTAGTTAAGGATTAATTCAAAGCCAGGTTTTATTCACCGTGAGATTGTTGCAATTATTTATTGATCTTAATTTCATATAATGTTCATGTTATTTATTGATGTTTAAAGAAACCATATCTCGATTGTTATTTGTTTTATGTTCAATGAGGTGCCGTTGTTCATTTAATTAAATAACATATTGCTAGTTAAATTTGCTAAATTTGTAATTATTTAGTAGAGTTAACAATAAGTGGCAATCATTGTAGCTTCCTCACAAGGGCTGTTACACTGAGTAGATGCATGATTGGATCTAAATCAATCTCGTGTGAGGTCGATTGGTTTAGGTCAGGTCTTTATATTTCTTTAATGCTGTCAATAAATTAAATCCTTGCGCATGTTTAGGGTTATTTATAGGTTAGGAATTAATTATAGTCTTACTTGATTAATTCAATAATACGAAAAGATTAGGTCGGGAGCGCGAAACCGACGGCTATAACTGGTCCTTTATATGATTTTCAGATTTATTCTTTCGTCAATGATCGATTGAATTAATCCTGTGCTGCGAATGTCTTTAACTGGAATTTATTGCATATTGAATTTTCTTTTAATCAATTTATTGTTTGTTTATTTATTTCTTCAAATTCAGTAATTGTTAGCTTTTGTTTTATAAAAATCCCCCTTTTATATTTTTATTGTTAAAAATCTGGTTGTTCAAAATTATTTCAGTGCTAGTCTCTGTGGATTCGACCCTTTCTTACCCTATTTACAATTTATTTGATAGGTTAATTTAGGTATTTATTTTTGGTGGTTTCGACACCCATCAAAAATCCTGACTTTGCATCAGAAATTGCTTAATTTCTTATAGTGTATAAAGACTGTTGATGTATTTTTTGTGCAATTAGTATGTGGCTTACTGCAATGTCTTTATAATTCTCACTATGTCAAGACTAGCCAATCACATATTTTGCTATGAGGCATTTGTTCTATATGAATGATCAGTAAGCATAAAATTACATGATGCTGCATAGCTAATTTTTATGAGAATAATCAGTACAATCACTGAAGTTGGATTATGTTGATTGCATTTAATGGCTAGTGAAGAATTCTTATTTTACTTCTAGTTTTAGGCCATCATTTACATTGATATTGTTCAAGTAATTGCCAATGGTCCATACTGAGAAGCTTAATGTCATTTATATGGCTGAATTTTCAATTGATTTTGTAGTTTTGCTTTTTCATATCTGGTGTGTATGTATTTTGCAATGTGGGTCTTGGTTCACTTCTTGCACGATGAGTTTTCGATTTCTTTTTCTTTTCTTTAATAAACGCTTAATGAACTGAGAAGCTAATTGAGCGATGAGTTAGTTAATTGGATTTGAAGATAAAATAAATACACTTATTTATTTAAACATGTGTATATAGATTGTTTTGCGCATTTTTATTATATTCTTACTAGATATTTATTATTATTGCAGCTGAGAAAGAGTCTCAAGATCACATGAAAAAATATATTAAATTTTCAAAACCAGATTGAAGTGTGGAGTGAAATTAGTTAAAGTTGAAAAATACTTCTTTCTTACTACTTGTATATCAAATATTTTTGTAAGACTAATTTTTTGAAATGAACAATTACTTACTATTTGTATATCTAAAACTTTTGATAGACTAATTTGTTGAAATGAACAATTATTTACTATTTGTATATACAATACTTTTGTTAGACTAATTTGTATATCTCACATATCGGCCCATTTGGGACACCCGACCCATTTTAGCCAATATTCCGTTATTATATGATAATTATTTTTCGTTAAAAAATAAGTCAAATGGTTTGACCCATATTTCGGTCCGTTTGGGCCTCCATCCGGCCCATTTAGGCCACCCGACCCATTTGTGCGAAAATTTTTTGGAGTATTTATTAAGTATCCCGTTATTATATCAAGAATTATTTTTCCATAAAAATAGATCAAATGGATTGACCAGCATTTCGGCCCGTTTGGGCCTTTATTTGGCCCATTTACACTCAACCCATTTAGGCGAAAAAAATTTGGAGTAGTTATTTAGTATCCCTTTATTATATCGAGAATAATTTTTCATTAAAAAATGGGTCAAATAGATTGACCCGCATCTCGGTCCATTTGGGCTTCCATCTGGCCCATTTAGGCCTCCCAACCCATTTGGGCAAAAATTTCTTATAGTAGTTATTTTAGTATTCTGTTATTCTATAGAAAATTATTTTTCGTTGAAAATAATAATAATAATAATAATAATAATAATAATCATATTAAAATAAAAAAAATTTAAAGTAGAACAACTTCATTGACCGGGGAGGAGATCTAGGCGAGCAAGGAGGGGAGATCCAAGCGAGCAGGGGGGCGGACCAGCAGCATCGGTTGTCGATCGAGGAGGAGTAGTACGAAGGGGAGGAAAGCAGGGAGGGGAGGAGAGCAGAGGGAAAGCGGGGAGGGGACGACAGCGACTAGGGGTGTGCATCGGTCGAGTTCGAGTCAACCCAAACCGAACCCGAACAACCCGACACCCGAAATATAGCTAATATCCTAATCCGAACCGACCCTAAATATAATAGGGGCCCGAACCGACAAACCCGAAATTATTCGGGCCCCGGCCCGATCAACCCGAAATCTACATCAGATTCAAACAACGAAAAATCGAACTCTTCAAAACCATACTACAAATCTAAGAACAAACCAAAAATTAATCTCATATAAAAATCCAACTACAAATCTAAGAAATCAAGATCAAAGATCAGATTAAATCCAACTACAAATCTAAGAAATCCAACTACAAATCTAAGAAATAAAAAATACAATAAATCAAAGATCAGATTAAAAATCAAATCCAACTACAAATCAAGATCCACCTCAAAAATCAAACTACAAATCAAGATCCACCTCAAAAATCAAACTACAAATCAAGAAAAAATCAAAAATCCAACAAACAATACTCATATAAAAAATCAAAAATCCAACAAATGAAAATAAAAAAATCTAGAACAAAAACCGAAAATTAAACAACGTAATCAAGAAAAATAAAATCAAAACCTGCTTCCTCAATCCTCATAGTAAAAGCAAAAAACAAAAAAGGAAAAAACTCAGATCTCACTGGATCTGGGTTTTTTCCTTTTTATTTTTATATTTTTTTTATTTTTCCTCTTCTTTTCTCCCTGTATGCTTCTCGCCGAAACAGATCTCGCAAGTTTTCGGTGGCAGATTTGAGGGGAGGAGGAGAGAGAGAGAGAGAGAGAGAGATCGGCGGTGGTAAATCGGAGGAGGAGAAGAGAGAGAGAGAGAGAGAGATCGGCGGTGGTAAAATCAGGGGAGGAGGAGCAGGAGGAGAAAAGAGAGATAGAGTGAGAGAGGGAGGAGGGAAAGAAAGCCAGAACATGAGAGAGAAGGAAGGGTGGGTGGGTAAGTAAATGGGAAAATTTTTTTAAAAAAATGGTTTATATATATAGTTTCGGTCGGGTTCGGGTTTGGGGGTTTTAAACCGACCCTACCCGAAGTGTATGAATTTTTTATACCCGACCCGACCCTAATTATTCGAACAACCCTACCCGAATAGCTACTTCGGATCGGGTTATGCATAGCCCTAACAGCGACGGATCAGTGTCAGGGGGAAGGAGGGAGGGCGAAACGGCGCCTGGGGGGAGGATCGCTAGGGTGGGGCAGAGTGGGGCGTCGGATCTGCGAGGGAGAGAGAGGGCGACAGGGAGGGAGGGAGAGAGAGGAGAGAGAGAAAAAAAGATCGTTATATATATAAACATTTAGTGACGAAAAGAATTTTTCGTCGCGAATTAGAGACAAAATGTCTGTTCTCGCTAAATTCCTAAGAATATCTCTTTTATTGACTGAATCTTCATTCCGTCGCCAATTTTCGTGAAAATACAAGAAGGGAAGTTTCCCGCCTCTTTTAGCGATGGGTAAAAAATTCCATCGCTAATTGTCGACGAAATCTATCAATAAAAAAGGAGGAAAATTTTGCCTCCTTTTTTTAGTGAAGGAAATCCATTTTAGTCACTAATTTTTCGTCGGTAATTGATGATTTTCTTATAGAGAAGATGCCTATGTGGCATGAAAAACAAAATTTCATTGCTCGAATAATCTTGCTAAGTGCAATAGATGATGAATCGTTAAGCAATTCTGCAAGTATCAAAATGCAATGGATCTATGGATCGCTTTGCAGGAGAAGTTCGGAGGTGTGTCTCTAACTAAGCTCCAATTATTAACAATCAAATTTGATATTTATTAGAAGAAATTTGATCATCCAATGCGAAAACATCTAAGGGAGATGAAAAATATGATAAGCTAACTTAGTGAGGCTGATCATAACACAACAAGAAAAAGAGAAAATAGAGACGAAATTTTAGGGACGGAAAGATTTTCGTCTCTATTTAGAGACGAAAAACAGTTTCCGTCTCTAAATAGAGACGAAAATTAAATTTTGTCTCTATTTAGAGACGCAAATCATTCCGTCTCTAAAATCGGTCGCAATTATTACCATATAGCTAGGGGAAATAAATTACGTCTCTAAAAATGGCAGGATTGGTTTCCCTCCATATTTAGAGACAGTAAATAGCGACCGTAATACGTTACCGTCTCTAAAAAGAGAGACGGATCATGTATTCGGTCTCTAAATAGTGACAGTACGTTTGTCCGTCTCTATTTAGAGATGGAAATTGAATTCCGTCTCTAAATTAGAGACGGAATTCCTGTCTCTAATTTAGAGACGAAAATTATTTTTCGTCTCTAAATTTAGAGACAGAATGATCTTTTCATCTCTATTTAGAGACGAAATTCATTTTCTGTCTCTATTTAGAGACGAAAAAAAATTTCATCTCTAAATAGAGACGAAATTTTATTTTCGTCTCTATTTAGAGACGGAAAGTGAATTCCGTCTCTAATTTTTGGGGTATAAAAACCCCTTTTCCTTTTCTCTCTCCTTCTCTCCCTTTCTTCTTTCCCTCTTCTCCCCTCATCGGCAGATCCACTCCCCCTTCACCCCCTCCGCCACCGACCGACGCCGTGCACCACCCGCTCCCCCGCGCTGCCTCAGCACCACTATCTCTCTCTTCTCTGGCACGTGTTCATCCGTGCGGTGCCAGAATCGGTCCTTCCCCGCCGCCGCATTTTTTGATTCTTCCTCGCCACCGCTGGTCCTTCTGGTGGCTTCCGCCGCCGGCGCCGCAGCTTCTCCGGCGAGATCTGCAAGCAGGTATTTTTTTTTAATTTTTTTTTCTGCATTATTATATTTTTGTATTATTTTAATCTAGTATTTTAATTTAGTTTTATATTTATGTATTTTGTTTATTTTAATTTGTTGGTTATTGTTTTATATTTATGTTGTATTATTTTAATTTATTTATATTGGTTATTTTAATTTATTTTAATTTGTTAGTTTTATATTTATGTATTATTTTAATCTTGTATTATTTTATTTATTATTTTAATATAGTATTATATTTGGGTGTATAATTATTTTATTTTTATTTCATTTACAGTGTATAATTTTTTTTATTTATGCAATATTATTTGAATGTGGTATTTAATTATTTGAGTATATAGTTATTTTTAATTTGTGCATGTATATTGAATTGTAATGGTTAGTATATTGAGTTATAATTGAGTATGTAGTTATTTTTTTGTGTATGTAGTTATAATTTTATTGGTTATTGTATGTGTATTTGTTGTTAATTTAGTTTTTATTTGCGTATATGTGTAGTGTTATGTGTATATATATATTATATTGTATCAAAATGTTTATTATGTTTACGCATTATTTTTTTTTAAATTGTGGCATATAATCAATTTTTTTTTAATTTGGTTAAATATATTATTTTCGTGTATATATATATATTCTATTATGATTGTTATTATGTTGATACAAATATATTTTATTTTACGGAATGTTTGTTAAAATTATATGTACTATTGTTTTAATTTTGTGGTATATTTGTGCATCTATAAATTTTTGATGGTTTGTATTGTTTGTATTGTGTATAATGTTATTATAGTTAATATGTTATTAACTTTGTAGTGTAATTGTTATTATTTGTAGTATTGTTTAAATTTATTTGTATTATGTTTAATTTGTTTAAGTGTGTATTACGTATGTTGTTATATATATACCTAAAAGTTAATATTTATAAGTCACCACTGCATCCGGTTCCACATTTAGCTATCCTGTGTGCCGAACCAGTGCCTGTTACCGGTTGCTTTACACGAGATAAGTTTGTTATGTATTAAAATTAATTTGTTAATAACATGTATATATTTGAGATAAGTTGTTTTAATTAGATAATTTATTTGTGTTAATATGTAGTGTTCTGGGTATATTTTTTTGTGACCGTGTAGTAATTTGACTGTAATGACTGTGCAATAATGATACTGTAATAACGCCGTATGGTGCCTTAGTGTGATGCTTAAATAAAATTACAAATCTAGTAGTTGTATAGGTACTTCTGCTTAGTATTTTATTTTGGACATTGTATAACTTGAAAGGATAAATTCACAACTGTTGGTGAATTTATCCCCTTTATTTGCATGTTTAAGGTGGATGGAGAAATTTGATATTGCATTGGTTTTGTTATGGAGTTGAGATGTGTTGATACTTTATAGAAGTGTAAAATTTACTACTGTTTAACAGGAGGATAGGGAACCGTATAAGGGAAACTCTATCCGTTTTTTCACAGAATTTTTATGATTTTAATTTACAAAAGTAAAGGAATTTAAGTATTAATTCAATTTTATATAAAAAAAATAATCGAATGGGTTTACATTTGATACATGCCCCTTACTGATGTGTTTCAGTAACTTATATTGTTATTATAGTTAAAATATTTCTAAATTTCAGGTATATTTGTTCTTATATGTAGTGTTGTTTTAATTTTGTACTATTTATAAATTTATGGGATGTGTGTATATGATTTATGAATGTCAGTGGAATTTTAAATGTAGGTTGCTAAGTGACCACCTCATCGCGTCTGCTGACCTTGATTACACTCTCTCGCCGACTGCCCTGACTCTCCCTCTGCGTCGCATTGCGGTATTTTATTCGTATTCGTATATATTATTGTGTGTATATATTTTATTATAATTTTTATTACATTGATATTTTTTATTATATTAATAATTAGGTAAAACTAATTATGAAATAAGGTAAAAATCTAGGATAGAGAATTGAATTGAAATAAAATATGATAATTGACACGTGATGGTACTAACTATAAACTTATGATTTTTGCGCAACAGTTTAACAATAATGAGTAATATAGACAGAAGTTGGATGTATAGAAGAATAACGCCAGATGGTTACATTAATTTAGATGTTTGTTAAAGGAGTTCAAAACTTTATTGAGTATGCAAGCTCGCAACCTGCATACATGGACGGGTCAAAAATTAAATGTCCATACAAAAAGTGCAAACACAGGTGTTATCTTCCTACGGAGGATGTGCATCTCCATTTGCTAAAAAAGGGATTTGTGCCCAATTATTTTGAATGGACAAGGCATGGAGAGCCAGTAATTTGTAGCACTTCTAGAAGTTCAAAATTTGGACCGGGTGTTGTTGAAGCTAAATTTCAAGGGGGGGCAGATTGTATGATAAGCAATATTTATGATATAGAGAATCCCTATGTCCAAATGGTTTTTGAAGCAGCCGAAAATTCACTTTAGCCCAATTTAGGCAATGTTGAACAAGAACCCAACCCAGATCCCATAAATTTTTTTGACTTACTTAATGCAGCTGACCAGGAATTATGGCTAGGATGTGATAATATGACACAGTTAGGATCCGTTGCTTGAATATTAAACATCAAATCTGAAGGTCATATTTTTTATCGCAGTTTAAATGAAATCCTGTCTTGGTACAATGAATCATTGCCGATGGATAATAATATGGTTGACAGTTTTTACGACATGAAGAAGTTGCTTCGAGGTCTTGGTTTGCCAGTAGAAAAAATTGATTGTTGTCGGCTAGGATGTATAATTTTCTGGGGAGATGACGTGGAATTAATAAATTACAAATTTTGTAATCAAACGAGGTTCAAGCCACCGAATTCTAATAGGAAGCAGAAATTAGTGCCATGGAAGCGGATGTATTATTTTTCTATTACTCCAAGACTTCAGAGGCTGTATTCGTCCGATGTGACGGCTTCTCACATGAGATGGCGTAATGAACATGAACAGACGGATGGAGTAATGAGCCATCCATCGGACGTCGTTGCATGGAAATATTTCAACAACATTCACCCCGATTTTGCTACTGAAAGTAGAAATGTGAGGCTCGGTTTAAGCACTGATGGTTTTCAACCTTTTGGGCAATCAGGCCAACAATATTCATCATGGCCAATCATACTAATTCCGTATAATTTGCCTCTGTGGATGTGCATGAAAGAGGCTTACATGTTTTTAACAGCAATTGTTCCGGGTCCTAAGAATCCAAAGCAGGGGATTGATGTTTTCCTACAACCATTGATTTCTGAATTGCTTCAACTATGGGAATTTGGTGTGCTCACATATGACATGTCCCTAAAATAAAATTTCATGATGAGAGCAGCTTTGATGTGGACAGTTAGTGATTTCCCTGCATATGCTATGCTGTCAGGTTGGAGCACGGCTAGGAAATTAGCTTACCCTTACTATGGCAATGATTCGGATGCTTTTTATCTTACTAATGGGTGAAAAATATCGTGGTTTGAGAATTATAGAAAATTTCTTCCTCTAAATCACCCTTTTAGACCAAATAAACAAAGGTTTCTTAAGAACAAAGTTGTCCTCGCCCATTCTCCACTCAATAGATCTAGTGAAGAAATCTTGCAAGAGATTGATGAATTAGGGTCGATGAAAATAACAAAAGTTGAAGCTGAAGAAGTCAATAGTAGCATTTATAAAAACTTTGGTTGGAGAAAACGTAGTATATTTTGGGATTTTTCGTATTGGAAATCAAATATAATACGACATAATTTAGACGTGATGCATATAGAAAAAAATGTCTTCGATAATGTATTCAACACAATAATGAATATTGAAGGGAGGAGCAAAGATAATGCAAAATCACGGGCAGATTTAAAATTGCACTGTAAAAGAAACGAGTTGGATAGGGATTATCGAACGGGTAAATATCCAAAGACTTGTTATACTTTGGATAAAAGATAAAAGGAAGTTTTATGTGATTGGTTAAGAAGTATAAAGTTCCCGGATGGATATGTTTCAAACTCAGCAAGGTGTGTTGATATGAGAAAATATAAATTGTTCGGAATGAAAAGCCATGATTGCCATGCATTCATGCAAAGGCTGATGCCGGTTGCTTTTCGTGAATTGTTGCCTCATAAATTTTGGGAAGCTATAACTGAGTTAAGTTTATTTTTCAAAAACTTGACTTCCTCTGAGATAAAAATGGCTGACATGCAAAAACTGAAAGAAGAAATTCCAGTAATCATATGCAAATTAGAGGGAATTTTTTCTCCCAGCTTCTTGGACATTATGGAGCATTTACCAGGATATTTAGCACATGAGGCCAAACTGGCAGGACCGGTTCAGTATAGATAGATGTATCCCTTTGAAAGGTAAATCTAAATGGTTGAAATATATATATAGGTATTCATAATTTGTTAAGTTGTTATTAACGTGATTAACAATTTTCATGTAGGTATTTGTATCATTTGAAAAAAAATGTTAAAAATAAAGCATGAGTAGAAGGTTCAATATGCAATGCGTACTTGGTTGAAGAAGCAAGTACATTTTGTTCTCATTACTTTGAGCCGCATGTTAGCACAAGACACCGAAAGATTCCTCATAATGACGATGGTAGCCAAACAAGTGCAAATGATGGAAATTTAAGTATATTCACATATCCTGGTCGATTACATGGACGTGCAACTAGAAGAATGCTTATAGAAGATGAATTAGAGACTGTACATGGTTACATCTTACTGAATTGCCAACAAATTCAACCATTTGTGCAGTAAGTGTAACTAATCGTTGGAAAATGAAAATTTGTTTATTGCAATGAAAATGGATATATAACTTATATTGTGGTTGGCTACAGTTTATATGAGGAATGGTTATGGGAGCTTATGCCACAAATAACACAAAATGATATCAATAAGGAAGTCGAAAACACTTCCATTTATGGTTCAAGACATATGTAAGTTTTGACTACAAATATGAATAAATAACATTTATGAATATTACGTAAATGGATTAAATGACAATTTACAATTACATTCTGTAGGCGTCAAGGCATCCAATTGAAAATAATTTCATCTCTGATGTTGCTAAAGGACTATTGCGGACTGTTAAATCTTACCCGATTTATTTTGTCAATAGATACAAATATCATACACAATCGCATGGTAATAATAGGGCAACTACAAACAATAGAGTTTGCATTAAGGGTGAATTGATGGATTATTATGGCAAAATTATAGAGATCTTGGAAATTGAATACCCTGCTTTGCCAATAAAACGTTGTGTGCTATTTAAGTGTGAATGGTTTGATCCAACACTTAATGTCGAAATAAAAGTGCAAAGTAGCTACAACTTGGTCGAAATCAATCAAAGAAGAAGACTTGCTAATTTTGAATCTTTTGTGTTGGCCATGTAAGCAATCCA
The DNA here is from genome assembly GCA_947683425.1 of Excoecaria cochinchinensis. Lineage (NCBI taxonomy): Eukaryota > Viridiplantae > Streptophyta > Magnoliopsida > Malpighiales > Euphorbiaceae > Excoecaria > Excoecaria cochinchinensis. The sequence goes on from CANTUQ010000069.1 coordinate 4,582,616, forward strand.
GGTGTATTACCTCCCTTTTCCTAGCCTTAGACGAGATAAGATGGATTGGTTGGCAGTTTGCAAGGTAAAACCAAGAGGCATATTTGAAATGAAAGCTATAAGATAAAACAAATGAATTGAAAGCGAAGCCTTTCAGGAAGAGGAAGTGGAAGGTCATGAAATAAATGAAAGCCTGCCATACAACCAAGGTATATAAATGAAGACATTTGGGCAAATTGGATGCAGTACTGGTCATCATCCGAGGCCATTTTCATCGCCGATCGGAATTCCACAAATAGGAGGGGAGGACCAGATGGAGTTAGTGTTTCTTTACACACTGGAGGAACATTGTCCCATCGTGAGCATGTTGATAGATTTGTAAGTACTCAAATATCTGACTTTAAAAATGCTACTCTTTATTCCATTTTGTATTAGCTATTTAGTGCATTAAGAATTTATTCACTGCAATAATTGCAACTCTTGATAATAAGCAAAACGTTTGATTGAATGAAAGAGGATGGATAAAAAATTGTGTAAGGATTTTGAAATGGATTTTGATGGTGGATAATATAAATGTAAATGTAATTTCTTGATATTTGAAGAGGAGGTTTGTTACATATTTAGGGAAAATTCTGCCGAAATTTTATTAAATTATAGACAAGTGTTATTGTGTTAGGAGTTATAATTGTATTTGGTTGGCATTAAAATAGTAATACATATATATAAGTACTTTTGTGATTATTATACATTAGGTTTGATATAAATTTACGGAAAAACCTGTCCATTTGTTATTAACCTATAAGTTGTATACAGGAGTCTACTATGGGCCGGACACCTTATCCTCATGAGTTGTTTTTGCACACCCATACGTGAAATCATGACGGTGTGACATTCGTCAGCGATCAAGCTATACAAGTTCATGTATGTTAATTTTAAAATTTATTATTTATTTTGTTATAACTTCTTAGTTTCATTTTACTACTACATAACATTCAAATAATTTTTATTATAGGAGCGGGTAGTAGAGAGTCTTCAGAGTCAGCAAGTGGATGGCAATAATGTGGATCATGCTCGAGTATATTATGACGCAGCTGGCAGTAGGGACCGCTGTGGACGGGTCTTCGATTTGGGCTCCTATGCGAATGTTTGTTATTCGCATGCGTCCTCATCCTCTACGGCTACGGCTAGTAGGCTTGCGGCAATTACTAATAAGGTCATTGAGTTTCGCGGCACGGTTGACATATTAATGAACCGTATTAATAGGTTAGAGGAATTTATTAATCGAAAATTACTTGATGATACGCAAGCACTGTCTGCTGATCGTCCGCATTCACCTCCACCTTAGTTAGTATTTTTAAATTTGTCAGCTTCGTTTATTTGTAATGTTACTAAATTTTATATATATTAATACATTATTAAATACATTTTTTTAAATCTATTTATTGTTTATTTAATATTTGTTTCATTATATAAATTAAGGCAATTTTAAATTTAATATTATTTATTATTTTATATATTTTAAAATAAACCATTCAAAAATTAGAGACGAAAATTCATTTTTCGTCTCTAAAAATAGAGATGGAAAAATAATTTTTGTCTCTATTTTTAGAGATGGAAATTAACTTTCCGTCTCTAAAAATAGAGACGGAACCTATTTTTTCGTCTCTAATAATGGAGACAGAAACGTAATTTTCGTCTCTAAAAATAGAGACGAAAAATAGTTTCCGTCTTTATTTTGAGAGAAGGAACGGTGATTTTGTCTCTAAAAAATAGAGACGAAAATTGTTTTTTCGTCTCTATTTTTAGAGACGGAAAGTGAATTTTCGTCTCTAAAATTAGAGACGAAAAATTTTCGTCGCTAATTTTAGCAACCGACCAAATAGAGACGAAAAATTTTCGTCTCTAATTCTATTTTTTATTAAAGATGGAATTCTGTCTCTATTTTTCATCTCTATTTCCCTGGATTCTTGTAGTGTAAGTTGACTGAAGAGAAGCATGTCCAAGCTATTATCCATTCTTTACCCAAGAGTTGAGAGCGTATGAAGATACGACCAACTCATATGGATAGTACAAAGGCATTTAAGGATGTCGCTTGCCATTTAGAGCTTGAAAAGGATTGTCTAACAAAGATTAAGGTTAATGCCAAAGTGCATATGGCACAGTGTCATTCTGGTGGAATGAGTTCTACGCATAATAGAAGAAGAAGCTTTAGAAGTTGGAATAAGGAACAAGCTCGAAAGTCTAAAAGGCAAAAATTGGAATGGAATAATAAGAGGTCCAAAGGTAAGAAGAAGATGAACATTTTGAGAGTGAAATGTTTCAATTACCAATAGAAATGACACTATGCAAGAGACTGCACAATGCCTAAAAAGGTACACTATATTAACTCAAGAGTGAGTGAAATTTGTGTATCTAGTTCTATATTTTTAACTGAATTTTATCTTTTATGGGTGATAGATTTAGGAACAACAAACCATGTAATAAAGGATCGAGATGCCTTTATCAAATTCCTTCTAAATGGAGCTAAATAGATTTATCTGGGAAATAATGTTAGAGTGGCAGTTCAAGGGATTGACACGTGTAAATTAGTCTTGCATGAAGGCCAAACCCTACTCCTACATGATGTACTTTATGCCTCAGATATTCGTAGAAATTTAATTTCTGGTCCTGCTTTAATGAAACTTGGTTTTAGTTTATTTTTTAAGGATAACAGTGTACACTTATGCTTAGATGATATTTATTATGGTTCTGAGATTTTATGACAGATGATTTCATTGTTGTGACATTGATCATGTCTATATGAATAAAACTATTTTTTCTTCACATGGTTATGAGAATAATGTGAAATTATGGCATGCCAGATTAAGCCACATCGAGCAAGACCGAATGAGTTGGTAAGCCAAAGTGGGTTTGTTAGGTGACTTAAATAAGGTTGAATTGCCTATGTGTGAGAAATATCATTCATATGAATTTAAAACTTTATGTGATGAAAAGGGGATTAAGCATTAGTTGTCCATCCCCAAAACTCCATAACAAAACGGTATTGCGAAAATGAGAAATAAGACTCTCCTAGATATGTTATATCTATGATGGCGAAGGCAAATTTGCAAATCTCCTATTGGGGAGATGTTTTATTGACTGTAACATATGTTATAAACCATGTAAGCTTAAAGTCTGTTACATCTACATCTTACGAGTTATGGACTGGTCAACAACCTGACCTAAGCCATTTATGACCTTGGGGTTGTGTTACTTATATCCATGGCACCTTTAGTAAATTTGGCAAATTGGGACCTAGAGGTAAAAAGAAAATCTTTGTGAGATATTTTGAATTATCAAAAGGACACATTTTTGTGGGTGAGCAAGAGAATGGCACAGTGACAGAATTTGAATCATGAAACATCACATTCTTAGAGAATGAATTTTCAAAGTTGGGAATAGTGAATCAAAATTTCACTTTCTATGAAACTCGAGAAGAGGAAGCATTAAGATCACTCCATTTGAGTGGGAGGAAGTTAGAGGAAGAAGATCAAGGCCTTCCTCCACCAAATGATCCGGATGTTAGAGTCACTGGGAGTATTATTGACTTTAATGGGAGTATGAAAATTGAACCTTGTGGGAGCATTTTGAATTGTAATAAATATATGAGATATGTTTATCAAGAGTCGAAACTGCAAAAATCTCTAAAAGGATAAGTGTTCGACTATTTGAAATCAAAGGCTTGAATGATGCCCTTTTCGCTACCCTATAAGATGAAGACGAGCCCAGGATTGTTCAAGAGGCTCTCTCATGCCCATCTCAGGAAAATGGATAAAAGCAATGGAAGAGAAAATGGCATCCATGAGATCAAACCATGTTTAGAATAGGTTGATCTACCAAAAGGACACAAACCAATTAGGAATAAGTGGATTATCAAAGTAAAGCGAAAGGTTGATGGAAGTATCAAAAGATACAAGCCTCGGTTAGTCGCTAAGGGGTTCACACAACAGGAAGGGATTGACTATGAATAGACTTTCTCACCTGTTGTAAGATTTACGTCTATAAGGATGATTTTGGTCATAGTGGCAAGTAAGTTTGGACCTAGAGGTACATCAAATGGATGTGAAGACTGATTTTCTCAATGGAGAATTAGATGAAAAAATCTATATGGAATAACCTATAGGTTCCATAAAAAAATGCAGCGAACATAAATTTTGTCGATTGATAAGATCAATTTATGGCCTTAAATAGTTTTCAAGACAATGGTATTTAAGATTTAATGATACAATCATGTTAAATGGGTTCAATGTGATTAATAAAGACCATTGTGTTTATTGTAAAAGCTCTGAAAGTAAATTTTTGATTTTGACATTATATGTAGATGACATATTAATAGTTGGAAATGACAAACATAATGTAAATGAAAGTCCTTGAATGATTTAATATGCAAAATTGCAAACCTATAGATAACCCCATTGCCAGGAATCATTTTCTAGCAAAAGTATATGTCCTAAGATTCTAGAAGAAATGGAACATATGAGGAATGTTCCATATGCCAGTGGTGTGGATAGTCTAATATATGCAATGTTATATACAAGACCTGATATATGCTATGCAATGGACATGATAAGTAGATATCAATTTAACCCAAGCAAATCACATTAGAAAGTGGTCCAAATGATACTTAGATATCCTAAAGGTACCGCAAACTATTCTCTCTGTTATTAAGGCAATGATTTGCAATTGAGAGGATACAAGATATTGATTGGGGAAGAGATGTGGATGAGAGGAAATTTACTTCAGCTTTCATATTTTTGCTTGCAAGGGTGCCATCTCATAGAATAGTAAGAAATAAACCTATATAGCCCTATCAATAATGAAAGCTGAATTTGTCAGCTGTAGTACAAAAGGCAGTTTGGCTAAAATGGTTTATGGACCATTTAAGAGTAATTTTCTCAGAGAAACCAGTGATAGTTTATAGTGATAGTCAGTCGTCGAGCGCTTATATTAAAGATCCAAAATATCATAGTAAGACTAAGCATATCGACATTAAGTATTAATACACCAAAGATGTTGTTACATGAGGAGAGGTGAACTTACAATACGTTTTCACTCATGATATGATTGCAGATCCATTGACAAAACCTATAATGAGAGATGTGTTTGAGAGACACATTGGATCTTAGGGCTTGCATAAGATTTAATTTTTACTGTTTATTTTATGTAATCCCTTAACATTATTATCTATGAATAATAATTAAGTTTATTGTTGGCAATACATGAGTGTGAATATTTAATGTGTGAATATTTATTATTATTTATTCTGAAATTGAGCATGTCAAATAGAGAAGTAATCTCACCTATACGGGTGTTTACATTAGTTTTGTCAATGAGTTGACAAAGACTAAGATGGGGTAAATTTTGAACATATAATGAAGCTCGAAAGCCTATTCAAAATAAAAGTGCAGTCTTGCGAAATTACAAAATTAGTCTTGTTAAGGTGCAATAAAAAAATACATACATAAGGTTCTATATTTTGGATTAAGATCCAAAATAGGATTAAGTGTAATCCCATAGTAAGTTAAATGTAACTACCATATTCTGTCCAAAAGTCAAAAGAAGTTCTTAAGTAAGTACACTAAAATTGGATGCTTTGGTGCATCGCAACCTTACGCTTTTGTATGGTGCTATATATTTTGTGAGACATACACTTCTTTAAAAGGAATGAAATAATACCATAACACATGTTTTATACTAGGTGTGCTTAAGTCGACCAAGGGATGGAAATTTAATGTAATGGATCTTAACTTTCCCTAGTGTAAGACCTTATTTGAATTTCGACCCATGGGACATTTAGCTTATTTCTGAAGTATGGTTCAGTATGACTAGCTTAGTTAGTCTCCAAGAGGCCGTTAGAAAGATTCGGCCTAACGGATCTAGCTTGAAAAGTGAGCTGAATCATGGTGAATGGCATATAGTAAGAGAAAAAGATAGCCTTTTGATCACATTCAATGGTTTCGTGATTTATCGGTATGCCTATTATAATTTATATGAGTAGGGACATAATAGTGAACACAAAAGTTATTTTATGAGATCATGAGTTAAAACAGTGAAGGTGAAAAAGCTATATAGGTTTAGGCATGCATGGAAAAGAGGATCTTGTTTTTCGAAATGTTCTATATTCTTAACCGGTGTATAACATTAGTGCTCTCGAGATATGCTGGTCACACAGTCTATCTACCTATATGACTGGAGATTATGATTGAAAATTATTCCGTCATGTGTGAGTGATAGATGATAGAATTTGGATTCGCCCATGACTCTGGATATATATAGAGTTACATATCAAATAAGATTTAGATAATAATTGAATTTGAATAATCAAATAAAGATTTAAGTATCTTTATCTAATTAAATATAATTAACTTATCCCATTTCAAAAGAATTTTAGTTATACTAGAGATTGGTTTCTGGTAAAATTATATTATAAATATATGATGAGAATTTTGATTCAATGCGCAAGAGAAAAGAAGAAACAATGAAATAGAATTTTAATAATTCTATATTCTCCATCTCATAGTCCAAATCACTAAGAGACTTTTAGGCTGTGAAAAGTAGCTGTTATCTCGCCAGTGAATAAGAGCCTTGCCAGTAACACAACACCAAAGTCTTATAATATAAGTTCTAATACTCTTTTATTTAAGTTTGTAAAAGTCTATTTTTTTTTTCAAACTCATTTCATTTTAATTTACTTGAATTATGTATATATGTATAGATAAACTAAAATATGGAATAAAAAAAATATAAGTTACCATTGTAATTAAAATAAAGTTCGATATTAAGTTTAAACATTAAAGTATGCTTCAAAAAAAATTAGATTCATAAAATAAATAAAACTAAAATTTTCAAATAAAACATTATTACATAAATTATAATCAATTAGGTTGTAAATTTACATAGAGTTACGTATTATAGTTAAAATGAAAATAAAATCATTATACAATAAATTTATTCTAATTGAATTACATGTCCTTAATAATAAGGATTAAAATTATCCTTCTAATTACTATGTAAAGCTTTTAATTACCAACAACAAGAATAAATAAATCATTACAAGCTTATAAACTCATATACTCATATAATGGAAGACACAAATAAAATGTAAACACAACTTCATAACTTATAAATTTAGGAATCACAATGGATAGGGTATTCGCCAAAAAATATCATATCCGAATCCGTATCCAATTCTTACACAATATGTGCCCATCTCATACCCATTTACTATTATTGGATCCACCCGATTAATATATAAAATTTAACTAAATTATTGATATATTTAATTGAATATATACTATTAGTGGTAGATTTTAATTAATAAAGTGTATTATATAATTTAAAATATAAATTATACTCTAATATAATAAAATAAATTAAAATTTATATACAATATATGAAAATAAATATTATTTTTAAATTAAATACTAATTAATTTTATAAATAGGTTCGGGTAGGAGATATTTATAGGCATAAATTCGAATCCACCTGAATCCAATATGGGCAGTAAAATCAATAATCAAAGCCATCCAAAATATTTTTAAATAATACCTAAATTTGTTCTATTAGTATCAAATCGGATGTCCAAAAATACTCAATCCGCTACTATCTTTGTATAAACTCGTAGTTAGGGTTGTACAAAACCGAAACCGAATCCGAAAATCGAACCGAATGAATTTTGGTCCATTTGGTTCGGTTTTTTCGATTTTCGGTTCTAAACTGAAATTAAATTTCGGGTATTTCGATTCGGTTCGGTTCTTATGATTGTAAAACCAAAGGAACCGAACCGACCAAAGTTTATTAAGCTCAACATTTTGCTTATATATATATATATATATATATATGTATAATCTAAACCTAAATATACAATATAGTTATATTCATTTACATGTATTTTTTTTAATTGAAATACATTGAATGTATTATTAATAAAAATTTATGTTGTATTTATTTTTAATGTATATTTTTTTAGTGTAATTTTGCTCAGTATTTATTAGGAAAATAATATAAAAAATTTATGTATTTTTTTTCCTTTTAGTTATTTTAAATGGTTTTATTTTATTGAATATAAGTTAATTTAATTTAATTTATGGACCCATATAAGTTAAAAATCTAAAAAAAAACTATATTTGTGAAGAACCGATTGTACCAAACCGAACAGACCGAAATTATTTCGGTTTATTCGATTTCAGTCCTAAAAATTTCGGTCCGCAGTTCGGTTCTAAAAATTTCTCAAGTTCGGTTTTCGGTTTGTTCAGTTCGGTCCAAAACCGAATCGAACCGACCATTTGCACACCCCTACTCGTAGTAATCCTTACTTGATGAGGAGCATATATGAATTTGATAATTTTTGTTTGACTAAATGATTATGACTAAAATTTTGGTCACATGATAAATTATTAGAGGTTAACCAGTCCATGCAGGTCAAAAAAAATCAATCTATTAATATTGTTTTTTTCAAAATACTAATCATTAATCAGTTCTTTACTATCGATTAATTAATCCGTCGGTTTCGAATTTTTGGATTGGTTAACCAATATTTTTTTCGGTTAATCACTACAATTATAAGATGCATTCATAAATAAAATTAAAATGCTCAAGGTACTTAAAAATTAAAATTTGTCTACTATAATATAACATTATTGTTGTTAAAATAATTTTTTTTTTGTACATAAGTAACTTTATTTTTAAGAATTAAGATTTAATAAGTAAATGAATTAACCAGTCCATGATTACACATAATTAAATGAATGGTTATAATTACTAATTACCAATTAAAAAAAAACTTAAAAGCTTTAAAATAATTAGGATAATGAAAAAATAATGTAGCAAAAATACTTAAAAAATATAAAATTATTAAAGTAAATCTATCAAATGCTAACAACTATTTTCTTTTATTTTTTTTTAACTTGACACACATTATTTTCACATATATTAAAAATTTTAGTTTTTTTTTAAATTATTAAAAATATTAGTTAATATATTAGTGTTATATAACTTTTCAAATATATTTTGATTTTCACTAATGGAAAATTGATAAATCAAGAAATAATAAGAAATACTAAATATGGACATATTGAATAATTAATAAATTAACTAAAATATCTTTAAAAAAACTAAAATGAAATTGAAATATATTTTAAAGTAAATGAAAATTAAAGGAATATAAATAATTAAATATCAAAATAATGAAATAAAAAAATGTAATAAAAAGAAATAAAGAGTGAAATAAAGTTAATAAACTATAGGAGTAATCATGTTTCGGTTTTTCGGATCGGTTAACCAGTCCATGAGAAAAAAAATTAGTCCATTACTATCGATTTTTTCAAAATACTAAACATTAACAGGTCCGTTACAATCGGTTAACCAGTCAATTGATTCGATTTCGGACCATTTTTCTGGTTAATGTCATCAATCGGTTTTTTTTGCTCACCCCTATCAATTATCTCGTCCATTGTAATAAAGAAAATAGTAAATAAATACCAATAAAAGTATCTAAAAAATTTTAAGTTTTACTATATTATGATCTTACATTTTTTATGAAATTTAATAAATTATTTACTAATTAATGAGTTTCTATTAATAATATAATAATTGATCTTTTTACTTTATGATATTCTAGGAGATATATCTTTCTTTAAAACCTCTTTATTTCATGATTGTACCTACAATTATGTTTCAATTAAACATTGGGCTAAGGTGAATTTTTACCCCTAAACTATCGGAAAGAGGATAATTTTGCCCTTATACTTTTTTTTGAGCCCCTTTTGCCCCTGAACTAGAATTTTTTGTTTGTTTTTACCCCTAAACTTAGGTTTAAGGTGTGAATTTACCATTTAAACTAACGGACTTGCCACGTGTTTAACGAAGTTAATGACATTCAATGAGACCGCGACACATCGACATACATGTGGCAACTTTAAGGTGGATTCTTACCCCTGAACTATCGGAAAGGTAATTTTGCCCCTATCCTCTCCTCTCTCTTCCTCTTGGATTTTCTAAAATTGACCTGGACTATTTCTTCTAGTGATTGAATATCTATCGGAACTCTGATCAAGCTGAATTTTGGTGGACAATTAGAAAACACATATTTCTTCATTTTAAACAGTGGAGATCATTTTTGGAGGTCTGAAAGTTGAGGTTTTATTGCAAAAAATGAACTGTTTTTTGGATATTTTTTACAGTGACCAATTTTTATCTTTTTTGACGATTGGGTAGTTATTTTTCATTAGATCGGGCTGATTTTTGGTGAGTATGGTGGGAAGTCCTTGATCTTCAATTTGAATGGTGGAGATTGTATTTGGATAATCATAACTTTGTCCAATTTGCTTTGGACAGAAGTTGCTTATGAGGGGCAAATTTTCTCTCCTTATTCTTCTTTCTCTCTAATTTTTGAAAACCAAGAACATATAGTTATGGGGTAAAATTTCTGAATTTGCAATTAATTTTTGTTTGCCATTTTTAATCTTTTTGGGGTTTTGTGTTTGAATGTTTGGGAGCTGGTATTTTTGAAGAAGAAGGAGAAGAACAGGAAGAGAAAGGAGACGAAAGAGAGGATTAGGATAGAGAGAGTTCATTGGCAGATAATTAGGCTAAAGAAGTATATGTGGTAGATGATTAGCAGAGAGAGTTGTCGTGTTGCGTGTTAATTGGCTGTCATTAGTGTCGTTAGCCACTTCAAAATTCTGCTCATTTCAGGGATAAAAACACACCGAAAATTTGAGTTTAGGGGCAAAACGGGGTTAAAAAAAAGTATAGGGGCAAAATTACCCATTTTCCCATAGTTCAGGGGTAAAATCACACCTTAGCCCTTAAATATTTTATGTATTAAAATGTAAAATGATATTTTAATTTCAAAAGATTTTTACTACACATATCTACAAATTATAGGGCTGAGCAAAAAAAATTAGTTAATTTGATTAACCGAAAAATCGATCAAAAATCGAACCGATAGACTGATTAAATGATTTTAACGAACTGTTTAATGGTTAGTATTTTAAAAAAATAGATATTAATGGACTGACTTTTTTTTTTTTGCTCATGCACCGGTTAATCGGTTCATTATCACCTTACAGTTTATTAACTTTATTTCACTCTTCTTTCTTTTTATTACAAATTTTTTTATTTCATTATTCTCATATTTAATCATTTATATTTCTTTAATTATCATTTACATTAAAATATATTTCAATTTCATTTTAGTTTTTCTTAAAGATATTTTAGTTAATTTATTAATTGTTCAATATTTTCACATTTAGTATTTTTTTATTATTTCTTAGTTTATCAATTTTGCATTAATGAAAATCAAAATATATTCAAAAATTTAAATAACATATTTTAATTAAAATTTTTATTATATGTGAAAATAACGTGTGTCAAGTTAAAAAAAATAAAGAAAAAGAGTTGTTAGCATTTGACGGATTTATTTTAATAATTTTATATTTTTTTAGAATTTTTACTGCACTTTTTTTTATTATTCTAATTATTTTGAAGTTTTTAAGTTTCTTTTTTTATATAAAATTGACGATTAATAAGTGTAATAATTCATCTAATTAGAAGTAATTATGGACCGGTTAATTTATTTGTCTTAATTTTTAAAAACAAAGTTGTTTATACGTACTTCTATTTTAACAATAATGATTTTATGTTATAGTGGAGAAGTTTTAATTTTTAAATACTTTAAATATTTTAATTTTATTTATGATTGCATTTTATAATTATAGTGGTTAACTGGTCTGAAAGTCACTGGATACGAAAAATCACGACTAATAGCATAAATATTGGTATTGTTATGAATTACAAAAGCCCAAAATCACTGAAAATCCACGAGTCAAAAAGCCTTGTAGAAAATGCCACTGGAGGAAGATCTATTCTTGTAACTTTTGACTAAAATACTAAGCGGAAAAAAAAAAAAGAAAGAAAAAGATCAGCCTGCCACCCAATTATTTTCTTAACACATTTTTCTATAAAAATTTGGGATCAAGATATTGATTATATTTCTTTAATTATCATTTACATTAAAATATATTTCAATTTCATTTTAGTTTTTCTTAAAGATATTTTAGTTAATTTATTAATTATTCAATATTTTCACATTTAGTATTTTTTTATTATTTCTTAGTTTATCAATTTTGCATTAATGAAAATCAAAATATATTCAAAAATTTAAATAACATTAATATTTTAATTAAAATTTTTATTATATGTGAAAATAACGTGTGTCAAGTTAAAAAAAATTAAGAAAAAGAGTTGTTAGCATTTGACGGATTTATTTTAATAATTTTATATTTTTTTTAGAATTTTTACTGCACTTTTTTTTATTATTCTAATTATTTTGAAGGTTTTAAGTTTTTTTTTTTTATATAAAATTGACGATTAATAAGTGTAATAATTTATTTAATTAGAAGTAATTATGGACCGGTTAATTTATTTGTCTTAATTTTTAAAAATAAAGTTGTTTATACGTACTAAAGACTTCTATTTTAACAATAATGATTTTATGTTATAGTGGAGAAGTTTTAATTTTTAAATATTTTGAATATTTTAATTTTATTTATTATTTGTGGAAAATGCCACCAGAGGAAGATCTATTCTTGTCACTTTTGACTACAATACTAAGCGGAAAAAAAAAAAGAAAGAAAAAGATCAGCCTGCCACCCAATTATTTTCTTAACACATTTTTCTATAAAAATTTGGGATCAAGATATTGATTATATTTCTTTAATTATCATTTACGTTAAAATATATTTCAATTTCATTTTAGTTTTTTTTAAAGATATTTTAGTTAATTTATTAATTGTTCAATATTTTCACATTTAGTATTTTTTTATTATTTCTTAGTTTATCAATTTTGCATTAATGAAAATTAAAATATATTCAAAAATTTAAATAACATTAATATTTTAATTAAAATTTTTATTATATGTGAAAATAACGTGTGTCAAGTTAAAAAAAATAAAGAAAAAGAGTTGTTAGCATTTGACGGATTTATTTTAATAATTTTATATTTTTTTAGAATTTTTACTGCACTTTTTTTTTATTATTCTAATTATTTTGAAGTTTTTAAGTTTTTTTTTTATATAAAATTGACGATTAATAAGTGTAATAATTCATCTAATTAGAAGTAATTATGAACCGGTTAATTTATTTGTCTTAATTTTTAAAAACAAAGTTGTTTATACGTACTAAAGACTTCTATTTTAACAATAATGATTTTATGTTATAGTGGAAAAGTTTTAATTTTTAAATACTTTGAATATTTTAATTTTATTTATGATTGCATTTTATAATTATAGTGGTTAATTGGTCTGAAAGTCACTGGATACGAAAAATCACGACTAATAGCATAAACGTTGGTATTGCTATGAATTACAAAAGCCCAAAGTCACTTAAAATCCACCAGTCCAAAAGCCTTGTGGAAAATGCCACTAGAGGAAGATCTATTCTTGTAACTTTTGACTACAATACTAAGCGGAAAAAAAAAAAAAAAAGAAAGAAAAAGATCAGCCTGCCACCCAATTATTTTCTTAACACATTTTTCTATAAAAATTTGGGATCAAGATATTGATAAAACGGTATATATATATATATATATATATATATATATATATATATATATATATATATATATATATAACATAAAATAAAATTTAATTGAAACAATTAGGTCACAAATTTGAGTTAGGTTTTAGATATTTTAGGGCAGATTTTTGCATTTCAAGTTCAAGTTGGATTCCACCATAAAATTTTCAGTTTGGATTTGACCCATTTAGATTTCTTTCGAAATCAAATTCAAGTTCATGTCATTATTTTTGGACAGATTTGGATCGAATCAAAAATTGCTAGATCCAGGGGATAATTAAACCAAAAGTCACTCAACTATGGCAATTTTGCATCCATGGTCACAATTGAACGATTTATAATGGTATGATCACCCAACTATCATTTATTTGCAAAGGTGGTCACTATAACCATAAGTTGAAATATCTAGCGCCTGTCCCAAATTGGAACGCTCCACATCAGCTGAACCAAGCCAATTAAGCATCCACCTATATGCCATGTGGGACCAACACCTAAGCAACATGTCACATCAACATGATGACTCATCAAAATTATTCACTCATTGTGTTTTCCAATTTTGTCCCTCCCCTTTCTTTTTATTTTCAAATTTTTTTCATTCACAGAGAACGCTTGTTGGAGCCAACACCACCTTTACTTGCTTCGGGTCTTGTTTTTCTTCTACCACTCTCATATCTCAGTCTCCATCCATCCTCTTCTTGTCCTCCTCTCCCCAATATCACCACTCCCACCCTTACCTCCTCTGCCTAATGCCGAATCGCCATAACTGTTGATCTCATCAACAAAAGCGCTTTCACCGTTTAGTGGGCTATTAATAACTATCTCCACCCTGATAACGCTGTCATCCTCCTCTATGTTCGTCCCACCACCATCCTCTGTGGTGCCCATTGGAGCTCCATCAAACTCCACGTTAACAATAATAATAAGGCTAAAGGTGCAAAAATACCTCTAAAATTGGGTAAAATATGCAAATTACCCTAATATTTATTTGGGTGCAATAGTGCCCTAAATATTTCAAAATTAGAGCAAATTTGTTCCTGGTCAAAAATTTCATTAATTTTGACTAACTTCATTTATTGATGTGGCAATAGAGCCTACTCATACTTAATCAACCATTGCCATATTTTCTTCCTTACTCCTTTTATCTTGTGATGACATGGCAGTGGGATCCATTTCCTCCCAATCATTCACTACTACGTTTCACTTTTTCCTCTTTCCTCTCTCTTTTTTCTTCTCTTTCCTCTCTCCTCTCTCTTTCATTTACTATAATATAATATTAAAACATTATTTTATTACTTAATAATTATATAAAATATTTTAAAAATTTTATTAAATTATAAATACTTATATATATGTATAAAATTTTTACAAAAATTTTTAAAACTTTTTGTACATTAAAAGACCCTATTACTTTTTTAAATTAATTTAATATTTAAAATAACGAAATCAATAATATCTAAACTCAAAAATTCTGAAAATTTTAAGAAAAATAATAAATTATCATTACTTTAATACTATAATTTTCTATAATTCGAGATGAAATATAATGCATAGTATATAAAAATCCACTCATGAATTAACAAAATTAATTAAAAATAATCTAATAATGGAAATAATCTAAAATTTTATGTTGTTAATGATCATTACAAGAAAATGCAAAAATAGTGACGAAAATATAGCGACGGAAATTATTTTCTATCTTTAAATAGCGACGAAAAAAAATTTTCGTCGCTAAAAAATGAGGCAAATATTTCCTCCATTTTTAGCGACGAAAATATTAAATCGTCGCTAAATATGACATCAAAAAATTGGGCCTTTATTTGTTACGGAAATTAGCGACGAAAATTAACTTTTTAGCGATGGAATTTAATTTCCGTAGCTAAATAGAGACGGAAATTAACATCCGTCGCTAAACAAAAAAATTAATTTATATTTTTAATATTGTTTAGTGACAAAAATAAATTTTCGTAGCTAAATAGAGATAAAAATGACTCTCCGTCACTAAAAAAATACAAATATTAAATATTTTTAAAATTTTATTTTTAGCGATGGAAATGAATTTGATTGCTAAAAATTTTATATATATAAAAAATTTGTCTTTTTTTTTCCCCCTCCCTTCCCCCCTCCCTCTTTCTTTCTTTCTTTCTTTCTTTCTCTGTCTCTCTCTCGTTGTGCGCAGATCTACCACCTGCTGCCCTCACCTGCGCGCTCGTCCTCCGCCGGGTCGGCCCTCCCCCCGCTAGTCTCTCCCACCCCAGCGCCCCCTCCGGTCTCCCCTCCCTCTCGTGCGCGCTACTACTGCCTCCCCTCCTTATCGCTTGCGCAGTTGATGCCGCTGCCGCCATTCCTCCGGGCCGCTTGCCGCTGCTCTCGCTTGGATCTGTCCGCTCACTGCTGCTCTCGCCTGGATCTGCCCGCTCGCCCTTGCTCTCGCTTGGATCTGCAAAATCGGACAGTGAGTGTTTTCTGCAATTTTTTTCAGTAATTTTTTTTAATTTGTAGTGTAATTTATCTGCGCGCAGATCTGCCACCAGTCGCTCCCACCCCGGTGCCCCCTCCGCTCTCCACTCTCTCTCACGTGCCCTGCTACATCCTCCCCTTCCAGTAATTTTTATTTTTTTAGTATTTTTTTTATTTTGCTAAATAATTATTTTTTCTCATTAATTTGCCATATTATGTAAATGTATGCTTTGGGCATTTGTTTTTGATCCGTGTTCTTGGTTTGGAGTTAAGTGCTCTGATGGCAAAGTTGTGACTTTGCAAGTATTTAGCTGTGAAATTGTGGCCTTTAGTTGGTAATTTTTTTGTTTGTTTGCTGAGTAAATGTAGGAAAATGGAGGAATTTCATGTTTTAGAACTCGAGAAATATTTTTAGTAGTTTTAGTCTTCATGTTTTGTGCTTTAGCTGTAAACTTATGGCTTTTAATAGTATTCTCTGCTTGGTTGCTGAGAAAATGAAGGAATCGTGGCTTTTAATAGACTTCTCTTATTTGATGTTCAGTTTGTTTAGATTTTCTTGCTATAATTAAGAACTTTGGATGGCAATTTGGTGAATTGAGCTTGAGCTTGCTTGATGAGTTAATGCCATTAGATGAAGAATGGAGTTGCTTGATTAATTTAATAGGTGAGTACGTATGTATGGTTAGTAAGTGAGTGAAAATGATAAGTGAAAATGTTGATCATGCTTTACTTTACTAGTTGGCTAAATCTTTAAAGTTGAATGAAATGTGGCAAGTTCATGAGTATTAATTTGTAAAGAATTGAATTGCTTGTTAGAGTTGATTTTAGATGTAGTTTATGCCAATTGTGTTTCTCGGCTTGATTGAGAATTTTATGATAATTTTTTTTTTATATAATTAAGTTTAAGCTTGGAAGTGTAAAATTGAGTTTTGATGACATAATAGTTATACTTAACAAGCATCACATTTTTTGTAGATTACATGCAACTCGAAGGCTGCTGTTTTTGCTTCTACAGCTGATGTTGCTGAAGTTCGGGCTATGGAGTTTGGGCTCATCGATGGCATCTTGAAAACGGAATACTGAACAAGCAAGAGTTCAGATTACGGCATGAACAAATACTATTGGAGATACAGTATAGTTTTTTGTAAATTTAGATTAGTTATAACGATATCTTTATCGAATTAATTAGCTATAAAAATTTTGTTATTTGTAGCACGTTTAGTTGAAATACATTATTGTTACATTTTATATTTTAATTAATATATTTTTAATTATATTATTTTTGTCAATCATAATTTTTATACTATGGATGATTATATTTCAATGATTATATCCTTTAAAAATTAAAAAAAATTAAAAATTAAAATAAAATAAATAAAAATTTCATTAATTTAGCAACGGACTCCACTATTTCGTCGCTATATTAACGCCGGAACATGTTTTTCCGTCGCTAATATGTGTTTTCGTCACTAAAATTAGCGACGAAAAAACATATTCCGTCGCTAAAATAATGACGGAAGTTTTCAAAGTGAAATTCCGTTGCTAATTCACAATTTTCTTGTAGTGGATAGTTATATATTTAGAAAGAGATTCATGAATTTTTGACAAATTTATTAATTAATACAAATTTTCTTTCAATAATAGTTATATGAATTTTTGCCAAAAATTCATGAAACTCTTTTTTAGATGTGTTGCACATAAATAGTTTTTTTTTTTTCTTTTTTGGCTTTTTGAAAAGTATGCATGCGCACTAAATTACTCTTTTTTCTACATGATTTTCTAAAATCATTTATTTTTCTTACTAGAAAATCTTCGTCCTTACAAAGGGATGGCTCTTATTTTCACTAAATCCACTAATGGCTCCAATTTCTTGCCACTTAAAGTCGCCCAATTTATACCCTTTTCAAGCTCTAAATTATCATAGAGCAATTCTTTATCACGTCAGTTTCATTACATGGATCTCTATTAATATATATTGTCATATGTTACTAGAACGTCTAAAACATAATTGGTGTGTCATGTTAGATTTACAGTAAATTTTAAAGTATTTTTCATTCAAAATGACTTTTCATAGAAAGATTATTTTCTTGTTATAAAAAAATTCTTTATTGTCATTAGGCATTTATTTATTGTCAGTTAACCAATAAATTTGTTTCTAACTGAAGCACACTAGTTTTACAAAGAAAAAAAAAAGTGAAAGCCCAACAAAGTTGTGCTTATCATGGAATTAATTAACCTCCTGTATTGATGGAAAATACAAAAATCATATAATTAGATTATTTTATCCCATTATACAAGTTGGATATGGATACCAAATTGCATTTAATAATTAATTGAACCTTGTCCAGATATTTCGAAATTAGTATATGAGAGGTCTAAAATCAAGAGTGAGTTTAATAATTCAGTAGGGGTGTTAAAAAATTGTGTAATCCGTTCAAACCGTTTAATTCATTCCCGTTTAATCTATTTTTTTTCATAATTTTAATTGGTTATTATAACTCATATAACCCATTTTAAAATTTTAAAAATATTTATATGGGTTATTGGTTATTATATAACCCAACCAACTAACTCATCTTATTATTATGTTGACTATAATTATTATTTATATCAAAATATAATACAGATTTATATCAAAATATTTAGTATATTTAAACTCGTATATTTATCATATAATGCCCCAAAAATTCAGTTTTTGTAATATTACTTTTCGCGCCGTAAATAGTGTCATCGTGGTGAATGATACCATCAAGGATCGAAAAATATTTTATTTGATCATTGGAAATACAATTCATGAGAAGTCCGAGAGTATAATTTGAGGTGAAATTAACTTTAAATATGCCCTCAAAAGTGAAAAATAAAAAGCGATTCGATTTAAATAGTAACGGCAGTTGACTAAACTTTGACCGGACTTGAAAAAAATGTTAAAAACCTCCGAAAAATTGTTCTAACATATGGACTCACTCCAAATAAAGTAAAGAAATTTTTTGAAGTGAAAAATTAATTTTTGGATGACTTCCGGGTCGTGAATAGTGACATCGGGGGGTAATGATATCACCTAGGGTTGAAAAATATTTTATTCGACTATTAGAAAGTACAATTCATGAAGAGTACGATGGTATAATTTGTAGTGAAATTGAGTTTAAATAGGTTTTCAAAAATAAAAAAATAAAAATAAGATGCGGTTTGATTTAAATAGTAACGACAGTTGACTAAACTTTGATCGGATTTGGAAATAATGCTAGAGACCTCCAAAAAATTATCCTAACATGTGGACTCACTGCAAATAATGTAAGGAAATTTTTAGAAGTGAAAAAATAATATTTGGATGACACAGAAAAATAAATTATCTGATTGGTAAAAATTTGCTGGACTGAAAAACGGCATCATTTTGATCCGAAATTTTTGTCGAGAACTTAGAATATAATTGGTTAGCCATAGGGACATATACCGTAGTAATAAGTCATGGCGACTCACATTTTTAGGTCAATGCCAGTCTATACATGTTACATGTCTTACAGGATTATCATAAGATTGTCAGAGCGTTTGCCTCCTAAATGGTCACTTTGACACCATCGGAGTAGTCACTTTGACACTATCGAAGCGTTGGCCTCCTAAGTGGTTATTTCGACAGATTTGGGATCCCTGTCCCGCCTATCCAGTCTAAGAATTTCTACTAGATATCACTAGGGGCAAAATTGTAAATTTAAGTGGCAAGAAGGTAAATATATAATAATTTTAAAAAAATAATAAATTAAATATTATTAATTTAAATTTTGGTGCAATGAAATTAAGTTTTATGACAAAATTAATTTTTTTTATTTTTTTTATTTTTTTTAAAAAAATAAAATATGTATGCATTATCTAAAAAAATATTTACAAGAATGAAATTAATGTTTTATACTTAAAAAATATAAATATAGATATTATCAAATTTATATGTTTATAATAAATTATATAAAATTAACATAACCCATATAACCCAACCAATACAAGATAAATAATTTAAGTGATAACTTAACTGAATTGAGTTGGATTCAATTCATTTAAAATTTTAAATGGATTGATTAGAAAATTAATCGTAACCCATCCAATTCATATTTGAACACTCTTATAATTCAGGTCCAAGTTAAATGATATGTGATCGCATATATTTCTTACTAGACAATCTTTGTCCTTACAAAAGGAAGACTCTTATCTTCACTAAAAATCTCTAGTGGTAATATAATAATTAATACCATGTTGAAATCAATGCCACGTTGTTTGACAATCCGACCTAAATTCCACAAGAAATAAATGATTTTATGATTGCATATGTTTTTCTTCCCTTCTATGTCTTAATCCTTATCTTAATCCTTATCTTAATGTCCATACATTTTTAAAGCAAAAATTCCACTATGAAAGTTTAATTTTTTTTTTAATTAAACTTCTATATTTTAAAAATTAATATTAAAATTTTTATACTTCCTAAAACGCTTATATTAGATTCAATTTATATAAAATTAGTAAAATTAAATTGTACGTTTTGTTAATCTCGCTTAAAGTCAACTTATAATCACTATATGACTAACCACAATATAAAAAGAAAAAAAAAAGAAATATATAAGTATTTAAAATATACAAAACGTGATGAATTGACTTTTTTTTAAAAAAAAATTATGTTTTTATAGGTCTCATAATTATTTTAAATTGATTTCACACGAAATTAACATAACGTCCATTTCAAATCCATTAGTTCTCTCTAAATCGGATCTAACATGAATAATTCAAAAAATACTAGATCCTATGCTAATTTTTTTAAAATATATAAATTTAATATAAATAAAATGTCAAATACTTTTCTTTAAATGAGTATAAATATTTGGTCTGATGCTCCAAATTCTAACAGATTTGTAGTTTGTGTTCAAAATGGAGTTTTATTTCCCTCCACTCCATTTTGAGCATTTTAAATAAATATTTGACTAACTTAAATATGAATTCCATTATTTGCATTGTAAATAATTGATTATTATTGGCAAAAATATTCTACTTTATCGTTTTATTACTTAATATATTGAAGGGAAAATAACATGACATATGCATATATGGAGATAATATAATTGGATATGCTACCTACCTCTTGTAGTGCAGATATTTTGCCGGAAGCGTTTACAAGCATTCATTCTAGTGTCACTGGTCCAGCTGATATTCACGAGCGGATAACAGCAACTTGACCTCAGTCTAAAAGCCACTTGAGGTGAAAAATAAGCGAAAGGAAAAACCGACAAAATTTCGGTTAAGAATTTTTTCTTATCTTTTTCTTTAATTTACCTTTTTTCCTATTTATAAAAAGCTTCCTTCTTTTAATAAGGAAAGTAAGTTATGAAGGTAATCAATAAGACAGTTACAATATTTATGAGGACAATAAGCGAAAGGAAAAACCGACAGAATTTCGGTTTAAAAATTTTTTCTTATCTTTTTCTTTGATTTACCTTTTTCCCTATTTATAAAGAGCTTCCTTCTTTTAATAAGGAAAGTAAGTTATGAAGGTAATCAATAAGACAGTTACAATATTTATCAGGACAGTTACAGCATTAATAGGGAAGTAACACATTTGAAAATGGTAATTTCGTTTTTCAAATTCCTTTTAATTAAGGGAAAAAATCCTTAATTAAAGGACCTGATATGGAACTCTTTCCATATTTGCGTAATTCGCATACTGATATGCATTCGAATTTATATCGAAAGTTACGAGCGTATACAGATTGCATCATATATCTAATGCACTTACTACATATTACATTAGGAAATTAGCAGCTATTATATACATCTTCATTGATATTTTGCATTGAAATCAGGAGCATTGTAGAATCACTCTGCAAAAATGCCATGTCATCGCGAATCCTTTTATGAATAGTCCAAGGATAGTCCCATCGGTCAAAAAGTTAAAAGTAAGTCGACGATTAGTCTTTCTTTTGATTTATTTGGAAACCTAAGCCGACTTCCTTGACAATTAATCCAGTTTGACAATAAATAGTTTATTAGCTTTATGAGTACAAATATTTGGTCTGATGCTCCAAATTCTAAAAGATTTGTAGTTTGTACTCAAAATGGAGTTTTATTTCCTTCCACTGCTAATCGCTTTACTCTGTGTGAGAATTAATTTTCTTTGCTTTAATAACATTTTTATCGTGAGCTTAATTATATCATTAATATTGTTTTTCGACATTTTGTTGCAGCTTATACTAAGAGAAAGTAATGCTTCTGTACTGCCTGCAGAAGTATATTGGAAATCCATGTTACCAAACACTCCATTGCCCAAAGCTTTGCAACAACTTTTAACCACTGGTTAATTTTCTACAGCCTCTATTTTCTTCTCATTTAGATTGTTCAATAATGGAATTTAGTTTCTTTCTGGCTTTTTGAAAAGTATGCATCACCCCATTCTATGTGATTTTCTAAAAGCATTAATTTTTATTGATTTGCTATTAATCAGATGCAAGAACCAGAAGTAGTTTTGATGAAGGAGCATATGTTCAAAGTCCATTAAGGTACTGTAAAACACCAAAAACATTTGATAAAGACAATATATTTAATACAACCACTATATTTTTCTTTCTAGACAATTTTCGTCCTTACAAAACTATGACTCTTATCTTCACTAAATCCAGTAATGGCTCCAATTTCTTGCCACTTAAAGTTGCCCAATCCATACCCTTTTCAAGCTCTAAATTACCAGAAATATTAAACTATACTTCTATAAAATCCCAATCAAAGGAAGCTCAAATTATGAAACAAACCATTGAAGAATGTGAGGCACCTGGCGTAAAGGGAGAAGATAAACATTGTGCTACTTCTTTAGAATCCTTGATTGATTTTGTGGTTGCAAAGTTTGGAAAGAAAGTCAAAACGCTATCTAATGAAGCACAGAAAGAGAATAAGAAACAAGAGTATGTGATCCAGAAAGGCATACAAAAGATGGGAGAAAATAGTATAGTATGCCATAAACAGATATATGCATATGCTGTGTATTATTGTCATACAATAGATCATACAAATATTTATATGGTTCCAATGATAGGTGTTGATGGCTCTAAAGCTAAAGCAGTGGTTGCTTGTCATTTAGATACATCAGCTTGGAATCCCCAGCATTTTGCTTTCCAAGTCCTCAAAGCTAAGCCTGGAGGACCTCCAATTTGTCATTTCCTTAATAGTGACACTATTGTTTGGCTTCCTAACTAGGGAAACTACTTACCAAGTCAGAACTTGTAATTACTTTAGCCAAAATGTTGTAATGGTAGTAATTAATACTAATATATATATAATCCTTTTATTTTATTTTTCTGACCAACTAAATCAGGCACAAATTACATGGAAGAGTCTGCAATGCTTCCTCACCAAATCCTCTAAAACCTCTGAGATAAAATATAGTGTTAGAAAATGAAAGCAGAAAGCTTGAGAAGGTGAAAATAGAGAGCAAGGACCAAATGAACTTTTACAGTATCTGCTCATTATGAAAAGTAATAGCAAGTAGCTAATCCCTTGTGCCTCAAAAACATATTACCTAGAGCTATAAAAGATCCTGCGTGAGCAATAACAAAAGGAAAACAAGAACAAATGAGCTATTCAGTCTCTGTTGCTTCTTTGACAGCAACATATCCAACTTGTAATATGGGATCTGTATAGCTATTCTTTATATTTCAAGAAACTAATTATAAGATTTTCTATATTCCATTTGTACAGGAACTTAATACCATGATAACCATGATAACCATACGTGGAGAACTTTCAACTTCAGAAACTTCCAAGAAACCACTGATATATATTCTACTTGTGAGCTTTGTCAGATACATTAAATAAAGCTAGCGCTCTTCAATTAGAGACAAGCTAGTTGGCGAATTGACAATAAAGAAAATGCCAATAACATTATTATATTACATTATTGCTGTACAATAAAGACTAAATTAAGCACAAACATGAGGAGGAAAAGATGGAGGCTTATACTACATTTTACTAAACAAAAATTTCACCTAATGTTATTAAAGTGAAGGGCTTTGTCAATGGATGACATTGAGCTACTAGATGTGTAGAAAGCATGGTTATTAAAACCGGACCGGACCGGACCGGTTGGTTCAACTGCATAAAACCGGATTGGAAAAAAACCGGGAAGAACCGGATTGAACGGGTCAAAACCGGGTTGAACCGGCCAAAACCGGGTCTAGTTTAAAATAATTAATAAAATAAGTATTTTTTCATAAAAATAAAAAATAAATAATCTAATAAGTTTTATTTAACAAATAATTGATTTTTTTTACTATTTAATCACATTTGAACTTAATGAAAACAATATAATGATTTAATAATTCAATAAAATACAATAGAATAAAAATTGAATAAATTATTAAAATTGGTGAACTTAAAAATAATTTTCTATCATTTTTTTTAATTTCACCTACAGTTATTGAATTATTTAATCTTTAAATTAAAACTTATAAAATAAAATATTTTAACAGAAAATACCTAATCAAGTAATAATTTAAAAAAAATAAAAGGTGAAAAAATATTATTACTAGTATATTTGAGACATATGTTAAATGTTTTGATTGATTTTTTTTTTGAGTAGTAGTATTTATAAAAATTATACTAATTAATAATATTTTAAAAAATAGAAAAAATCCGGTCGAACCACGAACCCTCAGCCTTGCCGGTTCTTTATCCGGTCCGGTTTCAATAACATTGGTAGAAAGTTGCCTCATGGTTGGACGAGATTGGGGAATTTCACTCAAGCATGCAAGCGCGAGTTTTGCAACATATACAACTCCTTCGGCTACTTTATTTTGCGGAGTTTGAAGCCATTGATCGATCACATCCTTAAGTCGCATTGAAGGAGATAGAAGATGCGGGGATGGCATGGAGCCTAGAAGACGCCAGCTCAGCTGTTCTGCTCCCAAAATGGCAACCTCTACGCAGTAAGAGGTTGAAGAAAATCTAATAGCTGAATAGCAGTTGTTTTCTTCCCTTAAAAAACCAGACTAATTGAAATTGAGCGGCAGGAAAGCACATGGATGAGCCCAATTATTCGATACCTTCGGATGAAATGACACTATAAGAAAATATAAAAATAGCAACGGAAAAATAGCAACGGAATTAATTCCGTTGCTAAATTAGTAACGAAAACTGATTTCCGTTGCTAAAATTGGTTGAATTTTGAAAATTTAGCAACGAAAATATATTTGGTGATATTCCGTTGCAAAAAGTGTAGGAAATTTTTGGGACAAAGATATAAATGGGGTGTTTGAAGAAAATAATTCCGAAATTTGTGTGTTTGTAAAACTATTTCTGGGGTTGGGGTGTTGTTAGAAACCGCAGGTCCCACCTGCGGTTTCTGACGTCAGAAACCGCAGGTGGGACCTGCGGTTTCTAACAAAATTTTATTTAATTTTTTTTTTTTTTTTTTTATAAAAAGAAGCTGCCGGGCAGGCAGCATTTGCTGCCCTGCCCGGCAGCTTGTTAAAGCAAGCAAAAGCAATGCTTTTGCTTGCTTTATTCAAGCTGCAAACTGCAGCTTTTTAGCTGCAGTTTGCAGCTTTTTATTTTTTTAAAAAATATTATTTTATTTTTTAATAAATAATAATAAATTTAAAAATTTAAATATATACAATTATAAAAATTAAATTTAAATAATAATAAATTTTTTATTTTTTATTTTTTAAATTTAAATATTAAATTTAAAAATTAATACAATTATAAAAATTTTATTTTAAATATAAATTGATTTAATTTTTTTTAAAAATATATTGACAAATAAAATTAATAAAAAATTATTATATATACAAATTATTTTAGCAATTAAATCGATTTAATAATTTTTAATTTGATATAAAATTTTATAAAATAATAATAAAAATTCGATTCAAACTCAAAAAATTCGTAAAATTTATCCAAAAGTATATAAAATACAATCGAACTCGTAATCTGATTTTTCAATTATTTTAACAAAATTATTAATTGATGAGCTCAATTAATAAATATATTTATTGTATAATTAATAAATATATTTTCAAATTAATTTTAATAACACGTAAAATTAATAAAAAAATTAAATTATAGAGCTCTAATTTTTTTCGAAAAACAAACACTCGTATCTTATATTTATTTTTTAGGACAAAAAATAACAAAAATTCGGTAAAAAACAGCATAAGGTAGAAATTTATGTTCCATACTTGATTATTATTTTTAATATTGTCCTAAAATTGTAATTTAATTAAAAATAATAATCAACGACAATGATTGAGGTCACAAAAGATGAGAATCAAGTAAGAAACAAGGAGGAAGAAGAAAATAAAGAAGAAGAGGCATGAGGAGAGAAGAGAACGGGAGAGCAAGGGCAAAAAAGGGGTTGTCCTTTCTCTCTCTCCAACCTATTTATGTCACCCTCACATGCCACATGGCATCAACCCATTAATGGAATCTAACCAAACACACCCTATAACCATCCTCTACACTACACCCAAACCAAACTCTACGAGCTCACACATTACAACAATACATGCAACCACACTCTACCACAACCCATAAATCATGCAATTAACCCAAATTAAAATGTAACACATGCCAAAATATTGCACATGCACACTTGCACACAATATGGCTCAGACTACTAGGGAAAAAACGAGGTGTTATAATACCTTACATTTTGGGAGCAACCATAAAAAATTACTTTGAGGATGTATATTATGTATTTTAGTGAGAATGGGCATGTATATGTACTTATATATATCTGTTAGTATTGGTTTTCTTCTTCTATCTTAAGAATGATTAGAAACTCTCTCGAGTGGAATATGTAAATTAAATCTTTATATGACCTTAAGTACTGTTATATATGAAACCTGCATGGTTTACCTATGATTAGTGGATGAATGACATTATTATTAGAATTTAAGAAATTAAGTGACTATTAAATTATGATCTTATTATTAGAAATATATATATATATATTTTACATGAATACCCCTAGACAGATATAGGTCCATCGGCCGTCGTTAATTTAAGTAATACATAAGTTTAAGGAGTGTTACATTTTATTGGTATCAGAGCGCAGTTTAGGCGATTCTAAGATCGGATTAAGTTTAATGGGGTTTGATTAGATATGGTTATACATGCCTGTAACACGCGCCGAACCTAGCAAAGGCCCTCGCTGAGCCCGCCTTTTGGGACTTGAGAGATTGGTTCGCGTCTTTTTGATTTTGGACATAATGAGTCATTTTGGATGCCTCCTTCCCAATAGAACATTGGAAAGGATTATCTAGCCTCACGACGCTTTTAGAAACCTTTGAGGTATTTTGGAGTCACCACCCAATTTATAAAAAATTGAGAAAGGTCTCTAACCTCTATTGGTCTAAACCAGAGATGGTGTTCGGAACTTCACTCTTATTAATGACTTAAGTTAAGTTTATAATTGAGTTTTTAAGAAAGTAAAATTTCATCTCTTATCTCACGCGATTATGCATTTGAATTTAAAGCACATTTACAAGCATATTGAAAGCGATGAATAAAGCAGTAAGTAAATAAATAAATTACGAACAAAAATTGGGATAGAACAATCCCCCCAAAATAAATTACAAAACGAAAAAATGGGACAGAACAATCCCCCAAAATAAAATAAGAAGCATAAATAAATAAAACTTGCCCCAAAATTAATTACAAGGGCCCCGAAATGAATAAATAAACACATATAAAATAATTAAAAGTGCATCATACATAAATCGGGCCATTTATTGAATTTTAGGAACATTTATTCCTTTTTATTAACTTAAAAAAATTGGAGAACTATTTTTTAGGTATTGATTGAGAAAAATCAGGATGAGTGATCCCATTTTGTTAAAATTAATTCTCCATTTGAAGGTGAGATTTTGTTGGTTAAAATAGGACATTGGTCCCTTTTATTAAGAAAAATCCCAAGTTATGAATTATTAAAAAACATGACTTTCTATAATACGGATAATTAATTAATAAAAATATTTTACATACAACACATAAAAATAATATAATAATAAAAGAAAATACAAAATTAAAAATGCAAACCCTAAATTGAAGGTCTTTGGTCTCCCAGTCCTCCAACCCGTGCGCAAACATGACTCACATAGATAAATAATTTTGAGGCAACAAAACAAAAATAAAATGAATGTTAATAAAGTAAATTAAATGATTAATGAACAAATAAATTAATTGAATAAAATAGTTAAAACGATTAATAGATCAATCCAAACCATATGGCATACATTAACAACGATAAATCATATTAAATTAACTTCATACTAAATACAACAATCAAGTAACAATAAACAAAGGGCAGTATACCATAAAAACAACGACAACAAACCAGTGCATTACACTAACCAATAACACCGTAAGAGGAGATTAATTGGGTCAGGTTACATGCAATTACGTTCGGACAGTCAGGTAGGACAAGAAAAACAAAAAGCTGAAGGGGTGAGGGATCGGACATGCACGACTCGTGCATGTATTGCACGAGTCATGCAATGCATGCACAACTCGTGCATGCATTGCACGAGTCGTGCAATGAGCGTACGACTCGTGCTCTCACTGCAGGGGTCGTGCAGTCCGATCGGGAAACAGAGGGACAATCCGACATGAAAGACCGAGCAAAAAATTAGAGGGACAATCCGATCGGGAAACCAATGATACGATCCGATCGGGAGGGTACAATCTCAACAAAACAAGATCACAACTCGAACTGCAGGTCATGACTCGGACGAAACAAAGACACAATCAGACAACATAAAAAATAGGGATGAACAGAGCACTAACAGCAGACTAACAAACACTATATCATGCGATCCGAATATGCGCAACAAGGCAACAAATATGCTTATATATTCATAATAGTAATAGACATACGATCAACAGGATAATAAAATCAAATGAGAAATATGTACAATATATACAATATATACAATATATACAATGAACAGAATTAACTGACTCAGCAAAATAAAGAAAAGAAGTAAAAAGAAAGAAAGAAGGAAAAGAGAGATGGCTATTCAGTATTTACCCTCAGATATTGATCTTTGATCTGCAGATGAAGAAGCTCTGGTTCTCCTCTTTGATTTTGTTAAAAAATGAAAACAGAGATTGATGAAAACTTTAAACGAGATTTTCGTTAAAGAAAAATGGAAGATGTAAGACGATTGAGTCTCAAACCTCAGGAATTGATTTCTTGGATTCAAAGCAATCTCAGAATGTTTCAAGAACAAAAATCACTTTCTTGCTCTCCAAGCTCTTTTCTGTGTTTTTCTTTCGGGGTTTTTCGGTGCTTTCAAAAAACCTTTTTTTCAGTTTCTTTTACTTTTTATTTTTATATCTCAGAGAAGATTAAATCTTTTCTTTTCCCCAAATCCAACCATAAACCATCGTTTTTCAACCAAATCCCCGAAATAACGGAATAGGGAGTGCTGGGGACAGTGGAGTGCGTGAGGCAGGTGAGACCTGTCTCACGCTGCCCTCTCACCAAGGTGAGAGCTGCATCTCACGTTAGTGAGATGGGCCTCATTAACGTGAGGCTGCATCTCACTTAGTGAGTTGGGCCTCACTACACAGGCCCCCAAGGCTCCCTCTCCCTCCTATTTTTCTATCTTTTTTTTTTTATTCTAAAATTAAAAATGAAAAATTTATTTTTCGAGGAAACCATCACTTCTATCTGTCTTTACCTGTGAATAGGTATCATTTTCATCACTGGGTAACTTCGGTCTGGACTGCCTCAGGACCTGGTGTCTACAATCCCCATGGATGGATTTTAAGTGATATGAGACTAATGTATGCTTGCTCTTTTTTGGTTATAATGTGGGATGGCCTCCAAGGAGAATCGTCGTGAGGGTGTTGTGGAGAGTACAACGTCCGCTAGTGATTGGCGAGATGAGATGTCACGAGAGCAAGTGACTCCGCCTGATGCACTGCCCCCTCCACCTCAACCCGATCTCTCGAATTTGATTGCGGATATTTTCCAGCAGTGATTGCAAGGTCAGGAAGGACAACCTCAGAGACCACAGATTCCTTATTAGCCCCTAGTTCCAGTAAAGAAAAAGCCGATTTTAAAGCAGATAAAGAGACTTAGGGCTCGAGATTTTTATGGACATGATCCCATAACATCAGTGCAGACTGAAGACTGGTTGTTCAAGACCAAGAGGGTTTTTGAGATCACTCAGAGTCCACCTGGAGAGATGTTATAGGGAACAGTGTCTTTATTGCAAGGATCGGCTTTTATTTTGTGGGATGCAATACGTAAGCATACTCTAGTCCACCAGATCACATGGGAGTTTTTCTTGTCTCAGTTTGAGAAGAAGTATGTGGGGTCTGAGTACAGGATTTCTATGCAAGATGCTTTTTGGAGGCTCAAACAGGGTAATCGGACAGTATCAGAATATGAGTGTGACTTTAATCGACTCAGTGCTTATCTGGATGATCATGAGATAACTGATGAGAAGTTAAAGCATAGGTTTGAAAGAGGATTGTATAATAATATCAGGCTATTTATGGGTACCCAGAAGCACCCAGATTTGAGATCTCTAATAGAGGCAGCGATTAAAGTTGAAACTATTCAAGCTGATGAGGTTGAAATATAGTTCCGAATTAAGCAAAAGAGAAAGCTGAATTTCCCTGCGAGTATAGTGAGTCAAGACAAGAAGTCTAAAGGACCTGTTGAGTCCTAGAGTCGTGCTTCAGGAGCATCTAGTCATCGGTAGAAGAACCCAGGTGGTAATAGTGTTTCAGTTACATCAGTGGGCAGTACGCTGAGGAGCAAAGGCCATGGCGATTATCCACAGTGTGAGCATTGTAAGAAGTTCCATCCGGGTGAGTGCAGATTTTTTTTCTAGAGCTTATTTCTAGTGTGCGTCTAAAGAGCATATGATTAGAAATTGTCCAGAAGTCCAGTCTTTTACAGTAGCATCGCATGTATCTGGATCAGGACCTGCAGCACCTAGAGGTAGAGGCAGAGGTACAGCCTTGCATTCAGCTGCTACAGGCCCTTCAGTCCAGCCTTCTTAGGGACAGGGGAGAGCCACGTGTCGTGCTTATGTGGTTAGAGCCAGAGATCAGGAGGATCGATGCAACTGATGTGACAGTAGGTATATTCTCCTTACCGTCTCATTCTGTTTATGCATTGATAGACCCGAATTCTACGCATTCCTATATTAGTACGGATGTTGCTCGGGGTAAAGGGTTACTTGATTCTCGGTTAGACTAGGATATCCTAGTGAGTAATCCTTTGGGTCATAGTATTGTGATGAACAAGGTATTTATAGATTGTCCTATTAGTGCCCGGAATCATGTGTTCTTAGCTAATTTGATAGAACTTCCTTTTCGGGAATTTGATGTTATTCTGGGTACGGATTGGTTATCTGCCCATCAAGCCACAATTGATTGTAAGAGAAAAAGACTGACCCTGGAGACTCCTGATAGTCAGGAGATAATGATTATTGGTGAAAAAGCAGATTATTTAGCTGATGTGATTTCAGCTACAGCTGCAAAGAGGCTTATAAGGAAGGGGTGTATCTCTTATTTGTGCTATGCAATAGAGGTGAAAAAGAAGATCTTAAAATGTCAGACGTACCCACTTTATGCGAGTTTTAAGATGTTTTTCCTGCAGAACTTCCAAGATTGCCACCTGACATGGAGATAGAGTTCACTATTAATTTAGTACCAGGCATTGTGCCTATCTTTATCTTTCCTTATAGGATGGGACCATTAGAACTTAAGGAACTGAAGATTCAGTTGTAGGAGTTGCTTGAAAAAGGTTTTATCAGATAGAGCGTTTCACCTAGGGGAGCACCAGTCCTCTTCGTGAAAAAGAAGGATAGATCACCTTGATTGTGTATTGATTATAGACAGTTAAATAAGGTGACCATCCAAAACAAGTATCATCTTCCTCGAATAGACCACCTTTTTTATCAGTTGAAGGGTTTTGGTGTGTTTTCAAAGATTGATTTGAGATTCGGCTACCACAGGTTGAAGATTAAAGAAGCAGATGTATCTAAGACAGCTTTTCACACTAGGTATGGTCACTATGAATTCTTGGTCATGCCTTTTGGATTGACTAATGCTCCGGCAGCCTTCATAGATATGATGAACAGAATCTTCCATCCCTATTTGGATCATTTCATGGTGGTTTTCATTGATGACATTTTAGTGTACTCTAAGATTCCAGAAGAGCATGATGAGCATTTGCGGATTGTGCTACAGATTTTAAGGGAAAGGCAGTTGTATGGTAAATTCAGCAAGTGTGAATTCTAGCTAGATGAAGTGTCATTTCTGGGACATATAGTGTCATCGGAGGGTATCAAAGTTGACTGTAGAAAGATTGAGGCAATTCTTTAATGGAAAATGCCTAAAAGTGTTACAGAAATTATAAGCTTCCTTGGATTAGCAAGTTATTACAGGAGATTTGTAAAAGGCTTCTCTATTATTGCAGCTCCTTTGACTCGGTTGCTACAGAAGAATGTTAGGTTCGAGTGGTCTGATAGATGTCAAGAAAGTTTCGACAAACTTAAGTGTATGCTGACTGAAGCTCCAGTACTAGCTCAACCAAAAGTAGGAAGAGACTTTGTGATCTATAGTGATGCCTTCGGGAATGGTTTAGGTTGTGTATTGATGCAGGAAGGCAAGATGATTACTTTTGCCTCCCGATAGCTTAAGACTCATGAGAGAAATTACCCTCCTCATGATCTTGAGTTGGCAGCCATTGTATTTGCTTTGAAAATCTGGAGACATTATCTATATGGTGAGAAAAGCTACATCTTGACGGATCATAAAAGCTTAAAATACTTGCCTACCTAGAAGGAGCTCAACTTGAGGCAAAGGAGATAGCTCGAATTGATTAAAGATTATGACTGTGTCATCGATTATCACCCAGGGAAGGCTAATATAGTGGTTGATGCCCTTAGCAGAAAGTCGATGGCAGCTCTACAGGCTATGAATGTCAAATTGTGTGTTTCAGATGATGCTGTCTTAATAGCAGAAATGCAAGCAAAGCCTAATTTCCTTCAATGAGTGAAAGATGCCCAAAGACAAGAAAGATGTCAATGATGGTGACTGCTCTTTCGATATGGATGAAAGTCTTTATTATAAGTAGAGATTGTGTGTTCCTGACCAAGCTGATTTAACAAGGGGATATCTTGACTAAAGCTCATCATAATAGCTATACAATGCACCCTAGTAGCAACAAGATGTATCAGGACTTGAAGACCCACTATTGGTGGCCAGACATAAAGCGTGATTTGACTAAGTTTATGGGCAAATGTTGATATGTCAGCAAGTTAAGGCATAACATCAGTTTCCTTCGGGTTTGCTTCAACCTATAGCAATACCCGAATGAAAGTGGGATAGGATAACCATGGATTTCGTGTCAGGGCTTCCACTTACTTGGAAGAAGCATGATACGGTGTGGGTGATCATTGATAGGCTTACGAAATCAGTCCATTTCTTACCTGTCAGAATGGACTATTCTCCTGCTAAGTCAGCGGAATTGTATATTGACGAAATTATGAGGTTGCATGGAGTGCCTTCTTCCATTATCTCAGACAGGGATCCAAGATTCACTTCTCAGTTTTGGAAGAGACTGCAAGAAGCTTTGGGGACAAAGCTCCACTTTAGTACAGCTTTCGATCCCCAGACGGATGGACAATCTGAGTGAGTTATTTAGGTATTGGAGGATATGTTAAGATGTTATGTCCTTGAGTTTGGTACCAGTTGGGAAAAGTATTTGTCTTTGGCAGAGTTCATTTACAATAATAGTTATTAGTCCAGTGACGGGTCCTCGGCAAGTGTACCGAATCGACAAGTAATAAAGTGGGGTATAGTTAGGACCCCGAGTTATCGTACCCAAGGGAAAAAGGATTGTTCAGTTAAATATCTATGGTTGAGTGAATTTGAGATGTCCCCGGTGTGATTGGTGGAGAAGATTAAACTAAACCAGAAAATAAATTAACAATTGAAAATAAAATTGTTCATCAAGAAATTATTCAAAGATGAAATTAAATACTTGGGAAATTCTATCCTCATATATGTAACTGAAAATTGGTAAAATAATATAACATGAAATTCTGGATAACCTATCTAAACCCAAGCCTACCTTTCGGATTCAGCTATTCTAATTAATGAACCTACCTTTCGGATTCAGCACATATATTAGCATTATCACATGTTTGTAAGTTCTAAGTCAGATAATCCTACCAGTTCGGATTCAGATATCAAACTCATTTATCTTCCACCATTCTGAACCTATTAAAATAAACATTCACAGATTTAAATACCAATTCGGATTCATCAAACCAATGAAAGTTGATTAAAATAGAACAGAGCATATGTATGTATTTATGAACTGATTACAATCAAAGTTTATCCTGGTAGATCTCCCCTTAACTTGCATTCAATTCAGCAACAACAGATAATTTCAGAGAAGACAAAACTGAACTATATGTATAATATGACCAATTCCTAGATCTAAGACAACCTACCATCCCGGATTCAGTTATCTAAAACCTATTTATTCCTCACAATTCTTAATCTAATAATATGAACACCCACAAACCAACCTACCATATCCATGGATTAAGCTGGAAATATAAATGTCAGTATTAAAAGAACAGAGCATTTGCACAAATAACAATTTTCAGATTTAGCTCCAATTATCATCATATTGGCAAAACAATTTATAACAAGAGGAATAAAAGAAAACATGAAAATATTCATTACCAAATTTCCAGAATACACATATGATTCAAGAACTCCCAAGTATGAACAACTACCTTAACATCAAGAATATAAATATAAAATATGAAAAATTAAGTTTAGGATACACCCTTGATGAAAAGAGAAAATGGATCTTGAAGTTCTTGTTCATCCACCGTTGAATTTCCTTAAATCCCAAAATACAAAATTAAAATAAAAATAATCTAAATTAAATTGGAATAAAAGTGCAATTTGAAATGAAATCTAAGCTAAAACAAAGTTTAAAAGAAGAATTAAAACATGGAAATTAAATAAAATATTGCTGGAATTTAATGGAAAATAAATCTAAGTCTACCCTAAGGAGAAGAGAGAAAAATAAAGGAAAACCAAAACTAAAACTAAAACTAAAACTAAGCTGCCTCCTCAATGCAGCGGCGTTATTTTCTTTTAATACTGAAGAAAAGCACAGCTGTGCTTTGAGAAGCACAGCTGTGTCCTTGGAGTAATTGGCGACTTAGGGTTTCGTTGCGTGCGCGCTGGCTGGTGGAAAATATGCGTGACACAGCTGTGCTTTGTGAAGAAGCACAGCTGTGCTTCTGGGCGAGAGGGGCGAGAATTGCGTCGTCGTTCCTCATCTGCGCGTGCCTCCTTCGCGTGACACAGCTGTGCCTTGCGTGATTGCACGGCTGTGTCGCTTAATTTCACGCTGTGCGCGCCTCTTCCTCTTCGTGGCACGGCTGTGCCTTATGTGCCTGTGCACCTGCCACCCTCGAAAGCACAGCTGTGCTTATGAAAAGCACGGCTGTGCTTTAGGCAAAAATCAGCCTCTTTTGCTTTATTTCTTCTAAAATCACCCAACCTCCTCCAATTTAGCTCCGATTAATAATATAACACCTGAAAACATCCTAAAACTTATTAAATTTATAAAAACATTATAAATTAATAAAAATACAAAAACTCATTAATTATTATTAAAATTAAGTAAATAAAACATATAATTAGGCCAATAATTAATCTAAAATATTAATATAATTGCAACTTATCAACTACCCCAAACTCAAACCTTTACTCGTCCTCGAGTAAACTGAATGAACCACATTCTCAATCATCTCAATCTCAACAAAAGAAAATAAGGAGTCATTCTCAATTAAGGAACAAGAAAATAGGTTTGCAAATACCAATGCTCACTAAATAACAAATAAACACAAAAACATACTAAACAATTTCTGTGTGTGTGTGCAAAAGGCCAAAACAGAATTTTTATCATTTAAAAACAAAACTTCTAGATACAATATTGGAAAAATGAATCAACTCGAATGCATGAATGCACTCATGGCTTTTCACTCAAAGCTCAAGAAACACCATATGCCTCTTCTTACATACCAAACCTTACTAGAAGGTCATCTCCACTAAATAGAACAAGACAAAACAAAGAATCAAGAGGTCTTACATTTTGGTTGTAACGTTAGGCTTAGGTAAATTGGCTAACAAAGAAAGATCAAGTCACTAGAGAAAAATAGCCACTACCTAAACAAAACACAATCACCCAACTGTACTAATAAATATTCCCAACTCAATTACATATAATCAAAATAAAATTGGCCTTAAAGACACCTTAGCATCATCAAACTCAACTCACAATAACAAATGCCACATAATATTCAACCCCAATTTTCACAAGGCACTAGTTCAAGTCTCACTAAATTTTGTACCCCAAACTCACATTTTGCCCAATTAACTAGGAAAAACTTACAATGCTTCTTCTTTTTCAAATTTTTTTTTTTTTTTTTTTTTTAGAAGCATAAAAACCAACTAGCCATTAACAATAAATAAAGTACTTAATTCGTCTATAAATCCCAGCAAGAACTGCAATTGAGCTTTAATTTTTACAAGACCAATAAACCACTTAAATCACATTCGTCTTTATCAACCCCAAACTCATTTCTTTAAATGGGCTCAACTCTCCATTACACACACCAATCAATCCTCAAACAGAAATTTACACTAAGAATTGACAAAATCTAAACTCCCTTTTACCCAAAATACAAACCTAACCTTACTAGAGTGGCCACTCTTCTAAAGGGAGGCAAAAATTATTTAAGATTAAAGGTAGTTTTAATATGTGTAACAATAAAATAAGCACGCATTTAGCATACTAAATTGATAGGCTCAACGGGCTAACAAGAGACAATGAAATTAAGGTAGGGAAAGTCATTTAAAGTAGCTATACAAAGAAGGGTTGCCTAAATCATTTTCTAAGTTGTGTCTCATCTGAGGTCGCTTCGATGGGTAATCAGAAAGGTTCTAGTGCTCTTAGTGAGTTTTCATCTAATCCCCTAATTGCAACTAGATTTTTCTCAATTTTTGAAAACAGGCCCAAAGTGCTCAAAATTTAGAAATTGCAAAGTATAATCAAGGTTTACATGCAGTCTAGCAAATAAAGATATAAACATGACTATTTCTCACTCAACTTAATATTGAATGAAACACAAATTTCTAAATCTGAGATCAAAATCATTCACAATTGAGAACTATTAGGACGAAATAAAAATTTAAATCGAAGGAAAATCAAAAAGAAACAACCATAAAAATATTTAGATACAAACTTGGCACAAACACACCACAAACAACACAAACTTGGCACAAACACGCCACAAACAAAGCAAACTAACTAACAACTACTCAAACGCAACAAACTAAAAAGACAATAAAACAAAACAAATCTGGTTTTGGTTTGAAAAATTGAAATGGTACTCCACCCCAAACTCACAATGTTGCACTGTCCTCAGTGCAAGAAAATGAAGTACACCGAGATAATTTTCAAAAATTTTCCCCATGCTGTGCAAAAACTCATTGCAATTTAAAATCAATTGCAAGCATCTCAAAAAATGGCAAACATAAATTAATTACTGTGCAAAATTAACAACCATACAAAATTTCTGCATGCCACCTGTGCAAATTGAAGAAAATTCAAAACCTGTGCAAGAATCCAATAATCACTGTGCAAAATGAAAGACTCTGAAATCTGTGAAATTCATAGCCAACACAAATAATATCTATCCTATCACACGGCATTGGCTCAGCCACACAATTCCACAATATAATAAAGTAAATAAAATCATACATTGCCTGACTTCATCAATTTCATTAACTAAAATAAATAAATAAATATATACAAAATCTGTTGTGTACGAATCACTTCCTGAAATATATATACAATATATTACTGTGGTGGTCGTCTAAGATGTGGAGGAAACACAGTGGAAACAGGAGTGAAAAATCCACGAATCTCAACGCTCAACCTGTCCAACTGTGTCATAATCCTATGCTGGAAGGATCCCAAAAATGCATCTCTCTGCTCAGCTCCCAGGACCATATCTCGGCGCACCTGCTCCAGCTGAGTCTCAATAGAAGCCAGTCGCTCCCAAGCTCGCTGCACCGATAAGTCCACGCCAGATATCATCTGGTCACTCTGAGAGGTAGCTGCCCTGACCTCCGCCAGCTCTCTGCTCAATGTATCCAGTCTATCCCACACCCTCTCCTGGAAGGCTGCCTGCTCCCTCCTCGACTCACTGAATGACTCCTGAAGCGTGCCAATCGCAGTCTCAAACCTCATCATCATAGCAGTCATGGACCGCATCTCCGAGATCAATGTCTGGACCTGCGAGGCATCTAACGATGGAGCTGAGGGTGGAGGTGCTGTGGAAGATGACGGCTCGTCATGTGCCTGAGCATATCGACTCATGTCTGGAGGGGAGAACGGTACATCAATCCTCTGTCTCACCCTCCTACTGTATGTACTGAATACCGGTCCCTGTGGCGGTGGTGGTGGTGGTGGAGCATCATCATGATCAACTGGCGCTGGGGCGTCATCAGAATCACCCTCTCCATCATCACCCAAGTCCTGAGCCTCCTCCTCCGCTCTCCTAACTCTATAGCCACACTCAGAAGATGGATCCTCTATAGCTACCCTACATCTAAGCACTACCTCCTCATCAATAAAATAAGACGACGTCAAGTGTCTGCCCATGTCGGCAGTAGGTAGATGCAGGGCCCTCATAATAACGGTGATCAACCCACCGATCCCAATCCTCTTTCCTGAGGTGGCTGCAGCTCTCTTCAGCTGCTTACACAACCAGGGTACTGCATTCACTCGTACCCCAGCCTCCATAGCATATAAAAAAAATAGGTCAGATGTACTCACATTGCTAGGACACTCTGGTCGCATAAACGCTGATGATGTCATAACTCTATGCAAGTACTGATATACCGGAGAGCGGAGTTTGGTAGACTTGGTGTTTCGCGCATTAAATTCCATGTTGGGTTTCCCAACAATAGCCCAGTGCGCAGTTGATTCACCCACAACATGTACCTCCCCATCCACTGGCAATCTCAAGTATCTAGCCAGGTCAGAAATAGATAGAAAATAAGGGATATTGCGCACTCTAAACTGAATGGTATTCCGATCATCCAGAGATAACCTAGGAGAGTACTGAAACGTACTAAGGAACTCCAATGTTATCTCAGGATAAGTCGGACCATTCAGAGAAAAGAACTCCTCCCATCCAATGTTCCTCAGCAGAGATAATACCCTCTCTTGAATGCCCAGGTCAATGAGTGTCTTCATACTCATGAACCTACTCGAAATAATAATCTTCGCAGCCAGCTTGTTGAACAGGGTGCGCTGCGCTGGCGTCAACCAATCAGGAGGCTGAATGGGCGCTGATGGTTGCTCCTCTCTGTTGCGAACCATGGTTCCTGAAAAAGAAAGTAAACACTTTGTTCAAAACATTCTTGGTTTCATTAAGTGCATACCACATCTATAACTAAATTGGAAGAATAATATCAAAACTCACCAATACGTCACAACAGAATTTGCGAAATAAATATACTTTCTAGCTAATGATGATGCAAAAATTGAAAAATTAAGCATAAGGCAAATGTATAAACATATTGAAGTACAGATTCTATGCACAAAATAGTAACAATTGGAAGATTGCACAAATTAGAATTTAACGAAATTAAAGATGAAAAGCACAAAGTGGAGAATAAAATACGCACAAGTAATTAACCCCTAAAGTGCACATGCCAAAAATAAAATAAATGCAATTATTGGAGAATAACAGAGAAATGCAAAGTTTACTTAATCACTGCTTCATTCACAGCAAAAATATGTAGAAAGAATTCAAAGTTGCATGTAAATAAAAATGTGAAAAATTGGCATCCAAAACAACTTATCCTAATCCCATCAAGTCGGGAACTAGCAAACATGCATTTGACTCAATTCAATCAAGCACAATATTCAATTGCATCTAAATTAAAAACTAAAGCAACAGCAATATCATAAAAAAAAAGATAATACCAAGCATAATCTCAAGTAATTTAAAATTAACTTTCAACATCTCCCCATCCATTGCTATGCCCAAATAAACTAATACAATGAAAACATTTAATTTCCCCAATTGAAGTTCAAAATCCCATCATCCATGATTCTCCCTTTCAATTGACCAAGTAAAGAATAAATGCAAGCTAGATAATTGAAAAATAAGCCCAAAACCCAGTCAACATGGCAGCTTCAATACCCAGAAAAGAATGACATAAAAATTAAGCTCTAAAGACTGATAATTCCTAGACAAACTGCTCCATTAAAAGTTGGCCAGACTCTCATCACAGCAGCTGTTTAAATCAGTTCCAACAGTGCCATTGGTAATAAATTTTCATTACAAATAAGCACAAAGTTCATGCCATCCAGCTCCAACATAAATTGCATAGTTCAAATTGACAATTTCTATAAGACTTCATGCACAAGAATTGTTGTACAAATCAAACAAAAGCATAAAATTATTCTTTGAACATCCATTGAAGCATTTAAGCAAACAGCTGGTGTGCATGAATATAAATTGGATTTGTGTGTAAATTTAATACCCCCAACACCCAAAGATCTGTACAAATGTACAAGACAAGTAGCACAATTCACATAATCACTAATAAACATCAAAATCCTAGAGAAATTTAGTGAAAGAAAATGCACATTTACACAGTGGCGTTTAGAACAGAGATGAAGGAAGTATACATACCTGTAGCTTGCAAAAATTACTGGAATGCTAAACTTAAAAATTTGAAAACCGAGAATTGAATGAAAGGCTCAGTTCAATCTATCTCAAACTCAAGCCGAAATCTAGAACTTGTGCAAAAAAAATGGGGAAAAATCAATATCGGGCAAGAATTTGGGGAAAAAGCGAAAATTAAACAGAAAATAAGATTATATTTCAATTACAGTTCGAAAATTAAAATTAAATTTAAATTACCTGTTAACAGCTTGGATTGCAATTGAAGATCGGAGAAATTTTTGATTTTTAAGAATAGGGGGGAACAGGTGAGAAGAAAAGAGAAAAGAGAAAGAGGAAGAAAGAGGGAGCACAGCGTGTTTACTGGGTTGTGCGAAAACGCACAGCTGTGCTTTTGAAATAAGCACAGCTGTGCTTTTCCCAGCGCTCCGTTTCGGCGTGCTTTTTAAATGAAAGCACAGCTGTGCTTTTGATTGAAGCACAGCTGTGCTTTACACTCAGCGCTTCGCACTGGCGTGTTTTAAATGAAAGCACAGCTGTGCTTTTGTAAAAGCACAGCTGTGTCTTTTGCGCTTTACCTGATGCTACTGCCCTGTTCCATTTGTTGCACTTCTTGCTCCTTTTGAATTTTTCTTCATTCTCAACTGTTAATTTCCAAAACAATTAAACAAATCAAAACCAAATAACACAAATTAAATCCAACAAATTAAACATTAAAAATAACAAATTAACATTCTAACACACTAAAAATTTAAGGAATATTATTTTATAAAAATATATATAATAATTTTATTTTATTATTATTATTACTATTTTTTTTTTTTTTTTTTTATAGAATACTTTAAATTAAAACATAAAACTTAATTAAATGACATGAAAATAAAGAGAAAGGGTTAAGAAAAAAGTTCTGGTTTATTGAGTCCCAGCTCGACTCATGTCACTTTCGGGTGGACGAGCTTGTGAACCAAATAATGGTCTTTCCGGTTTTTGCTCTTCATTTTCCCCCGTCAGTAGGAGAAAATCATCGAAAGCTACCAAGGTGGGAAATTCCATGTCTTCGATGAAGTATGACTCCACCTTGGGTTCACTATACACGAACTCTACCGGCTCTTCAAGCCTAAATAAATCCTTCAAATGGACTGAAGTCAGTGCTTCCATTTGAGAATCATTCAACTCTTGCTCCTTTGATGCACTATCCTGCACAGAAAAATTGAAATTAGTTTCCAAAAAAACACAAGATTTATCTTCAACAATAATTGGCTCCTTTTCTTCTTCATGCAACCCATCCTCAAAAGT
This sequence comes from Excoecaria cochinchinensis, assembly GCA_947683425.1. NCBI lineage: Eukaryota > Viridiplantae > Streptophyta > Magnoliopsida > Malpighiales > Euphorbiaceae > Excoecaria > Excoecaria cochinchinensis. Next base: position 4,624,759 of record CANTUQ010000069.1, read on the forward strand.
TTCAATATTCTCTTTAATCTCTATAGGTGCATGACTCAATTCACCACCATCTTTTTGATCACTCGGAGAGACAATTAAAATTTCTAACTTGGATTCCAAATTTTGGATCTCCAATGCTTGACTCTTTAATAAATCCCCTTGAGCCTTGATCCTCTCCTCTTGATAGTTGATTGTAGCCTGCAACTCTCTCCTTTCTGCTTGGTATTCCCTCTCTCTACAATAATTGTAGTTTGAAAGACGTTCAATATGGAAAAAGTGATACTCTTGTGATACACATGAAGAGTGAGGATCTTCAAAAGACGGTGAATAGGTGACTGGTGAAGTTGAATACATTTGTCGTAACTCTTGCATCTCCCTCATCATATCATTCACTTGTTCTCGCAAAAGGAACAACTCATAATCTTGATCACTATCTTGCATCATTTTGAAAATGTCTCAAAATTTTCCTGCAAAAATAAACACCAAATTAAAATAAAAAGGAAAATAAAACCTCAAACTAACTCAACTAAAGATATAAAACAAACAACACCGTTATCCCCGGCAACGGCGCCAAAAACTTGACGGGTCCTCGGCAAGTGTACCGAATCGACAAGTAATAAAGTGGGGTATAGTTAGGACCCCGAGTTATCGTACCCAAGGGAAAAAGGATTGTTCAGTTAAATATCTATGGTTGAGTGAATTTGAGATGTCCCCGGTGTGATTGGTGGAGAAGATTAAACTAAACCAGAAAATAAATTAACAATTGAAAATAAAATTGTTCATCAAGAAATTATTCAAATATGAAATTAAATACTTGGGAAATTCTATCCTCATATATGTAACTGAAAATTGGTAAAATAATATAACATGAAATTCTGGATAACCTATCTAAACCCAAGCCTACCTTTCGGATTCAGCTATTCTAATTAATGAACCTACCTTTCGGATTCAGCACATATATTAGCATTATCACATGTTTGTAAGTTCTAAGTCAGATAATCCTACCAGTTCGGATTCAGATATCAAACTCATTTATCTTCCACCATTCTGAACCTATTAAAATAAACATTCACAGATTTAAATACCAATTCGGATTCATCAAACCAATGAAAGTTGATTAAAATAGAACAGAGCATATGTATGTATTTATGAACTGATTACAATCAAAGTTTATCCTGGTAGATCTCCCCTTAACTTGCATTCAATTCAGCAACAACAGATAATTTCAGAGAAGACAAAACTGAACTATATGTATAATATGACCAATTCCTAGATCTAAGACAACCTACCATCCCGGATTCAGTTATCTAAAACCTATTTATTCCTCACAATTCTTAATCTAATAATATGAACACCCACAAACCAACCTACCATATCCATGGATTAAGCTGGAAATATAAATGTCAGTATTAAAAGAACAGAGCATTTGCACAAATAACAATTTTCAGATTTAGCTCCAATTATCATCATATTGGCAAAACAATTTATAACAAGAGGAATAAAAGAAAACATGAAAATATTCATTACCAAATTTCCAGAATACACATATGATTCAAGAACTCCCAAGTATGAACAACTACCTTAACATCAAGAATATAAATATAAAATATGAAAAATTAAGTTTAGGATACACCCTTGATGAAAAGAGAAAATGGATCTTGAAGTTCTTGTTCATCCACCGTTGAATTTCCTTAAATCCCAAAATACAAAATTAAAATAAAAATAATCTAAATTAAATTGGAATAAAAGTGCAATTTGAAATGAAATCTAAGCTAAAACAAAGTTTAAAAGAAGAATTAAAACATGGAAATTAAATAAAATATTGCTGGAATTTAATGGAAAATAAATCTAAGTCTACCCTAAGGAGAAGAGAGAAAAATAAAGGAAAACCAAAACTAAAACTAAAACTAAAACTAAGCTGCCTCCTCAATGCAGCGGCGTTATTTTCTTTTAATACTGAAGAAAAGCACAGCTGTGCTTTGAGAAGCACAGCTGTGTCCTTGGAGTAATTGGCGACTTAGGGTTTCGTTGCGTGCGCGCTGGCTGGTGGAAAATATGCGTGACACAGCTGTGCTTTGCGAAGAAGCACAGCTGTGCTTCTGGGCGAGAGGGGCGAGAATTGCGTCGTCGTTCCTCATCTGCGCGTGCCTCCTTCGCGTGACACAGCTGTGCCTTGCGTGATTGCACGGCTGTGTCGCTTAATTTCACGCTGTGCGCGCCTCTTCCTCTTCGTGGCACGGCTGTGCCTTATGTGCCTGTGCACCTGCCACCCTCGAAAGCACAGCTGTGCTTATGAAAAGCACGGCTGTGCTTTAGGCAAAAATCAGCCTCTTTTGCTTTATTTCTTCTAAAATCACCCAACCTCCTCCAATTTAGCTCCGATTAATAATATAACACCTGAAAACATCCTAAAACTTATTAAATTTATAAAAACATTATAAATTAATAAAAATACAAAAACTCATTAATTATTATTAAAATTAAGTAAATAAAACATATAATTAGGCCAATAATTAATCTAAAATATTAATATAATTGCAACTTATCATCCAGCATTAAAATGGCTCCATATGAAGCTCTGTATGGTAGAAAATGCAGAACTCCTTTATGTTGGACAGAGTTAAGCGAAAGGAAGATTATAGGGTCAGATTTGGTTCGGGATACTGAAGAAAAAGTTCAGGTGATCAAAGACAGATTGAAAGAGGCTACCGATCGACATAAATCTTATACAGATCTGAAGAGAAGGGATATAGAATACCAGATTGGGAATAAAGTTTTTTTGAGGGTTTCTCTGTGGAAGAAGATTTTGAAGTTCGAAAAGAAGGGCAAGTTGAGTCCCAGATTCATTGGTCCTTATGAGATTACTTAGCGAGTAGGACTAGTGGCTTATAGATTAAAGCTACCTCAGGAATTAGAAAGGATTCATGACGTCTTCAATGTATCGATGCTGCGGAGATATCGATCAGATCCAAGCCATGTGATTAAGCCTGAGGAGATCATTGTACAATCAGACATAACTTATGAAGAAAAACCGATTAAGATTCTAGCCAGAGAGATTAAGCAGATCAGGAACAAGCAGATTCCAATGGTGAAGGTACTCTAGCATCACCACAACGTTAAAGAAGCAACGTGAGAACCAGAGGAGTCAATGCGACAATGTTATCCGTGATTTTTGAATCAGGTAAAATTTCGAGGATGAAATTTTCTTATGTGGGGAGGAATTATAATGGCCCAATATCGGATTAGATGTAAATGGTATTTTCCAGTATTGGTCAGCATACCAGGGTAATAAATACACCCGTGGACGAAAAATATTTCATTTGACTATCGGAAAATATTATTAATGGTTAGTCCGTGGGTGAAATTTGAAGTAAAATTGAGGTCAAATAGGTCCCAAAAATCAAAAATAAGAATAAAAAAAGTCCAGTTTCGGTTTAAATAGTGACTAGTTTGACGTTAGGTTTGACCAGACCTTTAAAAATAGCAAATGACCTCTAAAAATCACTAAACTTTTCAGATTTTTTGTATATGATATTTAGGAATTTTTGGTGGTGAAGAGGGAATTTTTCGGTAACACAAAAATTTTGAATCAGACCGGTTTAATTGAACAGGACCACAAATGGACTCCGATTGAGCTAAAATTTTGCAGGGAGGCTATATTTTATATTCTAAAAATTTTGGAATTGGTTTGGGAAGAAAATGAGTTGAGGAAGTTATAAATTTCATTATGGGGTCCGAAATTGGCCTTAAAATCAAGATTTGACTCATGTAGGTTGGACCACCTTGGTCAGAACAAAGAAGCCCATTTACTCACTATAAATAGCCTTAATTAACTGAATTTTGGGATAAGACCAACTCACCAATTCAGCAACTCCTCCCTCCTTGGCCGAGAGACTCAATCCCTTACCTCTTCAATTTTTTTCTTCTTTGCTCACCTCATCTCACCTTAAATTGTAGCTCATCTTCAGAACTTTGGTAAATATTGGAGTCCAATTTAAGTGAAGGAAGTGTGAAAAACCCATTCTTATAGGGTTAGACACTTAATTGAGGTAAGTGATTTATGTACTTTTATTTTGATTTAAGGCTTCCTATAGATATTTTAAGGCATGTAGATTATGTTTATGTAGTTATAAGTGTGATTAGAAGTGAGATTTTGATGAATTTTCCTTGTGGAATTTTGGCCTCCATAGAAAATCAAGGAGAGAAAATTCCTTCCAAGGCCAAAGGCAAAGAAAAAGAGGCCTAGGAGACTCTAAGTGAAGAATTGAGGTTTGTGATTACAAATTTCATTTAATTCCATATGAAAAGCATGAAAATAGATTATTTTTAAGTATGAGTATGAGAATTATGCACGCTAAATTGAACTAAACCATATAATCATGCTTAGGATTTCTAGAATTGATAATTTGTATGGTTAGATTAAGAAAATAAAATGTAGATGATGATGATGATGCATGTTGGCCGAATGGTATGTCATGGATTTCTCATGACATGCTTGATGATTATGAAATGTAAATGATGTGTATGTAATGTGTGGCATGAGATCTAGTTAATTGCATGTATAAAGGTAAGAAAAATAAATATAATGGATGAGATACACCATGGCCGAATGATATGCATGGTAAAAAGGCATGATGGTCATGTGCTTTAATGTCATGTCATGGTATAACTAAATCAATTAATATATGGACTAGCAAAATTAATGATGCATGATGTGAAAATAAACATAGATACATGTATGACATCATGGCCGAATGGTACCATGATGAAATGACGGGATTTTTTTCATGTATATTTATGGATTTGAATGGAAATATAAGTAATATCCTAAGTAGTAAGCTGGTGTTTAAATCTAGTACAGGATATAGTTGGTTAGCCATAGAAACACTATGTCGGGGTGGTGAGCATGATGTCTCACCTATTATAGGCCAATGATGGTCCTACCTCATTGATATCATTGTTTCATTGTTCATTGTATTGTACAGGAGATCCCTTGGATCACCCCCCATTGTTTTGAACCAATAGGGTTCATGTCTCGTTTATCCAGTTCAGAGATTTATGCCAGCGTTTTACATGGGGCAATATGATAAAAATATTGATAAAATAATGAATTAGAAGTAAAATGGAAAGATTTAAGTGAAAAAGGACCTAATTGTAAATAATGGGAAGATTAGGCGCAAAACAGTAATTTGACCATATATAGCATTATAAGGATCATCAAGGTTAAAAATGTAATTAATTGATTAATTATGAAAAATAATAATTTTTCAGGGACTAAAATGTAATTTGGCATGAAAATATTAATTTAGGGACTAAACGGTAATTTACATGTTATATAAGGATTTTAAGAGTAAATGAGAAGAATTAATGGCATTATAGTAAATTTAAGTAAACTAATGGCATAAGTGTAATTTTATGGATATTTAAGGGCATAATTGTAAATATGCCATAAGTAAGGATTTAAATGTAATTTGTGATGATTAATGTATTCATTGCATAATAATCTAAGATAATGATGTATTGGAAATTAATGGACTAGTTAGCCAATGTATCTAATAATGGAGATATTAATTGGCCTAAGATAATTAATAGCATATTTAAATAAATATAATTAGTTATATTTATTAACTCATGATTATGCATGAATTTTAGGATATATGGAAATGTCTGGAATTGTAATCACCACTAGTTATATTGAATGTTCAGCGCGTAGTGTTTTTGACTGAGTGTAGGTACGCTATAGGTCGAGAGCAGCATACCTTACATTTTGGGAGCAACCCGAGAAAATTACTTTGAGGATGTATATTATGTATTTTAGTGAGAATAGGCATGTATATGTACTTATATGTATCTGTTAGTATTCGTCTTCTTCTTCTGTCTTAAGAGTGATTGGAAACTCTCTCGAGGGGAATATGTAAACTAAATCTTTATATGACCTTAAGTACTATTATATATGAAACCTGCATGGTTTACCTATGATTTGTGGATGAATGACATTATTATTGGAATTTAAGAAATTAAGTGACTATTAAATTATGATTTTATTGTTAGAAAAAAAGTATATGTATATTTTACGTTAATACCCCTAGACAGATATAAGTCCATCGGTCGTCGTTAATTTAAGTGATACGTAAGTTTAAGGAGTGTTACATGCATAACAAGGGAAGATGGGGATTACATCATCAGAGAAATCCATGAAGGCATTTGCGGGGCATACAAGGCCAGCAAAGCAATCGCAGGAAAGGAACAAAAAATTGGATATTTCTTGCTGAGCATCTTTAGGGACGCTAGGGAAAAGGTCAAAAAAATGCCAACAATGTCAAATCCATGGAAGAATTATCAGTCGATCAGTGTCTCTTGGTCATTTGATCAGTGGATATTGGATATCCTAAGTCATTTTTCCTAAGGCAAATAACAAATGGAATTCCTTGTTGTAGTCGTTAACAACTTCTCGAAGTGGATTGAAGCTGGCCCTTTAGTCACAATCACTGCTAAGAGGATTAAAAACTTTGCTCGGAAAGAAATCATTTATAGGTACAGCTTACCAAAAGTTTTTATCACGAACAATGGCAAGCAATTTGATAGTTCAACATTTAGAACTTTCTGCTCAGATCTGAATATCAACCTCAGATTCACTTCAGTCACTTATCCACAGAGCAATGGGATGACCGAAGTCTCCAATCAAACAATCTTAAAAGTGTTAAAGAAAAGGATGGGAGAAGCAAAGGACAACTGGATAGAAGAACAACAAAGTGTTTTGTAATCCTATAGGATCTCTCCTAGAGCTAGGACTTTACAAACTCCATTTTTACAGGTATATGGATCGAAAGCAATAATACCAGCGGAGATCGAAATTTTCTCCTATTGGCTAACATTCTTCTTCAATCAGAACAATGTGTAATACTGATACCCGGTCTGATAAGGGTCAAATACCGAATGTTACACAACTTATTTCTTGCCTTGGATTTATATACAAAATTCAAATTTTATGTTATTACCTTCAAATTTTTATAAATTTATAATTCTCATGTTTCCATAGAAAAACAGATAGAATTTTTTCCTATATAGGTCTCTATCCCCTTGAAAAATAATCACAATTACACTTCAATAAATCATCCACATATCTCAATTCCATCTTACATACGATGTATACTCAATATTTTTCCATCATCCTCAAAACATTATCAATATAAAGGAATACACTTACCAAGAGTCATGAATTTATCATTCTTAGTTCATACACTTTTCATAATAAAAAATGATAACATCCATCTCTTTTACATACATAAATTTACAATGTCCTTAAACATTCAGGGTTGGTTATCAACAAAAAAATTTAAAACTTAGATTCTAGTTCAGCTTTTTGATGAGCCATTTAATAGCTTCAAATTTTCAATATTCCAAAATAACAAACCAATACCTCTTTCCTTCCCATTTCCCACTTTCACTTGACTTAACTTTCATTTTCACTTCATTATTTCTTCCCTCTTCTTATTTTCATTCTTTTACTTTCAACATTTTCCGTCTTATATTAACTTTTCCATTTCATTAATTAATTAGTGTTGAAAATTTTTTATTGAAATTATTGTAGAAGATTTTGTTAAGGGTTAAAAAAAAGGTAATATTATGTGAATATAGTATAAATTGATTTTGTTAATCAAATTTTAATTTATGAGTAACAGTATTTTCATCTTTAACACTGCAAAAAAATAACAAATTAGCGACGGAATTTTTCGTCGCTAAAATAACATTTTCAGTCGCTAATTACCTTTAGCGACGCCACCACTAATCCGTCGCAAGAAATTTGCGAATAAAACATATAACAGTCGCTAAAAATAGCGACGAAATTTTTCGTCGCTAAATAACCCTTTAAATTAGTTGCCATAAATATTAAAAAATTATTAGCGACGGAAAATCCATCGCTATTCCGTTACTAAAAATATTAAATTTTTTATTATTTTGAATTTAATTTTTTATTATTATTTTGAATTTAATTTTATATTATTATTATTATTAGATCCAAAATTTAATTTATGTACATAATAATTATATAATATTACTCAAAATACTCAAATTTCTTTAATAAAATAAAATTAAAAATTAATTTACATATAATTAAAACCATATTAAATAATACACTCATGTCCACAATCATAAAATATTTAAAAATTACAAAAAAGATTATAAAATCTTGAAATATCCACGGAACGCCACCATTTTCAATCTTTAATTACTTCATGAATCACCTAATTTATAAATTATGAGAAAAAAAATAAAATTAAAGTTAAAAACAAATAGCAAATAAAATAAAATTAAAGCAATAAATCAAACTTAACAGTAATAATAGGTAATTGTGACGCGCGCCGGAACCAGCAAGACTCTCTTTAAATCCGCTTTTAGGATTCGAGGGATTGGTCGCGTCTTTTTTTATCACGGGCATTATGAGACATTTTGGATGCGTCCCTTCCAATAGAACATTGGAAACGACGTTCTAGCCCCATAACGCCTAAAGGCACCTTTGAGATATCATGGAGTCGCCACCCAATTTGGGAGAGGTCTCTCACCTCTATTAGTCTAAACCAGAGATTAGTGTCCGGAACTTCACTCTTATTAATGACTTAAATTTTATAAATGAGTTGTTAAGAAATCTAAATTCGATCTCTGATCTCATGCGTTTATGCAATAAATTAAAGCGAATTCATTCACATAGAAAAGCGATAAATAAAGCGGTAAATAAATAAATTACAAAATAAATAAAAATGGGATAGAACAATCTCCCAAAATAAATAATAAAAATAAATAAAAATGGGACAGAACAATCCCTCAAATAAATAATAAAATAAACAAAACAAGTAAATAAATAAACATATATATTAAAATGCAACATACATAAATCGGGTCATGAATTAAATTTTAAGAACATTTGTTTCTTTTTATTTATTAGAAAAATTGGAGAACTATTTTTAGGCTATTGATTGGTGAAAACCGAGATGAGTGATCCCATTTTATAGAAAACTTAGTTCCCCATTTTGAAAGTGTGATTTTATTAGTTAAAACGGGACATTAGTCCATTTTATTAATAAAAAGCTCAAATTATTAATTATACAAAAAATGTTATTTTCTATAGCGCGGACAATTAAAACATATATTTTACACACAATACATAAAGATAATATAAATAAAATAAACTAAACAATTAAGATGCAAACTCTAAATTTGGATGGTCTTCGGTTTCCTAATCCCCGATCCGAGCATGCGTATGACTTGTACAATCATATAAGCATTTAAGCCATCAAACAAATAAACGATTTAAAATGTTAGTAAAGTAAATTAAATAATTGATATAATAAAAATAAATAAATTAATTAACTTAATAAAATAATTAATTAAAGTGGTTAATAGATTAATCAAATAATAATAAGAAAAATGACAACAATACTAAGAGAATAATGAAATAATAATAATAATAAACTTTGAGAATATATTAATATAGAATACTAATAATAATAGAAAAATAAGATAAAATAATAATTTGGAATAAGACAAAGTGAACATAAAAGATGTAACTTTAGATAAACAAATTAAGGAATCACATGGAGAACCTAACTAAAGGACAAAAAGTGGCCAAAATGAGGAGAAATGCAAATGGAAATGTAAAAGAAATGGAAAAGAATTATTAGTGCATGACTCAGATGGGACAACACGACAAGGACAAGAAGAAAAAAGGAGCTAAGCAAGCCAAATGAAGCACGACTCGGACAGAATGACACGAAACGGACGGAACGAGCAGAGGAAGATGGCAAAGGGAAAGGCGCACGACTCGGATGGAATGACACGACTCGGACAACAAGGACACGACTCGGATGAAACTACGCGACTCGGACCAGACAATCTAGAAACGGGCAAACAGAGGACGCCCGATCGGGAACCGGGAAAATGACGATGCAATCCGATCGGAAAATGCGAAATCCGATCGGGACAACAAAACACAAGCAAGAACAAAGGTAAAAACCGATCGAAAACCAAAATCAAACAAAACAAAATCACAGCTCAAAGAACCCAGGAAAACAGAGATGAACAGAGGAACTAAACTGACAGACCAACAAACACGATATAACATGATCTAACATGCATAACGAAGCAAATATATACACTTATTCAATCATAACAACAATATATATGCGATGAACAGATTAAATAAATCAAACAACAAATATATACAATATATACAAAGAACAGAAACTTACTGGTTCAACAAAGCCAAGAAGGGAAATAAGAAGAAGAAGGAAAAAACACAGGAAAAAGAGAGAAGGTTTTGAGAGCAAGGAGAACTTTGATTTTCAAAAAGCCATTCAAAGATTTTGTTCTAAAAATTCGAAAATCCAGAACATCTGAAAATTCAGCATTTGTAGTTCTTTTCATTCAAAGCTCTCTTCATTGAAGTTTTCAGCTCACGGTTTTGATTTCCATCTCAAGAAAAGCCAAGAGGTGTAAACGACCTCACCGTCTATCGAGCTACCATAAGGCAGGATCATGTAGTCGCCACCCGATAAAACATCGGGAAAGTAATTCTAACCTTATAAGGCCCAAAAGCAGAGAAGGTTTGGGACCCCACTCTTATTCATACTCTTGATTAATATTATGTGCATGGGTTTTTGGAGTCAATTATTTTATCTCTCTTCTCGCACGAGTTATGCGATAAATAAAAGCGCATTACAAGCTCGTAAAAAATAATAAATAAAGCGATAAATAAAATATATTTACAGTTATCCAAAAATAAATATAAAATCATAAAAGAAAGATAAAGTAATAATAAGAATACATACATGAATCGAACTATTTATTTATTTAGGTGAGAACATTGGTTCTCGACTAGTTGTTTTATAAAAAAGTATCAAATTCTTAAATCAATTTAAATCTTTTGATTTTGGGATGAAAACGTGGACATTGGTCCAGTTTTATTGACAAATTTCATTTTATAGAAAACATTTGTGTGGTGGTTCTTTTTAAGCGCGGTCAAAAATCCTTTATTATTACAGACCACAAATGAATAAAATAAATAAAATAATTACATATTTTCAAATGATAAATAATAAATAAAACCTAATCTACTCGCCTCGACCGTGCTTCATGGACGAGCCACGTGATACTCGCGGTTACGGTCATAAAAGGAAAATGATATTGGTTAGTAATGACTAAATAAATAATTGGATAAATAAATAAACAAATAATTTGAATGAATTAAATTAAAAGAATTGATGAATGGAAAATATAGTAACAATTGTAATAATCAAATGCAATAAAAAATGATAATGATAATAATAATAAGACAGATAATAATACTAATAACAATAATAGCAATAATAATAATGTGCTAATATCAATAATAATAATAGTTATAAAATACATCAAACATAAAATAATATTAAAAATAATGAATAATATTAATATTAACTTAACAACAATAATAAACAAGCAATAACAATAATAATATAAACAATTACTAAAATAACAATGACATAAATGATATCACAATAATAATAATATTAACACAATATAAAATAAATAATACAAATATTAAGAAATAAACAACAATAATAATATTATTATAATAACCATAATATTAATAATATTCACACAACAATAACAACAATAAACCCCATAATAAAAATCATAATAATAACAAATAAAGACAATAATAACAATAACACAAAATTAACATAAATTAGTTAATTCAAGCCACCAATAATATTAACAATTAATAATAATAATAATAATAATAATAATAATAATAATAATAATAATAAAAATAATAAAACAGAAAAAATAAATAAATAATAATAATAATTTAACACTAAATATAAAATAAATAATAATAATAATAATATATAAAAACAGAAAATTAAATAAAAAGGGAGGGAGGAGGTTTACCGGTCACCGGAGGCTCGCCGGAGCGGCAGTGGCCGACACCACCCATGCCGGAAGGTAGATCGGCGCCCGAGGAGCTCGCCGGAGCTGGTCACGCACCGATCGGAGGTCCACCGTCGCCGAAAAATGCGCCACAATGTCTCGGTTCTTCTCCCTCACGCGCCACGCTGTCGGCAACCGACGGAGGAACGGCGGCCATCATCTGAAGCGTCCGGATGTACTGGTTCTTCCGGTGGAGCGCGTGCCGCCGTGTGCGGCGGTGGTTGGCCGGCGAAGTCCCCGCCACCTCCTCTCCTTTTTCTTCTTTTTCTTTCTTCCTTCGGCGCCGTTGGTTCCCGTTGGCTGCTAGTCCTCCCTCTTTGTTTTCTTTCTTATTTCCTTTGGTTTTTTCCTTTATTCTTTCTTTTCTATTTCTTTTTCCTTCCTTCTTCTTTCTATAATTTTCTTTGCTTTTTCCTAGGTTTCCTTTGGATTTTGGCTCTCCTCTCTTTCTTCTTTCTCTTTTCTTTTTTTCTTGGTTTTCCTGTGTTCTTCAGCCGAGAGAGCTCCCATCCCTCTTCCTTGGTCAAGGTTGGTCACCAACTCCCCAATAATTCCCTTAATTCCCTCCTTCAATAATTTTCTCCTTTTTACTTCTTTAATTAACTTAATTCAAATTAATTTACACACTTTTAATTAATTAAATATTCTGTCTGTTAATTAAACACTCTATATTTAATCTATTTAAATTATCATTATCATATATATATATTATCTAATTAATTAAACACTCCACATATTAACTAATTAATCTTTAATTCTACATACATTTTAATTACCTGATAATATTAACTATTTAACTAACTAATTAATTAACTAATTGATTTTTAATTTTACACACACATATTTATATATAAATATTTTTTTTAGGAGGAAATTATCAAGGACCCTGGGGAGCCAAAACCACAATAATTAATTCAATCTTTCAATTTTTTTTTTTATAGCTTTGACTCGGGACCCGGTGTCTACAGTAATTCTATCTAATAAGTTACTAATAAGTCCGAGAGATGTTGAGGAGCTCTGGTACATCTAATAAGTATCCAACCAAGTATTGAGCCAATGATAAACAAGATAAGTTGCCAATGATAAACATGTGCATTTCTTTCATTCCCATACCAATAATTCAACTAACTAATAACTAATTTCTTTATTAACACACCAATTTAACTAGAAATAATAGAAGGGCCAGCTAGTACATCTCCACTTTTAGACACCATATTTAACTGATACAGCGTATTTAATTGAACCAAACAATCATAGAAGCAGAAAGTAGGGGCAAGTGCACAACATATGAACTTACATGCATGGAGGGCATATGTCCTAACTTGATGAAGAAGCTGAAAATGATGAAACTGTTAAGGATGGATCAAGAATTAGCTTCTGGCTGAATATGTCCTGACCAAATGCCAATCCAATGCCTTTTTAATCACCACTACTCTTAAAAAAAGTTCAAAGCAACAAGATACTTATATATTTTAAACATAGTTATAGTCATTTAATCACCGTGTCTGAAAAAAAAGTTTAAAGCAACAAGATACTTATATATTCTAATCATCGTGTCTGGATTGGCTTGAAGTAAATCTTGTCCATATGACAATTGGAGAGAAAAATTGAATGGATTCACTTGTCCATCAGACAGGTGGTACATACTGGAAAAAGATAAAGAAAAACCAAAGATAAAGATCGCAAGCAAGAGGAACTTCAAAATAACAGGGAAAAAAAGACATACTTCCATGTCCTCATCCTCTCAAGCTACCATTGCCGTTAATTGCAAAAGGCACTGGCCTTTTATCTTGGCCCAAAGATAGAAGCTCCTGCATTCTTTCAGGCCAATCTAAATTCAATCTCTGAGCAAAATCTTCCACCTCCCTGACTCAAGATCACATGAATAAAAATTTAAGTTCTTCTATAGGTTAAGTGACAAATCTGAAACCAAAGCATCTTGATTTGCATCTATGCATGAAGTCCATCACATGAAATTCAGAAATAATTTTGAAAATCAGTGGGAAAAAGAATCTACAGTGTCATATATTAATTGAGGTAAAGCCAAACGATAGGACAACTACTGTGGTGACAACTAAAGGAATTTAAATGGAACAAATATAGCATAAACACACTCATTTAAAAGTATTAAAATTCCAATGAATTTCAAGGTCAGATGTCTATTAATTGTGAATTTTCTGTCTCCAAGTTTGCTTGAGCACTTTCAAGTCTTAGTTGTGATTTAATACTTGGCAACAGAATATCAAGAATCTAAAACAATTGTGAGAATCAAATTTTGAAAATTAGGAAGGTGAACTCATTCTGTCTCCTATTTAATATCTGACTTTTAGATTAAGAAAAACTAACACAAAGAAAGTATGAGGCAATGACTAAAAACAAGGAAGGTGAAAAAGATAAAAGTATTTGAACAAATATGCAACCAACACTTTTCAACAAAGAAAAAATTAAAAATGAGTTCCAAACTGCAGAGAAAGAACGAGAAGCAAATAAACTACAATCAACTTAAATTTTGATGACAAATATAAAAAATACACAACAAATATACAACATAAATGAAAAAAAAATAAATAAAAAATAAAAATACATGAAAAAAGTAAATAGAAAAAAAAAAAAAAGAAAAATGGTGATTTACCTGTGCAAGAACCAAGACTAAAAGGCAATTACATGACTCTCAACATTCAGAGGGATGTTAGTTAAGGAGTAATAACCAAAATGTTAAGCTGCACTCTAATTGGTGTTTTGTTTAAAGAATAACTCAACAATATATGAAAGAGAAATTGTTATAAACCAAACTAAAATTTATATAATTTTTTCCAAACTCTTGACCCTGAGAAACTAATCATGAATAAACATATATAGATTAAACTTTATGAAGCTGCATAATTCCATTTTATTCTAAGGCCAAACCATCATACAACCAATTATGCCAAGCTTCTTTAAGATTCCTTGCTAATTACACTTCCTGATCAAAGCCATTACAAATTTATAACAATTCAAATAGAACACACTAAATAACTTAAAACAAAATTAAAGCAAGCAACTAACTTAACCAATTTATACCAGTAGCAAAAACAAAAATCCAATTATCACACTGCAATTTTTATACCAGTAGCATAAACAAAACTCTAATTGTTATATCAGTTGCTCACAGCACAAATTGGTTACTCAATCTAAAGTAAAAGACAAGATTAAAAATAAAAATTAAAGAAATCAAATTAAACAGTTCTTGGTGATAGAAAATTGCATTTGAAACTCTAAGAACTTATTATTTGAGGCGAGATTGAATTTGAAACTACATAGGGAGAGAGAACTTACAGTTTCTTTCTGTCATTTTGCTCCCCTTGTCGTTCATCGGAGACTTGCCGGAGCTCCACTGGAGATGACACCACTACCGGAACAAAGCTCACGGTGTGGGGACTCCATTTTTAGTGGTCATGCGCCGGTATGCCCCGCCGTTTGACCGAAATCATCGACGGAAGCTTCGGTCCACCTCAACGTCGATCTCTTCATCGCCGGCGAGTGAGGAGGGAGGGGTTACACCGGAAGACTCGCCTCGCTACTAGGAGTCATTAGCCTCCTTGCGTGTCGCCAACAGTCGTTGGAGATGGTCGGAGCAAGCAGAAGAAGGTTCGGCCTTCTCTCTATAAATCGGGGCTGTCTTCACGAATGGGAGACCCGATCGGTTGGGCTGGCCGGCGTTGCAAAAAATGGCGGTCCGATCGCCACCGTCGTCGTCTCCGGTTGCTCCTCCGCTGTGCTCTCTCTCTCTCTCAGTTTTGCTCTTCGGTCCCCCCTCTTCGTGACTCCCCTGCTCACTCTCTCTACTTTTATTCATTGCACAAATAATTCTTTATGTATTATTATTTATTTATCTCTATATAAGTACATACATAAAATGTGTATAATTCACTTTATCTATTTTTTTATTTTTTTCATTCATTTATTATAGATCTATTTAACTAAATTAATCCAAATATTTATTTAAATAGTCTTTATGGGTCTTTATATATATTTGTGTGTATATGTGTATATATATATATATTTGGCTACTTATTTAGCTATAATTAAATATATTTAATTTTATAGATTCCAAAAAAATTTCGGATCATTTGGGTTAAAATTGACATTTGGTAAATTTTTAACCCACTAAATTACTATTTATGACATCAAAATTTTTGGAACATTACATATCTACTGTGGTACTATTCACAACTCAGAAATTTTCGGAGCGTTACAATATATACATATATATATTGACGCAGCGAAAGTAGCAAAATAGAAAAACTTAAGAAATTCGATAAAAGTCTGGAATAATTCTTAATTCTTAATTTTTCAAAAAATAACAAAGTTAACCTATAATTTAATTAATTTATTTGTATAATTATTTATTTATCGGCGCGTTGCAATACATACATACATAAAAAAAATTGAAAGTACAATTAAAAAATTTATCTTAATTAATAAAAAATACTAATGTAAAAATTATTAAATTTTCTTTACAATTGTTTTAATTATATATTTTCAAGAATAAATGTTAATCTTATCGGAATTAGCAAAGGGAATGAATTTAAATATAATTTCATGTGTAAAGCAAAAATATAAAAAATAATTAATAATTATAAGTATATATGCATATTTTTATTAATATTATAATCAATTTTACCGACGAAATAGCGACGGATTATTCCATCGCAAAAAATGAAAAATGAAATTTAGCGACTAATTCTTAAAACGGTCGCTAATTAGCGACGAAAATAGTGCAATCGCTAATTTTAATTTTTTTGTAGTGTAAATTGTAGGTGCTATTAAGTTTGCAATATAATTCCGATCAATATTTTTAAAGGCAAATTATTATTATTTTATATATTTTGTAAAATATATTTAGTTTAAGATAATGTCATGTGGCTTTATTTTACTGATTGTTTAATTTTTTTTACACTATAAACCATTTAATTTGTCTAAAAAGGTAAAATATATAAATTTAAAAAAGAAAAATGCTATTAGATATCGTTATATATATTATGACCATTTGATTACATTATCGACAATTGTTTTTGTATATTTTTTTTTGTTTATATTTAAAAATTTTGTATGTACAGTTGATGCATGAGTTATAATTTAGTAACGAAACAGTAATATGATAAACGTTAATTTCATAAAAGAATATAATTTATTTTAATTTCATCCTATATAATTTTTAAAAAATTAAATATTAAAAAAATTGTTGTTATATGACATTTACTTTTATAAATTTTATATGAAATTGATAATTGACATTATATTATTATGTTAGTTTTTATATTGATATTAAAAAAATTGATATTTACAGTCAATACATGTATTGCAATTATTTGACGATACATCAGTATGAAAATAGTTAATTATATAAAATAATATATTTTATTTTAAATTGTGAAAATAAAATTAAAAATAAAAGCTAAATATCAAAAATTTAATTTTTACATAACATTTATTTATATGAATTTGATATTATAGATGTTTTACACATATAATTTAGCACCAAGAGCAATAATGAGTGATATTGTAAAGCACTACAAGAAAAATAGTGATTAGCGATGGAAATTCCCGATAAAATGCCGTCGCTAATCATGATTTCTGACAGAATTTGGTCAAGAAAAATTCTATCAGTATTTCTGCTGTCGCTAAATTTAGCGACGAAAAAAACATTTCAATCGCTAAATTTAGTTACAAAAATATTAAATCCGTTGCTAATTTAACGACGAAAACACATTTTCCATCGCTAAAACATAAATTAAGTCGCTAAATTAGGAACAAAATTAAAGTTTTTGTCACTAAATTTATAAAATTATTTATCTATTTATTTTAATTTATTTATTTATTAATATTAATTCATTTTTTTATGGAATTTTTATTTATTTATTTATTTTAATTTTTAAAATAATAAAATTATCAATAATATAAAATTATAATTGACAAAAATAATATAACTAAAAATGTATTAATTAAAATAAAAAACGTAACAATAATGTATTATCAACGTTACAACTAAATAAAATAAACTTATAGTAATTTGAATAATGTAAATCAAAATTACAAAATAGTAAACTAAAATCTTAAATTACCAAGTCTATATTCATTAAGGGTGAGCAAAAAAACCGATGAACTTAGTTAACCGAAAAAAAAATTCGAAACCGAACCGATGGACTGGTTAACCGATTATAATGGACTGATTAATGGTTAGTGTTTTGAAAAAAACCGATATTAATGGACTGGTTAATGGTTTTTAACTCATATGACTGGTTAACCGAACCGAAACCGAATTTTTAGTTAATTTATTAATTTTTTAATAATTTATATAACAATTTATCCTAATTAAAGGTGATCATGTACTTTTTTTCATTATACTAATTATTTTAAGTTTTTTTAATTGGCTATTAGTAAGTATAACAATTTATCTAATTAAAAGTGATTATAGACCGGTTAATATATTTACTTATTAAATATTAATTTTTGAAAACAAATTTGCTTATATCCACCAAATATTTTTATTTTAACAACAATAATGTTATATTATAGTGAAAAAATTTTAATTTTTAAGTATTTTGAACATTTTAATTTTATTTATGAATATATTTATAATTATAGTGGTTAACCGAAAAATATTGGATAACCGATCCGAAAATCCGAAACCGATGGACTGGTTAACCGATGGTAATGGACTGAAATTTCAAAAAACCGATATTAATGGACTGGTTAATAGACTGAGACTAATGGACCGGTTAACCGATCATGCTCACTCCTAATATTCATACATAAAAAGTCTATATTCATACATAAAAGTCATCATTGTTTATTTCTCTTGGGTGCTTTGACCTACATTTTCACTTTGCTTTCTCTTGGTTGCATTCCAATAATTCTTTATGAGACTACATCAACACCTTATCCTCATCTTCTCATCTTCACTCCATATATCCTTCTGCAAAAGAAATATCAAAGAAGAAATATCTTGCCATTTCAAATCTACGAACCAATACCAATATGCTTTTAATAGATAGACAACTAAGTCAATAATAATAATAATGTCAACTTGTGTAGGTGCAGCCATCAATACTACAGTAACCATACCAGTAACTTCAGTGTCTTTATTTGTTTATCACTCCATTAATATAAACTCAAGTTACTCATTTAATTAGGGAATTAATTAATCTACCTAAACAACTTCTGACTCTATTTTTGGAACCTAACAACCAACTACCTAGGGCTATGCAGAATCGAACCAAAACCGAAAATTGAACCAAATGAATTGTGGTCTATTTGGTTCGATTTTTTTCGATTCTGAACCAAAATTAAATTTTGGTTATTTCGATTCGATTCTTAAAATTGAAAAACCGAAAAAACCAAACCGACCGAAT
The DNA here is from genome assembly GCA_947683425.1 of Excoecaria cochinchinensis. NCBI lineage: Eukaryota > Viridiplantae > Streptophyta > Magnoliopsida > Malpighiales > Euphorbiaceae > Excoecaria > Excoecaria cochinchinensis. The sequence goes on from CANTUQ010000069.1 coordinate 4,644,102, forward strand.
ATATCAAAACTCACCATTTTGTTATATATATATATATATATATATATATATATATATATATATATATATATATATATAAATTTTGGTTATTTCGATTCGATTCTTAAAATTGAAAAACCGAAAAAACCAAACCGACCGAATATATCAAAACTCACCATTTTGTTATATATATATATATATATGTATATATATATATATATATATATATATATATATATATATATATATATATATATATAAACACCACCTTAAATCCACCTTCTTCAATCCCTACTCTAAATTTCAATCTTCAATCAGAATGGCTACAACTTCCCACATAAATCATCAAACACATCGTGCCAAATAAAAACGATAAAAATGATTAGCTTTTTGCTTGATCCAATTGAGAAGAGCATAAAATCAAAATCCTACATTTTGCTTGATTTAAGAGGAGAGTTCTTCAAAACCCAAATGAGAAGAACACAAACCAAAACCCCAAATTTTATAAACCAAAAAACCCAAAAATCAAAACTCCAGTTATGCAATTTTGGAGGCGATACATAGAAGACCAGAGATCTCACCAGCGGCTGCCTCAGGTGGTGGCGCAGCTCACGATCCATCACTAATTTGCCCACTGGGGCTGCGAGCAAGTTTTCTTTAAGTGAGGCATGATGGTTGTGGTGTTTTGTAAGTGATTTTGGAGGTGGGGGTGTTGGATGTTCAGATGGAGAAGTTTGGATGGGTAGGCTATATATGATGGAGATGACGTGAGGCTAAGGAAGATGAATGTGAGAAAATGATAAAAATAATTAATAAAAGGAGTAAGATTTGTCATTTAATATACATCAGCATGAACCGATTGGAACGAACCGAACTGACCAAAATTAATTCGATTTCGGTCCTAAAAACTTCGGTTCGCAGTTTGGTTCTATAAATTTTAGAAGTTTGATTTTCGGTTTATTCAGTTCGGTCCGAAACCGAAATGAACTGACCATTTGCACAACCCCGCAACGAACAGTCAAGCAGCTTCAAACAATGCGCACCGATAAAAGCAGGCATTTAATTAGACATCAAATCACTCTAGCAATAAATAATAAAATAATATTATCTCTAAAGTTCAAAACAACAATATAGGTTGCCTAATAAAAAATTCAGCTTGAACACAGCTCCCAAATGACTAACCATTCAAAGTCCCCCAAAAAACCAGAAATCCACATGCTATCATCAAATTTTAAAAATTAACTGCGATAAAAAAAAAATAGAAATACACCGTTAAGTTCAATTTTTGGTGAGGGAATTTATCAAACACTTAGGGTATGTTTGGTATGATAGATTGCATTGTAATGTAATGAGTAATGTAATGGATTGAGAAATGTAATGTAATTATGATTACATTACTCTGTTTGGTTGTATTAATAATTTAATATAATTATTATTACATTATTATGAAATTTTGATCTAACGGTTGAAATTTGTACTCACCAAATACAGCTACGGATCAAATTAATTCTCATATGAATAATATTATATCATTTATTTAGTTCATAAATAAAAATGGAATATATATACATATATATATATATATAATAAAAAGTTTTTCCATATCGAGACAATGAAAAAAAAATTGATTTTATTCCACTAAAAATTTGAATATAAAATTTTAGCATACATGAAATAGATTTGAAAAAAAAAACAAGGGTTTTGATGGCATAAATAATTTATATGTAATTTATTGTTTTATATTGAGTACAAAAATATAATTTATTCATACAAATTTAATCAATAAATAAAATTAGAGAGTAGATTTAATAATAATATGAGAATAAAATAAAATAATTAATGTATAGAAAAGTTGAGTAGTATATTAAGATAGTTACATTGTAATGATAAATACAATGCTAATTTTAAGAATTGAAAAATACATTAGTAAGAGTATTCAAAATTACCAATGTATTTGCCATTACATTACAATACACAAACTTTAGATTAACAAACAAATGATTAATTACACTTTCAATTACGTTACATTACTATCCCTCTTACCAAACATATCATTAGTACACACCTTCAGTGAGGCAATTCGTAATGCGTTTGCTTCTGTTTCTATTTTAATAAAGAAAATGAAAATCATAACAACATTTAAACGTTTTGTACAGAACAAGAGAGATAGGCGAGGCAAAATGCGAAAGATTCAGAGCAATTTATTTACGCAATCAATACCTTCAACTAATTAGAACTGAAAGAAGAGACTATTAACAGGACAAATCCCATTAAATAAAGAACAACAGAACCCAAATCCCATTCACGTAGTTTCAAAGAAAGAAAATAAACCCTAAAAATTTCAAAGAAATTAGGAAAAATAAAGAAAATAGAACTAACTTTAAACTGATTATGGTGACCGAATTTGGCTCAGGCTCGTCGGTTTGGTGGTGATAGATGACCGTCCATAACAGTGGTAATAACTTCAATTCTAAAGAAATTAGATGGCCAACTAGCTTTAATTTACTCTATATATATCCTATTAGGGAAGCTAATTGCTTACAAAAAATTAAGAATCTAGAAAGCTAAAAAAATAAAATACTAACATTCAGAATCCCATCAGCATAACAAACAACATGCATATTCTCTAAAATTCTCCTATCAACATGCAATTCCAAAACATCACAATAAAATCATAATAAACATATAAATAAAAAAGGGAGCAACAAACTTATCTCTTGAGACCGCAGATTGTTGCCTTCCCCGTCTGTTTCCAGTAGTCTCACCCACCATCCATCGAAATCCTCAAATAAAGTAAATCAAGGGTTGGAGTTTTGAAATCCAGAAATAAACCACACAAAAAACCAGAAATGAAAAACACAAATAACACTAAAAACAGAGGCTTACCAAGAAGGCATCGAGACCAGATTTGCGATGGGCAACAGTGGTGAGCTGCGGGAGACGAGGCACGAGGCAGCGGCAAGACTAGATCTTCAATGGTGGGGGCGACGACAAGCGGTAGGAGGGGCAGGCGGAGCAGATCTGTGAGAAGCTGAGTGATCGAGAGAGAGAGAGAGCACGAGAAGAAGGGGCGCTCAAGAGGGAGAGCGACGGTGAGGGAGGGGGCGCGCGAGAGGGAGAGCGGCGGGGGAGTGAGCTACAGCGTCTGATTTGCGTGGTGGACGGTACGGCGGAGCAGATCCGCAGGTGTAGATCCAAGCCAAGAGACCGAGATAGAGAGGAGGGGAGCAGGGAGAGAGAAAAGGGTTTTTTTTTAATGTGGGGTATTTTTAAAAATAATCGGAGAAATGGTGCTATAGGAAACGGATTTAGCAAATTGATGTGTTAGAAAATATCAACTTAGGGTGCGTTCGGGGAGGTTTTTGTTTTCTGTTTTTTATTTTTTTTTTCAAAAATAAAATAAAAACTCGTTCGCCAAATTTTTTTGGTTTCGGTTTTTGTAAAAATTTAAAAAAGTGATTTCCACATCTAAAAGAGAAACTAAAAATCTTCAAAATGTAGTTTTTAGAATTTTGCTAATTTATTTTTATTATCGTCGTCGTCTCCGCCGCCACTACACCGCTACCATCATTGCCGCCTTTACTGCCACCACCACTGCCGCCGCTGTTGCCACCACCACGCTTCCGCCATTGCCGCTGCCACCGCCACGCCACTGCCACCGTCGCCGCCAACACCGCTACCACTACACTGCTGCCGCCACTATGCTGCCTCTACCATCACAATCACACCGCTACCACCGCCGCCACCACTACAACCACACCACCACACCTCTGCCGTCTCTATCACCACCACCAACACATCGCTACCATCATTGCCGCCTTTACTGCCACCACCACGCCTTCGCCACCGCCGTTGCCGCCGCTGTTGCCACCACCACGCCTCCGCCATTGCCACTGCCACCGCCACGCTACTGCCACTGTCGCGCGACTGCCACCGCCGCCGCTGCTGTCACCACCATGCCTCCGCCAACGCCGCTGCCACCACAACCACACCGCCTCCACCATCACAATCACACTGCTACCGCCGTCGCCACCACTACAACCACATCGCCGCCGCCGCCACCACCACCACCAGCCACCGCCGCCGCCGCCACCGCCACTACCACCATACTGTTGCCATCTCCACCACCACCACCGCGCCGCCGCCGCCGCCACCACCACCACCACCGTTCGCTGCTACCACCACAACCACACCACCGTCACCTCAACCACCACCGCCACCATCATACTGCCTCTGCTGCCACCGCCACTACCAAAATTATTATTATAATATACATAAATAATTAAAAAAATATGATAAAATTTTTAAATATATAAAACAGTTTCTAAAAAATAAATAACAAAAACTAAAAATAATTTTTAGATTTTAAAAATAAAAAACTAAAAACCTATAACTTTACCGAACACACCGTTAGATTGTCATTTTTTGACTGGGTGAATTCCACATAGATGGGACTCTGGGTTGCTAGAAAACGGCAATAAAGGTTACCGTTTTCTGACACATTTTAATTTTTTTTTCTGTCTCAGGCACAAAACGATACCGTTTTGCGCCTGGTGCTAGACACGGGGCCCGCGTGTCAGAAAACGGCAACCAAGGTTGCCATTTTCTGATATGGAGCAAAACGATGCCGTTTTGCACCATCAGCGGAGCCTTGGGAGTGGGCCCCGTTGTGTCAAAAAATGGCAACATAGGTTGCCATTTTCTGACCAATAATTCTATTATTGTCAAAGGCTGCAGCGCACAAGAATTACTGTGCATTGCAGCCTTACCAGACCCGTGCCTTGCAGAAGGCACGGGTCTGTGCTGAAAAAATTATTTATTTATTTATTTTTTTGGCTATAAAAGCCCAAATGCAATTCTCGGATGGATTTGTTACCATTTCTCATTGCAAAGTTAGTATTCTTCTCTCATATTCCATTTCATTCTTCATTTCATTTAAAATTCTAATATCTCATTTTAATTCTTTCATAAATTAGTTATTATCTAATAATTTTCTTCAAGGATGAAGTAAATACATTATTATGTTAATATAGTTAAAATTAAATGTATTATTATGTTAATAGAGCGAAAATGGCTAACTTGATTTTCATTTTTACATTGCAGGAGGTATTAATTGAAAAATAGTATTTTGATCAACATTTTCAAGGTAAGTTTTTGTTATTTATTTTAATTTACTAAATAAAATTTATTTATGCAACGTTTAATAAATTTGTAATGTAGGTTTATGTAATCGATTTATATATTTTCTGACACTATAAAGCGTAAAATTTATTTGAAAACGTAAAATATAAAAACGTAAAATATAACTTTTATATAGCATTTATTGATATGAATTTCATATTATAAATGGTCCACACGTATTTAGCGCCTAAAGCAATGATGAGTGATTTGGCAAAGGCAATAGTGAAGAGAAAATGGGATGAATTATACAATAGCCGAATTGAACATAGAATGACAATGTGCGAGCATCTCATCCAAATAAATAAAAAATTACAAAATATTATTATGCATAGATATCCTATGACGGAGGCGAAAAAGGTTGAGGCAATTTGGATGACAGTGCCAATAATTTTTTTGGAACCAATCATGAAAATTTGGAATATGGCTCATGTGACAAAATATGAGGAACTAGTTCTCATATTTTTAAAAGATGTGTACGGAATTAGTGAAGAATTTTTTAAAAAAAAAAAGTTAGGGATACAATGCCCGTGTCCCAAAGAACTTATTGTTGGTGGTATAATTATAATAGATGGCCTAAACATTATGTTCATTAGAACGTAAAATGAAATTAGGCATGTATGAATAAAAATGTATCCGGTGTTAAATTTGTAATTTTCTTGTTGTTTTAAGTGTTCTATATAAATTAGCAATGTTCATTATTTTAAGAAATGATGTAATCTTTTTTATTTTTTTAGCATAATAATTTATAAATTAAAGTGTAATATATATTTCAAAGTTGTATAATAAAATATTGGAGTCGTGTACATATAGAATAATTTAAAATAACTTTAACAAAAAATAAAATTAGTGTGAACAAACATAAGATAATCAAATGAATAAAATTTAATAACTCATTTAAACTCATTTAACATATATGATGTAAAAATTGATACAGGTTCTGACATGGATCGACATGTGGGAGCTGCAACAATTAATCCGGATCCTATTAATAGGGATACACTTCAAGGGAGACACCGATCTGACGCAATATGGAATAATTCAGTAATTCTTTAGTTATAAATTTATAATAAAGAATAAGTTTTGATTTATTTATTTATGTTTACCTTATGGTTTGGCTTGTTTTATTTATACTAAAGGTTGAAAGGAATTTATTGAGGACAAGAAGGTGTAGTGTAGATGAGCACTATACATCTATTGACCAAAGAATTTTACCTTATATAAGGGCAGCTGGTTTCGTAGGAGTAGTTAATATAGGTATGACGTATTTAGATTGGCATTTAATCACATCGCTTGTTGAGCGGTGGAGACCTGAAACGTGCACATTTCATCTGACATGTGGTGAGATGACAATTACCTTTCAAGATGTAGGAATTTTGACAGGTTTACCAATCGATGGTGAACCTGTGATCAAAAGAATAAATATGGATTGGTCAGCAATTTGTCATGATCTACTAGGAGCAATTCCTACTGAGAATGATATGCATGGAGGAAAAGTAAAATTGACTTGGTTGGATGTTACCTTTAGTGAGGTGCTTGAACATGCAACACCTGAAGTCATATAACAGTATGCTCGCGCGTGGATGTTGAGATGTTTAGGTGGAATGTTATTTGCATCACAAAATTCATTATTGGTGCACTTAATGTTCCTCCCTCTTTTAGCGGATTTGGAAAACGTTGGACAATACAGTTGGGAGTCAGCCTATCTAGCGTGGCTGTATAGCGATATTTATAAGGCCACGCGTCCCGATGCGAAAAGAGTTTCTGGATATCTTCAACTCTTACAAATGTGGGCGTGAGAAAGGCTTCCCCAATTTCGGCCGGAACATATACATCCATACACGATAAACCAAAGCATGCCTTATGGATTCAAGTATCAGTAGCATTTTAAAAATAAATTAATTTACTTGAAATTATCATTTATTGTAATTAACCGGTTTATGAACTTATGTCATATTAGGTGGGCACAATAACTGGACATGCGTAACATCCACATTCATAGGATGGATACAAATAGGTATCGAGAAATTTTAGATACGCAATCTACAGAACAGGTTCATATTGAAATAGCATGCATAGTACATTTAGTTTAAAGCTAACTATTATTTATGAAATAATTGTTTCTTTTTATATGTATTGCCGTTTAAATGGGAGCCGTATATCAATATAATACAGTTGCTCCCAGATTATTGCAAAAGTGGTCAGTGCTGCTGGATGTCTGTTGTCCCATTCATATGCTTCCATATAATTGAGTAGCACCATCCAGATAGAGTAATGAGACAATTTGGTTTTAACCAACCAATTCCATCTCCACCAATGGTACAAGATAACTTACATTTGATAGACTTGCGTGGACAAAATCAGTTGAATTGGGCTGCAGAATTTTCTGCATTCATTAATGAGTGGAATAATCGTCACAGCCGGGTTGTGACTGGCCAAGGGCCGAGACAACATTTAACCAATCGATTTGAGTACATTCAGTGGTATGTACAACGAACGAGACGTTGGATCAACCCCGTGGAGCGTCCCGTTCAGCTACTATAAGTATTTCATTCATGTTACGTCTACATTTTGAAAAATAATTTTTTCATATAATTGTACGACATATATTTTAGGTTTTAATTAAAAATTCAATTATTTTAGGCGAATGGTGTCGAAAGATTAATACACGATGAAGGTGATGCCTTAACGAATCGAGGGATAATAGGAAGCATAATTGGTGCAATTGGTAATGAAGATAGATTATTAACTAATTATCCCAGGTAGTCGGGACCAAATCCAATCAATATACCACGGATAGAAATGCAGTTTCAAGACTTTCGGACACAACGATGTCGACGAGGGATGACTGATAAGAGTGCAGTTGTTTCTGATAGATATTACGACCCAAATGTTGCGCAGATTCCACCACCCATATCATGGCCTTTTCATGAGATTCAATGTCCGCTTGAACAATGCACGACGCCAATTCCAAGCCTAAATGTTACATCCTACGAAGTTGGGTCAACGAGTTATGATCATGCTGATGTATGTTGTTCAAGTTATCAACAGACACAGATACACATGTCTTCAGATTTCAATCAGACACCTAATGAGTATCGTGTTCCAGCATTCATAGATGATCCTCAATCGTCACTTGTCGAGCATCAATCCGATTTTTTCCAAAGTATTTTTGGTAGACATGAAGAACCTAACTTACATGGAAATGAAGGACAAGTACCATCATTTTCTGATTTCTTCCATGACGTACTTAGCAGTGATTTAAGATCGAGAGGGGGACAGTCCGACCAACTACCTACAGCTATATCTGGCGATGTCGATGAGGTAGGTGGTGAAGGAACAAGTGCTGCTTAAGACGATCAACCACAACGTAGGTATCCAGGTCGACGTAGAAGGCCAATTAGATGTGGTACGGGATCACATCTTTTACCGTAGATATCATCGTAGAATTTGTATATTTATTTATAAATGCCTACAAATTTGTGTATTACTAAATAAAATAATTTGTTAATATTATAATTTACATGTGAATGAATACTTATATAATACTAAATAAAATAATATGTCACAATTATACATATCAACATGAAATCATACATTACTGAGTTACACTTATGTGAAACTAAATAACTCAAGGATAGCTTGATGTATACTATGACGAACCAGCAAAGTTTTGGCATGTCTTTCTATTGTGGCCTTCATTTCGACATAACGCACATCGATTAGGCCTACTGCGGTCTCTTCTATCCATTTCATTTCGATATCTAGCGGTTCGCGGTCGGCCTTTTTTCCTTATGAGGTTGGGCTTCGGAATTAAATTCGGACCAACATATGGCTCCCAATAATCACGGTGTGCCAGTGGCTGGAAGAAAGACTGGTAACAATTCAATGCCTCTGATGGTTTATAACATTTGTCGATATATGTCCACATGTCAACACGTACATGCATGCAGGCTGCAATAGCATGTGAACACGGCATTTTGGTCCCTTGAAACTTTTCACATTCATAATGGCGGCAATCCAAATTAACAACTTGTGTGTTATTCCATTTTCGCTTGCTCTTCTGATTTTTGGTCTTTATAATGAAAAGCCCAATGTGTCGATCAAAACTTTCAACTTTATGACCAGTAGCCTTTTGAGCGCTCTTACCTATCTCCTCCATACATTTTTTAGTGTAATTGTTACCCGCAACCATCTGAGCACGATACATGCACCTTCTATCATCAAAAAATTTCACTAGCCGGGCAAATACGTGCTTAACTACACTACAAATAGGCATCTTCCTTACACCTTTTAATGCACTATTTACACTCTCAGCTATGTTCGTGGTAGCGCTGTCATATCTGTGCCCATTATCATGCAATAATGTCCATTTTTCCAAATCATTTTGCATGGCCCAATTGTAGGAGTCAACATCAAACTCCTTTATTTTTTCCATTCGTTTAAAAAAATTTCTGGGTTGAAAATTATTTCCTGCCAATTAAGTATAACATGTATATATCTTCAGTTTGCAAACTTTAACAATATTTGAATAGTTTAAAAAAAATTATACGAGACATACCGGCTTTATACAACATGTCCATGATTTTGGAATTTATGTGGGCTGTATTGTAGTTGCTGACAAAATGTCACAGAAAATAGCGATGAAATGCTAATGGCTCCTTCCTGCCACTATTTTCATCACAAAATAATGCCAAAATGCCTGCATGCCGGTCAGAAATAACTGTTATACCTGACTGCTTAGTCACATACCGCCTGATGCATGTCATGAACTAGGCCCAGCTTGATTTATTTTCGTTTTCAACCATAGCAAATGCTATCGGTTATAAATAATTATTACCATCAATAACACTTGCAATCAAAAGCATCTGATGGAAGTTGCCTGTCATGAATGTACCATCTATGAGCAATACTGGCTTACAGTGTGATAGTCCATCTATACTTGGCTTGAACGTCCAAAAAAGCTTTCTGAATTGCCTACAATTTTATTGTGCACTATCGTCAACAATAAATTCATAGCAAAAACTAGGATTTTACCTCTCCATAGCTTTCAGATAAAATGGCAATTTCCCATAAGAATCCTCATAGTTGCCAAATATCTCTTCCAGCGCCTTAGTCTTTACATACCATGCCTTGTTGTACGATACGTCGTAGTTGAACCGACTCCGAATGTCAGCAATTATAACACTAACTTTTAGATCGAGGGCTGCACTAACCATCTCCAATATGCAATCACAAATGATTTGCGTATCCAATTGCCTATGTTGTTGCGAAATAAGTGATGTTATGCAGTTGTGGGATGCCTTGTATACCCTGATAATCCAGTATGGAGATGTTCTTTTTTTCATGGCTCGTAAACTCCACGGACAACCTGTTTTATCGGCTCGTGAGTAATAAACAACCCAATATGATGGCTTCGATTCGACAACTTTATAAGAAACATTATTCATAATCAAAAATTTCTTCACGCACGCCTTCACTTCATTCTTTAATGTGAATGCCAAGCCTTCGCATAATTCAGATACACTATCCCATCTTATCATTGGTGACTCATTAGACATGTTAATATCAGTTTCTGCAAAATTAACATTTGTATAGTGCACTGATAGAAAGTGAAATTGTGAAATCTCACGCTATCCACCCACATCATCTCTTACATCATTCATGTTCAGATTCTAAAGGCCTACAGTAACATGGGTTGAGCTACTTGGAACAAATTGGTCATCTCTGTCAATACCTATTTCCTTAACAGCTTCATTCAAGTTAATCTCTTCGTCGTCCTCATCTAGATCTAAACCTGGAGAAATGTACCCATTATCGGTACGGTCCATATCACGATATGCAACGCCGCTAAATTCAACCCTTGAACCTAAGGGAATATTCATTTCATTTTGCCCCCTAAACTCTCTTATTGGACTTGCTTCTATAGTTTCTAATTCATCAACCCCTTCACCTTGTGCTGTATCCCCAAACTGTGTACCAAATTCTGATCGACTTTCGCTTGCAAAGTTCAAATTATCAACAAATATATTTCTCTCATCCACCGGCGGTATGGAATCTCCAGCAATATTGGTATTCAACTGATCAATATTATTCAATATATTTTGTTCGTCTCTAATGGAAATTTGTTCGGTATCAACAATTAGCTCAACAACAGTATATCCAGGAAATGTAACAAAATTTTCATATATTTGCTCAATGTCATCGTCATCAGTTACATCCATAGGTGCCCAAGAATACGACCCCTGACTATTTATAGAACACTTATATATTACTCAACTAACCCTGACATCCACAGCTAAATCCAATTTAACTGATATTTTATGAACAAATTCGGCAAATGTCGGTTTGTTTATGAGCTTCAATCTCCTCGATCATCCTGAGGAGCTCGAAGTATCATACTGATAACCGACTATATCCCATATTGATTGTCCTCCAGTATGAATTATAAATATTGCTAGAATTGACATTTTCTTACTCCTACATTTAATGTAAATACTCTTAATTAATGCATAATTTTAACATTATCGGAATTTACATACTTTACACAAATTTTAAAAACGTTCGTAAATTAAAACTTTTATGCAACTATTTTTAAAAATTATTATTCCATTAACAAATATTTTCCACGAAAATATTTAGTGCTAATTATTTCACTATTTCTCCAAATTAAAATTTTATTTCAATCTTTACTCCTTAAAAATTATTTTTTCCTTTCAGGTGTACAATATAATATTAAATTTACGGACTACAAAAGTATTTTAACTTTTTTAACTGATTACACTTTTAATGCACTACATTAATATTTTAATTAATTCACTTCTAAAATTTCATTTAGATTCATTATTTATAATTATAATAGGTAATTTCACATACCTCTATTTTTCCATATATTCATATACATCAAAAAATTACACTATAAAGTTAAATAAATATAACTAAATTCGGACAGCTAATCACTCCATAAATATTGACAATTATAATTTTTCTAAATTAACTGTAAAAAAACATATGCTCAACAATTATCTTAACTTAGTTTAAAACAATTTTTTTTTTCATAAATAAAATAAATACTAATAACTTACCTCTTAAATTATAGATCGTAATTATAAAGAAAATTTAATAGTACCTGCAATTAATTTCAATACGGTAAAAAAAATGTTAGCTACACAGAGAAATTTAATTAACAAAATTAATTTATACTTTATTTACATAACAATACCTTTTTTTAACTGCGAAAATAACAACAACAAGATATTATTGAGAATGGCAAGAAATTGAGAATGGAAACAAAATGAGAGAGCTGAAGGTATATTTATGCGGAAAGAAATGGTAAGTAAAGAACTACAATGGCTGAGATACATTGGCCTTTTAAAGGCAAATTTTTACAAAAAAAAAAAAATTAAAAAAAAATTGCAAACCCGTGAAGCACGGGTCTGCTAGGCTACAGCGCACAGTAAAATCTGTGTGTTGAAGCCTTAAAAAAATTAAAGTTCACATCAGAAAATGGCAACTAAGCTTGTCGTTTTCTGACGTGCGGGGTCCACTCCCCTTTCCCAGCCCAAGGCGCAAAATGCCACCATTTTGCGCAGTGGGAAAAAAAATAATAGCGCGTCAGAAAACGGCAACCAAGGTTGCCGTTTTCTAACGCGCGGGCCCCACTGCCAGGTGTCCAGCACCAGGCCGTTTTGCGCCTAGGATAGCAAAAAAAATTAAAAATTGCCAAAAAAGGGCAACCTTGATTGCTGTTTTCTGGTAACCCAGATCCCATTCCTCGTAGGTCCCACATAGTCAGAAAACGGCAACCTAGGTTGCCGTTTTCTGACACCCTATTCTCCTAATTAACTTTTCTGTAGCACCAAATCTCCAAATAATTTCAAATTACATTCTCAAAAAAAAAACTCGAGAGAAAATGGGGAGAGTTTTTATATATATATAGGAAATTTAGGGACGAAAATAATATCGGTTGCTAGAAAACACTTTTACCGACGAAAAATCATGTCTGTCGGTAAATCTCTTTTCTGCAATGGAATTTGCAAATGCCTTTGTCCTTTACAAATTAAATTTTTTAGCACCGGACTGTGTATTTTTTCACTAATTTAAATGTATTCCGACGGAATTTTTTTCCGTCGCTATTTATTAACAGAATTTCTTTTTCGTCGCAATTTAGCCATAGAAATTAATTCCGTCACTAATATTCCATCCGTAAAACTGTTTTTTCTTGTAGTGAAGGAAATTGTCAACAAAAATAAAATGATTTGTACAACAGCCGAATTGAAAAGGGCATGACAATATGCGATCATATTATTAAAATAAGTAAAAAATTATAAGATATTATTATGAGAGAATATCCTATGACAAAGGCAAAAATGGTGAAAGCTATTTGGATGACACTACTAATAACTTATTGAAAATCTATCATTAAAATTTGGAATATAACTTATGTAACAAAATATGAGAAATTAGTACTCATATTTGTGGCAGGTGTTATTGAAATTAGTGAAAATAATTTTTAAAAAATTAGAGATACAATATCAGTATCTCAAAAAACTTATTGTGTATGGTATAATTATAATAAATGGCACAAAAATTATGCTCATTAGAACATTAAATAAAATTAGACCTGTATAAAAGAAAATGTTAGCAGATTATGTTAAAATTTACATTTCATTTTCATTTTGAATGCTTTTTATTAATTATTAATGCTAATTATTTAATGAAATTATGTCATAATTTTTTATTTTTATTGCATAATAATTTGCGAAATAAAATATAATATTGATTCAAAAGTTAGATAATAAAATATTGATGATGTATATATAAAATCATTTAAAATAATTAGAACAACAAATAAAATTAGTAGAACAAATATATGATACACAAATAAATAAAATTTAATGATTCATTGAGCATGTATGATATAAAATTTATTTCAGATTTTGACATGGATCATCATATAGGAGCAGCATGAATAAATCTGGGTCCTATTAATGGGAAATTGCTAACAATTCAAGGAAGACACTGATATGATAAAATATGGAATAATTAAGTAATTTTTTTAATTATAAATATATATTACATAACAAGTTTTTATTTATTTATTTTTTTACTTTATGATTTGACTTGTAAAGAGAGGGATTTGTTGAGGACAAGAATGAGTAGTATTGATGAACACAATATATACATATATTGACCCAAAAATTTTAACTTATATAAGAGTAGTTAGTTTGCTAGGAATTGCCAAAATTGGTGTGATGTATTTAGGGTGTGATGTATTTAGATTGGAATTTAATTACAACGCTTGTTGAAATGTGGTGACCGGAAATACACACATTTCATCTAACATATGGTGAAACCACAATTATACTTGAAGATATTGGAATTTTAACAGGTTTACCAATTGAGGGTGAACTCGTGACTATAAGAACAAACTTGAATTGGATGAATATTTGCCATAATCTATTTGGAGCAGTTCCTCCTTGAATGATTTGTGCGGAGGTAAAGTGAAGTTGACATGTTTAGATGCAACATTTAGTGAAGTTCCTGAATATGCAACACCTGAAGTGATACGATCGCATGCTTATGCGTGGATGCTGAGATATTTTAGTGAAATGTTATTTGCATCCAAAATTTATCATTGGTCTACTTGATGTTCCTACCTTTTCAAGAGGATTTGGAATCCGTTGGCCAATATAGTTGGGGGCCAGCATGTGGAGCTTGACTGTATAGAGATATATGCAGGGCCACTTGTCCTGATGCAAAAAGAGTTGCTGAATCTATACAACTCCTACAAATGTGGGCGTGAGAAAAACTTCCCTAATTTTGGCCTGAACATATACAATCATATACGCTGCCATAGCCATTGATCTTAGCAACAAAAGCACTTTCGCCGTTTAGTGGGCTATTAACAACTATTTTCGCCCTGATGATGCTGCATCTTCCTCCATGTTTGTCCCACCACCATCCTCTGTGGTGCCCATTGGAGCTCCATCAAACTCCACATTAACAATAATAATAAGGCCAAAGGTGTAAAAATACTCTAAAATTGGGTAAAATGTGCAAATTGCTCTAATATTTATTTGGGTGCAATATGTTTTCAATATTTCAAAATTAGAGCAAATTTGTCCCTGGTCAAAGATTTCGTTAATTCTGACCGATTTCGTTAATTCTGACCTATGTGGCAATGGAGCCTATTCACACTCAGTCAACCACTGCCATGTGTTATTTTCTTCCTTACTTGTGTGATGACATGGCAGTGGAATCCATTTCCTCTCAATCATCCACTGCTACGTTTCACTTTTTCCTCTTTCCTCTCTCTTTTTTCTCTTCTCTCTCCTCCATTATCTCTCTTTCATCTATTTTAATTTATTATAATATAATATTACAAAATCATCATATTACTTAATAATTATATAAAATATTTAAAAAATGATATTAAATTATAAATGCTTATATATACGTCTAAAATTTTTACAAAAATTTTTAGAACTTTTTGCACCCTAATACTTTTTTAAATTGATTTAATATTAAAAATAACAAAATAAATAATATCAAAACTCAAAAAATCTGATAATTTTAAGAAAAATAATAAATTATCACTACTTTAATACTATAATTTTCTAGAATTCGATATGAAATATAATGTATAGTATATAAAAATCCATGCATGAAATAACAAAATTAATTAAAAATGATCTAATAATGAAAATAATCTAAAATTTTATGTTGTTAACAATAGTTATAGGCCACATATTTAGAAATTTGTCAAAAAGAAAATTTGTGTTAATTAATAAATTTGTCAAAAAGTCATGAAACTCTTTCCTATGTTTTGCATATAAATTAGTTTCTTTCTAATTTTTTTTTTTGAAAAGAATGCATGCTCACCATTCTGCATGATTTTCTAAAATCATTTATTTTTCTTGATTTGCTATTGGATACCCTGTCCATTAGGGTACTGGAAAGAATCCAAAACATTTGATAAAGACCATATATTTAATACAACCCTTATATTTTTCTTACTAGACAATCTTCGTCCTTACAAAAGGATGAAACTTATCTTCACTAAAAATCTCTAGTGACAATATCATAATTAATACCATGTTGAAGTCAATGCCACGTTGTTTGACAAAGTCGAACTAAATTCCACAAGAAATAAATGATTTTATGATTGCTTATGTTTTTCTTCCCTTTTATGGGTTCTTAATTCTTATCTTAATGTCCATACATTTTTAAAGCAAAAATTCCACTATGCAATTTTAATGTTTTTTTTCTTTTTAGTTAAACTTCTATATTTTAAAAATTGATATTAAAATATTTTTACTTTTTAAAACGCTTGTATTAAATCCAATTTAGATGGAACTAGTAAAATTGAATTGTAAGTTTTGTTAATCTTGCTTAAGGTCAACTTAATTATAATCACTATGTGACTAACCACAATATAAAAAGAAAAAAAAAAGAAATATATAAGTATTTAAAATATACAAAACATGATGATTGACTTTTTTTTTTAAAAAAAAATTATGTTTTGATAGGTCTCATAGTTATTTTAAATTGATTTCACGCGAATTTAACATAATGTCCATTTCAAATTCATTAGTTCTTTCTAAATCGGATATGACGTGAATAATCCAAAAAATACTAAATTCAATGCTAATTTTTTTAAAAATATAGAAATTTAATATAAATAAAATGTCAAATACTTTTCTTTATATGAGTGTAAATATTTAGTCTTGATGCTCCAAATTCTAACCGATTTGTAGTTTGTGCTCAAAATGGAGTGTTATTTCCTTCCACTCCTAATCGCTTTACTATGTGTGAGAATTGATTTTCTTTGCTTTAATAATATTTTTATTGTAAGCTTAATTATATCATTGATATTGTTTTTCAACATTGAGTTGCAGCTTATCCTAAGAGAAAGTACTGCTTATGTACTGCCTGCACAAGTATATTGGAAATCCATGTTACCAAACACTCCATTGCCCGAACACTAAAAAAAAATTAATATAGTCACTAATTAAAATTAGCGGCTAAACGACTAACCGTCGCTATTTCGACCGTCGCAAGTATATTTGCAATTAAAATCAATTTTCGTCGCTAAAACAAAATTAACTGTCGCTAATTAACCCCTAAAAATAGTCATCAATAATATAAAATGTAATTTGCGACGGAATATTTAGTCGCTAAATTAGTTGCAAATGAAAATTATTCTATTTGTGACGAAATATTCCGTCGCTAAATTAATCGCGAAAGAAAATGATTATATTTGCGACGAAAAATTTAGTCGCTAAATTAGTCGCAGAATGAAATGATTCTATTTGTGACAGACAATGTAGTCGTAAATAAATACTATAAGAAAAATGAGGATTAGCGAAGGAAATTAGCGACCGAATTCTGTCGCTATTCATATTTAGCGACGGAATTTCGTCAACAAAATTTTTGTCGCTATATATGCTATCGCTAAATTTAGCGACGGAATTGTTCATTTCGTCGCTAAATATAGCGACGGAATAAGCATTTCTGTCTCTAATTATAGCGACAGAAATGCGCTTTCCAGTACTATATTTAGCGACGGAATGAACAGTTCCGTGCTAATAGTGACGGAATGAACAATCTGTCGCTAAATGTAATTTTTTTAATATATTATAATTTATTTTTTTATTTTTATTAATGTAATTATTTTTTATATATTTAATTTAAATTATAATAAATATCAACATGTATAATAAAATGAAATAACTATAAAAATTGTAATCGATAAAATTAATATAATTAAAAATATATTTAATAAAAAAAATGACAATAATGTATTATAAAGAAAACGTACTACAAATAGTAAAGGAAATGTACTATAACTAGTAAAGGAAACGTACTATAAATAATTAAATTTTTTAAATAACTCTAAGCATGAGGCAAATCTGGATGATCCTGTAAGGAATTGAAATTTCGTAGAAGGAGCTCCTCCATCTGTGACATTCGGTTTTTCAGCGCATCCAATTGGTTTTAAGCTCACCACGATTACCACTGGATGAGACTCGCTTACTGGATGCAGCTGTACTGGAACAGGAGGATTGCGAGTAGCACGTGTTAGCAAAAGATCCCAAGCCAAAAATCCATCCACGACGGTCCTTACCTCCGGTTGCTTCAAGAAATGTCTGAGTGTGATCAATATTCTCAGATTTCGCTGTCTGGCGTTGTAGAGTCTCCTGTACTCGATCCTGTCATAAATTTTATGCTTCATATTAATAGTACTAATTTTTTACTAATATGATATATAAAAAGTAATAGTAAATTTTAAATTTAATATACATGGACTTGTCTTGCTCGGCTACTAACGAAGGTTACTCAGTCATTCTTTTGTGTATGTGTGCACACAAACACCACATATGGTGTAGGCGGCCTGCCCAAAGTTTTTACCTGCAATCAACATTAATTATTATTAATAGAATAAAAATCCGGCAGAGTTTCCCCTTAATTCTTACCATACCTCCTGTATATCAATTAATCAATCAATCATTTTTTCCATTATCGCACAATATTTTTTCGAGTATCATATATTCAATTAATTAGTCAATCAGTAAATTTGATAATTACATGTATCACATTCCTTCCCAAAGTTGTTTTCTTGAGTTAAACATTATTATTAATAAAACTTTGGCAAAGTTTCCCCTTAATTTTTACCAAACCTCCTGCAATATATTTAATCAATCAATCAATCAATAATTTTTGCCATCATCAGACAATATTTTTTAAGTCTCATGTATTTAATCAATCAATCAATAAAAAATTTGATAATTATTAAATGTCGCATTAATCGCAATAAGTACAATGTCATTCATAACAGTAAGATATTGGAAAACTTACAACTCACTGTAGGATAACGTTCCTCCAGTATGCACTGTGGGATAACTTATCACTGTGGAATTCCTATGAGGTCCATCATATGTCTATATTGTCTAATACAATACTATTTTGTAGGGAACTATTTTGTAATTGTTAAAGAAATTTCATATTTAATTTAAAATCAATTCTATGGCACATTTCATCAAATTTCTAATTAGTTCAACATATTTTGTCGCTTAACAATAAATACACAAATATAATACACACTTACAAAAAATGATAAATATATACACCAAAATAATACATATTCATAAAAAATATAATACATATAACAACAAATAAAATACAATTTTTTTTATAAAATAATTATAATAACATATATAATACACACTTAAAAAAATAAATACACACACATTATAATACAATAATAAATATAATAACAACAAAAATACAAAATATACACAAAAAATTAAATAAAAATTATAATGTTTACATACATATAAAAACAAAAATCCCACAAATTTAAAAAAATTATAAATATATAATAACAATTATAATACAAAATATATACACAAAATAATAAATATACACACAAATATAACTAAAATTAAAACTATAATAAAATAAATTTAATGTACAATAATAAAATTTTAAAAAAAAATAAAACTTAAATAAAATAATATTTATTAACAAATTATACAATAAATTCAAACAATAATAAAAATGTATCCATATTATTAACAAAATAATATAAATAAATAAAAAAGAGGAAACTTGACCTTGGTTACGGCAGAACCAGGGAGCACGTATGGAAGGAGGAGCAGACGGTGCGGAGGAGGAAGCAGGTGGTGCAGACGAACGCCGACCGATTGGCAGTGGCTTTCGGCGGCGGCAGCTGGCCAGATCCAACGGTGGACATAGGGGGAACAGACAACGCGAGGGAGGAAGGGAGGGAGAAGAGGGAGGAGAGAGGGACGAGAAGAGAGAAAAGAGGGGAAAAGGGGTTTTTATACCCCTTACTTTTAGCGACGGGACAATTGTACCGTCCTGTCGCTAAATACCGACGGTATAAGTGATCCATCTCTAAATAGCGACGGTATAAGTATACTGTCGCTATTTGGCGACGATGCATTAATATCTGTCGCTAAAAATAGCGACGGATATTAACAAACCGTATTCCGTCGCTACTTTTAGCGACAGACATGACTTTTCATCGCTAAAAATAGTGGCGGTACTAATTTTTCGTCGCAAAACATGGCGGGAATTTAGGCACGCCTTTTTTAGCGAAGGAATTGCATTTCCGTCGCTATTTAGCAATGGAATTGCATTTTCGTCGCTATTTAGCGTCGCTAAAATTCCAGCACAAATCTCCATTTTTCTTGTAATGAAATTAGCGACGAATTGTAGCTGTGATTTTTAGTTGCTAATAATTTTGTATTATCATTTTGTACAGAATTAGCGACGGCTTTGTGTTGTCACTAATCCGTCGCAAAAAAATTTAAATTTAATTTTTAAAATTTTTTTAAACATCAATAAACAATAAACAATAAATTGATTCATTATTTACATAACATTGAACAATAAACATGCAAATGTATATAAATGCAAATTATAATATAATTTACGAACTTATAATATAAGACATAATATCATTACATATAATATATAGAATTAACATTTTTTTTCAAAAAGTAAATGAGTTTAGCATCCTAAATAACAAACCATACTAATTAATAATAATATCCAAAAAATAATAATATTACTAAAAAAGTTTAAATAAAACACTAAAGTAATAGTGACGATGTCACTTTAAGGTAGAATCGCCACTACCAACTGGAGAATCATTATGAGGCTGAACACCTTGTGCACCTGAAGTGGAAGTTTCATTATCTTGTGTGACTGATGCAGTAGAAGTATTAGACTGACCAGTTGTTTGTTGAGTGCTCAAGTGAGAAAGCAATGAACGAATAGTCCGTGCGACAATCTTCTCGACATCTTCCTTGGTCAAGCATGTCCCAGTAGAATGGGAGGCACTATTTGCACTAGCAGCACATGATGGACCTGAACAAGGAGGCACACACGACCCGAGTCCATATATTTTTTTTCCTTTTATTGCATCTTGCAAACTCAGAAAACAACTCAGTCTCATCCACATATGAATCATCTTGAGATCGCTCAGATCTGAGTTGTTTATACCTCTCCTATAAAGTGACAACAATTTTTAATAAGCATAAATATGATAACAACTCATAATTTACATTCATTTACAATTTAAGTAACTAAAAAAAGAAACAATTGAAATCTATGTTACTTACATGTACCTCTTTGCTACGATCATCCACATAGGTTTTCCTATCATGATTTATAGCGTGTGTGTGTAGATAAGCCTAGGGAATTGTATGTGGGCAGCCGAACTCCTTCTCCTATATGTTGAAAAACAAACATGCACTTATTTTATTTTCTTTTTTAATTCCTTATTTGTGTAATTTATAAACTAAAAAATTCCCAACAAATCAATCAAAATTTCGGCAGCATCTCCCCATATTATTTGCATCCTCCTGTAAAATAAAAATCCTTTTTACACTTCTAAAAATCACAAATCCACTCCAAACACCTCAACAAACTCCAACACCAAATTTTCCATCCTCCACTACATATATCAATCCACACATTTTCAAGCAATTCCTATATCTATCAACATTAATAACACATCATCAATGGCCAAACATCTATGTAAATTAAGGCATTGTCACTAATATTAAAGTACAATTTCACAATCTAATTCAAATACTTACCAATCGAGAGATATGCTCACCAATATAAATTATATCACCAGTGTATGATCCAAAAGCTTTGTCCTTAGATCCTGTATAACGATTAAGCTTTTTTTGTTTTGAAACTTCAATGCATGTAGGGAGATTGAAAATTTGATTCCACCTAATCCACGCAGCTTCTGGAAAATCTTTAGGCTTTTCTTTGGCCATCTTTATATGGTAAGCATAATCTTATACCTCTGTGTGGCCTTTATTTCCCAACCTATCCTAATAAACCTATTTACTTCAGCATCCCAATGACACTTTTTCTACAATTATATTACAAGTAGTTTATGATTAATTATAATTATACATAGTTTATTATTATTTAAAATTATACATTATTTCAATATAACTTAAATATATAAATTTTTAATGAAAATTTACCATTAATTTTGGAAACAAATATATACATGTACCTAGAATTCAGGCCAATAAAACTCATTGACTTCTTTTGAAACCACCTTCCAACTAACTCCATTCAAGTCTGTTCGCTGATGAAAGCTCATGGTTATAATCCTAGAGCATTGGGAGGAAGGTTCCAACCTGCAAAATAATATTATAAAAAAGCAACCAATTTATACATGTTTTTATTAAATTATTCCCAATTTGTATGGATGAATGTACTCACATGCCTTGTTGGTTTACTGTTATGTATAATTTACTACTATGTCCATGACTTTCTTCACATGTGGTTGATGTAGTGCTATTGGCAGTGTGGGGACTAGGAGTTGATGCTGCAACATTACTAGAATTTAAAACATCTAGTGGTGGGAGATTGGATATGGGGGTTGTTGCGTTGCTTGATCCAGTATGCGGTGATGGTGCAAGGGATTGTGTAGGGTCTCCAGGGATACTTGGCATATCTCCATAAGGTGGAATTATCGACTCCACTGTAGATTGACCTCCCCATCATCCTCGACCACTAATTGCTCATCCTCTACCACGACCCATACCTAAATAATAGTAAACTATACATGGTTGTGTTTTGCAATATATAATTTGTATTTTCACCATAGCATTATATATAACATAAATTAGATTGGCAAATATTAAATATTTTAAAATTTTTAACAGTTTACTACATGATGGTTAACAAAAATTACACTTAATTAGTCACTATCTGATGAATATTGACATCCATCTTCATTGCTATCATAATATGTAAATTATTCTTCATCTTCCTTTTCCATTTCAAGTTCTTGAACAACTTCATAAATGTTATCAAATTCAATCACCTCTCCCGAGGGGTCACGCAAGTTTATATGCTCTTCATTACCAACATCTATAGTGATATCATGCACGCCAACTTCTGATATTTGAAATTCATTAGAATGTACAGTAGCCGTGTCATCTCTAACATATAATGTCTCAATGATTTCCCTTGGTTTAACAGAGAATACCACTAACCGGTTAGCTCTATCAATTCTTAATGCAGGATATCTAGCACAATACACTTGAGTTGCTTGCATTGCTAGTATAAATGGTTCATATTTGTTGAACCAACGATGCTGGTTAACATCAACCAATCTGTATTGCCTGGGAACCTTAACACCAACATCTAAAGTGGGATCATACCATTGACACTTGAATAATACCGTCCATTTTATTGGTAACGAAAGGTATTCTATCTCTATGATGTCTTCAATCCATCCAACGTAATCACCTACATTATCACCCGAGTTAAAGCTTTTTACGCAAACACCACTATTCATTGAACATCTCTCAGAACTATGAATTTTAAAGTGAAATTTGTATCCATTTACAAAGTACATCGAGTAGCACTTCACTCTCTGTAATGCTTTTTGTGACAAACTACATACGTATTCATTGTCAGATCTATTGTAATGGACCTATTTTTTTTTTTTAAAAAAAAAACATACCCAAGATATCATTAAAAACCTATTAAATCAAAGTTTATGTGAAATACATGCGCTTACATATAATTTGAACCAGTCTGCAAAGTAGTGGTCAGTATTTGCATTCATCGGACTTGGTGAAAGATCAGGGTGCTTCTCACGTAAGTTCTATATATGCTTCATTGCAATGAATTGAACAAAAATTAATTTGAATATGTATGTTAATATCACAACACCATCGAATACATGGTTATTCTATACGTCAAGAATGGATTAACCTCATCATAATTTAGCAGAATATAATTGTGAGTTGTCTTATACTCCTCTGATGTTAGTGCTCGATCGTGAAGTTGTGAGCTAGATCAGCCTGGGTAAGTGAAAATTATTAAATTTCCATTATGTTTTTCCCACAATCTCCATCATCATTACAAGGTACATGTCTATGCTTAGTACTGACATGAGGTTTAAAGTAATGTGAGAAAAAATTGGATGATTCTGATAGTAAGTATGAATTGTAAATAGATGCCTCTATAGTTGATTTATTGCCAATCTTTTTTTTAGAGTTCGCAGAAACCTGGATACAAGTGGTTAAATATAACTTAAATTAAACATGACTTTGTACAGAAATATTTCCTACCATAACTTTAGATTTATTAAGATTTACCTCTCAAAATGATACATCCATCGATATTGTACAGGGCCAGGAACCCTAACTTCATATGGTAAGTGTATTATTATGTGCTCCATTAAGTCAAAAAAAGCCGGAGGAAAAATCTTTTCTAGCTTGCAAATAATGTGGGATGTTTGATTCCAATGTCACGAGATCTTTAAGACAGAGAGTAGTGGATATCAAATCCTCAAAAAATAAGTTTAGCTCTGTAAGGACCTGCTGCACATTGGCAGGAAGCGACTCACGAAAGGCAACAAGAATCAAATGTTGCATAAATACATGGCAATCATGGCTTTTCATGCCAAATAATTTTAGCTTTGTCGTGTCAACACAATGACCCAAGTTTGAAATGTATCCATCTGGAAACTTAAGTTCTTTCAACCATTCAAACAGAACTTGTTTTGATCTCTTATCTAAGGTGTAGCATACTTTTAGATATTTGCCACTGATTGGATCCATTGCCAACTTCGGACAGCAACAATATTTTTCTAAATCTGAATGTACTTTTGCATTGTCTTTTATTTTGCCTTCAACATTTAAAACTGTGTTAATCACATTGTCAAAGACATTTTTTTCAATATGTATGACATTAAAATTGTGTCAGATCATGTTTGTTTTCCAGTAAGGCAAATCCCAAAATATGCTTCATTTCCTCTATCCACGACTGATATATGATCCCATTGACCTCATCTACATCAAGCTCAATGACTTTGACTAGACCCCACTAATCAATTTATCATTAAATTTCTTCCCCAGTTCTAATTGGTGGTGGTGGTTTTCTTTCAACATATCCAATTCTAAAGTTCCTTCTGTTTCTCATAAAGGATGATCGAGAGAAAGGAATTTTCAACGATTGTTAAACCATGTTTGTTTGCCACCACTATCTAGTCTAAATGATTATGTATGTTCCCCAAAATAAGGGCATGCATATTTCCTAGATGTACTCCAACTTGACATCATGGAATATGCTGGAAAATCATTGATTGTCCACATAAGAGCAGCTCTTATCTAAAAGTTTTGCTTCATTGACACATCATATGTTGACACTCCACTATCCCACAATTCGTTCAATTCATGAATCAAGGGTTGTAGATAGACATCAATTTTTTGCTTTGGATTCTTAGGGGCCGGTACAATAATAGTTAGAAATATGTAAACCTCCTTCATACACATCCAAGGTGGTAGATTGTAAGGTGTGACAATTACGGGCCATGAAGAGTATTTCCTATCATATTGGCTGAATGGCTGAAAACCATCTGTGAATAACCCCAACCTGACATTTTTAGTCTCAACAGCAAATGAAAGATGAGTTTTATTGAAATCTTTCCAAGCTAGAGAGTCGGAAGGATGCTACATGACCCTTTCATTTTGGACATGACTATGATGCCATCTCATATGTGTTGCAATCGCTTTTGATTAATATAATCGTTGCAGCCTAGGTATTAGCGAAAAGTAATACATCTTTTTATAAGCTTTTAATATGTACTTACGAGACCCAACACGCTGTTTGAATCTAGGGTGATTACAAAACTTGCAATGTATTAAGTTTTCATCTTCACACCAATACAACATGCATCCCTCATTGCAACAATCGATTTTTTCGACTGGTAGGCCTAAGCTTCTAACAAGCTTTTTAGTTTGGTAAAAATTGTCAGGCAATAAGTTGCCTTTAGGCAAAGCTTCCTCAAACAATTGGACATTTGCATCATAAAACCTCTCTAGCAGACTAAACTCAGATTTGGCATACAACATCCTTGCAATTATGAAAAGCTGAGAATGGTTATCACAACAGGATACAACTTTGCATTACCAGATTCAACAAGATCATAAAATTCCTGACATTGTGGATTCGGAGCCTCATCCATTGAATTTACATAAAAGATCGATGGCTTGGGTTGATAAGGATTCAATGGACCGCCTTGGTCAAGATTATAAGTAGTTTGATGTTCTGGGTTAAATTGTTGCCAATAGGTGTCGACATTACAATTAGGCCCAGCTGCATCAAGTACCATTTGCTGATACGAATTTATAACCTCAATATCATGAACTGTTTCATTCATTAATTCATAAGTTATTGGCTCGTTACCCATAGCGTTCGTCTCCCCATGGCAATTCCAAACCAAATAATCTTGAACAAATCCCTTACGGAAGAGGTGATTCATAACAGTGTCTATATCATGAAGTTTTGGTTCACATATTTTTTGCACAGACACCTAATATGATCAACCACTGATTTCTTTAGGATAAGAAGTGGCAAATTTAACAAAATTTTCTGCTCCATATATAAATGAGGAATTAGTCCTCCCACTTGTATCCCGCCGATTATACATCCAACTACGATCTAAAAATTCCATTTACTCTACATTTTTTAATATGAACATAGTTAGAAAAAAAAAACAATTGAATTGCGTTCATATAATCTAAAAAGTTACAATTCCTTAAATTAAATCTTATATGTTTTTAAATTCAAAGTTAATATAATCATATTACTTTCTATTAAAACGAAAAATAACAGATAAATTCCATTTTGATAAACATTAAGCCCATCACTTGCTCAATCTCAACTTAACTTTTACTTTTTAGTTGGTGAAAAGATGATATCCTTTGTCATGGAAAACCAAATACGATATCAATCAATTTATAATGGCAGTATCTCTACTCAACTCTAATATAATGTATTAAAGTAGTAAATAAACAGATTTTAGATGAGTTTAACAGTAATATCACTATTCGTGATGGATTTGGATTTAAGCATATGGGTATTTATTACCCAAACTCATATATAAAAAAAAAATTTGTTTAGTTATTTTTGAATGAATATTAACTTTGTCATTATAATATTTGAATTTGATTGGATGTATCATAATGTTTATGAATGTAATTTAATTACAAATTTTTTGTTTATATTTATTTTGATTTTATATTTTTGTAGTAATTTTAAAAAAAAAATTAATAAACTGAATCTTAAACGGATATCGGCAAAGCTATATATTGTTTAAGGAACACATATGCATTTGTTGACTAAAAAAACCCCTCATACAAAACACATTTACTTAGTTATATATATATACACACACACACACTAGACTCATTTTTTCCATTTGCGCATGCCTATGCTTTTTAGTCATTTGCAATATCTCCATTTATAAAAGAAAGTATAGGTATAAACTATAACATTAATTTTACCAACATCAATATGCAATATAATTAGATTCTTCTTAATACCATTAGTCTTATTAAGGTTATCCTAAACCCAACAAAAGCCATAACAAAATGATGATGATGATTTCAAGATTTTAATTAGGCCTTTCAATTGAGGACAATAATATTGATTCATTTTCAAATATATAAGATTTTCGCATAATAGTAAAGCTGAAATCTTCAATTAGAAAAGTATAAGATTCAAAGATTTGAAATTTGATATAATGTTCAAATTTGGATTTAAATTCGAAACTCTAAATTAAAATTAATAATAGTGAGTTCGAAATTTATTGGTTTATTGGTTAATTTGACCAAATTCAAATATGATCCAAATATGTATTATATGACAGAAATGCACAAACCAGCAGCATTTACACAAGCAAAGTAAGGTAATGTTCTATATAATATTGCAAACAGCAAGCAAACATCATAAAACCAAATCCTAAACCCATCGATTAGTTTATTTCATAGCTATTTACCATAAATATGTAAAACAACAAATACCAAATCCCAAACCTATTCAATCCCAAACCCATTCAATCCATAAATCAGTAAAACAACAATTCCAAATACAATGCAATGTAAAACAACAAACAACGTGTATATCAAGAAACAACAAACAACAAATACAACGCATCAACAAACAACAGATAATAACAGATTTAGCATAAATTATGTTCCATTGTAATGCACGGTTTGGGTTGGATTACATCAAGAGCAAAAAATAGGAATTACAACATAAGAAGCAGGAGAGAATGTACCTTGAGGAAGACAAGAACGTACCTTAAAAAAGCAGAAGAAATGACTCAGGGAGCGATATACAGGGCTAAAGTTTCGATCGACAGATAACGCGAAGAGGGTGAGTGAGCGAGATGATAACAGGGAGGTGGCTTTGACGGAGAGAGAGAGATAATGGCAGCCAAGAACTGGAGATACAGGGAACGGAGAGAGGAGAAGAGATGTGCCTTCGATAGAGAGTGATAGAGCAGGGGGTCGAGTTGGGGGAAATTTTTGATTTAGGGATTTCAATTCATTTTCGGTTTATGAACTAATTTAAATTTTTAAATAAAAATAGCGACAATTCTATTTAGTCACTAAATTAGTTGCTAATAAAGAAACAGAAATTTATACACATTTAGTGACTACTTTTTTCATCGCAATTTAGTTGCTAGCTTTGGACATCATTTAGCGACTAAAATTCAGTCGCAATATGATTTTCCAAAATACATAAATAAAATATATTTAACGACAACCAAATTAGTCGCTAATTTCTTCGCAAAAAATGGCGCCATGAATTCCCACCAAATAATAGCGGCAGTTTATTGGTTCCGTCGCTATTTAATCGCTAATCTCGTCACTTAATCATTTAAAGGGATATTCACGACTAATTCAATAATCCGTCGCTAATTAGTCGCTATTTAGGGACTAAATTTCTTCGGTCGCTAATTTTGGTCACTAATATCTGTTTTTTTTTTTTTGTAGTGAAAGCTTTGCAAGAACTTTTAACCACTGGTTACTTCATTTTCTACATCCTCTTATTTCTTCTCATTTTCATTGTTCAATAATGGAACTTAGTTTCTTTTTGGCTTTTTGAAAAGTATGCATGTGCACCGAATCACAACCCATTTTACTTGATTTTCTAAAAGTATTTATTTTTCTTGATTTGCTATTAATCAGATGCAAGAACTAGAAGTAGTTTTGCGGAAGAGCTCATTGCTGATTATTTTTGGGGTCGAATACAGTACCGTTTATGTTCAAAAACATTTGATAAAAACCATATATTTAATACAACCATTATATATATCTTACTCGATAATCTTCGTCCTTACAAAACAATGACTCTTATCTTCACTAAATCCACTAATGGCTCCAATTTCTTGGCACTTAAAGTTGCCCAATCCATACCCTTTTCAAGCTCTAAATTACTAGAAATATTAAACTATACTTCAATAAAATCCCAATCAAAATAAGCTCAAATTATGAAACAAACCATTGAAGAATGTGATGTAAGTCCCAAATATATGATCTAGAGGGGGTGAATAGATCATTTTATAATTCTGGGCAAATTAAAAACATGAGCAACTTGATATACTAATTAAAGATTAATTTCATGCAATTGATAAACCTATAGATATGAACGAGATATCTAGTGAGAAAAGATTAGGCTTTAATTTAATAAATCAATTTGCAAAATTAATATTCAACCCTTTTTTTAGAGCATAGCATGATTTATGAATTCTTTTATATTGAACATGAAACAGTCAATTTCAG
Source organism: Excoecaria cochinchinensis (assembly GCA_947683425.1). Taxonomy (NCBI): domain Eukaryota; kingdom Viridiplantae; phylum Streptophyta; class Magnoliopsida; order Malpighiales; family Euphorbiaceae; genus Excoecaria; species Excoecaria cochinchinensis. Next base: position 4,673,912 of record CANTUQ010000069.1, read on the forward strand.
CAAAGCAAACATATAGAGTACAAATTTAAAGAGAGAAATGGATATAGAAATTTGCCACCGCAATTTATAGAGGTTTGACAATTTGCCTACATCCTTTCCTTAAGACAACATGTCTTAAAAACTTCTCTCCTTCTAGTGTAACTCCATTTACAGGCAAGAGTTAAAAGCTTGTTACAAGTGAAAAACTGAAAAACACTTAATTATTTTTTCCAAGTAAAATGAACAATACACTTGATCTTTTTTATGAAGTAAAAGAATTTAAACACTTGGTAGTTTATTTTCATAGAATCTAGCAATCTAATCTCACAAATTTATCAAGCCTCACTAACATGATTACAATTAAAATTATAATCATATTGAGGAGATACGATCGTGTATGCACATGAAGGAATGAAAAACTTACAAACAATTTGAAGCTCAAAGTAAAAAATTGTTTTTCACTCACTTGATAAAACACACCAACAACTCTTCTTTTTATAGCTGAAAATAATATAACTATTAAGTGTGAACAGCTTTTAAAAAATGTGTCTATGTTTAAAGAGATTTGACTTTATATTTCCTTAGTTGAAGAAGATTCTTTGAAAGTAATCAAAAGAATAATTCCAGATTTTATGTTTCCTTAAAAATGAAAATCAGTTTGTTTGAATCAAATATTTCTTTCCTTTTTCAAAAAAACTATATTTAAGGAAAATCAACTTTAGCAAAGAAATAATTTTATTTTGAATTGAGATATGATTTAAAAATATTTGAATATAAAAATATTGCAAAAAAACATGAAATTAACGTGTTAAGTGAGTGTGTGATACCTTAATACTAATTTTACAACTTTATTTCCTAACATGTCTTGATATTGTAAGTCCGCTCTGACAAAAGTAGAACACGTATGTTCTGTAGTTGGTAGAACACGTATGTTCTGTATTTGATAGAACACTTTACATCAGAACTTGAAACCTAGACTTGCATAATTCAAGCTAAAGAAAAGCCTAATTTAATTAAATGCAAATGTTTTTTAATATATCAAAATCCATGTATTAGCCCTTTGAGCCAACATTCTCTCATTTTTTATGATGACAAAACATTTATTTATTTGAACTTGTGCTCCCATGTATGTATGAATTATACAGAGTATAGCTCCACCTGAATTCATGCACCAAAAACAATTTTGATTAATGGATATCAATGCTAAATTTATCAATTGTCAACCTGTAAATTTGCATTGCATTAATCATTCATTTCATACTGTACAGCTGCATCTTATAGCACATTAGCCCTGTATTAATCATCTTGTATTTTATTACTATCAAACATGTTAAAAAATCAAGCTTTACTACTTGCATCATTAATTTATCAAGAAGCCACATATTTTAATATCCTCAACTAATATTCTGCATAATCAAATTTCATCCGTTCATAGTCAAGATTGCTTCTGCACAACATAACTATATATTCTGCATAGTTTGCATCCTAATTGCATACTTAAGATTAAGCATAATTGAAGAAGCAATTCATAATATTAATTATGGATAATATCAGCATGCACGTAAGCACTTTTGCATAATCTTAATATCTATCAGTTCAATATGCAAAAATCAAGTCTGCTGCACAATTTGCAAAATTAAATTTGCTGCTCAATTAAATCTACTACATAATCAAAAAATCAAATTTGCACACTTCAAATCAATTCTACAGCATTATGCACAAATCAAGCACATTTTGTTTCATTTCTGCATAACATTCAATTTTGCATAATCATTCAATAACATCACAATCAAATATTCATACACTTATTTCTGCTGCATAATATATATTTTGCATGATAATTAAAATCAAACATTCTGCATAAATCAAAGATTAATTATGCAGCATAATTTCAATTATGCACAATCTGCACATGCATAAATACTGTACAAGAATTCTACACATCTGCACAAGCACAAATACTGCACAAAAATTCTCCACATCTGCACAAGCACAAATTAAGCATACTGCACACAAACATTCTGCATACACGCATTCTGCATATACATCAATTCTTCCACATCTCGACATTAAATTTAATTTTGCATACACTTAATGTTGCATAAATTAAAATATCATCACAAATCTGCATAATCAAATGATTATTTCACAATCAAATCTCCATAATTAAAATCAATCAAGCATATCAATAATCAAGCACATCAACAATCAAGCACACAAGATCAAATAATCATTTTTCTCCCTCTTTTTGTCATCACAAAAATAATCTCAACCTGCAAATGTAATAAAATATCCAACATGTATCTAATAAATTGCAAAACAAACAGTATGAGCAAAATATCCACACAACAAAGTAATCATCCTGTAGTCGAAAACCTATTTGCAAAGAAATAATAAAGGACAATTTGTTTATGATCAAGCATCCATCAAGCCTCATCCTGCATATGCATACTAAATTCATCAAGCTCAAATTCAAATCAAGCTCCAATTCAAATAATCATTCTCCCCCTTTTTGTCATCACAAAAAGTAATCACCACTTGCGAAAAAAATTTCCAAAATAAATTGAGAAACAGTCAGAATGAGCACAATATCGTTATAGCAAGCAAGATTAACAATTATCCTAGAGTTTAGTCCTAACTTAAATAGAAGGAACGCAAACTAGGGGTATTCAAAAATGGTGTAACCCATTCAAACCGTTTAATTTAATCTGTCTAACCCATTTTTTTCATAATTTTAATGGGTTATTATAACCCATTTTAAAATTTAAAAAATATTTATGTTGACTCCAATTATTGTTTACATCAAAATGTAACACAGAACTATATCAAAATATTTAGCACATTTAAACTCATATATTTATCATATAATGTCCCAAAATTTCAATTTTTATAATATTACTTTCCGGGCCAAAAATAGTACCATTGGGGTGAATGATACGACCTGGTATCGAAAAATATTTTATTCAACCATTGAAAAGTACAATTTATGAGGAGTCCGAGGGTATAATTTGAGGTGAAATTAAGTTTAAATAGGCCCTCAAAAGTTAAAAATAAAAATAAGAAGCGGTTCGATTTAAATTGTAACGGCAGTTGACTAAACTTTGACCGTGTTTGAAAAAATTGCTAGAGACTTTCGAAAAATTATTCTAACATATAAACTCACTCCAAATGATGTAAAAAAATTTTTGAAAGTGGAAAATTAATTTTTGGATGACTTTCGGGCTGTGAATAGTGATATCGGGGTGAATGATATCACCAGGAGTCGAAAAATATTTTATTTGACCATTAAAAAGTATAATTTATAAAGAGTTCGAGGGTATAATTTGAGGTAAAATTGAGTTTAAATACGCCCTTAAAAGTCAAAAATAAAAATAAGAAGCAATTCGATTTAAATAGTAATGGTAGTTGATTAAACTTTGATCAGACTTAAAAAAAATGCTAGAGACTTCCAAAAAATTATCCTAACATGTGGACTCACTCCAAATAATGTAAGAAAAGTTTTAGAAGTGAAAAAATAATTTTTGGATGACACGGAAAAATAAATTATTGGACCGATAAAATTTGCTGAACCGAAAAGCGACATCATTTTGACCCAAAAATTTTTGTTGGAAACATAAAATATAATTGGTTAGCTATAGCGATATATACAGCAGTAATAAATCATGGCGACTCATATTTTTAGGCCAATGGTGGTCTACACATGTTACACGTCTTACAGGATTATCATGAGATTGTCAGAGCGTTGGCCCTCTAAGTGGTCACTCTGACATCATTAGAGTGTTGGCCCCTAAGTGGTCACTTCGACACTATCGAAGTGTTGGCCTCTTAAGTGGTCACTTTGATAGATTTGGGATCTTTGAGATTCCTGTCCCGCATATCCAGTCCGAAAATTTCTACTAGATATCACTAGGGGCAAAATTATAAATTTAAGTGGCAAGAAGGTAAATATATAATAATATTAAAAAATGATAAAATTAAATATTATTAAATTAAATTTTGGTGCACACAATTAATTTTTTATATTTTTTAAAAAAAATAAAATATGTATGTATTATCTAAAAAAATATTTACAAGAATAAAATTGATGTTTTATACTTAAAAAATATAAATATAGATAATATCAAATTTATATGTTTATAATAAATCATAAAAGATTAACATAACTCATATAACCCAATGATAACCCAGCCAATTCAAGATAAAAAGTTTAAGTTATAATCTAGCTGGATTGAATTGGATTCGATCAATTTAAAATTTTAGATGGGTTGGATGGAAAACCGATCATAACCCATTCAACCCATGTTTGAATATCCCTAAAGCAAATGATATTGAATCACTATTCGCTCAAAGTCTCATCCTCCCATTCTAATCCATTCTCACTTCAAGCCATACCTGAGTAATACAACCCAATACTCTGTTACCCGACAACCGACTCGAATCATCCAAATCACATAATCAAGAACCCATTTTACGCGATCGATTGGTTCCGTTAGCGACTCAAATCGAAAATCAAGCCGATGAAGCCTATCTCCCACGATTGCTAATTCCGTAGCCGCATAACAAGAAACTGACAAATTGCACCTTTTCTTTACTGGGGAATTCAAAATCGAAATAGATCTATGGTTGGGCAAGAGAGAGTAAAAGACAATAAAAAAAAATCTGCTTTGTCTCAATTGGGCTAGAAGCTGACTACAGGTGCTTCGGTTTGAAGTTGGATCTGTAGGAGGCGCGACATGATGGGCTTAATCGAAGTGCGTTGCACACGACTGGTCAAGGAAGCTCTGCGTGCGACGGGTTGGGACGAACGACTGGTGGCACTTGCGACGGGAGCTGCTGGCGTGGATCTACTTGGGCGGCCTCTGTGGTTGCTCCGGTTTGGCGTGCACGGCACAGGAACTGACTCCTCTGGCAAATTACTGGTTGAAATTGAATGGGATTTTGCTACAGAGAGTAAATCGGCAAGAGAGAAGGAGAAATGAATAGGTCGATTGAAGTAAAATGTGTATAAATACAATTTTTTTTATTCCCTTATATATATATAAAAAACAGAAGTTATAAAGAGGGTAGGTGAAAAGTTGCAATTTTAAAAGTTTTAAAAGATTATTTTTTTATTTAAAAAGTGGGCAATTATTTAGAAAGAGGAAAATTGACTAAAAGGAAAGAAGTTAACTTTCTCTTTTGGGGCACCAAAAATACCTCTATTAAAATAGGAGTCAAAATAGGATAAAAATCAATTTTGCATAAATGACACTTTTGAAGAAAGATAGAGCACGTAACATGTCTGCAAAACAAGTAGAACACATACCATAGAACACACCACATATAGAATAACGACAATTTATAGAATACAGAGAGACATTCAGAGCATGTCATTTCTATAGAACACACAAAAATATTAAACACGTGAAAAAATTAAAATTTCTAAAGAGAATAGGATTACCTTTTAAAATGAACTTTCTAACATTTCCATACCTAGTTCTCTTCTTATTTTGTAGAATTGTTCTTCTTTCAATGGTTTGGTGAAGATATCAGCTAATTGATGTTCTGTTGAGATATAATTCAAAACAATATATCCTCTTTGAACATGATCTCATATAAAGTGATGCCTTATTTCAATATATTTTGTTCTTGAGTACATAACTGAATTTTTTGTGAGATTTATATCACTGGTGTTAAACTCAAAACCATAACAATCAACTGCTCTTTGATCCATAGAATCTATGCAGTACAGCTTCCAGTAGCTATATATTATGCTTCTGCAGTTGACAAAGCAATAAAATGTTATTTTCTACTTGACCATGTAATGAGAGCTTGTCTTAAGAATTGACATGTTCTAGAAGTACTTTTTCTTTCAATTCTGCAACTTACAAAGTCAGCATCTAAAAATCCAACAAGATTAAAACTTGAGTCTTTAAAATACCATAAACCGATATTTTGGGTTCCCAATAGGTATCTCAAAATTCGTTTTACTGCTGATAAGTAAGACTCCTTTGGATTTGATTGAAACCATGCACATAGACATGCATTGAAGTGTATAACCGGTCTATTGGCAGTTAAATACAGCAGCGAACCGATCATTCCTCTGTAAAGTTTTTGATCCGCACTTTTACCTTTTTCATCAAGATCAAGCTTAATTGATGGACTCATTGTTGTACTGACAACCTTAGCTTCCATTATTTTGAATTTCTTCAGTAATTCCTTTGTGTACTTGACTTAACTAATAAAGATTCCATCTTTGTTCTGATTAATTTGCAGTCTCAAAAAGAAAGTCAATTCTCCCATCATGCTCATCACAAATTCTTTTTTCATTAATTTTTCAAATTCCTTGCACATTGAGATGTTAATAGCACCAAATACAATATCATCCACATATATTTGCACATGCATGATATCATTTTCTTTATGCTTTATAAACAATGTATTATCAACTTTTTCTCTAGCAAAATCATGCTTTATTAAAAAACTTAAAAGCCTTTCATACCAAGCTCTTGGAGCTTGTTTTAAACCATACAAAGTTTTTGTCAATTTATAAATATGATTTGGAATTTCATTGTTTTCAAAACCAAGTGGTTGTGCAACATACTTCCTCATTTAAGTATCCATTTAAAAATGCACTTTTAACATCCATTTGATAGAGCTAATTTTTTTTAAAACATGCAAATGCACATAGGATATGAATGGCTTCTAAACGTACAACTGTTGCAAATGTTTCATCAAAATCGATACCTTCTTCTTAATTGTAGCCTTGAGCCACAAGCCATGCTTTATTTCTTATCACATTTTCTTGTTCATCCAACTTGTTTCTAAAGACCCATTTTGTACTAATAATTTAATGATTTTTCAGTTTGGGAAGAAGAGACCATACCTTATTTCTTTCAAATTGATTTAGTTCTTCTTGAATTGCAATAATTCAGTTGTTGTCATCTTGAGCTTCCTCAATATTCTTTAGTTCGATTTGAGAAATAAAAGTCACATTATCACAAAATTCTCTTAGTTGTCTCCTGGTCAACATCCTTATTGATGGATTACTTTGCAAATCTTCTTTTGAATGATTTTTATGAAAATTCATATATATATATTGGTAGATCAATGTTCTATTCATGTTCTGCTGCATCTAGTAGTTCTCATCAGCTCTATTGTGATCAGATTTTAGTTCCGTTTCTTCATGTTCTACTGCATCTAGCAGTTCTGTCTCATGAGCTTTATTTTGATAAGGTTTTAGTTATGTTTGATCTTTCTTCTGATTTTTCTCATCTTTATTTCCTGTTCCATCATAAAAAACACACCTTTCTCCAGTGTAAACATCAGTCTCATCAAATTTAACATTAATTGACTCTTCAACCATTTGTGTTCTTTTATTATAAATTCTGTATACTTTACTCTTAAGTGAATAGCCTAGGAAAATACCTATATCCGATTTAGCCTCAAATTTTCCTAAATTATTTCTATCATTCAATATAAATCACTTACAACCAAATGTATGGAAATAATTGATGTTTGGCTTTCTTTCTTTCCAAAGCTCGTATGGACTTTTTGTTTAGAATTGTTCTAATTAAAACTATGTTGATAATATAGCTTGTTGCATTTATTGCTTCAGCCCGAAAATATTTTGGCAGATTATTTTCATTCAGCATGATTCGTGTCATCTCCTGCAATGTCTTGTTTTTTTGCTTCACTACTCTATTCTGTTGTGGAGTCCTTAGTGCTGAGAAGTTATGTTCTATTCCTTACCTTGAACAAAAATCATCAAATTCTTTGTTCATAAATTCACCTTTATTATCACTTTGAATTTTAACGATATGATACCCTTTCTGATTTTGTATTTTCTTTACTAGCTTTTTGAAGGTCTCAAACGTCTTATGCTTATGTCAAAAAAAGAGTGTCCAACAGAAACGTGAGTAATCATCAATAATTACAAATATATAATTCTTTCCTTTTAGACTAGATGGAGAAATTGGTCTAAATAAATCCATATGTAAAATTTCTAAGCATTATTTAGTCGAAATCTCTTTCTTGGATTTAAATGAACTTCTAGTTTGCTTATGAAGTTGACATGCTTTACATACATATTTTTTTATCAAATTTGTTTTTAGGCAAGTCAACAATTAAATCATTTTTAGATAATTTTTCAATAGCATGTAAACTTGCATGACCTAGTCTTTTATGCCATACCCAATTCTCATCATCACTTGAAATTAAGCAAGTTGAATTATTTTTATTTTTATCTAAACTTACTTTATAGATATTTCCATTTCTGTAACCAGTTAGAATGGTGTTATCTGATTTTGCATCTTCAATATTGCAGTTTTTTATTTCAAAGATAACTTTTCAATTTTTATCACATAACTAGCTTACACTTAGAAGATTATATTTCAATCCCTTCACAAGTTAAACATCTTTGATACATGTGTTGGTTCCAACTCCAACAATTTTGCCTTTATTTTTGTCACCAAAACTAACAATCCCTCCATCTTTCATAGAGAGTTCAGCAAACTTTTTTTTATCCCATGTCATATGTCTTGAGCAACCACTATCAAGGTACCATTTGCTGTTCACGTTGCTCTTTAAACAAACCTGCAAGATAATTATTAGGTGCCCAATTTATTTTGGGTTCTTAGAGGTTATTTTTGGCAAAAGTGTTTTTATTTCAATCCATTTTACCTTACCTTTCTTTTTGTGAAAATAATTCTTCGTAAATGACCATTTTTACCACAAGAGTACAATCAACCTGGGATAAAAATACAAATGAATGATCAGCTATTTTGATATTTTTCTCTTGTTTAACCATTTTCTCATCTCTTACCACAGCCTTGAATGAATATCTTAGTATTATTTATTTTTAAATCAGCAACTTTCATCCAAGCTCCACGCAATCACAAAATTTAATATTAAGCTCATTTTCAAGTTCATTTAAATCTTCAAACAACTCTAAATATTTTTTTAAGTTCAGCAAGAGAATAATGTAACACTTTTTCACATTTTTTTTAAAAACAAAATTATCATGTGAATCTTGCAAACTTTTATTATCTTATTCTAATGCATAATAGATAACTAAGATATTAAAATTCTGTTCCTTTACTCTGTCATATTTCATGCCTCTTCAAAAATATTATTCAACCTTTCAAGATTATTAAAATTATAATCACTTACTTCATTTTGGTTTTCCTCAACAATAACAAACTGATTTGTTCTAGCCATTTCAATGGATCTCTCTAAGCGGTTAAACCTATAAACAAATAGACCTACTCTGATACCAAATGTAAGTCCCAAATATATGATCTAGAGGGGGGGTGAATAGATCATTTCATAATTATGGCCAAATTAAAAACATGAACAGCTTGATATACTAATTAAAGATTAATTTCATGCATTTGATAAACCTATAGATATGAACGAGATATCTAGTGAGAAAAGATTAGGCTTTAATTTAATAAATCAATTTGCAAAATTAATATTCAACCCCGTTTTTCTAGAGCATAGCATGATTTATGAATTCTTTTATATTGACCATAAAACAGTCAATTTCAGCAAAGCAAACATATAGAGTACAAATTTAAAGAGAGAAACGAATAGAGAAATTTGACACTGCAATTTATAGAGGTTCGACAATTTGCCTACATCCTCTCTTTAAAACAACCAGTTTTAAGAGTTTCTCTCTTTCCAGTATGACTCCATTTACAGGCAAGAGTCAAAAACTTGTCTTTTTACAAAGTAAAAGAACCTAAACACTTGTTAGTTTATTTTCCTAGGATCTAACAACCTAATCTCACAAATTTATCAAGAATCACTAACATGATTACAATTGAAACTATAATCATATTGAGGAGATGTGATTGTGTATACACATGAATGAATGAAAAACTTATAAACAATTTGAAGCTCAAAGTAAAAATTGTTTTTCACTTACTTGATAAAACACACCAACAGCACTTCTTTTTATAACTGGACATATTATAACTGTTAAATGTGAATAGCATTTCAAAAATGTTTCTATATTTGAAGAGATTTGACTTTATATTCCCTTAGTTGAAGAAGATTGTTTGAAAGTAATCAAAAGAATATTTCTAGATTTTATATTTCCTTAAAAATGAAAATTAGTTTGTTTGAATCAAATATTTCTTTCCTTTTTCAAAATAACTATATTTAAGGAAAATCAACTTTAGCACAAAAATAATTTTATTTTGAATTGAGACATGATTTAAAAATATTTGAATGCAGAAAATCATGCAATTAACGTGCTAAGTGAGTGTGTGATACCTCAATACTGATTTTACAACTTTATTTCCTAACATGTCTTGATATTGTAAGTCTGCTCTGACAGATGTAGGACAAGTTTGTTATGTAGTTGATAGAACACTCTTCATCAGTACTTGAAACCTTGACTTGCATAATTCAAGTTAAAGAAAAATCCAATTTAATTAAGTGCAAATATTTTGTAATACATCAAAATCTATGAATTAGTCCTTTGAGCCAACATGTGAGGCACCTGGCATTAAGGGAGAAGAGAAATATTGTGCTGCATCTTTAGAATCCTCAATTGATTCTACGGTTGCAAAGGTTGGAAAGAAAGTTACAATACTATTTAATGAAGCAGAGCAAGAGAATAAAAAACAAGAGTATGTGATCCAGAAAGGCATACAAAAGATGGAAGAAAATAGCATAGTATTAAGAAAATGCATGTTTAGCAATGGATATTTAGCGACGGAAAAGCCATACCGTCGCTATTTTTGTAGCAAATCTGTGTCTTTAGCGACAGGATAAAAATTTTATCGCTAAAAATGGTGGGACAAATTTTCCTCCATTTTTAACAATGAAAAAAATCTTCCGTCGCCAAATTAGGCGCCAAAGGAAACATGCAGATTTTGCTACTAAAGTTAGTGACAAAAGATGTGAACCGTCGCTAAATCTAGCAACAGACATGCCTTTTCGTCGCTAAACAGCGACGAACATGATCTCTCTGTTGCTAAATAACGTTTTGCGACAGTATAGAAATTTTGGTCGCTAACTTTAGAGACAAACATTAGCATCCTGTCGCTAAATAGCGATGAGTGTTATTGGGGTATAAAAACCCTTGGTTTCTCTCTCTCCTCTTCGTCCCTCCCTCCTCCTTAGGCTTTGTTTGGATAGGGATAGGGAAGGGGAAGGGAATGTAGATATTTACCCTTATTTGAGAAGAGAGGGGCTAAAAAATAGAAGGGATTAGAAAGGTAGCTCTTATCCCCCTCTTTCATTGGTTATTCTTATTTCAGTTACACCTCGATTTGGGGAGTAGGGAGAGGTATCCGATTAAAAAATAATTGTCTTCCAATTTTATCCTCATCTTATTTATTGAAACCCAAAACTAACCTTATTGGTTTATAATACTACAAACCTAAAATCTTTTATTTTCTTTCATCTCTTTGCCATTTACAGCAGCACACCCAAGTTGTTCTCCCACTCGACTCTTTTGTTTCAGGTCAGTTCTATTTTTTTTAATTTTTCTTGTTGTGTTTTGGCCATGAACCACAACTGATCGAAATAATATAAAAGGAGAATGGTTTTTCCTTTTATTGATTTTTTTTTTCCATTTGGGTGTGTTTCTGCAGATTTCATTGACTATTCCAGTTGAGAGTGATTTATCTATAAAGAAATCAACTTTTAAGGTAATTTTTAGTTCATTCATGTATTGGAAATGTGATAGTATGCAAAAATTTAAGCTTTTAAATAAATCATCTTTTTATTCCTGAGATATTAATATTGGCTTTGATTATATATATATTTAGTTGTTTTTACTTGATCTTGTATGTATTTATTGTTGTATACTCATTGCCTATTTTTTTTAAATGGTGATTTAATTATAGATGGGTCGATAAAATATTAAAGAAAATGCTTTTCGCAAGTTGCAACGTTTTCAACATTTATCAGTAGTAAAATAGTGGGCTAAATTAAAAAACTGGTTTGTGTATAATATTTATACTTTAACCTGCTACCGGATTAAAGTAGACTTCAAAATATTGTGACTTCAAAATGGTGGGCTAAATTAAAAAACTGTTTTGTATATAATATTTATACTTTAACCCGCTACCAAGTTAAACTATACTTTAAAATATTGTGACTTCAAAATGGTGAGTTAAGTTAAATCAACGTTTTTATATATTTACCCGATATCGGGTAGCCCTCTTCTCGCCTTTGTAACGACTTGTCCCTTCCTTGGCGAGTCGTGCCGCTCCTTGCTTTGACTTCCCCACAAGATTAAATTTCAATGACTTTTTTAGCAATTAAATTGGTGATTCGTTTTACTGTAGGCCTGCATGTATTCAATGATAGTCATAAAACTGCCCACTAAAGACAAAATGGCGTGGCATGGTCATGTTTTTGTCATATATTGAGTTGGTTTTATTTTATTTTTTTAATATTAAGACATTTTTTTAATATTTATAAAAAAATATAACATTAATTATATATATAAATAAATTATGATTACTCCAATAAATAAATAAATTATTTAAAATATATAATTGTAAATTTGTATATAAATTTTTAACATATTAGAAGTATAAAATTAATATTACTATAATGACATTTTTCTCATTTTATATACTTACCGTTCCTTTAATTACTACTTTATTTTTATTCTTTCCCAAACAATGGAAAGGTAGTCACATATCTTTCCCCTTCTTTCTCATTCCTTTATTGTCTTTACCCTTCTCTACCCTTACATTAATTACCCCTTCTTACCCCCCATCCAAACAGAGCTTTAGGGGTGAGCAATTTTCGATTCAAGCCAAAAAATCAAACCAAACCGATAGATTTTTCTAATTTGCCTCAGTTTTTCGGTTCTGTTTCGATTTTAAAATACACCAATTTCAGTTTTGAAAGGCAAAAATCGAAAAAAACGAACCGACCGAATAATTATTAGTATATGTTATTTTTTTCAATTTTTACAAAAATAAACTTTTGTATCTTTTAATTCAATATAAAATTCAAATTAAATATATGTGTATATTTTAATTTAGATATTTTATTTTAGTTTTATAATTTGTAATTTTTTATAATTTTTAGATTATTTTTTTAATTATAATTTTGAAATTTCGGTTTTATCATTAACCAAACCGGCCAAAAATATCGGTTCGATTTGAGTTCGGTTATTATATAATTTCGATTCGGTTCGATTTGTCTAAATTTTAATAAATGGATTTTCAGCTATTTCGGTTCGGCTCGATTATTAAACCAAACCGAGCGTAGCTGATCTCGATCTGCATAACTGCAGATCTGGTGCGCTCCAGATCCGGACTCCTCCCGACGTCGCGCCAAATCCACCGCAGTTCTCCCTCAGTCGCGCCAGATCCGGCCTCCTCTACCGCTGTCTTGTATCCGAGTTCATAGTTGTCCAATTAATTCCAATTTCTCTATTTTTTTTCTGCATCTAATCTCCTAATCTCTGATCAAAGTATTATTTTGATTTTTATTTTCTGGTTACATGCTAAATTTTTGCTTCTTTATTTGCACGACATGGTGGGCGACCCTGTGAATTTCAAAACTTTAGTTGAAGTCGAAGGAATTGAGAATTCAGATGCTAAGGTTTCTAGCTCTTTCTTGGTAATTCCTTTTCTTGCCGTTAAATTATTTTTTTATCTCTATTTTATTATAAAATTATTAAAAAAATTAGAAAGTGCTTAAGAAATGGTGGAAATGCATTTTAAATGAGTTTTGATTGTGCTTCAAAAAGTGAATTCTATGACAGAGAAGGTAAAATTCACGTGTTTGCTTCAAATATAAGCTCTGAAAACCATTTTCCTTCAAATACTTCTACTAGAGCTTTTTGTTTTATGTGGTGTCTGTTTAATCCAGAAATTTAGTAGCAGAGTATTATTGTTTAGGATGTCAACAACTGCATAAACATAATTCGATCACTAATATGCAGTTTATAATAAATTTATCCTTGTGTTTTTAGGTTGCAAAAATGGTTCCACCAATTGAGACCCCAAACAAGACTCCTGTTTTGCCGATGTCTTCACATCCACCACTTAATGAAAGGATACTTTCGTCAATGATCAGGGGGTCTGGTGCTACACACCCTTGGCATGATCTGGAGATTCGTAGGCATTATCTCTGGATTCATAGTTTTTATTTATTATTCATTGTAGATCTAGTTACATTGTTTATCCTTTTTTGTATTTTTAATGCAGGACCCGCAGCTCCAAAAATATTTAACTGAGTGAGTATGATCAACTTTTGCTAGCATTCCTTTGACTTGCATATGTAGTATTGCTTGATTTCAATTAGGTCAACACCACTTTCAAAAAGAAAAAAGTTTTAACACCATTATTCTCTTTTGAGTTCCACTAGTAAGGCAATTTGAAAACCATAATCCCTCATGTCACGAATCATTGAATTTCAAGTGATGCCTGTATCTTCCTCTCTGTATCTTTTGTATATTGTGTGCTGAAGAACTAGCATGAGCTCAACAAAATAGAAAGGTGAAAGAGTATTTTTTATCTGTTTCTTTATCCACCTCTTTTTGATATGGATTTAACTTTGCTTTCTAATTTTCCAGAATGTTTATCTGTAGTTTGCTGTCCTGATGATGATATTATGATTTCAACAGTTCAATTTGAATTTACGGCTTTTGTATTCCGGAGATATAGAAATTTTGAATGATTGTTTATGAACAAATCCACATGTATCCAAACTCTTGCTTGACAAACGTTATGGTGTAAAAAATGACAAATGATGCAAGTTATTGAAATAGGGAAAGGGAGAAAGGTGAAATATGAACTCGACAAGAAAACTGGATTGATCAAGGTAATCACATATGCTAAGCTTATTTTTTTAGCGTCTTCCATTTATATGAAATGGTTGCTAATTGTTAGTGTGATGCAAGTTGACCATGTGCTTTACTCTTCAGTTGTATACGCTCATAACTATGGCTTCATCCCTCGTACTCTTTGTGAGGACAATGATCCCTTGGATGTCTTGATTATCATGCAGGTACATAGTTTAGTAATCATTTTTGTGATGTGGCACTGCTCTACATGATTTCCTGGAAGCATTTTATGCTATTTTATTCGTGTTACCTAAAGAGTATGGATCTGCTTGTCATGATCTGAAAGACGTCTCACATACACGAGCTCAATTTTTTTTTTCCTATGACAAATTGCTGGTGTCGAACCATTTGAAAAAAAATAAAATAAAATCCTGTACAAGAACCAGACATACATGAATCACAGATCATGGACTTTAATCCTCTTATTTAAAATGCTGCTACTCTAATAGTCTTTTTTGGCCGCCAATATGTGATAAGCATGGTATATTTTCTACATGGATTGATTATTATATATTCTTAACATAATTGAAGATGACGACAAGATTATATCTTCTATTAAATCTTACGCGCCACTGAACGATTTGGAAATGATGCTTAAGCACCTGAGACGTGCCATTTTTATGTTAAAAGAACCAATGCGTGATTGATACAGAATTATTATTTATTTGCTTATTTATTTATTTATTTATTCTATAACAGGTTGATTTTCTGGTCATTGTTTTGAAAAGTTTGATATATAAGCAATTAGATCAAGGAACACCAAAGCTGAAAGTGATTCTTATGTGATTGGTGTAGATACACAAGTGGGAAGTCAACCTTGCAACAGATTGAGTAAAACTGTTATGAGCTGACTTTGTATTCTTCAATTTTTTACGTATGTATTGAGAAATTTCCTTTGTAAAGCAATTTAGTTGATAATAATACATTATTGTTACACTTTTAACAAAATTTATTTATATTAATTAATACATTTTTAATTTTATTATTTTTTGTTAATTATAATTTTTATATTGTTAATAATTGTCATCAAAAAATGAAAAAAATAAATAAATAAAATTATAAAATTATAAAATTAGTGACGGAAGCCAAGTTTCCAAATGAACTTTATAGTATCTGCTTATCATGAAAAGTAATAGCAAGTAGCTAATCCCTTGTGCCTCAAAAACACATTACTTAGAGCCATAAAAAGATCCTGACAGCAACATATCCAACTTGTAATATGGGATCTGTATAGCTATTCTTTATATTTCAAGAAACTAGTTATAAGATTTTCTATATTCCATTTGTACAGGAACTTAATACCATGATACCATACATGGAGAACTTTCAATTTCAGAAACTTCCAAGAAACCATTGATACATATTCTACTTGTTAGCTTTGTCAGAGACATTATATTAAACTAGCGCTCTTCAATTGGAAACAAATTCGAATTGACAATAAAGAAATGACAATAACATTAGTACATTACATTATTGCTGTACAATAAGACTAAATTAAGTACAAACATGAAGAGGAAAAGACGGAGGCTTATACTACAGTTTACTAAACAAAAATTTCTCCTAATGTTATTGCAGAGAAGGGCTTTGTCAATGGATGCCACTGAGCCGCTAGATGTGAAGAAAGCTGCCTCATGGTTGGACGAGATTGGGGATTCTCACTCAAGCATACAAGCACAAGTTTTGCAACATATACAACTCCTTCGGCTACTTTATTCTGCGGAGTTTGGAGGCGTTGATCGATCACATCCTTAAATAGCATTTGCTGATCATTTGAATTAAAAAATGAAGATGACAAAAGAGATGAAATTAAATCACCCGGATGCCTTCCCATTAGTATTTCAAGTGTCAACACACCAAAGCTGAAGACATCACATTTTTCATTGACAGCCATTGTGTAAGCTAGCTCTGCAAAAATATGGTTGCAAGAAATTATCAGAACCAAAGTCAATGGAGAAAATAATTAAGAAAAATTCAAATGTACCTGGTGCTGTGTATCCAAATGTGCCTGCGAATGAGGTCCAATTTGATGAATCAGGCATTAAGAGTCTAGCTGTGCCAAAATCGGAGATATGAGCCTCAAATTCTAAATCCAATAGAACATTATTGCTGGAAATGTCTCGATGAATGATCGGAGGAGAGCAGTCGTGGTGCATGTAGGCCACTGCATTAGCTATTCCTTTAACAACATTCAGCCTCTTGAACCACTCCAACTCCATTGCCTCTTCTGGGTTGTTTAAAATATTTCTCAAACTTCCTCGCTCTACGAATTCATAAACCAGAAAAGAATGTTTCGGATGTGAACAGAAACCATGTAACTTGACAATGTTTCTATGTCGGATGTTCATCAGCACATCAATCTCACTTGCAAATGCTGTCAAATTAGCCACTCCTTCACTTTGTGACTGGTGAAGTTTCTTCACAGCAACAACTCGACCTGTTGGTAACACAGCTTTGTACACAATTCCATACCCTCCTACACCAATGCAATACTTGGAGTTGAAATCCTCTGTAGCCTCAATAATGTTTTCATAAATGATATCTTTATCACGGCTCCATACTGCATAAACACTTTTGGAATCAGTCTCCCCTTCCTCTAAACAAGGCTTCTTTTTTCTGTTAATCATTTGGCGGACGATTAAGAAACCTCCAACCAAGAAAAAGATTAGAATTAGAGCTCCCAAGACAGGAATCAGAATAACATAATGTTTCACTTTGTTCTCCGTTTTCCTGGTGCCCTGATTGATTCCAGGAGAAACACATGCCTTTAGTTTAGTGTTATTGCCACAAAGGTTTGTGTTATTTCGAAGTGCTTCAAATGGAGCCTCACGAAAGGCTTTAATGTTGGGAATTTGGCCTTGCAACTCATTGTAGGATATATCCACCGCAGTCAAGCCTAACAGATCACCTAAAGAAGTTGGGATGGAACCTGACAGCAAGTTGTGGGAAAGGTTCAGTGTCTCCAACCTTAGCAATCCTCCAAGCTGCTGTGGTAGCTCACCAGTTAACAAATTGTAACTGAGATCAAGACTTTGAAGAGAGTTCAATTTGCTGACCTCTAAAGGAATACTGTCTGCAAATCTATTCTTGCTTATATTCAAGAACAGTAGTTTTGAGCAGTCTCCAAGTTGTGTGGGAATCGATCCACTTAGATTGTTTGCTGCCATGTTTAGTCTTTCAAGCTGAGATAACATGCCTATTTCTGCAGGAATGGTTCCTGAAAGCTTGTTATCTTCAAGATAAAGCTCAAACAATGTTAATTTCTCCAATTCTTTTGGAATCTTTCCTACAAGTTGATTCGATGAGAGATCGAGCAAATGCAATTGAGATGCATTTCCAATTGCTGCAGGGATTGTGCCAGAGATATTATTCTTCGAAATTTTCAAGGCTGACAAAGAAGAAAAATTTTCCCATTTCCATGAAAGCTCTCCGTAGAATTTGTTATCACTTAAATCCAAATACCTCAACTGTGGATATATCCCAAAATCTTCAGATATATTTCCTGTGAGTTGGTTTTCTTCAAGAAGGACTCTGATCAAGCTGCTACAGTTTTTCAGGCTTTTGGGGACAGGACCAGTGAAATTATTTCCAGTAACAGCAAAGCGTATGAGGCGACCACCAATGCATATATTGTCCGGTAAATGACCAGTGAATCTGTTAGAATATATGTTAAATTCTTGTAGAAGAGTGATGTTGTTCATTTCTACAGGGAGAGGTCCAGAAAACTGATTGTTGTCAAGATATAGCATACTTAGCTCTGTCAAAAACCCAATTTCTCGAGGTATTGAATTGGAAAGCTGATTGTCAGCAAGATAAAGAGAAGTTAACGACTTCAAATTTCCTATAGAAACTGGGATTGGACCAGTGAGATTATTCAGTAATAAAACAAGTTCAACAAGAGATGTCAACATTCCAATCTCTTCAGGTATGGAACCAGAAATTTGGTTGTCAAAAAGGTAAAGGTTCCTTAGTTTTGTAAGGTTACCAATGGAAGTTGGGATTTTACCAGTGAAACTATTTTCAGACAGATCAAGATCAGTAAGAGATTTCAACATTCCAACTTCCGAAGGTATCGGACCGGAGAGCTGGGTCTTGTGAATGTAAAGAACCGGCAACCGTGTCAAATTTGCAATAGAAGTTGGAATAGAACCGTTAAGAAAATTGATTGATAAATCAACATAAGTGAGAGAGGTTAAGGTTCCAATTTCATCAGGAATAGAACCAGAGATATTAGTGGAAGACAAGTCAAGAACGTTGAGGTTGGATAAATTGGCAATATAAGAAGGAATGGTACCATAGATTGAGTTATTACTAAGGTTAAAATGAACAAGATTAGGAAATGCAGGGAAGCTAAAACTTTGAAGAGTACCTGAGAGACCAGAATCTTGAAGGCTTATATTAGTGACGGTTCCAGCTTTGTTGCAGTGTATACCATACCAATTGCAAGGTCTGCCTGAAGTCCAAGAAGACAGGAAAGATTGGCTTTGATTATCAAGATTAGCTTTCCATTTCAGCAAGGCATCTGCTCCTGCTTCTGCTACTGCTACTTCATTTTCAACAGCAATGGCAAGAACTTGACTGGAAAATAAAAGCATGGAAATGAGGTGGATGAACAGTGAGGCTGCCATGAGTGAGATGAGCAATGTAAAGAGTACCAATTGCAAGATGCAAGTCTTTTGATTTATATTAATTCAGCGCCTCCATTATTGACTTCATGATAGAAAGCTTTTAAATCAACGGATTGGCCTTTAGGCAATCTTCCACCCGCATCCAAATTTGTGATCTGAATTAAGTGCTTTCTGTCAAATGTCTATTAGTCTGCAATCAAAAATTCAAAATTAAGTATTTTTAATGGTGATTATATAATTATAAATTCAAGTTTTTAATACATAGCTAAATATAACTATATGTAAATTAAATACAATTAAAAAATTAAACTTTTATATAATTATAAAAAGCAAGTTATAAAAATTATATATGTATTAATTTTGGTGGGTTCCATAATTATTTTAAGTTGATCTCACACAAAATTAAAATAGAACCCATTTCAATTTCATAAGTTCTGTTTAAATTATATCTACTATGAGCAATTCAAAACGTACTAGATCCAATGCTAATTCTTAAAAATACAAAATTTTAATATAAATAAAATGTTAAAATTCTTTTACTTGAGCATGTATTTTTTCTATTTTTAAATTGCTAATTTTTGTGCACATGCCTTGCACATGACAAATTATTTTTATAAAATATAGTTAATTTATCTTTAAATTTTGGTTGTTTATAAAATAATTCAAAAAATTTACATATTCACCAAATAATTTCTATTATAATATATAAATAAATATACAAATAATTGTGTATGAAATTCAATAAAAATATTATAATTACGATTTTTAAAAATCAAACTATAATAAAAATTGTCAAATCTTGGTTATTTTTTGTTTATATCACAAATTAATTGTCTTGCTAATTTCTGATTTTATAAAAAAATTTAATTGAGTCATTCTTGCATATTTATTTTTTAATTTTTTAATTTATATTCATAGTATTAAAAATAATTTTTTTTACACTAAAAATACAGAACTAAATTTTATAATATAAAATCGATAGAATATAACCATATGCAGATTTTTGTACTAAGCTTCCTGTTATAATAAAATATTATTAATATTATATTGAAAAACAATTATTTGTCATATTCTTTTTTCTTTAACTTCTAATAATTTCAACATTTCATCGACTATATATCAAAAAGAAATTTGTGCTCTATTTTCAATTATTAACAGAAATAAATTGAGTATTTAAATTTAGAATACTGAAATGAAATACTTATATCATTATTTATACAAACATAAATTTAACCAATATTTAAGAAAAAAATGATATTTTTTTTTTAATTTTATATTCTTTTACTGTGGAAAATTTATAATCTGTAATATTGCCATATGAGAAATTGATCATATTAAAATAAATAATTTTTTAATTATCGTTTGGACACTAAAATATATCTAATAAATAAGTTTAAATTGAATTAATTTTAAAAATGTTTTAAACTAATTTTTGCTTAAAATAACTTAAAATTTAATTAAATTCTACCATTTACGTTCTTTATTCCATTAAAATTATAACATAAAAATTGATAACATCTTAATATTCTTTTAGCTATTAGATTAGTTCTTTTTCTGTTGTACAATAGGTTAATTTTGTCAAACATAATTTTCCATACATTTGAAGGACCCCTTGATAACTCAAGTCAATGCAGAAGTCTGCATTACTTTCCAACTAACGACAAAGAAAATACAATATTCCATGAATTATTAGTATCTCTTTACAGTCAAGGTCAATGCAGGAATTTAGCAGATCTTTCCATGGTAGTCTCCACCCACTACCATGGATGACCTGGTCAACTGGGATCATTACAAGAAAATCAGGTTTTTCCTCCAGAAAAACCTGAATTTCGGTCGGCAAATATTTTTTCCTGGAGGAATTTGCCGACAGGCAATTCCATCCGCAAAACCGCTGTTATCGGACAAAAATTTCATTCCGTCGATAAATTTGCCAATGAAATAATTTATTGAATATTGTCATCAGGAAATTATTGATGATTTTTTCAGTTAGTCCGTCCGTAATTTTGAAAATGCTAATAAAAAAATTAAATAAAACATTATAACCATATCCAAAACCAGCTTTTTTTTGTTAAAATATGCAAACATACAACATGCTACAAAAACCATATCCATTACTGCTCAATGTATTGAAATTAAATACTTTATCATTGTTGAAAAAAGAGAGAAACAAAACAGCCATTTATATGAAAAAAATAGAATAAATCACAGATTTTGTATTTTTACAGACTTTGTAATTTAAAAGCAATATTATAAAGGGAATATGGACCTTGAGTCTCTGTTTGCTATCCTTGTCCCAAAAATTAAATGCATCATCAGATCCTGCAGTTGCAAATGTGTGATGCACCTGAAGGAGGGAAAAAAATAAAAAATAAAAAAAGCAGCTACATGTTAAAATACAAGCATGACCATACAAGTTTAGTACTGGAGGGTAAAATTAACAGATCTAAAGGGAAGACTGATGATGTCCTTGTGATCTGAGAAGTTCAAAATAACAAATTATCTTCTGGAAAGTCACATGCTCCTAAATATGTGGCATGTAAACTCATCTTAATCTTGATAATTTTCAATTCCCAAAAGCATTATTGCTGTAAATACCGCTCTTTAATTACCATTCAATTTGAAAATATGCTGTACCATCCATATTATCCAAATTGATGTCCCATCCAAGAAAACAACCTATACAAACCACCAGCCAAATATGTTGATACCAAGAAATAGTTTGAACATAAAAGAATGAAACTAGAGAATCATTGTATAAGTAGTTCATTAACTCAAAGGAAGTGATAACACCATAAATGACATACTCAAAGAGACCAATTCAGTCGGCCCAATCCACTTGGCAGGGCCCAAGGCCCATCAGAAAAGAGCATAAAACTTGAGCATGAAGGCAGCAACTCGTCCGATCGGACTGGTATGACAACACGTCCAATCAGCCCACTGACACAAGGCAGCGCCATGCCCTTCACCTACTCCCTATCGCTACGCCGCTCACTTACTCTGACTGCCAGTTATCACTCCTTAGACACTCAAGTGCACCTCTCCTATCTCATATAAATAGCCCAACAAACAGTGGCACCAGGTATCAAATCTCTGAGACTTTCTCTCTAAGCATTCTCTCTCTAGAAAGCTACTAACTTAAGTTTCAGAGTGCTTACGCCTGGTCCGACTGGGCATTCTTTATTGCAGGGCTCAACCATCCGATCGACTCTCACTCTCTACCGCTTAAGACTTCCAATCAGCTCCTCTCTTTTCTAGATAAAGACATTCTCAGTCTTATCATTTTGTGCTTTCATTGAGAGCTATGGTAAGTTCAAGATCAAACGAAAATTCTGGAGAGCATAATCGCAGTGGCAATACCCAAGGCAGATCTGGTCCCTCAAGGAGAAGAGAGAGATCTCCCAGGTCCCCAGCCAGGAGGGACCTTCTTCCTGAATTTACTGATGCCATTCTACGGCAACCGGACAACACTCCCATTACACAGGGACATGCGTGCCCTCCTTAGTGATTTCACTAAGGGTATCGTTCAAACAATCAAGAAAGGCAAAATGCCTAGAACTTCTGAAAGAGACCATGAAGAGGATTTCATGGACGTAGACTTCAGAAGGAGGAGAAACAAAGGAATCTCCATCAATAAGCCATAAGCTCACGACAGCGGAAGAGGCATTATAAGGACCCCAGGATGATATGACAAGAGGGAAAGGGACAATGTCCTCAAACAAAGATTTCACTTACTTCCCCAGCAGATCTTCCACCCCGTCCATCGGTGATGACCTGTCCTTCATGTGCACGCCCAATCGCAGCCACTCAAGAAGGCCGAGAAACGAGTCCATCTCGACGGCCATGAGCAAGGAGGACAGGTGGCTCAAGCAAAAACTCAGGCAGTTTGGCTTGACGGGCTCCAAAAAACCGTTGTTTGAAGGGGATACCTGCAAAAACACCGCGTCTCCATTTTGCAAGGAGATTGTAGAGTTCGAGTTGCCTCCCAGATGGAGAGATGTGGTGATGGACAAATACACAGGTAAAACTGATCCCACAACCCATTTGGCTGAATACTTGACTAAAGTGTAGATGTACACCTACGACGAGAGAATCACCTGCTGAGTCTTCCCCACCACCCTAGGAGGAGATGCTATGAATTGGTTTCACGAGCTGCCTCACGAATCAATCACCTCCTTCAGACAACTCAAGGAGCAGTTCACCACGCGGTTTATCGTACAGACACGAGCGCCGAAATCAGTGAGTGACTTGTGTAATCTCTACCAGAGAACCGATAAAAGTCTTAGAGACTACATTGACAGATTCCAAGCCACGATGTCTGAGGTAAGGAATGTGAGCGTGGAAATGGCGACGACCGCCCTAACCGGAGGCATCCTGAATCGCCCACTGTTTGAGTCATTAACTAAGAGAGCCCCGGTCAGTTTTACCAACCTAATGGAAAGGGCCAGACAACACATCCAACTAGATGATGCCCTAAGGTCCAGTAGAGAAAGAAGGACCAACGTCATGGACAGACTGTAGTATCCAGACGAATGGTCATTTAATAGAGCCCCGGCATCCGAGCGAATAACGAGGAACCTGGACAGAGTCACAACTTCGAAATGTCTAAGTAAGAGAAAGGAATCTGGATGGGCAAGATTCGATCGCTCAAACAGCTGGTCTCCCCGAACCTTTACTCTACTAAACACCAACCCGGCTAAAGTGTTGATGTGGATTAAGAAGAAGCACGGGAAAATCAATTGGCCCAGGGAACTGTCCGATTGGAACAGAAGCCAGAGAGACCAAAGCAGATACTGCGAGTTTCACGGAGACATCGGTCACACTACTGATGAGTGCTACTCGCTGAAGAAGGAGATTGAGAAGCTTATACAAAGAGGGTCCCTCAAAAAATTTATAGGTCAGGCTAGAGGGGAAGTCCCTGCAGACAGTCGAACCTCGGCAAGGATGACTCTGGTTCGAAACGATGATGATGAGCGTAGAAATCCAAGGAGCACAGACCTGTATAGACCATATACCGGCGTCATAAATATGATCACAGGAGGATCATCTTACGAGGAGGATCTATCTAGCTAGAAAGAAGAAGGGAAAAGGCGTGTACCTCTCTCACCAAGCTAAACGTCTCCCTTCGGTCACCATGTGTAGTGATGACGCACGAGACATGATGCTTCTTCACGAGGACACCCTCGTCATCAGGGCTCGAGTCAACAACTTTGATGTCAAGAGAATTTTGGTGGACAATGGCAGTGCTGTGAACGTGCTCACCCTCCAAGCCTACAAAGCCATGGGACTGCCGACATAGGAGCTAAAGCCAAATGCCACCCCCCGCTAATCGGACTTGGCAACGCTGCTGTCCCGATAGTGGGATCTGTTGAGCTCTCTGTCAAGCTTGGCCAGGAGGCACTCGCCCACGCCTGTAAGGTAACATTTATGATAATTGTCATAGCTTTTGCCTATAACGCCATCTTTGGCAGGCCCATACTCTCTCAAATCGGAGCTGTCACGAGCATATGATACATGGTGATGAAGATCCCAACCAAAGGGGGCGTCGCCATTATAAGGGGCCATCAGAGGGCATCCCGCGAGGCATATGTCACCATGATCAGGCAGCAGAAAGAGGCCTCTGCTACTGGACAAAGCACCGAGGGTTAGAGGGCTACGCCCGAAGATGACCCGAAGAGGACAATATCTAATAGGGTGCTCACCCTTAATTCCTTGTAATAATGTATCAAGAATCAAATTCAATGAATAAAGAAATCCTTTTCCATCTCCATAAAAGGTAACGCTCATCTGTTAGGATCGATGACATTCCCGATCCGAAGATACGCAAATCGGCCAGCGACTCATCTGTTAGGATCGATGACATTCCCGATCCAAAGATACGGAAATCACCCATCGGCTCATCTGTTAGGATTGATGACATTCCCGATCTGAAGATACAGAAATCGCCCAGCGGCTCATCTGTTAGGATCGATGACATTCCCAATCCAAAGAAATGGAAATCGCCCAGCGGCTCATCTGTTAGGATCGATGACATTCTCGATCCGAAGATACGAAAATCGTGCAACTCCCGCTGGCTCATCTGCTAGGTTCGACGTCAATTCCGAACCAAAAATGCAAGAGTCAAAATAGACTAACAGTTTATTTACCGAGTCAAGTGTTCTGCAATGATCATAGATCAAAATGCAAATCAAAACACTAACTTGACGCACAAAACTGTTCGCCCAATTCCAAGCTAATGCGAGGCCAAGTGGTCATCCGCTATGCTTGATGTTATAGGACACGATCTCCAAAAGTTTAAATCATGACTAGTGCCAGATGACCGACTGATTATGATTTTCCAATCAGATCGGATAAATTAATCACTGGCCTTAAAAGTTATTATTTCTCAAACTTCTTCAAATTCAAGAAGTATCTACAATTAATCAGTCGATTATATTAGCAAATTATATACGATTATACGAATTATTGAACAATAGCAATTCATAAAGTTGGCAATCTACATAAAAATTGCAGTTTATTGAAGAAATAGTATACTATACAACTTACAAGGATCAGTACAAAAAATAAAGTATACAATGGAAAATCTGAAGTATACAATGGAAAATCTAATCTATGTCTCTATGTCTACAATTTCTACATCAACTAGAGCCGGGACTAGCCCAGCAGCTGTCTCCACGCTCGGCTCGGTAGCAGACTCTACTGTGAAGGCTCGGCAGCCACCTTAGGCATTGGCTCCACCGGCAAAGAAGCACCAACCTCAACTCCAGGGGGCACATCTGGCTGAACTTCAGTCGGCGAAGGACCTTCCATGGGCGATGTCGCTTTATCGGTCACCTCCTCTCTTGGAGCCTCCTCTTCATCGTCACTAGATGGCGGATCGGGCAAAATGCTAGGATCCTCCATCTAGTTGAGATTACCCCCAGGGAAGTGCCTCCCGGCCTCATAGATCAGTCGTGATGACAACTTCCCTTGAGCCTCTCCCAGTTGATCAAGAAGCTGCTCCTTCTGAGAGGCAAGCTCCTCTTCAAGCTTCTTCTTCCAAGAGGTTTCCTTGTCCAGCGAATCCCACTCGGCTCGAAACTGGTCGCACTCTGCCCGAAACTGGTCGCACTCTGCCAAGGCTTTACCCTTCTCAATGCCCAGGAGCTTGCACTAGGCGCTCAATCTGACCGCTTCTTCTTCAAATTTCTAGCATTGAGCACTGTCAGCTGTCAGGCGTGAGACCTCACCCTTCAGCCAATCGACCTCGCCTAGTCGAGACTTTAGCTCCTGGGAAGAGCAGAGGTCTCCTTTTGTAGATCCGAGACCTCTAGGCGAAGGGCAGAGTTTTCTTTCTGAGCAGCATCGCGTTGAGCAATTGCCTCCCCCTTCGCCTTGGCAGCATCTTTTGACCTTGCCTCCAAAAAGCTGGCCAGGCCGTGCATGCGCTGACCCCTCTTGATCAGCTACAAGAAGAAGAAGAAGAAGAAGAAAACAACAACATTTGCAGAGGAGGACATTGTCAATTTCCAGACAACAAAAATCAAAGCGGCCAAATCTCACCTCCAGGCTCTGCTGGTTGAACATGCTGAGCTCCCGGGTGAGCGTGCTGGGATCTCCCATGACCTTGAAGTCGCCATCCTAAAGAATATCCCGGCAAAGATAACTAGCAACTACTTTGTTGTTTGCTAACCAGTCATTGCCGAAGTTCTCCCTCAGCACGTCCTTCAAAGGCACGGTTCGCCTCTCAAGGCCTCCCCCTGCAACTTGCCAGGTCGGCTTGCCTTGCATCGGCGCCTTGCCTCTGGCTGAAACCCGAGCATCTGAGGCAGCTACCACCTTCGCAGCTTTCTTCTTAGTGACTTCCCTCAACTGTTAGATGTTGGGAGGAATGGTAGCTGGCTGTGCTTCAGGTGCTTCATCGGATTTGAACTCCTCCTTTAAGAGTATCCACCTACGTCGAGGCTGATCCTCAGCACTGATTTAGGGGGCCGCAGGTCCAGAGATGACCAAGGCTGGATGAACGGCGAGGATGACAGCAACCGGGACAGCGGGATGAGGAGCTTCCACTGGAGCCCGCGAGGCATGCACTTCTAAGGCGGGCAGGATTTTCCTTTTCTTTCTCTACTCCCTCACTGCCCGCTAGGCATCTCTTTTGGCTTTAGCCCGAACGACGAGCTGCCTTGTCATGTCATCCCCTCCAGCCATCGCAACTGCAGCACAAAGACAAATGAGATAAGTATGCTTTTCAGGGAAATATACATCCAATGCACATGCAATGCTTGATTATCAACTCATGTTGCTCTCTCTACTACAATCCTAATGCTCACATTCTGCATTTTGGCCAGGTTTAGAGCTAGAAGACCCGGACAATGTCCCTAGAAGAAAGCCAGACTTGTAGGGTCCTCCTTATCTCGCTACGGCATCCATCAATTTCTTGATATCGCCCTCATACATGGGTTGACCAGCAGCTTGGTCCTTTAAGATGGTGGCTCTACCCGATCGGGTAAGGTGCACCCCGAATCCACCAATCATCCCCACCAGGAAGAACCTCTCTTTGTACCCTTTCATCGAGGTGGGGATATGGACGAGTTTCCTCTTCAGTCGGCTGGTGAAGAAATATTTTGTCCCATCGCTCCGACCCGATATATAGAAAAAATGGGTAAAGATGTCTAGAGTTGGAGCCACTCCCTCTATTTTGCAGAGAATCTTGAAGCAGGCCACCGAATCTCCACCCGTTTGGATGCAACTGATTTGGGGCGATCCCGTTACCTTTTAATATCGCCATCTCAAAGGTGCCCAATGGAAACCTCAGGCCTGCATCCAGGCTCTAAAGGTGGCAAACGAACCATTCGTTCTCCTGATGACCGAAAGGACCATCCGTCACCGCCATGGAATCAGGGCAGGGCATCAAAAAGACGTCATCAGGAAGGCCATATTTAGAGGGGATTTCAGCCACCTCACTAGGGCTCAATCTATAGCAACGCTCAACTGTTGGTTTATCCCTGTAATCCTCCATGAAGCTCCTATCTATTGATCGACTGCTACCAGAAGCCATTTTCAACACAGTAACCCTAATCTCTAATGGGGTGAAGTAGTTGGATGCAATAGTGCAACAGAAAGAAAGAGAAGAAAAATTAAAGGCAGACAAACAAGGAGTACTTACTTGATTGAAGATTGTAGGTACTCTGAAAAATTTCGAAGTATGAAAGAGGCGAGAAGAAAATTCGGCAGAGTTTCTTTAAGGATTGCAGAAAAGTGAGGAAAAA
Source organism: Excoecaria cochinchinensis (assembly GCA_947683425.1). Classification (NCBI taxonomy): domain Eukaryota; kingdom Viridiplantae; phylum Streptophyta; class Magnoliopsida; order Malpighiales; family Euphorbiaceae; genus Excoecaria; species Excoecaria cochinchinensis. Next base: position 4,702,567 of record CANTUQ010000069.1, read on the forward strand.
ATGCCAAAAAGTTACCTTTTTATAGGCAAAAGCTTCTCGGAGATGCCAAATGTCTCACCAATGGATGATTGCCACGTGTTCTAAAAGCATCATTGTTGTACGAAGAACGAAGCGTCACCCTCGGTGCACGCGCAATAGTATTAAATGAGACAACTATCTCAACAGGCGTGTCTCTTCAGATAAGCGCCTTTCAAATTTAAAAATCTCGCCAACGGATGTCTCTCGATCGACACAACTCAAGTAAACTCTCCCTGAGCGGAGCAACTCAAGGCAAATCTATGCCCGATCGGACCCTTTTGAGGGGGGACAAGTGATAACACTATAAATGACATACTCGAAGAGGCCCATTCAGTCGGCCCAATCCACTTGGCAGGGCCCAAGGCCCATCAGAGAAGAGCACAAAGCTTGAGTATGAAGGCAGCGCTACGTCCAATCGGACTAATGTGATAACACGTCCAATCAGCCCACTGACATAAGGCAACGCCATGCCCTTCACCTGCTCCCTATCGGTTCGCCGCTCACCTACTCAGACTGCCAGTTATCACTCCCCAGGTACTCAAGTGCATCTCTTCTATCTCATATAAATAGTACAACAAACAGTGGCACTAGGTATCAAATCTCTGAGACTCTCTCTCTCTAAGCATTCTCTCTCTAGAAAACTACTAACTTAAGTTTCGGAGTGCTTATGCCTGGTCCGATAGGGTATTCTTTATTGCAGGGCTCAACCATCCGATCGGCTCTCACTCTCTACCGCTTGAGACTTCCAATCAGCTCCTCTCTCTTCTAGATAAAGACATTCTCAGTCTTATCAGGAAGATAAGTTCTTAGATAAACAAAGACAAATAATAAAATAATAAAAATATGTTGTCATACAAATGAAAATTACATGTTTATATAACTGAACTCTAAAATTATCTTCATCACTGAGATAATATGATTCAACCAGAGAGAAGCATCTACTGTTAATATGCAACTGTTCTTTGGTTAGATGAAATAAAAAGAAGAGCTTTACCATTGATGACAAAATGGTAAAGAAGGGATCTTTGGATTGCAAAAGTGAAACTGACTGCAACATTTATTTTATTTCTTACTGGATACTAAAAGGATTCTAATAACAGTAGTTAATTTAATTTATACTTCCATATATCAATTTCCAATAACTATATGTAAAGTTACGAAATTTAGATTTTATCCTTTTCTTCTAATTTACACTTGTCAATCAATTGTACTAACAATAGTGGTTATATTTCTGCATTAAGGTAATTAACAAGTCAATAACTTAATTCACAAAAAAAAATAATAATAAAGAGTTGTGTGCGAATTAACTTATAATAAATCTGAACCTGGACCAAAACAATGCCTAAATGCAGAAGACAAATTGAACTTTAAATTTCCAAATCCCTAAATCCCCAAATCTGTCCCCTTACAAATTTTCCCTTATTTTCAAGCTAATAACCTCCCTTTAATCACCCCATAATCGTTGTTCAAGGAGCAGAAGAAGATTGGTGTGTTTCAGTGATCGGTAGTGCTAGAGGACGACGAAGGATGGGGCTGTAACCTAAAAATTAAAATAAATATCATTCACAAAAAATAAAAAATTAAATGAAAATAAAACTTAACAAAAACTGACCAGATCATAAGGAGGGGGCCGGCAACTGCGGTATCAGGAGCGGCAGAGTGGGAAGGGGGCAGCGACGCTAGGATCGGGATCGGCGGAATGGGACGGGGGCAGCGACAGGCGACGTCCACGGTGGCTGGAGCAGCGGCGGCAAGCTGGAGACATAGATGTGAGAGAGGGACTCGAGGGAAGATACTGAGCACGAGGGACGCCGGGAGGATCTGCGACGGTGGGAGGAAGGCAACGCCGACGGGGGCGAGGTACAGGAGACGGCGATCGGCGTGGAGGGGCACAGATCGACCAGATCCATGTGACAGACAAAAGAGAGAGAAAGAGAGAGGGGGAGGAGGCAAGGGGTTGGTGGAAGTGAGGGTTATTAAGAAAAATGTAAATGAAATTCTAACTTATTTCCATCATTTGATTTGCAAAATAGGAAATTAAACGGGAGTAAATAAAAAGAAATTAATTTTTTAAATTTTTTCTCAAATCTCTCAAAATAGTTTTTTTAATTTGGAGAGAAAGCAAAGTAAATAAGCACAATAAAAAAAAGAGAATTAGTGACCGCAATATTCATTGCTAATTATAAAAAAAAGGGATTTAGCGACGGAACATTCGTTGCTAATTGTGCAAATTCCATCACAATTTAATTATTATTATTATTATTATTATTATTATTATTATTATTATTATTATTATTATTATTACTGTAACATACAAAATTTAATTTTTATAAATAACAATTCTAAAATATTATTAATTTAAAAAATATAATATCATAAAACTACATTAAATTGACACAGTACTTAGAAAATTAAAAATATCCCATACAATTCAAATTAAAATATTTATAAATATCCCATATAATATTTGAAAAAGCCCAAGAAAGGTGAAGCTAGAAACATGGACAAATGCTGCTCCCAAAACAAGCAAAAAGAATATTTGAGGACATGAGCAACTGCATTGGTCGCCACAAGCCAATGACAAAGGCAATACCAAATGCTGCACCCATAAGAAGAGCATGCAGAAGTTGGAATGCAAAAGCAAATGCTATCAGAATGACGCCACCAAGCAATGGCCCAAGGCCAAAAACAATGAAACAAAGAAGCAGGAAGCATCCTTTGAGCTGCAGTGTAAAAAAATTTAAAATTTAGCTGTAACTTGAGAAGACGAGGCTTCTTATAACGAAAAGGCCACACTAAAAGCATGCGCTTATGAGAAACAAAAACTAGGCAATAAAAAATGGTAAACCAAAATTCATGTTTCATAGTTATAGCTTTTGTGTTAATTCAATGTGCAAAGAACTCATCACCTTTTATTGTAAAATTTCAATTATAGGAACAAGTAAATACAAAAGTACTTCTAGGCATTTTGAATGCTCAAAGTGGGACCTAGTCTTTAAATCCACAACAAATTAAACCAAGTATGCATAAATTTAGTGAAAGGCTACCTGAATGCATCAGGAAGCATATATTGCAACTCAATAATGTCAATAATTAAAGTGTATATATATATATGTGTGTGTGAACTTTTCTCATTAATTTCATATATTGCAAATTTCATCATAGAAAAGCATCATAGACCAAAATTATTACACAACAAATGTACATAACAAAAAAAATTAAGAAAATGTGTGCTTGCAGCTCTTGGATAGTAATAATCTATAATAAGAACAATTGAAATGTCTTTCCAATATCAATCAACACATAACTATGATTTACAATAATCTATAATAAGAGATGCATTGCACCTGTAAATTCAACTCTAATTTTAAAATCAAAATTCTTATTGTTTGGAAAATAAGAACAATTGAAAATTCAATTCTCATGAGTTGTGAGTTCTCCAAATCAATTTCCAACCCCCTGTTTTGTTTTCTACACAATTACACAGTATTTCTACAATACACAATTTCAATTAATCAACTTGATATATTATCATCAAAGGACATAGTATTTCTGCAATACACAAATAATTAATCAACTTATTTTTCCAACTTGAATAGAAAGTACTAATTTCATCCACTCTTTAATGGATTCCAAAACAGAAGCCCTGTAATCATTAACCATGCATTTTGGCCACCAAGCCAACATCACCATTCAATTTTTTTTCTTTTTGTTTAAACCATCCAAAACATTAACTAATACATCCCTTCACATAATTCTAACTTCAATTTCAGTTAATTATGCATTAAATAACAAAAACCCTAATTTACATAACCCTAAATCAAACCAATTCGATGAAAATCAATAGAATACGTAACCACATACCTTCGCCGGTCACCAGAGCTCCACCGAGGCACATCGCCATCACTGGAGGGGTAGCGTACTGTGTCGGGACTCCTCTTCCTATGGTCACGCTCCTACCCATCGCGCCGTTTGGCCAAAATCTCCCTTGACAGTCTCATCTTCCCGCACCTCCAATCTCTCTTTTTCCGGCAATTGGGGAGGATTGATTGGCACAGGAAGGCTCGCCTGGTTGCTGGGAGTCCAATGGTGTTGTTCGTACAGCCAACCGCCACCGAAGTTGGCCAGAACGAGGCGAACCAGCTTCGGTTCTCTCTCTCCTGAAAACGAAGCAGAAACGGTGCCGTGGACGAAGGCAAAACCAACTGGGCTAGTGTGACGCGCGCCGAACCTCGTAGGACGCCCCGAAGGCCCGCTCTTAGGGCGATCGGGAGAGGTTCATGAAAACTTATAAGGTATTTACAAGTGTGTCTATTTTGGGCAATAAGGAGGTTTCTTGGAGTCGCCGCCCAATAAAACATTGGAAAAGTTCATCTCGCCTCAGTGAGCCTAAGACGGCGCATATATTCATTTTGGGCAAGCCAAAGGGGTCTTGTAGGTGATCACCCCAATAGAACATTGGGAATGACCCTCTAACCCTATGGAGCCTAGGATTGTAAATTAACTCTTTTGGTGGGACACAAGAGGTGTCTTGGAGATCCCATTCCAATGAAACTTCGGAATGGTCCTCTCGCCTCGTTGAGCCCAAAGACCAGAGATGGTTCGGGACTTCTCATTTATTCATACCTTGGTTATTTTATAATTCAGTTTTGAATTTAAATTTTCATCCTTTTTCTCATACGCATGTAATTAATTAAAGCGCAAGTTATTCATTTAAGAAAAACGGTAAATAAAAGCATAAGTAAAATAAAGCATATGAAAATAAACTACAACAAAACTAGGAGCGGAATACAACTTCCATTGTAAATAAAATACAAAACATGCATAAAACGGGATATTTATTAATGGTGAGGACATTGGTCCTCGCATAAATATTATTATGAAACAATTTTGATGTGATGATTTTGGATGGAAAAATTGAGACATTGGTCCTATTTTTATTTAGGAAAATACCAATTTAATTAATAAAAAAACATTTGTGATTTTCTTTCTAGCGGCCCTAAAATAAACGATTTTATACAAAAATATACATGGAAAAAGTAAATATGAAGACAAACAAGTAAATATTATAAACAAATAAAATAAATAAATAAACCAAACGAGCCTTCTGGATTCCCCCCGTGTGCTCGCAAAAATGCCCAAGCAAAAAATGAGTTTTGACATAAAAACAAAATATAAACAAAATAATGTTAGTAATTAAAAATAATTAAATAAATAAAATATACCAAATAATGAATGACAAATTAAAATAAAATAAGATGACATGAAAAGAATGATGATTGAATTAAAACGTTAACAAACCAAAATAAATGGAAAAAATGCAATTATAAATGACAAATTAATTAAATGATGTGAATAAAATAAAATATGACATGTTGATAAAATTAATGTATGAAAATATGAATATGACAATAATAATAATGAAAGTAAACAAATAATAGAATAAACAAAAAAAAAATATAACATGTAACAAATGACAAAAAGAACGATAAAAATAACTAAAACAATGACATGATTAATTGATGTATTGATAATTAACATAAACCATTTATATGGCAAAAATGATTAACGAAAACAAATTAATTAATTATTTACATGCTGAAAATAATAAGTGATCAAAGTGAAATAAATTATTTACATGTTAAGAATCAAAATAAGTCAAAATTCACATGAATAAAAATATGATCATATATAAATAATTAAATAAAACCAATATAAAATAAATACAATAAGTAAATAAATGAAAACAATAAATAAATCAATCAATACAATAAAATATACATGAATAAATTGAATATAAATAAAAAATAAAATAGAAATTGAGCCTAAAATATTTACCCTTAGAGTCGGATTCGATGAAAGTAAAAGATGATTTGATTTCCTTTGTTTGATGATTTGCTATATTAGAGTTCAATACGATGAAAACGTTGAAATTTTATTCCAAGAAAAATAGGCTTAAAAAAAACTAAAAAAACTCTTTGAGAACAAAGAATTAATTTCTTTGCTCAAAGGAATTATTTTTATTGATCAAACCAAAAAAAAACCTTGAAAAAATTTAATGGAAAAACAAATGAAAAACAAAATTGAATCTTGAAAGTGAAAATTAATCTCTTATGTTTATGGAGAAAACAAAGAAATTAATTTGGAATAATTAAGAATTGAAAATCAATTTTCAATCTCCATTAATCCTTGTTAATTCAAAAAAGAAATCTGAAATTTTTGGAAGAAAAATCAAAGAAAAAGAGAGAAAACCCTTGAAAAATCTGATGAAAAGAATTATAGAGGCTCCTCCATAAGTTTTTCCCATCATAAAGAATATATAGGATGTAATAAAAGTGTTGCCCTAATTTAATTAGGGAAAACAATTCTATTTTAACCCAAATTCCTTTATTTTTGGGGATAAAATCAAGCTAATTAAATAATTATCAAAACGAATATTTTAGAATTTTATTTGGACTCAAAAACCTTGATTTAGGGTGAAAAAATCGGAAATAATGGGGCAAAAAATCGTAAAATAGCTGTTTCAGGTCCTTTAGCGAGCCGGTTTTTTTTTTTAAATCTTAAATTGACTAAAAACACTATAATTTTAAGCCCCCTTTTTTCAAAATTAATTTTTAAAATATTTTTTAATTTTTCACTCTAAAATGCAAATTTGAAAAGAAAATCATCACTTTTAACCTTTTTGCCTACGAAAGCAATTGTCATCATCGGGTAACTTCGATTTAGGCTGATTCAAGACCCGGTGTCTACAGCTAGTCAGCGTTGCAGTGGCCGTGAACCCCACCTTTGGTCGTCGCCGGCACTGCTCTCCGCTGCGCTCTCTCTCTCTCCGGTTTGCTCTCCCCTGTTCTTCCTATTTTTCTTTTCCCCTTCTTTTCTTTTTTTTTTTTTATCTTTCCCATTTTTATATTTTATTCACTCTCTCTCTCTCTTTCTTTAGAGAAAAATCTAAACTAATGGCATTTTATGTGTTGTTATTATCACTGTTTTGAAAATCGGACCGGATCGGCCGGTTGAACCGCGAACCGTATAGAAAATCGATTCAATTTAATATAAAAATCGGAACAGTGAAAAAATCGGATTGCATAGTGAAAAAACCGGGTTGAACTGAAAAATTTTGGTTGGACAGGAAAAAAATCAAATAGATTCTAAATTATATTTTTATAAAATATATTTTATAATCCGAGTTAATAGTTGTTGAATATTATTCGATTAAAAATTTATATTTTATGATAAAATTAATTTATATTATTATTAAACTTGATAAAATTGAACATTATGTGAAATTGTTTTCACTAAATTTTTATTTTATATTTTTTAAATATTTAATAACTAAATAATTTAAATGTAATGGAATATTAAAAAAGGAATAAATATAAACATAATAATCATAAAAATAGTTAACGTCATAAATATAAATTTTACAAATAAAATTAAAATTAAAATTAAAAAAATTATAAATTAAAATTACATTTTTCTTCTAAATTCAAATATTTAACAAAAAAATTCAATTGTTGTAGTTAATTTTTTTACTATTATTACAAAAAAAGTAGTAAAATAAATTAAAAAATGGTTAATATATTGATATTTAATAATTAATAGGTTGTTTAAATATATTTTTTATATACTATATTTTTAATTTTTTATTAAAAATTATATTTAAAAAAAAATATAAAAACTTCGAGTCAATCCGATTGAAACAGTTGACTCCTGATTCAGTTGGTAGGCTGAGTTGACGTCCGGTCCGATTTTAAAAACGTTGATTATTTTTATTATTTTTTCTCATTTATTATTTATTTATAATTTATTTATCTATTTAAATATTCATACATTTAGTTATCTTTCTTAATTAATTTGTTTATTTATCTATGTACATGTATATACATTTATTTAATATTATTATTTACTTGTCTATTTACATATACTTGCATTTATTTATTATTATCATTTACTTGTCTATTTTGGTCACTAATTTTAGTTTTTTTTGTAGTGTAAAAAATACAATTAAAAAATTTATTTTAATCAAAAAAAGTACTAAAAAAATTATTAAATTTTGTTTACAATTGTTTTAATTATATATTTTCAAGATTAAATGTTAATCTTAATTTTATGTGTAAAGCAAAAATAGTAAAAATAATTAATAACTATAAGTATGTATGCATACTTTTATTAATATTATGATCAATTTTACTGACTAAATTGCGACGGATTATTCCGTCGCTAAAGTATCACTTCAATTTCTAAAATATTGTTTTAATAAGTAACAAAATTTGAAAATTTTTTAGCGACGAAAAAACCCGTCGGTAAAATTGAAAATAAAATACAAATTATGTATTTTCACGACAAATTTGAAAAATCGTAGCTAATAAGCGATGAAAAAATTTTGTCACTAAATGCCATCGGAAAAAAAGGCGCCATCTATTGCTGCTAAAAATTAGCGACCGTTTCTTTATTTCCGTCGCTAAAATTGGAAAAATGGTCTTTCACGACTAATTCTGAATTTCGTCGCAAAAGTGTCTGTCGCTAATTTGGATTTTTGTTGTAGTGGGGAGAAATGGGTGAATGGAGAATCAAAGAACGAGGTTAAGAAGACGAAAATGGGAGACTAGATTGAAGGTAAAAGACGAACAGAAGATGAAGGAGATCAAAGTGCAGAAGATTTCTGGACAAAAAAAGGATGGCGATGGAGAATATGAAGTGGGGATTAATAGGGAACAATTCTCATAGGGAAGAAGACGGTGAAAAAAAAGGAGAACAGTGGAGGTGAGGAAGAAGATGGCGAACGATGAAGGCAAGGAAGAAGACGATGAACAGTGAGAATACCAAAGAAGAAAAGGAAAGAGGATTTATCTGTAACCAAACAACGAAAATCAAAATAAGAGAAATACAATTTACATTACTTCTGTTTCCCCTCCTTTCTCCTCATTAAAATAAATCCAATTTACTGTCACCCAAACAAAAGGTTAATGACCTTTAGCAACGGAATATGTTCTTTCGTCGCTAAAGTGAACTTTTACCGACATAAATTAAAATTCATTGGTAAATCCTAAAATTACGGTAGATATAGTGACGAGAAAATATATCGTTGCTAAATTTAGCGACATAATATTTAAGACCATCACAAATTAATATTTTTAGCCAATTTAGCGACAAATTAGTATTTCCATTGCTAAAATTTATCAACGAAATATACTATCCATTGCTAAAATTTAATAATATTTCGTCGCTAATTTTTTGGCGCAAATAATTGGCACCACATTTAGTGACGGTTTAAGATTTTCGTCACTAAATTCCGTTCGAATAAACTGGCGAAAATATTTTTAGCGACGGAAATTTCTTTTTCGTCACTAAATAGAGAAGTAAATGATTCTGTCGCTAATTTTTGCGTCTGTAAAATGTGCTTTTCTTGTAGTGGATTGAGTTTACCTATACAATATTGATCAAATTTAATTAAATTCAAATTTTAAATTAGACTGGTTTTGAAATGATTTTTCGGTTAACTGTTTTTCTATTTTTTTGCTCAGCCCTATGTTTTACCAATCTTTTCATCAATAATTTGTAATATTTTAGGTGTTTTTAACTTAGTTTTTTTTATTAAATTTTAGTCTTTATTTCTATAACTAAAATGATGAGATACTCAATTGGACCATATTTTTAATTTTCAGAAAATATTAGAGCAATTGGACAAAATTGTGAAGATTATGGACAATCTAAAATCTCTTGTGTTGGGAATTATTGGAAGAAGTTTTGTAGGCTAAATTTGTAATAATTTGGAGTTATACTGAAGAATTGGCCCTTATGTCATTTAGAATCTCTATGTTGGGGATGAAATATCCCTCCTTCCACCAGGGCAATTGATAAATAAATCCCTATATTTATATATAATACTTTTTCGGGTCTGGGATCCCCACGGGGCGGAGACCCTGTTCCTCGTTCCTGCCTCGAATTCATTTATGGCGATTTTTTTCCCTATCGCCGTCCCTGTGGGGGAGAAACTCGGGGATCAACCACACCCCCCGCATTCAAGTCGGATCCCTACCTCCCCGCCCCATGATCATCCATAATAGCATTTTAATATTCTTTTAGTTATTAGAATACACTACAAGAAAATCCTAAATTAGCGATGGAATTTTAGCGACGGAGTTGATTCCGCCGCAAATGTAAAATCCGCCGCAATTTAGCGACGGTTTTTATTTTTCGTCACTAAATAGCGACGGAATGGAAATTCCGTCGATAAATAGCGGCGAAAAATAATTTTCGTAGCTAAGAAAGGTGCGAAGAATTCCCTCCAAAATTGCCGACCGAAATTAGCGACGATTTTTACAAACTGTCGCTGAAAATAGCGACAGAATATTTCGTCCGTCACTAAATAAATTAGAAAATAATTTAATTTAGTTTCACGACAGAATTTAATAAACCGTCGCTAAAAATGGAGACGAAAATTTAATTCCATCTACCGTCGCTAAATAAGAACTAAAAAAATTAATTATTAATTTAGCGACGAAATTTTAATCCGTCGCTAAAAATTGCGATGGATTAAAAAATACCGTCGCTAAAAAATTATGTTTTTTTTTTAATTTTAGCGACGGAAAAAATATCCGTCGCTAAAAATAGCGACAGAATTTTTTAATTCGTCGCTAATAAATTTTAATTTTCAAAATTAGCGACGAAATATTATTCCATCGCTAAATGTAGCGACGGATAGAATATTCCATCACTTTGTTTAGCGACGAAATAAAAATACGTCGCTAAAAGCAATATAAATATCATCCTTTTTTCTCTCTCCTCTCTCTCTCTCTCTCCTCCCTCTCCCCTCCCTCCCGTTTCTGCTCCTCTGCCCACCTGCCGCCCACCTCCGGCGACGCTCCACCGGCCTGATCCGCGCCTCCCCTTTCCCTCCGGCACCGATCCAGCCCGCCTCCCCTCCTCCTCCTCCCTCCCCTCCCCTCCCCTCCCCTCCCTCTCTCTCTCTTTCTCGCTTCTCTTTCCCTCCTCCGCGCGGCGCCTCCTTTCTGCCGGCGTTGGCTGCCATTGCTCCGGCGTTGGGCTGCCTCCCCTCCTCCTCCTCCTCCTCCGGCGGCGTCAGGTAAGCGGTTTTGTGTTTTTTTTTTTCTTTTTTTAAATTAATTAATAAATATTATTATTATTATTATTATTTATTTATGTTAGTTAAACATTGTTAAATATTGTTTAGTAAAAATATGAATTACTTATTAGTGTTAATTGTTGTTGTTAGAATTATTTTAATTTATTTATGTTAATTAAATATTTTATTATTGTTAAATAATACTATGAATAATTTGTTTAAAATTTATTATTATTAGTGTTATTAGTTAGATTATTAGTAAATAATGAAATGAAAAATTTATTATTATTAGTATTATTAGAAAATAATAAACTTAATAATTTATTTGAGGATATTAGTAGTATTAATATTATCGGTGAATAATAAAATACGAATATTTGGAAAATTAAGTTGTTTATTAATATTATTGTTTTTAATGTGGAATGTTATTGTTGTTAGAATAATTGTTATTTATTTATGTTAATTAAAATTTTTTCAAATAGATGATTATTAATGTTATTAGTATTAGTAGGATTATTGTTAAATAACGAAATGACAAATTTATTGTTATTAGTATTATTAGAAAATAATAAACTTAACTCTTTATTTGAGGATTTTGTTTTTTTGTTTTTATTTTATATATATATTTCTTTTTTATGAGTTTATTAATTTAAATGTTATTATTAAATTTATTATTAGTATTCTTCATATTATCAATATTCAACATGTTATTATTATTAAAATAAAATCAGTAAAATTTGTACCTTATTATTATTATTATTATTATTATTATTATTATTATTATTATTATTATTATTATTATTATTATTATTATTATTATTATTATTATTATTATTATTATTATTTATGTTAATTTGTATTGTTATTATTATTATTTATTTATGTTAATTTGTATTGTTGTTATTATTTTTTTTGTTAAATAATAATATGAATAATTAACGTAAATAATATGATTCATATTATTATTATTATTATTATTATTATTATGTAGATTATTATTAAATAATATTCTTATAAACTTAATTTTGTTATTATTATTGTTTTTTTTTTGTTTTTGTTGTTGTTGTAATGAAGATGACTTTAATATGATAATTTGCATTTTTCTTTTTATTTAGCATAATAATCAGTATAATTGTTGTTAAAATGACTAGCAATTTGTCTTAAATAATTTTGTAATAATAGTTGTATTTTGAATTTCTAGTTTTATTAACTAATATATTTACTTTTGTTTTTTGGGAATTAGATATATATAATTCTAATTAAGATGTCACCTTGTTCATGTAATAGTTTTGGAATTAATTATGAGTAACGTAGATAGATCTTGGATGTATAAAAGAAAAACGAATGATGGTTACATTAATCCTGAATTTGTGGAAGGGGTTCAGTCGTTTATTGAATATGCAAGTTCTCAACCTGCACATATGGACGGTGCTAAAATAAGATATCCATGTAAAAAGTGCAAACACCTTAATTATCTTCCAGTTGATGAAATGTATTTTCATTTGTTAAGAAAAAGATTTGTCCAAAATTATTTTGAGTGGACATGACATGGGGAACCATCAATATGTAGTGTTGGTCCCAAAGACACACAAGAGGGGGGGGGGGGGGGGGTGAATTGGGTGTCTCAAAATTTTCTGGCTGATTTTTTAATAGAACAGATTTGATGAACAATTCAGAATACTGACTTTAACTATAGAAATGCAGTGCTAACAATGATCAGATTTTAGTAAATTCTTTTGCAATTTGAAAACTCAGGTAATAACTTCAGAAACGTATATGCAAAAATTGTTTTGGCAATATCATAATATTTTATAAGAAATATTTTTGAAATCACAATTGACAGAATTTCAAAAAACAGAGCTGTAGAAATATAGAGAGTCAGAAAAGAGAGTAAAAAAGATGACACTCAGAATTTATAGTGGTTCGGCCAACCTTGCCTACTCCACTCCCCAAGATATAGTTCTTGAGATTTTCTCTCCACTCTTAACTCTTTTAAGGGTAAGAGTCAAAGCCAATATACAATCCTAGATTTGTATATCTACCCACAATCTTTTTTCCAAAGTAAAAGATTTAAAACACTTACTAGAATTCTTCCTAGATTTCTAACCAACCCAACTCATAATCTTTTACAATAGAATTTCCTCACACTAAGATTACAACAAAAAACTATAACCAAATTGAGGAGAATTATAAAGAATGAAGTGCAAAGATGTGGAAAGTGAGATGAAAAAATTTAAGCTTTTCTCTTAAGAGGTAGAAATTCTTTCCAACTTTCTTCTAACCTTCTAATGGGTAAAACATCATGTATTTATACTCAAAAAATCAGTTTTGGATGCTTAAATCAAAAACTAGCCATTTATAGCTGTCGGAGGGCAAAACAGACCAGATAAAACTCTGTAAGCTTTGGAATTTAAGGAATATCCTAAAAATATACCTTCATCAGACTTTGCATCAAATTTAGCTAAATTATTTTTATCGTTAAAAATAAAACACTTACAGCCAAATGGTTGAAAGTAGCTGATGTTGGGTTTCCTTCCTTTCCATAGCTCATATGGAGTCTTTTCCAGCACAGACCTGATCAAAATTCTATTCAAAATATAGCAAGCCGTGTTAATTGCCTCATCCCAGAAATACTTAGGCAAATTATTCTCATTCAACATAGTTCTGGCCATCTCTTGAAGAGCTCTGTTTTTTCTTTCTACTACACCATTCTACTGGGGTGTTCTTGAAGCAGAAAAAGTGTGATTAAAACCAGAATTACTGCAAAATTCTTCAAACTTCTTGTTCTCAAATTCTCCACCGTGATCACTTTTGATATTTGCAATCTTATACCCCTTTTCATTTTAAATCTTCTTGCTTAGCTTCTTAAATGCTTCAAAAGCATCATCCTTATGAGCAAGAAATAACACCCATGTGTACCTCGTATAATCATCCACCACATTCAGAACAATAGACTTTCCACCAATACTTGAAGGATTAATTAGACCAAATAAATCCATGTGGAGCAGCTCTAATGCTTTCTCAGTAGACACGCCAGATTTGGATTTGTGGGAACTCCTGGTTTGCTTCCCAAGCTGGTACGCATTGCACAAATAGTCTTTAACAATTTTCATCTTTGGAATGCCCCTCACTAGATCTTTTCTCATCAGCTTTTCAATCACGTGAAAACTTACATGCCCTAATTTTCTATGCCATAAAATACTTAAGTCTTCTTTTGAGATCAAACATTTTGTTTCACTTTTCTTAATATCTTCTAGACTAACTAAATATATATTCCCTGATCTCTGACCCTGTAGAACAGACTTTCCTATTTCAACAGCTTCAACTCTACAATGATCTACTTCAAAAATTACTCTTCTTTTCTTGTCACACAATTGACTGATACTTAATAAATTATACTTCAGACCTTCAACTAGAGAAACGTCTTCAATAACAGGATTAGTACCAATTGATCCAGTTCCAATAATTTTTCCTTTCCGATTGTCACCAAAACTAACAGAACCACCAGTAGACTTCACCAATTTTGAAAACTTGGTTCTGTCCCACGTCATATGCCTGGAGTAGCCACTATCCATATACCATTTTTCAGTTTTAGTGCTCCTTAGGCAGACCTGCAACAATTTCAAACATTTTTAGGTAACCAATCTTTCTTGGGTCCTACAAGGTTAGCAGTAATTATTCCAGAATTTTTAATCACCCATTTTTGTTTGATAAAATTAGCATTCTTCTTATAAAAATAGAATTTTGAAATATGCCCTTTTCTACAGCAATAAAAGCATATAGCAGAAGAATTAGTTGCTAATTTACCATAAGATGCAACCTTGTCAACCTTTTTCTTGGTATAATTTTTCTTATAAGGAATTTTTGATGAACTTGCATGAATTGATTTCACATTTTCAGCAGTATTATCATTACACGCACAAACTTGTTTTCCTTCGCATTTTTCATGTAAAGATGCATATTTTGTTTCTAAATCAGAAAAATCATTTTTCAATTTTATCTCTGATTGCTTAGCATTCTCATGTTCCAAACTCAATGCATCAAAATTCTTTTTCAATTCAGTATGCGTCTTCTTAAGTAGGCAATATTTATGATGCAATTCTTCAAAACAATCAAGCATTTTTTTCATACTCATTACCATCAGAATCAGAGTCAGAATTACTTACTTCAAATTTCTCTGAATCATCAGCTGAAGCTCTCTGCTCTTCATCAGAAGATAGATTTTGCTCTTCATGATCATAAACTGCCATCAGACCAATTTCATCAGAATTTGTAGATTCTGCTTCACTTGTGCTTGACTCTTCACTGTCACTCCACGTAACCTTCATAGCCTTCTTCTTGAATCTTTTCTCCTTTCTTTTCAAGTTTGGACATTTAGATTTAATGTGTCCTGGTTTATTGCACTCATAGCATATAACTTCACCAGCAGATTTGGAGGGATTTTCTCCCTTGTGATGTGGAAATTTTTGGTGCTGCTTTCTGTAGGATTTCTTCCCTTTTCTGTACAGCTTCCTAAATTTCTTGGTGATCAATGCCATCTCATCATCACCTATAGAATAGTCACTCCCGAATTCTGGCTTGAGAGCAATAGCCTTTAATTTCCTGTCTTTCTCCTTCTCTGCATCTTGAGATTTAATATAAAGCTCATGCGAAATAAGGGATCCACATACATTATCAAAATTGAGTGTGCTAAGATCCTTATCCAATAAAATTGAAGCTTTTGATTCCCACCGAGGGGTGAGACCTCTAACAAGCTTGGCTATTTTATCATGTTCATCTAATTTTTTACCTAAAGCTTTAATATAATTTGTTAATTTCACATACCTGTTAATTACCTTAGATATGGATTCCTTAGGTTTAATCTTAAAGATTTCATAATCAACCATAAGTACATGGAGCCTGGTGTCCTTTACCTGATTAGTACCTTTGTACGTGGCTTGAAGTTTATCCCATATCTCCTTAGCTGTGTCACACCCAGAGACTCTGTTAAACTCATTTGTGTGTAATGAGCAAAATAGAATACTCATTGCCTTGGAGTTTAGCTGCACTAATCTCTTCTCAGCTTCCGTAAACTCTTTTCTCGTTTTTAACACAGTAGTGGCACCAGAAGCTTCGGCTTCAGTTGCTGGTTTCCTAGGAGGTTCATATCCGTCTTCAATAATGTCCCAGCAGTCCATGTCTTGTGATTGGATGAAGTGCCTCATTATAACTTTCCAGAACGGATAATTTTCACCACTGAACATAGGAGGATGATGAACAGAGTGTCCTTCCTTGAATGGAGTTGCTACTGGAGTATCAGCCATTTGTAGGATCACTCAAGGATGTTAAGCCTTAGGAAAATTGAGAACCGCTTTGATACCAAATGTTGGTCCCAAAGACACACAAGAGGGGGGTGAATTGGATGTCTCAAAATTTTCTGGCTGATTTTCTAATGGAACAGATTTGATGAACAATTCAGAATACTAACTTTAAATATAGAAATGCAGTGCTAACAATGATCATAATTTAGTAAATTCTTTTGCAATTTGAAAACTCAAGTAATAACTTCAGAAACGTATATGCAAAAATTATTTTGGCAATATCATAATATTTTATAAGAAATATTTTTGAAATCACGATTGACAGAATTTCAAAAAACAGAGCTGTAGAAATATAGAGAGTCAGAAAAGAGAGTAGAAAAGAAGACACTTAGAATTTATAGTGGTTCGGCCAACCTTGCCTACTCCACTCTCCAAGATATAGTTCTTGAGATTTTCTCTCCACTCTTAACTCTTTTAAGGGCAAGAGTCAAAGCCAATATACAATCCTAGATTTGTATATCTACCCACAATCTTTTTCCCAAAGTAAAAGATTTAAAACACTTACTAGAATTCTTCCTAGGTTTCTAGCCAACCCAACTCACAATCTTTTACAATAGAATTTCCTCACACTAAGATTACAACAAAAATCTATAACCAAATTGAGGAGAATATATAAAGAATGAAGTGCAAAGATGTGGAAAGTGAGATGAAAAAATTTAAGTTTTTCTCTTAAGAGGTAAAAATTCTTTCCAACTTTTTTCTAACCTTCTAATGGGTAAAATATCATGTATTTATACTCAAAAAATCAGTTTTGGATGCTTAAATCAAAAATTAGCCGTTTATAGCTGTCGGAGGGCAAAACAGACCAGATAAAACTCAACTAGCCGTTATTTTTGTCTTTTAGTGCGATTCTGAGTTTTGCCCAGATTTCTGATACAATCAGAAATGCAGTTAGAAATTGACCATTAGAAATTAATTTAGAAATTCTTTTAGAAATCTGAAACATAGAAATTCATTTTCTCAAAAACCAATTTCTGATGAAAAACCAGTTTTGATCAAAAGTTAATTTTCTAACTTAAAAATATTTTTGTGCAACTTTAAAACTATAAAGTGTATGCATGAGTGAGAATATTTTGCCTCAATTTGATCTTACATTTTAATAACCTAATTTCTACCAAACTAAGGCAATAAATAAATTTACAACTTAACTCCATGCTTGTTGTAGCTTGATCTCCAGAAATGTGATACTTTCCATCAGACAAATATATGGAAAAGTTCCTGCAGAAATTTGCTTAGAAGAATTCTTAATAGAGTTTATTTAAGGTTGGGCCAACATGTAGCACCTCGATGAGAAATGTGGGTAACATGTCGGCAATTGATGGTCAATTTGAAAGAGAGAGGGAATTTACTACATATGATGTAGAGGTTACTGATAATCCATACGTTCAAATGGTTTACGATGCAGCCGGCCGTGATTTTAGGGAAAATACACCCATGCTTATGATTTACTAAATTCAGCAGATCAAAAATTATGGCCAGGCTGTGATAACATGACTCAATTATCTTCGGTTGCTTGAATATTGAATATAAAATCCAAAAGCCATATTTCGGATCGAAGTTTTGATAAAATTCTTACTTGGAACAATGAATCATTGCCTCCTGACCATAAAATGGTTGATAATTTGTACAATGTGAAGAAACTAATCAGTGGTTTAGGTTTGTCTGTTGAGAAAATTGACTGTTACTGGTTGGGATGTATGTTATTTGGAGGGATGATATGAATTTACAAGAGTGCAAATTTTGTAGTCAACCTAGGTACAAATCCAAAAATTGCAGTAATAAGCAGAAATTAGTACCTTGGAAACGTATATATTTTTTTTCGTTAACTCCTAGGCTTCAAAGACTATATGCATCTGAAGTTACTGCACCTCACATGAGATGGCATGATGAGCACGAAAGCACAGGTTGAATAATGAGCCATCCATCAGATGCAGTTACATGGAAACATTTCAATAACACCCATCCTAATTTTGTTACTGAATATCGGAATGTTAGGTTGTATTTGAGCACTGACGGATTTCAACCTTTTGGTCAATCAGGGCAACAATATTCGTCCTGGCCAATCATAATTACTCCTTATAATTTGCCTCTATGGATGTGTATGAATGAGGCATCAATGTTCTTGACAGTTATTATTCCAGGACCTAGAAATTCGAAACACAAAATTGATGTATATTTGCAGCCGTTGATTTATGAATTGTAATAGCTTTGGGATATCGGTGTTGAAACTTATGATGCATCACTTAAACAGAATTTTATGATGAAAGCAGCATTAATGTGGACGGTCAGTGACTTTCCCGCCTATGCTATATTATCGGGTTGGAGCACGGCTGAAAAACTAACTTGTCCTTACTGTGGCGATGATTTAGATGCATTTTATCTTCAACATGGGTTCAAAACTTCTTGGTTTGACAACCACAGGAAATTTCTTCCACCTGATCACCCATTTCGACGAAACAAAAACAAGTTTATTAAGAATAGAGTTGTACAAGCTAGTCCTCCTGTTATCAGAAGTAGTGAGCAAATTTTACAAGACATTGATGAATTGGGTTTACTTACAGTAACAGAACTTGATACTAATGAAGTTAATGGAAGAATCAACAAAAACTTTGGTTGGAGGAAAAGAAACATTTTTTCGAATTTGTCGTATTGGAAGACTAATTTGTTACGGCATAATCTAGATGTGATGCACATTGAAAAAAATATTTTTGATAATGTGTTCAACACCATTATGAATATAGAAGGGAAGACCAAGGACAATGCAAAATCACGGGCAGATTTAAAGTTGTTATGTAGAAGGCTTGAGTTAGATAAAGATTACGTAACTGGAAAATATCCCAAAGCATGCTACACTTTAGACAAAAAATAAAAGAAAGTCTTGTGTGAGTGGTTAAAAGGACTAAAGTTTTCGGATGGTTACGTATCGAACTTGGCAAGGTGCGTCGACATAAGAAAGTACAAATTATTCGGTATGAAAAGTCATGATTGTCACGTTTTTATGCAAAGGCTACTCCCAATAGCATTTCGAGAGTTATTAACGACAAAAGTGTGGGAAGCTATAACAGAGCTAAGTATGTTATTTAGAACTTTAACTTCATGTGAGATAAATGCGGCAAATATGGTAAGATTGGAAATAGAAATTCCAGCAATACTGTGCAAACTTGAAGCAATTTTTCCTCCAAGCTTCTTCGACTATATGGAGCATCTGCCCGTGCATTTAGCACATGAGGCGAAACTTGCTGGTCCTGTTCAATATCGTTGGATGTATCCATTTGAGCGGTAACTATCTATTACATACAATTGCAATTTTTTTATAATTTTATATGGTAATTAATGTCAATCAAAAATATCATGTAGGTGTTTATTTCACTTGAAGAAAAACGTTAAAAATAAAGCTAGAGTTGAAGGTTCGATATGTAATGCGTATTTGGTCGAAGAAGCAAATACATTTTGTTCGCATTATTTTGAGCCACATGGACACACAAGACAGCAAAAAATACCACGTAATGATGATGGCGAGGAAATAAGTAATCAGGATGAAAACTTGTCAATTTTTACGTATCCTGGGCGTTTACATGGCCGTTCAATAAGGAAAATGCTAATGGAGGAAGAATTAACAGCGGCCCATAGTTATATTTTATTGAATAGCGAAGAAGTTCAGCGTTTTGTGTGGTAAGTTTAATATATACACCAAATTGCTCATTTGATTTACTATGTGAAGGGTGTAAAAAAACGCTATATACGGGCATTTTAAATTATTTAAAGAATGGATACGGGAGCTAATGCCTGAAAAAAATCAAAATGAGGTGAACAAAGAAGTCGAAAAGCACTTTCATCATTGGTTCAAGACATATGCAAGTTGTGACCTCCAATATATAAATCTATTTATACAATTATATATGAAATATTCATTTAAATGATGTTAGAATATTTGAATATGTAGGCATCAACAAATTCAATTGAGAACAAGTACATCATGGATCTTGCAAAAGGACCTTTGCGATATGTTAAATCGTATCCGGTGTATTTTGTGAATGGATACAAATTTCATACACAAACTCATGGTCATAACAAAGAAACGGTAAACAGTGTGGTTTGCATTCAAGAAGAGTTGATGGATTATTATTGGCAAATTGTTGATATACTTGAATTGGAGTACCCCGCATTGCCAATAAAACGTTGTGTATTATTTAAGTGCGAATGGTTTGATCTAACTATTAACGTTGGAATAAAAATACATACCAGATACAATTTAGTTAATGTAAACCAGCGTAAAAGATTTAGTAACTTTGAACCTTTTGTGTTGGCAATGCAAGTGAGCCATGTATATTATGTCTCTTATCCAAGCTTAAAATGGGATAAATCGGAATGGTTTGCAGCATGCAAAGTAAAACCAAGAGGCATTTTTGAAAGGAAAGCCGCCGGACAAAGTGATCGCTCTGAAAATAACGATGCATTTCAAGAGGAACAACTGGAAGTTAATGAAATAAATGAATCTCTGAATTATGATGATAATGAAACGTTGAACTATGCAGATAATGAATTTATTGAAATTTCCTATGAGGATGATGAGGAAGCTTTGGTTGGCGAGGGATCCGATGACGAGCTTGAATTTGATTCTTCTTCGTTGGAAAATGAAGATGATGGGGATTATGATTTACAACTTAGTGATGATAGCAAATAATTTGTTTACCTAGTTTCATATCATGTGAGAACAATTAATATTGCACTAACTTATTTTTTTATTTAATATGTTTATTACAATGTGATTATTTTCTATTATCTGACTATATGCAATTTTCTCATAATGTTAGGTTCAAAAAATATTTAAGCAAAAGAAGAGTAATATGATTCCTCCACGTCTCAGGGTGCATGATGGAGGTGACAGTATTGGTGATGGAGCATCCCCATCGCATGGGATCAATGCTAGACTCAGGCTGACGCATCACCGACCATCCCTACTGTTGCACCATCTACCACTCCTTCTATTGAATCGACTCCTATGGCACACACCGAATCTATGCCAACTCAGGTATCAGGAATAGATCCAGCGAAACAGCCTATGCCTGGCTCAGTTGGAGTTAATGGAAGAATCTATATCACCATTACAGCTGGGAGTAAGTGATTAATATTTCACTTTGTAATGATTTTAATGATAGTTGTTACTTTTATTAACTTTATTAAGATTGTTGTATATTAGTTTGAATCCTTCAGGAAAGTGCTCACGCACAATGACAACCACGTTCAAGAACATAATAGATTACGATGGCTGGTCGGTGCTCAGCAAGTGTACTGAATCGACAAGTAATATAGCGAGTATAATTAAGACCCGCGAATATCGAACCCAAGGGAATAGTGAATTAAGAATCAATTTGTTAAAATTATGCTAAAGAAAATCCCAAGTTGTTGTGTGAGTTTTTGGCTTTAAGAAATTAACTGATGATATTACTAAATCGAGTGACTACCAATTAAACAAAAATTAGTAAAACTATAATTAAATTAAATGAAAGCCTTGCCAAGGAATACCTATTCACCCCAATAATACCATGCAATTACTCTCACTAAACAAACGCATATGCCAATTTAGTGAACAACCTAGTCTACACCCTAGCCTACCATTCTGGATTAAACTTCTCTAAATTATGCACCTACCATTCCGGATTCAGCACATAACTTAGCTTTAAACAGGACTTAAATCCTAAACTTAGATAATCCTACCATTCCTGGATTAAGACATCTAAGACCAATTATCCCCTTCCATTTTGAACCTATTAAAATAGATGTCTACAGGTTAAACTGTCATTCCAGATTCATTAAACCAGCAAAAAACTAAAAGAAATAGAACAGAGCATATGCAAGTTGAATGAATCAAATACAATCAACAGATCATCACACTGAATCAACCTAAATCTTTCATCAGAATCAATCACATACAGATAAGTTTAGAGAAGATAAAACTGAAACATATGCAGAAATTAATCAAAATAGAGTGTTTACATGGTTATTTGGGATTCAAGGCATACCTCAACAAGAAAAAGAACTACTCACTCATTATTGAAATAAAAACTGAATTAAATGAAGAGAAATTGATATTACCCATTTTAGATCTAAAAATAAAATTATCACCAAAATATGTGGATGTTCTTAAATCCAAATCCTCTATTACAACTCTAAATGTAAAAAGAGATATAGAATCTGAAGCTATTTATTGAAATCAATAAAAACTGAGTATAAAGATTGCTAAAAATGGAAACCTAGATCTAGTTACAAAGAAATATGAATATAAAAGGTGCCAGGAAAAAAACTCTCCTTTAAAGAAAATTTTGCCCCTATTTATCAGTTAAGGTTATACCGTATGAAAACCCATTACCGTCGTGTAGATCATGTTCACAACTGAAGGTTACATGGCGGTATGTAAATACCTTACCACTGTGTAACTACCTGCTGGAATGAAACTCTAGAAATTACTTGGTTTACACGGTGGTATGAAATACCCTTACCGCCGTCTAAACACCTACTGGACAGCAGCTGAATTCTTCTAGATTTACACGGGGGTAAGGTCATTTCTGCCCACCATGTAAAACTCTGTCAATCTCGGATAATCTTGTTTACACGGCGGTATAAAACACCCTTACCTCTATGTAAACTCATATGCACGCAATTCCTGACTTTTATTGTTACACGGCGGTATGAAACTCCTTACCGCCATGTAAAGTACCTAAAATTTTGACAAAAACACAATAAAAGTTCAATTTAGTCCATTTAAAGATTTAAGATTATTTTAAACAAAAACAACCTAAAATAATAACTACTTAACTCAAAATCAACCTAAAAATTGACATAAATAAAGCATAGAATTTCACTTATCAATGACTATGTCTGGAAGAAGGTGTCACAAGAAATAAAAAAATTTTATTTTGAAAAATTCAAGGTAATAAATTACGATAACATTTATTACATAACAAATTATAGTTTACACTTACTTACATTTTGTTTTATGTTCTGTCTCATAAGAAACAATTTTACTGGGACTCGGAGTTTGACGACATCATGTATTCTGTATGGGAGAGTCGTGCTCGAGCACGTTACAAAGACTTGGTGTGCGGGTTACACATTGGTGGTGTACGACCTCGTTATATAACCGAAGATATATGGGCACGCTGGGAACAGTATTGGATGACGCCCGAGGCCCTTTCCATTTCAGAGCGAAATTCTAATAATAGAAGCGGAGGACCTGAGAGAGTCAGTTCGTACTTGTATACTGGAGGATCAATGTCCCATCGGGAACATGCATCTAGACTTGTAAGTATTACAAAATATTACTGTTATTACTGTAATTAATGTTATTACTGTTTAAGATTTATCTCATTACCATAGAGAAGGATGGGAATGTTAATTGTGTAATTGTGTGAGGAGTTTGCATTGTTGTTGGATGTTGGATGCAAGCATAACAATAAATTTGAAGTGCTTTTCTGTCTTTGTGTACATGAGGTATGGTTAAAATATAAGGGAAACTCTGCCAAAATTTTAGTAAAAACTTGTACGAATACACAATAAATTATAGTTCACCTATAATTCTTTTTATGTTTGCAAGAAGCATCGATGGGTAGACTGCCTACCCATGCTGAGGTCTTTTTACACACCCACACCAAAAATCATGATGGTCAAACGTTCGTCAATTCTCGGTCAAGGCTTTTACATGTATGTCAAAATTATTATAATTTACAAATATTTAATATTAGTTATTATTAATCGGTACTTATTATAAAACATTTGTCTTACGACAGGAACAAGTTCAAGAGACAATTCAGCAACGTTCACAGAATTCCGATAATGTTGATGCGAATCAGATTTATTATGAAGTGGCTGGTGGTAGAGACCAGCGAGGACGGGTATTTGGCTTAGGTTCTTTGGCCAAGTCCTGTTACTCATATTCCTCAAGCTCAAGTACAGCCGCATCTAATAGACGGTCTGCCTCCAGGGAAGTACTTGAACTTCGAAATACTGTATGTGAGCTAAGATCTGAATTGCAAGACTCAAAAGCTCGGTGGCGGTGGCAAGACTTAGAAGCTCGGTGGCGACAATCTCTCGACTTCATATCTGAGCTACGCAATGAGATGGCAAATTTGAAGGGTATGGTCGCCTCGTCATTGCAGCAGTCTGATCGTACTCGTCAGCCGCTGCCGCCGCCACCATCAGCTTAGTTAGAATTCTGTAACAGACATATGTAACTATTATGATATTGTTAAATAATTATTAACTTCATGATTAGTACAATTATTATATTCAATTATTATTGGATATTAAAATTTAGATATTATCTTAATTTTTTCATTATTTTGCAATTAATATTACAGGTTAAATCTATAGCATGAAATAAATATTTAAAAAATTTAATTTAAAATTTTTATTAAATTTCCCGACGGAAATTCGATTTTCGTCGGGAAATTTTCCAACGGAAAATCTATTTTCGTCAGTAATTTTCTTGACGAAAATAATTCCGTCGGGAAATTTGCCTACAATAATTATGCCGATGGAATAAATTTCCGTTGGCAAATTAGTTTCCCGACGAAAATTACTTATTTTTCGTCGTGAATTTCCGTCGGGAAATCGTTTTTTCCTTGTAGTGATAGTTCTTTTTCTGTTTTACAATAGGTTAATTTTGTCAAACATAATTTTCCATTTATTTGAAGGATCCCTCGGTAACTCAAGTCGTCAATGCAGAAGTCTGCATTACTTTCAAACTAACAATAAAGAAATACAATATTTGCATGAATTATTAGTATCTCTTTAACGTCAAGATCAATGCAGAAATTTGCGCACATCTTTCCACCCACTATAATGGATGATTTGGTCAACTGGGAATGAGTTTGCCTATATGATACTGATCAATTTAATTAAATTCAATTTTTAAATTAGACGGATTTAGAAGCAGTTTTTGGGTTAACCGTTTTTTCAATTTTTTTTTGCTCAATCCGACATTTTTCCAATCTTTTCATCAATTAATTTGTAATATTTTAGGTGTTTTTAACTTAGTCTTTTTTTTTTTAAATTCTTAGTCTTTATTTCTATATCTTAAATGATGAGTTACTCATTTAGACCATATTTTTAATTTTCAGAAAACATTAGAGCAATTGGACAAAATTGTGAAGATTATGAACCATGTGTTGGGAATTATTGGAAGAAGTTTTTTAGGCTAGATTTGCAATAATTTGGAGTTATATTGAAGAATTGGCCGACATATCATTTAAAATTTTTACACTAGAGATGAAATATCCCTACTTCCACCCTAGGGTCCCAACCTTGTCTTGGGTTTAGGATTAGAGAATCTTTTTACACTTTGAAAAAAAGAGAGCCACCAACTCATTTTTCTCTCTAAAACCATTTTGCATTACTCTTGAAGAACAAGAAGAGGTTATTTTGAGAAGATTATGAAGAGTCCAAGATTCAAGAGGCTATGCAATAGTTTGATCATATCTACTTCTTCTTTCCATTCTTCTTGTATTTATATTTTGTTTTATGATTAGATTGAGTAGTGAGTAGTCTCTTTTTGTGAGGGAAAAGTTTAGGGTGTGTTCGGTAAAGTTATAGGTTTTTTGTTTTTTGTTTTTAAAATCTAAAAACTATTTGTAGTTTTTATTTTTTATTTTTTAGAAAACTGTTTTATATATTTAAAAATTTTATCATATTTTTTTAATTATTCATGTATTTTTTTTAATTATTCATGTACATTATAATAATGACTTTGGTGGTAGTAGTGACAGCAGTAGCAGTGTCGTTCTGGCGGTAGCAGCAGCGATGTTATGGTGGTGGCAGTAGCAGCATGGTGGTGGCGGAGGTGAAATTGGCATGGTGGTGGAGGCGGCGGTGGCAACGTGGTGGTGGCAGAGGTGACAGCGGCGTAGTGGTAAGGGCGACGACAGCGTAGTGATGGTGGAGGCGGCGGCAGCATGGTGGTGGCTGAGGCAATAACGGTGACATCGTGGTGGAGGTGGAGGCGGAGGCAGCAGCGGCGTGGTAATGGCGGTGGTGGTGGAGGCAGCAGTAGCATGGTGGTAGTGGTGGTGGTGGTGGTGGAGACAGCAGCAGTGTAGTGGTGGTGGTGGTGATAGAGGCGGTGGCAGCAGTGTGGTGGTGGAGGCGACAACAGTGTGATGGAGATGGCGGCGGTGTGGTGGAGATGGCAACGGTGTGGTGGTGGAGGCGGCAACAATGTGGTGGTCGTCGCCGTGGTGGTGGAGATGGCAGCGGTGTGGTGGTGGAGGTGGCAGCGGTGTGGCGGTGGTGTGGTAGTGGTGGAGGAGGCGGCGTGGTGGTGATGGTGACAGCGGTGTGGTGGTGGCGGTAGTAGTGGAGGTGGCGGCAGCGGTGTGGTGGCGACGGAGGCGGCAATGTAGAGGTGACAATATGGCAGTATGGTGGTAGTGGTGGCGGTGTGGTGATAATAAACATAAAGTGCCAAAATCCTAAAAACCTCATTTTGAAGATTTTTATTTTTTGTTTTAGATTTGAAAATCAGTTTTTTAAATTTTTGTAAAAGCCGAAACAGAAATGAGTTTGCCGAACATGTTTTGGTTTTATTTTTTAAAAAATAAACAAAAAATCGAAAACAAAAACCTCCCCGAACGCATCCTTATTTTCCCAAACTATGTGACAACATGTTTATGTGATTTTAAATGAGTTCTTACAATCTTATTTTTGTGATTAATGCTATCTTGTAATGAATGGATATTTTTGCTTTAATGATGGTCTTATTTGAGAAGTTAAGTTTGAATTTTATTGTTTGATTAGATATCTTGGTTTGCAAGATATATGCTTGAATTTAAATTTAACTGATAGTGATCCTAAATTTAAGTTTGTTTTTTTGTGGTTTATATTCTAATAGGAGAAACTAAATCGAAAAGGGATTAGGCCTTATGCTCATTAATCTAGATTACGCTAAACAACATCTAGATTATGCTCATTAATTTAGATTGTCAAATTAAAAAAAAATATATATTTATATATATATATATTTTTTTTTTTGACAAATGATTACAAACTATCCTTTCACAGAATTAAGAATGCTTCCTATATTGTGAACATAAAAATCTCAAGTGATAATATAATACAACCACTATATATTTCTTACTATACAATATTCCTCCTTACAAAACAATGACTCCTATCTTCACTAAATCCACTAATGGCTCCAATTTCTTGCCGCTTGAAGTTGCCCAATTTGTACCCTTTTCAAGCTCTAAATTATCAGATAGCAATTCCTCATCACATCAGCTTCATTACATAGAGCTCTATTACTCCATTCCACTATATGTGACTTTTTTAAGCAAAATCTAAATTTTATTAATATGACACTTTTAGATTTTTAATAGAATTTAATTTTCTTTTCCAATTGAACTTGACTTATTTAGAATCAATTAAATTTAAACTTGTACATTTAATTACTCAATTTTTTTTGTAAATTTAATTCTAATTAATATTCTTTAATCCTAGTAAAAATAACAAAAGTGACACATAAAATAGAATGAAATGAGTAATATATGTTGTCACATATTACTAGAAAGTTTGGAACTTAGTTAGTGTGCTGCGCTAAATTTACAGTAAGGTTTAAAGTATTTTTCGCTAAAAATGACTTTTCATAGAAAGATTATTTTCTTGTTATAAAAAAATTATTTATTGTCTCTAGGCATTTATTTATTAATTAGTTAACCAATTAATTTGTTTCTAATTGAACTACACTAGTTTTACAGAGAAAAAAAAAAAAAGTGAAAGCCCAACAAAGTTGTGCTTAACACTTGAATGTGAATAAGCGATTCTTTGAGGTTTCTGAAACATGTGCTTATCATGGAATTAATTAACTTCCTGTATTGATAGAAAATACAAAAATCATATAATTAGATTATCTCATATTAAATTGATAGACTGATTAACCGATTATAACGAGTTGGTTAGTATTTTGAAAAAAACCGATATCACTACAAGAAAAAACCAAAATAGCTACGACAATTTAGCATCGGAAAGAAATTCAGCGACGAAATAATTTTCCATCGCTAATGTAGTAGCAAACTTGAAAATTTAGCAACAGAAAAACTTTCGTCGTTAAAAATGGAAGTAAATATTTTCGACAGTTTTTGCCAATGGAATTTAACAACGGAAAAATTAAACCTTCACGAGTTTTCTACTGTAATTAGCAACGGAAGTAATGAATTTAGCGACAGATAGCATATTCCGTCGTTAAATTGGAAAATTAGCCACTACTACAAAAAAACACAAATTAGCGGCTGAAATTATTGACGGACATATTTTCGTCGCTAATTAGCGACTGTTTTTAGAATTAGTCGCAAAAATTCATTTTTTCAATTTTAGCGACGAAAATAAAGAAATAGTCGCTATTTTTTGGCGGCAATTGGTGGCGCTTTTTTTTGCGACTGAATTTAGCGACTGGATTTTTTTAGTCGCTAATTAGTGACGGTTTTTCAAATGTCGTGAACGCAAATTTTCATCTAATTTTACCGATAAAATAGCGACGGATTATTCCATCTCTAAAAAGTTTTTAATTTTTTTTTTATTATGAAAACAATTTCTAGAAATTGAAGTGATAATTTAGCGATGTAATAGCGACAAATTATCCGTCGCTATTTTAAATTAAATTTTTAAAATTTTAAAATTTTGATTATTGATTTTACTAAGCATTATATTAATAAAAATATGCATACATGCTTATGGTTGCTTAATTTTTTTTAATATTTTTGCTTTACAAATTAAATTATATTGGAATTCAATTATTTAAAAATTCAATGAAAATATTAATTAGATGGGTAAACTGAAATTCATATTAATAAAGAAATTTATTAAGGAATATGTGTTGATATTATTTTCGGTTTTTAAATTAATAACTTTGACTAAATGAATTATATATACAAATAAATAATTAAATTAACATATGTATGTATATATATAGATAAAAAAAATGCCCCGATAGAAAAAAAATTATTGAATATCAATTTTAGACCCGAAAATAGTTAAGTGTCGACTTTAATTAAATAATTAAATTGTAAATAAGATAAATAAATAAATACTTAAAAAAAAGGAAGAACACAGAATTTAAAATCAAAGGAAAGGAAAAACGCATGAAAGAGTAGATCTACTCTAAATGTTATTCAATTCTTGCATTATCATTATTCATTAGAAAATATATTGGGACAAAAAGAAAACAAGGGAGAGTGGGACAAAAAGAAAGAAACACAGATTGAAGATAGAAAACGAGAGAGAGAGGGAGTGCACGCGGAGAGGAAAGGGTGACCCTCACCAGTGCCGACGACCTATCACTGGGGATGCTGAGACAGTCCGCCGCCACCGACGACAGACAGCATCGAGCCAGCGCTGCCCTCTTCCTCATCGAGCTTACTGTCTATTCCTTCTTCGCAAGAGGGAAGCTGAAGCTTCTCTCCCCTTTTTCGGTTAGCTCCGGCGTCAAACAGCGACATGAGCCAAATCAATAGGCTTCTGAAGGCGAGGCATTCCTCCCTATACCCATTGATCATCCCCTCTCGTCATCGACGATGAAATCAGAGTTGTAGAACCGTGGCTTTTCGGCATAGATCCCGATCAAATTGTGTGGCTTTTAGGCATGTGA
Organism: Excoecaria cochinchinensis; assembly: GCA_947683425.1. Taxonomy (NCBI): domain Eukaryota; kingdom Viridiplantae; phylum Streptophyta; class Magnoliopsida; order Malpighiales; family Euphorbiaceae; genus Excoecaria; species Excoecaria cochinchinensis. The sequence goes on from CANTUQ010000069.1 coordinate 4,732,667, forward strand.
TGCCTGGCGGGAGCTCCCTGATGTCTTGGGCTTCGAGTTGACAATGCAAGTGTCTCCCCAAGGATGCTCCGACGACCGTTGACCGGCAGACATATTTGATTGTCATTGAAAATGGTATGTGCACTACAGATTTGAAGCAAATTTTTAGTGTTCTTCAATGCAACATTTTTAATGAGCTTTCAATGTTAAAATCATTGAGTCAATGTTTAGGAGCAATAAACTATAATTTGCATAATTTACATAAATAATAACTTAAATAATTTACATTTACGTACTATTGTTTCTGAAGGGTTTGGATAAGAATGAAGAGTCATGTTGTACACCGCTCATTGTTACAAGGCTTGGTAATATCAATCTAGATTCTTTATCTACTGATCAGAAGAAATATAATCAGATTAGCTTATAGGTAATGTTTTCTATGTAACTTGCATTCTTTTACAAATTTCGCTTAGATATTGTCACAATACTTTCGCTTAGATATCTATCGAAGTTAGTACTGACTTATGTATGTGTATACGTATTTATGTCTGTCTATATGTTTGTATAAATGTTTGTCTATTGGTCTAGCTGTTTGGGTACAAAAAAGAAAAGAACTACTGAAATGTTTCAATCTCCTTTAGTTGCTTTTCGTCAGTTTAATAGCTCTAGCAGATTCATATTTATATGATTAGACTATCTTGCTTTGAGGTTTACTTTTTTTTCCCCAAAGTTTGAAAACCTAATGGCTAAATATGTTGTATTTATAGTAATACATTAGTAATGATAATGACTAGGAAGAATGTGAGGTATGGTCAAATACTTGGATATTTATTGCTTTTATTAAAACTCTGCACATTTGTTACTGTTTGGTTTTTGATATTGCTGCTTAATTAAATTACTTCTCTTTTGCTGATATTGCAGATAACTGGACTTGCTCTCTCATCATTGGAGCCAAAGTGCATATATATTCAAGGTGTTGATTATGAGGTGAGTGCCTTGGCAGTTACTGAAGCTAACGTCAATTTTTCTCATCTGTCTTCCACTTAATAATTTTAATCTCACAATTGTCTAGTTCTCATCAGTGTGAATATATGGATATTTAAACTTTTATCCACGGAATATACTTTTTGTCGCTAAAAATATAAATTTACGATGGACTAAAAAATTCTCTTGCTAAATTTTCGTCACTAAAAATATAAATTTATGATGAAATAAAAAATTCCGTTGCTAAATTTCGACGAAATTTTTTTCCTTCACAAAAAATGAGATTTACCAAATTTCCATCGCTAAAATTCCCACATATGAAAAAAAAACCCTCCCCCTTTTCTCTCTCCTTATCTCGCATTGCGGCCCCCCCCCCCCCCCCCCCCCCTTGCACTCGCCCCCGTGCTAGAACGACCTAGGTAACGACGAAATTTTCTGTTGCTAATCAATGTTTTTCTTGTAGTGTATTAATCAGTTATTTTTTGATCTTATGGACCGGTTAACCGGTTCATTATCACTCCTACAGTTTATTAACTTTATTTTACTTTTTCTTTCTATTTATAATAATTTTTAATTTCATTATTTTTTATTTAATTATTTATGTTCCTTTAATTTTCATTTATTTTAAAATATATTTCAATTTTATTTTAGGTTTTTTTAATGAAATTTTAGTTAATTTGTTATTAATTGTTCAATATTTTCATATTTAGTATTTCTTATTATTTCTTAATTTATCAATGTTTTATTATTGAAAATCATAATATATTTGAAAAGTTATATAACATTAATATATTAACTAAAATTTTTAATAATTTTCAAAAAAAAATTAAAATTTTTAATATATGTGAAAGTAATAATAATAAAAGAAAATAGTTGTTAGTATTTGATGGATTTATTTTAATAATTTTATATTTTTTAATTATTTTTGCTGCACTTTTTTTGATTACCCTAATTATTTTGAAATTTTTATTTTTTTTATTTGGCGATTAATAAGTGTAACCATTCATCTAATTAGCGATGATTATAGACCAGTTAATTCATTTACTTATTAAGTCTTAATTCTTAAATAATGTTACTTATATCCACTAAAAACTTTTATTTTAACAATAATGATGTTATAATATAGTGCAGAAGTTTTAATTTTTAAGTATCTTGAATCTTTTAATTTTATTTATAAATGTATTTTATAATTATAGTTGTTAACCGGTCTGAAAACCATAAATCAATTTTTATAGTCCTATTCTTATCATAACTGTATAAGTAATATAATTTAATTAAAATAATAGATAAAAGGTTAATTTCATAGCAAATAAAAAGTAAAGGATTATTAATGTCCAAAAAGTTAACAGTTAGACATCTTTTTCTTTTTCTTTTCCTTTTTTTTTAAATATAAGAAACATAGACAAAACAACGTACAGTAAAAACTTGAGAGAAGATAGCTCTAGCCACAGGTTAATTTCACTTATGGTCACTGAACTTATACTCAAATAATATTAATATAATGAAAGAATTTTTGTTCTCATAAAAATCACCGAATTTAGAGCACACTTACAGAAAAATTATTTTAACCATTTTCTGACGATTTTTTCACCGAAAAATCCAGCCGGCGCATACACTCAGCACCCCCATGTACACATGTCTTCACACGTGGCATACCACGTGAAAAAATGACATGTGAGCACGCCACATGGATATTTCGACAAGTCAGTTTGCTATGTGACATACTTACATATCATTTTTTCCACATAGCATGCCACGTGTCAAGACACTTGTTTATGAGGGTGCTGTGTGTATGCACCAGCTGTAATTTTCAGTGGTTTTTTCTCCGAAAAATGGTTGAAGTGACTTTTCTATAAATATGTTCTAAGTTCAGTAATTTATATGAGAACAATTTTTTTTTTCATTATATTAGTGTTATTTGAGTATAAGTTCAGTAAATATGGATGAAATTAACCCTTTCAGCCACATCTCCTATAAGCAGGTGAACAACACATGAGAGCATTGTAATGCCTCCTGTAATTCTCATCTTGATCAAAGCCAAATTAGCCACTATGTCCGCAACGGAATTTGGCTCCCTGTAACTGTAATGAACATGAATAACGTAATCCTTAGCAATCAAACCTTTAATACGAGGAATCAGATCCATATTCGCAACTGGATACGAACAATCACGACTAATAGCATGAACATTGGTATTGGTACGAATTACAAAAGCCCAAAGTCACTGAAAGTCCACCAATTCAAAAGCCCTGATTATTGCGGAAAACACCACTAGAGGAAGATCTATTGTTGTAACTTTTGACTACAATATATACTAAGCACAAAGAAGAAAAACAAAACAAAAAAAAAGATTAGCCCGCCACCCAATTATTTTCTTAACAATTTTTTTTAATTAAATCTAATTTTTATATAAAAATTGGAATTGATGTATTAATAAAACAGTATAGTGTTAATATATATATATAATAAAATTTAATCGAAAAAATTAGGTCACGGGTTTAAGTTGGGTTTTAAATATTTTAGAGAAAATTTTTCGAATTTCGAATTCAAATTGAATTCCATCCTAAAATTTTCAGTTCAAATTTGACCCATTTAGATTTCTCTCAAATTCATATTCAAGTTCATGTCACTATTTTTGAACAAATTAGGGTCGGATCAAAAATTGCTAGATTTAGGGGATAATTACACCAAAAGTCACTCAACTATGGCAATTTTGCATCCATAGTGACAATAAAACAATTTATAACAGCATGGTCACCCAACTATCATTTATTTGCAATGCAATGGTGGTCACTATAACCAGAAATTGAAATATCCAGTGCCAGTTCCAAATTGGAGCGCTCCACATCAGCTGAACCAAGCCAATTAAGCATCCACCTATATGCCATATAGCACCAACACCTAAGCAACACGCCACATCAGCATTATGACTCATCAAAATCATTTACCCATTGCGTTTTCCAATTTCGTCCCTCCCTTTTCGTTTTATTTTCAAATTTTTGTCACTCATGGAGAACGCTTGTTGGAGCCAACCACACCTTTGCCTGCTTCTAGTCATGTTTTTCTTCCACCACTCTCATCACTCAGTCTCCATCCATCCTCTTCTTGTCCTCCTCTACGCAATATCACCACTCCCACTCTTACCTCCTCTACCTAATGCGAAATCGCCATAACGGTTGATCTCAGCAAAGCGCTTTGGCCGTTTAGTGGGCTATTAACAACTATTTTCGCCATGATGTGCTGCATCTTCCTCCATGTTTGTCCCACCACCATCCACTGTGGTGCCCATTGGAGCTCCATCAAATCCACATTGACAATAATAATAAGGCCAAAGGTGCAAGAATACGTCTAAAATTGAGTAAAATGTGCAAATTGCTCTAATATTTATTTGAATGCAATATTGCCTTCAATATTTCAAAATTAGAACAAATTTGTCCCTAGTCAAAGATTTAATTAATTTTGATCAATTTCGTTTGTTGACGAGGCAATGGAGCCTATTCACACTCAATCAACCACTTCCATGTGTTATTTTCTTCCTTACTCCTTTCATCTTGTGATGACATGGCAATGGAATCCATTTCCTCCCGATCATCCACTGCTACGTTTCACCTTTTCCTCTTTCCTCTCTCTTATTTCTTCTCTTTCCTCTCTCCTCTCTTCTTTTTCTCCTCTCTTCTCCCTCTTTTTTCTTTCATTTATTTTAATTTATTATAATATAATATTAAAAATCATCTTATTACTTAATAATTATATAAAATATTTAAAAAATTATATTAAATTAGAAATGCTTATATATACGTCTAAAATTTTTACATAAATTTTTAAAATTTTTTGAACCGTAATACTTTTTTTAAATTGGTTTAATATTAAAAATAATGAAATAAATAATATCTAAACTCAAAAATTCTGATAATTTTAAGAAAAATAATAAATTATCACTACTTAATACTATAATTTTCTAGAATTCAATATGAAATATAATGCATAGTATATAAAAATCCATGCATGAAATAACAAAATTAATTAAAAATGATCTAATAATGAAAATAATCTAAAATTTTATGTTGTTAACCATAGTTATAGGCCACATATTTAGAAAGAGTTTCGTGAATTTTTGGCAAAAAGAAAATTTGTATTAATTAATAAATTTGTCAAAAATTCATGAAACTCTTTCTTTTTTATTTTTTGAAAAGAATGCATGCGCACCATTGTACATGATTTTCTATAATCATTTATTTTTCTCGATTTGCTATTGGATACCCGGTCCATTAGGGTACTGGGAAGAATCCAAAACATTTGATAAAGAACATATATTTAATACAACCAATATTCGTCCTTACAAAAGGATGACACTTATCTTCATTTATATTTATCATATAATGCCCCAAAATTTCAGTTTTTGTAATATTACTTTTCACGCCGTAAATAGTGTCATCGGGGTGAATGATATTATCCGGAATCGAAAAATATTTTATTCGATTATTGAAAAGTACAATTCACGAGGAGTTCGAGGGTATAATTTGAGACGAAATTAAGTTTAAATAGGCCCTCAAAAGTCAAAAATAAAAATAAGAAGCGGTTAGTAACGGTAGTTGACTCAACTTTGACCGGGCTGAACGCTAGAAACCTCCAAAAAATTATTTTAACATATGGACTCACTCCAAATAATTTAAGAAAATTTTTGGACGTGAAAAATTAATTTTTGGATGACTTTCTGGCCGTGAATAGTGACATAGAGGTGAATGATATTACCTACAATCAAAATATATTTTATTCGACTATTAGAAAGTACAATTTATGAAGAGTCCGATGGTATAATTTGAGGTGAAATTGAGTTTAAATAGATTCTCAAAAGTCAAAAATAAAAATAAGATGCGGTTCGATTTAAATAGTAATGGCAGCTGCCTAAATTTTGATAGGGCTTGGAAAATATGCTAGATACTTCCAAAAAATTATCCTAACTTGTGGACTCACTGCAAATAATGTAAGAAAATTTTTAGAAGTGAAAAAATAATTTTTGGATGACACAGAAAAATAAATTATCGAACTTGTAAAAATTTGTCGGACTTAAAAACGACATCATTTTGACCCAAAATTTTTTTTAAGAACCTAGAATATAATTGGTTAGCCATAGGGACATATATCGCTATAGTAAGTCATGACAACACACATTTTTAGGCCAATAGCAGTCTATACATATTACATGTCTTACAGGATTATCATGAGATTATTAGAGCGTTTCCTTCCTAAGTGGTCACTTTGACATCATCGGAGCGTTGGCCCCTAAGTGGTCACTTTGACGCTATCGAAACGTTGGCCTCCTAAATGGTCCTTTCGATAGATTTGGGATCTTTGGGATCCCTGTCCCGTATATGCAGTTCAAGAATTTCTACTAGATATCACTAGGGGCAAAATTGTAAATTTAAGTAGCAAGAAGGTAAATATATAATAATATTAAAAAATGATAAAATTAAATATTATTAACTTAAATTTTGGTGCAATGAAATTAAGTTTTAGGACACAATTAATTTTTTATATTTTTTTGATTTTTTTAAAAAATAAAATATGCATGCATTATCTAAAAAAAATTACAATAATGAAATTAATATTTTATATTTAAAAATATAAATATAGATATTATCAAATTTATATGTTTATAATAAATCATATAAGATTAATTTAACCCATATAATTCAGCCAATAAAAAATAAAGAGTTTAAATTATAACCTAACTGAATTGGGTTGGGTTTAATCTATTTAAAATTTTAAATAGATTAGATGAAAAATCGATCGTAACTCATATAACGCATATTTAAACACCCTTATATTAATTCACGTCTAAGTTAAATGATTTTGTGATTGCTTATATTTCTTACTGGACAGTCTTCGTCCTTACAAAAGGATGACTCTTATCTTCACTAAAAATCTCTAGTGATAATATAACAATTACTACCATGTTGAAGTCAATGCCACGTTGTTTGACAATCCGACCTAAATTCCACAAGAAATAAATGATTTTATGATTGCATATGTTTTTCTTCCCTTCTATGTCTTAATTTTTATCTTAATGTCCATACATTTTTAAAGCAAAAATTCCACTATGGAAGATTAATGTTTTTTTTTTTTAATTAAACTTCTATATTTTAAAAATTGATATTAAATTATTTTTACCATCTAAAATGCTTATATTAGATCCAATTTATATAGAATTAGTAAAATTGAATTGTACATTTTGTTAATCTCGCTTAAAGTCAACTTATAATCACTATATGACTAACCACAATATATATAAAAAAAAAAAAGGAAATATATAAGTATTTAAAATATACAGAACGTGATGAATTGAATTTTATTTTTTTTTAAATTTTTATGTTTTGGTAAGTCTTATAGTTATTTTAAAATGATCTCACGCGAAATTAACATAATATCCATTTCAAATTCATTAATTCTCTCTAAATTGAATTTAATGTGAATAATTCAAAAAGTATTAGATACCATGCTAATTTTTTAAAAGTATATAAATTTAATATAAATAAAATGTCAGATACTTTTCTTTATATGAGTATAAATATCCATTCACAAAGTCCAAAAACATTGCATTTAATAATTAATTGAACCTTGTCCAGATCGATATTTTGAAATTAGTAATTGAGAGGTCTAAAATCAAGAGTGAGTTCAATAATCAGGTCTAATACTTTTCTTTATATGAGTACAAATATTTGGTCTGATGCTCCAAATTCTAACAGATTTGTAGTTTGTACTCAAAATGGAGTTTTATTTCCTTCCACTCCTAATCTCTTTACTCTGTGTGAGAATTAATTTTCTTTGCTTTAATAACATTTTTATTGTGAGCTTAATTATATCATTAATATTGTTTTTCAACATTTTGTTGCAGCTTATACTAAGAGAAAGTAATGCTTCTGAACTGCCTGCAGAAGTATATTGGAAATCCATGTTACCAAACACTCCATTGCCCAAAGCTTTGCAAGAACTTTTAACCACTGGTTACTTCATTTTCTATATCCTCTTTTTTCTTCTCATTTAGATTGTTCAATAATGGAATTTAGTTTCTTTTTTGCTTTTTGAAAAGTATGCATTCTAAAATCATTTATTTTTCTTGATTTGGTATTAATCAGATGCAAGAACCAGAAGTAGTTTTGCTGAAGATGCTCCTTATTATCGACCCGGTCGATTAGGGTACTGTAGACATTCAAAAACATTTGATAAAAACCATATATTTAATACAACCACTATATATTTCTTACAAGACAATCTTCGTCCTTACAAAACAATGACTCTCATCTTCACTAAATCCACTAATGGCTCCAATTTCTTGCCACTTAAAGTTACCCAATCGATACCCTTTTCAAGCTCTAAATTACCAGAAATATTAAACTATACTTCAATAAAATCCCAATCAAAGGAAGCTCAAATTATGAAACAAGCCATTGAAGAATGTGAGGCACCTAGCATCAAGGGAGAAGAGAAATATTGTGCTACATCTTTAGAATCCTTAGTTAATTTTGTGGTTGCAAAGTTTGGAAAGAAAGTCAAAACACTATCTAATGAAGCAGTGCAAGATAATAAGAAACAAGAGTATGTGATCCTTGAAGGCATACAAAAGATGGGAGAAAATAGTATAGTATGCCATAAACAGAGATATGCATATGCTCTGTATTATTGTCATACAATCAATCATACAAATATTTATATGGTTCCAATGATAGGTGTTGATGGCTCTAAAGCTAAAGCAGTGGTTGCTTGTCATTTAGATACATCAACTTGGAATCCACAGCATTTTGCTTTCCAAGTCCTCAAAGTTAAGCCTGGAGGACCTCCAATTTGTCATTTACTTAATAGTGACACTATTGTTTGGCTTCCTAACTAGGAAAACTACTTACCAAGTCAGAACTTGTAATTACTTTAGCCAAAATGTTGTAATGGTTGTAATTAATACTAATATATATATATAATCCTTTTTTTTTTTTCTGACCAACTAAATCAGGCACAAATTACATGGAAGAGTCTGCAACGCTTCCTCACCAAATCCTCTAAAACTTCTGAGACAAAATATAGTGTTAGAAAATGAAAACAGAAAGCTTGAGAAGGTAAAAATAGAGAGCAAGGACCAAATGAACTTTTACAGTATCTACTCATTATGAAAAGTAATAGCAAGTAGCTAATCCCTTGTGCCTCAAAAACATATTACCTAGAGCTATAAAAGATCCTGCGTGAGCAATAACAAAAGGAAAACAAGAACAAGTGAGCCATTCAGTCTCTGTTGCTTCTTTGATAGCAACATATCCTACTTGTAATATGAGATCTGTATAGCTATTCTTTATATTTCAAGAAACTAATTATAAGATTTTCTATATTCCATTTGTACAGGAACTTAATTAATACCATGATACCATGATAACCATACGTGGAGAACTTTCAATTTCAGAAACTTCGAAGAAACCACTGATATGGGTTGATTTCACTCACGGTCACTCAATTTATCACTTATCGCGCAAAAATAACCGACTTTTTTTTTCTTACTTAAATGTCACTAAACTTTTAACATTTTTGACTTTAAACTTTTAACATTTTTGCAAAAAATTTATGTTGACCGGAATCCGGCGAGAACCCTCTCCGGATTGATGACATGGCATACCATGTCAGAAACTATATGTCGTTTAACAATATCTCTAACAAATGCTACATCTAAATCAATTTCACTCGCGATCACTAAAATTATCATTTATCGCGTAAAAGTAACCAATTTTCTTTTTTTTACAACTTAAATGTTACTGAATGTCTAACATTTTTGCAAAAAAGTCATATATTTACTATTCGTTGCAACATGTCATATGCCATGTCATCAATCCGGTAAGAGTTCTTGCCGGATTCCGGTCAACATGACTTTTTTGGAAAAATGTTAAAAGTTCAGTGACATTTAAGTTAGAAAAAAAAAAGTCGGTTATTTTTGTGCGATAAGTGATAAGTTGAGTGGCCATGAGTGAAATTGACCCTCACTGATATATATTCTACTTGTGAGCTTTGTCAAACACATTATATAAAGCCAGCGCTCTTCAATTAGAAACAAACTAGTTGGCGAATTGACAATAAAGAAAATGCCAATAACATTATTAGATTACATTATTGCTGTACGATAAAGAATAAATTAAGCACAAACATGAGGAGGAAAAGATGGAGGCTTATACTACATTTTACTAAACAAAAATTTCTCCTAATGTTATTACAGTGAAGGGCTTTGTCAACGGATGACATTGAGCCGCTAGATGTGAATAAAGTTGGCTCATGGTTGGACGAGATTGGGGAATTTCACTCAAGCATGCAAGTGCGAGTTTTGCAACATATACAACTCCTTGGGCTACTTTATTTTGCAGAGTTTGAAGGCATTGATCGATCACATCCTTAAGTAGCATTGAAGGAGATAGAAGACGCAGGGATGGCGTGGAGTCTAGAAGACGCCAGCTCAGTTGTTCTGCTCGCCAAAATGGCAACCTCTACGCACTAAGAGTTTGAAGAAAATATAACAGCCGAAAAGCAATTCTTTCCTTCCCTTGAAAAATCGGAAGTAATGGAAATTGAGCAGTAGGAAAGCACATGGATGAGCTCGATTATTTAATACCTTCGGACGGGTAAATTGTCCGAAGATAATGCTGAAGCAAGGAAGATCACAAAAAAGTCACTTTGTTATTGTATAATTGATGATGACTCGTACAAGAAGGCATTTAGCCATCCATGGCTCAAGTGCGTAACAAGGGAAGATGGAGACTACATCATCAGAGAAATCCATGAAGGCATTTGCGGGGCACCCAAGGCCAGCAAAGCAATCACAGGAAAGGTACAACAAATCGGCTATTTCTAGCCGAGCATCTTTAGGGACGCTCGGGAAAAGGTCAAAAAATGCCAACAATATCAAATCCATGGAAGAATTATCAGCCAATCAGTGTCTCTTGGCCATTCGAGTAGTGGATATTGGATATCCTAGGTCATTTTTCCTAAGTCAAATAACAAATGAAATTCTTTATTGTAGTCGTTAAGTGGATTGAAGCTGGGCCTTTATTCACAATCACTGCTAAGAGGATTAAAAATTTTGCTTGGAAAGAAATCATTTTGTGGGTGCAGCTTACCAAAAGTTTTTATCACGGACAACAGCAAGCAATTCTACAGTTCAACGTTCGGAACTTTTTGCTGAGATCTGAATATCAACCTTAGATTCACTTCAGTCACTCATCAACAGAGCAATGGGATGACCGAAGTCTCCAATCAAACAATCTTAAAAGTGTTAAAGAAAAGGATGGGAGAAGCAAAGGACAACTGGATAGAACAACATAGTGTTTTGTGATCTTATAGGACCTCTCCTAGAGTAGGGACTTTACAAACTCCATTTTTACAGGTATATGGATCGAAAGCAATAATACCAGCGGAGATCAAAATTTTCTCCGATTGGCTAACATTCTTCTTCGATCAGAACAATGTGTAACACCGATACCCGATCTGATAAGGGTCAAATACCGAATGTTACACAACTTATTTCTTGCCTTGGATTTATATACAAAATTCAAATTTTACAGTATTACCTTTAAATTTTTATAAATTTATAATTCTCATGTTTTCATAGAAAAACAGACAAAATATTTTCTATACGGGTCTCTATCCCTTTGAAAAATAATCATAATTACACTTCCATAAATCATCCACATATCTCAATTCCATCTACATACGATGTATACTCAATATTTTTCCATCATCCTCAAAACATCAATATAAAAGAACAGATTCACCAACAGTCGTGAATTTGTCATTCTTAGTTCATACACTTTTCATAATAAATAATAACATCCATCTCTTTTTACATACATATATTTACAATGTCCTTAAACATTCAGGGTTGGTCATCAACAAAAAATTTACAACTTAAATTCTAGTTCGGCTTTTTGATGAGACATTTAATAGCTTCAAATTTACAATATTTCAAAATGACAAAATTAAAATCTACGCCTAAGTATCTATCTCGAAGTTAAAGGGGTTCCTCCTTACTTCCTGGTAGATCTCGGTTAGCTTTTCAGTTCGATCACCCTGTATAGCTATGCGCAAGGATAAAATTTCATGTGCTAAACAAAGTGCTTAGTGACAACTACTAACTTCACTTTTCCACAATAATATTTCCAAAAGATTTAAATGGATTTCATATAAAATAAACAAATAAGAACAAAAATTCAAATCACAAAGAAAATTTCCCTTTTATTTCATAAGTATTTAAGATTGATTCAATTCCCACTATAGAAATGTCCACTAAAAAAAAAAAAAAAGGAAATTAGCGATGGATATTTCCGTCGCTAATTTATTTTAGCGACACGACGACTAACCGTCGCAAGGAATTTGCAACTAAAATATATAACAGTCACTAAAAATAACGACGGAAAAGCCAGTCGCTAAAAATAAAAAATTTAATCGCTAAATAACCCCTAAAATTAGGTGTGGAAAAAATTAAAAAATATTAGCAACGGATAATTCGTCGCTAAAAATATTAGATTTCAATTTTCAATTATTATTATTATTATTATTATTATTATTATTATTACATCAAAAATTAAATTTATGTAAATAATAATTATACAATATTATTAACAATACTATAAATTTAAAAATATAATATCATAGAAACACTACTAAAACATAACCACAAAAATGTGCAGCCATAGCTGGATCAAAAATAATAAAAATAAATAAAAAGGTGGCAGTATAAGCCACTATCATTAAGCAATCAGTAATTGCTAGAATTCAAGATAACCTAGCTGCAAGGGCATGAAACACAATAGGCTACATTTATTTTCATTAAACACAGTTTTAAGAACTATTGCATCCTGACAAAGATCACCAAATATCCTGGGATCAGATGCAAGCAAAAGCTTCTCTAAGAATACCCCGAAACTGTAACTTACACAGGAAACATATTCATAGCTACTCAAAATTCATGCATCATTTTCTGCCTCTACTTCATCACTAGTCATAATTTGGTACAAACATTCCTATGCTTCTTCAAGTGCAGATTCGTTAGCATCAGCAGCATACAATATCTTCTTAACAGCAACAGCCATCTGTAAACATATCGACAAAAGGCATAAAATGAATATAAGTACAGCTAGTAAAATTGAAAGTTCCTACAGATAGGAAATAGATTCTCCTCTTTGATCTATTATATAACTTCCCAATGTCAATTCACTGATGAGTTCAGGGCTTTGTCCAAGGCATGAGCATTAAAATGATCAAGTACAAAATGATGACTAACAAAGATAGCTCAAAAAAAAAAGTGGAATTACCTTTTCAATTTTCAACTTGTTAAATACATCCTGCAGAACCTTGTAATTTTGGATCATATCATATTCTGTCTTTGCATCAAAGTTCACCTGTGATTTATGACATAAAACTTAAGGAAAAACTATTACATAAAAAGAAAGATTGATGACATAACAAGCTCCTGTTATCCAAAGAAAAGCATGTCACAACTTGACACACCTATAACTAAATCCCAAACTTGAGAGGAAGAAAAGAAGGAAAAACTGAGCAGAAGTTAACAACATAAATACTTACAATTACAAAAGTCAACAGGCATCTAGACGAAGCTTATTACTGTATGTTTTGAACATTAGCAAATAAGTAATACTTAACAAATTCATGATCAACCCATAAGAGAAGGGGTGATTACAAACTTCAACTACAAAATACACCTCATAAGTTCAGAAAAGGAAAAATGAAAATTTCCATTAACTTTCCCCAGATTACGTTCACAGCACATGGAAATTATCAAACCATCATTGCAATTTAACCATGTCAAGATTAGAGCCAAGAAAGATTTAACAAGATAATAAGGTAGTTCATTGTGAGGTCATATAAATAATTTATGGCCAAATCACGTGAAGAGCTTCTCAGAACAAGCAGACCAACACAACAGAGCTCTATCTAGTACCATGAAGAAGTTGCAAAAATAAATACTGGGATTATATGTCGGTAATTAATCTCTGATACTACAAATGCATTATTCTCCAGCTTCCAAATAATCCAAAGATTAAAACCAAGTTAGTAAGACTAACTTCTGTAATGAACACATAACTTGTTAATAATCTTAAAAAATCACAGACAAAATCAAATGCAAAGTTAGGATACAAACCTGTCTTCAATGATGGCGGCGAGTGACGCGGCAGCGGGGCAAGGCGAGGGCGACGCGAGGCGATGCATCGGCGGCAAGGCGAGGGTGATGCGACGCGAGGCGATGCAGCGGCGGCTAAGATAGGCAGACGCGACGCGCAACAGGGGTGAGGCGAGGCAGCGAGGCAAGCCGACAGCGACTAGGCGAGGGCGACGCGATGCAGACATGACCCGTGACGGCTGCGAGGCGATGCGGTGATCCAGGCACAAGGGGCACCGTCCACTGTGAGAGAAAATGTATTTTGTACGCAAATTGGAAAAAGGGGATGGGGGTTGTATTTACCTATGTTTTATTTTGGAGGTAAAGATGAAGTCCCGCCAATTGTTGCCCTTTCCTTTCTTTCTTGTTTTATAACTCTTCTTCGTTAAGTGTCTTTCTTAACTTGAGTTATTTTTATTATTTTATTATTCTTATTATTTTTTTTTATTTGGCTCTTTATATATATATATATATACACACACTCATATTTAGTTACTTATTTATCTATAATTAAATATATTTAATTATATAAATTTCAAAAAAAAATCGGATCATTTTCGATCAAAATTTACATTTGGTAAATTTTTAACCTATAGAATTACTATTTTTAGCATCAAAAATTTTCAAAAAAATCTTAATTTTTCAAAAAATAACAAAATTAACCTATAATTTAATTAATTAATTTGTATAATTATTCATTTGTTGGGTCATTGCAATATATACATGCATATATTAATTTATGTATTTTAATTTAATCATTTAGTCAAAATTATTAATTCAAAACTCAAAAATAATATCAACAAATATTCTTTAATAAATTTTTTTATTAATATTAATTTTAGTTCACCCATCTAATATTTTCATTAAATTTTTAAATAATTGAATAATAAAAAATTTATTTTAGATAAATTAAAATTCATGTGAAAAGCAAAAATATTAAAAATAATTAATAACTATAAGTATATATGCATACTTTTATTAATATTGTAATCAATTTTACCGATTAAATAGCGACGAATTATTCCGTTGCTAAATTATCACTTTAATCTTCAAAGATTATTTTCATATTTAAAAAAAAAATTGAAAATAAATTTGTTAGCGACCGATATTTTAGTCGCTATTTTGTCGCAAATTCAAGTGTATTTAGCGACAACAACTTTAGTCGCTAAATTCGTCGTAAATAAAGTCGCTAAAATTCCCTCCAAATTTAGTGAATGAAATTTCCGTCGCTATTTTAGCGACTGATTTTTTAGTCGCAAAATTTAGCAACGGATTTTTTAGTCGCTAAATTAGTCGCAAAAGAGGCGCGAGAAATTGCCGCCAAAATTTAGCGACTGTTTCTTTTTTTTTTATCGCTAAATTAGTCGCAAAAAATGAAAAAATGAATTTTTGCGACCACTTTTTAAAACGGTCGCTAATTAGCGACTGAAATAGTGCAGTCGCTAATTTTAGTTGCTAAGTTACTGTTTTTTTGTAGTGGTCTTATATTAAGGTTTTATTGCACCAATACGCACACTATACATAGCCTCAATAAATCACTCATGCAAACAAATACTTATATTCAATCTCAATACATCTTACGTTCCTTATTATCTGTTACTTTTGGATAAAATTAAAATTCTATTTATCTGTCACTTTTAAACTTCTATTGCAATTTAATTTTTTTTCTAATATAATTTTCTTTTCCAATGCAAGTTGACCAATTAAATTTAAATTTGTATATTGAATCACTCAATTTTATCTTATATTTAAATCTAATTAATACTTTTTAATTTTAGTGAAAACAACAAAAATGATAAATAATAAGGAACGAAGGGAGTATGTTTTCTTCCCTTCTATGGGTTCTTAATTCTTATCTTAATGTCCAGACATTTCAAAAGCAAAAATTCCACTATGGAAGTTTAATGGAATATCGGTAGGAGATGGGAAAAATCCGATCCCTATAAATCAATAGGGCTGGGATTTAGATTTTTAGTGACCATTTTTTCCTTTGCTAAAGTCCCCTTTTCTTGGTTTTTTTTTTTTGTGTAATTTTGAAAAAAAATAGATTTGTGGTGCTACATGAAACAAAATTAAGAAAATAGTGTGTCAAAAAATGGCAAAGTATTTTCCGTTTTCTGTCAGTGTGGGACCCAGCCACAATATGAAAAATTTGTATGAAAAACGGCAACCAAAGTTGTCGTTTTTGAGGTGCAAAACGGTGATTTCTGTCTACGGGTATGAGGTCCCGCTTGATAGAAAAGGGTAACTCAAGTTGCTGTTTTCAAGGACATTTTGTGCCTTGATTTCTATCTGCCAGTGCGGGATCCGGCCTAACAGAAAACTACAATCACAGTTGCCGTTTTTCATTTTTTTAATAAAATGTTGTAACTGCAGGTGTACAAAATTTACTGTGCGCCGCTGCAGCACCACAGTAAATCCTGTGACTGCAACAGTAGGCACGAGAATCCAATTTTTTTAATTTTTTTTAAAATCTGCTTATAAACTCCACAAACCAATACCTCTTTCCTTCCCATTTCCCACCTTCACTTCACTTAACATTCATTTTTACTTCATTATTTCTTCCCTCTTCTTATTTTCATTCTTTCACTTTCAACATTTTCCATCTTATATTAACTTTTCCATTTCACTAATCAATTAGTGTTGAAAATTTTTTATTGAAATTATTGTAGAAGATTTTGTTGAGAGTTAAAAAAAGGTAATATTATGCGAATGTAATATAAATTGATTTTGTTAATTAAATTTTAATTTATGAGTAGCTGTATTTTCATCTTTAAATTGTAGGTGTTGTTAAGTTTGAAATATAGTAATCTTAATAATGTAAATCAAAATTACAAAATAGTAAACTAAAATCTTAAATTACTAAGTCTATATTCATACATAAAAGTCATCATTGTTTATTCCTCTTGGGTGATTTGATCTACATTTTCACTTTGCTTTCTCTTGGTTGCATTCCAATAATTCTTTATGAGACTACATCAACACCTTATCCTCATCTTCTCATCTTCACTCCATATATCCTTCTGCAAAAGAAATATCAAAGAAGAAATATCTGGCCATTTCAAATCTATGAACCAATACCAATATGCTTTTTATAGATAGACAACTAAGTCAATAATAATAATGTCAACTTGTGTAGGTGCAGCCATCAATACTACAGTAGCCATACCTGAAACTTCAGTGTCTTTATTTGCTTATCGCTGCATTCATATAAACTCAAGTTGCACATTTAATTAGGGAATTAATTAATCTACCTAAACAACTTCTGACTCTATTTTTGGAACCTAACAACCAACTAGCTAGGGCTATGCAGAACCGAAACCGAAAACAAAACCGAATAAATTGTGGTATATTTGGTTCGGTTTTTTCGGTTCTAAACCAAAATTAAATTTTGATTATTTTGATTCGATTTTTAAAATTTAAAAACCGAAGATATCAAACCGACCAAATATATCAAAACTCACATTTTGTGTATGTATATATATATATATATATATTAGATGACTTTTAACATTTCTCACCATCCAAACAGCAAACACCACCTTAAATCCACCTTCTTCAATCCCTACTCTAAATTTCAATCTTCAATCAGAATGGCCACAACCTCCCACATAAATCATCAAACACATTGTGCCAAATCAAAATGATTAGTTTTTTGCTTGATCTAACTGAGAAGAGAAGAAAATCAAAATCCTACATTTTGCTTGATTTGAGGAGAGTTCTTCAAAACCCAAATGAGAAGAACAGAAATCAAAACCCCAAATTTCAATAACCAAAAAACCCCAAAATCAAAACTCCAGTTATGCAATTTTGGAGGCGATACATAGAAGACCGGAGATCTCACCAGGGGCTACCTCAGGTGGTGGCGCAACTCACGATCCACCACTGATTTGCCCATTGGGGGCTGCGAGCAAGTTTTCTTTAAGCGAGGCATGATGGTTGTGGTGTTTTGTAAGTAATTTTGGTGGTGGGGGTGTTGGATTTTCAAATGGATGGTGTAGATGGTGTGAGGTTCAGGAAGACGAATGTGAGAAAATGATAAAAATAATTAATAAAAGGAATAAGATTTGTCATTTAGTACACATCAACATAAACCAATTGGACCGAACCGATCGAAATTAATTTAGTTTCGGTCCTAAAAACTTTGGTCCGCATTTCGGTTTTATAAATTTTAAAAGTTCGATTTTCGATTTATTCGATTCAGTCCAAAACCGAACCAAACCAACCAGCAACAGCTTCAAACAATGTGCACCAATAAAAGCAGGCATTTAATTAGACATCAAATCACCCTAGCAATAAATAATAAAATAATATTATCTCTAAAGTTCAAAACAACAATATAGGTTGCCTAAAAAAAATTCAGCTTGAACATAGCTCCTGAATGACTAACCATTCAAAGTCCCCCAAAAACCAGAAATCCACATGCTATCATCAAATGTCAAAAATTAACTGCGATAAAAAATAAAAATAGAAATACACCATTAAGTTCAATTTTTGGTGAGGCAATTTATCAAACACTTAGTACACACCTTCAGTGAGGCAATTTGTAATGGTTTGCTTTTGTTTCTATTTTAATAAAGAAAATGAAAATCATAACAACATTTAAACGTTTTGTACAGAAACAGAGAGATGGGCGAGGCAAAATGGGAAAGATTCAGAGCAATTTATTTACGCAATCAATACATTCAACTAATTAGAACTGAAAGAAGAGACTATTAACAGGACAAATCCCATTAAATAAAGAACAACAGAACCCAAATCCCATTCACGTAGTTTCAAAGAAAGAAAATAAACCCTAAAAATTTCAAAGAAATTAGGAAAAATAAAGAAAATAGAACTAACTTTAAACTGATTATGGTGACCGGATTTGGCTCAGGCTCGTCGGTTTGGTGGTGATAGATGACCGTCGATAACAGTGGTAATAACTTCAATTCTAAAAGAAATTAGATGGCCAACTAGCTTTAATTTACCCTATATATATCCTATTAGGGAAACTAATTGCTTACAAAAAATTAAGAATCTAGAAAGCTAAAAAAATAAAATACTAACATTCAGAATCCAATCAGCATAACAAACAACATGCATATTCTCTAAAATTCTCCTATCAACATGCAATTTCAAAACATCACAAATAAAATTATAATATACACATATAAATAAAAAAGGGAGCAACAAACTTATCTCTTGAGACCGCAGATTGTTGCCTTCCCCGCCTGTTTCCAGTAGTCTCACCCACCATACATCGAAATCCTCAAATAAAGTAAATCAAGGGTTGGAGTTTTGAAATCTAGAAACAAAACACACAAAAAAACCAGAAATGAAAAACACAAATAACACTAGAAACAGAGGCTTACTAAGAAGGCGTCGAGACTAGATTTGCGATGGGCGACAGTGGTGAGCTGCGGGAGACGAGGCGCGGGGCAGCGGCAAGACCAGATCTGCGATGGCGGGGGCGACGGCGAGCGGCGGGAGGGGCAGGCGGAGAAGAAGGGGCGCTCAAGAGGGAGAGCGACGGCTAGGAAGTGGGCGCGTGAGAGGGAGAGCAGCGGGGGAGCGAGCGACTGCATCCGATCTGCGGGGTGGGCGGCACGGCGGAGCAGATCTGCAGGCGCAGATCCAAGGCAAGAGACCGAGAGAGAGGGAGGAGGGGAGGAGGAAAGAGAGAAAATGGAGAGGGATTTTATATATATATATATATAGGAAATTTAGCGACCAAAATAATGTCCGTTGCTAGTAAACACTTTTACCAACGGACAACCATATCGGTCAGTAAATCTCTTTTTTGCGATGGAATTTGCAAATGCCTTTGTCCGTTGCAAAATAATTTTTTTTTAGCTCCGGACTGTGTATTTTGTCACTAATTTAAATGCATTCCGACAGAATTTTTTTCGTCGCTATTTATTTTCCATCACTATTTAGCGACAAAATTTCTTTTTCGTCACTATTTAGCCATAGAAATAAATTCCGTCGGTAAAACTGTTTTTTCTTGTAGTGAAGGAAATTGTCAACAAAAAATAGAATAATTTATACAACAGCCGAATTAAAAAGGGCATGACAATATGCGATCATATTATTAAAATAAGTAAAAAATTACAAGATATTATTATACGATGATATCCTATGATGGAGGCAAAGATGGTGGAAGCTATTTGGATGACACTACTAATAATTTATTGGAAATCTATCATAAAAATTTGGAATATGGCTTATGTAACAAAATATGAGAAATTAGTACTCATATTTGTGGAAGGTATTATTAAAATTAGTGAAGATAATTTTTAAAAAATTAGAAATACAATAGCAGTATCTCAAAAAACTTATTGTGTATGGTATAATTATAATAAATGGCCTAAATATTATGTTCATTAGAATATTAAATAAAATCAGGTCTGTATAAATGAAAATGTTGGAGGATTATGTTAAAATTTATATTTCATTTTCATTTTAAGTGCTTTTTATTAATTATTAATGTTAATTATTTAAAGAAATTATGTCATAATTTCTTATTTTTATTACATAATTATTTATGAAATAAAATATAATATTGATTCAAAAGTTAGATAATAAAATATTGATGATGTATATATAAAATCGTTTAAAATAATTATAACAACAAATAAAATTAGTAGAACAAATATAAGATATACAAATAAATAAAATTTAATGATTCATTGAACATGTATGATATAAAATTTATTTCAGGTTTTGACATGAATCATCATATAAGAGCTGCACGAATAAATCCAGATCTTATTAATGGGAAATTGCTAACAATTCAAAGAAGACACTGATTTGATGTAATATGGAATAATTCAGTGATTTTTTTAATTATAAATATATATTACATAACAAGTTTTTATTTATTTATTTTTTTACTTTATAATTTGACTTGTAAAGATAGGGATTTGTTGAGGATAAGAATGAGTAGCGTTGATGAACACTATATATACATATATTGACCTGAGAAATATACCTTATATAAGAGCAGTTGGTTTGTTAGGAATTGCCAAAATTGGTGTGATGTATTTAGGGTGTGATGTATTTAGATTGGAATTTAATCACAGCGCTTGTTGAAAGGTAGTGACCGAAAGCACACACATTTCATCTAACATATGTGAAACCACAATTACACTTGAAGATGTTGAAATTTTAATAGGTTTACCAATTGATGGTGAATTCGTGACTGGAAGAACAAACTTGAATTGGATGAATATTTGTCATAATCTATTTGGAGCAGTTCTTTATGTGAATGATTTGTGCGGAGGTAAAATGAAGTTGACATGATTAGATGCAACATTTAATTAGTGAAGTTCCCGAATGTGCAACACCTGAAGTGATATGACAGCATGCTCATGCGCGGATGCTGATATGTTATGGTAAAATGTTATTTACATCCCAAAATTTATCATTGGTCCACTTGATGTTCCTACCTCTTCAGGAGGATTTGGAATCCGTTAGCCAATATAGTTGGGGGTCAGCATATCTAACTTGGTTGTATAAAGATCTATGTAGGGCCACTTGTCCTGATGCAAAAAAAGTTGTTGGATATCTATAACTCCTACAAATGTGGGCATGGGAAAGATTTTTCCAATTTAGGCCTGAACATATACAGCCATGTACGCTGCCATAACTGTTGATCTCAGCAACAAAAGTGCTTTCGCCATTTAGTGGGCTATTAGCAACTATTTTAGCCCTGATGATGCTGCATCTTCCTCCATGTTTGTCCCACAACCATCCTCTGCGGTGCCCATTGGAGCTCCATCAAACTCCACATTAACAATAATAATAAGGCCAAAGGTGTAAAAATACCTCTAAAATTGGGTAAAATGTGCAAATTGCTCTAATATTTATTTGGGTGCAATATTGCCTTCAATATTTCAAAATTAGAGCAAATTTGTCGGGTTAATTTCATCCGTGATAACTAAACTTTCGCAATTGTAATGTTATGGTCGCTAAACTTTGATTTGTAACAAAAAAATAACACATCTTTTATTTTGTAACAAAAAGGTCACAATAACCGGAATTTGCTTAATCCGGCCACCAGCGCGTGCGAATCACGGTGAGACTCATTGCCACATAAGAAAAAATGTCACGTCGGACGCTGACTGGATACGGGATTAATTTCATCCGTGGTAATTAAACTTTCGTAATTGTAACGTTGTGGTCATTAAATTTTAATTTGTAACGAAAAAATAACTCATCTTTTATTTTATAATAGGAATGTCATAATAATCGAAATTTGCCCAATCTAGCCACCGTCGTGAGGGAACCACGGCGAAACCCATTGCCACGTAAGAAAAAATGCCACGTCGGATAATGATTAGATCCCAAAAGGCATATTTTAAAAAAAATAATTTTTTTTTACTGTCTGCCTCTTCATTCTTCTCTTTCTATCTATCTCTCTCCCTCTCTATTGGTTTCTTTCCAAATTTGTCTCGCATACTCATTGACCATGTCACACCCCGTTTTTCCCCTACTAGTTTGAGCCATGTTTGCATGTATGTTTGTGAAGGTTTTGGCTTATGTTATTTTATTTTTGGGTTATATGTATGTTTTGAGGGGTTTGATAGAGTGTGCATGCTCGTAGGAAAGTAGTGTGTATGTTGTGGGGTTAGTCTTATGTGTGCTATAGAGTTTTGTTGTAAGGTGTGAATTATCAAAACCCACAAATCACAAAGTGACATGTGGAAAGGGGAATTTCGGATGGGGTATATATAGTGAGGAGAGAGAAAGAGAGAGCAGAATTTTGTTCTTGCTCTCCCGTTCTACCTTTCTCCTCCGTCCTTTGCTCCTTTCTTCCTCTTCCTCTTGCTACACTTTGGCTCATTTCTCTTGGCTGATTTGTTGGTGGATCTTGGTAATTCTAAAGAGTTTAGTGGTAAGTTTGTTGAGTTCTTTCTTCTTTCTTCTTTTTCTTCTTGTCCTTGATTTTGTTAGAGTATGTTTAATTTAGGGTTTGTTGTGTTTGTGTGTTTTTGGGTGTTTTGATTAGTTGAGCCTCCTCGTGATCCCAAAGTAAAAGAGAAGGCAAGTGGGAGTGGTGCTCATTGAATTGGAGCAAAGGAATTACCGGTTTGGGAAATTATGTGCATTTTGATGATTTTGTTCTTTGTTGTTTTTCTGAAAATTATATGGTTATTGAAGTCTATAATGGTTTATATGTTATGAGTTTTGAGTATGTTGAGTTAAGAACTTAGATTGTGATTTTTTGGATTATATATGCATTTGGTTATGTTTTGGATTATAAATTGCTGAATTTTGGGTTTGGATGACTTGACCATGGTTATTACATGATTTCTTTGGGTTATGAGCTTAAAAGGTGGGTTTTAAGTTGGTTTTTATGAGTTGAATGTTTAATTTCTGGGTATGTTGAGTTTGGCTTTGAGTTGGGATGAATTTATGGGAATTTTCTGGGTTTGGGTCGATCCATACAGTGGTATGGTATTGCATACTACCATGTGAATCGTGTGTTTTCCTTCAGTATTGCTTGTCCTTGATTTTACACGGTGGTAAGGACTCTTCATACCGCTGTGTAAAGTCATTCTGCCTTGATCGAATTCTGGGCTGCGTATTTTACACGGGGGTATGAAATCCTCCATACCGCCGTGTAAAAGCATTTTGCCTGTTGTACTGGGCATGTTACACGGCGGTATGGTTTTACCTTACCCCCGTGTAGGATGTCTTACACGGCGGTAAGTATATATCATACCGCCGCGTAAAACGTCTCTGCCCTATTAATTTTGAAGTTTTCGATTTTCGTCTTTTTAATTCCTTTTTCATTTATTATTGGTTTTAATCTTATTTGGTGTCATTTCAATTAGCTGCTAATGTTAAATTGTATTTTCTTTTGCCTTATCAAATTATATTAGATGTTGTGTTTGATTACGAAATATGTTATGCATATCTAAAGTTCACGGTTCTCCTTTATAAATAATATGTTATGCTTGAATGTGATTTGTATTAAGCATGACCTACGAGAGTCAGTTTAGTGGATAGTTAGGCATGCCTAATAGAGTTCTATAGCTGCAGCCCTCAGTTATGTTTGGACCCCGATCAGGTCCCCGTTCGGATCCTCGCGATCCCTAATGTATTTGGATCTTGTTTAAGATCCCCTTTGTAAAATGTTTTGAATGAGAAAATATGATGTTGATTTTCGATTCGTACCCGTAAGGTACCACCATGTGTTCATTCGATTCGTACACGTAAGGTACCGCTATGTGTTTTCTCGTTATCCACTATTGTGAGTCAGCAGGTGTATTGTTTGATTGTGATATGTCTATAAGAATGTGAATCCGATCGGCTATGACTATAAGTATGTGAATTAATATGTACACGAATGTGA
Organism: Excoecaria cochinchinensis; assembly: GCA_947683425.1. Classification (NCBI taxonomy): domain Eukaryota; kingdom Viridiplantae; phylum Streptophyta; class Magnoliopsida; order Malpighiales; family Euphorbiaceae; genus Excoecaria; species Excoecaria cochinchinensis. Next base: position 4,757,173 of record CANTUQ010000069.1, read on the forward strand.
ACATGGACTTTCGAATGCTATATATATGTGACCCGACTATGAGTATATCTTATGTGATTATCAGCTTATGCCGTTATGTATGTGTTTTGCTTTGGATACCATTATGAATGGCCGTTCACTTTATTGTTTGTTTTCCCACTAAGCGTTATCGCTTAGCATGGGTGTTTCATCCGTGCAGGTGCGGATGGTGTTTAGCTTTTGGGAGAGTCGCCGCATGTCAAGCCAACACAGGGAATTTGATGTTAGGACTTAGCATTTTGTTTTTGAGATTCTTTTGTAATAGTGAACTCTCATTGTATTTATTCTTTTGTTCCGCTTCCGTATTGTAATTTTGAAGGATGTAATTATTTTGTAATATCAGTTATTGATTAGAACATTATTGTAATGAATTCTATTATATTAATGAACGACCATTCTAATGTTTCCAAAGTTTTAATTTTTGCTATATTTCTGTATGTATATTATTGTATCGTTTTGTTTGGTGATACCTCGACCAGTACGGCTTCTCACTCCCTTGTGGATGGGTTCGTCTACATATGGGTAGGAGGTGTTACAAGTTTTGGTATCAGAGCCCCGGTTTAGGCATTTTCTGGGTATTGTTGTGCATAGATATATATCTAGGACTGTGTTAGCTGATGCAGTTGTCTTTGTGTTTGTTTTAGATGGATTCGGATTTAGTGCGTGGGTCGCTTGAGGGGTCCGTTGAGAGTGTGAATCCTCAAGCAGTAGATCCTTCAGTGTCTATTTTGGCTCAAACACTTAGGGTTCAACCTGAGGCCGTAGCCATGCCCTTCGAGGCCATGTTAAAGATTTCTCAGGACATGACTCGTGTCTTAGAAAGGGTGACCACTCTGAAGGCCCCTATTGAGAGTATAAGAAGAGCTAGGGCAGAAGACTATTATGGGACCAGTTTGGATGAATTGAAATATATTGAGAAGTGGTTAGAGAAGGTAGAGCGAGTGCTTGAGGAGATTCGGTGTCCTGGTGAGAGGCAAGTAGAATGTGTTGTAGCTCTTCTTTAGGGGTCTGCCTATGACTGGTAGAAATTGGTTCGTAGGCATCCCCAGTTGCCTGACCCGGTCACATGAGAGTTCTTCGAGAGGGAGTTTACAAGTAAGTGTGTGACTCAGACCTATAAAGATGCTAAGTGGGCATAGTTCTTAAGTCTGAAGCAGAGGGCTATGTCCGTTTTCGAATTTGAGAAAGAGTTCAACTGTCTTACCAAGTATGCTCCTGAATGGAGAACTTCGATATTTTCCTGCGCATGATAATCATTTTTGTGGTCCTGTGCCAAAAAGCTTGATAAACTGTAATAGCTTGCGGAGACTTTTTCTTAAGAACAACCAACTCATAGGAAATATATCTAAAGCATTTGGCCTGCATCCACACTTGAGATTCACGGATTTAAGTGGTAACAAATTTTCTTGTGAGCTTTCTTTGCTATGGAAAAATTTTAGCAATTTCTCACATTTTGAATGTCTAACAATAATATCTCTCATACAATCCAGGCTAAAATCGGAAAGGTACCAAAGTTGCAATCAATAGATCTCTCATCCAATAAGTTTGTAGGGATTCCGGAGGAATTAGTGAACACTACAAGAAAACTGGAAAATAGAGACCGAAATTTTTCCGTCTCTATTTAGAGACGGAAAACAAATTCCGTCTCTAAATAGAGACGGAAAACAGTTTTCGTCTCTAAATAGAGATGGAATATTAGTTCCGTCTCTAAATAGAGACGAAAATTTTTCCGTCTCAAATTATGGCGGGATGGATTCCCTCCAAATTTTGAGACCAAAATTAGAGACGGAAAATTTTTTGGTCTCTAAATAGAGACCGAAAAAATTTTCGGTCTCTATTTTAGAGACAAAAAATATTACTCCGTCTCTATTTAGAGACGGAAAAAATTCGGTCTCTATTTAGAGACGGAATTTATTTTCAGTCTCTAAATTTAGAGACCGAAAACCATTTTCGTCTCTATTTAGAGACCGAATTATAATTCCGTCTCTAATTTTAGAGACGGAAAATAAATTCCGTCTCTATTTTATGGATTTTTTTTCCCTCTTTTCCTTCTCTCCTTCTTTTCCCTTGGCCCCTTCTTCCCCCCTTCCCTCCCCTCGCCGGCAAAAGCTGCGCCGCCCCCCTTCCCGCCGCCGTCCAACGCGATCGGCCTCCCCCCTCCCCGCAATATATTCAAATCATAAATGTGTTAATTTACATTATTGGGTAATATGTTGATATTATTTTTATTATTCTAGTTAATGTAAATTTTTTAATATTATTTGTTCTAATTTATGTTAATTAATTTGTAATGGATATTTTACAATTTAATTTGTTCCAATTAAATCATTTATATATTATTTATTTCATATTTTGTTGTAGTTTGTTGTTAATTAATTAGTTTAATGTAGTTTAATATGTTGGTTAATTAGTTTAATGTAGTTTAATATGTTCCAATTTAATTTGTTTCAATTATATACTTTGTTGTATTTTAATATGTGAATTAATTAATTATATTAATGTTTAATATGTTGTTTGTTAATACAAATTAATAATTAATTAATTTGTAATTAAATTTGTTCTAATATGTTTTACTATATTGTATGATTTGAATATATTGCAATTCGGTATCTAAATAGAGAGTCTCTAATTTATAGAGACCGAATTGCAATTCGGTCTCTAAAATAGAGACCGAAATCTTATTCGGTCTCTAAAATAGAGACCGAATTGCAATTCGGTCTCTATTTTTCGGGATTTAACTGAATCCCTATGCCCTCTTCTTTACTTTTTACCTTCTCTTTCTTTTTCCCCTTCCCGCCCCCATCTCGGATTCGCCGCCTCCCCACTCCGGTGCCGCAGCTGTCCGGTCTTCCTGCCGCCGTCGTTGCCCAGCTCCGTCCGCCGCCTCCCCTCCCCTCCGGCCCCCCTCCTCTCTCCTCCTTCCTCCCTTCTCTCCTTCTTCCCCCTCCCTTTCTTCCCTGGGCTCGTTGTGCTCCCTGCCGGTGCGCCGCTTCCTCCTCGCCGGCGGCCAGTCCTTCTTTCTCCCCCTTCGACGTCGCTGCTCCCCCCGACGCCGTCGCCGGCCAGATCTGCCATTTGAGGTAATTTTTTTCTGCCATTTTTTTATTTTCGTTTGGTATTTTATTTATGTGTATTTGTTATTTTATTTTGTTGGTAAATATTGTTTTAAACTTTTTATTATTCTATTTAATCAATTATTAAACTAAAATTACAGAGGATCTTTGAATTATTAAACTAGAGATCTGGGTCAATTTCACTCATGGTCACTCAACTTATCACTTATCGCGCAAAAGTAACCGACTTTTTTTTTCTTACTTAAATGTCACTGAACTTTTAACATTATTGCACAAAAGTCATGTTGACCGGAATCCGGCGACGACCCTTGCCGGATTGATGACTTTTTTGCAAAAATGTTAAAAGTTCAGTAACATTTAAGTTGAAAAAAAAAAGTTAATTACTATTGCGAGATAAATGATAAGTCTAGTGACCGTGAGTGAAATTAATTTAAATGTAGCATTTGTTGAACTTCTCAATCCGGCAAGAGTCGTCGCCGGATTCCGGTCAATATGACTTTTGTGCAATAATGTTAAAAGTTCAGTGACATTTAAGTAAGAAAAAAAAAGTCGGTTACTTTTGCGCGATAAGTGATAAGTTGAGTGACCATGGGTGAAATCAACCCTAGAGATCTTAATTTGAATTATGAGAGGATCTTAATTTGAATTTGAATTATTAAACTAGAGATTTGTTAACTATATGAAGAATAAAAAGTCAAATTAATTAATTGGCTATTTCATTGTGCTCACGATAGATGATTTTGGATTATTAAACTAGAGATCTTAATTTGAATTATGAGAGGATCTTAATTTGAATTTGAATTATTAAACTAGAGATTTGTTAACTATATGAAGAATAAAAAGTCAAATTATTGAATTGGCTATACGGGTCAAGAGCACTTGGTTTGGTTTAATATCAAATACGAAACATCTACTTGCATGTTTTTATTAATTACTGAACACGCAATTGATAAAAAGAAAGAAAGAAAGAAATTTAACATCAAATCAAAAGTATAGGAATAGAATAGAATAGGCCAACACAATATATTAAAATGGATAGAACAAACTTAATTATAGATGGGGAAGTCAAAATATTGTGCTTTACTTACTCTTACAAATTCGAATAAAGTATTCCATTAAAAAAAAGAATTGAAATGGAAGGATGGTTGGTTATGTTCACCGTCACTGATGATATCATCCCCTAGTTCTAGTTTTAATTAGTTTACCATTTATTATGCTAGTTTTCTTTTTAGCTGGATTTATTATACTATTTGTCAAACAAAAAAAAAAGTAAGTTTAATTTATTGGATTTGTTATAATACAAAAGATTTTAAAAAAGAAACTTAACTATATGAAGAATAAAAGTCAAATTAATTAATTGGCTATTTCATTGTGCTCACGATAGATGATTTTGGAGTGAGATTGCAAGATGGTAATGGATAAATTAATTGTTGGAAGTTCATGTAATCCTCCAAGTTAATTTTACGGTGACCTCAACTTTTATTCAAATATCGAGATTACTATTTTTTAACTCATAACAATAGAATAACTCAAAGTATAGTTTTGTAATAATAAGTTAAAAATATAATAAAAATATCATTTCATTGCAAAAAAAACAAATTTTAACTAATTCCAATACTGTGAAAAATGGTAGAACTGTACATTCAATGTGCAAGAGATCAAGTTCAATTAAAAATAAGAATTGCAAATGAATAATCTATACCATTAATGCATACATCAAGTGATTGAAATAATATTTGTAATTTTAATGTTACAGAATTACATTTGAGTTATTTTACCGTTACGAACAAAAAAATAATAATCACATTTTTAGTTGAACAAAAATTAAGTGATTATGGTTAAATCATGGACAAAATTAACCATAATCCTCCATGGTTATCATGCCTTTAGAGCTCATTTTAGATTTTGTTAGTGTTCTTTTATTTTATTTTTTCTTTTTTAAAAAATAAGCTCTTCTGGAAGCATAATGTTAAAGTGTCAACATCCTTTGACTTTATGGTGGCCACTACCATAATTATGGACCCCATCTTAATAAGAAATTATCAAAAAATAATGGCAAAAAGATATTGGTTTCGGTTTATTTGAGATGAAGCATAGATATTTCTTTGCAAATCAAATATAATTTGATTAGGCTTTATATGAAACCTTGAAAAGCTTGCAAATAAATAGGAATAAAATAAGAATAATTTGATGCAGTTTTAGGTTTTATTTGATAATATATATATGTTGGGGTGAATTTGGGTTAATTGTTAGCTAGTTGCTGAGAAATGGTCAAAGATATGCACAGTAAAAGTTGGTTTCATAAAATTTGACAAATAATGAAAAAGCAAGCATTGATGTATATATGCCTTGGTTGGCACTAGAAAATAAATAGATAAAAATAAAAAAAGTATGGAAAAAGGTTTTAAGTTTTTAAATTATAATGCAAATTGTAGTTAGTTTACATTAGACATTTTCATATTTGCTTACTTTACCATTATATAAATGTTTTATATATCTAAATTATGATTTATTTGTCATTACATGTACCTATGACAACCGTGCTCGGGTTGGTGTTAACCTGTTGTACGTGCCGAACAGGCGCAGCTTACCAACAGTTTTGCTCGAGGTAAGTGTGTTATGTATTAAAAATATATTTTCGAAAATGTATTAAACTTGGTTATGAATTTTCAATGGCATCTACATATTTGAGATGTGTTGTTTTAATGAGATAAAGATGTGTAAGTCATTGTCATGTTGTAATTCGACATTAACAACTATGCAATTATTCATGATACCGTAATAACAGCATATGATTTTGAGGGATAATTTCACAACTGTTGATGAAGTTATCTGTTAAATTTCGATGATTGAGGTGGATGGGAAAATTTCTTATTGCATTGATTTTATTTTGGAGTTGCGATTGGTTGACATTTTATCGAAGTGTTTAATTTGCTACTGTTTGGCAGGGGGGATATGAACCCGTATAGGAGAAACTCTGTCCATTTTTTTTCAAAATTTTTATGAAATTAATTTGGAAAAATGAATGAATGTCAGTATTAATTGAATTGCATGTACAAATAATAATCGATGGGCCGGTTTTTTATTCGATACGTGCCTCTTGATGGTTCTGTGTATATAAATGTTACGATTTCTATGACATGCGTATTATTTATCATGCTAGTAATTATGTAACACTAATTATGGATTAAAGTCAAATAGTAGGTTGGAGAATTGAGTTGAAATAAAATACAATAATTGACTCGTGATGGTACTAACTTCGACCTTATGATGCTTGCTAAGCAGTTTAACATTAATGAGCAATATGGATAAAAGTTGGATGTATAGAAGAATAACACCAGATGGGTATATTAATTTAGAGTTTGCTGAAGGAGTTCAACACTTTATTAAATACGCAAGCTCCCAACCTGCATACATGGACGGTTTAAAAATTAGATGTCCATGCAAGAAGTGCAAACACAGGGGCTATCTTCCAACGGATGAGGTGCATCTCCATTTACTAAAAAAGGGATTTGTGCCCAATTATTTTGAATGGACAAGACATGGAGAGCCATTAATTAGTAGCACGTATAGAAGTGCGGAAGTGGGATCGGGTGTTGTTGGATCCGAAGTTCAAGGGGGGGCATACGTTATGAATACCAATACTTGTGATACAGAGAATCCATATGTGCAAATGGTTTTTGACGTAGCTGGAACTTCATTTCAGCCCAATTTAGGCAGTGTGGAAGAGGAACCCAACCCAGATGCCAGTAATTTTTTCAATTTACTTAATGCAGCTGACCAGGAATTATGGCCCGGATGTGATAATATGACACAACTGGGATCAGTTGCTCGAATTTTAAACATTAAATCCGAAGGTCATATTTTCGATCAAAGTTTGAATGAAATCCTGTCGTGGTACAATGACTCCTTACCGACGGACAATAATATGGTTGACAGTTTCTATGAAATGAAGAAGTTACTTCGGGTCTTGGTTTGCCAGTTGAAAAAATTGATTGTTGTCGGCTAGGATGTATGATTTTCTAGGGGGATGACGTGGAATTAAGGAGTTGCAAATTTTGCAATCAACCGAGATACAAGCCAGCCAATTCTAATAGGAAGCATAAATTAGTGCCATGGAAACGGATGTATTATTTTCCTATTACTCCAAGACTTCAGAGGCTGTATTCGTCAGATGTGACAGCATCTCACATGAGGTGGCATAATGAACATGAACAGATTGATGGAGTAATGACCCATCCATCGGACGCCGTTGCATGGAAATATTTTGATGACATTCACCCAGATTTTGCTTCTGAAAGTAGAAATGTGCGGCTGGGTTTAAGTACAGATGGTTTTCAACCTTTTGGGCAATCAGGCCAACAATACTCATCATGGCCAATCATATTAATTTCGTATAATTTGCCTCCGTGGATGTGCATGAAAGAGGCTTACATGTTTTTGACAGTAATTGTGCCGGGTCCTAAGAATCCAAAGCAAGGGATTGATTTCTTCCTCCAACCATTAATTTCCGAATTGCTTCAATTATGGGAAGTCGGTGTGCTCACATATGACGTGTCCCTCAAACAAAATTTTATGATGAGAGCAGCTTTGATGTGGACTGTTAGTGATTTTCCTGCATATGCTATGCTGTCAGGTTGGAGCACAGCTGGGAAATTGGCTTGCCCTTACTGTGGAAATGATTCCGATGCGTTTTATTTTACTAATGGGTGTAAAATATCGTGGTTTGATAATCACAAAAAATTTCTCCCTCCAAATCACCCATTTAGACATAATAAACAGAGATTTCTTAAGAATAAAGTTGTCCTCGCCTCTCCTCCACGTAATAGATCTGGTGAGGAAATTTTACAAGAGATTGAGGAATTGGGGTTGATGAAAGTGACAGAAGTTGAAGCTGAAGAAGTCAATAGTAGCATTTCGAAAAATTTTTGGTGGAGGAAATGTAGTATATTTTAGGATTTGCATATTTGGAAGACAAATATAATAAGACATAATCTAGACGTGATGCATATAGAAAAAAATGTTTTCGACAATGTTTTTAATACGATAATGAATATTGAAGGGAGAAGCAAAGACAATGCGAAGTCACGGGCAGATTTGAAATTATACTGCAAAAGAAACGAGTTAGATAGGGATTTTCGAACAGGTAAATATCCAAAGGCCTGTTATACTTTGGACAGAAGACAAAAAGAAGTGTTATGTGATTGGTAAAATTCCCGGATGGATATGTTTCAAACTTAGCGAGGTGTGTTGATATGAGAAAGTTCAAATTGTTCGGAATGAAAAGCCATGATTGCCACGTATTCATGCAAAGGCTGATGCCGGTTGCTTTTCGTGAATTGCTGCCTCCTAAAGTTTGGGAGGCAATAACTGAAGTAAGCTTATTTTTTAAAAGCTTGACTTCCAATGAGATTACGATAGCTGATATGGAAAAACTGGAAGGAGAAATTCCGGTAATCATTTGCAAATTAGAGGGAATATTTCCACTGAGTTTTTTTGACATAATGGAGCATTTACCGGTACATTTAGCACATGAGGCCAAACTGGCAAGACCCATTCAGTATAGATGGATGTATCCATTTGAAAGGTAAATGCCATCTCTATTGAATTATATATACATTGAGGTTCATAATTTGTTAGACTGTTGTTAATGTGATTACCACTTTGGATATGTAGGTATTTGTATTATTTGAAAAAAAATGTTAAGAATAAAGCTCGAGTTGAAGGTTCAATATGCAATGCGTACTTAGTTGAAGAAGCAAGTACATTTTGTTCTCATTACTTTGAGCCGCATGTTAGCACAAGATGCCGAAAACTTCCTCGTAATGACGATGGTGGCGAAACAAGTGCCAATGATGGAAACTTACGGATATTCACGTATCCTGGTAGATTGCATGGACGTGCTACCAGAAGAATGCTTACAGATGATGAACTAGATGCTGCACATGGCTATATCTTACTGAATTGCGAAGAAATTCAACCTTTGTGCAGTAAGTGTAATTGCGTGTTTGATGTTGATAATTTGTTCATTGCAACGAAAATGGATATATATTTACTATTGTGGTTGGATACAGTTTCTATGAGGAATGGTTACGGGAGCTTATGCTGCATATAACGCAAAATGATATCAACAAGGAAGTCGATAGGCACTTCCCTTCGTTGTTTAAGACATATGTAAGTTTTGATTGCAAATATGAATTACCTCCCTTACAAATTATATTACGTAAATGGATTAAATGACAAGTTACAATTTCGTTCTGTAGGCGTCACAACATCCAATTGAAAATAATTTCATCTCCGATGTTGCTAAAGGACCTCTGCGGACTGTTAAATCTTACCCGGTTTATTTTATCAACGGCTTCAGATACCATACACAATCGCATGGTTGCAATAGGGCAACTAAAAACAGTGGAGTTTGCATTAAGGGAGAATTGATGGACTATTATGGTGACATTACAAGATCCTTGAAATTGAATATCCTGCTTTGCCAATAAAACATTGTGTGCTATTTAAGTGCGAGTGGTATGATCCTACACCCAATGCCGGAATCAGAATGCAATCCGCCTACAACTTAGTCGCAATTAATAAAAAAAGACGACTTGCTAATTTTGAGCCTTTCGTGTTGGCCATGTAAGCAGTTCAGGTGTATTACCTCCCTTTTCCTAGCCTTAGACGTGATAAAATGGATTGGTTGGCAGTTTGCAAGGTTAAACCCAAGGCATATATGAGATGAAAGCAACAAGACAAAATAAACGAATTGACAGCGAGGCCTTTCAGGAAGAGGAAGTGGAGGGTCATGAAATAAATGAAAGCTTGCCATATCGGGATAATGAACCTTTGAATAGTGTGGACAATGAATTTGTTGACATTGGATCGGACGAGGAATCCAATTCCACATCGGAATTGGAAAGCAAATTTGATTCTAATTATTCGGAAAATGAAGATAATGGTGATAATAATGCAGATGATAGCAAATAATTATTCGCCCATGTGAGTAAAACCCATAATTTTAATATAATTAGTTTATTTATGTTTTAATTAACTTACATATGGTAGACATTTACATTATTGACTGTGTTAATCATGTATACGTAATAATTTAATTGCTAATTATGATTGTGAATATTTTCAGGACAAAACATGAATAGTAAGAGGCGGGCGGGATCGATGCCACCTCCCAGGGCCAGGATGCGCATGTCCACATTAGGAGCGGACAGTCAAGGGGAGGGATCATCTCCTACATCAGCACCTCCCCATGTGGGCATGGCATCTTCGCCGCCAATGCATCCAGCCCCGCAATCAAGGACTGCTACCACGTCTACCGAGGTGCCTAGTTCGGATAATCAGTCCGAGCCATCGCCGCGATCGCCTGACACTGTTGAAGGTCCATTGCCTGGTTCGGTTGGCGCTGACGGGCGGACGTATGTTGTCATTGCTGGAAAACAGTGAGTTACTAAATTTTCTGTTTTATATTTACTCTGTAATAGTAAAATTCATCACACAATTACATTTTCGTTGTAATCCAGATTTATTCCCTCTGGTATGTGCTCCCGCACGATGACTGGTTCATTCAAGGAAAGGTTAGAATTTAATGGGTATTTGTGGAAAAATATATCACAGGAGACGAAGATGTTCTACTTCCAAGAGTTTAAGGTAAATAACTTATTTAAATTATTTCGACTGTGTGTATCTCTAATCTTTTATAATTTAAATTGTATAGTAATATTGGGAATATATATATATCATGTTTAACCGTTTTTTTCTTTTAAATCCTGTAGAAATCTATTTATTGGAATTCTTCCATCGATCACCTCGTTTACGGCGTGTGGGAGGGACGAGCGCATGTTCGTTACAAGGGTTATCTTAATTAGTTGCACGCAAAAGGTGAACGCCCAAGGTATATAAGTGAAGAGACTTGGGCAAACTGGATGCAGTACTGGTCATCATCCGAAGCCGTTACCATCGCCGATCGGAATTTCACTAATAGGAGGGGAGGACCAGAGGGGCCTAGTGTTTCCTTACACACTGGAGGAACATTGTCTCATCGTGAGCATGCTGACAGACTTGTAAGAACTCAAATATTATTAGCTACTTACTGCATTAAGAATTTATTCACTGCAATAGTTGCAATAGTTGATAATAATCATATAGTTTGATTGAATGAAGGAGGATGGGCAATAAATTGTGTAAGGAGTTTGATATGGATTGTTGTGGGTGATAATATAAATGTAAATGTATTTTCTTGATATTTGAACAGGTGGTTTGTTAAATATTTAGGGGAAATTCTGCCGAAATTTTATTAAATTATAGACAATTGTTATAGTGTCACGAATCATAATTGTATTATGTCTATTGCAACTCTTAATAATAATGATATAGTTTGATTGAATGAAGGAGGATGGGCAATAAATTGTGGAAGGAGTTTGATATGGATTGTTGTGGGTGATAATATAAATGTAAATGTATTTTCTTAATGTTTGAACAGGTGGTTTGTTAAATATTTAGGGGAAATTCTGCCGAAATTTTATTAAATTATAGACAATTGTTATAGTGTCACGAATCATAATTGTATTATGTCTATTGCAACTCTTAATAATAATGATATAGTTTGATTGAATGAAGGAGGATGGACAATAAATTGTGTAAGGAGTTTGAAATGTATAGGTAAATGTATTTTCTTGATGTTTGAACAGGAAGTTTGTTAAATATTTAGAGAAAATTATGTCGAAATTTTATTAAATTATAGACAAGTGTTATAGTGTTACGAATCATAATTGTATTATGTCGGCGTTAAAATAACAATACATATCCCTATGTATTCTTGTTATGCATTAGGTTTGATACAAACTTACAGACAAATCTGTCAATTAGTTTTTAACCTAAAAGTTGTTTACAGGAGTCTACTATGGGCTGGCCACCCTATCCTCATGAGTTGTTTTTACACACTCATACTCGGAAGCATGACGGTGTGACATTCGTCAGCGATCGTGCCAGACAAGTTCATGTATGCTAATTTCAAAACTTAATACTCAGTTTCGTATAACCTATTAGTTTTATTTTACTATTACATAACATTCGGAGAATTTTAATTACAGGAGCGAGTGGTTGAGAGTCTTCAGAGTCAGCAGACGGATGGCGACAATGTTGATCACGCTCGAGTTTATTATGAGGTTGTTGGTGGTCGGGATCGCCGTGGACGGGTATTCGGTTTGGGTTCCTACGCGAATGTTTGTTATTCACATGCATCATCCTCCTCCACGTCTACAGCTAGTAGGCTTGCGACAACTACAAATGAGGTCATTGAGCTTCGCGGCACGGTCGACGTACTGATGGACCGTATTAATAGGTTAGAGGACTTCATTAGTCGTAGATTACCTGCTGACCCGCCATCTACTGATCGTTCGCAGACTCCTCCACCTTAGTTATTATTTCTGCACTTGTGTTTTTTTTTATTTGTAATGTCACAAATACTTTTTATATATTATTAATACATTATAAAATACAATATTTTTAAATCTATTTATTGTTTATTAAATTTTTTTCCATTACATAAAGTTAAGGAATTTATAAATTTAACATTATTTATTCATTTTTTACATATTTAAAAAAAAATTAAATTAGAGACGGAAAATAGTTTTCCGTCTCTAAAATTAGAGACCGAATAGAAATTTCCGTCTCTATTTTTAGAGACGGAAAGACACTTTCCGTCTCTAAAAATAGAGACGGAAAACAGATTTTCGTCTCTAAAAATAGAGACCGAACTGTTCTTCCGTCTCTATTTTTAGAGACGGAAAACAGTTTTCCATCTCTAAAAATAGAGACGAAAATTGCTATTCCGTCTCTATTTTTAGAGATGGAAAACTGTTTTCCGTCTCTAAAAATAGAGACAGAGTATTTTGGTCTCTAATTTTTAGAGACCGCCGAAATAGAGACGGAAATTTCCGTCTCTATTTTCAATTAGAGACGGAATTCGGTCTCTATTTTTCGTCTCTATTTTGCTTTTTTCTTGTAGTGGAAGCTAAGATTGGTTTAACTTCACCTTGATGGTAACAAACTCTCAAGTGGCATTCCTAACAAAATATTATTGCTATCTATTCTTCAATGCCTTAACCTTACAGAAAACAGTCCAAGCGGAGCGATTCCAGAGCATATTGGGGAGTGTTTGGGACTATTATTCTTAAATCTCAGTAGGAACAAGTTGGCAAAGAGCAATCTATCACAATTATGCAACCTATGTAATGACCCAAAGTGTACCCTAGAAGGATTTGTAGTGTTAATTGCACTATGAGGGTATAAAAGTAATTATGTAAGTATGAGTTTATGAGTAAATGAGGATGAAATTGAAAGAAAATATAAGTTGCTAAAAGAAAGAATTTAATTAAGGGACTTAATGGTAGTTGGCCAAGGATTTAGTGGGAATTCGCTAAAGATTTGCCAAGTGGCTTGTTGAGAGCTTGCCACCTAAGATCCTACATATAATTTAAGGAAGGTTAGTGGAGGCAAGTGGCCTCATTTCTGCATGTTGGTCAGGTTTTCTCCTTTTCCCTATTTTTCTCTTTGTTCTTCTTCCTCCATTCTTCTTCTTCTTCCTTTTCTTGCTTCTTCTTTCTTCTTCGGTTGATTTCTTGAGCTGTGAGTTGTGTTTATGAAGTTAAGAGATAAGTTGGAAAGGTAAATATAGATAGAAATCTAAGTATCTCCTTCTTTTACTTTGTTACTGATTGAGATTTTGAGTTGGTTTGGTTCATGGATTAAGTGTGTTTTGTTGGGTTTGTGTGCAAGAAGTTTTGGACAAGAGAAGAGATAAAGGCAAAGACAAGGTTTGAGCTAGAAGAGAAAAGTGGTCAAGCTTTATTTTGAGGTTTGGGATTATATGTTAACCCTTTTCTAGATGTATGTTTGATTAGTTTGGGATTGTATTTGATTTCTTATTAGTAGTTACATGTTTGATTAATTAGGGAAAATTGCGGGTTTTGAATAGTTCAATAACTCTTCTAGTTGTAAAATTGTATCTGGGGTAGTATTGATGTGTTGTTGAAGTCCCTATTAGGATTTACCATGTTTTGATTATAGAATTGATGATGTTTTAGTGATAACTTGAAGTGGTATTAAGTTTTTTCTATTTGTATGTTGATTATAGGATTGATACAAGTTATGTATGAGAAATTTACTTGCATATAATTACTTGTTTAGAGACCATTTTTAGCTGATATTGGTGTTTGATTGATGATAGAAGTCATGCATGTGGATATAGGAAAGTATGTGAAAAGTATGTGTTAGAGATATGTGTTGTTGGGAGTTTGAACTCATAGTTCAGGCTCTATCGCAGGCGCAACAAGGGTCGCGAGTTCGACAGAGTGCTCCGTAGGCAAAGATTGCCAGGCCGTGTTCTTTCTCGAGCGCAACAGAAGTCAGATGGATTTTGTGTCGCGTACGCAAGCTCTGCCGAGAGCACGATAAAAGGTTGTTTGGTGTCTGTCGCGGGCGCGATAAGGGTCAAAGGCGCGACATATCTGAGAGTTATGAATGCAATCTAATTGACCTAATTTGTGCATTATTGCATTAGATTATGAATGATATGCCTGATAAGTTTAGTATGCTTAGTGTATAACATGTGTTTAATATACTTGTATATGCTATGTGAATATGTGGAACATATATATATGAGCATGTTAAATAGCTATTGCTTTGGCATGTCCGATACATGTTGTGCATATGGAATAGTGAGCGAAGTTTACATATTAAGCCTGAAGGATTCATAGTAGTGGATAGATAGGCATGCTTATAAAGGGTTAGAGTTTGCAGCTACCAGAGTGGCCCCGTTTGGGTTTAGAGTTTGTTACCTTTGGGTATCTAGAGATTTGAGACTTTGGTCTCCAGATGTTTGGTACTGCCCGTCAGTATCTAGAGTACCCGTATCAACCATTAATGTGAATTCAGGCTAATAAATGTTTTGATTGTATAAGAGATATAATGGGGGGGGGGGGGGGGGGGGGGGGGGGGGGCTATTATATGTTTATGTCTTTATAAGAAAAGCTAGGATATATTAAATGTACATGTATATGAATATATGTAAGATGTAGTGATATGATATCACTTATCGTATATGATGTTTGCTAAAGGTAGAGTTTATATGCATGTTGAGTGAACGTAAATGATAAAGATAGATTGATAAGCATGATTATTGGTGATATGTATATTGTGTGTTGTTTGTGACTTCATAAGAAGTCTATTGCTTTTGTATATCCCCACTAAGCGTTATCATTTAGCACGGGTATTTTCTGTGTAGGTATGCAGGTTTGGTATAGAGAGTTATGCATTTGCAGGCCACTAGGAGTTGAAGCTGGAGTTCTTTTTATTTGAAGATTCCTTTTGTAATGTTTAGTGTAGTGAATATGCAAAGAATATTTTGTATAGTTAAGTGTAAATGTTTCAAAGAATGTTCATGTAATATTTGAAGGATAATGATAATATAAGTAATTTTTGTTAGAGGACTTAAGTTCGTAATGAATGTGTGACTTGTAATAAATAATATTCCGCTATTATATGCTTGTATTGTATGTGTATGCGTGCGTAGCGACTCCGATATTCTCCCAAGGGGTATTGGGGCGCCACAACCTACACTCTTTAGAAGATCTTGATCTTAGTCAAAATTTGTTGGTTGCAATCCCAGAACAGTTTAGAGAGTTGTAAAGACTAGAGATATGTAACCTTTCCCATAACCGATTGTCAGGCTCAAGTATAGCAAGTTTTGATAGTTTGTTAAGCTTGATAAAAATAGACATATCATACAATAAATTAGAGGGTTGAATTCCCAACATTAAAGCTTTTCTTTAGGCTCCATTTGAAGCACTTAGAAACAATAAGGACTTATGTGGCAATAATACAATACTTAAGGCATGCATTTCTCGTAGAATAGGAAACAAAGTAGGTAAGATAATTGTACTTCCTCTCTCGGGTGGGTTATTTCTATTGTTTTTCTTAGTTGGAGCTTTCTTCATTCCCTGTCGAAGAATAAAAAATCATAAAGTTCAGGCTGGGAAGGTCAGTTGTGAAGCTAATTATGCGATTTAGGGCTATGATCCTGATTTGAAGTATGAAAACACCATTGGGGCTACAAAAGAATTCAATTTAAAGTGTTGCATTAGGGAAGGACGGTATGGGATTATCTACAAAGCTATGGTATCATCAGGTTGAGTGGTTGTTGTGAAGAAGCTTTACCAATCCTGTATTGATTTGAAAGCATTTACAAATGAGATTGCTGTATTGACAAACATTCGTCTCCGAAACATTGTGAAATTACATTGGTTTTGTTCAAATCCCAAACACATATTTTTGATTTATGACTTTATTGAAAAAGGAAGTTTGAGAAAGGCTTTAAGTGACAGAATAGAAGCACTAAAGTTGGATTGAATCAAAAGGTTGTATGTAATAGAAGGAATAGCTAATGCATTATCATATATTCACCATGATTGCTCTCGTCCAATTATTCATTGAGACATTACCATTAACAATGTCTTGTTGGATTCAGAATATGAGGCACATGTTTCCAACTTTAGCACAACTAGGCTATTGGTTCCTGACTCATCAAATTGGATGTCATTTACAGGCAAATTTGGGTACATTGCTCCAGGTTCATACCTTGATATCACCTACCTATAAATTAATTACACCATTGCTTTAGTTTTATAAAATAATTACACCACTGCTTTAATTTTATATCACTATTTTATTCTATCTTTAACCAAGTTTTTGTATTATGACTGATAATTATTGATAATATGCATTGTGATTGGATTTTTTTTAATTTAGTGTAGAGCTAGCATATACGATGAAAGTGAATGAAAAATATGATGTGTATAGTTTTAGAGGGGTGACACTTGAAATAATAATGGGAAAACATCCTAGAGATCTCATCTCATCTTTTCTATCATCTTCGTCTTCATCATGTCCACCAATTGGCCAACAGACACTGCTGAAGGATGTGATTGACCAATGGCTCTCTCTTCCTTATAGTAAAATTGCTGAAGCATTAATGAATGCTGTGAAACTTGCATTTGTATATGTGAGTGAAAATCCACAATTTCGGCCAACAATGAGACAAGTATGTTTGCAGCTTTTAGTGGCTAAATGGTTTCTATTGCCAAAGCCATTCTTTGCAATTGAATTGGGAGAAATTTTTGTTTATTGTCTCTAGCTAATTAATTCGTTAAGAAAAATATGTTTGATGTCTTGATTTAAGTTTTCGTGCTGCACAATATATTATGTTCTCTACCCTATGCTACATTTCTTCCAGCTTTTCATCATTCAGCAATACGACACCCATGGGCTGGTTTACTGTATAGAATTTTGTACAACTTTTAACCTCAGGTCATTTCGTTATTTCTAGAGCTTGAAATGGCACTTGTGTGAATTGTATAGAATTGGTATCACTATTTTAAAATTTTAACATTATAATCATTATTGATTAACTAAATATTCATATAGATAGCTATACACCTAAAAAGTTTAAGCAAGTTATTTGCTTTTTTTCAGAACAGGTATATAGCGCTGATAATACCTACTATTATCATTTTTGGGCCCACTTTAATAGCCATGTGCCTTATTACCTTTCAGGCCCAGCGAGGCCCAGGAGTTTAAAAAGCCTATCAATTAATCAGCAACAATTTAGTACCGTTGGATCAATCGAACAACTCACCTATCTACTAAAGTCAAATGAACCAGTCATATCAATAGGTTATACCCTGCTAGCCATCACATCAGATACACTAAGCCTGCCCACTGCTGATACGGGAAATCTAATACTCTAGTGCTCTAACCTCACAGGCTCTTGACACTTAGTACTATATAAATAAAGAGAAACTCCAAAAATGGGGTACTTTATACTACACAGTTAATCTGTTACTCTCTCTCTTAATTTTTTTCACTTAAACTTTGGAGTGCTTATCCCCTGGGCATCTGGGGGTTAGTCTTTACTTATTTTGCAGATCAACCCTTGTTTGTTGTTGATCGGTCGCAACTCATTTTTTTTTCTCCATCTTGTTATAAGTTCTGACATTCCGAGACTTATCATTTGGCGCTTTCGTTGAGAGACGAAAATGGATAAATCCCACAGGCAAAATCAGGGATCAAGTAAACGGGAGAAAATCAAAAAAGAAAAATCCATTACTCGAACAGACATAACGTCCTAAGATCTTCTACCTGTTTTCGAGGATGAAGAACTCTACGACACTGTTAACCAACTTGATCATGTCACTCCCATCACTGGTAAAGACTTCAAAGCCTTTTTGAAAGGTTTCAGGGATAAGTTACAAGATAGGCTTTTGCACTCAATACGTAAAGGCAAAGAGCTTCGAATACCTGAGGAAGGCAAAGAAATTAAAGATAAGGTGAGGAATAGAGACAGAGCCCAGAATCAGGGGAGGGCAAATGCCATAGCAATTAACGAAGGAAGAAACTGCCTTAATACCCGCTCCAAGATAAAAGAGCGTTATTATGAAGGTAAAGGCAAAAGGAAGGTAAATGGCCCTAACGCTCGAACTTATGGCGACGGCAGCGATTATGAAGAAGAGGAATATTTCCCCTCTCGCTCTCATCGTCACTTTGCACACAACAATATGTCATTAATGTGCAACCCTCAACAGGTATAAAAATGTGAAGAGAGGCCTATGGTTGACAGAGTCAAAAGATAGTTCTTACAGACCGTCAAAAAATTTGGATTAGGCTATCCTAAAATGCCAACTTTTATGGAAATATTGTTTCCCCCTTTCGTGAGGAGATTAGAGAAGCCGAACTCCCACGTTGGCTTACTGAAGTCAAAATGTCAAGGTACACAGGTAAAATGGATCCTAAGAGTCACATATCCGAGTACTTAACTCAAACTCAGATGTACTTTTTTTATGATAGAGTATTTTGTAGAGTTTTCCTTACAACATTAGCAGGAGATGCTCTTGACTGGTTTCACGAGGTTCATCATTCAAGTGAAAATACCAAAAACCGTGAACAATTTAATAAACTTGAAGCAAAAAAGAAATGAAAGTCTTAGGGATTATGTTGATAGATTCCAAGCATTATTTTCAAAAATTAGGAATCTGCACCTTGAAATGGCTCTTACAGCCCTTGCTAAGAGCGTTAGGAATCTGCCGCTATTCCAATCATTAATGACCCATCCCCTGACTAATTTTAGCGACTTAATGGACAGAGCTAATCAATTCATACAATCAAATGATGCTTTTAGGTCTAATTCGCAAGCATCCGAAGAATATAACCTGATTGTTTAGGGAAATCGGGTGTCCCGTAGTCCCAAGCGAGGTGAAACTTCAAAAGGATCAGGCAAAAGAAAAGAGTTTGAACGCACTCACCCTGAACATCGAGGAAATGCTCCGCCAAAGGTTTTCACCCCCGCCCCCCTCAATACAGAGCCGATGAAGGTACTATGGTAGATCAAAAGTTACCACAACAAAGTAAATTGGCCAAGAAAGATGTCCAATCGCTTGAGTGCACAAAGAGACAAATCTCGCTATTGCGACTTTTATAAGGATGTCGGTCACACTATAAATGAGTGCAAAATGCTTAAAGAGGAAATTAAGAGGTTAATCCAAAGAGGCTCATTAAAGAGGTTCATTGCTCAAAAATCTGGGAACTCACTAACCAACCCGTGTCGTTCCGTTGAGATAAAGGGAAAATCTAATGACGAAGACCAAGAAATGAAAAAGTCTAGAGACCCAGATAGACAAAGGTGATGTACCGGTATTATCAATGTTATAACAGGAGGATCATCTTATGGTGAAGATTTGAGAAAGTGAAAGAAAGAGCGAAAAGGTGTATACTTCTCTGCCCAGGGCGAGAATTTACCATCCATCACCATATCCCCATAAGACGCAAGAAACCTTAAATTCCCTCACGAAGATGCTCAGGTATTATAAGCAGCAATCAATAACTACAAAGTGAAAAGGATTTTAGTAGACAATGGGACCACTATCAACATACTTAACCTAGATGTATACAAAGGGATGAAGCTCCTAGTCAATGAACTTCGATCGGATTGTGTCCCTCTCAATGGCCTCGGGAAGGCTACCATCCCCATTGTGGGCTCTATGGATCTCTTTGTGGAGCTTAGGGATGAAACTGTTACTCATACTTGCATGTCTACTTTCATGGTCATAGACATGCCTTTCACCTGTAATGCCATCTTTGGCCGGCCCTTACTCTTCCAAACTGGTATTGTTACGAGCATCAGATATATGGTGATAAAAGTTCCCACCGAAAGTGGAGTGGCTATATTAAGAGGTGATCAATAGAAAGCCAATGAGGCATATGTAGCTATGCTAAAGGAAAGCAAGTAGGCTTCATATACTGTTGTACCCGAAGAGATGAAAGGTAAGGGGAAAGCAAAGGTACAAACTAACGAAGACGTGACTAGGCATGAGTTGGCACTAGGTAAGAGTGTAGTGATAAGATCCGAGTTAGACGAGAAAACCAAGGCAGATATCACTCAAGTGTTAATAATCAATCAAGCTTCCTTTGTATGGTTGTTAGAAGATATCCCTGGCATCGACCTGAATGTCATCGTACATAAACTTAATGTAAACCCGACATTCCCATCGATCAAACAAAAACTAAGGAGACATGCGCCTGATAAAAACAAGTTCATTAGTGAAGAAGTGGATTGGCTCCTCAAAGCCGAAATCATTCGAGAAGTCCAATACCCTGATTGGCTGGCAAATGTGGTATTGGTGAAGAAAAAGAATGGCAAGCTAAGAATGTGTGTAGATTTCATAGATTTAAATCGGCATGCCTAAAGGGTAGCTATCATTTGCCCAATATAGATCAGCTCATTGATTCAATAGCCTACCAAGAAACTTATTCCCTCCTCGATGCATATGCAGGATATCACCAAATACTGATGTGGATTCTAGATCAAGAAAAGACTAGGTTCATCACTAATGAAGGCATACTATTACAACATAATGACTTTTGGTCTAAAAAATGCAGGCGCTACATATCAGCGGCTAATAAACAAAATATTCAAATATCAGATTGGACATAACATCGAGGTTTATGTAGACGACATGATTGTCAAAAGCAAAAATCGGTCTGACCATGCAGTAGATTTAGTCAAGGTGTTCAATACACTTAATCCATTTTAGTTCAATACACTAAATCAATTTTGGATGAAGCTTAACCCTGAAAAGTGCATGTTTGGGATATCCTCTAGCAAGTTTCTTAGTTTTATAATGTCACAATGGGGGATAGAGGCAAATCCTGAGAAAATCCAAGCCATCTTGGACATGCAGCCGCCGAAAAATGTCAAAGAGAACCAAAAATTGAACGGATGGCTCATAGCACTAGGTAGATTATTTCCTCTTCAACCAAGCATTGCATTCTGTTCTTCAAGCGGCTGAGGAAAGATAGCAATTTTAACTGGGGGGAGGATTATCAAAAGGAGTTTGAAGAATTAAAGAAATTCGTATCCGAACCTCCTCTTTTGAGTCGACCTATCACAGGCAAAAAGCTATACTTATACTTGTCAACTTTTAGGGAAGCAATAGCTGTTGTACTGGTTAGAGAAGAAGGGACCCAACAAAAGCCTATCTATTATGTCAGTCAAGTGCTGAGAGGATCGAAAATGAAAAAGCCTCCGACTGAACAACTGATCATAGCTTTGATGACCTGCACTGTAAAACTCAACCGATATTTTGAGGCTCATATTGTCATCGTTAGATTAGATCAACCAATAAGAAAGCTACTCTAAAGGCCAAATCCTGATGGAAAACTTGTTGAATGTGCCTTGAAATTGCAATCTTTTGATGTCTGATATGAACCCAAACCAGCCATCAAAGCTTAGGTACTAGCGGACTTCATGGATGAATTCATTGGCAAAATACAATAAAGTCCTAAGTATGAAGAATTAGTCTAGAAAGTAATCATAGACAGTGCTTCAAATGGACAGAGAAGAGGAGTAGGAATCGTCTTACAAGGTCCTCTCAATATTAATGTGCAGTACACAATAGCATTGAACTTTTGAGCTTCCGATAATATTGCTAAGTACGAGGCACTTTCACAAAGCCTGAGATTGGTCAAGTGCATCCAACCAAATTATATCAAGGTAAAAAGTGACTCTTAATTGGTCACCAGTCAAATCCTCGGAACATTTGAAGCAAAAGAGCCTACTATGAGAAGTTATTTGGCTAAGGTCAATGCCAAAATTCAAGGGTTAGAATCTTGAGAGATGAGGGTAACTATTGAAAAGGTCCCCAGAGATTTCACAAAGCAAGCCGATCTATTGGCCAAAGCTGCCTCAATTGATCAAAGCTTCGATAAAAATGTTATAATAGAAGTACTTTCTTTCCCGACCATTGAGGAAGCTGAGATAATGAAGATAGACAAGATAGAAACTTAGATGACACCCATAGTCAAGTACCTGCAAATGGGCATTCTCCCCACAGACGAAGCGGAGGCGAGGAACATCACCGAGAAATCTCTAAACTATTCGATGATTAGTGGACTTTTATATAAAAATGCCTTTAGCCATCCATGGATGAAGTGTGTATCCGAGGAAGAAGGAAATTATATACTTAAAGAAATGCATGAAGGACTCTGTAGAGTGCATGAAGCATCCAGAGCCATGTGCCAAAAAGTACTACAAAGCGGATACTTTTGGCCATTTATTTTTAAGAATGCGCAGGAGATCGTAAGACGCTGCCCACAATGCCAAATCCATGGAAGAATCATTAGAAAGCCAGCAAGCGAGCAATAGCCGATTGGGATATCATGGCCTTTTAACCAGTGGGAGCTAGACATCCTTGGTTCCCACCTAGGAAATGATAAATGAAATTCCTAGTCGGTTAATAACTTTTCCAAGTGGATTGAAGCGAAGCCCTTGCCTACTATCACAACAGCAAAAATAAAAAATTTTGTTTGGAAATAGATTATTTGTATGTTCAATATGCCAAAAGTTCTCATTAATGACAATAATAAACAACTTGACAGTGCTCTATTTAGATACTTCTGCGCTGATCTAAAGATTAGCCTAAAATTCACTGTACTGGCACATCCTCAAACCAATGGAATGACGAAAGTCTCTAATAGAATGATACTTGAGTTTGAAAAAGAGACTAAGGGATGCAAAAGGGAATTGGACAGATGAACTTAATAGTGTACTCTGGTCCTACAAAACATCCCCCTGAGCGGGCACATGCCAAACCCCTTTCTCGCTTGTCTACAAATCAAAAGTTGCTATCCCTATAGAGGTAAGTGTTCCTTTATTTAGAATTGAGTCTTTTGTTGAATATTAAAATCCCGATGAAAGACGAATTGAGCTCAATCTGATAGAAGAAAAGAGTGAGGATAAAAGTGTCAAAATTACATCATATAAATAGAAGTTTAAGTTAGGTCTAGATTTTTTCAAATCAAAGATCTAGTACTTCGAAAAGTGGAAATTTGAAGAGGAAACTCAAGGGTAGGCATATTAATGCCCAACTGGGAAGGCCCATTCGAGGTCATGAAGATTGTCAGACCTAGCACCTACAAATTGCGAAATTTAGGGGGGCAAGATGTTCCAAGGACTTGGAACACAAAAGCGTTGAAAAGATACCACTTGTGACATGAATATTCACCAACTTTGTCAAACGACAAATATCCTATCAATTGGATAAATGTATTACTTCTCACTTCTTCCAATGAAAATACTTCTGCTCATTGAAGTTAGAATTCACAATGACGAGCTCATTACGAGTTTCTTACTAATTTACGAGTCCTTTAGTTTACAAATTAGTCAATATTTTAGCTATTTGAGATTATTGGCAAGTGATAGATCAAACACTTACAATTTACAAAGAATTGTTGCGCGTACACAATTCTTTACAAATTAGAAATGATTATATCGTCAAACACAACCTTTTAATGTTCATATTGCAAAAAAAAAATGAAAAAAGAGGGAAATATGCATATGAAGCAAAATGAACGACAATGAGACATGAGAAAGATAGATCCCTAGTCTTTCGCATCTACATGATCAATGGGATCGAGCACGATTTTCCCACCATCCTCTCCTTCATCATCATCATACTCAGGGAGCTTTGGGAGGGCTTTCAAATTCTCTAGGAATTATAAATTAGACTCGAGAAACTTTTCTTCATAGGCCAATCTAATCTGCTCAACCATCTCCCCTTGAGCTCCACACAACTCCTGCAGCAAATTGTCTTTCTCAACATCAACTTATTCTTTTCATCCTCAAGCCATTTCAGATACTCTTGGTGCAGGTTACTCCTCCCATCTTCAATCTGTTTTTGGTACTGGGAATGAAGGTCCGTTTGGGTTAACTCCAAAGAGGCAACTTTCGACATAAGCTTTGCCCGAGCTAATTTCATGGAGCCGATCTTCTTTTCTATATCTGTCTTTGGCTCCTCTAGCTCTATTTGCCTGGCCTTCAGCCCAATATTCTCAAGCTAAAGCATTGTAATTTCTAACTTTTTGCCTTTAAGCCTATTGTTCTCTTGTTTCAACTCATTTGCTTCCGATTGAAGAGAGGAAAGACTGGACTCATATGCTTACTTGAGCCCTAACAGCGCCTCTTCATGCTTCTTGGTGATCTCATCAATGGAGGATTGGCGTATACCTTTCCTCTCTAAGAGGTGGTCAGTCTTAATCATCCATATATCATACCGTAGTTGATCTATAGCTTACTCCAAATGCAGGTGCTCGCCAAAGAAACGTCCCACCCTCTGGGCGACCTGAGATATAACATTATGTTACTTAAATAAATCCGATCATTTTATGGCTAACTTATTCGCACACAAAATATCAATTGAGCAAGTACTTACAATTAATGCCAGCATGCAAATTTCTACTCCCATTTGCTCTAAAGAGGTATGAAACTGTTCATGGGTTAGATCCTTCTCCAGAAGAAAACCCTTTGTCAAGTACTCCACTAAACATGGATTATTGAGAGTAGCTTGATTCCCATAGTGGTCATTGAGGATCTCACTTAAAGAAGTCTCTGGAAAGGCTCCCATAGATTGATTACAGGAGGAAGGTTCGGTTTAAGTCAGGCAGAATGATGGCCACCATGCAGATGTCTATTAGGGGATAGAAGAATGGTCGAAAATGAACAAATGAGCCTCTTCGACAGAAATGGATCGGTCATTCGAACCTCAGTAGTCACTGGCCGATCTCCCTATGAAACTGCTGGCGGTAATACCTCAATATCAGCTAATAAGTTGCAATTATATTTATATTTTAGGTTATTTCATGGCATAATTATGTATTTTCTCTATTTACTTTTAGTCTTAATTAGTTAGTTTCTGTCATTTTATTAGTTTTTAATGTTTTCATAATTTTTAATAAGTTTTGGGATATTTTATTTTAATCCGGAGCTAAATTCAAAGTGTGGCGCTGATTTTAGGAGCAATTGTTGAAGTAGGGTAGATTTTGCCTAGAGCACAGCTGTGCTTTCACAGAGCACAGTTGTGCTATCCAGTGTTGTGCGCTGCCGAGAACAACCCAAAACATAGCTATGTTTCTCACAAAACACAGCTGTGTTCTCTAGCGAGCTGCGCACGCAATGAGAGGTAGAGTACGACGGTCCAACACCTAGAGCACAGCTGTGTCATTCCAAAAGCACAGCTATGTCACCTAATTTCCACCAAATCACATGCACAATGTAGACCTAATCTTGCACAATTTATTCAAGAACACAATTGTGTTTTCCAAAACATAGCTGTGCTTTTCTGCAGAATATAAATAGGCTCCATTTCATCTTCCAAGGGAGGGGTAGAGAGTAATAGATAGAGTAAATTTAGAATTAAAGAAGCAGACTTTTATTTTTATTTTTTCGATTTTATTTTCACGCTTTAGATGCTGTTTTTAGACTAGATTTAAGTTAAATTTCAGTTTTGTTTGTAAATAATTTAGATTAAATTAGTTTAGATTTGTATTTTAGGATTCAAGGAGATTTCAAAGTTGAAGAAGAAGGAACTTCAAGATCCATTTTCTCTCTTTTCAATGGTGTATTTTAAACTTTAATTTTTTTTCTTTTATGATTATATTCTTGATGTTAGAGTAGTTCTTCACGCTTAGAAATTCTTGAATCATACTTTGTATTTAGATATTTAGGTTTAATGAATATTTTCATGATTTCTTTTATTTCTCTTGTTATATATGCATTTATGATGATGATTGGAGCTAAATCCGAAAATTATTGTATATATAGATGCTATTTTCTTTTAAGATCTGCATTTATTTATATAGCTGAGTCCAGATTTGGTAGGTTGGGTTTATGTCTATTGATTTTATTAAGTTCAGAATAGTGAGGAATAGTTGGGTTTGAGATAGCTGAATTCAGATTTGGTAGGTTATCTCAGATTTAAAATTTAGTAACTCGAACTAATGCTAATAAATGAATTGAGTCCAGATTTGGTAGGTTTATTGATTAGAATAGCTGAATCAAGATTTGGTAGGCTTTGGTTTAGATGGGTTGTCTAGAATTACATGTTTATTTTGTTTTACCTATGTTCAATTGCAATTTATGAGGATAGAATTCCCCAAGCATTCAATTCACCCTTGTTTGATTTTTTTTTATGAACATGTTTTTATTTAATTATTATTTTATAATTTTAATTTCTTGCTTAGTTTAGAACCTCTCTCCATCAAACTTGGGGATATCTCAAATTAATTCTGCTCAACCATAGACATTTATCTTAATAATCCCTTTTCCCTTGGATTCAATATTCACGAGTCTTTAATTATACTTGCTATATTACTTGTCGATTCGGTACACTTGCTGGACACCGATCAAATTTTTGTTGATTACTCATAATTTGTTTTATGCCATAATCACTCATATCATAAAATTTTAAGGCCATTTTCATAGTTCCATGCATAATTGACATAAAGCATGCAAATTCACTAAGAAAAACTTAGGTATACTATTTAGCCACGCTAAGTTCATCATTGCTAATTTATTTTCTCCCACTTTTAACCATTCAAAACTTCATTTTTTAACATCCCTAAACACTATTATGTGGTTATATTCAATTATTCATACATAAAACACATAGTCACTTTGTCACATAACCTAATATTCACACAAAACATATGAAAATAATAGGATTTAGAATCCACAAACCTCAAAATCTCTCTTTACAATTCTTAATTGGCTTTTTCCTTACCTTTAGCTTGAGAGCACCCTTCACCTTGCTCTTCACCTAATGGGGGCCGAAATTACACATGGAGATTTTGTCAAACTCATGCTTCAATAATCAATTCTAACACCATAAATTAACACTACATGCTCAAATCTATTAACCTATGCCTTTAATTTAAATTAAAAACCTCAATTTTACTTACTCCCGAATTGAACCCAAATTTGAATCCTTTGATTTTTCCATGAAAATCACTCCAAATTGAGCTTGAATATTATCATCATGTGATGGGGAGGCTAGGATTTACTTAGGAGAGTTAGATTTTGGGTGAAATTTGAGCTAAGAATTGAAGAAATTATAAAATAGAGAGAGGGAGATTCGGCCAAGCTTGAAGGAGGAGGAGGAGGACCAAATTTTTTTGGAGAAATCTAGAAAAATCTGGCTTCTTAAGCCTTTATATAGTTGGTTTGAATGGGTTGGGCTGGTCCAACTAAGTTGGTCCAACCCACTTCAAGTCCCAATTTTGATTTTAGGCGCATTTATGCACTTTAAATTATTTTTCCCTCTTCCCAAGCTCAATTTCACTCAAAATTAATTCTGTAATTCTTAAAATATATAATTTAGCTTCCATGAAAAATTTTAGCTCAATCAGAGTCCGTTGCTAGTTCGGTTCACTTAAATCGGCCTGATTAGCTAATTTTCTGTGTTATCGTAAAATTACCTTTTTACTGTCAAAAATTTCTAAATATTATATAGAGCAAATCTAGAAACTTTAGTATTTTTAGAGATCATTTACTATTTTTAAAGATTTGGTCAAATCTAAAGTCAAATCGGGTACTATTTGAACCGTGCCTAGGTCTTTTTTTTTCTTTTCAACTTTTGGAGACCTATTTAACCTCATTCTTACTTCAAATTTTACCCTCAGATTCGTCGTGACTAGTATTTTTTTTATGGTAAAATAAAATATTTTTCTCCCACGGGTGTATTTTTCACCCTGGTTCCACTTACCAACTATGTAAAATGATATTCACGACTAAACCGGTATTTGGGCCATTACAATTCTCCCCTACTAATAAAAATTGCCCTCCAAATTTTACCTATTTCAAATACCTGTGAATATTGTTGTCTCATCGTTGATTTAGGCTCCCATGTGGCTTCTTCCATGTTGTGATGGTACCATAGTACTTTCACTAGTGGAATCTGCTTGTTTTTGAGCTGTCTAATCTCCCTGGCTAAAATCTTCACCGGATTTTCTTCATAAGTCAAGTTTGACTGGATTGAATCTCTTCAGGCTTGACTATATGGCTCGGATCAGAACGATACTTTTTCAACATGGATACATGAAATACATCATAAATCTTCTGTAGCTCTGGAGTAACTTCAGTCGATATGCTATAGGTCCTATCCGATGCAATATCTCATAGAAACTAATGAATATTGGACTCAGTTTGCCTTTCTTCCCGAATCTCAGAACCTTCTTTCACGTTGATACTTTGAGAAATAATTTTATCACCAACCTAAAATTCTATATCTCTTCTTTTCAGATCCACATATGATTTTTGACGGTCCATGGCTTCCTTCAATCTATTTTTGATCACCCGTACCTTATCTTCAGTTTCCCGGATTAAATCTAATCCCACTAGTTTTCTCTCACTCAACTCTGTCCAGCACAGAGGTGTTCTACATTTTATTCCATATAAAGCTTCATATGGAGCCATTTTAATACTGGACTGGTAACTGTTGTTGTATGCAAATTCTGCCAATGGTAAATACTTCTCCCAACTGCTTTTAAACTGAAGGACACAGCATCTCAACATGTCCTCTAGAATCTGTATCACATGTTCTGATTGCCCATCCGTCTGAGGATAAAATGTTGTGCTAAAATGAAGCTTCGTTCCCAAAGCTTCCTGCAGTTTTCAAGAACTGTGAAGTAAACCCAGGATCTCTGTCAGAAATTATAGAGGAAAGCACTCCATGTGGTCTCACTATCTCATTTATATAGATTTCTACCAATATAATCAAAGGATAGTCCCTCCTCACAGGCAAGAAATGAGCTGATTTAGTGAGTCTGTCAATAATAACCCATATAGCATCATACTTCCTTTTGGTGAGTGGCAATCCTGTTATAAAATCCATAGTCACCCGATCCCATTTCTATTTAGGTATAGAGATAGGTTGTAGCAATCCTGATGCAACCTGGTGTTCTGCTTTTACTTACTACTAAACATCTACCCACAAACTCAGTCACATCATGCTTCATACTTGGCCACCAGTACAGAAATTTCAGATCCTGGTCATTTTGTTACCACCAGGGTGCATTGCATAACTGCTATGATGAGCTTTAGTTAGGATATTTTTCTTCAATTCTGCTTGGTCGGGAACATACAATTTTTGTTTGTAATACAAGCTCTCATCCGTGCCTAATGAATAGTTACCATCATCACCCTCCTCTACCCATTTTATTATAGTAGTCAGGCGATCATCTTGCCTTTGTGCTGCTTTCACTTGTTGTAGCAAATTTGGCTTTACTTGCATTTTAGCTATAATTGCTCCATCTTGTGCCAAATCTAACCTGACATTCATGGACCGAAGGGCTAGACACAATATCATTAGTTACTTACACTTAAAATATACAATAAAGAATGTTATTCATAGCAATTAAGGTTACCTGCCATAAATTTTCTGCTGAGTGCATCAGCAACTACATTCGCCTTTCCTAGGTGGTAATCAATTAAACAATTGTAGTCTTTTATAAGCTCAAGCCAGCACCTCTGTCTCAAATTAAGTTCCTTCTAGGTGAGCAAATATTCCATACTTTTGTGATCGGTAATAAATATAACACTTCTCTCCATACAGATAATGTCTCTATATTTTCAGCACAAATACAATGGCTGCTAACTCAAGATCATGTGTAGGATAATTTTTTTCATGATTCTTGAGTTGCCAGGAGGCATATGCAATCACCTTGCCTCCCTGTATGAGTACACAGCCTAAACCATTCCTGGATGCATCACTGTAAATCACAAAGTCTTTATCAGGCTTAGGTTGTGTTAATACTAGAGCTTCAGTTAACATAGTTTTAAGCTTCTCGAAGCTTTCTTGACATTTTTTTGTCCACTTGAACTTAACTTGCTTTTGTAATAGTCGAGTTAGTGGCGCTGCAATGGTGGAGAAACCTTTTACAAACCTTCTGTAATACCCTGCTAAACCCAGAAAACTTCTAACTTCTGTAATATTCTTAGGTGTCCTCTACTGTAGGATTGCTTTAATCTTCTTTGGATCAATCGTGATACCTTCTGCTGATATCATATGACCTAGACAAGAGACTTCATTCATCCAGAAATCACATTTGCTGAATTTGGCATACAACTGTTTTTCCCTCAGTGTCTGCAAAATAATCTGGAGATGTTTATCATGATCTTCTGGAGTCTTGAATACACCAGAATATCGGGTTGATTTCACCCATGGTCACTCAACTTATCACTTATCGCGCAAAAGTAACCGACTTTTTTTTTCTTACTTAAATGTCACTGAACTTTTAACATTATTGCACAAAAGTCATGTTGACCGGAATCCGGCGACGACTCTTGCCGGATTGATAAGTTCAACAAATGCTACATTTAAATTAATTTCACTCACGGTCACTAGACTTATCATTTATCTCGCAAAAATAATTAACTTTTTTTTTTCCAACTTAAATGTTACTAACCTTTTAACATTTTTGCAAAAAAGTCATCAATCCGGCAAGGGTCGTCGCCGGATTCCGGTCAACATGACTTTTGTGCAATAATGTTAAAAGTTCAGTGACATTTAAGTAAGAAAAAAAAAGTCGGTTACTTTTGCGCGATAAGTGATAAGTTGAGTGACCATGAGTGAAATTGACCCCCAGAATATCCTCAATGAATACCACCACAAACTGATCCAAATAAGGATGGAAGATCCTATTCATTAAGTCCATGAAAGCTATTGGCGCATTAGTGACTCCAAAAGGCATGACTAAGAACTCATAATGGCCATTTCTAGTACGAAAAGCAGCCTTAGGTACATCTGCTTCCTTTACTTTCAGTTGATGATAACCCGACCTCAAATTAATTTTTGAAAATACACAAGTGCCTTTTAGTTGATCAAACAAGTCTTCAATCCGTGAAAGTGGATACTTTTTCTTGATCATCACTTTATTTAACTGTCTGAAATTAATGCACAATCGGAGTGACCCATCTTTCTTCTTTATAAACATAACTAGTGCTCCCTAAGGTGACACGCTCAGTCTGATAAATCCCTTGTCAAGCAATTCTTGCAGCTAAATTTTCAGTACCTTAAGCTCTGTTGGGGCCATTCTGCAAGGTGCAATAGAAATTGGTGTTGTGCCTGGTGCAACATCAATGGTAAATTCAACCTCCCTGTCAGGTGGTAAACTCAGTATATCCTCAGGGAAAACATCTGAAAATTCACACACTGTAAGCACATTTATCACTTTAGAGCCTTCATTTTTAGCTTCCAATGCATAACACAGATAAGCAACACATCCCTTTCTTAAAAGCCTTTTTGCAGCTGTAGCAAATATCACATCAGAGAGAAAATCCGTTCTTTCACCTATAACTGTAATCTCCTTATTATCTGAAATTTTAAGCGTCAGTCTCTTACGTTTACAGTCAATAGTCGCTTGGTGAGCGGATAACTAGTCCATCCTCAGAACGACGTCAAACTCATGAAAAGGGAGTTCAATCAAATTACCCAGGAAAACATAACCACGTGTGCTGATTGGACAGTCTCTATAAACTCTGTTCACCACTACACTATATTCTAAAATATTACTCACAAGGATATCCTAATCTAACAATGCATCTCTCGACCTTTTTTTTTCCCGTGCAACATTAGTATTTATATATGAATGTGTGGAGCCAGGTTTAACCAATGCATAAATAGAATCAAATAGAAGTGTGAATTTACCTACTATAACGTCGGGTGCATCCTCTTGATCTCTGGCTCTAACTGCATAAGTACACCCTGTAGCTCATCCCTGACCCTATGGGGCTGGAGCAGGTGGCCTGGATGCTGTTGTCTGTTGGGCTGCTCCCCTACCCCTGCCTCTAGATGCAGCGGGTCTAGCTTCTGGTATAGGAGATGAAACTGTGACAGTCTGAGTCTTGGGATAGTCTTTGACATGATGATCCATGGAGCCACATCTGAAACAGGCCCCAGATAGGAATCTGTACTCTGGATGGTTTCTGCCACAATGATCACAAGTAAGTACTGAACTAGCTCCTTACCCCTCGGTGCACTAGCCACAGCAGTAGCTGAAGAGCCACCATGGCCTATATTTTTCTGACCGCGACCTAGAGCAGTTAATCCTCAACTCTAAGAAGGAAGCCGTCCTCTAGATTTCTTACTCTGCCCACCAGAACCACTACACTGACTCAGGTTGCTTTTTTGCTGAAACTGTATATGTCTTTCTACCTCATCCGCCTGGATAGCTTTTACCTTTATAGCTGCTTCTATTAAGGATCTCATATCTGGATGTTTTTGTGCACCAATAATCTGCCTGATCTTATTGTGTAATCCTTGCTCAAATCTCATATACAACTTTTCTTCAGTCATCTGACCCTCTTCCAGGTAGGAACTCAAGCGTTCAAACTCACGCTCATATTCAGCTATAGATTTATTTCCCTGCCTAAGTCTCCAGAATGCATCTTGCATGGTAGCTTTATATTCAGAGCCAATATATTTCTTCTCAAATTGCTTCAGAAAGAACTCCCATGTCAATTGATCAGCTGGAGTGTGCTTGCAAACTTACTCCCACTAGATATATGCAGGGCCCTGAAGTAATGCTACTGTGCCTTGAAACATCTTTTCAGGTGGACTGTGTGTGATACCAAATAATCTCTTTGTTCGGAATAGCCACTCCTTAGCCTGTACACGCGTCAAAGGATCTCTCCCAAAGAAATCTTTAGCTCCCATTCTTTTTATCTGCTCCAATATCGGTTTCCTTCTAAGTGGAGCTAGTGGCTGCTCAAGTGCCTGAGGCTGAGATGGTAGTCCCTATTCAGTCCGGAGTCAATGTAGTACATAATCGGCCATCACCCTCAAAAAATCTGGCTGTGGAAGTGGTGGAGGTGGTGGAGTAGCTTGTTGAGATACTTGTGGATGTGGGGCACTATCTTGCCCAGTATTAAATGAAGCTCCACTTTCTTCATCACCAATGTCTCTATCTCTAGTTGATTCAGAAGCCATCACTCACTATAACATAAAAAAGAGCAAACATACATGAGTCTTATAACATTTTCCATCAATCATTTGACATGTATATGCATTTTATCCAATCATTTATCCAACTCCAATCTTAGAATCGCCTAAACCGCGCTCTGATACCAATAAAATTATAACACCCTTAAACTATAGTACACTATGATATGTTAACTTACTGCTATTACCATAATTGTAGTATACCGACTTATGTCCTTTAATGACACTACTACGGTGTAAATTGTTTTTTAAAACCAATTATTTTTTTAACTTTTATTGTCCATTACCATGAATAGCTTTTAACCTAACATTTACTTTGCTTATTTACCCATAAATGTTTAAAGTTACTATTCATTTGGTCAAAATTTTGGCAGCATAACGGCTTAAAACTAAACTATCCAAACCTGCAATTCAAACAATTCCATAGCCCAATCACGGGCACAATAATTATAGTATCCAATATATCACTATCACAATTCCATACCACATCCATCACAAAAGTCATAATTATAACCATAACATATTTAAATTTACAGTCATTCTCATAAGTATAAGACTTAATACATATACATGCCATTATCAAAACAAAGATAAATTATATTCAATTTGCTCCCAAAAACTTCAATGTATGCTGCATCTCTGTCCTACTCCTTTATTCCTACACGTAGTCAAACAAACTACATGCTGAGCATTAATGTGCTCAGTGGTGGATACCAAACCTAAAATTTCAATCTAACTAAAATGCACGCATACAAATGCATATTTTAACATATAATTAAATAAATCCATTTAATGTAATTACAATATTTAGTTTATTATTATTATGTCATTAACTCTATTATTTAACTGTCATTCTTTTATTTCCTTTTTTAGTCCTCATTATTTCATACAATTTCAATTATTTACCTTAACAATGAATAATTTACACTTTAGTCCCTAAAATCACAAAATTTCCGTTCAGGCCTTCATTTTTCAGCAAATTACAAAAATACCCTTCAATTTCATTTTATTTACAAAAATGCCACTAGTTATTCACTTAACACCATTCATTCATTATTCATTATTCATTTATAACATTACCGTTTAATCCCTAAACTTCATTTCATACAAAGTCTCACATTTTGTCTTTAATTAATTGACTAATTTACTTGTTAAAACTTTATTTTCTTAATTTACCAATTTTTTTTACTCACTTTTCTCAATATTTTGCAAAATTACCATTTTACTCCTATAACTTTTAAATTCTATCATTTAAGTCCATTCTTACTCCATTTATATCATTTTTTTTCTTTTCATTAATATGCCCTAGTATGACCCGGTAGAAATCTATGGATCGGATACACGGGATGTGGACCCCACATGCCCACTACAGTAACAGTAAATGCAGTTCAGTTTAGTAATCAGTGACAGACAATAAACAATACTTAGTAAGGGTAGGCCATCATTAGCAGTACTAGTGAGAGAGTCGTCATGACCCAGATCGCGGTATAAAGTCCCTATGACTAGCCAACTATATCCTAAACTAGATTTATATACCAGACTAACTAAGGGCAGTATCAGTATACCTTATTTTCAGTAATTCATAAATTCCATTCTTTACATAATATAATGTCATCATGTATTTCATTCCATAATGTCATAAATAATCCCAGTAACACAGTATATACCTTAAATTAAAAATGCATTCACATGTCATCCTATGTACCATAACATTATATGTATATATATATCATTAAAGCTCATACAAAACCATTCGGACAAGTAACTAAGATTACATTCATTTTTTTTTTGGCCCATTCGGCCAAGGTAAAAACGTTTCATCTTAAATTATTAAAGTTCCTTATTTCATCAAATTTAACTTCATATCATGCCAATAACCAATAATATGCACTTAATTATATTTTTTTTTACTCTAAATATACTTTAAGTATACTTATGTATAAATTTGGCCACCACACTAAATTTTCATACATAATTTGTTTTATGCCATTAATCACTCATATCATTAAATTTTAAGGCCATTTTCTTAGTTCCATCCATAATTGACATAAAGCATGCAAATTCACTAAGAAAAACTTAGGTATACTATTTGGCCACCCTAAGTTCATCATTGCTAATTTATTTTCTTCTAGATTTTAACCATTAAAAACTTCATTTTTAATATCCCTAAACACCACTATGTGGTTATATTCAATCATTCATGCATAAAACACATAGTCATTTTGTCACATAACCTAATATTCACAGAAAACATATGGAAATAATGGGATTTAGTATCCACAAACCTCAAAATCTCTCTTTACACTTCTTAATTAGCTTTTTCCTTACCTTTAGCTTGAGAGCACCATTCACCTTACTCTTCACTTAATTGGGGACGAAATTACACATGGAGATTTTGTCAAAATCATGCTTCAATAATCAATTCTAACACCATAAATGAACACTACATGCTCAAATCTATTAACCTATGCCTTCAATTTAAATTAAAAACCTCAATTTTACTTACCGCTGAATTGAACCCTAATTTGAATCCTTTGATTTTTCCACAAAAATCACTCCAAATTGAGCTTAAATATTATCACCATGTGATGGGGAGGCTAGGATTTACTTAGGAGAGTTAGATTTTGGGTGAAATTTGAGCTAAAAATTGAAGAAATTATAAAAGAGAAAGAGAGGGAGATTCGGCCATACTTGAAGGAGAAGGAGGACCATATTTTTTAGAGAAACCTGGAAAAATATGACTTCTTAATCCTTTATATAGTTGGTTTAAATGGGTTGGGCTGGTCCAACTAAGTTGGTCCACCAATTTTAATTTTAGGCCCATTTATGCACTTTAAATTATTTTTCCCTCTTTCCAAGCTCAATTTCACTCAAAATTAATTTCATAATTCTTAAAATATATAATTTAGCTTTCATGAAAAATTTCAGTTCAATCGAAATCCGTTGCCTGTCCGGTTCACTTAAACAGGTCGATTAGCTAATGTTCTGTATTACCGTAAAATTACCTTTTTACTATCATAAATTTCTAAATATTATATAGAGAAAATCTGGAAACTTTGGTAATTTTTAGAGATCGTTTACTATTTTTAAAAGTTCGATCAAACAAAAAGTCAAACTGGGTACAAATTGAACTGAACCGAGGCCTTTTTTTCTTTTCGACTTTTGGAGATCTATTTAACCTCATTTTCACTTCAAATTTTAGCCTCAGACTCATCCTGACTACTATTTTCTGATGGTCAAATAAAATATTTTCTCCCACGAGTGTATTTTTCACTCCGATTCCACTGACCAACTATGAAAAATACTATTCATGACTAAACCGGTTTTGGGCCATTATACTACCAAATCTGGATTCAGCTACCTCAAACCCATCTATTCCTCACTATTCTGAACTTAATAAAATCAACAGACATAAATCTAACTTACCAAATTTGGGCTCAGCTAGATAAATAAATGCAGATCTTAAAAGAACAGAGCATTTATACATACAATAATTTTCAGATTTAGCTCCAATCATCATCATAAATGCATATATAACAAGAAAAATAAAAGAAATCATGAAAATATTCATTAAACCCAAATATCCAAATACAAAGTATAATTCAAGAATTTCTAAGCATGAAAAACTACTCTAACATCAAGAATATAATTATAAAATATAAAAAATTAAAGTTTAGAATACACTCTTGATGAGAGAGAAAATAGATCTTGAAGTTCCTTCTTCTTCAACCTTGAAATCTCCTTGAATCCCAAAATATAAATTTAAACTAATTTAATCTAAATTATTTACAAACAAAACTGAAATTTAACTTAAATCTAGTCTAAAAACAGTATTTAAAGTGAGAAAATAAAAATAAAAGTCTGCTTCTTTAATTCTAAATTACTCTATATACTACTCTCTACCCCTCCCTTAGAAGATGAAACAGCACCTATTTATATTCTACAGAAAAGCATAGCTATATTTTTAGCTATGCTTTTGAATAAATTGTGCAAGATTAGGGCTGCGTTGTGCGCATGATTTGGTGGAAACTGGGTGACACAACTGTGCTTTTGGAATGGCACAGCTGTGCTCTAGGCGGTAGATCGCTATACGTTAGCTCTCATCGTGCGTATCTCGCTGGAGAATAAATCTGTGTTTTGTGAGAAATATAGCTATGTTTTTTATTGTTCTCGGCAGTGCACAACACTGGATAGTACAGCTGTGCTCTGTGAAAGCATAGCTATACTTTAGGCAAAATCTGCCCTATTTCACCAATTTCTCCTAAAATCAGCCCCGCACCTCCAATTTAGCTCTAGATTAAAATAAAACACCTAAAAATATGCCAAAACTTATCAAAAATTATAAAAACATTAGAAAACTAATAAAATGATAGAAACTAACTAATTAAGACTAAAAATAAATAAAGAAAACAGATAATTATGCCAAGAAATAACCTAAAATATAAATATAATTGTAACTTATCAACTACCCCAAACTCAAACTTTTACTTGTCCTCGAGTAAATTGAATGAACCATAATCTCAACAAAAGAAAATAAGGAGTCATTCTCGATTAAAGAGCAAGAAAACAAACTTGCAAATACCAATGCTCACTAAAAAACAAATAAACACAAGAACATACCAAGTAATTTCTGTATGTATGTGCAAAAAGCCAAAACATAATTTTTATCATTTAAAAACAAAACTTCTAGATACAAAGTTGGGAACAAAAATCAACTCGAATGTATGAATGCACTCATGGCTTTCCACTCAAATATCAAGAAACACCATAGGCCTTTTCCTATGTATCGAACCTTACAATAAAACCATCTCCGCTAAATTGGACAAGACAAAACAAAGAATCAAGAGGTCTTACATTTTAGTTGTAACGTTATGCTTAGGTAATTTGGTTAATGAAGAAAGATCAAGTCACTAGAGAACAATGGCCACTACCTAAACAAAACCACAATCACCCAACTAAACAAAGGAATATTTCCAACCCAATTACATACTATCAAAATAAATTTTGCTCCCAAATACACCTTAGCTCATCAAACTAAACTCAAAACAATAAATGCCTATAGAATATTTAACAAATTCCTTACAATGCCATAGTTCAAGTTCTACCAAATTTTGTACCCCAAACTTACTTTTAACTTAGTTAGCTAGGAAAAACTTGCAATGCTTCTTCTTTTTTCTTTTTCTCTTTTTTTTTTTAATTTTTTAATTTTTTATTTTATTTTTTTTATTATTATTATTTTTAGAAGATGCACAAAAATCAACTGGCCACTAAAATCAATGACGTACTTAAACAATCATAGATATCAATAAGAACTAGATTGAGCTCTAATTTTATAAAAGACCAATAATCAAATTAAACCACATTCCCCTTGTCAACCCCAAACTCATTTCTTTAAATGAGTTCAACTCTTCATTACACACACCAATCAATCCTCAAACAGAAATTTGCACCAAGAATTGACAAAAATTAAACTTCCTTTCACCCAAAATATGAATCCAACCTTACTAGAGTGGCCACTCTTATAAAGGAAGGCAAAAATCATTTTAGACTAAATGTAGTTTTAAAATGTGTAACAATAAAATAAGCACGCATTTAGCATCGTAAAATAATAGGCTTAATGGGCCAGTAAGAGACTATAAAATTAAGGTAAGAAAAGTCATTTAAAGAGCTATACAAAAAATGCTACCTAAACATTTTCTAAGTTCTGTCTCATCCGGGGGTCGCTTCGATGGGTAATCAGAAAGGTTCTAGTGCTCTTAGTGAGTTTTCATCTAATCCCCTAATTGTAACTAAATTTTTCTCAATTTTAAAAACTGGCCCAAAGTGCTCAAAATTTAGAAATTGCAAAGTTTAATCAGGGTCTACATACAGTCTAGCAAACAAAGCTACAAACAGGACTACTTCTTACTCAATTTAAAATTGAATCAAACATAAATTTCTAAAACTAAGATCAAAATCATTCACAATTAAGAACTACTAGGATGAAATAAAAATTTAAATCAAAGGAGAATCAAAAAGACATAACCATAAAAATATTCAGGTATAACCTTGGCACAAACACACCACAAAGAAAACAAAAATAATTAAAAACTACTTAAATTTTAAAAAATACTCTAAAAATACAAAAAGACACAACAAAAAATTAAACTGGTTTTGGTTTGAAAAATTGAAATGGTACTGCATCAGCGACGGAAGTGGGAACATGATAATTAACATTCATGATCGAAGGTGGTTCTACTACCACTACATTTTCAACAATCGCCACATCCTGCTCCTTCGCTCTAGTCCCAGCAATGGTCTTCACTTCTTCAATCTGTTATTTTAGTGCTGAAGGTTGTCCTTCACCCTCAACTTCGTCCCTCCTCCTTAGCAACCTGACGCGCTTGGATTTCCTCTTCAGCTCCTTTGCCCTCTTCACAATTATTTCTATCAATCTTCTCTTTGTCTCTTCATTAGCCATTTCTCCTGTGAACGAAATCAAATACAAATCAAGCCAGATTCAATTCATAGAAAGAGTAATGAAATAAAATAATTTACCCTTGGAGAAGAGAGAGAGGGAATAAGGATTGCTCACCCCCCCTCTGTTCTCCCTAAACGGTATAATTGGGCAACGACCTAATAAGTGATCTGAGTCCAACAGCCCTCCGTTATCCTTCATCATTGGTATAGACTTTTTATATCATCTTGAAACTGAAGGTTGCCAACTTCGACGTTGGTTGCCTTATCTACTTGAGTTAAACTAACTCCAAAGCCCTTTTTTGCTCCTACTAACAAAAATTTATCCTTGAAACCTTTGAAGGATGTGGAGAAATGAAGGAGCTTTCTATCCCTCCTACTTGTGAAACTGAAAAAGCCCTAGATGTCTACTCTAGTGGAAATAAAAAAAGAAATGGCTAAACAATTTGATAGTTAGGGCTACAAGCAGTTCCCGATTCCTGAACATAGGCTTAAAACATTCTATTGCTCTCCAGGCATTAGGGTTAAGCTGATAGGGAGTCACTTTATAAGCCTCTAATAGAGCTATTTCGAACCCATCGAAAGGGAATCTTAACCCAAATTCCAAACTTATACTATCAATAATAAAAAAATTTCTTCTGTAAAAGGTCCTTCTTTATAGGACATCGAATGAGGGCAAGGGTAAGTATATTACTTGCAAGGAAAGCATAATTTTTCCCTAAGTTATTCAACCTCATTCTTAGAAAGCTTGGTGTGATCTATAATTGTGTAGTTTGACAGAAAACACCAATGTCTATACCATGACACATCCTAACCCTAGGTTCGGTCATTTCGGCTGGAAAAAGAGAAGAGATGTAAAATTGAAAGCTTACTCGAAGAACAAAGAGATTGAGCAGAAATCTAAGAAGAATGAAAGCTGAAAAGACAAAAGAATCTTAAAGAAAACTGAGGGACTTCGAATGACAGTTATCAATAAAATTTGGGAAGCATAAAAGGAACAAGTGGAAAAAGAAGCCCCCTAGTTGTAAGAGACAAATGATTTTCTTTCAAAATTCAAACTGATGCCCAATCAGAGTACGCCACATGGTCATGCTATCATTACATGCTCCGAAAATTGAAGCGACATCTGACATAATACAGCCATGGCATCTTTTGGACTTCAAAACATCCAAAATATGCCTAAGACCCTTTTCGTCCGATCCCGTGTGTTAATCGGAACGATGTGGCCAAACTCAAAAATTAGGATCCTGTCGCCTAAGACCCCTTTTCCTCTGATCCCATAAGATGATCGGAACGATGCGGACCAATAAAAAAATTAGGCTCCTACCTCCTAGTACCCCTCTTTTACTCCGATCCCATGAGTTTATTGGAACGATACGGGCCAACGCAAAAATTAGGCACCCATCGCCTAGAACTTCAACATTCTGACCTTTCAAACTAGCCGAAATGCCACGGGAAATGAACTTGGAATATGCACTCCGCAAAAACACTACCGCTTCAAGAATCCCCAGAGCATCCATTGTTTAAGTTCTGTTTATTCAACTAATCAATCAGAATGCTGAGGGGGACAAATGATAATACCTGCTATTATCATTTTTAAGCTCTTTCTAATAGCCATGGGCTTCATTACCTTTCAGGCCCAGTGAGGCCCAAGAGTTTAAAAAGCCTATCGATTAATCAGTAGGAATTTAGTACTGTTGGATCAATCAAATGACTCACCTATCTACCAAAGTCAAGCGAAGCAATCATATCAATAGGTTCTACCTTGCTAGCCATCACATCAGACGCTCTAAACCTGCCCACTGCAGATACAGGAAATCTAATACTCAAGTGCTCTAACCTTATAGGCTCTAGATGTCTAAGTACTATATAAATAAAGAGAAACTCCAAAAATGAGGTACTTCATACTACATACTACACAGTTAATCTATTACTCTCTCTCTTATTTTTTTGACTTAAACTTCAGAGTGCTTATCCCCTAGGTATCAGGAAGTTAGTCTTTGCTTGTTTTGCAGATCGGCCCTCATTTGTTATTGATCAATCGCAGCTCTTTTTTCTTTTTGCCATCTCATTATAAGTTCTAACATTCTAGGACTTATCAGGTACTGAAATAGGCTTTGTATATTATGATTGATATTGTGTTTTAAATGATAATCATTCTTTCAAGATTAGACATGGGTTGGGCTTTATAAGCCTTGTCTCTATATCAAAGATTACTAAATTGAAATACTAAAAATCTCTTTGTAGACATCGGATCTGAAGGCAGCCCAGATCAGAGTTACCCAATGAGGATACTGATGCTTATTTTCACAGGTGGAGAATTGAAAATGCCCATTTCTCCCTTGAATTTCACATATTTATGGAAATTTCTCTTTGATTTATCCCTATGCATTTTTTGGAGACACAAAGAGGTTTTTAAGGTGAAATTTTGAATTTTTAGTCAACAGACAGCCGTCACTAGCCGAGAGATTCCTGTCTATCATCGTTTTTCCTTTTCCCGCATGTAGCTCGCTTGTTTGATGCCCGCCTTTAGCTGCTTGTGGATCACTGGCTGACGCCCGTCACTAGGGGAGTCAGGGGCACATCCAGCGAGTCACGGGCATCGTCAGCGAGTGACGGGCCGAGTGGAATTTTCGTAAATTTTTGAGCTCGTTTGAGAGACGCTCGTCGGTCGGTGGGAGATGCCCGTCCATTGTAATTTTGCAGAACATAGTCAATTTTTGCAGCGATTAATTAATGACCAGATTTGATTCTCTGATCAAATCTAAAAAGGAAGCAAGTGGACGACCCTCACCCTTAAAAAGGGTGGAAAACTTGGATAAAGGGGGCTCTTTGGTTTTTCTGGGTTTTTCGAGGGACACGAAAGAGAAAGAAAAGAAAGAACCAAGAAAACAGAAAGAGAAAGAAAGAAAAGGAAGAAAATAAGACTTCTCTTTTATAGGATTTTCTGGTTTCTTTCATTGATTTCTCAAGCAAACATACCAAAGGAATGAGGTATTGAGATAAAAAAAAAAAAAACTAATTTCTTAACTCAAATCCTCCATTTTCCATTAAAACACAGTAAAAGGTTTTTAAAGAAAGAAAAACAAAATGGTTTTGGTTTTGGTTCCAAAAGTGAAATCTAAAGGAGATTGCAAGCATATTTTCATTCTTCAAAGATCAAAAATAACCTGAGGGTAATATACTGGGCTTAACCTCTTGTTTTAGCACCATTTAAGAATTATGTTATTTTTCGATTTATTTGCCTCAAATATGTGATCTTTGGTATTTCTCTATTTTTGTTACCATGAATGTGATTTTAAGGCTTCAAAAATGATTTTGATGTGTTTCTAGGCTTTAATATGCATGATTTTAGATGTTGGCATGAAAATGGTTTAAAAGGTGGGTTTTAATGGAGTTTCTCGACATTTTTTGTGTTCTACGTGTGACACACGGGAAGACGGGTTGATAGACGCCTGTCGCTCATAGCGAGTGACGAGACGTAATGCGATCTCTCCTTCCCGTCCGTCGCTCTTCCTACTTGCCCGTCTCTCCCTGTTGTGCCTATCTGTGGGCCTTGTCTTTGCCATATTCAATTGTTTTTTTTTTTATTTTCTTTGTCCTTTATGTTAATTGCATAATTTAGTTTATTTTCCTTATATATATATATATATATGATCTTTATCATGGCCTTTATATTTCCAAAATGTGATTGTATATTTATTTAAAAGTTTTATTTTTATTTAAGTGTTTGTCTTTTATTGATAATGTTTAAATACTAATTTATTTATTTCTTTTGTCTTTGTGGGCTAAAATACCCTCGCACATGTATATATATCCCCACGAGCCAAGAACTGGAGACTAGGATGCATAAATAGCAAGGGGAATTAGTAATTTCTGTTGTCTTTAATTTAATTTTACTTGCTTTTATTTTGGACTATAATAACAAATGTTTTTCGATCGTATTAAAAAAGAACCATCACACAAAATGGTTTTATATAAATAAAATGGGACTTTTCAAAACGCAATGGACCAAGGTCCAGTTTTTTTATCCCAAATAGGCACTTAAAAGGAATGATTCTTATTTTATCAAAATGGGATCACTCATTCCGATTTTCTCAAAAGTCATCCTAGAACTTTTCACTTTTTTTTGTAAAATATGCATCTAGGGACCAACATCCCCATCTAAATGAATTCCCCGTTTTATGTATGTCTATCTTTCCCTTTTTGTAGGATAATTTTACTATATTTTGAGATTATTGCAATTAATTTTATTTACTAGCTCTCTTTACATGCTTGGGTCTCCAGTACAGCCTGCTCAGGGACTAGCCCATGCTCACTCATCTATACGGCATCGACATTCGATGGCTCGGGCATCCAGGAGATATGCACCTTATGGTCAACCAAGGGCCTCTATATCTAGAGCATCACTGCCGCCCGAATCTGGAGCAGATCAAAGACAACCCAGCATGGAGCCATTCATGCAGACCATACAGCGAGAGATGATGACTGCCCTCACTGCGATAGGCCAGCGTATGGAGGAGGGCTTTTAGCAGTTAGGCGATCCAGTCACTAGATAGGATATGCGTATCGACTGATTGGAGGAGGCATGGTCACCTCCCAGGCTGCAGGTACCCAGAGGTTGACGAGTCTCTTTAGATGGTGGATGAGTCAGTGACCACACTCAGGGAGCGAGTAAGAATGCTAGAGGGATTGTTCGCTAAGATCTCAGAGGCAGCACGGGACAAACATAAGGAGCTG
Organism: Excoecaria cochinchinensis; assembly: GCA_947683425.1. Taxonomy (NCBI): domain Eukaryota; kingdom Viridiplantae; phylum Streptophyta; class Magnoliopsida; order Malpighiales; family Euphorbiaceae; genus Excoecaria; species Excoecaria cochinchinensis. Next base: position 4,801,847 of record CANTUQ010000069.1, read on the forward strand.
AGTACCTAGGTTAGAGATGATTTCAAATAGCGCTTGGAGAATCAGTCCTCCTCTTTCATGCATCTAAGGACTAGCATCACTGAGCTCGCAGAGATGATCGAGGCCATCATGCGCCCACTTGCTCAGCACATAACCGAGTTTGAATTATAACAACCCGAACAGCCATCGGCACCACAGCCTCTTTCTACCTCTTAGCCATCGACCTCTAGAGCCGAGCCGCACTATGAGCCAGAGAGTGACCCTAAGGAGTACACACCTGCGTCTCTATAGTTGACCTTTTTTAGGGAGATTTTATATTTATATTTTTTATGTATAAAATTTGCACTATCTGTGTATAGCCATGTTTTATTTTATTTATTTTGCTCTTATCTTATTTTGCTTTGAATATACATAAAGAAATAAGCAAGTCACAAAAGGTGGAACAAATGCATGTATATGGCCAAAAAAAAAAGAAGAAGATAATAAAGGAAAGACAAAAATGAATCGACAACATGACAATAGTAAATTAATGCATTGACAAAATTAGCTGGAATAATTAATTAACAATCCTTTCAACTCGCAAGTAAATGGCTACACTGCCTTATCCTTTAAATCTTAAATGCAACAAATGCAAGATGATCGACTACAAAGAATCATGTGAACTAGCACCAAAGACGATATCTGGAGGAACAAACATATCCATACACACCATGTTGGGTGTAATCAAAGAAAAACAACCCATCCTGCACATCTAATCAATGTCAAACACTAGACAATCAGATCAATATGAAGCTCACACAAGATGAAATCATGCAAACCCATAAAAAGAGGGCAAATCAGTTAACTTATCAATCCAGTTCAGTGTCCTTCAGTGGGCAATCAATCCATCAAAGTAATTTCAACAGACAAACTCAAGTCCTTTTAACAGGCACAATTATCAACTCAATGGTGGTTTAACATGTCGACAAACTAGCGTTCACTAATCACTGACTGTGGTTTAACACGTCGATAAGCTAGCATTAACTAATCACGTTCAACATCTCTATGTGGTTCTGCAAGCCGATAAGCTAGCATTAATTAATCACGTTCAACATCTCTATGTGGTTCTGCAAGCCGACAATCTGGTGCGAATCGCATTGGATTCAAGTCCTTTCAATAGGTAACCTCAAGTCCTTTCAATAGGCACAATTATCAACCCAATGGTGGTTTAACACGCCGATAAGCTGGCGTTAGCTAATCACTGATCGTGGTTTAACATGCCAACAAGCTAACGTTAACTAATCGCGTTCAACATCTCCATGTGGTTCTGCATGTCGAAAAGTTAGCGCTAATTGTATTGGATTCAAGTCCGTTCAACAGACACAATTATCAACTTAATGGTGGTTTAACACGCCGAAAAACTGGCGTTAACTAATCACTTACCGTGGTTTAACACGCTGATAAGCTGGCGTTAACTAATCACGTTCAACATCTCCATGTGGTTCTGCATGCCGACAAGCTGGTGCTAATCACATTGGATTCAAGTCCTTTTAATAGGCAACCTCAGGTCCTTTCAACAGGCACAATTATCAACTCAATAGTGGTTTAACACGCCGACAAGCTAGCGTTAACTAATAACCAACCGTGATTTAAAACGTCAATAAGCTGACGTTAGCTAATCACGTTTGTAACACCCCCTACTCATACGTAGGTGATCCCAAAGGTACAAAAGATAATTACATACCCCAAAATATACACTTATACATATGCGGAAGCTATTACAAAATTATCAAAAGAGAGTTCTATACAAAAAGAATCATCAAGCTACAAAATTAAACCCTACACTAAAACCCAGCTGTGTTGGCTTGGCTGCGATGACTCTCCCAAGGCAAACTCTTTCCGCACCTGCACGGGTAAACACACCGTGCTAAGCGATAAACACTTAGTGGGGAAACACACAAATCAAATGGACGGCCATTCACAATGGTCGTCAAACAAACACATGCAGATGGCATAGTCAGAAATACGCATTAGATAAGAGTATGAGCATACGAACATATAAGTCATACATTTGATATAACATAACTGCCTTCATAATATCACATTAATAAACATAGTCGGATAATACATTCTCATAATTAGCAAAACAATTCAAAATAGTAAGGCGCCTGCACGACTCAAAGTAGTGGATAACGAGTGAACGGGCAGTACTTTACGGGTACGAGCCGATTACAGACAGTACCTTACGGGTACAAATCGAAAACCAATTTACTTTATCATTAGCAAAACGTTTTATAAAGGGACCTTAAACAAGATCCAAACACATAGAGGGTTCGCGAGGAATCAAACGGGACCTGATCGGGGTCCAAACTGAACAGAGGCTGCAGCTATAAGACTCTATTAGGCATGCCTAACTATCCACTTAATTGACTCGCAGGCTAAGATGCACAGTTAAAGTCCATAGATTAATTATAGCGAGCAAAGAGTTCACATCCTTAGATAAATCATTACATGCACAAGTATGGCTCATATTAAGTGATATTGTGTGCTAAAATCCATAATTTAACATTCCTAAAACGTGTGAAATAAACAGGATTTTATTGCAAAAACAGGGTAGGTCACGGTGGTAATCAGGTTGGTTGCCACTGAGACATACCCAAAGATCTCGGCAGAATGCAAGTCTGGGGTACCTCACGACGGTAACCCATCTGGTTGTCACCGTGACATACCCAGACTCCAAAACAGAATGCACTTTTGGGGTACCTCATGGTGGTAACTCATATGGTTGCCACCGTGATACACCCACTGCCCAAAACTGAATTTAAAGTCTGGACACCTCACGGTGGTAACCAGATTGGTTGCCACCGTGACATATTCAAACTCACGGCAGAATGCATCTGGTGCGTGCGTCACGGTGGTAACCAGATTGGTTGCCACCGTGCCCAGATGCGATATCCAAGAGCAATTTCCAGATCATGCAAGCCAAAAATCCCAAAATCTCTCATATCAACCAAAATATCCTCACTCCAATAATAAAATTAAACCAATCAAACATCAATAAATCATGCCATAAACAAATCCTACTCATGAATTCAAAGAACAACATCAATTTACATAATCAATCTCAACACTATTCATACCACATTTCCATCAATCTCACATTTGGTTCAAAACTCACAATCAAGGTTCAATAAACAAAGAGGACCAAAACCCATAACATAATAACCAATTAAAACATCAAGAACATCAAGAATTTCCAGAAATTCATCAAGAACACATATGGACATTTTTACATTTAAGAGTAAAAAATTCCCAAACATTGCAATCCTTAGCTCCAAATTAATGAGCTCCACTAGATCCAACCTTCTCTTTGCCCTTTGGCTCACGAGGAGGTTCAACTAAGCAGCAAACCACAAAAACACATAAAACACAACCCTAAATTAAAAACCCAAAACCAGAAAATGCAAAGATGAAGAAGAAGAAGAAGAATAAGAACTTGGACTACACAAGAGAGATGCATAAACTTACTAAGGAAAAGCAAGGAGATGATTGATTTCCACCACTTGAGGCTTGAATCCCAACTAGCACTACAAGAAAAATGCTCTTTAACGAAGGGAAATCCGGTCGTTAAAAGTTGAAATCCGGTCGTTAAAAACTTTTAACGACCGAAAAATCCGGTCGGTAAAAGCCCCTTCGTTAAAGGTATAGATGACCGGATATTGCATCCAGTCGTTAATGTCTTTAACGACCGGAATATTTTCGGTCGTTGAAAAGTGATTTTTAGCGACCGAATTTTTCCTTCGCTAATTATATTCATTTTTAACGAAGAGATTTCCGATCGTTACAGATACCTTTTAGCGACCGGATTTTCCCTTCGCTGTATGGATTTCATTTTTAAAAAAAAATCCGATAGTTAAAGATTTATTTTAGCGACCGAATTTTCTTTTGTTGAAAGAAAATTTGGTTATTAATATTAAATTTTCAAAATAAATAAAATAATTTATATGAATATAAACTATAAATATCATTCACACACACATATATATCCAAAAGTATAATAAATAGTCTTTTCATAAATTGCAAAATATAGTTACAAAATATATTGAAATTGTTTAACATTCTATTTGTTGTATACAAGTTTGTTTAGAAAAGAATTGACACATTATATGTATTATAATTATTGAAAAGAATTGATGCAAAAAATAAAAAGAATCCCCCTATCTAATGTAAATGGGGTGCAAATGATACTCTACATGGAGAAGGAATTCTAGCTTTTAAGTGCCATATGCCGAAGGAGCCTCACTTTATAGCCACCCGAATTACAGGAGAGCAATCTTTGCAGAGTTAGACGTGTGAGGGGAGAACTGAAGCTAATCTCGGAGCTGGGCATTTGCTAAAACCATGCAACGAAAGATGTTCAACTGGACTGCCATATTGTGCCCAGTTACCTATCATGGATTAACACCCATTCAGTCCATAATACAAACTGCATTTCAAACGCAACAAACAGAGAGGAACTTGTGGAGTAAAGCATGGGAATGTGAAGAAATTAGACATACAGAAAATTTTTTCCTTTACCTGGAGAAGAGTTGGCCCGGAAACTTCGAACTTCATGTTGTTCCAGCTCTAGGCTTAGTTGCTGCATCAAGCTAAAAACAAAGGAGCATTTGGATTACATTCTTATCCAGCGTGACCGAACGAAATAAAATGAAGTTAATTGGATAAGCTTCATTTATACTCTATTTTGGTAGTCAACAGAAAAAAATCTCGGGTAAAAATACAAACGTACCCTCGGTAGACACACAAAATTGACAAAATTATATATACACATATGTATATATGCGTAAGCTTATAGTGATATATATTAAAAATATTATGCCCTACATGGAGACACTTGCACCTAATAATTATAAAATTGTGTTGTCGTGTTCTTAAGACAGATTATAAATATTGCAAGTTGATTAGATTGTTAAGCACCAAAATTAATGTATTTTATTAAAAAGATTCATAAGAGTAACAAATCAAGATTTGAAATTCCAGCAAGGCAGACGTATTAAGCTTCTTAATAAGTAATTACCACTCTTCTGCTGGCTGAATCAAAGCAGGAAATTATTAAGATTTCAATACATAATTAAGTAATGGGATAATGGACTGAATCATTTTCTAATTGAACCTAATTTTCTTTTCCCATCTATATATTTTGAAACTAATCTATCCAAAATGTTTGAAATATTATACCACTTTTATCCTGTAAAAATGTGAAATACTTAGAACAGAAAACAGCAAAATTATAATATGTACAAACTTGAGCAGCAATATCACAGTAAAAGTTCACAGAGAACTTGGAATTGACACAACCAGGAAAAGCCTATTCCAGGAACCAAAATACAGCACTTCAGTAAGTGGTACAGGTAGCCAATATATAAGGATGATAAAGCTTAATTTATTGGATCACACTACTAATTGAGATATCTATTTCTTGATTTGTAAATTTTCACCATTATAAATATAGATATTTCTAATAAATTATCTAAATGCTAAATTTAAAGTTTTGAACTCTGTCCCCTCAAAATATAAAAAATGAAAATTAGATAAGTATATATTCAAACAATATTCAATACAGAAATAAGATAAAAAGTATATATCCAAGCAAAAAAAAAAAAAAGAATTCTAGATCACAAGCCTATAACTTTTCCGTGATAAAATCACAATTTAAAGCAAGTCCAGTTCACAATATTAAAAGATTATTAAGCAATATTCAGTAATCAAATCTACAAAGGGAAAAAGTAAGAAGTTTAGTTGAATAATAAGAAAAATTAACCCAAAATAATTAATAGAAAAACCTAACCAGGAAGAGCGGGCATGGCACAAGAGGCGACAGGCTTAGGAGACTTCTCGACCTCAACAAGGCACATAAGGCAGTTCCCGGCGATGGAGAGACAGCTATGGTAACAGAACCGAGGAATGTCGACACTGGCGACTTCACACTATCTACTTCATTTGGATACAGCAAAGGGTATTGGATAATTGCTTTTTTATCACATTTAAATATCCAAGCATGTCCTACAAATTGAAACTTGATATCAAAACCCTGAGTAACACTAGGGACTGTTTACAATTTGGGTCAACCAGACCAACCCCAAAACCGAACAAACCATCCAGACTTGATTAGTGTTGGGTTCAGCACAAAGGACATTCGTGTCAAATAGAATTTAAAAACTCAGTTTCAGTCATTAGTTTTTTTGCTAGAGCTGTGTTAGTGATTAATTTTCACAACAGTCAACACAATATCTAAATCTTTCAAAATTTTGCAATTGTATCCAGGTTGCAATAACTAGCTGTAGTTTAGCAAATACTAAAATTAGCTCAATATTCGAGAATTAAAAGGACGTATCATAATGCAGTGCTACTTACTGATCATCCTAACTTTATAAATTTTCACAAAGAATAAATTTTAAGGAAATATCAATAATCATTGAAATATATGAATAGCCTAGTGCTTGAATAAATTTGTAAATAAGCATTGGAAACATGATAAATTGCCAAAATTATAAAATTTGGATAAAATTGACAAAATTATAAAGACTGAACACAGCAAAGGGCAAATGACAAAATACAATAAATAGAGACAAACACAACCAGACCTCAAAGACATATCAAAGGACACAGTGAGGCAAGTCAGGAAGCACCAACCTTCCCCTCAGAAAATACATAAGCACATCACTAAGAGATTCCAGATCGTCCCTTCTGCTTTGCTCTATAAGTAAAATTTTCAGAGTCAAGATCAACATTGGAGGATAGAAAAGTTTGATTATGCATTAGCAACTTCTAGTTCCAATTTTTAACAAGTAGCTACAGTATGTCACTTACCAACTCCAAGATGTATATTAAAACCAGCCTAACGAGCTGTGCCAGTGAGATTTTTGTTTTCCCTGCAAGAAAACGAAATGGCATTAATAACTGATCATAGAAAGAAAATTGCATAGGGAAGAAGGTAAAACAATTGTGACTATTTTCACTAGATTGACAACAACCTTTCATTTACATTTACCAATGAATGACAAAGAATTTCATAGTTAAGAGACTTACAGCTGATTTCAAGATTCAGAAAATTGAAAATTATGATGATGGTAGTTTCGAGTTTCTCTTTTTATTCAATAGTAGTTTCGAGTTTCTCTTTTTATTCAAAACATACCATGAAAACAGAATTTTAAGATGAGAAACAGAGTAAATGAGAATCAGCGCTACCACACATGAGAACAGAATTTTAAGATGGCACAAAAATTGATACCTGCAAACATGTGAAGAAACAAGGGAGCTACCAATTTTTGGAATCTTCCCCTTCATCTTTTGTAAAGCTTCACTAATTAACCTTGCGATAAATTGCAAATCAGAAAATTCAATCTGTTAGAGAGAAACGAGAAGAAAGGGAAGAGGCAAAGCCCAAAAACCTTGAAAATTAAATGATATTATAAACTTAAAATACTTGTATACATACTTTGATCTTCATCGTTGGCGACTCTGGAGCGGCGATGTCTACGGCTAGCGATGGCGAGAGCTGCAGCAGCAGCGGGAGAGGCCGGAGCGTGAGGGAGGCGGATCAGATCAGGCGCGCGCGAGAGAGAGAGAGAGGGAGGAGGGTGAAGGCGACCGGCGAGGCAGGAGCGGCGGGGGAGGCGTAGCATATCTGTCGCGCGCACGCGAGAGATAGAAAGATAAGAGGGGGAGGGAGGGAAAGAGAGGAAGAGAGGGAGATTTTTTTTTTGGGGGATAAATGGTTTGGAAGTCTGCTGTTTTGTTTGAAGGCAATAACCACCTGATTTTAATTTTTTTTAGTGACCGGAATTAAACCAGTCGTTAAATAATAATAAAATTTGAATATTAACAACCGGATTAAATTTTTTTCGTTATTTGTATCTTTTTACGACCGAATTTTTATCCCTTCGTTAAATTTTAGCCGTTAAAAATTAATTTTCTTGTAGTGTAGGGCACCACAATGAAGGAGAAGAGAAAGAAGAGATAGGAAGAGAAGAGAGAACGGGATTGAGGGAGCAAAATTCTGCTTTCCTATTCTCTTTCCTCTTCTTAATCCTTACTTCCCCCCTCTTGCCAAATGTCCCCATCCTAATGGTGGAATTCAATCACTCACACCCAACAACCATACATCATGGATACACAATGAACACCCTATTAAGACACACCCTACCATGGTATGAGCAACCACACACAAACACAGCCCCAAAACATACTCTACTAACATATGTGTGAGCACACGTAAGTGCAATCCAACTAATTCACACCCTAACACCACACATGCACCCACATGTTAACAAAACTCTTAAAACATGCATTTATACCCAAAATGCCCTTAACACATGCCAAGACTCACACAATGCACATGCACAAACATGACTCATACTACTAGGGGGCAAACGGGGTGTGACAACTCTCCCCTACTAACAATAATTTCGTCCTCGAAATTCTCACCTGATCTGAACAAATGCGGGTACTGAACTCTCATCGACTCTTCCGGCTCCCAAGTTGCTTCCTCAACCCCGTGATGACTCCATAACACTTTAACTAGCGGAATCTGTTTACTTCTCAGCTGTCTCACTTCTCGGGCTAGAATAGCTCTTGGTTCTTCATCATACGAAAAATCAGGCTGACCTTGTACCTCTTGTACTGACAAAACATGTGACGGATCCGACCGGTACCGACGAAGCATTGAAACATGGAACACATCGTGCAATCTCGATAACTCCATTGGCAAAGCCAATCTATAAGTTACCGGACCAACTCTAGCCAAGACCTCATACGGACCAATGAAGCGAGGACTAAGTTTCCCTTTCTTCCCAAATCGAAGCACCTTTCTCCAAGGCGACACTTTAAGAAAGATTTTGTCCCCAACTTCAAACCGCACATCTTTTCTCTTCAGATTGGCATAAGACTTTTGTCGATCCTTAGCTGCCTTCAAATTTCGCTGCACAACTCTGATCTTTTCCTCTGTATCCCTAACCAATTCTGGCCCAATCACTGATCGCTCGGATAACTCGGTCCAACAAACCGGAGTCCTACACTGCCGACCATACAAAGCCTCATACGGTGCCATACCGATGCTCGACTGATAACTGTTATTGTAGGCAAACTCCATAAGCGACACATATCTGTCCCAACTACCCGAAAAATCCAAGGCACAAGCCCTCAGCATATCCTCCAAAATCTGCATAACTCGCTCAGACTGACCATCTATCTGAGGATGGAATGCTGTACTGAAGTTCAACTTGGTACCCAAAGCTCTCTGCAACTCTTTCCAAAGCTTAGATGTGAACCTTGGTTCCCGATCTGAAACTATGGACAACGACACTCCATGCAACCGAACTATCTCATCCACATAGATACTGGCCAACCTGTCCATCGAATAATCCATTCTCACTGGCAAGAAGTGAGCTGACTTCGTAAGCCAATCCACTATCACCCAAACTGAGTCATGCTTCTTCTGAGTCAAAGGCAAACCGGAAACAAAATCCATGGCGATGTCATCCCACTTCCACTCGGGAACGGGTAAAGGCGTGAGTAATCCCGAAGGGACTTAGTGCTCAGCCTTTACCTGCTGACATGTCAGGCACTTGGACACAAAGTCCACTATGTCCCTCTTCATACCGGACCACCAATAAAACTGCTTCATATCCCGATACATCTTTTCACTACCAGGATGCATAGTAAAAACCGTACTATGCGCCTCTCTCAAAAGCTGTCTTCTTAACTCTTTATTCCCCGGCACACATAAACGGTTTCTAAACAGAAGAACTCCATCCTGAACTAAGAACTCTGACTGCTTGCCCAAACTAACTTCTTGCACAATCCGCTGAAGCTTTTCATCAAACCTCTGAGCATCAACTATCTTCTGTCTCAAGGTAGGGTTCACTCTCAACTGAGCCAACAAGGCTCCATCTGGACCAAATCTCCATCTAAACCGCCTCAGAAATAAATCGGAAATCGACTTCCGACTCAAAGCATCCGCAACTACATTGTCCTTACCCGGATGGTAATCCACAATGCAGTCGTAATCCTTAAACAACTCGAGCCAACGACGCTGTCTCATATTCAACTCCTTCTGCGTGAGGAGATACTTTAAACTCTTGTGATCCGTAAATATCCTACATCTCTCCCCATACAGATAATGGCGCCAAATCTTTAAAGCAACGATTACGGCCGCCAACTCTAGATCATGAGTCGGATAATTCCTCTCATGCGGCTTCAACTGTCGAGAAGCATAAGCTACCACCTTACCTTCTTGCATCAGAACACAACCCAGACAAACACCCGAAGCATCGCTATACATAACAAACTCCTTACCTGAGATGGGTTGAGTCAGTATAGGAGCTTCAACTAGCAATTTCTTCAACTGCTCAAAACAAGTCTGACATCTGTTGGACCACTCAAACTTAACTCCTTTTCTCAACAACCTGGTCATCGGAGCAGCCAAAACGGAGAAACCCTTAACAAACCGACGGTAATAACCCGCCAAACCGAGGAAACTCCGCACTTCCTGAACATTCCTAGGCGCTTTCCAATCCACTATTGCCTCAATCTTGGCCGGATCCACTTGGATACCCTTAGCTGAAATTATATGGCCCAAAAATGACACTTCCCGAAGCCAAAAATCACACTTGCTAAGCTTAGCAAACAGCCGATGATCTCTCAAAACTTACAAAACTAACCGAAGATGCTCCTCATGCTCGTTCTCATCCTTGGAATACACCAAGATATCATCTATAAACACCACCATAAACCGGTCTAAGTATGGCCTGAACACTCTATTCTTCAAGTCCATGAATGCCGCTGGACCATTGGTCAAACCAAACGGCATGACAAGGAACTCATAGTGGCCATACCGAGTCCGAAATGCAGTCTTAACCACATCCTCATCCTTAACACGAAGCTGACAATACCCCGATCGAAGATCTATCTTGGAAAACACACCTGCACCCCGAAGCTGATCAAACAAATCCTCGACTCTAGGCAACGGATACTTATTCTTCACTGTAACCTTATTGATCTGCCTGTAGTTGATACACATCCTCAAGGATCCATCATTTTTCTTAACAAACAAAACCGGAGCTCCCCAAGGAGATATGCTGGGTCGGATAAACCCCTTATCCAATAGCTCTTGTAGTTGAGTTTTAAGTTCTCTCAACTCTACAGGAGCCATCTGATAAGGTGCTTTCGATACAGGTGCGGTACCTGGCATAATCTCTATGGCTAACTTAACTTCTCTCTCCGGAGGCAACCCAGGCAAATCACTCGAGAAAACATCACTAAACTCCCGTACCACAGGGATATCCTCAATCCTCACTTGATCCCTCTTGGAATCCAAAACCACAGCTAGGAAAGCCTCACAACCCTTCCTAATAAACCTCTTGGCTTGCATTGCTGAGATCACATTATTCATAGAACTAGCTCCCAAACCTCTTATAAACACTGGAAATTTGTTCCTATCCCGAAGCACAAGGGTCTTCCTATGGCAGTCCACCACAGCCTTATGCTTACCCAGCCAGTCCATACCCAAAATCAGGTCAAACTCTTTGAAAGGTAACTCTATCAAGTCCGCGGGAAACTCAACTCCCTCAACCAACAGGGGACAACTCCTATAAACTCTACTCACATTGACACTATGCCCTAATGGATTGGTCACACATAACTCATAGTCTAACTGATTTACCACATGCAACTTATCAATAATCTTATCCGTGCACAAATATGAGTGTGTGGAACCAGGGTCTATTAGAGCATACAATTCAGTGTCATGGAGTAGGAACTTACCAGCAATCACATCAGGGGTATCGTGCTCCTCTCTAGCCCTCACAGTATAGGCTCTGGCTGCGACTGGTGGAGGACGCTCAACTATCTCCGAAACAGCTCCATCTCTAGGTCGACCGCCTCGACCTCTACCTCGGCCCCTACCACGGGCAGCCTGAGTAGCATTTGATCCTACTCCGCTAGCCCCTCTCTGGAGACCTAAATCCTCACTCATCTGTGGACAATTAGCCAGACGGTACTCGGTGCTCCCGCATCTAAAACACCCACCAGTGAGCCACCTACACTCACCCCGGTGAGCCTTACTGCAGTGCGAACAAATGGGCATAACCTCAGATCTACCACCCCTGCTAGAACCAGACTCAGCTGCCGAACCCTGCCTTCTACCCCTCGTGGCCGAACCAGATGATAACTGATCTTGCGGATCCCTTGCTCTCTTACCGAAAGAAGAAGAAGAACGACCCCTAAACTGATTCCTCCTCTGAGCTCTCTCTCTCAGCACCGACTCTGACCTTTCAGCCCTCATGGCAGCATCTGCAATCTGATAGTAGCTCACCCCTGGCGTGCTCATCAAGGAGATCAAAGCTACCCTTAAGGATTCATTTAACCCAGCCTCAAAATGCTTGCATCGAAAATCATCTGTCATGACTCCTCACGGAGCATATCGGGACAACCGATTAAACTCTTTCTCATAATCCAAAATCGACATAGCCCTCTGCTTCAAACTCAGAAACTACGCCCATCTCGTATCCTTGTAGGTCTGAGCTACATACTTCTTCGTGAATTCCTCCCCAAAGAATTCCCATGTAACCGGATCGGGCATCTGAGGTTGTCTGCACACTAGTTCCCACCATTCATACGCCGACCCTTGAAGCAAGGCCACAGCACATTCTGCTTGCAACTCCAGAGAACACCTAACTTCTCTCAAAGCCCTCTTCACCTTATCTAACCACCTCTCTGCCAATTCAGATTCATCCAACCTAGTTCCATAAAAATCTTCGGCCCCAGCTTTCCTTAAGTTCTCCATGGGAGGGCTGGGGGCAACCACTCTCTCCAAGACCCTCGCCATGTCCTGTGACAGCCTGAACATGGCCAAAAGGCATGGCAGCAGCCTCGGGCTGGACCCTAGCAGCTTGAGCCAACATAGTAATAGAAGGATCTCTAGCTTGAGGGTTCACACTTTCAGCGGACTCCTCAAGCGATCCACGAGCAGAATTAGAAGCCATCCAAGCAAACAAAGAGAACCGCATCAGCCAACACAGCCCTAGACATAGACGTACCCATACACAGCATCACATGAACAACACCCAGAAACGCCTAAACCGGGCTCTGATACCACAACTTGTAACACCCCCTACTCATATGTAGGCGATCCTATCCGATAAGGAGTGAGATGTCGTATGGGTAAAGGTGTCACCACGCAGATACAGAATATACATACATTCATACATAAACATACATACCGAAATACAGGGTAAATAAAATTTTACAAAACCATTCACGAAAGAAGCTGATCATGCATTAATATAACGGAAAACATTACATTACTGTTTGATCAACCCAAAAGTACAAAAGATAATTACATACCCCAAAATATACACTTATACATATGCGGAAGCTATTACAAAATTATCAAAAGAGAGTTCTATACAAAAAGAATCATCAAGCTACAAAATTAAGCACTACACTAAAACCCAGCTGTGTTGGCTTGGTTGCGACGACTCTCCCAAGGCAAACTCTTTCCGCACCTGCACGGGAAACACACCATGCTAAGCGATAAACACTTAGTGGGGAAACACACAAATCAAATGGACAGCCATTCACAATGGTCGTCAAACAAACACATGCAGATGGCATAGTCAGAAATACGCATTAGATAAGAGTATGAGCATACGAACATATAAGTCATACATTTGATATAACATAACTGCCTTCAAAATATCACATTAATAAACATAGTCGGATAATACATTCTCATAATTAGCAAAATAATTCAACACAGTAAGGCGCCTGTACGACTCAAAGTAGTGGATAACGAGTGAACGGGCAGTACTTTACGGGTACGAGCCGATTACAGACAGTACCTTACGGGTACGAATCGAAAACCAATTTACTTTATCATTAGCAAAACGTTTTATAAAGGGAACTTAAACAAGATCAAAATACATAGAGGGTTCGTGAGGAACCAAACGGGACCTGATCGGGGTCCAAACTGAACAGAGGCTGCAGCTATAAGACTTTATTAGGCAAGCCTAACTATCCACTTAATTGACTTGCAGGCTAAGATGCACAGTTAAAGTCCATAGATTAATTATAGCGAGCAAAGAGTTCACATCCTTAGATAAATCAGTACATGCACAAGTATGGCTCATATTAAGTGATATTGTGTGCTAAAATCCATAATTTAACATTCCTAAAACGTGTGAAATAAACAGGATTTTATTGCAAAAACAGGGTAGGTCACAGTGGTAATCAGGTTGGTTGCCACCGTGACATGCCCAGGGATCTCGGCAGAATGCAAGTCTGGGGTACCTCACGGTGGTAACCCATCTGGTTGTCACCGTGACATACCCAGACTCCAAAACAGAATGCACTTTTGGGGTACCTCACGGTGGTAACTCATATGGTTGCCACCGTGACATACCCACTGTCCAAAACATAATTTAAAGTCTGGACACCTCACGGTGGTAACCAGATTGGTTGCCACTGTGACATATTCAAACTCACGGCATAATGCATCTGGTGTGTGCCTCACGGTGGTAACCAGATTGGTTGCCACCGTGACCCATGCCCAGATGCAATATCCAAGAGCAATTTTCAGATCATTCAAGCCAAAAATCCCAAAATCTCTCATATCAACCAAAATATCCTCACTCCAATAATAAAATTAAACCAATCAAACATCAATAAATCATGCCATAAACAAATCCTACTCATGAATTCAAAGAACAACATCAATTTACATAATCAATCTCAACACTATTCATACCACATTTCCATCAATCTCACATTTGGTTCAAAACTCACAATCAAGGTTCAATAAACAAAGAGGACCAAAACCATAACATAATAACCAATTAAAACATCAAGAACATCAAGAATTTCCAGAAATTCATCAAGAACACATATGGACATTTTTACATTTAAGAGTAGAAAATTCCCAAACCTTGCAATCCTTAGCTCCAAATTAATGAACTCCACTAGATCCAACCTTCTCTTTGCCCTTTGGCTCACGAGGAGGTTCAACTAAGCAACAAACCACAAAAACACATAAAACACAACCCTAAATTAAAAACCCAAAACCAGAAAATGCAAAGAAGAAGAAGAAGAAGAAGAATAAGAAGAAGAAGAACTTGGACTACACAAGAGAGATGCATAAACTTACTAAGGAAAAGCAAGGAGATGATTGATTTCCACCACTTGAGGCTTGAATCCCAACTAGGGCACCACAATGAAGGAGAAGAGAAAGAAGAAATAGGAAGAGAATCGTTACTTATTGTAAAACATTTGTCCTACGACAGGAACAAGTTCAAGATGCAATTCAGCAACGCTCACAGACTTCTGATTATGTTGATGCGAATAAAATCTATTGTGAAGTGTCTGGTGGTAGAGACTAGCGAGGACGGATATTTGGCTTAGGTTCTTTGGCCAAATCCTGTTACTCGCATTCCTCAAGTTCAAGTACTGCCGCATCACATAGACGGTCTGAATCCAGGCGAGTCCATGAACTTGAGAATACTGTAAATGAGCTGATATCTGAATTGCAACAGTCACAGACCCGATGGCAGCAATCTCTCGACTTCATATTTGAGCTGCGCAATGAGATGGCAAATTTGAAGGGTATGGTGTCATCGCAGCAGTCTGATCGTACTTCTCAGCCGCCGCCATCAGCTTAATTAGTTATGATTTTGTATTAGATATGGATATTATGTTATTACATAATTACTAACTTTATAACTAGTACAATTTTTAAATTCGACTATTATTGGATATTAAAATTTAGATATCATCTTCATTTGCTCATTATTTTGCAATTAATTTTACATTATAAAAAAATAATTGTTAATTAAGGGGGGAAAACTTGTTTAGTTTCCCGACGGAAGTCCAATTTCCGTCGGGAATTATTTCCCGACGGAAGTATAATTTCCGTCGGGAATTATTTACCGACGGAATAGAGTATTCCGTCGGTAATAATTCTCGACGGAATACACTATTCCGTCGGGAATTTCCCGACGGAAATTTTCCATCGGGAAAATTTCCCTACGCCTCTATTACCGACGGAAAATATTCCGTCGGCATTTTATTTTCCCGACGGAAATTACACATTTTCCGTCGGTAATTTCCGTTGGGAAATGTGTGTTTTCTTGTAGTGCTAGTATCTCACAAGTTACCATACAGTAAACAGATTGGTAATTTTTTTTTTTTCATATAAGACAGTCGCACATATATAATAATAATGCAGTCTATACATAATTATGTTAAATATTCACACTTACACATACACATAATCGTAAGTCCGTGCGTTCAAATTTCTAACTTTGTCTAACTCGATCATATACATGCCATGTCTATTTCCTTATGCTTGATTTCCATTACTTCTTCCCATTCGACAATAACACATCGGCCACAATCTTTCCACCTTTTTTAACCTGTGCATGGTAAAAACTCTATGCGCTGAGCATTAAAATATCCAATTGTGGATACATATCCTAAAGTTTCCATAATTCATATACATAATTATGCACACACACAAGCATACTTGTTCTAATACTACGTAAGTATTAATTCTCTCATTATATTTATTAATCACTTAGTTTAATACTTATAAATATTTACATTTTGTTTAACTTTTTCGGCATTATTGGCTTTATTATCCTTGTTACTGCTAGGGTTACCTTTATTAACTTAATTACCGTTATTACAAGCACCACCATTAATTTCTTTTCCTATCTTTTCTTTTTATTTAACCCATTTCATTTTAATTGTGGATTACAAATTTCATTTATCAAAAGTCATCCACTCAACTACTTCTGCTTACCTTTACTAAGTTATACTTCTGATACATTAATTTTCTTTAATTTACTAAATTACTTTATAATTTATTCTTTACCATTCATTGTTGAATTTTTATTTTATACTACTTATCTTTTATTTACAATTATCTTATTACCATTTATTTTATTTCTTTTCAATCCTCCTTTATAATTATTACATTACTCATTATTTTTATCATTTACACTATGCTTTTTATTTACTTATATACCTATCAAATTAATTAGGTATAACTACAGAACATCAAACTTACTTAGTCATAATATTTATACTACAATTATTGTTATCATTATAATTTCTAACATTTGCTTTTAATTACCTAACCTTTTAGTATCTATAACAAAATTTATTGTTATTATTATTAACACTTATATTAACCTTAAGGCTATTCACTATTTCTGTTAGATTATGCGCCTAATTTGCATTTTACTATTATAGTTTTATAACTTAGTTCCATAATTCATTTTCATTTTTTATATCATTGTTATTATTTTCCTTTATTATTGACATTTATACTTTTACTAGCATTTTACGACACCTGCACTAATTTCGCTTTCCTTTTATATCCACATATATTACCTTAATTCCTTGGATTCTGTTTATTTAAAATTTTGTTCTTTATTTATCCATACTTATTCCTTTGCCATTTCTTGACTAGTATTCATTTTTATTTTACAATTTTACATATAAAACATTCATAATTCTCTATTTACTAAACCATATACATTTAGATAAGCAGTAGTCATAAATAGTCTCAGTATTCAATTTAGCATGCTTCATAATTATTCATTCTTTATCTTCATTCAATCTTTATCCCCAATCAATCACATTCAATTTACATAACTTATGCCCTACATTAATTTACTTATATTAATATTATTATCAATGTTATTATTATATTTATTCATCCATTTAAATCATTATGTCCACATTATACTTAGTAATTACACTTACTAGTTACCTTTTTACCTAATTTGCAATTTAGCTCTTCCTTTAATATTATTATTGTTAAATTACAAATTAGTCCTTTAACTTTACTCAATTTATAGTTTTATCCTCCAATTTATCCATAATTACAATTATGCCATTACTTATCTATGTTTCACATTTAACTAATTATTAGACTTGTAAAATTTCTATTTAGTCCCTAATTATCATTACTATGCCAAATTGCCTTTTTAGTCTTTATACTATCATTATTTTACCTAGCTTAATATTAGTAAATTTTATATCTTTACATATATATTAATTTACTTATTATATAATTTTATACTTAAGTTTATTCCATGATTATCATTATTTATCAGTTAAATATTCCATTATCACTTAGTTACACTATTAATTCTTACATTATCATTTAATTACATTTTAATCATTTAGTTAGCACTATTATTGTAAATTTACATTTTAATCCCTAACCTTTCATTGAATTACATTATCGCCCTCCATTTTCATTTATTTACAATAATGTCACTAATTAATTTTATTTTCATATTAATCTCATTATTTTGACATACAAATTATCGTTTAGTACTTTATATATTATTATGTCACTAATTAGTCATTTTTACTTTTATATCATTATTTTACATGTTAAATTGTTATTTAATCTCTAAATCTCATTCTTATATCAATTTACCTTATTACCTTTCCCTTTTCATTTATTTACAATAATGTTATTAAATAATCTTGTTTCTACAATTAATTCATTATTTAACTTACAAATTACCATTTAATCCTTAAAATATTATTTTCACACCAAATTATATTTTAGCCCTTATACAATAATCAATTTGCTTATTTTACCAATTTATTCATATTTTCTCTTATTTAACTCTATTAACTATTAAATTTACATTTTTGCCATTTTGCCCCTAATTCTTTTTAAACTTTTACAACTAAATCTTTTTCACTCTATTCCTTATATTAACTCCCATTTACTCATTTTCAATTCACTTTTACCATTTTGCCCCTAGTATCAATCTGGTAAAAATCTCTGAACCGAATACACTGGATGTGGACCCCACAGGTCCACCACATTTTAAAGTGACCCCAACGGACCACCCGTACATTTAACCCTATTAACTATTAAAGTTACATTTTTGCCATTTTGTCCCTAATTCTTTTTAAACTTTTGCAATTAAATCTTTTTCACTCTATTCCTTATATTAACTCCTATTTACTCATTTTCAATTTACTTTTACCATTTTACCCCTTGTATCAATACTGTAAAAATCTCCGAAGAGGATACACGGGGCGCAGACCCCACAGGTCCACTACATTTTAGAGTGACTCCAAAAGACCACTCGTACATTTACATTTCATTTCATTGGAAATTTCAACATTTCAACATTCTATCATTTCAGTAGACCGTCATTGTCCTACTGTTGCGAGTCGTCATGACTCGCTACCAAGGTATAGGTGTCCCTATTGCTAGCCAACTATATCCTGGGATAGATTTGACCACCAGACCACTACTAAGGGCAAATAAAATTATTCACTTCATTAAATAACCATAAAATACTTTGTTTACATTAATTCACTTTATTAATTCTATAAAACACTATTCAGCTAATAAAACATTGTCATTTCAATTTCATTCCTTTTCCATCAAATCAATTCCAAACCATTCATTATTTAATTCCAACATTCTTTATGCCATAGATTCATTTTAACATAACTCATTCCACAATTTTCAATTTAAACATAATACAATATTATGCTTAAATATATTCATATATACTCTATTAATTCCAAATAAATTAACATACACTTAATTTTCATTCTTTATTCATTTTATGCCATTACACTTAGTTAATTAACTAAATACACTATAATTTATTTATGTTCATTATTCGGCCTAACCTATTTTATTCTTCTTATTTTTATTTTTCGTTCATTGTTCATTTATCTACTTAAATTACATATTTTTAAACCAAAATATACAATTAGATTTCATTAAATCACAAAGTTTATATTCAAGTATACATAACATACCATTCGGCCTAATCACCAATTCATCCTTAAAATTATTTTTCATTCCTTTAATCATTAATTTAACTAGGTTAAATGAAATTCATCATAAATATACCATTACTTTAAATGAAACCCTAAGGTATACCATTGTATACTTGAAATATACATTCGGCCTACATGATGTCCCTAATATAAAATTTATTTCTTTTCATTTTAATCATTCAAAATCATATGTTTAACCTTCCTAAACATGTCTATCAAATTTATTTCAATTAAACATGCATAAATCACATACATACAATATGAACATAATCTAAATCCATATATAATTAATGGAAAGAATGAGATATTGTATCCACTGACCTCATTTTCTTGTTCTAGACCTCTTAAGCATTCTTTCCTTGCCTTTTCTCCTTGAAACACCATCACCTCTTTTATGTTCCTTAAGTGGCCGAATATATACATCAAAGAAACCACCATCAATTTGCTTCCTTTATTCAATCCAATAACATAAATACACTCTACACATCCTAAAGTACCTATTTGAAACTTTAAACCAAATTAAAAACCTCAAATTTATGCTCTAACTTTCCATCCTTGATTTAATTCACTTCTTTTACCACAATTGAAGACTAGAGGCTACTACCATCTAATAGAGGAGCTAAACTTTGCCTAAGAGGTTGGAATTTAGTAAGAAATTAGAAGAGAATAGAAGAAATTTGGTAGAGAGAACATGAAGGAGCATTAGGCTAAAGGAAGAGGGAGGGAGAGATGGAGAGAAATGGGAAGAATTCTGATATTTAAAGCTATTTATAGGTCTCTTAATGGGCTGGGCTTGGTCTAACCAAGTTAGGCTAACCAATTTTAAGCCCATTTAGGTAATTAGGTCCATAAAGCAATTTCAATTTATTTTTCTCACTTCCCAAATTTAATTTCTCCCACAAATGATTCTAACATTCTCCAAATATATTTATTAGGATCAAAGAATATTTTTAGGTCAACCGGACACCATTTTTCGGTCCAGTAATTTCTTACCAGCCTGATAATCCAATTTTCTGTCTCACCGTAAAATTTATTTTTCATCACCATATGATTCCCCTCATTATCTAGAGAAAATATATGATTTCATATAATTGTTCTGAACTCCGTAGCACCATTTAGAGCCCGATCAACTCTTAGTAAAATCGGTCAATTAATCTGCAGTCAACTGGTCCAACCGATTCGATTCTCTAATTGAACCAATCTGGTACACCATTCATCATTCCCATTCCTTTTTCTCTTAATAGCCTATTTAACCTTGGTTTCAACTCAATCAAAATCTATTTTCTGTCCGGTTTAATTGAACCGGTCCGATTCACTAATTTTTCAGTGTTACTATAAAATTACTTTTTCACTACCAAATTGTTCTACATGTTATTCTAAGTCTATTTATGCCTTCAGATAATTTTCCAGATGACATTTGCTATTTTTAAAGTCCGGTCAAACCTCGGTCAAAACTAGTTATTATTTGAATCAAGCCCGAGGCTTTTTCTTTTTTGACTTTTGGGGACCCATTTGACCGCATTTTCACTCCAAATTACATCCTTGGACTCCTTATAATTGGTAGTTTATAATAATCCAATAAAATATTTTTTGCCCTAGGTTGATACAATTTTGCTTTAGTGTTACTATTCATGGCCCAGAATCACTATTCACAAAAGTAATCATTTTGGGCCATTACATCAAAGTTACTCAATGGGAATACTGATGCCTATTTTCATAGGTGGAGAATTCAAAATCCCCAAAAACTTTTGAATTTTTAGCCGACAGACGGCCATCACTCTCCGAGAGACGTCCATCTGTCACCGTTTTTCCTTATCCCACTTGTCGCTCTCTTGCTTGGCGCCCGCCCCTGGCTATCCATGAATTACTAGATGATACTCGTCGCTAGGTGAGCCACGGGCACCATTAGCGAGTCACAGGCCAAGTGGCATTTTCGTAAATTTTTGAGCTCGTTTGAGAGATGCCCGTCGGTTAGTGAGAGATGCCCGTCTGTTAGTGAGAGATGCCCGTCCGTTACAATTTTGTAGAACATAGTCAATTTTTGCAGCGGTTAATTAATGACCAGATTTAATTCTCTGATCAAATCTAGAAAGGAAGCAAGTGGACAACCGTCACCCTTAAAAAGGGTGGAAAACTTTGATAAAGGGGGCTCTTTGGTTTTTTTGGGTTTTTCTGGGGAAACGAAAGAGAAAGAAAAGAAAGAACCAAGAAAACAAAGAGAGAAAAAAAGAAAAGGAAGAAAATAGGACTCCTCTTTTATAGGGTTTTTTTGGGTTCTTTCATTGATTTCTCAAGCAAACACACCAAAGGAATGAGGTATTAAGATAGAAAACTAATTTCTTGGCTCAAATCCTCCATTTTCCATCAAAACATAGTAAAGGTTTTTAAAGAAAGAAAAAAAATTCGGTTTTGGTTCCAAAAGTGAAATCCAAAGGAGATTACAAGCATATTTTCATTCTTCAAAAGATCAAAAATAACCTGAGGGTAATATACTGGGCTTGACATCTTGTTTTAACACCATTTGAGCATTATGTGATTTTTGGATTTATCTGCCTCAAATATGTGATCTTTGGTATTTCTCTATTTTTGTTACCTTAAATGTGATTTTAAGGCTTCAAAAATGATTTTGATGTGTTTTTAGGCTTTAATATGCATGATTTTAGGTGTTGGCATGAAAATGATTTAAAAGGTGGGTTTTAATGGAGTTTCCTGCCTTTTTTGTGTTCTACATGTGAAAGACGAGAAGACGGGTTGAGAGACGCCTGTCACTCATAGCAAGGGATGGGACGTTACGCGATCTCTCCTTCCCGTCCGTCGCTCTTCCTGCTTGCCCGTCTCTCTCTGTTGTGCCCGTCTGTGGGCCTTGTTTTGGCCATTTTCAATTGTTTTTTTCTTTTCTTTGTCCTTTATGTTAATTGCATGATTTAGTTTATTTTCCTTCAATGTATATACATACACACACACACATATATGTGTGTGTGCGTGTGTATATATATATGTATATATATGTGTGTGTGTGTGTGTGTGTGTGTGTGATCTTTATCATGGCCTTTATATTTCCAAATGTGATTATATATTTATTTAAAAGTTTTTTTTTTTTAGTGTTTGTCTTTTATTAATAATGATTAAATACTAATTTATTTGTTTCTTTTTTTTGTGGGCTAAAATGCCCTCACACATGTATGTACATCCCTACGAGCCAAGATCTGGAGATTAGGATGCATAAATAGCAAGTGGAATTAGTAATTTCTATTGTCCTATAATTTAATTTTACTTGTTTTTATTTTTGACTATAATAATAAAGATTTTTCAACCGTATTAAAAAAGAACCATCACACAAAATGGTTTTATATAAATAAAATGGGACTTTTCAAAACACAATGGACCAATGTCCAATTTTTCTATCCCAAAAAGGCACTTAAAAGGAAGGGTTCTTATTTTCTCAAAATGGGATCACTCATCCCGGTTTTCTCAAAAGTTATCCAAGAACTCTTCACTTCTTTTTTGTAAAAAATGCATGCAGTGACCAATGTGCCCATCTAAACGAATTCGCCGTTTTATGTATGTTTATCTTTTCTTTTTTGTAGGATAATTTTACTATAATTTGAGATTATTGTAATGAATTTTATTTGCTAGCTTTTTTACATGCTTGAGTGCGCTTTTAATTTATTTGGATAACCCGTGTGAGAAAAGAGATAAAACTTAGTCCTAAAAACTCAATTATATAATCACTTAACTAAGGCATAAGTTAGAATGATGTCCCAAACCCTTTCTGGTTTCGGCTTCATGGGGTTAGATTTTCTTTTCCAATATTTTATTAGGTGGCGACACCATAATATCTAGCTCTTGGTGCCCACATAAACGCTCTCGTAAGTTGATCATCAACAGTGGATTTAGGACACCCTTCTCTATTGTGAAGCAACCAATTTTCAAGAGTTTAAAAAAGACCTCATATCCATTCTTGGGTCCTAAAAGCGGGCTTCCGAAATCCACGGGGTTCACACTCTTTTAATTTTTCATTTGGAATTTCGGATGACATGTAGTAGTAAATTTGTTCAGCATAAGTCTATCTTAAAAAAAAATTCACTAATTAATTTGAATGGTATAAGAATAAAGAAAACGTCGCTCAAAATTTTTTAACCCAGTTACATTCAAAAAAAACTTCATAAATATGCACTCACTCTGAGCATAAAAACCATAATCACAAAATTGCGAATTGTTCACACTATCGATTAACCATACAGATGTCTGTAAGTATAGCAATTAAGGATGCGGTAAAATATAAAATACAAATACCCAAATTGTTTTGTAATATTTATATTGTTGATATTTACATTTACTCTTAGGGCGTGTTCGGGCTGTCTTTTGTTTTCAGTTTTTTGTTTTTTTTTCTAAAAATAAAACAAAAACGCTTTTTTTTGTTTTTGTTAAAAAAATGCAGAATGTGTTTTAAGATTAAAAAATAAAAACCATTAAACTGCAAAAGTTGGTTTTTAGGGTTTTATCTACAATTTATTATTTTAATTTTTATATTTTTCTTATTTTCCTTTCTTAATTTATAAATTTTATATTTCTACCTCTAAAATTACAATTTTACCCTTATATTCTTCTTTTAATTATAAAATTATAATTTTGCCGGTCTTATTTTTCATTTTCTTCATATTTACATTTTTGCCACTAAAGTTTCATATTTTACTAGATTTACCATTTTACCCTTGTAAAATCTCGTCCTTTTGCCAAATTACTATTTTAGTCCCTAAAGTTCCATCTTTATAGCAAAATTACCATTTGGTCCCTAAAATTTCTTCTGTTATTCAAAATTATATGCTTACCTCTAAAATTCTATATTATGCTCATTTTTTTACGATTTTGTCCCAAACTTTATATTTTATTACTATTTAGTCCCTAAAATTTAATTTTATGTCAAAATTACCATTTTACCCTTAGTTTGACCTTTTTGATACATAACTTTATCAAAATGCACAATCATATAAACTCTTTATTTGTAGAATATGCAAATAAAAATATTGTACTAGGAGATGATCAACAAAATAGTAAAACCGGCATTTCAGAGTCACGTGAAATTGTTGATATAAATGCATGTCAACTTTGTCAAATAAACAATATTCGAAATGAAATAACATAGACATTGTGGTTAAATTATAATAATGGATATTTATATTGTTATTTTTTCTTAAAGAGTCATTGATTTTTCTGGTTATTATGACTTTTTTTTAATGAATTTTGCATTTCATTAAATATTTATTATTTAATATTAATAATTAGTTAATATATGCACAATATCTATTAATGGATATTAGAAACATTATAATTAAAAATTGTGATACCGTTTTTAAATTTAGAAAATAATTTTTCAAAAATAAATAACAAAAATTAAAAATAGTTTTTGGATTTTAACAAATTAAAAACCAAAAACCTACAACCTTACCAAACAAACCCTTGATTATTGGTTGGTTTTTTATATAATCTAAATTGTTCCTAAATGTATTTACTTTAATATAGACAAAGTTTTTCTATGTGGACTAAATCTTTATACCTGTATATAGGGTTAATTTCACTCTTGGTCTCTGAACTTATATTCAAATAACACTAATATAATGAAAAAAAAAATTCTCTTAAAATCACTGAACGTAGAACATGTATACAGAAAAGTTTAAGGGCCTTCGAGAGAGGTTCATAGAATAAAAGTGGGTCTTCAGGGCCCTCCCGGGGTTCGGCGCGCATCACAACCATAACCCATATAAATATTTTGTAAATTTTAGAATGGGTTGTATGGGTTATAATAATCCATCAAAATTATGAAAAAAATGGATTAGATGGGTTAGATTAAATGGTTTGGACGGGTTATACCATTTTTGAATGCCCCTACCATCTACCTTGCATCAGATGATAAAAATCTCACATGAGGGGCAGTTGGTGACGATCAGAGTAGCTAGGGAGAATTAGGTATCCATACTGGAGATTGCAAAGCAACCCCTTAATAGGTTTCATGCGGCTGTGATTAGTAAGGAGGAAGATATCGCAGGGAACACTAGTATAGCAATAATCACCTACTCAATTCTAAAATAATAGCATTAACAAGGCATAAGTGAAAACATGAACCGTGCACTAGTGAGAAACCATACAGAATAAGACAAAAAAATCATTTCAAAAAATAGGGTAGAAAATAGGGCAGCGAGGAGTTACTGTCACGAGTCGTGCTTAGTGTCATGACTCGTGCAATGTCAAGACTCATGACACAAGATGCACGAGTCATGCCAGGCCTCATGACTCGTGAGGAAGGCTAACGAGTCGTGCTTACCTTGACGACTCGTGAAGAAACTTCACGACTCGCGAGGGAGCTTCACGACTCGAACCCACCACTGTCCAGAGAGCATTTACACGATGGTATGAAATTCTTTACCGCCGTGTGGCTCGACGAACCAGCAAAAACACCAATCCATAATGCATTTACACAGCGGTATGAGTATCCCTTACCGCCATGTAAATCATTCCAAACCCAGATTAATGCAGGAAACATACTAACTTCAACCCAATCTCAACATATCATGCATATAACTTCTAACACTAAACATATGCACTCTACTCATACTTATAATCATGTTTCTAGCAATTATCGCATAATAGCATCAATAATCTAGCAATGATGCTCAAAAACATCAACCCTAGCACTAATTCTATTCTTATACAAATTCAAATTCAACTATAACATGTAAGAAGACATCTACTCAACAACTCAAGGTTCCAGCTTTTAAGAAAATCACAAATATCAACATGCATTGCCATCACTCTCACTAGCATGCAAGGCCATCAAGCCCACTTACACTAACAAATGCATTAATATTACAAAGCACTCAAGATTTCAGAAATTAACACACACATAATCCGAAAAGAATAAGGGCAAACAACTCCCAAACCTCAAAATGAAGCTTCAATCCACTTCCTCTAAGAACCCACTTTCTCTTTGCCTTTACTCTTTCTTCTCTCTTCAGATTCTTGCACAAAACCAAACTAAAATAAACACTAAATCAAACAAGCACATCTACTCAAACCTAGAAAAATGAAGGCCACATGCAAAATTTAGGAGGAGAAAATAAAGCACCATACATCCCATACATACCTTCACAAGGAGTCCCAAAACCTCCTCTAATCCAGCTCAAAAAACTAAGGACACCACCCAAAAGAAAGAGAAGCTGGGAACAAGAAAGAAAGAAACGAGAAAGAGGAAGAAGAGAGAGAGGGCTGCAGGCATGAGCAAGAAGGCAAAAATTTTGCTTTTCTTGGTTTCCCTCTCTCCTTCTCTCAAATCTTCATTTAATGCTCCCAACAACCCAATCCTAGGTGGCATGCTCTAATTGGTCCAAAGTAACAAGTCCTTGACTTATTTCCCTTTGATACTTGGCAAATCTCTAATTGGTCCTTATTAATTACAAATCACTCACTATATAAATATTTTCTTTGTTAGACTATAATTCACTTTCAAGTTAATCCTCAATTAAATCCAATTCCACTTGCACAATTACCAACATACCCATTGTAACACCCCCCACCCATACGTAGGCGAACCCATCCTGATCGGAGTGAGATGCCATAGGAGCAGGGGTGTCACACCAAACAGATCAATACAAAGCGAACATTCATACATCAAAGACATACGGAAATACAGCGAAAATTAAAACTTTTGAGAGCAAAACTGATCATTTATTAGCAGCAATATTCACTACAATAATGTTCTGATCAATTGCCAATACAAAATGATTACATATCCAAAATATACAGAGCGGAAGCTTACAAAATTACTGATACAAAAGAGTTCAATTACAAAAGAATCTTTATAATACAAAAAATAAAGCCCTAACACTAATCCCTCTGTGTTGGCTTGACTGGCGGCGACTCTCCCAAAAATACAGCTCCTTCCGCACCTGCACGGATAAAACACCGTGCTAAGCGATAACGCTTAGTGGGGAAACACTTACCATAAAAGTGGACAGCCATTCACAATGGTCGTCAAAGCATAACACATAAGATATGACATATGCGGATAATCATGTCAGATGTATAATCATGCTTGCATAATAAAGACATACATTCAGAAGCTCATATCCACATTCATATACATTTTAACTGATTTCTCATACTTACCATTGTGCGCATTCGAATATCATATTCTTGTAATCTTTTCAAAGAAGAACAAAACAAATAAAGCACCTGCTGACTCACAATAGTGGATAACGAGTATACAGTGACGGTACCTTATGGGTACAAATCGAACAGTGACGGTACCTTACGGGTACGAGTTGAAAACCATTTTATTTTATCATATTCAAAACATTTTACAGAGGGGACCTTAAACAAGATCCAAATACTTTCAGGGATCGCGAGGATCCAAACAGGGACCTGATCGCGGTCCAAACAGAACAGAGGGCTGCAGCTAAAAGATTATATTAGGCATGCCTAACTATCCACTAGACTGACTCTCGCAGGTCACGCATAATCCAAATCATGTTTCAATTCACAACATATAATTTATCATGCATAATCCATATAATAATAGACATATAATCAAGTTCATATAACATACAGTAGGGAAAAGGCAAGAAAAAGACATTTGAAGTTCATTTGCGAAAAACTGGGCACGCGAGAAAAATAGGGAGAACTGGGATCTTTGTCGTGCTCGCTACTAAGTCGCGCTCGCGACAGTAAGGCATCGGACACGAGTCGTGCTGAAGGACACGACTCGTGTCAGATGTCCCTTCTTTCCAGTCGTGCTCTAAAGTGCGACATACAGAAGATACCTCAATAGCACGAATCGTGTTGTATCAGCACAGAACATGTTGATCTCTCACTTCGCAGATGTCCTGTTGAATTGCACAACTCGCACACGCCAAAGGCAGCATCAGTCATGCTGTTCAAGCACAAGTCGGACGGCTTCACATCTTTAGTGCAAAACACGCGAGAGTTGGAATTCTCATTCTGTCGCGCTCGTGAGAATGTCGTGCTCGCATCAAGAGCGGGATTTCCAATCCTCAGCAAAACGCAGAAAACCCAAAATTTTCCCAATTTAAATCCATTTTGACCCAAATCACTCCACACTCAATCTTACCTCGAATTAAGCTTTCCAAATACCATAACCAACATAAAACAACATATTTCCACAATTAATTCCAAACAAATCATCAATTCATAAATCAATATCTCAATAATTAGAAAATTGCAGCAAAATTCAATTAACTTCACATTTGGTTCAAATAGCTCAATAATTATGCATCAAAACTTATCATAAACCAAAACCCATACCATATATACCAGCATAAGTCGAATGAACATCACATTATTCCAAAATTGCATGCATAACTCAAAACATATGAACATCAATTCAAAGAAAGTTCCCAAACCTGTTAACTCCTATGCTCCAATCTAATGAGCACCACTTCCCGACGCCTTCTCCTTCCCTCTTGCATCAACACATAACCAAGACCGACACCGGAAGCATCGCTGTGCATCACAAACTCTTTACCCGAGATGGGTTGAGTAAGTACAGGAACTTCAACTAACAACCTCTTCAACTTCTCAAAATAAGCTTGACACTTATCCGACCACTCAAATCTGACTCCTTTCCTTAACAATCTCGTCATCGGAGCAGCAATAACTGAGAAACCCTTCACAAACCGACGATAGTAACCCACCAAACCAAGAAAACTCCTCACTTCTTGAACATTTCTAGGCGATTTCCAATCAACAATCACCTCAATCTTAGATGGTCAACTTGAATACCCCTAGCCGAAACAATATGACCCAAGAAAGACACTTCTCGAAGCCAAAAATTGCACTTACTAAGCTTGGCAAACAACCGATGCTCTCTCAGAACTTGCAAAACCAACCGGAGATGCTCCTCATGCTCATTCTCATCCTTGGAATAAACCAAAATATCATCTATGAACACTACTACAAATCGGTCAAGATGTGGCCTGAACACTCGGTTCATCAAATCCATAAAAGCCACAGGTGCATTGGTCAAACCAAACAGTATCACTAAAAACTCATAATGGCCATACCTAGTCCGAAATGCAGTCTTAACCATATCAGTATCCTGAACTCGAAGCTGGTAATACCCCGACCGAAGATCAATCTTTGAAAAGACTCCTGCACCTCTAAACTGATCAAACAAATCCTGGACTCTAGGCAAAGGATACTTGTTCTGCACTGTGACCTTGTTGATTTGCCTATAGTCAACACATCCTCAAAGAACCATCCTTCTTCTTAACAAACAACACTGGAGCTCCCCATGGAGATATGTTGGGTCTGATAAACCCCGTATCCAATAACTCTTGTAGCTGAGTTTTGAGTTCTCTCAACTCTACAGAAGCCATCCGATAAGGTGCTTTCGAAATAGGCAAAGTACCCGGCACTATCTCTATGGACAACTCCACTTCTCTCTCAGGAGGCAAACCAGGAAACTCGCTCGGGAATACATCTCCAAACTCCCGAACAATCGGGATATCGCCAATCTGAACCTAATCATGCTTAGAATCCAATACCACTGCTAGAAAAGCCTCACATCCCTTCCTAATAAACATTGCGGTAATCAAATTATTCAAAGAACTCAAACCTAAACCTTTAACAACCACAGGAGACTGATTTCTATCCCGAAGAACAACTATCCTCCTATGACAATCAACCACGGCCCGATGCTGACCCAACCAATCCATACCCAAAATCAGATCAAACTCTCTGAAAGGCAACTCAATCAAATCTGCTGGAAACTCAACTCCCTCAACCAACAGGGGACAATTCCTATATACCCTACTTATATTGACACTATGCCCTAATGGACTAGTCACACAAATCTCATAATCTAACTGATCTACCTTATGCAACTTATCAATTATCTTATCGGTGCACAAATACGAGTGTGTGGAACCAGGGTCAATTAGAGCATATAATTCAATGTCATGGAGTAGGAACTTACCGGCTATCACATCAGGAGCATCCTACTCCTCCCAAGCTCTCACTGCACATGCTCTAGCTGGGACTGGCAAAGGATGCTCAACTGACTCTGATGCAGCTCCCTCTCTAGGTCGACCGCCTTGACCTCTTCCACGGCCTCTACCGCGACTAGCTTGAGTAGCATTCGAACCAACTCTACTGGCCTCTCACTGATCACCCGAAGCCTCATTCGATCTTGGACAATTCGCTAAAAAGTGCTCGGTGCTCCCACAGCGGAAACACCCACCTGTGAGCCACCTACACTCACCTCTGTACCGCTTGCTACAATGAGAACATTCCGGTAACATCTCAGTCCTTCCACCCGAATTACCCCTACCAGAACCAGACACCATGGTTGAACCCTGTCTTCGACCTCTCGTAGCCGGGCCTGAAGATGACTCATCCTGCAGGTTCCTTAACCTCTTACCCGAGGATGAGGAAGATGAACCTCCACGAGAGGGGTTTCTCCTCTGAGCCCTCTCTCTCAAAATAGATTCTGACCTCTCAGCCCGCACTGCAGCTTGCACAATCTGGTAATACCCCACTCCCAAAGTACTCATCAAAGAAATCAACATCGCCCGCAGCGACTCATTCAAACCGGCCTCAAAATGTCTACACCTGAATTCCTCCGTCAAAATACCTTTTGGTGCATATTTTGCCAAACGATTAAACTCTTTCTCAAATTCAGATACTGTCATGGCTCACTGCTTCAAACTCAAGAACTGCGCCCACTTCGTATCCCTGTAGGTCTGAGTCACATACTTATTTGTGAACTCCCTCTCAAAGAACTCCCAAGAAATTGGGTCAGGCAATTGGGGATGCCTACAGACCAACTCCCAGCAGTCAAAAGCAGACCCTTAGAGCAGTGCCACTGCAAACTCCACTCGCTAATTAGGAGGACACCAGACCTCCCTCAAAGTACGTTTCACCTTATCTAACCACTTCTCAGCATATTCTGACTCATCCAAACCGATCCCATAAAAATCTTCTGCACCAGCTCTTCTTATACTCTCAATCGGGGCCTTAGGGGCTGTCACTCTCTCCAAGACTCGAGCCATATCCTGAGATATCTTAAGCATCGCCTCGAAGGGCATAGCTGCGGCGTCGGGCTGTACCCTAGCAGGTTGAGTCGACATAGAAACAGAAGGATCAACAGCTTGAGGGTCCACACTCTCGGCGGACTCCTCAAGTGACCCACTCACGGAATCAGAAGCCATCTAAACAAACAAAGACAACCGCATCAGCCAACTTAGTCCTAGACATATATACGCATCTATGCATAACAACACCCAGAAATGCCTAAACCAGGCTCTGATACCAAAACCTGTAACACGCCCTATCCATACATAGGCGAACCCATCCGGATCGGAGTGAGGTGCCGTAGGAGTAGGGGTGTCACACCAAACAGATCGATACAAAGCGAACATTCATACATCAAAGACATATGGAAATACAGCGAAAATTAAAACTTTTGAGAGCAAAACTGATCATTTATTAGCAGCAATATTCACTACAATAATGTTCTGATCAATTGCCAATACAAAATGATTACATATCCAAAATATACAGAGCGGAAGCTTACAAAATTACTGATACAAAAGAGTTCAATTACAAAAGAATCTTTATAATACAAAAAATAAAGCCCTAACACTAATCCCTCTGTGTTGGCTTGACTGGCGACGACTCTCCCAAAAATACAGCTCCTTCCGCACCTGCACAGATAAAACACCGTGCTAAGCGATAACGCTTAGTGGGGAAACACTCACCATAAAAGTGGACAGCCATTCACAATGGTCGTCAAAGCATAACACATAAGATATGACATATGCGGATAATCATGTCAGATGTATAATCATGCTTGCATAATAAAGACATACATTCAGAAGCTCATATCCACATTCATATACATTTTAACTGATTTCTCATACTTACCATTGTGCGCATTCGAATATCATATTCTTGTAATCTTTTCAAAGCAGAACAAGACAAATAGAGCACCTGCTGACTCACAATAGTGGATAACGAGTATACAGTGACGGTACCTTATGGGTACAAATCGAACAGTGACGGTACCTTACGGGTACGAGTTGAAAACCATTTTATTTTATCATATTCAAAATATTTTACAGAGGGGACCTTAAACAAGATCCAAATACTTTCAAGGATCGCGAGGATCCAAACAGGGACCTGATCGGGGTCCAAACAGAACAGAGGGCTGCAGCTAAAAGATTCTATTAGGCATGCCTAACTATCCACTAGACTGACTCTCGCAGGTCACGCATAATCCAAATCATGTTTCAATTCACAACATATAATTTATCATGCATAATCCATATAATAATAGACATATAATCAAGTTCATATAACATACAGTAGGGAAAAGGCAAGAAAAAGACATTTGAAGTTCATTTTCGAAAAACTGGGCACGCGAGAAAAATAAGGAGAACTGGGATCTCTGTCGTGCTCGCTACTAAGTCGCGCTCGCGACAGTAAGGCATCGGACACGAGTCGTGCTGAAGGACACGACTCGTGTCAGGTGTCCCTTCTTCCCAGTCGTGCTCTAAAGTGCGACATACAGAAGATACCTCAATAGCACGAGTCGTACTGTATCAGCACAGAACATGTTGATCTCTCACTTCGCCGATGTCCTGTTGAATTGCACAACTCGCACACGCCAAAGGCAGCATCAGTCATGCTGTTCAAGCACAAGTCGGACGGCTTCACATCTTTAGTGCAAAACACGCGAGAGTTGGAATTCTCATTCTGTCGCTCTCGTGAGAATGTCGTGCTTGCATCAAGAGCGGGATTTCCAATCCTCAGCAAAACGCAGAAAACCCAAAATTTTCCTAATTTAAATCCATTTTGACCCAAAGCACTCCACACTCAATCTTACCTCAAATTAAGCTTTCCAAATACCATAACCAACATAAAACAACATATTTCCACAATTAATTCCAAACAAATCATCAATTCACAAATCAATATCTCAATAATTAGAAAATTGCAGCAAAATTCAATTAACTTCACATTTGGTTCAAATAGCTCAATAATTATGCATCATAACTTATCATAAACCAAAACCCATACCATATATACCAGCATAAGTCGAATGAACATCACATTATTCCAAAATTGCATGCATAACTCAAAACATATGAACATCAATTCAAAGAAAGTTCCCAAACCTGTTAACTCCTATGCTCCAATCTAATGAGCATCACTTCCCGACGCCTTCTCCTTCCCTTTAGGATCACGAGAAGGCTCAACTACCAACCAATACCCACAAATCACACAAACAAAGACAAACCAAACATCAAACCCTAAACCAGAAACCGAAAAAAAATGAAGAAGAAGAAGAAGATGAAGGAGATGATGGAAATGCAGAAAACTTACCAATTAGAGTGCAAGAGATGATCAATTCCCACCAACAATCACTTGAATCTAAGATAGGGCACACAAATGGAGAGCAAAGGAAGAAGAGAGACAGAGAGAAGAGGAGAACGGGAAAAAGAGATGAATTTCTGCTTTCCCAATTCTCTTTCTTCTTCTATTCATCTTTTCCTAACCCTAGCCATGTGTCATTCCCTCATTGGTTGAATTTGTTCACTCACACCCAACAAGCATGCAATACACCACACACAACGTTCTTCTCACTAATTCACACCCTACAATGATATGAGCAACCACACACCATCACAACCCAACTTACTCACACCCTAATACCATACATGCGCCCACACTATATTAAAGCCCAAAAACATGCAATTTGCCCAAAATACCCTTGTCACATGATAAAACACACTCAATGCACATGCACAAACATGGCTCAAACTTCTAGGGGGCAAATGGGGTGTGACACCCATAATTATCCAATTATCAAGCAAATTCCTTTTAGGCCCTAATTTGGGCTATTACAACCTTGATCATAGACCGGTCAAGCAAAATCTTAGAAGACTTAGGCCAGAATGGGCGGAGAAGGTGAAAGAAGAAGTTCATAAACAGATTGAGGCCAAATTCTTTATTGAGGTTCAATACCCGACTTGATTGTCCAACGTCGTCCCCGTGGCTAAAAAGAATGGCAAAGTATGTGTATGTGTTAACTATCAGGATTTGAATAAGGTTTGTCCAAAAGATAATTTCCCTCTACCTTACATTGATGTTTTAGTGGATAGTGCAGCGGCTTGCATGATGCACAGCTTCATGGATGGATATGCTGGGTACAATTAGATCCTCAATAACATAACTGATTGGGTTAAAATAACCTTTATAACTGAGTGGGGTACGTTCGCTTATAGGGTAATGCCATTTGGTTTGAAGAATGCAAGAGCAACTTATCAAAGGATGGCTGCTAGGATCCTCAATGACCTGATCCATAAAGAGGTAAAAGTGTATGTCGATGACATGATGATCAAGTCAGCTTCCAGGGAAGGTTATTTCGAGGCCTTAGCAAAATTCTTTAAGAGGATCGATAAGTACAATCTGCGGTTGAACCCTAAGAAGTGCATTTTTGGAGTTACATCCGAGAAGCTGTTAGGACATGTAGTGAGCCAGAGAGGAATTGAGGTTGACCCGGATAAAGTTAAGGCCATTAGAAAAATGCCATTGCCTCAAAAAGAAATGGATGTCAGAAGCTTCCTGGGAAAGTTGCTATATATCAGCAGGTTTATCGCCAAGCTCACTTCGAT
Source organism: Excoecaria cochinchinensis (assembly GCA_947683425.1). Taxonomy (NCBI): domain Eukaryota; kingdom Viridiplantae; phylum Streptophyta; class Magnoliopsida; order Malpighiales; family Euphorbiaceae; genus Excoecaria; species Excoecaria cochinchinensis. The sequence continues at coordinate 4,837,384 of CANTUQ010000069.1, forward strand.
TTGCGAACTAATTTTCAAGCTACTTAAGAAAGACCAGCCTGTAATATGGAATGACGACTGTCATAAGGCTTTCGACACCATTAAAGAATATCTGTTAAACCCTCCAGTTTTGAGACCACCTCAGCTGGTCAAACCTTTGATCCTATACTTGGCAATAGGAGATAGCTCGGTAGGTGCCATGATGGCTCAGGAGGATGAATTTGGAATAGAGTTTGCAGTTTACTACCTTAGTAAGAAGTTCATTTCTTATGAGGTCAAATATACTGAAGTTGAAAAGATTTGCTTGGCAGTAATTTGGGCCTCTAAAAAGTTAAGATACTACTTGTATTCTTACAAGGTATAAGCCGTCGCTAAGCAGAATCCTCTCAAGTACCTACAAGAACTGCCCTCCTTGTTGGGAAAGATGGGAAGATGACTACTACTCTTACAAGAATTTGATGTTGAATACGTTACCCAAAAAACAATCAAAGGAAGTGCAGTAGCAGAATTCCTGGCAGAGCACCCCATTGAAGGGGATTTATTCGAGTTTAACTTCCCAGACGAGGATGTTGTGGCCATTGCAGTATAGGGCTAGCAGTTGCATTTTGATGGAGCAGTCAATAACAAGGAGGCAGGAGTGGGAATCATTCTTATGACCCCAGATGGGGAAAAACTTCCCTTAGCAAAGATATTAAGATACAAGGCTACCAACAACGAAGCTAAGTATGAAACTTATACCTTTGGATTAGAAGCCTTAATAGCCTTAGGGGCAAAGAACACAAAGATTTTTGGCGATTCATCACTAGTAATCAACTAGATTCGAGGTGAATGGGCCGTAAAGGAAGAACGACTGATGCTGTATGTGAAATACTTGAAGAGGTTGAGCATTAGTTTGAGATATGCACCTTTCATTTCGTTCCGAGAGATGAGAATCAGTTAGCTGATACGCTCGCAACTTTGGTGTCATTATGGGATAATCCGAAAGGAGTGGTTATACGACCCATCTTGATCTCAAGCTCCGAGAAGCCCAGTTTTGAGTCTGATCCAATCATGGAAATTGAGGTTGTTGACGAGAAGCCGTGGTACACTGACATCAAAAATTACCTAGAAAAGATAGTATTCCCAGAAAAGGCTACTAAAAAGGACCAAAGACTAATATGCAAGCTGTTTACTCACTTCATCTATATAAATGGTGTGCTATACGAGTGACAAGTCGATGGCATTCAGCTAAGATGTTTGGGCAAGAAAAAAGCTGAGAAGGTTATAGAGGAAACCCATGCTGGAGTTTATGGAGCCCATATGAACGGGTTAATGCTAGCAAAGAAGATTATGCGCCAGGGGTTTTATTGGCTTACAATGGATACATATTGCTCGGGATACGTAAAGCAGTGTCAGTAGTCAATGGCAATGGCAATGGCAACTATAATGAATCTATGTCTATTAGAGGCCGTGGGATCTATTTCTCCAATAATGTCGATTCCCTAAGCTGTGAACGGCCAAGGCGATGTCAAACTGTGTAACTCTGAAATCGGCAAGTGCCTTAAATCTGTATACTGTTGACACAACTGGCATTGCTTTAAGTATTTTGAGCAGTCTGTATCCATGGTGAGCCAGTAGAATCCTTGTCTCATGATCTTCTTGGCTAACATTAGACCATTCATGTGGGCTTCGCACACACCAGCATGAGTTTCCTCCATTACCCTTTCTGCTTCTTTCTCGTCTAGACGTCTCAATTGGATACCATCGGCTTGCCGTTTATACAACACCCCGTTTACGTAGATAAACTGAGCAGATAACTTGTGAATTAGCCTCTGGTCTTTCTCAGTAACCTCTTCTGGGAACGTCGCGTTTTCTAGGTAATTTCTGATATCATGATACCATGGCTTCCTATCTGTTACTACCATTTCCATGACTGGTTTAGACTCAAAGCTAGGCCTCTCAGAACTAGAAATCAGTACAGGCTTCATAACCACCCCCTCTAGATTATCCCATATCGACACCAAAGTCGCAAGTGCGTCCGCTAGCTGGTTGTCATCTCTAGGAACAAAGTGAAAGGTGCACACTTCAAAATGATCACTCAACTCTTTTAAGTATTTCACATACGGGATCAGCCGCTCTTCTTTAACAGCCCATTCACCACTAATCTGATTGATCATCAGCGATGAATCTCCAAATACCTCCACATTCTTTGCCCCCAAGGCTATAAATGCTTCTAACCCAAAAGTGCATGCTTCATATTTAGCTTCATTGTTGGTGGCTTTATATCTTAGCTTCTTAGCTAAAGGGAGTTTTTCATCATCCGGGGTTGTTAGAATAATCCCTACTCCTATCCCCTTGCTGTTTATAGCTCCATCAAAGTGCAACTGCTAACCTTGAACCGCGATAGCTACCACATCCTCATCCTGGAAATTGAATTCATACGAATCTCCTTGGATCGGGTGCTCAGCTAGAAACTCCGCCACTGCGCGCCCCTTAATGGTTTTCTGGGTTAGATATTCAACATCGAATTCTTGTAACAGCAATAACCATCTCCCCATTTTTCCAAGCAAGGATGGAGCTTCCTATAAGTATCTGAGAGGATTCTGTTTCGCCACTGCCTGTACCCTGTAGGAGTGAAAATAGTGTCTCAACTTCTTAGAGGCCCAAATTACTACTAGACAAATCTTTTCTACTTCTGCGTACTTGACCTCGTAGGAAAGGAACTTCTTATTGAGGTAATAGACCGCGAACTCCACTCCAAACTCATCCTCCTGAGCCATCATGGCACCTACGGAGCTACTCTCTATGGCCAAATACAGAATAAGTGGTTTGACTGGCTGCGGTGGTCTCAAAAATGGCGAATTTAGCAAATACTCCCTGATGGTGTTAAAAGCTTTTTGACAATCTTTGTTCCACACTACAGGTTGGTTCTTTCAGAGTAGCTTGAAGATTGGTTCACAAATTGACGTAAGCTTGGCAATAAACCTGCTGACATACTGCAATTTACCCAAAAAACTTCTGACATCCTTTTCCTTCTGAGGTACTGGCATTTCTCGAATGGCCTTGACTTTTTCTAGGTCAATCTCAATCCCCCTCTGGCTAACCACATGTCCTAACAGCTTCCTCGAGGTGACACCGAAGATGCATTTCTTGGGATTTAGCCGCAAGTTATATTTACCGATCCTCTGGAAGAACTTTTCTAGAGCTTCAAAGTGACCTTCTCTAGTGGATGTCTTGATCATCATATCGTCCACATATATCTCTACCTCCTTATGGATCAAGTCATCTAGGATCCTGGTTGCCATTCTCTGATAAGTTGCACCTGCGTTCTTCAAACCAAATGGCATCACTCTATAAGCAAAAGTTCCCCATTCTGTGATGAAGGCTGTTTTAATTCGATTGGCTATCTTGTTGAGGATCTTATTATAACCTACATAACCATCCACGAAGTTGTACACAATGCAAGCGGCTGCACTGTCTACCAGTACATCTATGTGAGGCAGTGGAAAGTCATCTTTTGGACAAGCCTTATTCAGATCTCAATAGTCTACACATACGCGTACTTTACCGTCCTTCTTGGCTACCGGGACAACATTGGCGAACCAGGTTGGGTACTGCACTTCAATCAAAAACTTGGCCTCAATCTGTTTATGAATCTTCTCTTTGACCTTATCCACCCATTCTGGCCTGAGCCTCCTAAGTTTTTGCTTGACAGGTTTGCGGTCTGGGTATGTTGGGATGGTGTGTTCAGCGATTTTTCGATCTACCCCTGGCATGTCTTCGTAGGTCCAGGCAAAGACTTTTTTATGTTTTCTTAAGATTCTCTCAAATTTTTCTCGCTCTTCAGAAGTTATGTTGGATGCTATCAATATTTCTTTTGGGTTTTCCGAGGTTCCAAGATTGAATGGAGTTGCATCAGTTGAATCAATGTCAAATATGGATGCATTATGATCATGATTATGCATATTGAAATCATTAGAAACATCACACAAGTAAGCAAAATTGTTCATTTCAATAATAGAACTGTAAACGTCATTAACATCATTAATGAGTTCAGGAATAAAAAGAAAATCTACACTATTCTCTTCCTCCTCTCCCGCCGGCACAACTGTTGAAGCTGACGGTCCTGAATCAATTTGGCACTTTGGAGGCTCTACATCGACCCCCTATACGGCTTCTTCTACCTTCGGATTCCCCTTTATCTGGGCAGTCACCAGCTTCTCGATGATAATCTCTTCGGGTGCTTCGCGGTCCCAAACAGTCCCCTTGGTCATGATTTCTTCATCCCAAAAGCCCTCTACTGGTTTGATCAATCCAATATCCCAATCGAAGACGTCGTTGAAAACCTCAAATCCCGGCACGATCTTCCCATTAACCCACTAAGGCTCTACTTCCCCCATGTAAGCACACACTGCAGCTGCTGGTACAAAGCTTTCGCTGATATGGGGGATTCCCTCGATCAACTTCTTACCCTTATTTGCGATACCCAAGGCCCCTCTTATCCTTCTGACCTTTGGTGGCAATGGCTATTGGTGACCCCTGCGAATTCTTGCCTAGACCCGCACCAGGGAGGAACGACATCGTCTTCATCATATTTAGCACATGAGGGCTTCCTTCCATAGGCTCCTCCCCATCTATCACAGTAATGTGAAATCCACTGAAAGGTTGTCTTGCAATCTCCAATATTGAGACCTGATTCTCCCTTGCAGCCCTTATAGTCACGACCTGCCCCTTATGAGGAATCTTAATCATCTGGTGCAAACTAGAGGGGACCCCTCCCAACTTATGGAACTAAAGCCTTCCTAAGAGGGCTGAGAAATTGGCGGGAATGGGCAGAATTACAAATTCCACTTCGATTTCCACTGGCCCTATCTTGACTATTGTCTTGAATGTCTCGGAAGCCTGCCTCCATGAGTTATCATAAGCCGTGATTGTTAGATCAGACTTAGCCAGCATGTCCTCTGTCACCCCAAAAGCTGCCATTGCCACCAGCGAGCATACATTAATTGATGAACCATCGTCCACCATGACACATGCCATGTGCTTTTGATTGATCTGAGCACGTATGTACAAAGGGCGATTATGATTGTGTCCTTCTGCTGGCAAGTCTGCACTTGTAAGTACCACATCTTCCCCAGCACCCCCTTTTACTACTTCCAGCAACTCTGTGGGTGATATGGTTGTGGCCACCGTTATCTCGCACAAAGCCTCCACTATCTTCTGTTTATGCGATGGAGACTGCCTTAATAGATCCCATATTGAAATTTGAGCCGGCGTCTTTTTTAGTTGCCTCATTATCGGATCCCTTTCTGGCTCTCTTTCTCTTTGGTTTACCACTGGATCCTACAGCCTCTCAACTTCTAAAGCTACCCTTCCACTCCGGGTTACTGCTCCAACCTTCTTCTTCTCCTTCTTCACTTCTTCCTCCTCCGATCCCCATGGGTCGGGAAATGCTTCATCTTTAAAATCCATGTTTTAATCTCCACTTTCATCAGTGGACCAGAAATCGATCACTGCTACGGGAAGCCCTTTTTCACTTACCTCGTAGAGGCTCATGATAGCAGTGTTGGCATCGATGCCGTATAGATCTCCCAATCCAAACCATTCAGCAGACTAGACCCGATCATGAATACAGGCGGAGGCACAGCATTATAATTGGACTTCTTCTTGCTCTCTCTCCATTCAGGATCAATGATCTGCTTATTATAGATCATATCCTAAATCTGGTGCCTCAGCGTTACGTAATTGTCTGTCAGATGCCCAGTATGTTGGTGAAAAGCACAATATTCATTCTCTTTATGCCCCGACTGTCCTTGGGTCCTAGCTAGCCTGGGAGGCAGGGGTTGTAGCTTTCCTTCCTTCATTAATCTTTTTAATACCCATGACAAAAGGCCGACCTAAATTCGAGAAGTACCTCTGACTCAGGCCCGTTGCCGATACGTCAGCTATCTTCCCACTTCTAATGCCACTGTTAGAGCTTGCTGACTTGGTTGCCCCCTGATTAATATAGCCCCTCTTGGCATAAGCTTCACTGCTTGCCCTCCTGGCCATATATTCACCTTCTACCTCTATAGTGATGTCCTTTAAAGACTCCCAGTCCTTCAACCCTTTCATTCTTAGTCCATCTCTCAGGTAAGGGCTAGTATTCCGAATGAACAATCGGATATGATTAGGAGTATCAAGTTTGCGCTTTATCTCCATAACTCGGTTCCTCCACCAAGTGAGGTACTCATGAAAAGACTCCCCAGCCTTCTGCTGCTGCAGCTCCAGATCCTTTAATATGACCTCCATCCTGGTACTACAATCATATTGATTTAGGAACTCTTCAGTCAACAAGTCCCAATCTTCTTTGGACCTTCTGTCCAAAGTATGGTATCAGTCAATGGCAGCCCCTATGAGACTCAAGCAAAAGTACTCTATCTTCTGCTTCCTTATTAAAGTTGTCCCCTTCATGACCAGTGAATATTGCTTGATGTGCACAGCAGGGTCAGAAGTGCCGTCAAACTTGGGAATGTCGGGCATCTTGAAGTTCTGAGGGATCAAATCATCACTATCCAGCTCCCGATCCTCAGGGTTCATTCCTCTTCCTACCTTCAACATCCTCATTATAGCTTCAAAGCTTTCTTCCATTTTTCTCCACATCGCATCCTCTAGCTTGGGCGACTTTCCCTTTATCACCATCTATTCCTCTTGCTCCTCCCATAAGTCAATCACAGATTTAGGGCTTTCTCTACGCTCGACAGGCGCTGGTATTCTTGGCTCAACTATAGGTGAATCAACTACTGCTGACGGATCCTCTCTAGCAGCCCCTTGTTCATCTTGCCCCCCAGCTGGAGCAGCAGCCTGTTGCCCCACAAGTGGGGCTAGGGTCCCATTATCGCCATCATTCTGGCCTCAAACTCTTCCATTATTTTCCCCACTTCTTCGGCAATCATCGCCCTAGTTGCATCGGAATGACTTGATGGATTAGACATGCTTGTCTCTACTGATGATTCAGAAGATAATATCTCACTACCCTCTGAAAGAGAATCCGGACTCTGATTTGACACTAGCTCTTGCAATCCAAAGAGTAAAATCTTCCTTAATTGACCGTTAGGACCTCTAAACTACCTGGACGAATCTATGATGGTTGCAGAACACACCATTATTAGGATAATGCATGATCAAAGTGCAATGCATGGTCATGCTGATGCAATATAGACATACACATGCAAGCAGATAGATCCTTCCGACCTTGTTTCTCCCACACACGAGGTAGTGTAGTCTCTTTCCTAGGTGGGTTTTATCCAAGGGTTAACAGGGAACCCGTCGAACACGTATAGTGCACGGTGAAAAACCGGTAGCATAACATCTGTTGCCTAATGTACATACGTATGGGTGTTTGGCCATTATGTATTTAAATAATTCAACTAAATAAAGATGGGCCCACCGGGGCATGAAAGCCTTTGATGAAAGACCATTTAATTTGATTAATTTTGTGCAATATATGACGGCCCAAATAGCAAGCACGGTATCATGGTACATTTCACCTAGTGGAAGTATCTATTGCCATTACATGAGCTTTGGTCAAAGGTGATGATACTTTAGGGCTACCCATGCATGGTTCCTGCCAACGGGTCTAACTCATCACGAGCATAGTGACCAATCGGATCTCCATTTGATGGTACGAGGCTTGGGTTGGTGATTATCCCGAACACTTCCCTACAATGAGTGAAAGTAGGGTCGTATTTTAGGAATGCACCGGGGTAGATAGGGGACCAACTAACATAATTCTAAGGCTATAATGGATGCAATGCAATTTCGATTAGAAATGGAATTTTTGATTCTTAATAACTCAATTATAATTTTAACTTAAGTCACTTTAGAAGCAAAGTTTCGATCATTCCCCAGCGGAGTCGCCACTGTGACACACGCTGAACCTAGCAAAGGCCCTCATTTAACCCGCTTTTAGGGCTCGAGGGATTAGTTCGTGTCTTTTTGATCTTGGATGCCATGACACATTTTGGATGCCTCCTTCCCAATAGAACATTGGAATGGATCATCTAGCCTTACGACGCCTTTAAACACCTTTGAGGTATTTTGGAGTCGCCACCAAATTTACGAGAAATTGGGAAAGGTCTCTAACCTCGGGGGTCTTAAACCAAAAAAGGTTTTCGGAACTTTACTTTTATTAATGACTTAAGTTAAGTTTATAAATGAGTTTTAAGAAATTGAAATCCCACCTCTCATCTCACACGATTATGCATTGAATTTAAAGCGCATTGCAAGCATAGTAGAAAGCATTAAATAAAGCGATAAATAAATAAATAAACTACATGTAACAATTGGGACAGAACAATCCCCAAAAGTAAGAAAACATAAAAATAAAGTTTGCCCCAAAATTAAATACAAGGGCCCAAAATAGATAAATAAACACATTAAAAAAATAATTAAAGTGAATCATACATAAATCAGGAGATTTATTGAATTTTAGGAACATTGGTTCCATTTTATTTTTGGATATTAATTGAGAAAACAGGGATAAGTGATCTCATTTTATGAAAATTAGTTTTCCATTTGAAAGTGAGATTTTATTGGTTAAAATAGGACATTGGTCCACTTTATTAAGAAAAATCCCAAGTTATTAATTATTGTAAAAAGCATGATTTTCTACAATACGGAGGATTTAAAAACACGTTTTTACATGCAATATAAAGTTGAAATAATAAAAGGAAATACAACAATTAAAAATGCAAACCCTAAATTCGAAGGTCTTTGATCACCCTATCCTCCATCCCGTGCGTAAATATAACTCGCATAAATAAACAAATTTGAGACAACAAAGCAGAAATAAAATAACTGTTAGTAAAGTAATTAAATGAATAACATATGAACAAACAATTAAATAAAAACTAATAAATAAACTAATTAGGTAAACCAATAAAAATAATTAAAACTTGATAAATAATACAACAATAGCATTAATAATTATTAATAGAGTAAAAAACTGGAAAAATAACCAAGTGAATTAGGACAGAAATATGCAAGATAAAACGGGGAAAATTATATTTCATTTCATGCATTTTACGTTCAGGCGTTCGGGCAAAACAGGAAAAACGGAGAGCTGAAGAGGGTGAGGAGCTAGACGTGCACGATTCGTGCACCCATTGCACGAGCCATGCAATGCCTTCACGGCTCATTTGCGAGGGTAGCGACCGAGCGGACGATCGCGGCCGATACGAACGGACAGTCACGTATCCGACCGGAAAACCAAAAGCATGACTCAGATATGGGACATTATCCAATCGGAAAGTCATGACCTCGGGAAAAAATGAAGACACAGCTCAGATAAATGAAAAACAGAGATGAACAGAGCAAACTTACCAGACTTATTAAATGTGATAATATACCATCGAAAACATGCATAATAGAACAACAAATATGTAAATTAATCATGATAAATATTTAAGATCCATGCTTGCGTGCAAACAACAGCATTCATACAATACACAGATTAATGACATTAAATAACAAGTATATGCAGTATATACATCATAGGAAACTAAATAAAGAAAAACAAGAAATAAAATAAAAAGAATGGAAGAAGAGGAGGTTTAACCCAGTATTTACCCTTAGATATGATTTTATATTGCAAGTTAAGAAGCTCTGGTTTCCTTGTTGATTTGCTTGAGAAGAAAAACTAAAACAGAGACTCAAATAAAAACTTTAAATAGAAGTTACGTAAAGAAAGAAATGAAAGATGAAAGATGATTGAATCTCAAACGTTAGGAATTAGTTTCCTGAATTAAAGAACAACCTCAGAATGCTTTGAGAAAAAAAATCACTTTCTTGCTCTTAAAAAAAACTTTTCTGCCTGTGTTTTTCTTTCTTTCCTCCGTTTTCAAAATAACCTCCTCCTTCAGTTTCTAAACTTTTTCTTTTTATACCTCCAGTGAAAAATTAGTGTTTTCTTAGGTATATTCGTTCTCCAAAAACCCTTGATTCCCTTTTCCAAATCAGGTTTTTCCTTTCCAAATCAGACATCCCACCTGCAATTTCCAACCAAATCCTGAAAATAACAGGAAAGGGGGTGCTGGAAACAGGGGAGCACGTGAGGCAGGTCTCACTAACGTGTGGTTGTATCTCACGTTAGTGAGATGGGCCTCACTAACGTGAGGCTGCATCTCACGCATGAGATGGGCCATACAACACAGCCCCAAGGTTTTGTTTCTTTTTTTTAAAAAAAAAAATAATTTTAACTTTAAAAATGAAAAGTATTTTATTTTATTATTTATTTTTTTTGAGAAAATCATCACTTCTATTTGTTTTTTGCCTGTGAACAGGCATCATTCTCATCATTGGGTAACTTCGATCTGGACTGCCTCAAGACCCGGTGTCTACACATAACTAAAAGACAAAAGGGATAAAATAAAAAAAATAATGAAAAAAATAATAAAAAAGAGAATAAAAGTAAAAAATAAAAAAAATAAAAAATAAAAAGCCACCGGAATGGGTGGGGTCCACTCCATGTAAAAATAAGGCACACGGTTATTTGAAAATCCGAAAGGACACATTTTTCAGTAAGAAAAGCTAGTGCAAAAACTCACAAGGGATGCACTACCTTTTAAAATTATGACTTACCTGGAGTATTAAGGGGCTTCCAGTGAGAGCAAGAAAAGGATCAGCACAGACAGAGTCCAAGTACAGAATGGTCTCGGCAAGAATCAAGGGAAATGGGGACAGCCCGTGATGGATGCCATGTACAATCCCCAATAAATGGAAATCGCCAGTCAGCTCCTTAGAAGTCACTGTTAGGTATCTGAAAAGACAAAACAGTAGGACGACACTGGCCTGGTAGGTGGGAATATTAGAGAAGCTTTCCAATACCTTGATTAACGGCTCTAAGGAAAAAATGGTGCCCTTGGGGACCAATCTAGTTGCGGCTAAAGGAGGGATACCTAAAATCAACACAGTGTCCCTTGCATGAATCAAACCACAACTCAGGATGCAAGGTAGAGCGCCAAGAGGAAACCTCGCTCCAATAATGGCGGCAAATTCTTCGGGCAGTGGGCAGAGTTCTTGATAAGTAAACCTAAAGACGTGGAAATGGGGTCCCAGAAGCAGACTGCAGCTAACAGAAGATTCCTATCCACTCTAATTCTTTTCAAAAATCTCAAACCAAAATAGGGGGCCAAAGTGGTATTCTCCCAGGTTCGAGGGTCATCTAAAAGATGGTGCATTTTAATAAGAATTTATGACGACATTTTCCAAAATTTTAGGGCAAAAATTAAATATAAGTGGAAGACAAAAGAAGAAAAGAGGAAAAACCTGGAAGAGGGGGACTCTGGTTGAAGTCCAACGAGAAGAGTGCACGAAATTCAAGGAAGAAGACAAGTATTTAAAGGAAAGCCACGACCGAGGGGCATGCCTTGAGCGAGGCACGGCCAGCCCGTCGATCAACCTTTGACCACCTGGTGGATTTTGTTATGCATGGTTCAAGCATTTTACATGCATAAATATTTCACGTGTATTTGTGCCATTTTAATTTCGTAGGGAAGTGATAACTTCAATTTAGTATTTAGTTTTGATAGTATTTTCGTATGATTTATGGGTGTTTAGTGGTGTTTATTCTCTTGTCATGCTTACTTTAGATTAACTTTGTCAATCTTAGTGAATTTAGAATTTGTATGCATTTTAGTTAGCTTTTTGATTGAATTGAATTTTGTTTGCAGCAATTTTTCTAGGTACTTCACGGTCACAACAACATTGGTTGTGACCGTGACATTCAAAGAATTCAAAATCAGTAGCTGGGCTTACTATGGGTCACGGTACCGTGACATGTTTATTCATTGGGCAGAATGCAGGCAAGAAGTACCTCACGGTGGCAACCTATCTGGTTGTCACCGTGACATAAAACTCACCAAGGCAGAATCGTGTGAGTAGATACCTCACGGTGGCAAGGGAATCCATTGTCACCGTGACATGAGGACTTCCTGGACAGAAGCGAATATTGAGCATCTCACGGTGGCAACAAATCTGGTTACCACCGTGACCCCTATCCTATGAACAAGGCAGAATCAAATCTTTGGCTACCTCACAGTGACAACCACTTTAGTTGCCACCGTGACCCCTCGGGATATTTAAAGACAAGTTTTCTGTTTGGAGGGGCGGCGAATTTTTGAACCTATTTTCATATTAGGGTTTTAGTCTTTAGAATTTTTGGCAATTTTTCATTTGTTCTTAATTGAGGTTTTTCAACTTTGTCTTTGGAATTACAAATCAAGAGTTTTACATTTTTGAAATAGATAGTTTTAATTTCAAATACACAGTTTTTACATTCAGAGATTTCCAGAATTTTTCTCCATTGAAGATTTGAAGAAGGAGATTGAAGAACGTGGGATTCAACAGGGATTTACGCCTTAATTAATTTCTGGGTTTATTCTTTCCTTTTTCCTTTTGATTTTGTAATGGATCGTGAGTAGTCTTTTAGTTGTTTGGGGGATCTTTGAATCCCCTACCCGCGATGTGAATTCTGAACATGTTTTGAATTTAAATATATGATTGAATGGTTTATTTCATTGGTTCTTATCGTTCATTCGTGGGATTTATTTTCTCAAGTTAATTTCCAGTTTTGATGAATGATTTATTTCATGTATCTTTATTGGTTGTTGATTTGTATGGATTGAATGCCATGATTATTTATATCTAGTTTTTATCATTTTGTTGTATCTTTTGGACGACTCCGGATTGGGAATTTAGAAGTGCAGAATTTTATGATTTAAGACTAGAGTGGAGAGTGAGATAATTAAGTTCTAGGTTGTTTGACTCCGGATTGGGAAAATAAACCGAACTTAGGATTTTAGACCCGTGCAGATGCTAGTTATATGCCTAACTTCGGATTGGAATGTTATGTAATTAGAGTGGCTGGCTTCGAATTGGGAAGCCTGGGTTAAGAGGGTTATCCCAATTTCTTTCATATATGTTTCTTGAATTAATTTTATTCGCATTTGGGTATGGGATGGATGAGTGAACCCGAGCAACGTTTTTTTATCTATTTTGAGCTCTTTACTTGTTAATTTCTGCCATCAATTTATTTTTATCCAAATTTTCGCTGTCAGTTTAATTCTTTTATTTTGAATTGTCTTTCTCCTTGTTTAATTTCTTTATTTTTAATCAGTAGATAACTCAATCAATTCAACAATTGGGAATGCTTTAGCATACATCTGATTTTCACCACTTGCACACGCAGTCCCTTGGGTACGATAATTCGGGGTCATAAATTTATCTCACTGTATTACTTGCCGATTCAGTACACTTGCTGAGATCGTGTCAAGAAGCAAATTTGATGGATACAACCATGCGCTGGAATCAAGAGGCAAAATGTTCTGTGAGTATTTTTTTTAAAAAATGGAAATTTGAAATAACCGACAGGCTTATAGGGGGTGCCCGTCGCTCGATCCTTCGACGGGTAGCCCGTCAGTCACAAGAAACCTATATAAGTTGAGCGATTTCACATCCGCTCAGCTTTTCTTCTTTCTTCCTTCCTCTCCCGCAAATCGTCGTACCCCTTTGGTTTTCTTATGTTTTCTCTTTCATTTTACACTAGTTTTGCGTGCCGTTTGTACCAAAACAATCCTCTCACCACCGTGCATGTCCAGGACTAGTTTTCATATAGTTTTCTGAGTTATCTTTCAGCGTGTTTTGTTGACTACCAGGATGCCTCCATGATGCAATGTCCCCCAAGACCAACCCGAGCCTCAGGCTCCTGAGTGGATGGGACCTGATCTTAGGGAGAGGTTTCAGGCCCTTACTCACGTCCAGTTTCGAGCTAGTCGGTACATCTCCAAGCCATTCCTATAGTGTATAGGGATGTTGCACGAGGTCAATGCGTTATTAGAGGCAGCGAGATGGACTGAGTTCCTCCGACCGTCGTTCCAGACATATCCTGAGGTCACGAGGGAGTTTCTAGCCACCTTCTATTATCGAGGTTTTTAGAGGTTAGACACGGAGGAGGGGGTCATACAGTTAAGGATCAGAGGGGATCATTACAGTATCACCCGTAGGGTATTCGTTCAGGCCATGGGGCTCCCACATGAGATAGATACGGTGGTACCATAGAGAGCCATTAGGAGGCAGCACTAGGAGGCCATCACTATACCAAGAGCACCCTATGACCACGATACGTCAAAGAGCACTATGCTCTCATCACAAGCACTGAGGTATGAGCATAGGGTGCTCTCTAGTTCATATTTGGCCAAGCAGTCAACCCAAGGTTGGCCAACGGAGCAGAGATCTGGAGTTTATGGGCTATGGTAACAGGCTAGCGCCTTAACATTAGCCATGAGATATTAGCTAATTTGTTGAGGCTGGCACCGGGGACAGCCCCATTTATATGTGTTGGAGGCGTCATCACTAGGTTGCTAATACATCTGAGGGTTCCTTTGGCGAGCTTCAGGCCTTCTGCTGGACGAGGATATCTTTGTGGACTTGGCTGCAGCCCAGACGGTGGGGATGGTAGCCCATATACGGGATCATCTAGACGAGTACAGATTGCTCACGGTGGAGTTACCCCTCAGCAGCCAGCCACGAGCTCCACCAGCAGTCGTCATCCCTCAAAAGCCAACCACCAAAGCCGGGCCCTCGGCGTTCAAGAGTCAACCTTCCTCATCCGGAGCTGGACCATCATCTTCTGGGGCAGGACCGTCCTCATCCAGCGCTCAGCTTATCCATCTGTCGGATAGCGATGAGGATCCAGACAAGCCGACAAACTACTCCCCTCTTTAGTTTATATTCAGGGAGACTTGTATATATGTCTTTTGATGTACAAAATTGCATTTTATTTAGTGACATTTATATTTGTTAAAATTTTATGTCATTATTTAGTAATGTTTACATCTTGTTAAAATTTCACTTTCTGCTTCAAAAATACTTGATGTATCAAAATAACAAAATAAAATAAAATAAGGACAATAAAGAACATGGAGGATAAATGATAAATGACAATAAAAGAAAACAAAAGACATAAAGTTCACATTTTAAAAGGATCCAGTTAATAAAATAAATTAACAAGATCTTTTGAAATTGTAGGATATACATTCCAACAATCAGTTTCACGACACAAAAGTCGAATTCATTGTCAAAGGAGAGTCTTCTGCGAAAATGAGTTGTAAGTGGAATATGTTTATAAGTCACGACACGATTGTCAAAGGAGTCTTCTGCAAAATGAGTTATAGGTAGAATATGCTTACGGCTCACAACACAAAGGTTGAAATCATCATAGCTCAATAGCGTTTAGTTATAAGCTACATTAGAGAAGAATCTTCTGCCAATCAAGTTATAGTAAAATACGCTCATAGCTCAACGGTGATAGTCACATACCATGCAAACCCAATGGTGGTTAGCAAGCGTATGCCATGCAGACCCAATGGTGGTCAGCAAAACAACTGCAGAATATCAATTGAGTTGTGGTAGAATACGCTTACAGCTCAAACAGTGACAATCATATGCCATGTAGACCTGATGGTGGTTAGCAAGCATATGCCATGCAGGCCCGATGGTGGTCAGCAAAATAGTTGCAGAATATTAAATGAGTTTGTAGTATAATATGCTCACAACTCAACGGTAACAAGCAAATGCCATGCAGATCCGACGGTGGTTAGCAGGCATATGTCGTACAGACCCGATGGTGGTCAGTAAGATAGCTGCAGTATGCCAAATAAGTCATACTAAAATATGCTACGACTCAGCAGCGACAAGCCACAACCTTCAATCTACAAAAAGGTAGGGACTGCCTCAGGTATGCATTTCCTTCCTTAATTTCTGACTTTTGGCTCATCTAGACACTAGTGTACTAGTTTCTACAAAATTGGGGGCAACTGTAGACATCGGGTCCTGAGCTAGTCCAAATCAGAGTTACCCAATGAAGATACCGATACTTGTTCCACAGATAAAGGAGTGAAGTTGTGGACTTTCGCCCTTGAAATTCGCAAATTTAGAAGATCTCTGTGACTAAAAACTATTTATGTTGAAAGGAGCCTTGTTTTTAGTAAGAAAATTGCCTTTTAGGGGTGACCGATGCCCATCAATCATCGGAGAGCCTGTTACTCACGTTCGAGCGACGGCTGTCCCTCGCGCGAGCGGCTCTCTTCGCTCGCACTTGAGGAACGGTCGTCCCTTGCTCGAGCGACAGTTGTCCCACGCGCGAGCGGCTCCTATCGCCCATGAGCTGAGCGGGCCTATGTTAGCGTATTTCTAAGTGCTAATTCTGCAAGTATACAATATACCGGTTATAGTACAAAAGATGTCGATCCCACGATAAATTTGCTAATTATTACACACTATTACTACTCACTTTTAATCTTGTTTACAATAATCATAAATTTGTTGAATGAAAGTGGAAATACTATGTCTAATTCTAATTAACCTAGTTATAGATAATCAGAGAAGATAAAAGATTAATGATTATAAAATAATAAATAGAACTTGAATTAATTATTCTTGATTATGAATATATTTTTGTCATGCAAGCCAAGTTGAATGAAATTCCAATTTACTCTTTCAACATAAATTAGAGTGCCTAAAACATGCATTTATAATTCTAACTCACAATTTTCATTAATGAATTAAAGTGTTATATATGCA
This sequence comes from Excoecaria cochinchinensis, assembly GCA_947683425.1. NCBI lineage: Eukaryota > Viridiplantae > Streptophyta > Magnoliopsida > Malpighiales > Euphorbiaceae > Excoecaria > Excoecaria cochinchinensis. The sequence goes on from CANTUQ010000069.1 coordinate 4,853,962, forward strand.
AATTTCAGGAATAATAAACAACCTATAACAACCATTTAATATTATGATTTCTTAAATAATACTTCAATGATTAAATTCTATTAGATTTAAGTAAGAATTTATCTTTCAATTAAATACTTACATATAATGATCATGCATAAAAATACTAATAGAAAATTCTACAAGAAAGAATAATAAAATTGATATGTATAATAAAATATAGCATTAAATAATCAAGTTCATAAATTCATCATTAAATAATTACAAAGAAAAAGTAAAGATGAGAAATGAAGAAAGAGATCTTTTAACACTTTTCCCTTCCACAAAGGATATTTTTTTCCTTGCAAGTAATCTTCTCTTCAAAACATAAAAATTCTAACTTAAAAACTTTAACTAAAAATGTACTTTCTAACTTACAGAATTCTTAATAAAAATATTCAACTAAAAACTATTCAACAACTAAAATTACAGTTAAAACTAATATTTATAATGTTCTAAAAGATATGTCCCTTCAAGTGTCCCTTAGGAAGGTTGCAAGACTTGGTGGAAAGTCATACTTCTTCAAGGTAAAATTTAAATTCAACTTCCAACTGTCCTCTCTATCGCGATCGCGACATCTGTCGTGCTCGCGACAAAATACGCCTTGCTCTTCGCTCCACTTTCCTCATGCTGGCTTTCCTCCGCGCCATGTCGTGACCTCGCGATAGGCGGCCTTGCTCGCGATAATGCCCTCTAGCTCCCTTCCTCCTTCTCTTTGGCTCCCTTCAATTGCTCATCCTGTCGCGCTTGCGACAGATTACTTCTCTCCTTTGCTTTCTTTCTTCCTTTCTTCTTTCTCTTTGGCTTGGCGCTTCCTGTCGCGCTCGCGACAGATTGATTCTTCCTTAGTTCATTTTTGTTCCTTTTCTTCAATCTTCTCCATTTTCTCCTACACACACAAAACTCAAACAAAAACATAAAACACACTTAATTCTAACACAATTAACTATACATAAACATTATTTTAAACCTAAAACATGGATTAAATATGAGCTATTTAGACTCATATCAAACCCCCACACTTAAACATTTACTTGTCCCCAAACAAAACATAACAAACACTCAAACATAACATAACACACAATAAAATGCACACAATTGTGGAGCTTACTTATATATTTGATAAACATTTGGAAATGACATGGATAAACTTTTATCTCTTAACAAATTAATCTAAATATGCAACATCTCAATCAATACCATTATCCATCATACTTGAACAATCATGCACATTTTGGAAAACCATATAGTTGCAAAACACAAGAATGTTTGACCTCAAGATTTTGAATATCTTAACACATGTAAAGATTATTTCACACAAGACATTGCTTAAAGTAATTCTCACTCAAACACTATTTTTCTTAAGCATTCAATCACTCAATGTGTTTATAGGTTAGTGTTTCTCTCATTCCTTAAATATGCCATTGCATACCATAAGCTTATACATAGTAAAAATCTTCACTACTAGTATAAAGTAGTACATGAAATCAAAGGGTTTTAAAAGGGGTTGTAACTTGGCTTAGGTCAAGGTAAAATAATTTTGGTTTAAGTAGCTAATATTGCGTAGAGAATAAGTACCACTATACCACAAGAAATGTAAAAACTAAGTATAGCATGATATTCAAACTTTCTATTTTAATTTCCTTCCTAATGTCCACCCTTTTTCTCTAGTTTCATTTGCTTTTCTTTTTTTTCTCTCTTTTTTTATTTTCTTTTCTTTTCTTTGTGGCTGTATTTTATGCTCCATCCCACTTATTTATTTTTTTTCTTTCTTTTTTTTTATACTTGTATAAACTATATTTTTCTAATAATGGACTGTTGATACATAAATAAGGGAATTCACTTATACATCACTATAATCATGCTTATACTAACAAATGTATCCCATGGTATAGCAATCCTAATGCTCAACACAACAAGGGTAACAAAATTGAGTAGTTATTGTTTAGCAAAGGATTTGATTAATAATATATATGCTTAACAACAAAAATAGGTTAAGGCTCAAAATGGCTACCTAAAGTCAAAAAGGTTAGTTTTTTTTAAAGCAAGCCAAAATGGTTTAATATAATTGCCCTTTTCATTTCTCATGCACATCCCATACTAAATGTAATTTCAAAATTTACGAAAGACAAATTCTAGAGGATATGGCATACTAAGGCTCTCATATAAGAAAATATTCAAAGTATAAGGCTCAAAAGCTCACATAGCTATAGGTCAAACTACCCTAAGCAATGCATTAGCAAAATAATCCTTATATACATGTGAAAAGATACTCAACTTAAAAAGACCCTACATAAAGTGCTTTGCCAAGTCATGACCTTCACTATGTACAATTAATTGCCCAAATGAAAATGAAAATAACATTTTTCAAGATATGGCATATATAGACATAATTAAAAGAAATACCAGCTTACTCATGCATATATTCCCAAATATACATCAAATATATAAGCTCTAAAATATAATGCACAAAACAACCTATAAAAATAATAACCCTACATACACATATGTACAAAACAACTCAACATACCTAATATTAACAACCTAAAACTAGCAGCGCATGCATAACACAGGCTACACTAAGCACAACAATTAAACACAACATAACAATAATGCCCCCACACTTAAAAGACACAATGTCCTTAGTGTGTGAAAATAACAAACATGAAATATTAACAAGCAAACACAAAACACTATAAAATGAAAACAAAAATAACAAGAAAAATTAAAAGAGTGTGGAGAAAACTTAGCTCAATTCCCACTAGGGGAATCAGGTGGAGATGGAGAAAAATCTACATTTTGTTTTCTGAGATAGGAAAGAAGCTTGCAACTCAAACTTTTATGGCCCTTATGGACAGCCTTCACTGTTGTCTCTAGGGAGTCCATTCTTGTAGCCATACTTTGGTTGGCAGCTTCTATTCCATCCAATCTAGTAAGCACCTGCTGCCAACTAGCATTTGCACCTTCACCAGCACTAAATTTGGTAGCCTCTTCCTCCTCATCAGAATCATCATCTTCAGCAGAATCATCATGCATTCCAGCTGCTGCGGACGACTCGGGGGCTTTCCCTTTTCCCTTGTCTAGGTGTGAACTTTCACCTTGCAAACCTCTATCAACAAACTTGGGCGACCAACCGCCTTTTGTCAAAATATTAGCCCACCTCAAATACACAACATCAAGCATGGCAACATGTTCACCCTCTTCTAATTGAAAATTGTGTAAATCCCCTAGACATCCTAATATAATCCCTGTCACCATGTGACACATCCCAAAATTTTTACTCTTTGCAGTGGAGGCATGATATAAACCATCAATTATGAAATTACTCGAACAAGGGATTTTCCTAGACTGTAACAAATCAAGTACAAACAAGTCTTTGGTCTGAAACTTGGAACTCTCAACTCTACCAAATAAGGCATGATATAAATATTTATGAAAAAATATTAAAACATCATCCTTAATTTGGCGATTTGTGAAATTTTTATTATTAAAGGAATCTAAACCAGACAAGCGTTTTCATATAGGCCTAGGATCAAAAATATGTGCATCAAATCTTTTTCCATTAAGAGAAAACCCAAACCAATCATGCAATTCAGGAAACCCAAAGAAATACTCTTGCGCTTGATGTCTAAACTTCATTCTATCTCTACCCTTATCAACATAATCAAGGGAAATAAAAAATTCAAGGGCCCAATCACGTTTAATAGTAAGATTTAAATGCGCAAATTTTTCCCATTTTATGTACTTTAAATATTTTTCAAATTTATCAGTGATGCCCAAGTGATTTAACAGAGAAAAATCAACATGCCACATGCCAACATAGGTTTTCTTGTCAAAATACACAAATTTTTCACCTTCCTCCTCAGAAAAAATAGGGAAAGGACACTCAAACCTGTTTTATAGGCGAACGGGATCTTGGTTTGCACTGGACCCTTCAGCAGCCTTCTTTCCCTTGTCTCCAACAGATTTTGTTCTCACCATCTTGATTGTTAATGAAATCTAAAGAAACTTTGCTAAAGAAACTCACAAAGAAAAAATAGATGAAGAATAAAACTGGAAACTTATGAAGTATGAGAGAAGAAAAAGAAGTTTTGAGAGAATTTTGAGAGAAAAACCAAAGAAAATTTAGAGATAACTCAAAAGTAAAGAGGAAAGCTGCAGTTAGGGCTTTAGGCTTTTATAGGGGAGTAAAATTCGAGGGTTGTAACGGTTTAAAATTCAAATTTCGTACTCTTTCGCGACCTCACGACAGAGATGAAATTTCAAATCAACTGCTCGCGAACCCATCGCGATCACGCGATAAAAAATTTTCTCACCTCTATGTCGCGCGACAGAATGAAATTGCTCAACTTAACATTTTCCTGTCGCGCGTTCCATGTCAAGCGTGACCGCGACAGCATCCTGCGAAAACATCTTCCCTCCATTGTCGTGCTCGCGACAGTGAGGAATTTTCAAAGAACATTTTTTTTTTATTTTTCAAAATAATACTGTAAATTTAAATAAGTTAAATTTCTCACTATCTAAGACACCCTGTATAATCAAAAATAAACAATATTAGTAATATATTAATGCAAAAATCACACTAAAATCTAATGAACAACATACAAAACAACTTAAAATTACAATAAGTACAAAATAAAAAGAAATGTAAGTAACTTTCAAACCACTTGTAAAGAGATATAGGAAACCTCTCTACCATGAAAAGTTTCCTCTAAATAGACCTTGCATCTTTGACCATTTGTTTTAAATAGTTCTCCTTTACTATTTTTTAGCTCCAAATAACCATGGTCAAAAACTTAGTTGACCTCAAAGGGTCCACTCCACCTAGATCTCAATTTTTCAGGAAAGAATTTTAATCTAGAATTGTATAATAGGACTTTATCCCCAATCTTGAAACTCTTGTATCTAATATGAGCATCATGCCATTTTTTAGATTTTTCTTTATATATCTTAGCATTTTCATAAGAAAGAAGTCTTAACTCATCAAGTTCATTAAGTTGTAAATATCTTTTAACACTTGCATCTTTAATGTCATAATTTAAAGTTCTAAAAGCCCAATATGCTCTATATTCTAACTCAACAGGCAAATGACAAGTTTTTCCATATACTAACCTATATGGTGTCATTCCAATAGGTGCTTTAAATGTTGTGCGATATACCCATTATGCATCATCAAGCTTATGTGCCTAATCCTTCCTAGAGTTAGAAACTATTTTTTCTAAGATCCATTTTAGTTTCCTATTAGATACCTCTACTTGACCACTAGTTTGTGGAAGATATGGAGTAGCTACCCTATAATTCACACCATATTTATGCAATAAAGAATCAAAAGAGCGATTAATAAAATACTTACCTCTATCACTTATGATGGCTCTTGGCACTCCAAACCTTGAAAAGATCTTCTTTAAGAATTTGATCACCACCTTGGAATCATTAGTTGATGTTGCTTTGGCTTCAACCCATTTGGATACATAATCAACTCCAACTAAAATGTAATTTGTCCAAAGGATGTAGGAAAAGGACCCATGAAGTCTATTCCCCATACATCAAATATCTCCACCTCCAAGATATTGTTCAAATGCATTTCATCTCTCTTCCCAATGTTACTAGCTCTTTGACACTTATCACAATGAGCTACAAATACTCTAACATCATGAAATAAAGTAGGCCAAAAGAAACCACATTCTAGCACATGAGAGGCAGTCTTAGTACTACCATTATAACCAGAATATAAAGATGAATGACAATGTGTTAAAATGTTTACATACTCATTCTCACTAATACACCTATGGATAATACCATCCCCACTTATCTTAAATAAATAGGGTCTTCCCAAAGATAATTTTTGACATCACTAAAGAATTTTTTCTTTTGTTGCCATGTCAAATCATTAGGTATAATTCCTGCAACAAGAAAGTTAGCAAAATCTGCAAACCAAGGACTATTTACTTACTCAATAGACATAAGAGATTCATCCGGAAAGGATTCATTAATTTCATTGTTATCTCCTATAGGGCCTTCATCATTTTCTAACCTTGACAAGTGATCAGCCACTAAATTTTTAGACCCCTTCTTGTCTCTAATTTCAAGGTCAAACTCTTGCAATAAAAGAATTCAATGAATTAATATAGGCTTAGCATCTTTTTTAGCAAATAAGTACCTTAATGCAGCATGATCCGTATAGATGATTACTTTAGATCCTAACAAATAAGACCTAAACTTATCATATGCATAGACAACCGCTAACATTTCTTTTTCAGTAGTTGTGTAATTAACTTGAGGTGATGACAATGTATGGCTAGCAGAGTAAATCACATGCAAATGTTTACCTTGTCTTTGTCCTAACGCACATCTAACAGCAAGATCACTTGCATCACACATAATTTCAAAAGGTAATTCCCAATTAGGAGAAGTAATTATATGTGCACTTACAAGAACATTTTTTAAAGTATTAAAAGCTTGCATACATGTATGAGAAAATTCAAAAGGTACATCCTTAACTAACAAATTAGTTAAAGGCTTAGCAATCAAGGAAAAGTCCTTTATAAACCTTCTATAAAAACCAACATGTCCCAAAAATGACCTTACACCCTTAAGTGTAGTTGGTGGAGGTAATTTCTCTATCAATTCTATTTTAGCTCTATCTACCTCAATCCCTTTATTTAAAACTTTATGGCCTAGAACAATTCCTTCTTCAACCATAAAATGACATTTCTCCCAATTTAGTACCAAATTAGTTTCCTTACATCTAGCCAATACTCTATCTAAATTACTTAAACATAACTCAAATGAGTCCCCATACACAGAAAAATCATCCATGAACACTTCCATAATGTCTTCTATCATATCCCCAAAAATAATCGTTATGCACCTTTGAAAAGTTGCTGGTGCATTGCATAACCCAAATGGCATTCTTCTATAGGCAAAAGTCCCATATGGATAAGCAAAGGTGGTCTTTTCTTGGTCACTAGGATGGATAAATATTTGAAAATATCCTGAATAACCATCTAAAAAGCAATAATGAGAATGGCTAGCTATCCTTTCTAATATTTGGTCAATGAATGGTAAAGGAAAATGATCCTTTCTAGTGGCCGAATTTAACTTCCTATAGTCAATACACACCCTCCAACCGATGGTGGTTCTAGTAGGAATCAATTCCCCAATCTCATTTCTAACTACCGTCATACCCTCTTTCTTAGGTACACAATGAATAGGACTTACCCAAGAACTATCCGAAATTAGATAAATAATCCCAGCATCTAATAACTTAATGACTTATTTCTTAACAACTTCTTTCATATTAGGATTAAGTCTTCTTTGTCTATCAGCTTTTAGTTGACATTCATCTACCATGTTAATCCTATGCATTACTATATTAGGACTAATTTCTTTCAAATCAGAAATTTGCCAACCTATACTCTTTATTCTCTTTCTAACAACCTCTAACAATGAAGACTCTTGTGCACCAGTGAGTTTGTTAGAAATAATAATAGGCATACCTCAAATGACTTGGACCAAGAAATGCATACCTCAAATGACTTGGTAGCTCTTTCAATTCAACATTAGGAGGACTTACAATGGAAGGTGGTAATGGAGCTGCATGTCTATTTAGAAGTTCAGGCCTTGAGCTCTCTTACTCCACCTCTTCATTAACTTCTTCTTCAAAATGAACCTCTTCTTGACCTGCATTATCTAACACTTCCAAAACACAAGCATCAATGAAATCTATTTTCATGCACACATTCTCATCCATGGGATATTTTAGGGACTTATCCATCTGATATTGCACACTATCTTCTCCCACTCTTAAGATTAAAGTGCCCTCATAGACATCAACCAAAGCCCTACCAGTCCTCATAAAAGGTCTTCCGAATATCAGTGGACATTTCACATCATATGCAAAATCTAAAATAACAAAATCAGCTGGTAGAATGAATTTATCAACTTTTACAAGCACATCTTTCACTATGCCATATGGTTTTTTAATAGATTGATCAGCCAATTGCAAAACCATAGAAGTAGGTTTAACATAGTTCAACCCTAACTTCTTAAAGATAGTCAAAAGCATAAGGTTTATACTAGCCCCCAAATCACATAAACATTTAGGAAAATCAACATCTCCTAAAGTATAAGGAATAGTAAAACTACCATTATCCTTAAGTTTAGTAGGCAAATTATTTGAAATTATTAAACTACATACTTCAGTCAATTCTATAGTGGATATATCCTCCCAACTTCTTTTCTTTGAAATCAAGTCTTTAAGGAATTTTACATAGTTAGGAATTTGTGTAATGGCCTAAATAAAATTTAAATTTATGTGTAAGTGTTTCAATTTATCAATAAAAGATTGGAATTGCTTATCTTGGTGTTGCTGCTTCAAGCGTTGTGGAAAAGGTGGACGAGATTGAAAAACTTGTGGAGTTTGTGCTTTGGTCAACCCTTCTGTCGCGCCCGCAACAGGTGTCGTGCTCGCGATAGCAGGCGGATTCTCAACCCTCGCGCTCGCGAAAGGAAGTGCGCTCGCGACGTCTGTCTGCCCCTCTTCTATCACGCTCGCGACAGAAGGTTCATCCTTCTGAAAATTCTTCTGTTTTTCCTGCACATTCTCATCCACATTAGTAGAAACAAATTCATTGTTATAGGATTTACCTGACCTCAGTTTAATCGCTTTAAGATGTTCCCTTGGATTCTCCTCCGTATTACTTGGTAGATTTCCTTGCATTCTTGAAGGTAAAGCCTTAGCTATTTGCCCTATTTGTACTTCCAAGTTATGGATCGATGAGGCTTGATTTTTAGTGATTTGATCAAACTTTGTTTCTAGCCTCTTTTGGTTCTCTTCTTGTGAACTAAATTTTAGGTTAATCCCCTCTAAAAACCTATCCATTTTAACCTCTAAAACTCCAAACCTATCTTGAGGTGGTTGAAATCCTACACCCCTATTTTGGTTACTACTATTCTCCCATGAAAAATTAGGATGGTTTCTCCAACCAGGATTATATGTATTTGATTATGGATTACCTCTTCCTTGCCCTTGGATAAAACTAACTTGTTCCTCTGAATTATTTATTCCCAAATTGCATACCTCACTTGTATGACCTTATTGGCCACAAATAGTGCATACCTTTTGTGAACTACCCCCTATTCGTAGGCTACTAACTTTTTAAGTTAAAGCCTCTATTTGGGCTTGTAAGGCTATAATAGAATCTATGGCATGAACCCCCCTAGCATTAGAATTAGATTCCCTTACTCTTTCGGTGGGCCACATACAATTATTCATAGCCATTTCTTCTAGCAATTCAAAGGCAGCTTCTATTGTTTTCCTCATCAAGGAGCCACCAGCTGCAGCATCAATAGTACCCCTAGTTGTAGGGTTTACTCCATTATAAAAAGTCTGCATGAGCAACTCCCTTGGAAGGTTATGGTGAGGACACATTCTCTGCAATTCTTTAAATCTCTCCCATGCTTCATATAAAGATTCATTGTTATTTTGCACAAAAGTTGTGATATCTTTTATAATTTTTGCAGTTTTGGCTAGAGGGAAGTATTTTGATAAAAATGTTTGGGCCAATTGATCCCGAGTGGTTATTGATCCTCTAGTTAATGAATTCAACCAAGCCTTGACTTTATCCTTCAAAGTGAAAGGAAAAAGTCTGAGTTTAATTGCATCATTAAAAACTCCATTAATTTTAAAAGTATCACATATCTCTAGGAAATTTGCCAAATGAGCATTAGGATCCTCATTTGCCAAACCATAAAATCGAATGCTATTTTGAATCATTTGCAAAAGAGAAGGTTTAATTTCAAATTGATTAGCATTTACCGTAGGCCTTACCATACCTTGTTGAGCACTACTCAATGCGGGTGTAGCAAAATCCATCAACCTTGGTGGATTTTCCTCTTCAGCCATTATTGGTCTCTTATTCTTATTCTTCTTTTTATTGGATTTTCGGTTACTTGACAAAAATCTCTCTATTTCAGGATTCAAAGGTTCAAGCTTTTCTTGAGAACTTCTTGTACTAGGCATGAACTTATCAAATCCAGTAAAAACAACACAAAACAAAAATTAAGTCAAACTCTATAAACAAACAAAATAAAATAAATATTGTAATCCAAAATCATAAATCAAGTTTCACAATGGCAATAAATAAAACATCATTCCCCGGCAACGGCGCTAAAAATTTGTTAGCGTATTTCTAAGTGCTAATTTCGCAAGTATACAGTGTACCAGTTATAGTACAAAAGATGTCGATCCCACAAGGAATGTGCTAATTATTACACACTATTACTACTCACTTTTAATCTTGTTTACAATGATCATAAATTTGTTGAATAAAAGTGGAAATACTATGTCCAATTCTAATTAACCTAGTTATAGATAATCGGAGAAGATAAAAGATTAATGATTATAAAATAATAAATAGAACTTGAATTAATTATTCTTGATTATGAATATATTCTTGTCATGCAGGCCAAGTTGAATAAAATTCCAATTTACTCTTTCAACATAAATTAGAGTGCCTAAAACATGCATTTATAATTCTAACTCATAATTTTCATTAATAAATTAAAGTGTTATATATGCAAATTTCAGAAATAATAAACAACCATTTAATATTATGATTTCTCAAATAATACTTCAATGATGAAATTCTATTAGATTTAAGTAAGAATTTATCTTTCAATTAAATACTTACTTATAATGATCATGTATAAAAATACTAATAGAAAATTCGACAAGAAAGAATAATAAAATTGATATGTATAATAAAATATAGCATTAAATAATCAAGTTAATAAATTTATCATTAAATAATTACAAAGAAGTAAAGATGAGAAATGAAGAAAGAGATCTTTCAACCCTTTTCCCTTCCACAAAGGATATCTTCTTCCTTGCAAGTAATCTTCTCTTCAAAACATAAAAATTCTAACTTAAAAACTTTAACTAAAAATGAACTTTCTAACTTACAGAATTTTTAATAAAAATATTCAACTAAAAATTATTCAAAACCTAAAATTACAGTTAAAACTAATATTTATAATGTTCTAAAAGATATGTCCCTTCAAGTGTCCCTTAGGAAGGTTGCAAGACTTGGTGGAAAGTCATACTTCTTCAAGACAAAATTTAAATTCAACTTCCAACGGTCCTCTCTATCGCGATCGCGACATCTGTTGTGCTTGCGATAAAATACGCCTTGCTCTTCGCTCCACTTTCCTCGTGCTGGCTTTCTTTCGCGCCATGTCGCGACCTCGCGATAGGCGGCCTTGCTCGCGACAATGCCCGCTAGCTCCCTTCCTCCTTCTCTTTGGCTCCCTTCAATTGCACGTCCCGTCGCGCTCGCGACAGATTACTTCTCTCCTTTGCTTTCTTTCTTTCTTTCTTCTTTCTCTTTGGCTTGGCGCTTCCTGTCACGCTCGCAACAGATTGATTCTTCCTTAGTTCATTTTTGCTCATTTTCTCCTACACACACAAAACTCAAACAAAAACATAAAACACACCTAATTCTAACACAATTAACTATACATAAACATTATTTTAAACCTAAAATATGGATTAAATATGAGCTATTTAGACTCATATCAGCCTACTCCCATGCGAGCGACGCCCGTCGCTCGCTCCTGTCCCTAGCGTAGGCGCCTGCCGCTTGAAGGTCAGGCGTGCCCCTTTGACCGGCGCCCGTCGGTCATGTTCTGACGGCATTTTGCTGGAAAATTTCAAATTTTCTTAAGGTTTATTCTTAAGATAAATATCAAGAATTTGATTTTATCCTATAAAATCTAATTTGAATTCAAAAAGATTTGATTTTATCTCTGAATCTGATTTGAATTCAAAAAGATTTGATTTTATCTTATAGAATCTAATTTGAATTCAAAAATATTTGATTTTATCTTCTAAAATCTAATTTGAATTCAAAAATATTTTAAATCAATCTTTAAAGATATTTTAAATTTTGAAAAAAGTTTGAGTTTGTTATCTTATCTTCAGTTAGCTTATAAATAGCAGGCTGAGGATCGAGATCAAGGGTTGGCAACTTAGGTAGCAATTTTCAGATTAAAACTTTTCAGAAGTAAAAGGTTTTCTTTCGATCTTTTCTTTCAAAAAATTCTCTGAAATGAATTAGGAAAGCTCGAGAAACTAAAAACAATTTTCTTTCCTCGACTTATTCCTTCTCAGATTCGAAATCATCTAAAAAGGACAAAGGTGAAATCGAGAAAAAGAAACAAATTCCTTTTTCTTGATTTGTTTACTTAAAACTCTGAATCATTTGAACGGAACAATTTTGTTAAAGAAATTGTCCTAAAACATTTTCATTGGTCAGCTGATCCTTGCATAATTCAAGGGAACTTCACGCGACTTCTACCTTCCAAAAAATCAATATTCCGAGGGTAAACATTCTGGACTGAATGTGGATTAATTCCTTTTAATTAACCAGTTCTTTATCATTTTATTCGTTTTATTGGTAATTTGTTGCATGAAAAATGAGTTGAATGTGAATTTTGAGTTTAGATTGATTTTTCCATTTTTTTTAGGTTTGGAGGTGGAATTCGTTTCGTCATATGCGAGTGGGAGATGATAGAGTTTGGGTACGCCCATGACTGTAATTTGGATAAAGTTCCAATCTAGGTATGGAGGATCTAGCTAGAAAAGCAAGCTGAATCATGATGGATGGCATATAGTAAGACGAGAAAATAGCTTTTTGATCACATTCAATTATTTTATGGTTCACCGGTATGCCTATTATAGTTTCTATGAGTAGAAACATAATAGTGAACACGAAAATTATTTTATGAGATCATGAGTTAAAACAGTGAATGTAAGAAGACCATTTAGGGTTAGGCATACGTGAAAAGGAGGATCTCATTTTTGGATATGCTATATATCCCTAACAGGTGTATAGCACTAGTGCTCTCGAGGTATGCTGGTCACACAATCTATCTGCCAGTATAACTGAAGATTAAGACTGAAATTCGTTCCGTCATTTGCGAGTGGGAGATGATAGAATTTGGATACGCCCATGACTCTAATTTGGATAAAGTTTCAATCTAAATAAAATTAAGTAATTTAATTTGATTAGCATTACCAAATTTTATCTCAGAAAGAGTTTGAGTTATACTAGAGATAGGTTTTTAGCTTTTAGGATCTCTATAAATAGACGGGAGATCTCAGTATTTGGTAACGAGAAAACGTATACGTCGTAAGACTACTCGTTCCCACTCACACTTGTTTTTGTCATGATCTTTCAAGGGATTTTTTATTATGGAATAGCTGTTGTTATCACGCACGTGGGTAAAAGCCAAACTAATAACCAAAAACAAAGTGAGACCTTATAGATGATTCCACAACGTGCTTCTGATCTACAAGAGGTACATGCCATTTTCTAATGTTACCTCCACATAAATTATATGTCTATAATTTTCCCATCAATATGAAATAGGATAAAAAATATATTTAGAATAAATTAACCTTTTATTTTTATATTATTAGCCAAAATAACCTTGTTAAGACTTTGTAAAGAAAAAAAATACTTATGATATAAATTTCAAATGAATTCTTATGAATAAATAACTCATGTAAATTTCAAAAAATACTTATTCTTTGTTTTTTAATTCATAACCATTATAAATTTTGTTTGAAATTTCAATAAAGAACTCATGCTTTTCCATATTTTTTATTTTTTAAATTTATAGGATTGATCCATTTTTTTAAAATAATCTAATTTTGGAATACATATTTAATTGGTGTAAATTAATTTTTTATTGTCAAATTTTAAAAGTTTAAAATTTTTAAATTATTTTTATTACTTGATATATTTGAACAAATTAGTTAATATAAAATAGCACTTTAGTTGAGTTTTTTTAGATATACGTGTGCACAATATTCTTTTTAAAATTAATAATTTTTAAAGAATGAGTATTTTTTGAAATTTGCATGAATTATTTAAATTTAAAAATTATTGAAATATATTGATATTTAAGAAAAAATGATATGATATTAAAATTTAATTTGATAAGTAAAAAATCAATTAATCAATTTGATGCTACAAAATGATAAGAAAATAAAATTTAATTCAATAAGTTAAAAAATCAATCAATCAGTTTGAAGTCAAAAAAAAAATAATATGAATTTAATTTGCGGATCCAATTCCACACAAAATTCAAAATGATCCAACATGAAAATAACTTGACCCGATAATGACTTAGCTCGACCTATTTAACAGGCGAATAAAATTATGTAAATATAAATTAAATTGAAATCAAATTTATTTAGCCTTAGCCAAAAGCAATTAGAAAAATTACATCAAATAGATGTAGAATGTTATAAAATTATGCCATTTTAAATTCAGTTGCACTTCAAATTACTTCAGCTATATTTTCTTTAAATTATAGTTATCTGGATATACAATTGAAAAGATTAAAAGAAACCATAATTTTTAAAATAATTTTATATAATTGGTTGAATTAAAAAATTACTTTTTTTTATTGAGATTTATTTGGAGAAATAAATAAGTCAACAGTAAATTCTGAAGGCTAATTAATTGCCACCTTCAAAAAATTCAAATTTATTGGTATTTAAAAAAAATAGACTTATTACTTTCAAAAAAAAAAATAGAAACATCAACTGCCACTAATCTTTGCTAAATTACTGTATTATGAGGTTAATTTGAAAACTAAAGAACCAAAAAGAAATGGTTGCTGCATGGAAAAGGCTCTGCCCCATTATTACACTAACTGTTAAGTGGACCCAATATTTTTTTCTATGCAATTCTATTTCCGAAACTAAATGGAAAAAATAAAATAATATAAATGCCTCTTCTGCTGCGGAATGGGTTATAATGATTCATTTTATCTATTTACAGAATAATAGTAATTTTTTTCAGTCTAAATGTCTTTTAAAATTTTTTTGTAAATGTCTCGTTACATGATATGCTTGAGCAATTTAACTTCTCATTATTTATTCATATTATCCTAAAATTAAAGATTAATTTTCAGTTTAATTCAAACTTTTTTAAAATAAAATTAAATAATTTTTGTTAAATAAAAATATTTAATTTTATTTTATATAAAATTTTATTTATATTCAAAATTACGAACGTATCCAAATTATATAAAAAATAAAAAAAAAAATTGAACTCGAAATTTTATGCATTTTTAATGTAATGATGGTTATTAGCCAACTGTTTATACTTAAAATCTTCATTTTATTCCGTACAAAGAGACAATCCAAAATTTGGTAAAATGTGGATAAATTGGTTTTTAATTAGGGAGTTGGTGAGGGGTCAAATTCTCATTAGTCTTCTCCAATTTTGAATTGTTGTCCGAATATTGTTGCAATATTTAGAGTAAATATTGCTTATATTTAGAGTATATATTGCTTATGTGCATTGTGATTGATCTTTACATTTGTCCTTTCACCATAAGTTTCAATTATCAATTTTATTTTAATTTTTATATTTTTTGGATATGATCAAATAATTTAGACTTTCTCATAACACACTTGTCAAGTGTATGCAATAGCTGATTGCGACAGTTTCTGTTTGTTGGGTAAATGATAAATGAGTTGCAATTACGTCATTTTCAAACACCCAACTTATCTTCAAACTTACAAATCACCGCACTATTGCTTCGTCTTCTTCACTAATACCTATGGCTGCCACGGCAATCTAGTAGATTAATTTCATCAATATTTACTTAATTTTATAAAAAAAATTCTCCCATAAAATATTTTAATTTCTAAAATATTATTACTAAAATTACTTATCTGATACTAAATTACTGACGTAATTTAAAATATACATACGGCAATGTTTTTTTATGCCAAATATATAACTTTTCAATCAAAATAATTTTAATAATAATATTTTAAAAATTGAGATATTTTTATAATATATATATATATATATATATATATATATATATATATATATATAAAGTAAATTATATATGTTTTATGTTGGAATTTATGTTGACAGAAGCGACAACAAATGCCAATGCATTACGTGGGGAAAAGGATAAATTAGAAAGAATGTACATTATAAGTCTTTGGTTAGCTGTATGGTAGGATAAGAAGTCTATTTGTTCTATATTTTTATTTACATTAAATTAATATTAAGTTAGGATTAAAATTTTTTTTTTATTTAATAATATATTAAATTTTAACCATTAAATTAGTATTTAATGGATGTACTAAATTTAAAATTAAAGGGTATATAAATTAATTTTTTCTTCATCCTAATTAAAATTTGCAAATAAAACAAAATACATAAAAATCGTATTTTTACTTTTCTATCAAACAATCTGCTGCATAAAAAAAGTTAAAAGAAAGAAATTAGTTTACAAATTTCGTGATCGTCAGATTTCTTTTCATTGTGTCGAATTTCGCTCAATATAAGTGATTTATTCACTTTTTTATGTGATTATTATTATATTCAATATCTAAATGAGCACAAATGTTTGTAATGATATTTGTATGAAATTAATGTAGAAAATTTTACATGTGGTATCAGAGGCATGAATTTTGAATAGATAATAATCGTTAAATTTATGATTTGATAATTGTTTCAATTATGATGTTAATTATAAATATTACGATATTCATAAAATTTAGGATTTTGTATCAATATTAATTTTTTTATTTATTAAGAAAAAATGAGAAATAGAAAGGAAGGATGGCACCGCGAAAGTGACCCTGATGAAGCAAAATAATGCTGTAATTTAGTTTGTTTTAGGGCAACGAGAATTAAAGGATAAATAAAAGGAACAAGAAATTGTTGGCGGCAGGTTAATGAAACAAACTTTTGTTTTTAGGAAAGTAGGGTTTAGTCATGCTGTATTTAGGGCACAATTATAAACACATATATTAATTGTTGCGGCATAATGAAACTTGGCTGTATGAATGTTTAGGGATATAGCTAATGTTTGCAGCAAATTATGTTTTAATAATAATATTATGTTGCTGCCGTAATGTATATCTATTAACGTAGGAAGTTGTATCAAATTATGATTGTTTTATTTGGATTTATTTGAAATTGTTATTTATGGTAAATTAACAATTTGATCAATAAAGTTTTTATAATGGATGAATTGATTTTTTAAAAGTTTTATTTTTACGTTTTAGTCACATTAATGATATTTTGACTAAAATAAATAAATAAATTTAATCTAATTTCATTTTTAGCATATTATGAAGTGTTACTATATATATAAATATTTTAGTATTATACTTGTTTAATTGTATGACATTATGATTAAAATTAATTTGTTAGTCACCAAAGTGGCCAAATTAATTTGAATGTGTAGTCATATAATTTATATATTTTAACAAATGCTATTATAAAGAATTTATTGGTTGATATAAATTAAGAAATTTACCCAAAGGTAAATCAATGTTCTATAATAAATATAAAAAACAATTAATATACTATTGTCACATATATATAGTTATCCAAAGATACCATATATATTTGGTAAAGTTTATTTAAATTTCTATAAAGTTTAAATAGCATTCTAATGATAGTAATGATATGTATTATTGTGTTTATCCAAAGGAAACCTGCAATATATATTTAATGTATGTGCTTCTTATATGAATCTGTTAATAAGTGAGAGTTTATATATTTGCAGCTATTAGCCTTCACTCTCAACCTTCTTCTGTTACCTTGTTCACTAGTGTGAATTTTTCTGAATGGAGCGAGCAAGTCACTTTCCATTTAGGTATTTTAGATCTTGACTCAGCCTTATTAGAGAATAAGCCTACTGACATTAATGATACTAGTACAGAGGCTGAAAAAGGCACACCATAAGGGATGGATAAGGTCTAATAGATTATGCTTGAACTTTATGTTGATGACAATCGCCAACAACATTAAGTCTACTCTTCCTAGCACTGAAAATCAAAACGCTAAAGATTTTCTTAAGCTAGTGGAAGATAAGTTTCTTTCTACTAACAAGACACTTGCAGGGACACTTATGGCTGAACTCACGACCATGAAGTTTGATGGGTCAAAGAGTATGCAGCAACATATTCTTGAAATGACCAATATTGCAGCAAGACTTAAGACACTAGGTATGACTGTGAAAGACTCCTTCTTAGTGCAGTTTATCATGAACTCACTTCCTGCTGAATATGGACCGTTCCACATCAATTTTAATGCATTAAGGGATAAGTGGAACATTGATGAACTGTCCAGTAAGCTTATTCAGGAGGAAGCAAGATTAAAGAAACAACAAGTTAATTCTAATAACCTAGTGGGTCAAGGAGCTGGAAAGAGACTCAAACCAAAGGCCAAGAATTTCAAGAAAAATGAACCTGCTAAAGTTCCACATGTTGCTAATGATGAAAAGAATGGACAAAAATTCAATAAATGTCACTTATGCAAGAAGCAAGGACATTATAAGAAAGATTGCTTAAAACGTAAGGCTTGGTTCGAAAAAAAAGGTATACATTATGTTTCTGTATGCTTTGAATCAAACTTATCTGAAGTTCCTTCTAATACTTGGTGGTTTGATTCTGGTGACACTACTCACGTTTCTAATATTATGCAGGGATTCCTTTCAATCCAAACCATAAGCCCAACTAGCAACTTTTTATTTATGGGGAACTGAATGAAGGCCCCAATTGAAGGTGTAGGGACTTACAGATTGACATTAGATATTAAGCATCACTTAAATCTAATGAATACTCTCTATGTACCTTCGATTTCTAGAAATTTAATTTCAGTTTCTAGACTTGATACTAGTGGATATACTTTTAAGGGTGGACATGGTTGTTTCAATTTGTATAAGAATAATTCCTTTATCGATTATGGGATTCTTATGGATGATTTATATAAATTGAAACTTGATGATATTTTTTTTCGAATCCCTATTTAATGTTAATCATGATATTGAAATGAAACGTGGTTCGGCGAATGAACATTCTGCTTACTTGTGGTATAAACGTTTGGGTCATATATCCAAAGAAATATTAGAAAAATTAGTAAAGAATGAGATTCTACCAAATCTAAATTTTACTAATCTTGACTTATGTGTGGAATGCATTAAAGGCAAGCAAACCAAACAAAGTAAGAAAGGAGCCACAAGAAGCAGTTAGCTTCTTAAAATAATACACACCGATATTTGTGGACCTTTTGACACTCCGCCCTTTAATGGAGAAAAATACTTCATCACTTTTATAGATGATTTTTCACGGTATGGATATATCTATTTGTTGCATGAAAAATCTCAAGCTATAAATGCCCTTGAGGTGTTTGTAAAGGAGTTTAAGAGGCAATTAGATAGAAAAGTAAAAATTATAAGATCAGATAGAGGTGGTGAGTATTGTGGAAAGTATGATGAATCTGGATAGTGTCCTGGTCCGTTTGCTGAGTTTCTCGAAAGTCATGGCATATGTGCACAGTATACTATGTTAGGCATACCACAACAAAATGGTGTGGTATAAAGGCGAAATAGAACATTAATAGATATCTTTAGGAGTATGATAAGTAATACGTCATTACCTAAAGGTCTGTGGATGTATGCATTAAGAACTATTATATATTTATTAAATAGGGTTCCTAATAAGACAGTTCCTAAAACTCCTTTTGAGTTATGGACTGGAAGGAAATCTGGTTTAAGACACCTGCATGTTTGGGGCTGTCCAGCAGAAGCAAGAATTTATAATCCACATGAAAGAAAAATGAATTCTCGAACAGTTAGTGGTTACTTTATTAGTTACCTAGAGAAATCCAAAGGGTACAAGTTTTACTGTCTAAATCACAGTTCTAAAATTATTGAAACAGCCAATGCCAAATTTTTAGAGAATGGTGAGGTTAGTGGGAGTGTTAAAAATCAAGTTGTGGACATTAATGAAATAAGAGTTAATGTTCCATTGCCCATAAATGTTCTTAAATCCACAACCACAACAAATGTTGTTCCTGTTTTGGAAGAGCAAAATAATCAAGAATAACATTTGAATAACGAAGAAGCACCCCATGAATAACCTAACTTACCACCGGCTCATACAAATGAACCAATTGGTATAGCCTTAAATAAACCTGTAAGGGTTAGAAGGTCGGTTATTCCTAATGATTATGTGATTTATTTGCAAGAGTTAGATTTTGATTGTGGCATTGATAATGATCATGTTTCATTTTCACAAGACATAGGTAGTGATAAGTCTGAAAAGTGAATTGATGCTATGAAAGAAAAGTTAGAATCAATGGCTCAAAATAATGTCTGGGATCTTGTAGACTTGCTAGAAAGTTCTAAAAGAGTTGGCTGTAAATGGGTATTTAAGACAAAACGCGACTCAAATGGCAATGTTGAAAGACGTAAAACTAGACTTGTTGCCAAAAGTTATACTCAGAAAGATGGCATTGATTATAAGGAGACTTTGTCACCCGTCTCAAAGAAAGATTCTTTGAGAATAATTTTGGCATTAGTAGCTCATTTTGATTTAGAGTTACATCAAATGGATGTGAAAACAGCTTTTCTGAATGGGGATCTTGAGGAGAAAGTTTATATGGATCAACCTAAAGGTTTTTCCGTTGAAGGTAAAAAAAGTATGCTGTGTAAATTGAAACAATTCCATATGCTTCTGTTGTGGACAGTTTGATGCACCTACAAACCTGTACTAGACCCGACATCAATTTTGCAGTAGGGATGCTGGGTAGATATCAAAGTAATCCTGATATTGATCATTGAAAAACTGCAAAGAAAGTATTGAGATACCTTCAAGGAACAAATGATTACATGCTCACTTATAAAAAGTATAGTCATTTAGATATGATTGGATATTCAGATTCAGATTTTACTGGGTGTATTGATAGTAGAAAGTCAACATTTGGCTATTTGTTCCTATTAGCTGAATGAGCAATTTCATGAAAAAGTGTCAAACAATCTATTATTGCTTCATCCACTATGGAAGCAGAATTTGTAGCTTGTTATGAGGCTACAATTCATGCATCATGGCTGCGGAATTTTATTTTAGGGCTTGGGATTGTCGACACCATAAGCAAGCCGCTGAAAATTTATTATGATAATTTTGCAGCAGTTTTCTTCTCTAACTATGACAAATATTCCAAAGGCGCAAAACACATGGAATTAAAGTATTTTGTTGTCAAAGAAGAGATTCAGAAACAAAGAGTGTATATAGAACACTTAGGACGGATCTCATGATTGCAGATCCTCTCACTAAAGGTTTACAACCAAAGACATTTAAAGAACATGTTCTTAGGATGGGTCTTGGTTGTATTGATGATTAACAATAATGCTTAACACTCTTGAGTTCAATAATGACATGTTTCTGAATTTTATATTTCTTATTCATTGTGCTTATATATACATGATTGTTTGAATAAGAAATTTGTATGTATTTTCATAACAAGTATGTGGATTGTATGTTGTTTATATATAGCTTATAAATCTAACATAATAAATTATTAATGTAGTGGTATATGGAAGGGAGTATGCGATAATAATGTGTATGACCGCCATAACCCGCATTATATATGTAATTTGTTGTGTTGAGGTGTTTATGATGTTAACGGTTTATAAGATTTAATTTTTGCTAGCCTTATGTTATACTATTAAATATAATGATGAAACATCCGTCCAAGTGGGAGAATGTCAAATGTATGGCCGGATAAAAAGTCTATTTAATCCATATTTCTATTTACATTAAATTCATATTAAGCTAGGATTAGAGTTTTTCTTTTATTTAATAGTATATTAAATTTTAACCGTTAAATTAGTATTTGATAGACGTACTAGATCTAAAGTTAAAAGGTATATAAATTAGTTCTCTTTCCACCCTAATTAAGATTTGCAAATAAAATAAAATACAGAATGATCGTATTTTGGCTTTACGTCAAGCATCAGCTGCATAAAAAAGGGTTAAGGGAGAAAAATTTATAAATTTCGTGATCGTCAGATTTTTCTTTATTATGTCGAATTGCGCTCACGTTAAGTGATTTATTCACGTTTCTATGTGATTATTATTATATTCAAGATTTGAATGGGTACAAATGTTTATGATGATATTTGTATGAAATTAATTTCGAAAATTTTACATCTTTAACATATAAATCTTATGGAGCATTTCTCTATATTTAAAAGAAGCATTTTATTCCATATTTCTTGTCACCCTAATTGAGATTTGCAAGCAAAATAAAATAAAGAATGATCGTATTTTGGCTTTGTATCAAGCATCTGCTGCATAAAAAGGGTCAAGGGAGAAAAATTTATAAATTTCGTGATCGTCAGATTTTTCTTTATTACGTCGAATTCCGCTCAAGTTAAGTGATTTATTCACGTTTCTATGTGATTATTATTATATTCAAGATTTGAATGGATACAAATGTTTATGATGATATTTGTATGAAATTAATTTCGAAAATTTTACATCTTTAACATATAAATCTTATGGAGCATTTCTCTATATTTAAAAGAAGCATTTTATTCCATATTTCTTGTTATTGGGTTTAGGCAGCTGTAAGGTTCCCCTAAGAAAGTTTTTTTAGAGGGAAAGAAAAGAGGTTTGAATTTGAAATCTCTGTTATTGAGATCAATTAGTATTTACCGTTAAAATTTCTTATAAGAACTTATCAATCAACAAATTGATCAAACACATAGTAAATATTTTCCTTAAAGCTCGAACTCAAAATCTTAATACATCGTGATTGATATTTACAGCTTAAAGTTCATTTAAAAACTTGTAATAAACAAATTGACATTTTCCTTGGGATTATTAGAGGCAAGAGGGTACATCACTCAATTTTATGTGTTGTATCATCATGATTGAACTCATAATATATTTTGAATATTCGGCAAGAAAACTCAAATAATAAAAGGAACTACACCTAATTAATGATACTTGGTTAAGATGTTTAACAATTTATCTTGGCAAAAATTTCTTTATAGTATGTTTAAAGCTTTGACATTGTTGCACATTCTTGTCTGAGAAGAATAAAATTCATTCTTTAATCATTATAGTTTGGCATTACTTTTTCATATCCTAACCAATACCACTAATTAATAATCATACCCGACGAAATATATAGTATATTATTAATTAGATGTTAGTTAGTCGGTTTTAATACGTGTTTCTCCCACCAAATCAATCTCTACTTGATTAGTATTTGAATAGTAAGGGCATTAAGCTCCATTAGTTTTTGGTCCGTCGGAAATTGGGTGTAGGATTGATGGATGCCATATGCCGATAACAGGGTTGATAATCATGGATCGGGTTACATGACTTATGATTTACTCATTCCATTTTATTTGATATATCATTTTTATTGTTTTCACTAAAATGAAAAAATATTAATTATACTTAAATTTATGATTAAATTTAGTAAACAATGAAAATTATCTTTGTTTTTATTACTCTCAAACTTATGACTTAAATCTAATTGGTTAAATAATATTGGAAATGAAATATAGAATTAATATTGTATTGAAAATTGAAAAAAAATAATATTATATTAAAAATTTAAAAACGACATATAAAATAAAATATGAAATTATCTAAAAAACGTCAAGTATTATGAAAGGAAATGAGTATTATAATGGCACATGATATTGAGAGAGTGAAACAACTAACCATGATTTACTCATTCCATTTTATTTGATATATCATTTTTATTGTTTTCACTAAAATGAAAAAATATTAATTATGCTTAAATTTATGATTAAATTTAGTAAACAATGAAAATTATCTTTGTTTTTGTTACTTTCAAACTTATGACTTAAATCTAATTGGTTAAATAATATTGAAAATGAAATATAGAATTAATATTGTATTGAAAATTGAAAAAAAATTAATATTATATTAAAAATTTAAAAACGATATATAAAATAAAATATGAAATTATCTCAAAAACGTAAAGTATTATGAAACGAAATGAGTATTATAATGGCACATGATATTGAGAGAGTGAAACAACTAACCATTTATTTTATTTATGATTTATTCCTATGACACATGTGCATTAAGTATTTATTTATTTATTTTTTCCTTAATTGTACCTCTTAATTTTGAAACTAACTTAACTGATTAGAATATGGAGAATTATGGCAACTGTAGACATCATAAGTTACTCTAGCTTCGATGACAGCTTTTTTACATAAAAGAAAAGGACTCAGTAACCAAGAATGACTAGAAGATCTTAGAAATCAATATTTTGAAAAAGACCAAAAAACCCACACGGTCATGGGACTCTATGGGCCATTTTAAACTATTCATTAAGAGTTCAAGACTGATAAATCATTAATTCACATGATGATTTATTAAATTAACCCCGTTTAAAATATTATGTCTTTTTAATATACCGATAATTATTTATTAAAGTAAAGTTAATATAAAAAAATAATTTGTAATTATACATTATTTTTTTAAATAGATATTTATTTTAAAATAAAAATAAAATTCAAAATAAATACTTATAGAATAACAAATAGAGTAAAATATATATTTACTAAATAAAAATGACGTGTATTTCTAGAAAATATTTAATATTATCTCTTTTTTTTTTAAGTGCATTACTAATAAATATAGATATAAATTTGGGAAGGGGAGGGTAAGTGGTGTTAAAATTTAAATGGTGCTTATGGTTGGAGTTTTGCAATTGAACACGCACACAACTTTTCACAACACGTAGAAATTGTCAAATATGAAAAACAACTATGTGAACGTCACTTTGTTCTTATCAGCTAGGATAAAAAAGTAATTTTCTGTTCTGTGGAGGGTATTTTGGGAATTGCATCATCAATCAATTACCAAATAAAGCTTCCTTGAAGTTTTTTTGGAGGCCATGGTAACGAGTTTTGTTACCGTGCCTCGCGCGTTAATATGCATCGGTAAATTAAAAGAAAAAATATTTTCAACAATTTTTGCTTTTTAATCAAACGGCACTCTCCATAACACACTATCACATAAATAATAAAAATATCAAAAATAGGATAATAGTTATTTATAATGTATTTATGTTATACTCTCTCTAGTCCCACTTTACTATTTCATTTACTATTTTAAATGATAGTATATTTTTTTATACTATAATTAATTGCTCAATTTTTTAATTTATTTTTATGAGTAATATTAAATATCATCTCATACTTGTCACACATATATTTAATAAATATAAAAATAAATTAGTAAATTTACAGTAAATTATATTATTAAAAACATTAATTGTATTTTCTTAATTTTATAAAATAAAAAGTGTGTCTATTTATACTGGACTGAAGGACTAATTTTTTCTTTATTTGGGATAATTATGTTAGATGGAAATTAAAAAGTTAGATTTACAGCCATTTATAATTAAGGGTGAATTCTCCTTTATTTTAAAGTTTTAAAATAAGAAGAAACTACAATCTAAATGAAATTTAAAACAATCTAAAAAAAATTATTCTCCTTCAATAAAAATAATGAAATTTTAATAAAAGACCTGAGTTGTATAAATAGAGGTTCAATTTTAATATTTATATATTTTTATAAAAACACTTTAATTGAGTGCTTTTTCCTTTTTTCTAATATGAAGGCTTTGACACCTTAATTTGGTAAATTATATAATTATTAAGCCCTTAATAAAAACACCAATAATAAATTAATCGATTGTTGTACCAAAAAACGAATAAAGGTTTATGGGTCTCCGGTTTTAGTTATTTTAATGAAAAATCAGCCAATTATTTTAATATTAGTTGATTCTGTAGAAAGATTTCAGTTCCACTATAACCAACTCAATAAGGTTATGACAACTTTTTCTCTTTAATTATGCTTTGCCCTCAATTTTATTATATACAAAAGAAATAATAATAATAATAATAATAATAATAATAATAATAATAATAATAATAATAATAGAGGGACAGGGTGAAGTAGAAAAGGAAAAGTTTTAGCAGCTTTTGTTAAAGGTAGTTGATGCAGATCCTCCAATCAAATAACAACACTTTGCAATATTAAAACAAGCCTTTTTAATTTTTCTTTTAATTGTTTTTCTATAATTACCTAAAATAGCTTAGTTACGATGTCATCTATCTTTTCTCAAACGAATGATGATTAAATCTTGGATTGTTATTTGTGATCATTTAGCTTATATGTATTCATTAAGTAATTATTAATTCATCGATCACCATTAACTAAAAAAATAAAATTATTATTATTATTATTATGAACCCACTCATAATTCGATATTATCTCCTATAATGATTTTCTTAAAAACTCTCAATATAGAAAAATATTATTCTTTTTATGGTTAGAATATTTATAAAATATAACAAAATAAATAAAGCAAAGTTGATTTTATCATTTGAGTGCTCTTTAATGAAGTAGCTTTTGTCTATAATAGATACATAGATGTCTGCTAAACAGTTTATTTCTTCAATAATTTCTGGAACTTTCTGTGCACAAAATTAAATGAATAGAAAGCAAAAAAAAAAAACATTTTCTATTTAAATAAAATTAAATTTAGGTAAGAATTAAAGAAAAATGAAATAAAGCTAAATAAACTTATGAACTCAACTCCTAAGTACAATCAATCAATTTGAGATTTAAAACATTAATCAGCTAACTTATGAACTTAATCCGTTAATAATTACCAATCAATTGCTAGAGATTTTAATTTTAATCTTTTCTGTTGATATTGGTACGTAAATATAATTAAATAATATATATCTCTTGTAATTAAAATAATATTTATCGGGTCATTAAAAAAATTAAAATTGAAAATATTTAATCTTCCATATGCTTCATCTGCACAAAAAAAAAAAAAAAAAAAAAAAAAAAAAAAAAACCTCGGAAAAGGATAATCATTTTGTCTCCTCTTATTCTCTATAAATTAATTATGAAGAATGATTTTTTTTTCTTTCTTACTTTCATCTACAAAGAAAAAAAAAATATTATCATGTTAGGAATGTCACACACCACTATAGAATGAGTAATCTAAAAGATTAAAACCATATGATTCTTCCATCTTCCTTTACAGTAGAAGAATCACATTCTTTAATTTAAAACACATCACACGATACTAATATTAATAGATTTGATATTTATTTTTTTAAATAAAGCCTCAAGTTCGAATTTTATAAATGAAAAAAATAAATATTATTTTCTCTATTTCCTTTTAAGTGTTCGTTTTGAATTTTTTTTATAAAAATTAAAAAATTATTAATTAATTTAGTGATTTACTAAATTATCTTTTTATTTAAAAAGATTATTTATAATTTTATTTTTTTTAAATGAATACTTATTTAAAAATAAAAATAAAAATAAAATTTAAAATGGATACTTAGGAATGAATGAATGGAGTAAAAGAATACTGAAAAAACGCATTTCTAAAAAGAAAAAACACTTCGCAAGATGCTTGTGCTTTGTGTGTGACAAACACAAAGTTCTATCCCCTTTATAACTAATTTTCAATTTTTCATTATATATATTTAATCAACTTGCCTAAGATGCCCTTACACTAGAAATGACCAAAATACCCTTTCAGCGGGCAGTGACCAAATTGACCTTCTAATCCACTTTAGGTAGGGATGTGCAAGACCCGACCCGACCCGTAAAACCCGAATAAACCGACCCGAATTAACTATTCGGGTAGGGTTATTCGGATAATTAGGGTCGGGTCGGTTCTTCAGAAATGTTAGTGTTCGGGTCGGGTCGGGTTAAAACCTTCAAAACCCGAACCCGACCGAAAGAGTATATAAACTCTTTTTTTTTTTTTTTTCCCATTCCCCAGTTGCCCTACCCTCTTTGCCTCCCCCTCTCTCTCTCTCTGCCCCCTCCCTCTTCACGATATCCCTCTCCCTCTGCCCTTCTCTCTTCAGCTCCCACCACCCACCTACCTACGATTTCTCCCTCTCCCTTTACCCCTCTCTATTCCAACTTCCATCGCCGACGTCTGGCTTCTCCTCCATCGCTGAAGATCCGGCACCGATCCCCCCTCTCTCTCTCCTTCTCCTTCATCTTTATCTTCTTTTCTTCGAAGATCATTTTCTCTCCCTCAGATAGTCAGATCTGATGTCTCCTCCTCCTTTGTCCTCCTCTTCTTCTTCTTGGGGTTTCGATCTATCCCTTAGATTTTATTTCTCATTCTTCGTCTTCTTCTTTTCCTGTTTCGAATTTCAATCGATTTTTTCTTTTTTTTCAAATCTGATTTTATTTGTTTTTTTATGAGATTTGTATTTGATTTTGAATCTTTGATGGATGTGTTTATCTGTGAGAGATTGGGGGTTTGTGCTTGATGATTTGTGTTAGATTTCTTGTTTATTTTGTTGGAAAATCACAGAAAGAGGGAGATGGATGGAGAGATCTGCGAAAAGGAAGAGGAAGAGAGGGGTTGGTCGGGTTAATCGGGTCGGGCCTCGAAAATTATCGGGGTATTCGGTTCGGGGCCCTACTAAGATATAGGGTCGGTTCGGTTTGAAATATGGGACATATTTCGGTTTTCGGGTTGGTCGGGTTCGGTTCGGGTTGACCCGAATCCGACCGATGCACAGCCCTAACTTTAGGGCTAGGACCCCAAAATTGACCCTAATGCCCATAATACGATAGACCCAAAGAAGCCGGCAATTTGGACTGTTTTGGAATCCACAAAGTACCGGTCAACTGTCCCTCCCCATTAACACAAAGTCTCACCTTCTTCTTATAGCTTCAAGTTAGTTAAAGCAAATAAAAAACCAGGCATATCCTAAAAACACCATCAACTGCAAGAAACTATGACAAAGCTTGAAGCAAAACTGGATCTCCATGGCCAAGATCGTTCATGAGAAAATGGCCCAAATTTGTAGAAAGATTGTTCATGTAAATATTAAGTGGAGTATACTTGAACGGGTATCAGTTTTCAAGGAGTTTTTTCAGTTCATTTGGGATAGAATTCTTGCTTGCTCAATAGGTAAGCCTATTAGGTATCGCCGGCTGTCTCGCCGGCATTCATATCCTCCGCCGGAGTCCATTGAATCTGGCGGGTTTCTGTCGTCGGAGGATCCTGTTACGTCCAGCTTTAACGGGTATAACTCTGATTCCGATTTGGTTAGTTTGAAGATCAGTTTGTTAGGTGATTGCCAAATAGGGAAAACAAGCTTTGTGGTAAGCATGACAGAGTTTCTTTTATTTTAAACTGAAAATTAGTTTCACTAATTAAGCATAATTGGTAGACTAATCTCTCTTTCTTTTCTCTCTAATATGAAGATCAAGTATGTTGGGGATGAGCAAGAAAAGAAATGTTTGCAGATGGCAGGATTGAATTTAATGGATAAAACGATATTAGTTGAAGGAGCCAGAATTACATTTAGCTTATGGGATGTAGGAGGTATGTCGATTATGATTACAGTAATACTTTTTTTCTCAAAGTTGATTTATAATTAAGAGATAATTATGGGATTTTTATGAAGATAGTAATGGAATTCAGCAATTATTGATATCAGCTCCTTTTTTCTTTTGATATAAAAACTGTAGGTAACAGCAGGTCACTTGATCATGTTCCTATTGCCTGTAAAGATGCAGTAGCAATTCTATTCATGTTTGATTTAACAAGTCGATGTACTCTTAACAGGTAATTAATGGCTAATTAACTGTAATTAAACCTGAATTAAAAATGAGAATTAATCAACTTTTATCATAATTTTAATACATAATATTTGTGGGTTTTTGCAGTGTTGTTGAATGGTACAGCCAAGCCAGAAAATGGAATCAGGTACTTTCTTTTTTCTTCTTTAATTTAATTTCTGGTGAGGAATTAAATGTTTTCATTTATATGGTAGTAGTAATTGTCATTTAAGAAAAGTACTTGTTGAATTTATAGTAATCCAACCCAGAAAAGTGGAGTACTTACTACAAAGTTGTGCTGGCTATAAATTAAATACTAGAGTAGTGATTTGAAGGATGGAGCCCTGAAAAGTAAAGGGGCCAAATATGCCGATTGAATGATGTGCACCATTCGGTACACAGCACATGGAATAGCAACTTCAAATTGAAATTGATTGTCATTAAATCCTTTATTTTTCTTAAAAATGGATGTCTAAAGTTAATGATGAAACATAATGTTTAATTTAATAATTTTCCAACTTTGTTTATATATATATATGTATATTGTATTTATTTATTTTTTGCAGACGGCGATTCCAATTCTAATAGGAACCAAATTTGATGATTTCGTCCTACTTCCCCCCAATTTGCAGTGGACAATAGTCACTCAGGTAATTATTAATTTATTTTCATCATTTCATTACTTTTTTTTACTTGAAATATATTTTTTTTACATTTTAAAGATTATGTCTTTGGTGTAACTGTGATGAATCTTTAATCTGATATATCAAAACTAAGTTGTTACAGAAATTAATTTTTTTTACACAATTTAGAAATAGAAATTAACAATTAATTAAGAATAAAAAAATACTAGGATTTAAATTTAATAGTAAGACAAGTTTAATTCCATCCATGCACGGGTGCATCGAATGTTGGAGATGCAGCTATCAGACAGTGTGCACCGCTCAGTGCATCTATGCATCGAATGTCAACTCAATTTTAGGGTAGGCAGTATAACTCAAATTTTGAATATTAATAAATAATGCTACAATAAATATCAACATGAATTAAAGATTGAACTGACATAGAAAGAGACTATAAATGAGCTCCAAAAATATGTCAATAACTATGTAATAAATCAATCATGGGCTGCAGCTAAGAAGTAATACACATCAAAAAAACATGAAGGAATTTGGTATTTAATTGTCATGACTGTGACAGAGCATTGGAGAATGTCTTTATTTATTTATTTTTGGGAAATTTAAAAAATAATAATTAATGTGTGTGTTAATTATGCAGGCAAGAGCATATGCAAAGGCAATGAAAGCTACCCTTTTCTTTTCAAGTGCAAAACATAACATAAATGTAAACAAGATATTCAAATTTATTATGGCAAAGCTCTTTAATTTGCCTTGGACTGTTGAGAGAAATTTGAAAATTGGAGAACCCATTATTGACTTCTAATCTCTCCTTTAATTACCTACTCATTTTCATGTACATATCAAAAAGAGAGCAGAAAAATATCAAACTCAGCCAATTGATTCCAGACACTTTTTTCCTTTCTCTTTTTATTAATTAGTCTTTTCTTTTGTTTTTCTTTGAATTCATACTCCTTGACCATGTGTTGTAGGCATGGAGTTCCTTGATGCAAAGAAGAAAAATATTTAAAATACAAAATAGAATCCATTTTGCTTTTATTTTATTTTTATCGCTTTTTGATATTCAATTTAATTTTTTTCTAAATTTCCGGAATTAATTAATTTAAAATTATATATTGTCATATTCATAATTGGAGATAGTAATAATATGTAATAGTATACATTTCATGTACGACTTAATGATTACCAATAATTATTAGTTCTATCAACTTTTTAAAATTAAATATTTTTTAAAATATAAAATAATCATAATTAATTTTTTTTAAACCACTTAAAAAGAATTTTGCTTTCTATTTTTATTGTAATTGGCAATTTTCAAATCTATATTTATTTTAAAATGTGAAAAAAAACTGAAAAAGGAAATATAGTCCATGACAAGATATTTTAGCATTTAAAGAAATGGAGAATCAACATTTATTCTATGGGCAATTAAAAATGTGATATGGTTCCACATGTACAGCTAGCCTAACCCTATCAAGATAAAATTCCAGCAACTCTTTCAGATTATAGTATAAATTCTTTATTTTCATAATCTACCTATAAAGTAAACAATTCTTCGTCATTCTTAAACTACTATTAAAAAAATATATAAATGTTTAATGGCAAGAAGTTCATATTCCTTTAAATGAAATATTAGCTTTAATTTTTATCTCTTGGATGTACGTCGTAAAAAAAATACATTCAATTATAAATTTAATAATATTCGATTTTAAATTAATCAATTACGTGAATTTAAGAAATCGGATAATTGGATCAAATACCTTAGTCATAAAAAAAATTGTTGATTTCAGATGTGTAATATCTCTTATAAATTAGTAAATAAATATTCTTCTGTATGCCAGCAAATCACTCCAACATTCTGTCCTCCAAGAAGAATAAATAAATAAAAAGTAAATATTATAATAAATAGAACAATTTCAACATGAATTTACCTGCATCTGATAATGAGCATATGATTTATTATATATTAAATTATATAATTGCATAAAAACAGAAATTACAACCAACCTTCATATTTTTTTTTTTTTTTGAATTTCTTTTCTTTCGTTTTCCATGTGACACTCACATGGGTTTAAGAGATTGTAGAAAACTTGAGTTTATTCAATCAAAATGTAGAAAAATATGTCAAATGTAAAGATGTTATTTATTTATTTATTTTGTCTAGTAATAAATGTAAAACTTTCTTCTTCTTTATCATTCCAAGCCAAATTAATTTTCAGTAGAACTAATTAAGGCCGAATTTAAATATGAAAAATATTTTTTAAAAAATTACGTAAGTCCGAAATTCGGTTCATGAACATATCTAATTTTCAGTGCTTTTTTCTTCATAAAACTCGTTATAGGCTCCCTCATGCCAGGCCTAAAAGTTCTTACCTTATCAAAGTCAGAGCCCAATCACGTAAGAATTGGATCCAGGCTTGGATTGAGCTATTAAGCCTATTATGGGCCTGTTTGGCATTGCTTTTGGAAGGTTAAAAAGCTGCTTATTTGATAAAAAGCTGATTATGAAACAAAAATAAGTGTTTGGTAAATGCTGATTTTAGAAAAATCAATTTTCTGAAAAGTGAAAAAACCTCCTATTAGAAAAAGCTAGAAATTGGAGTTTTTCATAAAAGCTGATTTTCAGCTTTTAAGGGCAGCAGATTTAATATTTTTTTTAGACAAAAATATCCTTTATTTTATTTCATAATGACAATTATATCTAATATAATCTTTTTTTTTGTTTTTTCTCTTATCCTACCACTCAAAATTATTATTTTTTATTTTTTTTATTCTAAAAAGCTATTTTTAATCATATTATTTACCAAACAGTTAACAACTATTTTTAATTTTATAAGTCATTTTGAATTTTATTTACCAAACAGTCATCTACTTTTCGACATACAGCTTTTTGGAATACAACTTTTTTCAATTGAAAAAGTTGTTTTCATAAGTTTTGCCAAACTGGCCCATATCTTACAAAAGAATTAATTAAAATATTCTTTTTGTAATAAATTGACACCCTTTATAATCTTATTTTAGACTAAACTATCATTTATTATTTTATTAGAAAAATATTTTTTTTAAAACAAACGTAGAAAGAGAATATATGAAATTAAGATTATAAATTAAGGTTGGCAGTTGGGCCAGCTATTTTATTATTAACTATGGTGTTTTTATTTTTTTAACAATTAACGGATCAATTATGTTTTTTTTACAATTCTTTTAATTTCAAAAGTTTCATTGACTTAAAAGTAAAAAGAAATACATATTATAAAATAAGAAAGTATTTAATTCGAGGATCTGAATCAAATCTGAAATGATCTAACCCAAAAATATCATAAAAGTAATAATCCAAAATTGACATAATCCGGAACTAATATGATCACCTAAATCCATCCGACCTGACCCTTTGATAGATCTAATTAATGTTAAAAAAAATAATAAAATTAATTTTTAATATAAAATTAAATAGAATGGAAGAATATAAATTAAAATAAAAAAAAAAAGAAATATTATTGTAGTACGCACAATTCATGTAAGAGATAATAAATTTGATATTGTAAAAAATATAAAATTAATAAATATCAATTTTTTTCTTAAATTTTTATTCTGTTTAAGTTTGCATATATAACAATACACATACTTCAATGAAGTTATTAATAAAAAAAGTGTTATTTTAATATTTTAAACGTAAAACTTTTAATTTATTTCTATATGTAATTGAGAATAGAGCATAATTTTTTATTCTACAACTATTAGTTTTCTAAATATTATAGTTAATAAAATGTTTATAAAATAACGATTTTAAATTTTTTATAAACCATTTTTTATCATTTGATGATTTAATATTATATAATTTTTATTTTATATTGATAAAATATTATTATTATTATTACTACCGACATATATATTCAGAAAAGCTAATTTGAATTTTTTTTATTTAGTAAAACACTTATTCTCATTTGATTCAATAGTAAGTTTTTTTTTTATAGTTACATCCAATAAATAATTTATTTATTGCTTAGATTATTATAGATAGAACTCAATTTTCTATTTTATTTCAAAAATAATATTTTATATTCTTTTTTTTAATATTAGCCTATATTGTAATTGATGAGAATTATAAAGCAAATGGATTTTAAAATTAATTTAATCATTTATATTTTTAAATTTTTATAAAAAAATAAATTACTATCTATAAAAGTTTTTTAGATAAAAATAACATTTTATATCTGGACCATTTATAAAGATAAATTTTTAGATATTATTTTAATAAAATCGTGTAATTACTTTGACAAACTTCTATCCGATCTACAATTTCACTTTGCACGATTCTAAATTTTTAATGGTATTTATTAATTGCACACGTACTTACACATTGATGGTGGATAAATATTATTGATAGAGTTTGAGTATGCGCATAACTCTAATTTCAATAAAGTTTCAATACAGATATAATTGAGTAATTTAATTTGAATGAGATTACCCAATCCTAAATCCGAAAAAGTCTGAGTTATACTAGAAATATGTCTCTAATTATATGATCTCTATAAATAGATTAGAGATATCAGATTTTAGTAGCGAGAAAACGCAAACGCCGCAAGACTGCTCGTTCACATTCACACTCATTTTTTTCTCTTAATCTTTCAAGAGTTTTTAGATTGTGAAATAGCTATTGTTATCCCGAAAGTGGGTAAAAGTCAGACCAGTGACAAAAAACAAACGGGATCTTTGTAGATACTTTAGCAATATTTTCTTTGATACAAGAGGCAGGTATCATTATTTAATGTTACCTTCTATATTTATCGTTTATATTTTCCTTCAATGGTATTAGAGCCATCGTTTTTGTGTCCTGGCATGTGGCTAAAATTGATTTAAAATTTTATATGTAACATTGGTAGATCTAGGATGCATGAAATACAATATTTTTTTTTTTGTGTTAATAATATATATGTGTATATATTATGGCTCGAAAATTGTGTATGTGTACACCACGATTCGAGAGTTCAAAAACGCAAAACTAAAAGTTGGGATTTGAAAATTTTGACCTCACCATTAGAATTACAGACCCCCCCCACCGTCCGAAATTCGAGAACCCAAATCCACCAGGAAGGCGGCGCGTGACATGCAAGCGCCACCACACAAAAGGCGCGTGCGCGTGGGTGGTGGCACACATGCATGCAACCGTGTGTCTATAATGATGAGTCACTGCTGACATGTGGCCCAATGGTATCACGCCACGTGGATGATAGTGGTCATGGCACGTGGCAGTGACATGTCACTTGAGTGCCACATGGAAGCCAGGTTGCCCAATTGGGGTTGACACGTGGACGAGAGTGATAGTGCCACGTGCGTTGTCGCCACGTGGACCAGTGGTTTCAAATCAAAGGCTTGAACGAAACCCTTTTAGATACCCTACAAGATGAGAAAGAGCCTAAAAATATTCAAGAGGCACTTTCATGCTCAAATAAGGAAAAATGAATTAAAACAATAGAAGATGAAATAGCATTCATGAGATCAAACCATGCTTCGAAACTTGTTGATCTACCGGAAGGACATAAACAAATTGAGAATAAATGGATTCTCAAAGTAAAGCGAAAGGCTAATAGAAGTATCAAAAGATACAAGGCTTGGCTAGTCGCTAAGAGGTTTACACAACAGGAAGGGATTGACTATGAAGAGTCTTTATCACCTGTTATAAAATTTATCTCCACAACGTTAATTCTGGCCATAGTGGCAAGTTTGGACCTAGAACTACATCAAATAGATATGAAGACTGCTTTTCTCAATAGAGAATTGGATGGATCAACCTATAGGTTTCATCGAAAAAGGCCGCGAACATAAGGTTTGCTGATTGATGAGTTCAATTTATGGCTTTAAATAATCTTCGAGACAATGGTACTTAAGATTTCATCATATAATCATGTCGAATGCGTTCAGCACGATTAATAAAAACCATTGTGTTTACAGTAAAAGTTCTGAAAGTAAATTTTTTCATTTTGACTTTGTATGTAGACAACATACTCATAGCTGAAAATGATAAAGGGTTTGTAAATGAAATCAAAGATTAGTTATCATCCAACTTTGAGATGAAAAATATGGGTAAAGCATATTACATTCTTGAAGTAAAGATTCAAGAGATCATTCGAGAAGGTTGTTATTTTTTTCTTAAGAGAAATATATCAACGAAGTTCTTGAGCGATTTAATATGTAAAATTGTAAACTCATAAATAACCCCATTGCTAAGAATCAGTTTTTTAGTAAAAATGTGTGTCCTTTTAGATGCCAAAAGAAATAAAAC
This sequence comes from Excoecaria cochinchinensis, assembly GCA_947683425.1. Classification (NCBI taxonomy): domain Eukaryota; kingdom Viridiplantae; phylum Streptophyta; class Magnoliopsida; order Malpighiales; family Euphorbiaceae; genus Excoecaria; species Excoecaria cochinchinensis. The sequence continues at coordinate 4,890,422 of CANTUQ010000069.1, forward strand.
GTATAAGGAACGTTCCATATGCCAATGTCGTGGGTCGTCTTAAGTATGCAATGTTGTATACAAGACATGATATACGCTATGCAGTGTGCATGGTAAGTATATATTAATCAAATCCAGGTGAAGCACATTGGAAAGCAGTTAAAAAGATACTTAAATACCTTAAAAGTACAGTAGACTATCCTCTCTGTTATCAAGGCAAGGATCTGCAATTGAGAGGATAAATAGATGTTGATTAGGCAAGAGATATGGATGAGAGAAAATCCACTTCAGGTTTCATATTATTGCTTGGCAAGAGTGCCATCTCATAGAGTAGCAAAAAACAAACATGTGTAGCCCTATCAACAATGGAAGCTAAATTTGTCGCTTTCTCAGCTGCAGTACAAGAGAAAGTTTGGCTAAAATGGTTTGTGAGCCATTTAAGAGTAACTACCTTAGAGGAACCAGTGACGGTCTAAAGTGACAGTCAGTCGTCGATAGCTTATAGTAGAGCTAAGCATTTCGACATTAAGTATTAATATATGAGAGATATTGTTGCACGAGAAGAAGTGAACTTACCATACGTTTCTACGCATGCAGATTCATTGAGAAAACCTGTAACAAGAGATGTGTTTTGAGAGACACATTAGATCTCGAGATTTGCGTAGAATTTAAATGATACTGTTATATTTTATATAATTCTTTAACGTTATTATTTATGAATAATAACTAAGTTCAATGTTGGCAATACATGAGTGTGAATGTTTATGTGTGAATATTCACTGTTATTTGTATAAGATTGAGCATGTCGGATAGAGAAGTAGCCCACTCACAAGATTGTTTACCTTAGTTTTGTCAATAAGTTGGCAAAGACTAAGATGGGGTAAATTTTGAACATATGAGAATGATTGAGAGCCTATTCAAAATAAAAATGCTGTCTTGTAGCAATTATAAGATTAGTCTTGTTAAGTTGCGAGATAAAGTCATACATAAGGTTGTACGCTTTTGATTGAAATCCAAATAATGATTATATAAAATCCAATAGTAAGTTAAACGTTACTATCATGTTCTATCTAAAAAGCCAAAAGTAGTCCTTAAGTAAGCGGACTTGTAATGGCCTTAATACCGGGTTAGCTGTGAATAGTATTTTTTGATAGTGAATAGTGCTTCCGGGACGAAAAGTACACCCGGAAGCTAAACATATTTTATTTGACTGTCGAAAAATATAAGTTACGATGAGTCCGAGGTTAAAATTTGGAATAAATTGGAGGTCAAATGGGTCTTCAAAAGTCGAAAATAAGAAAAAATCACGAGGTCGGTGTGAATAGTAGCTAGGTTGACTGAGGGTTTGACCGGACCATAAAATATGCTACGGACCTCAAACAAATAATCTGAAAATATGGATATACTCGTATTGATGATTAGAATCATATGGTAGTGAAAAATTTATTTTTGGTGACATTGAAAAATTGAAGTATAGGATTGATAAATAATTATCGGACCGAGAAATGGTTTCCGATTGACCCAAAAATATTCTTGGATTCTAATGAATATATGTTAAGAATTATGGAGCTATTTTTATGAGGAATTAAACTTAAAAAGTAAACAAAAAAATACAATTTCGGTTTAAATAGTATTCGGATTGACCGGAGATTTGACCGAGACTTTAAAAATAGCCAACAATTTCCAAAATTGATCAAATTTCCAAATGGACTCTATATGATATTTAGGATTTTTGGGTAGTGAAAAGGGAATTTTTTTGAGAGCACTGAAAATTTGCTAATCGGATCGGTTTGATTGAACCGGACCTAAAACGAACTCTGATTGAGTTGAAATTTTTTGTATAGCCTATTTTTCACATTTTATGAATTGTGGAATAAAATTCGGAATGAATTGGAATTGAAAAGTGAGAAAACCATAGAAAATTGCATAATGGGCTTAAAAGTGCAATTTGGGCTTTATAGGTTGGACCATTGGTTGGACTAAGGTTAAACCATTTTGGTCCACTATAAAAACCATTAGATGGCAGATTTGTAGGTGAATAATCCTTATCTGCTCCAGCTCTTCTTTCCTCTTAGTTGGCCAAAATCCTCTCTTCTTCTCCTCTCTCAAATTTCTTCAATTCTTGCTCTAATTCTCTCTAAATTCAAGCATTTTAAATGTAATTCAGCCCCTCTATGAGAATATAGGAACCTCTAATATCCATTTAGTGGATTAGAAGTAAGAAAAAGTAAGGATCTAAGATTATGTCTCCAAATGCGGGTAAGAGGAATAACTTGATTAAAATTGATTTATTGATTTTAAATGATAGATTAGGGTGTGTTAAGTGTGTTTATGAAGTTATATTTGATAAAATAAGGAAATTGATGAGTGTTTTGTTTCCTTGAATTTTCGGCCATGGAGGAGAAATCAAGGGTAAAAGGGCAATTAAAGGTTAAGGACAAGGATTAAGGAGGTGGTAAAGGCTAGAGCAAGGATATGAGATTTGTGATTACATAATCTAAGTATTTTCATATGAAAATTAGGGTTTTGCATTATGTTTGAATAGTGAGTGTGTGTAAAATGCATGTATAATTGAAATTGAAGTGATAATTGAGTTTAAGGAGGGTAAATAGGCTAATTAGAATGATTGAATTGAAAGAAAACCAAGTGCAAGTCTTGGTCATAGTGAGACATAATGGTATGTTTAGGTATATTCATAGTATACATAGTGATTAAGTGAAATTAAATGATATACACATGTGAATTGAGGCTTAATTTAGTGGAATAAGCTATAAATGGATAAAAAATAAAATGGTAGAGAAAAAACCTAAGGGTGGCCGAATGGGTTAAGAAAGGAAATTATGGTAAGTTATATGATATACATGATATATAAGTGATAAATTAGATAAATGAATGAATTAGAAGTGAAAGAGAGAGTTTAATGAAAAGAAATACATGAAAACCGAATAATTGATTTAATGAATCAAAGATATAATTAGTCCATTTAATGGTATTAAGGCCATAAAATGATTATGTATGTGATTTGAAAGTGTATGAATTTAATTGAAATTATAAGAATTTAATTGAGTATTTTTGAGAATATTTTCCCATTATTTCGATGGTGGGAAATAGTGATAAATATTGAAATAATTGAAATTATACGTATATTGATGTTAGTTTTGATTAAATGGAAAAATTGAAATTGAAATGATAAGAAGAGACTGAGAGTGGCTTTGAAATGAATTTATGGCCACTTACTGTATTGAGTATACTTATATACAATAAGTATATGATGAGAATTGTGCTTAAATGATAAGAATAGCGATTGATTAATGTATTGAAACGATAAAGAAGTGAATGAAATGTAAACGTATGTGAAATTGTTAAAATGTGAAAAGTTAATTTAAAAGATAATTGAGAAAGTATTGCCCTTAGTAGTGGTCTCGCGGTCTAAATCTATTTCAGGATATGTTTGGCTAGACATAGGGACACCCATATCGCAGTGCAAGTCACGACGACTTGCTTTACTATGACATATTCGACATGGTCTCCCATAGTGCATTGTTATATGTTACATGTTATACGTTACATGTTATATGTTATATGAAAGTGATGGAGTGGTCCTTTGAGGTCATTCCTCAGTGCAGTGCAGTGGACCTATGGGGTCCGCGTTCCATATATTCAGTCTGCAGATTTTCTGCCGGGATTGTACTAGGGGTATAATTGTAAAAATGACATGAAAATGTAAAAAATAAAGTGAAAATAAAAATTTGTATGAAAAAGGACTTAAACGATAGGAAATGAAAAGTTTAGGGTGAAAAAGGTAATTTATCCAAATAATAAATTAAACGGGTAAGAATGGTAAAATTGATATGAAAATGTGAAAAGTGAAGTGAAAACAAGAATTTGAATGAATAAGAACTTACATGAAAGAAGATAAAAAGTTCAAGGAATAAAATGTAATCTACAGTGAAAATAATTAGTTGGAAGACTAATTGATAAATTATAAGTTAAGAAGTGAATAAATGTGGAAATTTAGCTAATTAATGGCAAAAATTGTAAATGGACGTTAATAGAAGGACAAAGTTATAATTTGATAAAAGTTTAGGAGCAAAACAATAATTGTGTGTGAAAGTAAGCAATAAGTGATATGTAAGAGAAAAATGAAATTAAAAAGATAGTTATGTAAAGAGTGCAAAGTTTAGGGACTAAAATATAATTTGACATAAAAATGTTAATTTAAAGATTAATATATAATTCGTAAGTCAAATGAATGATTAATTGCAATGTAAATGTTTAATAGGAACTAATATGTAAAATAGACATGAAAGTAAGAATTAGAGGACTAAGCCATAATTTTACAAAGGAATAGTGAATTCACTAGTGTAAAGTGTAGAACTAGTGGCAAATTCATAAATAAAATGAATCAATGGGTATTTTAGTATTTTATTGAAAAATTGAGGATCAAAGAGTAACTTGATGAATGAATATTGAATTGATAGGATTAATTGAATAAGTAATGGCATTATGGTAAATAATTGAAAGTAAATGGCATAATTATAATGTAATGGACTTTAAAGAATTTATTGGTAATTAAGTTACCTTAGAGGCAAAAATGTAAATTGTCACTGATTTAAAAGTAAATAATGTAATTGTAATAGGAAATGAAGATTTAAAAAGGAAATAAGTGACTAAATTATTAAATCAAATAACGTAAGATAATTTATTGAAAAACATCCAAAATCAAATTGATATGGAAATTGTGTCAAATGTGGTAAAGAAATGTTATCACATGTGATACTAAAATGAACTAAACTGAATTGAAATTAATACTGAAAGAATGAAGTGAAATGAAGTGAATGCATTAAAGTAAATGTATTATAGCAATGAAAAGTAAGAAATGTAGAGATTTAAAAGTTAAAGGAGTAAAATGATTATTTATAAGAAATGGGGTTGAAACGTAAATGAAAAGAAGAGTAGTTAGATGATGAGATAAAATAAGTGAAAAACGTTAAAATGAGGATTAAAAGAGCAATAAGTCGAAGGGTAAATTAAAGGGCCAAAGTGAATATGTTACAAGTAAGGTAATAAGTTAAGAGTGAAAAATAGAAAAATAGTGTAAAATCGTAATTAAAGTAAAATGAAGAGTAAATTCAGAAATGTAAGTAAAATGAGGGACTAAATAGTAATGGGATATTGTTTAGTCTAAAAGTGAGGACTAAAGTGATGTGCATGTATGTGTGTGCATATATATGTGTGCCTAAGTTAGAATTAGAAATTTTTAAATTTGTAATCATCACTGAGCATATTTAATATTCAGCACGTAGTTTATTTGACTACGTGTAGGTATGGAGTGAGGCGTCTGAGGAGCAGGCGTGCTATCAGCTTCAAAATTAGATCAGACCTTTGGATTGAAGTTAAGAATAGTACATTTGTTATTGTTAGTGGCATGTATATGTAAGATTTTGGCATTGAGTATGTACTAGGGGAGAGGGAGGGGAGGGAGGAGGAGGTCGGCAGGTGGTTGGCCGGGCTGGATCGGCGCCAGAGGGAAAAGGGAGGGCCGGATCTGGCCGGTGGGGGCTTGCCAGAGGTGGGCGGCGGTGGGCAGACCAGAAGAGAAGGGAGAGAGAGGAGAGAGGAGAGAGAGGGGAGAGGGAGAGGAGAGAGAAAAATATGTGTTTTTAATTTAGCGACGGAACATTTTTTCGTCGCTAAAAATAGCGACGAAATTTTAAAATAGCGACGGAATTTAAAATTCTGTCTCTATTTTTTGCGACGGAAAAATGTTCCATCGTTAAATTTAAAAAATAAAATTTATTAGCGACGGAATTTAAATTCTGTCGCTATTTTTAAAAAATCTAAATTTATTAGCGATGGAAAAAATTTTCGTCGCTAAATTTTAAAAATAAAATTTTTTAACGACGATAATTTTTATTCCATCGCTATTTTTGGCGACGGAATAAAATCCGTCGCTAAATTATATTAAATTATTTTCATATATTTTTTACCGACGGAATAAATATTATAATTCGCCGCTAATTTCGGTCGGCATTTATGGCGAAAACTCTTGGCGCCATTTTTAGCGACGGATTTTATTTTTCGTCGCTAAATAGTGACGGTATGTAAATAGCGATGGAATTTGTATTCCGTCGCCATTTAGCGACGAAAAATAAATTTCGTCGCTATTTAGCGACGCTATCAAATCCGTCGTTAAAATTCTGTCGCTAATTTCGGATTTTCTTGTAGTGAAAAATGACTTCAATTATGATTTTTTATTTATTTGCAAGAAATATCGATGGGTAGACCGCCTACACCAAGTGAGGTCTTTTTACACACCCATACAAAAAATCATGATGGTCAAACATTCGTCAATTCACGAGTTAGACATTTACACATATGTTAAAATTATTATATTTTACTAATACTTTGATGATATTAGTTATTAGTTGTCATTAATTAATAAGTGCAAGAGATAATTCAGCAACGTTCACAAAATTCCAAAAATGTTGATGAGAGTCAGGTTTATTTTGACATGGTTGGTGGAAGAGACCAGTAAGACCGGGTATTTGGCCTAGGTTCTTTTGCCAACACCTATTACTCCTATTCCTCCAGCTCAAGTATAGCGACATCTAATCTACGGTCTGCTTCTAGCAAAGTATATGAACTTCGGAATACTGTACGTGAACTGCAATCTAAAATACAACAATCACAGGCTCAATGGCAAGGTGCACTCAACTTCATATATGAACTACGTAATGAGATGGCTAATTTGAGGAATATAGTCGAATTATCATCGCACTAGTCTGATCGTGCACATCAACCGCCGCCGTCACCACCTTTAGCTTAGTTAGGATTTTGTAATAGATATACATTATTACTATTATGTCCTTTAAATAATTATTAACTATATACTTGGTACAATTTAAATTATATTATTAGTACAATTTAAATTACATTATATTATTTTCGGATATTAAAATTTTAATATTATCTTAATCTTTTCATTATTCGGATATTAATATTACAGGTTATAATGTTATAGGATTCAACAATTAATTAAAAAATAATAATTTTGCCTACGGAAATGTGAATTCCGTCGGCAAATTTGAATTTCGTTGGCAAATTTGCCTACGGAATTCACATTTCCGTCGGTAAATTTGTCGACGGAAATTTTTTCGTCGGTAAATTTACCGATGGAAATTCCTTACTTTCCGTCGGAAAATTCTAATTTTCTTGTAGTGAGAGCATAAATTCCAAAATGACAAAATTTAAATCCCAAGTCTAAGCATCCATCATAAAGTTAAGGGATTACTCCTCACTTCTTTGTAGATCCCTGGCTAGCATTTATGTTCAATCACCCTATGTACTTATGCAGAGAAATAAACTCTAAGAGGTAAGCAAAATGCTTAATGACAACCACTAACATTACTTTTCCAAATAATTTATATCAAAAGATTTAATTAAAATTTATAAACAACAATTAAACAAGTATAAAATTCAAGTCACCCAATTAACCATTATCAAGTATCATGTCAATCTATAGAACATGATATAGATACATACATTTTTCTAAATATTCATAAAACATATTCAATCGTTGTCATTATTTAACATTTAAATAATTTTACTTTAAGAAAAATTATTCTATTGCCCAAAGTGATGTGATGAAATTTATCAAGGCCATTTTAGGCGTATTGGATTGAAGTGGTTAATATCAGGCAATGCACTTCAATCCTTTGTAAAAAAAATCAATACCGGACACTACTCTTTTTACACCAAATCGTGAGTGGCCAATACCAAGCATTGAACTCACTTATTTATGTAGGTTCTCATTAACCTACAATAAGGATCGTCATTATCTAGATACTCAATGAAAATTTCATCCCTATGACTGGCCAATTGTATCCTACCCAGAATTCCTACCATTTACTAAGGGCATTAATATTCTTTCCAATCTTAATATGATATTTATAATTTCTTACACCCTCATATATATATATATATATATATATATATATATATATATATAGGGGTAAACATGGACCGGTTAACCGGTCCATGAGCCAAAAAAAAAATATCAGTCCATTAACTATTGGTTTTTGAAAATCACTAACCATTAACCAGTCTGTTACTATCGGTTAACCAGTCAATCCGTTTCGGATTTTCGGATCGGTTAACCAATATTATTTCGGTTAACTACTATAATTGTAAGATGTATTTATAAAAAAATTAAAATATCCAAAATACTTGAAAATAAAAATTAGAAACCAAATATAATTTAATATAATATTCAAATTATAAATATAAACTAAAAATATTGTGTCAATATGCATATATAGGATAGAAAAATGTAATAAATGAAAAAATTGTAATTTATTAATTTCATTAAATATTAGTTACTATTTGCAACGAAATTTTTTTATTTTTAAAGAGAAATATATTTAATTCAAATTGCAAGTGTTAAATGCTACCTATAAAAATATTAAAACTAACATTTCACATTTTAATTGAATATTATTCATCATATTAAATTTTAATAATTTAAATATAAAATATTTTAATTAAAGAGTTAAAATTATTAAATTAATTACAATTAGGAATTAATTATATATATTAAAAAGTTTGAAAGGTAAAAAGTTTTGTGTATGTGAAACTAAAAGTTAATTACTGATATAACTTTTCGTTAATATATTAATGTTATATGATTTTTCGAATATATTATTATTTTCATTATTGTAAAATTGATAAATCAAGAAATAATAATAAATACTAAATATGAACATATTAAATAATTAATAAATTAACTAAAAATTCGATTATCGGTTTGGTTAATCGGTTATATGAGGCAAAATCATTAATCAATCCATTAATATCGGTTTTTTCAAAATACTAACAATTAACCAGTTTATTACAATCAATTAATCAGTCTATCAGTTCGATTTTGAACCGGTTTACCGGTTAACCGCATCAACCGGTTTTTTTCCCACCCCTATATATATATATGTTCACTCATAAATAATTTCCAATCCATAGGTTTGTTTTCTAACTTTCGGCATAAAATTTGCCTTCCTTTACCATTTCGAACCCGTTTCATTATCATATCCATATTTAAACAAGAATTCACGCATGCAAGTATTTCTCATCACATCGGTGTACCAAACAAGTTTATTTACATCTCAATAACACACAAATCCTAACACAAACTTATCAACTATATTTACCTAAAAACAATTTCCTCATAACTATGCAACATTTCATCATCACTTACTTCAATAAACTAAATCATGTATCAATTCTACAAATTCTAAATTAATTCTATCAAAATTATATCATGCCATAAAGTTTTAAATTTAAATATACAGTAAAATAAATAAATAAATAAATAAGTAAGTTTAATAGTCCCAAAACTCAATGGATGGCAAAAATAACTTAAATGGCTTCAATTAAATCCATAAAAATAAACCTAGTCCTCCGCTTGTTTTTCCTTTGCTTTTTTCTTCACATTTTCCTCCTTTCCGTCAAAAGCACATACATCATTTTAAGCCAAATAATCGAATTCAAGACAAGAAATACATATTTATGGAATATTAGCATGATAAAACGCATGAAACTCTTTTTTCCTACACAAATTAACTCCCAATTCCTAAATCTCAGCTTCTAAACCAGAGTTTGATATCCTTTTAAGGTTATTCAATGATTGCTTAAGCTAGCCTTTAGTTTCATTAAAGAGGTCGACGTAGCGAACCAGGTTGTTCTAACTCAAGTCAGTAGTGAACTTTAGACAGGAAATTGGCTGGATTTGAGGGGAAGCCTCGACTCTCCAATAAGGCCCAGGGGAATGAAAACACTCAACCGATGGGGGGAGGAATGAATAGCAGCTCTAGGGGGGAAGCGCTAAACTTACATTTTTCTTCACTCTCCCTTCCAATTTTGGGTTTCTAGTGACCAAACTTCCATCTCCAGTCGTCGTTCGCGGTGGAAGAGGATGATGGAGCTCCGATGGTCGACAAATGAAGGAGAACGGAGAGATGGCTTGTGGGAGGTAGTGAGAAATGCAGAAAAAAAAGAGGGGGCTGTTGTGACATCGGGCATCGGAGAGAGAGAGAGGAGTCACCAGCAAGCAACGGCGGCTAATGGAGTAGGTAGAAGCGACAGTAGTGGAAGGGAAAAACACAGGTGAGGTAGGATGGAATTTAGGTGAAAATCCAGAAGGTTAGGTCTGGAACATGGGAAAAATAAAGAAAGAAAGAGAAAGCAAAACAGTGTCATTTTTCTGGCCTAGAGGGCAGTTTTTTATGCAAAAAATTCACTTTAGTCGCTTCTTTTTTTTTTTGAGAAAAAAAGCAACTTCATTAAGAAGAATCAGCAACCATAGCTGAAACAATACAACTGGGTGGGAGTAAATCCTAATAAACAAGACCTGGCATAGAATTAGCTGCCTTAGCAAGACAGTGAGCAGCTGAATTAACAGATCTTTTAACTAATCCAAACCGGATATTAGACAGACTATCCACAAGAGTTTTGCAATCATTAACAACATTACCAACATCTGAGCAATAAGAAGAATTAGATAAAAGAGCATTGTAAACCAACCGAGCATCCATCTCAATAATAACTGATGCAAAGGCACAAGTCTTCTTTATCCAACTTAAGGCTTCAATAACACTTAAAGCCTCAGCCACCAAAGGATCAAATGTTCCTTGAAAATTATTACACCCTGCTGCACAGAACTTCCCAACACAATCCCTGACCACAAAAGCAGATCCAGTCTGGTTACTCCTAGCAAAGATAGCAGCATCAGTATTAATTTTCAAAACTCCTAGAGGTGGGGGCTTCCAAACCATCTGTCCGACATTTGAGCTCTGATGAGGGGGGATAACATGACTCTGAGCAGCCTTCCAATCAGAATAAACATTATTTGCCATGGCCAGCACCGCAGCTGGTGCACACTTCAAAGAGTTCCAAACAAGATCATTTCTTATCTTCCAAATAGACCAGCAAACAACAATTGCTAAACTCAGGTCTTCATAATTAAATCTTGTATTCATAAGAGTGAACCAATTAGCCAAACTCTGTGAAGTACCTCTTATGTAATCAACTGAAGCTTTTAACCACACCTCACGAGAAAAAGAACAGTCCACTAGTAGATGGAAGATCGATTCCTCTGCACCTCCACATAACGGGCAAGAGAGATCAAGGACAACACCCTTAAGTGCTAAAATAGACCGAACAGGAAGGCATCCCTGTAATGCACGCCAAAAGAAGTGTTTGATTTGTGAAGGTAGCAGCAACCTCCACAAAATATTCCAGTCCACAGAAGGAGAAGCAAGAGCCAAAGCAGTACTTGATTGAAGAAAATTATAGGCACTTTTGACCGAATAAATACCATCAGTCGTGAGACACCATTTCCATATATCACCCTTGGGCTGCCAACTAAGAGGGATACTTAGGATAAGGTTCGTATCCCTCTCGTTGAAAAGAGAAGAAATCAGAGGTATATTCCAGGAGTTTGCATCGCTTCTCTTCAAATTACTAACCTTCAGATGCTTCCAAGAATTGTCCAGTTGAGAAGTGATAAAGGGGTTAGAAATATCAGGAAGCCACGGATCTGTCAACACATTAACAGAGCACCCAGAACCCACTCGCCACCGACAACCAGATTTCATTTTATCGCGAGCTAAGAGGATACTACGCCAAGTAAAGCTTGGATTAGAGCCAATCTCTGCCTCCAAGAAACTGGAATTCAAAAAATACCTCGCCTTAAGAACCCTTGCCATTAGAGATGAGTCATCAGAGACTAACCTCCAGCTTTGTTTGCCTAGCAAAGCAAAATTAAAATCCCTAAAATTCCGGAATCCCTGACCACCTAGCTTTTTCGGTTTATATAGCTTATCCGAGGCCATCTAGTTGATACCCTGGTTGTTGCTACCCTTAGTACCCCACCAAAATGAATTTAAAATCCTCTCAATTTTGGTACATAAACCCTGAGGAAGAAGAAAGACACTCATGGTATAAGTTGGCAGAGATTGAGCCACTGATTTAATAAGGACTTCTTTACCCCCACGAGACAACAAAGATCTGTTCCAACCACTTACACGTTTCCGAATTTTATGCTCAATATAAGAGAAAATCTCTTTTTTATCTCTAGAGATCATCGAAGGCAGCCCCAAATAGGAATCATGTGAAGCTTGCGGGTCAATAGAAAGACAGGAACAAATCTCATTTTTAAGCACCGATAAGGTGTTGGCACTAAATTTCAATGAAGATTTATTGAAATTAATAAGTTGTCCTGAGTCAAGAGCATAGGTATCCAGAATGTGTTTAACAGCTATGGATTCTTGGAGATTAGCTTTGAAGAACACATAGCTATCATCCACTAAAAGCAAGTGGGAGATGGAAGGGGCTCGTTTTGCAACTTTACATCCATGGATGACACCTCTATCCTCAAATTGCTGGAACATAGAAGATAAACCTTCTGCACAGATAATGAAGAGGTAAGGTGATAATGGGTCACCCTGCCTAAGTCCCCTGCTTGGGATAATAGGGCCTAACTGTAACACCCCCATACCCCGATAGGGAATATCGGGGCGCTACGCGGACATATACGTGTATCTATACATGCATTAGCGGAAGCGATAGCATAAACACATTTAAAAGTAATTAAATACTACACTAGGGCCCAACATGCATTTCATATTCACTATACATATGTACTTCTTTCTCTTTATAAGCATGTTCATATTACACTCTGTTTTCATTTAGCTTTACATATACATTTACATGTAACCACTACACTCTTTTATTTCATAATGATGTTACTCAAAATGTAACAACTCTATCTCTAACTTATATAAAAAGGTATAATACAACTCCTAGTGGCCTTGACCCGCAGATGTCTGCTCACTGATCCGAACCTGTAACCTACACGGAAATAAACATCCGTGCTAAGCGATAACGCTTAGTGGGGATAAAAACAATGCAAAGGACTTCTTTACGAAGTCACAAATAAATCACACAATCATATATCTCATGCATATAACTCTTATACGTGTACAGGTTGCATATTCAAATATCAAATATTATGAGCTTTCATGTATATAACATGTATTCATTTACTTATTCATATACACTACAACTTGTACATTTCGTTTATTCAAATATATGCTATCATGTAACCAAATTCATGTCACTACACTCATGTAATCATGTACTTGTATACAGAATTGTAATGTACTTAAACATTACTTTCATGTACTATGGCTTCATTCGAAGCAACACTATAATCATCTCAAGTTCACTGTACAACATTTAACAAAACAAGCCTGAGTTCCTCTCATGGTGGATACGGGATGCTCTATAAAAAAACATTTTCGATGGACCGAAGTCACAAAACATTTTCATCTGTCTCTATTAATGACCGTTCTCAGAGGTCGACCCGCTTCGCCCAAACGGGGCGGAACATAGGCAGCTGCACTCTCTAATCCCTTTATAAGCATGCTTATCTATCCACTATAACGGTAATCAGGCTCAGAGACCACTCAATTCCAATACACAAATATCAACTCATCATCTAAAAGCATGTAACATTTAAACTCTATGCATTCACTCTTATATAACATCATCATATACATGTATTCAACTCATTACATAAACATCATGCAAAGCAAGACAGAAGAAAACACTCTCTTCAAAACAACTAAAACAGGATGCGAAAAGGTTCACTGTCGCGATCGCGACAGAAGTCGCGCTCGCGACAGAAGCTAAGTTCATTGTCGCGACAAGAAGTCGCGCTCGCGCCAGAAGTCAAGTTCATTGTCGCGATCGCGACAAGAGGTCGCGCTCGCGACAGAAGATAGATTACAAAAAGGCTCTATACTCTATACCAAATGCATTATATAACCATTTCTAAGTTCATACACCTTTATCATGTCATTTACTATACTTCCTACAACTATACATTGTTACTTTATTAGTTAAATTACTAACTTTAATCATACTCAAATGCATTTTTCCATTAACAACTAATTTGTAATCATTTAGGAGCCCTAATCATGTATAAAACGTTAAGGGGAAAGGCAAGGGGTTTACCCAAGCCAACCATGGGCTCAAAATGAAGAAAAAAGAGCTTAATATAGGTTGTTCTGTCGCGAGGTCGCGACATGTGTCGCGCTCGCGACAGAGGCTCCGCTTTGGTGCCTCACAAGACTGCTTTTTACCCTAAACTTGTATCGTCTAAATGAACCTCTAAACGTCATTTTTAGGAAAAACGTTCTTCTTAACAATTGTTCTCTAGGATGTTAGCTTTCAAATGGGACAATTTTCAGGTCATTGGGACATCTAGAACTCTAAATATGATTCAAACAATCTATACTGTTCCAGTGAACCCGCCAGAACAGGGTCACCTATGTTCTTATTACTTTTCAGGATACTTAGAGCCAGAATTAGATCCAGCACTCTCTTAGACATTTTTAGATATAAATCTTATCTTTTAGATGAAATTAGAATCAACGCAATTGAAGTCCTATAGCTCTACTTATGACAAATACGATACACAAGGGTATGATGACAAATAAGCAGAATTTCGCAACATCAAACTCTATTATCAACACAAACACTCAAATGATCAAGTTACATACTTTAAACATATATACACTTATCATGAGCACTGTAAGCAATCAAAATGAACATCTTGAGCTAATTAAAGCTCATCAAGCATCTCTTTATTTCCACATGTCTTTGTTCAAGCATTTATCATATAAACACATGCAAAGTTAACATAGTCACACTCGATCCCTACCTTAGGTGGCTTAACCGCTTCTCTCTAATTGATTTCGAGCTTCTCTTTTCCTTGTCCATAACCCTCATGCAAAACAAGACCAAAACATTTAGGTTAACCCTCTTTTCACTTTAAATTACAACCGAAGAGAAAAAGGAGGTCAGATCGGAAAATCAATCTAACTTACCTTTTGAAGAGACCAAATCAAGTCCTTCATTCACTCTCTTCAAACTAAATCAAATGGTTCTCTCAAAGAACAAGACAAATAAAGAAGAAAAGCAAAGAAAATGGCAAAATAAGAGGAGCACGGCAAAACCCAAGAGCCAAGGAAATAAAAGAAGGACAAAAGGCCAAAAGTAGGAAATGAAAAGGAAATAGAGGAAAGGAATGGCCGGTCAATGCCCATCCCAAGTCCACCAACCTCACTAAATGCCAACCATCTCATTTAATCCATCCCTATCCCAAGCCAAGCCAAGCCAAGCCAAGCCAAGCCAAGCCAAGCCAAACTAAGCCAAGTGTCTCTTCCCTACGACACCACTTGTCAAACTCTTGTACCGCCATGTGTCACTCTCCTATAATGACACTTGGCACCCTCTTACAATGCCACTTGTCACTCTCCTAAGCTGCCACTTGTCACTCTCATATGTCACCACTTGTCACTCTTTGATGATGACACTTGTCATGCTCCTATGCTGCCACGTGTCACTTTCCTATGGTGCCACGTGTCCAATACACATCTCAAGGTCTCTTAAATCCCTCTTGTGCGACCAACTCGCGAGAGGATTCTGTCGCGCTCGCGACACTTGTCGCGGTCGCGACAGAACTCTTGCACACACAACGCTTACTTTTTCCGAATAAAACTCCGTAATTCTTCTAGGGCCACTTTGGGGTGTGACACTAACAGCTTCTTATCCGAAGACACCATATACCGAACTGATTGAACACACATCATTAACAATGGACCCATTTTGCATTGAACCCCAGCTTCTGCAACATCGCCTTTAAAAAATGCCATTCCATCCTATCATAAGCTTTACTCATGTCAAGCTTTAACGCTGCTAGACCCTCCTTCCCCTGAGATTTTCGTTTTATATAATGCATAACTTCATAGGCTACTATAAAATTATCAGAGATCAGCCTATGAGGGACAAAAGCACTTTGGCTTAAAGAGATAATGTCAAGTAGAATAACTTTCAACCGAATAGACAACATCTTCGCAACCACCTTATAGAGAACATTACACAGGGCAATAGGATGCAGATCAGACATAGCTTCCACCAACTGTTTCTTAGGCACCAGAACAATAACCTTATCCCTTAAGTGATCCGGCATAGAGCAGCTTTGGATGATGTTAAGACACACTGAGGAAATATCCCTACCAATAATTCCCCAACATCTTTGACAGAACTCCGCATTCATGCCATCAATACCCGGGGCCTTATTAGGGTGTAAGCTAAACATGGCATTTTTAACATCTTCCTCTGTAAATCCTGCAAGAGATGGTTGTTATGAGCCTCTATGACTCGATTATTGATACCTGAGATAATAGTTCCAGTGCTTAAAACGGTAGCAGAGAAAATTTGTTGGAAATAATTGATGATAACATCTTCTAGACCATTGTCCCAAGTGCAAAAATTTCCCGTTGGGTCTTTGAGCTGTGAAAATTGATTTTTCCTCTTCCTCTTGGAAGCCACTGCATGAAAATATTTAGTATTTGAGTCCCCTTCCTTAAGCCAGAGTAACTTTGCCCTCTGTTTCCAGAACATTTCCTGTTGCTGCAAGATATCCATATATTGATTCTTAGCCTCCTCAAAATCCCTCCCCACACCATTCAAACGAGCTTGTTTCATTCTCCTCCTCAAAGCTGCTAGTTTGGATTTAAAATCCCCTGTCACAGACTGTCCCCAAAGAGAGAGAGCATCATAACAAGATTTAAGCTTATAAAAAATGGACTCACTACAAACAGAATTCCAGGCTTGATTCACAACATCCATAAATTGATTCTCTTTGACCCAACCATTTTTAAACCGAAATTGTCTGGTTCGCATAGGGTAACTATAAGCCAAAGGCTCCAAAAGAATTGGATTGTGATCAGAGGAGGACTCGTCAAGATTACTCACCTGATAACGCGAAAATCTAGAAATCCAAGACTCAGTAGCTAGAGCTCTATCAAGACGCTCCTTAATGAACCCATCTACTTTATTTCCCCGATACCAAGTGAATTCATACCCAGCCATTCCCAAATCCAACAAACCTGCATCATCAATAGCTTTATTAAACCCCTCCAACAGTCTACTAGGCTGAGGATTTCCTCCTCTTTTTTCCTTTGGGTCCAGTATATCGTTAAAATCACCGACAACACACCAAGGAAGGGTAGCCTTTGAAGCCAAGAGACGAAGCAGATTCCATGATTGCTGCCTATCTTGCCTGCGAGGTTCCCCATAGAAGCCAGTAAGTCTCCAGTTCGTAGCATCATCAACAAGAATCTCCACATCTATATGCTTCCTGGAAAAGCTAATAAGTTTAACTTCCTTGTTATTTTTCCAAAACAGTGCCAGGCCTCCACTACGACCCACTGGATCTACAGAAAATAACCCTTCATAGCCCAAACTCTTCCTGATATTATCTAGCAAGCTCCTACCACATAATGTCTCAATAAGAAAAACAAACATGGGCTTCTTCCTTAGAACAAGGCCCCTAAGGACCCGAATTGCTCGTGGGTTGCCCAACCCACAGCAATTCCAACTTAAACAACTCATTTTGATAGGCAGGCCTGGGAACCAGGACTTGCCTCTGCTAAGTTTTTTGAATCTGTTATGATTGAGCCAGATGGGCCAGACTCAAGCCCATTAGCTTCCACTCCCTTAATAAGATCAGCCTCCTTTCTCCGCCTCTTAGTCTCAGATATAATTACACCATCATCGCCTACATATCCAGTGCCCATAACTTCCTTTCCTTTAGTAGATCCCGGAGTATTCGCCACATTCTCATCCCTTATTCCCCCATTACTGCCTTGAATCTCGTTCTTATCCCTTCCATATAGCTTCACCTCCTACTGTCTTCTCGACTTGCTTTGGTTGAATAATCGGAGGGGAATCTCTTAACCACTGATTGCCAACTGCAAGTGGTTGTCGTCGATTAGTAGCTCTAATATTTTCATCAAATAAACGAGGAAGTTCTTCAACAGACTGTTGATATAACTTTGGACATTGACGTTCCCCATGACCCAACATAGCACAAAGGAAGCATATGACTGGCAATCTTTCATATTTAAACTCCAGAGTAGTCCACTCACCTCCTGACTTCTTGATCCTCATCTCATGTTTGATCGGATGATTAACATTAATAGCAACTCTAATTCGCATAAAATTCCTCCAGTTTTCTGTAAAATCCTTCGGGTCTATACTAATAAACTCCCCCAGATATCTCCCTATACTCTGTGCAACCTTTACAGACATAAAGCCTATTGGCAGTTTATGCACTTGCACCCAAAGACTAATATGGTCTAAAGAAACAGATTCTGGTTGATCAGTGGGTTTAATGCGACGAACCAATAACGGTTGATTATCAAAAGTCCAGGGTCCCCCATCTATAATTTTCTGAACATCCAATTCATGAAAAAATTGAAAAATAAACAGATTGGGTTGCAAATCTTTTATAAACACCCCCATACCTGGTCGCCACAATGCAGCCAACGTCTGCTTCATGGCCGGAATGTTGATAATTTTCTTAGTTAAAAAACATCCCACAAGACTCCATTGAAGGTCAATGACCTGCTCTTCTACAGCATCCTCTTCAATAATAAGCCCCTCGTTTCCTTCATCAGTAACTGAAAGATGAGCATACTGCTCATTGATGGAGTCCACACTCTCGTATCGAGAACTCATGTGCAAAGAACAACAAAAAAAGTAGAAAGGACAAAAGAAAGATACTTGCTAAAAAGCAAGACAGAGACTCATGTCATAGAGACAAAAAATAAAATTCGATGTGAGAACTTTTTACCATAAGTTTCCAGAGCATACCATGTTCTTTAATGTTCACTTTAGTCGCTTCTTAATTTCTCTAAAATCCCTCATTCTAAAGGTCCATACCTCTGGGTTTGTTTTTTAATTCTTTTTATACCCATTTATTCTATAAAATACTAATTGCTCTCGAAATATTATTTTTATTTTACTCAATACAAGTTTAAGTTTTAAATTTTTAATATGCTCTCAAATACGTTAAATTTGTACCTTTATTTTCAAAATAAACTGTTTATCTTATTCAATTAACTTAAATTTCCATTTAATTTACTCCGATATTTTCAGACATTATTTTACTAATAAATATTAATTAAAATATTATTTGTTATATACTCACAATATTGGATTTAATTGAGTGATCTCAAATTCTCTAACAGAACTATTCAAGTCATCATTATTTTAGGACGTTAAATTATTTTATTGTTGAATTTAATGTTTTTATTTATTTTGATTTTATATTAATTTTTTTATTTATTTTGAAAGAATATTGACAGGTAGTACATTAGTATTAGTAATCAAATTTGGAATAGAAATAAGTTGTGTAATGTTAATTTTAAATGGATACGGATAGAATTCGAGTATTTTAATTAATAAATGAATTTTGATATGAGTACGAATATGACAATTTTCGCAGATAATCTATCCTTATCAATTATATTTACCTATAAATAATTCAAAAAATTATGTGGATGAAATTAAAAGACAAATTATTGTGCAGTAAATGCGCATGGATCAACACTCGATATTCATGGGCCTATCAAAAGCCATGCCACGTATAGATAATTAAAAAATAAATCTACTAATCTCAAATTGGATTCGCTTTATTTTAAAAGGAAAATGAATGGTCTATGTACTAAAAGTTAAGATAACTTTTAGGGCTACTTGTAAAGGAAGTTGGGAAGAAGAGAAAGAAAGAACTTTTGATTATGAGCGCATATATTATATTAATCTTCCATAGTAATAAACAAAAATAATTTATGTAAAGTGGACCTATTTCTAATCATCTCCATGTCTCATACAACTTTAAAGCACCACTATGTGGTCAATACTATACTACATTAAAACAGTTAGGGGTGTGCATCGGTCGGATTTGTGTCAACCCGAATCGAACCTAATTAACCCGAAACCCAGTATTTCACCTAAATCATTATCTGAACCGAACCACTCGAAATTGAAAACCAAAAAATGAACAATCTATCTACTTTCTCAGGGAAACCCAAAAAATCCAACCAAAATAAATTAAAAAGAAACCAAATCTGATGCAAAAAAAACACATGTCTCAACAAAAAAACCAAATATGAGACTAAAAAACCAAAATTTCAAGAAAAAAAAAACAAAAACAAAAGCAAAACGGCATATGCAGATCGAAGAAGAAGAAGAAGAAGAAGAAGAGAGAGAGGAAAAGCAGATTGAAGAAGAAGAAAAAGAAAAAGAGAGGAGAGGCAGATCGAAGAAAAAGAACAAAAATAAGAAGAATAAGAGAGAGAGAGAGGAGAAGCAGATCGAAGAAGAAGAAGAAGAGAGAGGAGAGGTAGATCGAAGAAGAAGAGAGAAAAAGGAGAAGTAGATCGAATAAGAAAAAGAAAGAGAGAGAGAGAGAGAGAGAGAGAGAGAGAGAGGAGAAGAAGAAAAAGAAAAAGAACAAGAACAAGAACAAGAAGAAAAAGAGAGAGAGAGAGAGGAGAAGCAAATCAAAAAAGAAGAGGAAGAAAAAGAGAGAGAGAGGAGATGAAAATCGAAGAAGAAAAAGGAGAAAGAGAGAGTTGTGTGGGACTGTGTGGAAAAAAAAAGATTTATATAATATTTCGGTCGGGTTCGAGTTTTGATGATTTTAAATTGACTCGAACCAGAAGTTTCAAGATTTATAACACTCGACCCAAACCGAACTATCCGAACAATATTGCTAGGGTTGGATTATTGGGGTTAATCGGGTCAGTTCTGATTTTGCAACCCTAAAAATACCAGTTAAGACTTTTGATTCATTTAGGTTAGCCTAAGTACATCTATGAACAATTAATTATTTTTGTTAGACGGAACAAAAGACAAAAGATTTCGTGAGGTTGTTCCCTTTTATTTTCTATAAATAGACCAACTAATTATTGGCTAAAGGGGATAAAAGAATTCTTGCTCATACATTTATCACCTTCTTAAGTAGAAGTCTTAAAAAAAAAAAACCTAGAAGCCTTAAATTTATTGAAGTCTTACAAAATAGAAATGGGTAGTCTCCCCACAAACAGCTTGTTCCCTTTAGACACCAGCACCTTTTCTAATGAATCAAAATTGGTGATCGCTTTCATAGCTGACTATTACAAAGACAATTGAAAATAAACAGTTCAAAGTCTAGTTCAACCTGGTTACCTTTCTACTCTATTGCCTAAATCTGTACCATTCCATCCAGATTGAAAGATGTTAATGATAGTATAATTTCGCGCCTCACTTGCTGGCAAAGCCCCAAAGTTTTTGCATATTTACCAGAAAGTGCGAGCAATGTAGGTTTGCTTGGAGAAATGCTTTGCTCAGGCCTCAATGTTATTTGCTTTAACTGGATTTCATCTCCAACGGCCACGGAGATGGAATCTATTATCATGGATTGGATGGGAAAGTCGCTTAAGCTTCCATTTTCATCTCTATTTTCAGAAATGGAGGTGGTGTCCTCCATGGAAGCACATGCGAAGCTATTGTGTGTACTCTTGCAGCAGCTAGAGACAGAGCATGAACCTACATAAATGGCTTCTCACTAACATAGACTGTTGTAGTTTATGGGTTAAACAACCTGATGCATTGATCGAATCCTTATCCACTCATCCTCAATTCTTGAAGAATGCTGCAAGCGAATCAAATTTAGTGATTGACTACAAAGATTTGTAAGAAAAACAATGAAGGACGATGAAAATTAAAGGAAAACTTATCAAGACAACGAAGCTGTGCCGTGGGTATCCACTGCCTTGAAAATGAAATTCCGACGAGACCTCGGTGCAATCTGGAAACCGGTCACTCCCCAAGGCTAACACAGCAAACCTCCGACACGTGCACTCACGGTAAAGGTCTGGAACAGTATAAAATATCTGTTTTGTGTGTTTCTAACAAAGCAAGATGCAGCTCAGATCTTCTTTGAAAACCAAAACTCTCAGTATATTTATAAAATTAAAATCAGAACGTTGAGGAAAAAATGATAAGAGATTGAGAAAAATCAGGAACATGATTTTAAGGATCAAAGCAGTTGAGAAAAAGAAGAAAACGTGTTTTATCAGGTCCAAAACCAGATGTTTCTGTCCCAAAAAGAATCACAGTTAAAGCCCAACCCGGCCCGGGCGGTGCGTGTGTGGCAATAATTCAAAAACTCATGTCAACACAATTTAAAACCATTTAAAATACAGCTCTTTATAAATGCAAAATCAAGAAGCAAAGATGCCGATGTGGGATAAGAATGCCACAAGCCATTTTATCCATCAATCCCCCACAAATGGCTTGCTGGAAAGAAAAGAAAACAAAATTCTTTAAGAATATATTATGGAAAAATAAAATAAAATCGCAATTGGGGTTAGATGCTTAAGTATCAATTTCTTTCGATTGAATTAACACATAGTGTTATGAGGCAACAACTTTGTCAAGGAAGTGAAAATATTCTTGAACTTCGATAACATAGGTTGAGACCCCCACAACACACTTTGTACCCTTGATTTTGACTGTTCCGCGATATAACAAAACCAGCGCTTTTAATCGCCATATGCATACCTTGGGTGCTTATGAGTGCTCTAGAAAGATGGCCCAAATCTTTCATAGAAGGCGGCCCCACCTTCACACTCAAATAGGTGTTTTCAATATTAAAAATGGTATCCATCAAGTTCATCACAATTGAACCACCACAAGAAAATGGCTATGGATCCATAATGCACTATCACAAGTCATAGGGATGAGAAAACTAGTGCATATAAAGGGCTTATATGGCTTCGTTTGACCATATTTTGGTATCCACCATATTGCCTCAATCAATGGGCTTAAGTCCCATCCCCCTCGACTTTTCAAGAACAACTCTTCTTGGTAATCCTTTAGTGAGAGGATCTGCCAAGTTTTTCTCAGATCTAACATATTCCAAGGAGATTACTCCATTTCTAAGGAGTTGTCTTACTGCACTATGTCTAATACGAATGTGTCTTTTCTTACCATTATAAACACTATTTTTGGCAATTCCAATGGCTCCTTGTGAATCACAATGTAGTGAGACTGGCACCGTAAAATTCCCCCAAAACGGTACATCTGCCAGCAAACTCCTCAACCATTCCGCTTCTCAAGAGCTATAAATTCAGACTCTATGGTTGAGCGTGCAATACAAGTTTGTTTGGATGATTTCTATGACACGACACCTCCACCTATGATAAAAACATAGCCACTAGTAGAACTCACTTCATCATTATCAGTTACCCAGTTTGCATCACAATAACCTTCTAACACACCAGGAAATTTGTTAAAATGCAAACACCAATCTAAAGTACCTTTTAAATATTTGAGCAATCGATGAAGTGCATTCCAATGTTCATTACTTGGATTATGAGTATATCGACTTAATCTACTAACAGCATATGCTATGTTAGGTCTAGTGTAGTTCATTAGAAACATTATGCTACCAATAATTTTAGCATATGCTTCTTGAGAGACACTAGGACCATTATTCCTTTTGAGAGACATGCTAGGATCATAAGGTTTTCTCACAGGCACTACATCAAAGCAGTTAATTTTTTTCAATAATTTTTCAATATAATGTGATTGACTCAAGGAAAACCCATTTTCAGTTTTCTTAATTCTGATGCCTAGTATTACATCAGCTTCTCCTAAGTCTTTCATATCAAAGTGAGAGGACAAAAAAAAATTTGTTTCTTTCACCACATCAACATTAGAACCAAAGATGAGCATATCATTAACATATAAACAAATAATTACATAATTTGAGCCTGAGATCTTGGAATATACGCAAGAGTCAGATCCATTCACAATATACCCATTAGTCACTAATATTTTATCAAATTTTTCATACCATTGTTTGGGAGCCTGCTTTAAACCATAAAGAGACTTTCTAAGTTTACATACCTTGTTCTCCTGATAAGGAAACACGAAGCCTTCTGGTTGTTCCATGTAAATTTCCTCTTCTAATTCTCCATTCAAAAAGGCAGTTTTTACATCCATTTGATGTATCACAAGGTTATGAATGGCTGCAAGTGCAATTAAAATCCTAATAGTGGTTATTTTGGTCACTGAAGAATAGGTGTCAAAATAGTCAATGCCTTTCTTTTGAGTGTATCCTACCACTACTAATCTTGCCTTAAATTTTTCAATAGATCCATCAGGTCTTGTTTTCCTTTTAAATATCCACTTGCACCTGATAGGTTTTTTCCCTTAGGTAAATCAACTAAGTCCCAAGTGTGGTTTGTCATTATTGAATCTAACTCACTTTTAATTGCTTCTTTCCAAAATACAGCATCTATTGAAGTTATGGCTTCTTCATAAGTCTTAGGATCTTCTTCAATTAGAAAGGTAGAGACTATGTCTAAATTAATTTTAAAAGTGTTCTCTAACAGGAATGAAGTAATAAAATCTGACCCGAAATTATTATATATTTTTCTTCTTTTACTCCTTCTAAGTTCATTTGAATTTTTATTTGGAACAAAAGCATTGGGTGAAGAATTAGATATCTCAACATGACTATCTCCACAAACATTATTATCAATTTTCTTTAAGGGAAACACAAATTCAAAAAATTTAGCATCTCTAGATTCACAAACAGAGTAATCAGTTAACGACATGAATATGTAGGCAGCATTATTTTTGGGCATATCCAATAAAGACACAATCAAACGTTTTAGGTCCTATATTTGATTTTCTAAAAGCTGGTATTCCAACCTTAGCTAAACACCCCCACACTTTCAAATAATTCATGTTAGGTGCAATCCCTTTCCACATTTCATAAGGAGTTTTGTCCTTTTTCTTATGAGGAACTCTATTAAGAATATAGCATGCCGTTAGCACAGCTTCCCCCGACAAGTTATTTGACACGCCAGAACTTAATAACATGGCATTCATCATTTCCTTAAGTGTTCTATTTTTCCTTTAAGCTATTCCATTTTGTTGAGGTGTGTAAGGTTCACTAGTTTCATGAACAATGCCATTTGTTTCACAAAATTCTTTGGGAAAACTTGTTCCAAATTCTCCACCCCTATCAGATCTAAGCCTTTTTATTTTCTTATCCAATTGATTCTCTACTTCAGCTTTATATTTTAAAAACATTTCTGCAGCCTCATCTTTAGATTTTTATAGATAAATTTTGGTGTATCTAGAAAAATCATCAACAAATGTAATGTAATATTTTTTGCCACCTCTACTTACAACATTCTTAAAATCAGCCAAATCAGAATGTATTAATTCAAGCACTTTAGTACTTCTAGCAGTGATAGGTTTAAAAGGTTTTTTGGCGAATTTAGCTTCAACACAAACAACACATTTTAAAGTATGACCATCTTTAATTATGTTAATTAAGTGCAAATTTTTAAGCCTTTTAATAGAAGCATAATTCACATGACCTAATCTACCATGCCACACATCCATAGATTCAACCATATAAGCAGAAGCAGAAGAACTATTATTGGAGTCAACAGAAACAGTGTTCAAAACATACAGTCCATCAGCTAAGTAACCTTTCCCTACAAATGTCCCATTTATAGTAATTATAACCTTGTCAGCTTCAAGAGTAATTTTTAGTCCATCCTTATTAAGCAGACTACCAGAAATTAGGTTCCTACGCAGGGAAGGCACATATAAAGCATTATTTAAAGCCAAAGTTTTTCTAGATGTTAATTTAAGTAAAATCTTCCCTTTACCAAGTACTCTAGCAGTAGTAGTGTTTCCCATGTAGACACAGTCTCCATCTTGAGCTTCCTCAAGGTTGTGAAATAGCTCTTTGTTGGAGCAGAGATGTCTTGTAGCTCCAACATCCAGCACCCAATCTATCTTATTTTCCACCAAATTTGATTTTACAATAGCAGCAATGATCTCTTCTTTCTAAATGAGATTTGACTGTGCAGCAGGTTGAGCAGTTGGTTTTTGTTGGTTTGATATTTGTTGATTCTTCCTTTTAAAGCACTGATATGCCTTATGGCCTGTTCTGCCACAGACATAACAGCTGATCAGCTTCTTCTGGATTTTTACATCTCCTTTTTGAACTGTTTTTTAGGATGATTTGGCCCCTTCTTTCCTTTGCCTTTGAACCTGTCTTTAAAAGGAACACTATATTCTACAATGTTAGCATTAACAGAAAGTGAAGATGAAGATAACAACTTATCTTTCAATCTGTTAGCCTCTTCTGTTCTCATATGACTGATAAGCTCCTACAGAGTCTGTAGACACCGGGTCCTGAGTCGGTCTAGATCAGAGATTGCCCGATGACGAAAACGATGCCCATTTCTAAAAGAACGGATAGAGTTCGGGAATTTTGGCCCTTCACGCTCACGAGAAGCAAGGATTTTCATTCGCGTTTTTTTTTATATATATAATAAAATAAAATAAAATTTTTGGGGGAGTTTTTAACTTAAAATTTGGATGTTTGCTCCACAGACGGCCAGTCCGTCGGTCACTCGAGGGGTGGTCTGCCCGTCGGTGACTCGAACGATGGGCAGCCCATCGATGACTTTCGACGACCGGGCAGCCCGTCGGTGGCTCGATGGGCGGGCAGCCCGTCGGTGGCTCGACGGATGGGCCGCCCGTCGATGACTTTCGACGAGCGGGCAGCCCGTCGGTGGCTCGACGGGCGGGCAGCCCGTCGGTGGCTCGACAGGCGGGCAGCCCGTCGGTGGCCCGACGGGTGGGCAGCCTGTCGGTGGCTCGACGAGCGGGCAGCCCGTCGGTCTATCGTGCCTATAAATAGGATTTCATTTCATTTGAAAAGGGGGGAGAGAAAAAAGATTTGGGATTGAAAAATCTTAGGGAAAAAAAAAGAGAGCTCTCTCTAAAAAAGATCCGATTTTTCTTCTAAAAATTCTTTTTTTCATCTTTTCAAGAGCAAAATATTAAAAATTTGCGTTTTTGATATTTTGCCTTCTCGTGAAGCGTGTGGGGCCGAAGCATTCGAACATCCGGCCTAAAGTCATTCAAATCTGAGGGTAAACATTCTAGACTCGATCTCTTGATTTAATTTTGTTTTCAACATTTTTGCTGACATTTAAATTAGTAAACATGTAGATCTATATATTTGTTGTTGATTTATTTTAGATGTAGATCTAACCTTTAATATTGTTCTTAGATGTAGATCTAACTTTTAATGTTGTTATTTGTTCCCATTTTCTTTTAATTGTTCATCCTTATTATTATTATTATTATTATTATTATTATTATTATTATTATTTACCTATTTACTTATTTTTTGTTATTATCATTATATATGTCGTTAGTATATTGTTATTAGTATTATTTATTGTTACTATCATCGTTTATCGTTATTATTATCGTTATTATTGTTATTATTATTTTTGTTGTTGTTGTTATTGTTATTATTATTACTTTATGTTTTAAATAGTTATCTATTAATTTGTTAATTTATTTTAATATGTCATTTAATGTATTTATCACATGATATGCATGTTTCATTTAATTTATGCATTGTTATAAATGTCTAATTGATTTTCTTGTTTCGATTACTAACATTAAGTTTATTTATGCTTGTTGTCGGTGTCAAATACTTGTGTTCCCCTGTTTGAGCACCCGTACGAATGAAGGAGGAGATCCAAGGAGTTGTTATTTTTTTATTGTACTTGTTATTTTTCCTTTATTTGTTTTATTGAGTTATTGGGTATGTAATAATTAATTGAACCATTTATTTTATGCACGCTTAATCAAAAATCACACAAAAATATTTCTACAAATAAAATTGAGTTTTCTAAATGGGACCAATGTCCTAGTTTTTTTTTATCCAAAAATATATTGTCACTTTAAAATGATTTTCTTTAATTGTGCATGAGGGGACCAACGTTCTCAACATTAATAAATACCCCGTTTTATGTATGATTTATATTTCATTTACAATGGGGGTTGTATTCCGCCCCTAGTTTTATTGTAATTTATTTTATCTTTATTTTTATTTATCGTTTTATATGTGATTGATATGCGCTTTAATAAACTGCATTAATTGTGTGAGATGAAAAATGAAATTTTATAATTTAAAAACTCACTTATAATTAACCAAGGCACCAATAAGTGTGAAGTTCCGGACACCATCTCTGGTTTAGACCGATAAGAGGTTAAACTTTCCCAATTTCTTGTAAATTGGGTGGCGACTCCAAAATACCTCAAAAGTGCCTAAAGGTGTTATGGCGATGGATGGTCCTTTTCAATGTTTTATTGTGAAAGGAGGTGCCAAAAATATCTCATAACACCTAAGATCGGAAAGACGCGAACCAATCCCTCGAATCCTAAAAGCGGATTCCCGAAGAGGGCCTTGCTGGTTCCGGCGCGCGTCACAGTGGCGACTCCACTGGGGATATTTGTGACTTTGCTCTGAAAATGTCTTGGTTAAAATGTATAATTGAGTTTTTAAAACTAAAATTTCATCTCTCGTCTAAATTTCATTGCATCCATGCTAGAGCCTTAGAATTATGCTAGTTTGGTCCCTCTATTAGCCCCGGTGCGTTCCTGAAGCACGACCCCATTTTCACTCAATTTGGGGAAGTGTTAAGGATAATCACCAGCCCAAGTCTCGTACCTCAATGGTATATCAAATGGTGACCCGATCGGTCGTTATGCTCGTGATGAGATAGACCTATCGTGCAGGGACCATGCTTGGGTAGCCCTAAAGTAACATCACCCTGACCAAAGCTCATGTAATGGCAATAGATACTTCCCCTAGGTTACATGTACCATAATACTATCCTTGCTATTTGGGCCGTCGTATATTAAATAAAATCAATCAAATTAAATGGTCTTTATCAAAGGCTTTCATGCCCCGATGGGCCCATTTTAATTTAGTTGAATTATTTAAATATATAATGGTCAAAACTCATACGCATATGCTTTAAATTAAGAGTGTTATGCTGCCGGTTTTCCACCGCGCACCATACGTGCCCATTGGGTTCCCCGTTGACCCATGGGCCAAGCCCACCTAGGAAGAGACTATTTGACCTCGTGTGCGGGAGTAATAAGGTTGGAAGGATCTACTTGCTTGCATGTGTTTGTCTATGTTGCATAACACACAACCATTCATTGTATACGTCATTCATGCATGTTTTTATGATAAAATTAAAAATGAAAAAAAAAATTATTAAAAAAATAAAAAAAATGCATTTCATTTTGTGTGTGTATATCTTTTTGTCTGCATATCATTTTACATATATTCTTTTCATGCATCGCATTATATCACTGTAATTTTTTTGATCTTTCACTCATCCAGGACCACCTACATAATTCACAATCATGCATTATATATATATCATTCATGCATCATTTTAACAATTTAAATTTTTCAGCCATCATAAATTCATTTAAGTGGATTAGAGGTCTTGACGGTCGGCTAGTGAGTACGGACTCACCCTTTGGATCGCTAGAATTAGTGCTTAATTGGGATTCTGAGTCACTCTCCACAACAAGTGAATCATCCTCGATGGCAGAAGAGACTAGAACTTTGACCACTCAAGACCTTGCTAGGAGACTGGAGGATTTTGAATGAAGAATGCTAGAAATGATGGGAGCAATGGCCGAAAGATTTGCTCAGCCCCCTGCTCCCCAAGCACCAATTGCTCCGCAGCCACCTGTAGCCCCTCCTCAGGGGCAAGCTGAACTGTCTGCTGGTGGGGAGGCTCCCCTTATTGGAGGTGTCGCCCATCAACCTATAGAGGAGCCTAAAACTGTTGCTGGACCCGCTGAGCCAAGGAGGGCAAGGGTCCCTGATCCCAATGAGGATTTTCTGATGGAAGAGGAAGTTGAGGAGATAGCAGCCCATCAAGCCGTGAAGGATAGAGCACCCAGGTTAGAGGATGAGACTCTGAGGGGGATGAGACAACAGATTGAAGAGACTTATGCCTTAATTACCCAAGAGATGGATAAAAGGTTCAAAGAACTCGAAAAGAGGCTGTTGGCCATGATTCAAGAGAGAATGGATGCCATGACACTAGTTCTTCAAGCTCAAGTTATGGCAACTACCCTAGGCCGAGTAGGGTCGGCCACTGTTGAGAGAACCTATACAGCGACAACTGTAGCATCCCCTTTTACTCTTGAGATTAGAGACAATGAACCATTTGATCCACCAGTTGGGCAAAGGAGCAGCCAGAAGCCTACTCCAAGATGCAGCACGGTGCCCAAGGAAGGTGGGGATCTAGTGAGGATGTGTGATCTGCAGAATAAAAACCTGGATATCCGCGACGACAGTAAGGGTAAGGCAAAGAGGATGGAAATGCCAAACATGAAAGTGGGTCAAAGGCACTTTTCAGATTTGGGTCGACCTTTATCCTGGATATTGGAGAGATTAATGAAAGAAGGCATGCTGCAACCATTACCACCCAGGCCAGCTATGAGTCAAGGGCAACCAGGGCACCGAGAAGATCAGTACTGTGCCTACCATCAACACACTGGGCACTCAACTGATTATTGCCGAGCTTTGAGAAATAAGATCCAAGATCTTATTGACACCAAACAGATCACGGATCCTGAGAAGAGGGAGAGTGGAGAAGAAGATTATGTTTTTAGACACTTGGTTTCTTTTGTTTCAAGAACTACCTATGACAATTTGGTTATTTTCAAATAATTGAACAATTTCTGCTTATTTGTATGATATTTCTATGATTTCATTCCTTATGATCACGACGCATCCATTCATTTTGACATTAACCCAATTAATACGACTCCATCTAGTCTCGGAACTTTTGGGAATCCAAACAAAATCTTGATAGCATCTGATATAACTCTTGAGGAGAGAATAATTTTTGAGAGATATAAAAAATTTGAAAGAGCCTTTGCTTGGACATGCAATGACGTGCTGATAATTGACAAGGACATTATTGGATCAACGCTGCTTCAATATATCGATGTGATGACAAGAGAAGTTTCAAAGGCCATTCCTTTTCCCCCTCAACATTTAAGGTGCATATAGTGCAGCAGAGCAAATCAAACTGCAAGTGCTACATCAGGAACTAGACGAATGAAACCCTGAACCTTTCACAAGAAATATAACCAAGCCTTAAAATCCCTTTCACCCCAACCATTTGAGATGCGACCTCATAACCAATCAAGACCAACCTCTAATCATATGAGGCCAAAAACACCCATGTAACCGAACTCAGGAGGACAGTTCATTACCTCTCAAAAAAATAAAAAAAAAAAACAAAAAATAAAAAAAAATAAAAAAAAAAGCAAAGAACAAAACAAAAAGGGAGGAACTATAGTCCTGTCCTAAACCATAGTTTTATCCTACAACTCCATCCCAGCCATCAACGGTTACCTCAGGAATTAAAAACCAACAAATGGAAGATGCAGATTGAAGCCAAGAAACTCAATATCTCAGCCAGTCTGCACAAGGCCTAAGAACGAAACTTTGATGCTAAAAGAACCATCGCCAGAAGGAGCAGCCTCCCCGGCTAACGAAGATGAAAGCAAATTCAATCTACACCGACGAACTGAATGAGGGTTCATGGCAGAGGCTAAATAAATAAAAAAAAGAAGAGAGAAAATATTCAATCAAGAAAATCCGCGAGGGCTGATTGATAACAGGAGTTCGATGCTATCAAGATCTATCCCGAGATTAGATGAGTGTCTCATATTTTTTCGAGTTAATGCCAAATGGTGATCATGTGTTATGAAATCAGATTGAAATATATGCATTTATGCAAAGATGTATTGGCATAACCAAGGCTGTTCATCTTGCACACTCAAAGTTGTCTGAGTCCGATATAAAACTAGCACATTATTATCATCTACCCTCTACCATTCTCGCTACTCAGGCACTTCAGCCAAATCATCTTGCTACCTACTGTGAAGCCAATCCTACAGCACCTTCTCGATAAAGAACCAAGCTCATACAACCAATATCTGAGACATAAGAACATGCCAATCATACCTGAAAGACCTTTTGCGACAACTCCAACTTCTCACACTCAAAAAAAAAAAAAGGCCGTTAGAGATGAAAACCGTGACTGGCGCTCTAAGCAAAAGTTAGGCCAAAGGGCAGGGTGAAAACCTGGCAACAGGCAGTCTGTCCTACAAAAAATGAAATAAATAAAAGCCGCTGGATTGGGTTGGGTCCATTCCAGGCAAAAAATAAGGCACAGGGTTATGTGAAAATCCAACAAGGACGCATCTCCCGCTAAGAAGAGCTAGTGTGAAAATCCACAAGGGACGCACTACCTTAAAATAATGACTACAGGTATCAGAAGAGAACCTCATAATCCCCAAAAGCATGTAATTCAAAAGCAACTCTAGGGGCCATTGATCCTACCGAAGACTACGGTCAAACCGGCCGTCACCTCCAAATCCACATAGATGAATCCTCATCTTGCATTCATGCATGACTCATACACATACATCTCACGTGCATGCTCATCACTTTTTCCTGCATATTTTGCTTTATAAGTCTTGCAGAAAGAAAGAATCAAGTGCCAATGCCGACAAAAGGCAAATGACAACATCAATCCAAACAAGCAATCAAAACAACATCGATCAAGACATCAGTTCAATCATCAAATCCGAGCATCAATCAAAGCCCTCTCAAGAGGCAAATCTCAAAGCCCTCTCAAGAGGCAAAATCTCAAAGTCCTCTGAGGAGGTAAAATCTGAAAGTCCTCTGAGGAGGCAAAATTTCAAGTCCTCTGAGGAGGCATCTCTTTATCAAAACACCAAAAATAGTTTGCACGAGGACGGTACTACTACTCCAAGGAGGGTTTGCACGATCTCGGTACTACTGCTTCAAAAGGTTTGCACGCTGCCGGTACTACCATTCTACGGAAGGTTTGCACGACAACGGTACTACCACTTCAAAAACAGTTTGCACGAGGACGGTACTACTGCTCCACGGAGGATTTGCACGATCTCGGTACCACTGCTTCAAAAGGTTTGCACGCTGCCGGTACTACCATTCTACGGAGGGTTTGCACGACAACGGTACTACCACTTCAAAAACAGTTTGCACGAGGACAGTACTACTGCTCCATGGAGGGTTTGCACGATCTCGGTACTACTGCTTCAAAAGGTTTGCACGCTGCCGGTACTACCATTCTACGGAAGGTTTGCACGACAACGGTACTACCACTCCAAAAACAGTTTGCACGAGGACGGTACTACTACTCCAAGGAGGGTTTGCACGATCTCGGTACTACTGCTTCAAAGGGTTTGCACGCTGCCGGTACTACCATTCTACGGAAGGTTTGCACGACAACGGTACTACCACTCCAAAAACAGTTTGCACGAGGACGGTACTACTACTCCAAGGAGGGTTTGCACGATCTCGGTACTACTGCTTCAAAGGGTTTGCACGACAACGGTACTACCATTCCAAAAATAGTTTGCACGAGGACGGTACTACTACTCTAAGGAGGGTTTGCATGATCTCGGTACTACTGCTTCAAAGGGTTTGCACGCTGCCGGTACTACCATTCTACGGAAGGTTTGCACGACAACGGTACTGCCAATTCAGAACAATTTGCGCTATGACGATACTACCATTCTAAGGAGGGTTAGCACGACCACGACACTACCACTTCAAAACTTCGAAGCCCTCTGAGGAGGTAAAATATCAAAGTCAAAAAAAACAGAAGGGTTAGCACGACGTCGGCACATGACCTCGGCACTACCGCTTCAAATCAACAGAAGGGTTAGCACGACGACCACGGCACTACCACTTCAAAACTCCGAAGCCCTCTGAGGAGGTAAAATATCAAAGTCAAAAAACAGAAGGGTTAGCACGACATCGGCACACGACCTCGGCACTACCACTTCAAATCAACAAAAGAGTTAGCACGACGTCGGCACACGGCCTCGGCACCACCACTTCAAATCAACAGAAGGGTTAGCACGACATCGGCACACGGCCTCGGCACTACCACTTCAAATCAGCAGAAGGGTTAGCACGATCACGGCACTACCGCTTCTACAATCACAACAACAGCACTCAATTCAATAAGACACCTGCCTCAGGTACGTGTCTCTTCTTTTTTCTTTGAGTTTTGGCTCACTTAGGCACCCAGGCACTAAGTTTCCCAA
Source organism: Excoecaria cochinchinensis (assembly GCA_947683425.1). NCBI lineage: Eukaryota > Viridiplantae > Streptophyta > Magnoliopsida > Malpighiales > Euphorbiaceae > Excoecaria > Excoecaria cochinchinensis. The sequence continues at coordinate 4,924,403 of CANTUQ010000069.1, forward strand.
AACTGGGGGCAACTGTAGACACCGGGTCCTGAGTCGGTCTAGATCAAAGATTGCCCGATGACGAAAACGATGCCCATTTCTAAAAGAACGGATAGAGTTCGGGAATTTTGGCCCTTCACGCTCACGAGAAGCAAGGATTTTCATTCGCGTTTTTTTTTATATATATAATAAAATAAAATAAAATTTTTGGGGGAGTTTTTAACTTAAAATTTGGATGTTTGCTCCACAGACGGCCAGTCCGTCGGTCACTCGAGGGGTGGTCTGCCCGTCGGTGACTCGAGCGATGGGCAGCCCATCGATGACTTTCGACGACCGGGCAGCCCGTCGGTGGCTCGATGGGCGGGCAGCCCGTCGGTGGCTCGACGGATGGGCAGCCCGTCGATGACTTTCGACGAGCGGGCAGCCCGTCGGTGGCTCGACGGGCGGGCAGCCCGTCGGTGGCTCGACAGGCGGGCAGCCCGTCGGTGGCCCGACGGGTGGGCAGCCTATCGGTGGCTCGACGAGCGGGCAGCCCGTCGGTCTATCGTGCCTATAAATAGGATTTCATTTCATTTGAAAAGGGGGGAGAGAAAAAAGATTTGGGATTGAAAAATCTTAGGGAAAAAAAAAGAGAGCTCTCTCTAAAAAAGATCCGATTTTTCTTCTAAAAATTCTTTTGTTCATCTTTTCAAGAGCAAAATATTAAAAATTTGCGTTTTTGATATTTTGCCTTCTCGTGAAGCGTGTGGGGCCGAAGCATTCGAACATCCGGCCTAAAGTCATTCAAATCTGAGGGTAAACATTCTAGACTCGATCTCTTGATTTAATTTTGTTTTCAACATTTTTGCTGACATTTAAATTAGTAAACATGTAGATCTATATATTTGTTGTTGATTTATTTTAGATGTAGATCTAACCTTTAATATTGTTCTTAGATGTAGATCTAACTTTTAATGTTGTTATTTGTTCCCATTTTCTTTTAATTGTTCATCCTTATTATTATTATTATTATTATTATTATTATTATTATTATTATTATTATTATTATTATTATTATTATTATTATTTACCTATTTACTTATTTTTTGTTATTATCATTATATATGTCGTTAGTATATTGTTATTAGTATTATTTATTGTTACTATCATCGTTTATCGTTATTATTATCGTTATTATTGTTATTATTATTTTTGTTGTTGTTGTTATTGTTATTATTATTACTTTATGTTTTAAATAGTTATCTATTAATTTGTTAATTTATTTTAATATGTCATTTAATGTATTTATCACATGATATGCATGTTTCATTTAATTTATGCATTGTTATAAATGTCTAATTGATTTTCTTGTTTCGATTACTAACATTAAGTTTATTTATGCTTGTTGTCGGTGTCAAATACTTGTGTTCCCCTGTTTGAGCACCCGTACGAATGAAGGAGGAGATCCAAGGAGTTGTTATTTTTTTATTGTACTTGTTATTTTTCCTTTATTTGTTTTATTGAGTTATTGGGTATGTAATAATTAATTGAACCATTTATTTTATGCACGCTTAATCAAAAATCACACAAAAATATTTCTACAAATAAAATTGAGTTTTCTAAATGGGACCAATGTCCTAGTTTTTTTTTATCCAAAAATATATTGTCACTTTAAAATGATTTTCTTTAATTGTGCATGAGGGGACCAACGTTCTCAACATTAATAAATACCCCGTTTTATGTATGATTTATATTTCATTTACAATGGGGGTTGTATTCCGCCCCTAGTTTTATTGTAATTTATTTTATCTTTATTTTTATTTATCGTTTTATATGTGATTGATATGCGCTTTAATAAACTGCATTAATTGTGTGAGATGAAAAATGAAATTTTATAATTTAAAAACTCACTTATAATTAACCAAGGCACCAATAAGTGTGAAGTTCCGGACACCATCTCTGGTTTAGACCGATAAGAGGTTAAACTTTCCCAATTTCTTGTAAATTGGGTGGCGACTCCAAAATACCTCAAAAGTGCCTAAAGGTGTTATGGCGATGGATGGTCCTTTTCAATGTTTTATTGTGAAAGGAGGTGCCGAAAATATCTCATAACACCTAAGATCGGAAAGACGCGAACCAATCCCTCGAATCCTAAAAGCGGATTCCCGAAAAGGGCCTTGCTGGTTCCGGCGCGCGTCACAGAGTCATGTCTTTTTTATTATGTTTCAAGTGATTTTTGTAGTCACTCCAGGAAGGTGGGAATTTTTCCAGCAAGATATTGGCCTGCAGTAGCTCACACATCTCCATTTCGTCACTGAGTACATCAGCCACGAGATTTTCATACTCATGCACTTGATCAATGATTGGCTTTTTATCAACCATCTGGAACTGCAACCATTTACCGACAACATATTTTCTTTTCCCAGCATCATCAGCACCATATTTCTTTTGCAAAGTGTCCCAAATAATTTTGGCAGATTTTTGATTAACAAACAAATCAAATAGGGAATTAGTCATGTGGTTTAAGAGATGACCCCTAACAGTTTTGTTGTCTTTCTCAAATTTCTTCGCAGCATCATCATCATCAGCAGGTAATTCCTTAAAGATGACATAATCAATTTCAAGTTGGTCAAAGAAGATCAACAATTTTTGAGACCAACGCTTATAATTAATCCCATCAAGAGGTTCAACTTTTGACAGATCAAGCAACAATTTGGGAATAACGTCAGACATTTTGGGAAAGAAAAAAGGATTTCGCTTTCAAATTGTAAGAAAAACAATGAAGGACGATGGAAATTAAAGGAAAACTTACCAAGACAATGAAGTTGTGCTGTGGGTATCCACTGCCTTGTAAGCGAAATTCTGGCGAGACCTCGGTGCAATCTGGAAATCGGTCGCTCCCCAAGGTTAACACAGCAAACCTCCAATGCGTGCATTCGCGGTAAAGGTATGGAACAGTCAAGCGAGCCAAAAAAAAATAAAATCTTTGTTTTGTGTGTTTTTAACAAAGCAAGATGCAGCTCAGATCTTCTTTGAAAACCAAAACTCTCAGTATATTTATAAAATTAAAATCAGAACGTTGAGGAAAAAATGATAAGAGGTTGAGAAAAATCAGGAACATGATTTTGAGGATCAAAGCAGTTGAGAAAAAGAAGAAAACGTGTTTTATCAGGTCCAAAACCAGATGTTTCTGTCCCAAAAAGAATCACAGTTAAAGCCCGGCCCGAGCGGCGCACGTGTGGCAATAATTCCAAAACTCATGTCAACACAATTTAAAACCATTTAAAATACAGCTCTTTATAAATGCAAAATCAAGAAGCAAAGATGCCGATGTGCGATAAGAATGCCACAAGCCATTTTATCCATCAAGATTGACTACAAAGATTGTTCTATCCCTTTGAGATAGTGCCTGAACTCAGGGCATATGCAGGCATTTCCCGCATAAGCGGCGTCTATATGGAACCATAAGCTGTATTTCTTTGTAATATTTCTCAATTCTTGTATGGGATCAACTGCTCCACAGGCAGTCGTTTCCACAGTTCCGAAGAGAAACAATGGTAGAAGCCCCCATTCGATATCGTTTTTTATTGCTTCCTCAAGAGTTTTAGGTGATAACGAAAATCCAGTTGGAATTGAAGTAGGGAGGGATCGGATATTGCAAGATGGGAAACCAACTAATTTGGCTTTTTTATGGAGATCAGAGTGTGTTTGATCAGATGCATAAACCACCAATTTAGTGATTTTGTCCCATCCGAATACATTCCAAGCCCTATCTCTAGCTGCTACAAGAGTACACACAATAGCTTTGTATGTGCTTCCATGGAGGACACCACCTCCATTTCCTGAAAACAAAAATGAAGATGGAAGCTTAAGCGAATTTCCCATCCAATCCATGATAATAGATTCCATCTCCGTGGCCGCTGGAGATGAAATCCAGTTGAAACCAATTACATTGAGGCCTGAACAAAGCATTTCTCCAAGAAAACCTGCATTGCTCGCACTTGCTGGGAAATATGTGAAAACTTTAGAGCTTTGCCAGCGAGTAAGGCACAGAATTATACTATCATTAACATCTTTCAATCAGGATGGAATGGTGCAGATTTAGGCAATAGAGTAGAAAGGTAACCAGGTTGAACCTGACTTTGAACTGGTTATTTTTCAATTGTCTTTGTAATTAAAAGTCAGCTATGAAAATGATCACCAATTTTGAATCATCAGAAAAAGGGCTGGTGTCTAAAGGGGACAAGCGGTTTGTGGGGAAACTATCCATTTCTATTTTGTAAGACTTCAATTAATTTAAGGCTTCTAGTTTTTTTTTTTTAAGACTTCTACTTAAGAAGATGATAAATGTAGGAGCAAGAATTCTTTTATCCCCCTTGCCAATAAGTAATTGGTCTATTTATAGAAAATAAAAGGGAACAACCTCACGAAATCTTTTGTCTTTTGTTCCGTTTAACAAAAATAATTAATTGTTCATGGATATACTTAGGCTAACCTAAATGCATGCATCAAAAGTCTTAACACTGTTTTGATGGTAGTATAGTATTGACCACATAGTGGTGCTTTAAAGTTGCATGAGATATGGACGGGTCAATTTCACTCATGATCACTCAACTTATCACTTATCGCACAAAAGTAACCGACTTTTTTTTCTATCTTAAATGTCACGGAATTTCTAACATTTTTTCAAAAAAAGTCATGTTGACCGGAATCCGGCGAGAACCCTTGTCGGATTGATGACATGGCATATGACACGTGGCAACGAATAGTAAATATATTACTTTTTTGCAAAAATGTTAGAAGTTCAGAAACATTTAAGTTGAAAAAAAAGAAAATTGGTTACTTTTGCGTGATAAATGATAAGTTTAGTGACTGTGAGTGAAATTGATTTAGATATAGCATTTGTTAGAAATATTGTTAAACGATATGTAGTTTCTGACATGGCATGCCATGTCATCAATCCGGCGATAGTTCTCACCGGATTCTGGTTAACATGACTTTTTTGCAAAAATGTAAAAAGTTCAGTGACAGTTAAGTAAGAAAAAAAAAGTCGGTTACTTTTGCGCGATAAGTGATAAGTTGAGTGACCGTTAGTGAAATCAACTCGACATGGAGATGATTAGAAATAGGTCCACTTTACATAAATTATTTTTGTTTGTTTGTTATTATGGAAGATTAATAATATATGTGCTCACAATCAAAAGTTCTTTCTTTCTCTTCTTCCCAACTTCCTTGACATGTAGCCCTAAAAGTCCTCTTAACTTTTAGTACATATACCATTCATTTTCCTTTTAAAATATAGCGAATCCAATTTGAGATTAGTAGATTTGTTTTCTAATTACCTATACGTGGCATGGCTTTTGATAGGCCCATGAATATCGAGTGTTGATCCATGCGCATTTATGACACAATAATTTGTCTTTTAATTTCATTCTCATAATATTTTTCAATTGTATATAGGTAAATAGAATTGATAACGGATAGGCTATCTGCGAAAATTGCCATACTCGTACTCGTACTCATACTCAAATTCGTTTATTAATTAAGATACCCGAATCCTATTCCACTACAAGAAAAAAGCAAAATAGAGACGGAAAATAGAGACGAAATTCCGTCTCTAATGGAAAATAGAGACGGAAATAGAGACGAAAATTTTCCGTCTCTATTTCGGCGGTCTCTAAAATTTAGAGACCGAAATACTCCGTCTCTAAAAATAGAGACGGAGTCATTTTTTCGTCTCTAATTAGAGACGGAATAGCCTTTCCGTCTCTATTTTTAGAGACGGAAATCTATTTTCCGTCTCTAAAAATAGAGATGGAATCGAATTTTTCGTCCCTAATTAGAGACGGAAAAGAATTTCCGTCTCTATTTTTTAAAATATTTTTTTTAAAAAAATATATAAAATAATAAATAATATTAATTTTAAATTACTTTAATTAATTTATATAATGAAACAAATATTAAATGAACTAAAAATAAATTTTAAAAATGTATTTTATAATGTATTAATATTCTCCAACTTTTTATTCAATTAATTAATATAGATTAATTAGAATAAAAATACAAAATAAATATAAAAAATTAACCAACAAATTAAAATAAACAAAATACATAAATTTAAAACATAAATAAAATACAACATTAAAATAATAAAAAATAAAAAATACATAAAATACAAAATAAATATATAACATTAACCAAAATATTAAAATAAACAAAATACATAAATATAAAACGTAAATAAAATACTACATTAAAATAATAAAAAAATACAGAAAATAAAAAATAAATATAAAACATTAACCAACAAATTAAAATAAATAAAATACATAAATAAAAAACATAAATAAAAAACTACATTAAAATAATAAAAAATAACAAAATACAAAATAAATATAAAATATTAACCAACAAATTAAAATAAACAAAATACATAAATATAAAACATAAATAAAATACTACATTAAAATAATAAAAAATAAAAAAAATGATCTAAATAAAGTACATGTGCAGCAAATCTGGCCGGAGAAGAAGATCCGCCGGCGGTGGTGAAGGGGGAGAGTGACGGCTTCGGTCGGCGCGGGGGAGAGCGGTGGTGCATGGTGCAGATTTGCCGCAGAGAGAGGAGAGAGAGGGGGAAAAAAGAAGAAAGGGAGAGAAGGAGAGAAGGAAAAAGAAAAGAAAAGGGATTTAAATACCCTGAAAAATAGAGACGGAAATTGCTTTCCGTCTCTAAAATTCCGTCTCTAAATAGGCGGGATTAATTCCCGCCTATTTAGAGACCATAAACTTTTTCCGTCTCTATTTAGAGACGGAATGACTTTCCATCTCTAAATAGAGACGGGTATTAAATTCCGTCTCTAAATAGGTGGGAATATTTCTCGCCTATTTAGAGACCGCAAATAGAGACCGTAAAGCATTTCGGTCTCTATTTAGAGACCGAAAGGCAATTCGGTCTCTAAATAGAGAAAGTAAAAAGGGAGAGACCGAATAAAAATTCGGTCTCTAATTAGAGACCGAAAGGCAATTCGGTCTCTATTTAGAGACCGAAATGCAATTCGGTTTCTAAATAGAGAAAGTAAAAAGCGAGAGAAGTGGGAATTAATTCCCGAAAATTAGAGACCGAATTTAATTCGGTCTCTATTTATAGACCGAAAGGAAATTCGGTCTCTATTTAGAGACCGAATTTAGAGACCGAAATGCAATTCGGTCTCTAGAATTTGAATTCGGTCTCTAAAAATTGAGACGGAATACTTTTTCGGTCTCTATTTAGAGACGGAAAAACAATTCCGTCTCTAAATATGGTCTCAAATTATGGAGGGAAACAATCCCACCATATTTAGCGACCAAATTTAGAGACGAAAAATTTTTCGTCTCTAAATAGAGACGAAATTCATGTTCCGTCTCTAAATTTCCGTCTTTATTTTGCTGTTTTCTTGTAGTGTTCATATCTATTTAAAATTAACATTATACAACCTATTTCCATTCCAAATTCGATTACTAATACTCATGTACTACCTGATACCTGTTTATCAATATTCTTCCAAAATAAATAAAAAAATTAATATAAAATCAAAATAAATACAAACATTAAATTTAACAATCAAACAATGTTCGTAGAAGTTGAGATAAATCAAATTAAATGCAATCATGATAAAATTTAATAATTTGAGTGTAACTCTCCCTACAGAACTCCAATTGACATGAATCAAATTTCTATAAAAATTAGACTCATAATAGAGTAACTTTCCCGAAGAGCATATGGCCCAATTCTAACGTTCCCAGAAATTTTTTCAAAATAGAGCACCAAATCTATTTCTAATAGGTACTTAGGAATAGTCTGTAGTAAGCAGCGTCAATTACCTTGGCCTAAAAAGCCCAATTACCTTGTCAAAAATGTAGAGTAAAAAGATATAGAAAATCTGCTCCGTCCAGAATAGGATAACACAACTTTCAGAAAAGGCCTGCCAGCCATGTAAAACGTTAAATATGTGATTGATTAAAAATCTTTACATTATTTCACTAACTCACTTCTTGTCAAGTGACATACTACTTTGCACTTAAATACTAAGATTATTATGCAAATTGACTATTCTGATTAGAGACGACGTAGTTACAAATTGAATTCAGTGGGATCAAAAATTATCGTCGATAAAAAATTTATTCACAAAAAAAATAACTTAATAATAATAATAATAATAATAATAATAATAATAATAATAATATATGTAACAATACTTATAATATTACAGTTGTCCTCCACGAGTTTTTATATTTTGAAAGTATTGAATAATTATATTATTTTATTGTCAATACTTTCAAATACATCATTTTCAATATAAGTAATTAAACAATCATTTAATAACTGATCTTCCATTTGATTTCATACACAACTTTTCACTATATTCATAGCAAAAAATGTCATTTCAACAGTTATCATTGCGACTAGTAATGTCAGAGCTAATTTGATAAGCGGATAAACTAAATGATACACCAATTTTTTTCCTATCTTAATAACAATTGAGCAAGATTGTTGATTCCTTCCAATATCAAAAAATCATCATTGAATAGCATGTCAATAATATAAGTTTCAAGCTGATTGTCAAATAAAGGAGTTGTATCGGTAAAAAATCACGAGGATAAAATTGAGCAAGTCGAATCAATTTTTTTTTTGTCAAAAGAGGAAAATGCATTATTTTGACTTAAACAACCACACATAAAAGCAACTCAATATTCATCACAGCGAAACAATTGTTAAGCTCTTAAAGTTGCAAATATATCAGTGGGTTCAATTTTTAATGGGGTCAAATATTAAATATTTTATTGTGATTAAATTTTAATAAAAATATTTAAATATATTAGTGAGGTCAATTTTTAATGGAATTAATTATTAATAAGGTCATTTAGTGGGGTTAATTTTGAAATAAAAAACAATTACCAAAAGTATTTTAATTTTTTTTTTTAAATTGTGTGGATCAATTGACTCAACTCAATACAATGTCCCTACACCCCTGATTCATAATTCAATAAAAAAATTAGTACCATTTTCTAATTTCTAACCATCTCAAATTTTAATTTTAATGGAAAAAAAATGAAACACTAATATATTTTATAAAATTACATCAAAATTTAAGTAGAAACATTATTATTTTATTTTAATAATAATTAACAATAATTATATAGATGTAACAAATTTTGACCCACGATTTATAAATTCGATTAAATCCAAGTATAAAAATGTATCCACAATCTGATTTGATATGTTAATAACATATTTATAACTTGATCTGTTTGACTAAAAAAAGTTATTTGATAAAATTTTATCTATCACATAATTGGTATGATCCGATTCGTTAAAACCTGCTTACAACCTATTTATATTAGTTATAATTTTATAATTGTTTATATAATGTAAATGCAAAAAATATTATTTTTATATGTTATACGTGCATATTTTTTTGTTCACATAAAAAAATTTAAAAAGATAAAAAAAAAATATTATAGTGCTTCACTTGTTTAACAAGTGCCCATTTAGACCATAATCCAATCCGATCCAACTCAATCAATTCATGATGACACGTTTCTGACTTGACCAACTAATGACTTAACTTCATCTTTACTCTACTTAAATTCACCCGATCCATTCTATTTGCCACCTAATAATGATAATATACACATTACTTCTCTACAGTAAATTTAGTTCACTTTAATTATTTTTCACATGTTCAGAAAATTACAGATATTTTCATAAAATAATATTAGATTTTTTAAAAAAGAAATTAACAATTAGATTACTTCAAAATGAATTAATAAAATTTAAATAAAAGAATGCATAGTATTAATATTTCAATACGAAAACAAGATGAAATATTTTATGGACAACTGAAAAAAGATAGTGTTTGTAATTGTATATAACTTTATTACTTGTTACTTTATTAGGCCTGCATTTTTCGTAATTTTAAGTATGATGTTTGATTTACTAATGAAAAGGGTTAGCTAAGCTTAATACTAAAATAATGAAAAGTTAATTTAGTCTAAAAAAAAATTGGTATCCATATATATTATAGACATAGAAAAGTTAAACCTACTGTTGATGGTAAGGACAGAATTCTGGAAATATTGACAAGAGTCAAACCTTTTACGACGCTGTTGGATGATATAAATTGTCGTTGCGATGCTCCGCATCCACTACAACTGCATCTAGTAGGCGGTCCCTACTCCCTACTATCCACTGCGTTCTTCTTCTCCACTCTTTTCTAATGTTAGCCAGGTGTAGACGTCAAGTATATTTTTATGGAATGATTTTGTGGTATGTTTAACTTTAATAATATTCTAATACTTTTATGGGCCTTATATTAATTTAAGTTTATTATTTTTATTATAAATTTATTTATTTTATAAATATCAAATACTTAATTATAAAAACAAGTAAAATATAATTAATGACTAATAAAAGAAAGTAAGAATATATTTTTAAATTATTAATAAAATTAATATTTTAATAAATTAATATTTATGAAAAGGAGTAATTTGGTAAATTATTTTTTTTTAATGTATATTACTATACAATAAAAATATTACAAACATGACACCAATAACATATTATAATTAAAATCATACAGCAATATTAAATACATTATCATAGCATGCATTACAAAAATATGCAATACAATCATTTAAATATAGTGTTATATTCTCAATGTGATTTAAAAATGGCTTGAAATGGCTCACTTATTATGGAACTTTAATAAGGATATTTTTGTTGGCTCAACACTACATCTCAATTTTAATGATAATCAAACATTGTATAAACTTTGCATAAAATCTATTTATTTGCTTCTGTTTCAGCCATTCTCCACTAAGATAAGCAAGAACCAAGTCAAATATGCAAGTCAAATTCCTTGAAGAAAGTCAAGCTGTTTAGTTCTATGAAAAGTTAGGGTATTATTTGTGTAAAATCTTTTGAGGAGCTTTATTTACATATCCATGCATTCTAATAGTTTTTCCTTGCATAAAAATGATATTTTTGTGCATTAAAAATGAGTTCTGTTGAAATAAGAAAATAAGTTCTGTTGCAAGCAGAAAAAATATTCTACCATGAAAATATTTTTTAAAAATGATTTTCTAAAGCTTGCTAAAATATTCTTATAGAAAGGCTGTTAAAATTGCATCTTAAGCGGATAAGCAAAAAGTTTACAGAAAATGTTTTGATATTATCTTCTGTTCTGTCGCAGCAGAACAATCGGACAGATCAGCATATCTACTTTTGCTAAAAGACAAAATAACGGCTAATTTTTCAAATTAATCAGTCTGTCTTCATTCTGACGGCTATATTCTGATCTCTAACGGTTATAATGTGTTTTTGGCTATAAATTGAAATTGTTTTTGGTTTCAAAAAGGTTAGAGAAGTTGGAAAACATTTACATCTCTTGAGATTCAATCTTTCATCTTTTTCAAGCTATTTTTCACATCTTGCACTTCATTCATTATCATCCTCCTCAACTAGATTATAGCATTTCTGTTGTAATTTTTGTGTGAGGAATCTTTAAAAAATATTGTGAGAAAGTTGCTAGATCCTTAGGAAGTCTAGTAAGTGTTTAAATCTTTTACTTGGAAAAAAGATTGTGGGTAGAAAATTTATTAGGTTTGTATATTGATTTTAACTCTTTCCCATTGAAAAGAGTTGATAGTGGAGAGATAAGCTCAAAACAGTGTCTTGGGGAGTGGATGTAGGCAGCTAGGCCGAACCACTATAAATCATTTATATTGATCTATTTTTTCTCCCCTCTCATATGTTCTGTTTCTAAAAAGATTTAAACTATTCTGTTCTTGAAAAATTTGTGTTGATTCAAAAGAAATTTTCAAAACCATTTATGTTATCTAATAGTGATTTACTGCAAGTTTTAAATCTGTTTTACAAAGCTTTTAATACACATTCTATTGTTCATCACATTCTGTACATTCTTTGCATATCCATTTGTTCTGTTCGAACCAGAAAACTCCATTAGAACACCTGCGTTCTGTTCTGTCAGAAATTGAGCTAAAATTTTAAAACACGCAATTCACCCCCCCTCTTGTGTGTAATCGAGACCAACAATTTTTAGTAGGAGTGTTAAAAAAAGTTAAAATTAATTAATCAAGAAATCGATCCGAAAAATAGGTTAATCGAACCGATTTTTATGGTTAATAGTTAGTGTTTTTAAAAAAACGGATATTAATGGACTAGATTTTTTTTAACTCGTGGATCGGTTAACCAAATCGATAACCGATAGATAACTACCCCTATAGTTTATTAACTTTATATCGCTATTTCTTTCTTTTTACTACGATTTTTTTATTTCATCATTTTCACATTTAATTATTTATATTCTTTTGATCTTTATTTCCTTTAAAATATATTTCAATTTTATTTTAGTTTTTTTAAAGACATTTTAGTTAATTTATTAATAGTTAAATATGTCCATATTTAATATTTTTTATTATTTATTGATTGATTAATTTTCCATTAATAAAAATAAAAATATATTCAAAAAGTTATATAACATTAATATATTAACTAAAATTTTTAAAAAAAAATTAAAATTTTTAATATATGTAAAAATAATATGTGACAAGTTAAAAAAAAAAAGTAAAAGGGTTGTTAGTATCGAATAGATTTATTTTAATAATTTTGCATTTTTTAAACATTTTTGCTACACTTTTTGTTTAATTATTCTAATTATTTTGAAATTTTTATTTTTTTTAATTGGCAATTAGTAAGTGTAGTCGTCCATCTAATTAGAGTGATCGTAAATTGGTTAATTTATTTACTTATTAAGTTTTAATTTTTAAAAATAGAGTTGTTTATGTTCACTAAAAATTTTATTTTAACAACAATGATGTTATATTATAGTAGAAAAAATTTAATTTTTAAATATTTTGAACATTTTAATTTTATTTATGAATACATTTTATAATTGTAATGGTTAACCGAAAAAATAATAGTTAACCGATCAGAAAAATTGAAACCGATTAACTGATTAACCAATTGTAATTGACTAATAAATGGTTAGTGTTTTGAAAAAATCGATATTAATGAACTGTTTATTTTGGCTCTCCGGTCCATAAACACCTCTAATTTTTATCAAAGCATAATAGCATCTGGTGGCCCACATATGTACATTTTTTTTTACATCTTTTGAAATCGATCAATTTGAGCATAAAATGATGATTTGTATCGATTTTTAACATCTATATGGTGACACTTGTTATTTACATATAGAGATAACAGCGGATAGATTTTTTCAGATAACCGATTCTATCCAATATTAATAAGATGAAATAAAGCGGATTGGTTACTAAATGAATTTGGATAGTTATTTTACTACCCATAATGGATACAAATAGAGTTTTGATTAGTTCTTTAGTATCCGTCAGTCAATCCAAGTATAAAAAATATAATTTTTTAAATTTTTTTAATAGATATTGATTTTATCATTATTATATTGATCGTTAAATTTAATATTTGAATTTATTTTGATTTTAATTTTTTTTTATTTTTTTGAAAGAATATTGATAAACAGGTGTCAGGTGGTATATGAGTATTTGCAATCAAATTTAAAATGAAAACGGATTATGTAATATTAATTTTAAATGAGTATGAATAGAATTTGAATATTTTAATTAATAAACGAATTTGGATATAAATACGACAAATTTTACGGATACTCTATCCGTTATTAACCCTATTTGCCTATAAACAATTCAAAAAAATTATTTAAATGAGTACCAATAGAATTTAAATATCTTAATTAATAAACGAATTTGAATATAAATATGACAAATTTTGTGGATACTCTATCCACTATTAATCCTATTTACCTATAAACAATTCAAAAATATTATGCGGATCAAATTAAAACGCAAATTATTGTATAGTAAATGCACATGGGATCAACACCAAAAGTTACCTATCAAAAGCCATGCCACGTATAGGTAATTAAAAAACAAATCTACTAATCTAAAATTGGATTCGCTATATTTTAAAAGGAAAATGAAGTCTATGTACTAAAAGTTAAGAGGACTTTTAGGGCTACATGTAAAGGAAGTTGGGAAGAAGAGAAGAAAGAACTTTTGATTGTGAGCACATATATTATTAATCTTCCATAGTAAAAAACAAACAAAAATATTATATGTAAAAGTGGACCTATTTCTCATCATCTCCATGTCTCATGCAACTTTAAAGCACCACTATGTGGTCAATACTATACTAGCATCAATAGACTTTTGATGCATTTAGGTTAGCCTAAGTATCTATGAACAATTAAGACTTTTGTGTAGAGAAATTTGTGAAATTAGCTAGTGTACCCTTACATACTCCCAAACTTTTCTTCTAGTCCAAATGCACCTCTAACTTTTTTTTTTTCTTTCCAAATACACCCTTTAACTGTCTAACATATCACACTCCCACCCTTTTTTTTATAACGGGCTAAAGGTGGTTGAGGGATATATTTAAGAAAAAAAGTGCATATGCTATTTTGGCAAATGGAATATATTATTCGAATAAAAATAACAGTGCAAGTATACCACTTTAAACAGTTAAGATATGAATTTGGACAAAACAATAAACTTTAAAGATATATTTATACTAAAAAAATGTAAAAATATGTACTTTTAATTGTTGACGAAATATGTGTTAAATTTATTTTATATTTCTTTGTTTAATTTATAAAATGCATGCATTTAACTTGTATTATTATATTGCCCATTTTTTAGCTAATGTTTGTAATTTTTTTATATCGGTGAAAAACAATTAGTGAAAATAAAAGTGAATATTTTATAATTAAAAAAATAAATTTAAAATAGTTGTATTCGCTAAAAAAATAACAACAATTTTGTATAGAAAAAAGTTTGAAATATTTTTTTTATTTTTATATTATATGATGAATATATTTTAATTATACAATATTTTTTTATTATTCACATATATTATAATTAATATAAATTAATTTTTTAACATGCACATGTAACACATGTTATTGTCCATGTGCACGTAGTTTATTAAGGAATGGAACATTTTAGAAGTCAACAATTTATCAATCCGGGACCATACGTTGATGAGCTGCTAACTTTGAATGGCAAGCATCGAGCTAATGCAGTATGGAGCGGAACTGTAAGTATACTGCCACAATATAATGAGATATTATTTAATTTTAAATAGTTTTTGTTATACATATTTGTCTTATAATTTATTTATTTTTAGGTTGAACACAATGTTCTGTTTGCATGAAGAGCTAGTGTTGATAGTCATTACAGAAACATCGATAAGCGAATCATACGCTACCTGAGATTAGCAGGATTCTATGGAGTGTCGCAAATCGGTGTGATGAATGTTAATGTGGATTTAATAACTGCTCTTTTTGAGAGATGGAGACTAGAGACACATACATTCCACCTTCCTGTTGGTGAGACAACAATAATATTAGATGATATACAAATACTCACCGGGCTGCCTATCGAAGGACGTGTTGTGACTGGGCATTTTCAGCATGATTGGGTGGATCTTTGTGGTCGGTTGTTGGGGCAAGTTCCCCCAGAAGATGACATTAGAGGACTTAAAATAAAATTGACGTGGTTAAGTAAAAATTTTAGTCATTTACCAGCCGGTGCAACAGACTATCTTATACAGTGCTTTGCGCGTGCTTGGATACTACGTTGTATTGGCAGACTACTATGTCCAGAAACAACAAATAATTACATACATTTGATGTGGCTCCCACTCTTGGAGGATTTAACCCAAGTCGGTGAGTATAGCTGGGGATCAGAATGCCTGGCATGGTTATATAGAGAGTTGTGTCGTGCGACCCGATCTAGGGCGAATGGTCTTGGTAGTTATCACCAGTTAATACAAATGTGGGCATGGGAGAGACTTCATCAATTTCGGTCGCCCTTTATCCACACTTTTGCATTAGATCAGAGCAGAACTTATGGTTATAGGTAAATTTTATTTAATATATTTCATGTTGGAATATCATTAGTAATATTTATTAAAACAAATTTGCTAATGACTTGATTTATTGTTGTGTTTCAGGTGGCGTTCTCCGTTAGATTTAAGAAATAATAATAGTAAAGATGTCCAAAAATACCGTGAGGATTTAGACATGCAACGTTACAATTAGGTATATATTTATTTTTGTTGTAATGGTACATTAGTGTTTGTTTATATTATTAAAAATTGAATAGATAAACAAATTAATTTTTACAATTTTTTTTGTAGATAGAATGGGAGCTGTACAAGAATGTGATGCACTTATTGCCATATTGTTGTATAAGTGGACACACGAGTTGGAGATCTATTGTGCCACTAATATGTTTTCATATTATTGAGTGGCACTAACCCGATAGATGTCTAAGGCAATTTGGGATGGACCAACCGATTTCATACGCTCTACAAAACAATGATTCAGTGTATTATATCGATTTGAGGGGGGCACACTGATCAAAATTGGGAATTGAAATTTTTAAATTTCATTTTTGAGTGGATAAATCGACATAATCGAGTAGTAATAGGTCATGTTCTCAATGCGCCATTATATCCGAGATCGCAATATATGCAATGGTATATATCGCGCACAAGACGGTGGATAACCTTAGTCAGAGCATCAATGGGAGCATCGGTATGATTTATTATTATATATTTGTGAACAATTTTATTCATGATTTTTAAAAAATTTATTTATTTACATGTAGGCCAATGGTGCCGAACAAATATTTCACAGTAACATTACGGAGGTATCCAATGAAGGGCTTAGTATTCGTTTGACATCAAAGGGCATTTTAGGTGTTGTAGGTGCATTTGACTGAGTGTCAACTGATTATCCACGCCAGCCTATACCTGATCCGGTAGAGATTCCACTATTATCAATACCGTATGAAGATTTTCGTCAATCTACACGCAGTAGGCGAGGAATGTAAGAGAGAAGGATGATAGTTGCATCTATTCCTATTCATCCAGGACTGCACCCTGTCCCTCAACCTTTAGAATGGCCATATAATTTTCAAGGTATCTCCAATTCTTTCAGTATGTCGTCAATCGATCAATAACAACTTTATGAACCTGCAGGTGATCCTTCAACATGTTATGACTTTGAAACTGGTCCATCTAGAATTAATGTTGATTTAAATGTAAGCTTATCGGAAGTGGAAGCACCATCATACAACATTCATGGACACACGAGCCAGACCGTTCCCCAAGATGATTTTTTCAACGAACTTTTTATTGGTCAAGATGTTGTCGGTACATAGGATTTAGCGGATCAACCACTATATACTGGAGGTTACAATAACGTCTTGCCAGTACCCCAACATCATAACCATTACAAAACGGACCCCCAATCTCATTCACACAGTACGTCATCTCATAATAGGAGATTTTGATTACGTTGTATGCGTGTATTATATATTGAAGTGGCAATGTAGTTTAATTTTTTTCTCAATTAAATTTCACGTTTATCCATTCTTCTTTTTTTTAAAAAAAAAAAACTAATTTGATTATAACACATTATATAATTAAATATAATATAAATATAGTTGAAAGTCATAAATATTCAAAATAATACTAGATATAAAATATCACAACAAGCCATGCATTTTTTTTATTCGAGTTATTAAAGCACAATGTATATATTACTAGATATATTTAATATCCAATATTTACAATGATGATAATTTCAACCTCTAAAATATTGAGTGGAAGGTCCAGCTACACTTCTGCATGTCTTTTTATTGTGACCTATATTTTCACACCTGCTATAATGAGTCACGTGACCCCTTTCACGGGTATCCATCTCGTTGCGAATGCGACTTATTCTTGGATGACTTTTCTTCCTCACCTATTCCATATCAGGTTTAATTTTGGACCGTAATATTAGGGCCAGTATGCTTTATGTGCCATCAGTCGGAATTGCCCATCATAGCATTTGAGTGCTTCTGTTATACTGTAACAGTTATTGACAAATTGTAATATTTCTAGATTCCTGCTCATGCAGGCTACGATGGCATGTGAACAAGGCATTTTTGTTCCTTGGAACGTATTGCACTCACATTCGCACTTTTCGAGACTCAATATATAAGTGTCTGGCGCAACATTCACCTCCGATGCTCTACGATCTATCACACTGAACAATTTGAACCGATTATCGTAGCTAATAACAACATGTGCTCGAGCTGTATTAGCCTGCTCTGTCATAGCTTCAATGCATTTAGATGTGAAGAGCAATCCTTGTGTCATTTTAGTCGTGTAAAAACTCCTCTTTTGCCCGTAATACTTGACCAACCTCCCAAAAGTATGCTCAATAATTGTAGTGATCGGTATCATATGCACACCTTTAAGGGCTCTATTAACACTTTCAGCAATATTCGTCGTGGTGTGACAATATCTATACCCACCATCCTCACATAATGTCTATTTGTCTAAAAGATATCCGTATCGCCCAAATGTAGGAATCTTGGTCAAGATTTTTGATTTCATCCATTTTCTGCTGGAACTTACGCCTTTTAAATTGTGCACCTACAACAATATGTTAACATTATATTATCATAAAATAAATTTTAATAAATTATTTTAGAAATTTGTTTACTTACCAGCTTTGTAGAGCAAATCTTTAATTGTTGAATTCCTGTGGTACATGTTGTAGTTACTTACAAAATGGCACAAGCAAAACCTGTAAAAGATTAGAGGTTCCTTCGATCCACTCCTTTCATGCCGGAACAATGCCATTATACAAGCATGCCTGTCAGATATAACCATTATGACGACACGTACAGTTACGTACTTCCAAATCATCTACATGAACCATGCCCTACTTAATTTGTTTTCTGATTCCACAACTGCGAATGCAACTAGGAATAACATGTCATTACCATCGACTAAGCTAGCTATCAGAAGTGTCTGTTGGAATTTACCAGTCAAAAAAGTGCTATCTATCAACAAAATCGGCTTGCAGTGAGGGAACCCATCAATGGCGAATTTAAAGCTCCAAAAAAGCCATTGAAACTACTTCATATTTGGGTCTGCGGTTTCGTGTAGCACAAACTCATAGATAGTTCCGGTATTGTATTCTTGCAAAGCAATTAAAAAACCTGGCAACCTCTCAAATGACTCAACATAATTGCCAAATATAGATTCTATAGCTTTCACCTTCCCATACCATGCCTTACTCTACGATACATCAAACTTAAATTGCTGCTTAATAGCTGCAATAATATCATCAACAGGAAGGGTGGGTTCTTTACTAACTATACCCAATATGCAATTGTGAATAATTTTCGATCCCAATTGCTTGTGATCCATTGAAAAATTGCCACTTGGGCATGAATGTGGTCCTTTAAACCTTGTGATTATCCATAACGGACTAACTCCTTTCCTTATTGCTCTTAACCTCCACCTGTACCCACTTTCAGACTGTGCGTACCTAACAATCCAGTAGTTTGGCTTCGATTCAATAACTCTGAAGTCAACATTTCTCATATAGGATTTGACTTCATCCTTGCTATTAAAAACCAACCCAGTCAACAACTCAAAGCAACCATCCCAAGTATGATACTGAACTCCTTCTGATATATCAACCTGGGATGCATCGAAGTCAATATCTGTATAGTACTCAGATTGAAACATAAAATTAACCTGCCCTATATCACTGCTTGGATGCATTGATGCTAGTGGACTGGCGTATTGAGTATTATCAGATTTGTCACCATCTCCGGATTCAGAGCTATCACTTCCTACGAAAATGTTAGCATATTCAGCCTTTGTATTATCATTAGGCGATACATAATCACAGCTCAGTGAAGCTTCTTCGTCATCGTCCTCATTGCCCAAATTAATTTCAATCATCTACACCAGTGGGGTAACAAAAGGGTCCTTCATTTGTAACCAAATTTACAGTGTTGTCAGACATACGATCTCCAAGTAAATCACTATCTTGTCTACATATAGACAGCCAAGGGCTGACTAGGAGTAGCATCTGCAATCTGGGAAACAAAATGATATTGATTGACGCCTTGCATCTGAGAAACTAAAATTCTATGTCTAGCATCTGGGATATGGGAAATAGAATTTTTATGTCTGACATCTGGGATATGGGAAACAGAATGTAGTTGACTGTTGTCTTCAATTCCCATACTTCGCTATACACCAATTCCCTCAATAAAATTTCTATCTCTTGAACGACTTCTAGATCTTGTTCCAAAAAAGGATCTACTTAAAAACTTACCAGCCATTCGACTAAATGATCGCCTAGGTTGACTCGAAGAAGCAGCAAAAATCTGGCTTATTGATGTGGGTTAATAACCATGCCCTGACCCGACAGATGCCCCCCTTCCAATGAAGTCACCATCTGATCGACTGTCAGATTATCTTACTTGACTCTTTCTTGGATATATGATGGTTGTTGTCAACTTTTCTCCATATTTTGTAGTGCATCACAACCAAATTGAGAGAACATTTCAATGTCTTGTCGACTTACAGACTTTCTTGGCTGATTAAGACCTACATCATTCACACATAATTGTTGAGGTGCCTCATTATTTTCCATTTGCACTGCTTCATTTGTAATTTGAAAATCGTTAGGATGCGTATGTAGACTAGCTCCTGCATCACCTTCTGCAACTACAATGACTAATTCCACCACGTTATAATCATCAGATCTCCTTAAATTATCATATGTTACATCTATGTCATCATCTTCTACTAAATCCATCGATATCATAATGATCCTCGGTTGAACATTGGTCTCTTGTATATAATCCTAGAAACCACGTCGTTCATACATAAACCCAAGATTTTATGAACCAATTCAGTAAAAGTAGGCTTATTTTTAAGTTTTAATCTTCTTGTAATAGTATTCGAACCAGATATGTCATATTAAAAATCTGTTGCTCCATAACTAATTTTCCATGCAGTCTGCAAATATAATTCGATGTATGTTGACATCTTCCAAGTACCTATCAGTCAAAATAATTGTTTTCATATTTTTTTCCAAAACCTTTTGTTCACAATTTTATGTTTAATCCATAAATTAATATTTCACTATTACATGTAATAAAACACTAATATTATTATTACAAAATATCCTAAAATAATTAATTATTTTTACACTTTATTATCAAACATGAATAAATTACATAATATTATTACACAATATTTTTGCATAATATATTATTTGCTAACTTTTAATGAATATAATGTTTAGGCCATTTATTATAATTGTACATTTTTTTCTATTTATATCATCAAAATAAATTTAACCATTATTATCTTTAAATTTTAATATACAAATTAAAATTAATAACACTATCAAAAATAAATAATTATACTTTAAAAATTTGTTTCTCATTTAAACTATAATAAAATAATATATGACGATAAATAAAAATACTAAAGTTGATATAATACCTGACTTTAATAACTAGTTTCAACTCATTTTTCTTAACTTGCTGATTTGCAAATTACTTTTACTTTTAAATAAACAAAATAAAATTAAATAAATACATAAAAGTAATTATAGCACAAATAATAACATATATTAAATTATAAATAATTACTTATAAATATTATCGATTACAAATAATAACGTTGCAAAAATAATAAAATTTATATGGATGCAAAATTTGTGGTTTAAAATTTTTTCCAATTTACATTATCAAAATAATTACAACTAATATTATTTTTAAAATTTAATATACAAATTAAATTTAATAACACTATCAAAAATAAATAATTATACATTCAAAAATTATTTCATTATTTCCTTTTTTTTTAATCTAAACAAATAGATTATTTAAATAACAAAATATTATATGTAAATTATACCAAAAATCACTAATAACATTTATGTGACACTAAATTTAATAATAAATATATTGCCCATATATTATAATAATAATAAATATCTATTGATACTTATCGATGCTTATTTCAACATATATGACAATAAATAAATATACTTAAATTCATAAAATATCTTACTTCAATAGCTAGTTCAATTGCGTTTTTATTAAGTTACTGATTCACAATTAACTTATATTTTTAAATAAATTAAATTAAATTAAATTAAATGTAAATATAATACAAATAATAATTAAATACATTAAATTATAAATAAATACATATAAAATTGAACCCTTCTCTCTCTCTCTCTAAGTTCCATAGCCACCAATTTCTTAACCTAATTTTGGGACTGCCGTCACTTCATTTTCAGGTGACAGCCCCTCACCTCTCTTCTTTTTTCTTGCTTTTTCTATAATAATTTTCAGATCAATACAGATCTGAATTTTTAATTTTATTCGTTACTTTTTTGTTTATTTTTGATTTTTTTTTGTGTTATTTGGTTCAATAAACTCATATTTGAAATTTTTTGTATTTTTCTTTCGTTTTTGGATTGTTGTGTCAGATCTGAAATCTTTTATATTTTGTTTTTGTATTTTTGGTTTCAACAAACACAGATCTGTATAGATCTGTGTTAGTTTTTATTTATTTTTGAATTTTTTGTATTTATAACATCAGATCTGAAACTTTCTGTATTTTTGCTTTCGAATTTGGATTTTTTATCAAATCTAAAATTTTTGTTTAGATTTATTTTTTTTAATTAAATTTAAATGCACTTTAAATTTTTATAATAAAAGTTTGTTATTCAAATTTGAACGTTATTGTCTTCGTTTATGCAAGTTTGATTGTCTTCCGTTATGAAAATTTGGTAGTTTTTTTTATAAAAGTTTTCTTTTGAACAGATAAATGGAGTTTTCCGCTGAAAGACAGATTGCACACCGCATATTACCATTATCCACTGTTTTTGTCGAAAAAGTTCAGAAATATAATCCAACAACTTTTTTTATTTCATACATCTTATATACTTTTAACTTTTATAAGTTTATTTGTACTTTTCAGATGTATTTTTTATTATATTAATAAAAATTTAATTTGCATTAAAATAAATAAATAAATAAATACATATAAATCTTAACGTTTCGAAATAATATCAATGGAAGAATTATGCCATTGATACGGAGAGAAAATTTTACAATTAGAAATAAAATGTCGGTGTGCAAGGAAGAAATGAAATCGAAGACATATTTGTAAGAGAAATGACGTCTAACAACACAACAGAATATTGCGTTTTCAAGTCTGAAAATGCAACAGTCTGTTGCGTTTTCAAGACGTCAGTCTGACGCCACCAACATAGCCGCTGTGTGCATTTTCAAAAATAAATGCCATTACTCTAAACACTTCCACACACGTCATTTTTATAATTTTTTTTTAAAAAGTATTATTAAAAAAAATTCCCGATAATCAATGAATTTCTTTAACTTTTACGCAAAAAGAAAAATGCAGTGAGTAAAATATAAATACATTTGACTTTACAAAAATGAATACAATGATTTACAAATAAGAGGATCAATAAATGCTTCGACCATATATATATATATATATATATATAACCCATCATCTTTATTGATACTTGGAAGGGTTTAAGCTGCTAAGCCCCTTGTTTATACCATGAATGAGTGAGGTTAACAAAATTGTCAAATGGGCATAACTGGAATTGAACAATGCATTAACTGTATTTGAGAGCTCAATATAACCCCTTTTCACAAGAAAGAACCATCCCAACTAAGTTTGTATTTAGGCCTACACCATTGATAAAGACATTCTTTCATACCCAAAAAGAGAAAAGGGGAAAAAAGACACCAAAAACTTACAACAACCAGATGTGACTAAACCCTTTATTGCCAGATGAAAATGAATTGGATCATCAAACTTTCAAATATTTAATGGCAGTTTGAACATCCTTATCCCCTCTCCCACTGCAGTTTACTACAACCTTAGCTCCATCAGAGAGTGTTGGGCAGAGCTTCTCCAAATAAGCCAATGCATGAGATGTCTCCAAAGCAGGTATAATGCCCTCTAAGCGCGATACTCTCTTGAATGCTGCAGACACCAAATTAAACAATGATTACCAAAGAGTTTCACTTGTTCTATAAACATAATACTATTGTTGTTGTCCGTTTTATTTGAAGGTATAAATTGTGGGAAATGCCAACAACTCCAATCACAAACAACTGAACTGTTACCCTTCATGACAGCAACATAAGTTGTAATACGCCTGAAGAAAGCAAAGAATCTCAACAAAATCACCAGAAACTAGTTCTTGTTTTACTCTATAAATAGGACTGAGTATCTTCCAACCAATTCATTTACTTCCTCCCCAAATGGAAGCAGGATAAGAGATAAAGAATACAATATGCAGAACTATCCTTCCAAGGATTCATTTTCATACCTTCCAGTGCCTCCTCATCTGTGACACTATAATATTCAGCACGCCCTCTCTCTTTCAGAAAACTGTGCTCGGGTCCAACTCCAGGATAATCCAACCTGTGCAAAACAAATAAAATCAATGCAACATGAAAACAGAATTACAGGAGTATTATCAAATTCCAAACTTGAAAAGCTAGCCCTTACCCTGCACTAATAGAATGTGGCTCAATTATTTGTCCATCATCATCTTGTAATAAGTAGCTCATAGCTCCATGCAAGACCCCAACTTCTCCTTTCGTCAAAGTTGCAGCATGCTTGCCGCTATCCAAACCTAAACCTGCAGCCTCCACACCAATCAATCTGACCTCCTTGTCCTTCAAAAAATCATCAAAGAGTCCAATGGCGTTTGAACCTCCACCAACACATGCAACTAGCACATCTGGCTTTCCGCCCCATTTTTCAATTGCTTGTTTTCTTGTTTCTATGCCGATAATCCTATGGAACTCTCGAACCATCATAGGGTATGGATGTGGCCCAGCTACAGATCCCAAAATGTAATGGGTTGTCTCCACATTAGTCACCCAATCCCTAATAGCTTCTGATGTAGCATCCTTCAGCGTGGCTGTACCAGAATGGACACCTCTTACTTCAGCCCCAAGAAGTCGCATCCTAAAAACATTAAGTGCCTGCCTTTCCATATCTTGAGCCCCCATATAAATGATGCACTGCAAACCGAACCTAGCGCAAACTGTAGCAGTTGCAACTCCATGCTGACCAGCGCCAGTTTCAGCGATTATGCGCTCCTTCCCCAAACGCTTAGCAAGCAAAACTTGGCCAATGGCATTATTGATCTTATGAGCACCTGTGTGGTTAAGATCTTCCCTCTTGAGGTAAATGTGAGGTCCTTCACCATTAGGACGTCTATAATGCTCTGTTAGCCGCTCAGCAAAATAAAGAGGAGTTTCCCTACCAACATAGTCTTTCAAAATCCCAGCAAGTTCTTTCTGCAAGAAATATATTATTTCACAAATTTCAGAGATGGCTAGGCACAAATTAAAGAACTGCCTTTAGCAATAAATTTTTCATCAAAAGTTTTTATAACTCAAACAACCAATCAGTGCAATAAGATAGAGGGGTAGTGTATGATTATAACAAGCTCATCATTCAGGCGGCTATTTCGCAACCATAAAGCTGTTTGCAGATCCAGAACGTCTACGAAGTTAACAAGGGAGTCCGATTGATGAAAATTCAATAACTGACGAACCCCACAAGCACAATTACCAAATAGCATCAATCAATTATCTATATATAAATTTCAAAACATTTTACGGATGAAAATGAACATACATAACTAAAATGAAATAGAAATCACATTAAATTTCAAATCAACAATATTAAAAGAAACGAATTAAAAAAGAAAAAAAAAGTTGCAAAAAAAACGGAAAAAGAAAAAGAATGACCAGATGGAACAGCCAAACACACATGAAAAATCTCAGAAAAGGGAAAAAAGAACAATGAAAATGAACCTGAAACTCTGAATCATCCTTGATGGAACTGAAGGCAGATTCGAGCTCAGTGAGGGCATACATTAGGGTTTCAGGGACATATTTCCCGCCAAATTTACCAAACCGCCCGAAAGAATCGGGCCGCTGCCATAGGGATGGGTCGGACTCCTTATCCTCCATTTTCACAGCTGGCTCTCTGGTCAAAGTGCAAGAGACTGAAAATCTAGAAGAAGAGGATGGGCAAAGTGTAAATTTATTGAATTTGAAGGGCAATTGAGAGGAAGAGCAGGATTTGGAGATCGAAGCAGATGAAGAAGAAGAAGAAGAAGAAATTAGAGCTCTGCAAGTGGGGTTGGTGGTGGAAGCAGCCATTAGGGCGGTCGTAATTTTAAATTCTTTTTTGTTCTCGTACGATTCGATAGGGATTATATAGTTGAAGGCACTTGAGGTCGGTGATGCAGTTTATTTATTTATTTATTTATTTTACGTGGCAATTTATTTGCCTTTTATTTGTTTTTCTAAGATGTTTGCCTTTATTTGTTAAGGCCAATGGTGACTGGTGCATGCCAAAAATAGTAAATTTGCATTTAATATTTTATATGATGTAATTTTGTTTTTTTATATTTGAAAATTAAAAAAATTATATGAGCTTCGTAACATTTTATTAACGTTTAACATATTGTCCTCTTTCGTTTAACATATTGTCATTCGTCGATCGATGATATAAGATTAATAGTAATACCTAGCATATGATTGATGGTTAAAAAGTATATTTTTACTTTTTAATATTTATCAAAAAAGGAAATATATTTTCACATTATATAAATTTTTCTTTTATATTTAAAAATTGAAAAATTTATACTACTGCGGTAATATATTAATAGTGATTACATTACCATATGTTAATAGATGACGTATACTAAAAATGACACGTATCAAACAACCAAATAAAATGTTAAAGTTAAAATTTCTTTTCTTTTTTTTTTTAACTTAAGCCGTTAAGCCTAAACGAGTTGAGAATAACCCGTCTTTCTCCCTTAGACGGATCCTTCTGCCTTCTCTCACGACCAATCTACCCTCTCCCGTTTTTCTCTGTTTCTTCTCTCTCATTCTCTTCCTTCTCAGAATATCCAAATTCATGATTTTTTCTTTGCGTATCTAGGGATTTGAATTTGTGAGCAGTTCACAAAACCTCTTCTCACTGTACTCAAGTTTATGACCTCAGATCGATTCTGTCAAGAGTTTCCAGGTACTTTTATCCCAATTATAATCTTCATGTTTGAATTTAGTTCAACTAGTATGAGCCATTTTTGGGAGCATGGATTCATTTTATTGCGTAACTGTTAGGATCCTGGACTGGATTTCTTTTCTTATTGTGAATTTTTTTTTTCTGTTGTTTCAGTTCCTGAGATTGTGAAGTTTCTAGGTATTGTTTAAAAGTTTAAGTAAGTTTCTGGGTATTTTATAATCTCCTTTCTCTACCAGATGTGTTCTATTTTTTCTCTCAATTTTCTTATTATTTCATACATAATTTGACTTTGTTAAGTAGACAAAACAATCCAGTTCATGGCTTACACTTTACCCTTTTTAGTGGGAAAAATGCATTCTCGGCCCCTGAATTTGTACAATTTTTGTTATAATATTTTTAAACTTATTTGGTCACATTGAGTTTTTAGAATGCACGTTGGATCAACTGCGGTATCTAGTTTTTGGTATTTTGTTTTGATTGTAGATATTGAAAATCAAATGGTTCCAAAAGCTCCCGCATGGAAATGATGAGGTAATTTGAGCTTTTGATTTTTCAGTAGGTGGTTGATGTGTCTGCTTTGATTTAAGATTAATATGTTTCAGTTAACTAATGGACTCTGAGATTAGCAGAGTTTTGGGAATTTTTTCAGTAGGTGGATGAATTTTTGGTTGTTATGACCTGCCATAAGCTATATATGTATGTTCACACATTGTATGTTAAATTCCTTGTAAATTTTATAGTGATATTTAGAATTGAATTTCTTGTATTTGTAACAAAAAAATAAAAGATGTAAAAAGTTAATTTGATATATATATACATGATAACTATAGCCATCAGACAACCCAAAGTCACCACTCCATTTTAGCCTCTAGTTCAAGCACAATGAAGAGAATGGACTTTTCAAGACCATCACTATTAGGGGTGTGTAAAATTCGACCCGACCCGACGAACCCGAACAAACCGACCCGAACTAGCTATTCAGGTAGCGTTGTTCGAGGTGCTAGGGTCGAGTCGGTTCTTCAAAAATAAGGTATTTCAGGTCGAGTTAAAACCTTCAAAACCTGAACCCGACCAAAGAAACTATATAAGCTCTTTTTTTTTCTAGTTGCCCCTCCCTTTCCCTCTGCCCCCCCCTCTCTCCCTCTCCCCCCCCACACCACGATCTCTCCCTCTCCCTCTGCCCCCAGATCTCTCTCTTTGCCCCTGTCTCTCCCTGTCCGTAACGATCCGGCTCCTCCTCCGCCGCCACCGTCGATTTTCAATTCCCTCTCTCTCTCTCTCCTTCTTCTTCGTCTTCGATCGCTCTTCTCTCTCTTCTTCTTCGATTGATCTTTTCTCTCTCCTCTTATTTTTCTTCAATTGATCTGCTTCCTTCTTCTCCTCTTGGGTTGCGGCTTCTTCATTTTTCTCCTCAGATCTGATTTTGTGTGTTTTTTTAATGGATTTGTGTTTGATTTTGATGGATTTGTATTTATTTATGATAAATTTGTGTTTAATTTTGATGGATTTGTGTTTATTTGTCATAGATTTGTGTTTTATTTTGTTGAAAAATCACAGAAAGAGGGAGAGAAAGCTGTGAAAAGGAAGAGAGGGAGATAAATCGGGTTAATTACTTCGGGGCCCGAAAATTATCGGGTTAATAGGTTCGGGCCCTACTAATATATAGGATCGGTTCGATTTAGAATATAGGGTATATTTCGATTTTTGTGTTGGTCGGGTTCGGTTCGGGTTAATCCAAACTCGACCGATGCACACCCCTAATCACTATAATCTTGTGCGGTGAAGGCAGAGCAAAACTTATTGTGTACAAGGTTTAATTCTTGAAAATATAATATAAATAAGATGTCACCTAGATTTTGTGTGAGTTGGGGATGATTATTATTAGGTGGACCATACCCGTTGTACTTTGTGAAAATGCTATTCTGGTTTATCACGATTAACACATATCTTGATTATTTGAGAAACTACTCCATGATTAAATACAAGTATAAAATATTAGGACTCTATTCTTCTTATGTTTACCTTTTACTTGCTTTTTTAGTTGCTATCTCATGAGTAGACCACGCCAATCTCCCATTGGATATGTGTTGCTTTTTCAGTTGAATATATAGATATATTTTGTTAGAATCTCAAATTTTTAACCCCTTGACTTTTTTTTTTCTTTTCTGTTGCTCAGCCTTCAAAGTTTTGGCAACAAAATAATATAATTTTACTATTAGTTCAGTCGGTTTGATTTTAGCAATTCTTTAACATTAAAAATCAAATCAATAAAATTGAATTTTTATTTTAAAATCGAACCAATCATATCAAAATTTTTGATTCGATATGATAAGAAACGGATTGATTTTTGGTCCAATTTTTTAGTTCTAATTGTGACTAAAGACTTAACTTGAATCTATTGAAAAAATAAGTGATCCGATTCAAAAGTAATTCAAAAAATCCAAAACCAAAAAGAATTGATTCGAATCTAAATCCGCTCGACTCAATCCATTTGCTAGGTCTAGTTGTATATTAATTTTGAAAACAAATAAATAATAATTGTTACAAACACGTACGGTTTCATACTCGAAGCGCAATAATATTAGATCATGAAAATTACGATCACATATCTATTTTATATTTTTTTATACTAATTTCTAGTTGTATTTTTTTTAAAAAAAAACTGGAATTCATTTAAAAAGAATCAGCTACAAGGGTTGAAATAATACAGTCAGGGGGAAACAAGTCCCAAAACACAAAATCAGGCATAGAATGCCTTAGCAAGACAATGGGCAACCATATTTGCAGATTTTTTAACAAATCTAAAATGGATATTAGAAATAGAAGCAGTTAAATCTAAACAGTTGCTAACAATTAAGCCAAACTCAGAACAAAATTTATTTTTGGCATGTAAAGCTGTGATGACAAGCTGTGAATCGAATTCAATAATGACAGAAGACAAACCCGAACCTTTTTCCCAACTCTAAGCTTCTCTAATACTGAGGGCTTCAGCAATAAGAGGATCTTTCACCCCCAAGAAACTCTTGCAACCAGCACCCTCAAAAGCACCAGCATGGCTTCGGACAACAAAACCAACACTAGCTTGGTTCCTGTTGGCAGATATTGCTGCATCAGTGTTTATCTTCACAAACCCATGTGGTGGAGCACTCCATTGAAGAGAAGAAGAAATTCGCCCTTGCTCCACAGCATGGACCTCCTGCCTCGCCAGCCTCCAATCGTTCACCATTTATGTTGCCAGATAAGCTACTAATCTAGCAGCACTATTGGTAAAATTCCACACAAGATCATTTCTGGCTTTCCATATGGCCTAACAAATAGAAACCGCTAATTCGCACAAATCCCAAGCCAATCGAGTAGAAATAACAGAGAACCAGTTAGGGAAATCGGTGACATTACCTCTTACAAAACCACAAGCCGAATTTGACCACACTGTTAGTAGTTATGCCTTAGGCCAAACATTTGGACCTTGATGTAATCATTATATTTTCATTTATATATAATGGTTTTCTTCACATTAATATTATTGGCATGTTACATTATTGTAATGTTTATGAATAATAATGTTATTCATGTCATCCCTAGTCATTTATCACTAAAGGGCATAAAGATAAAATAAGACTAGTATAGATTTGCATTGATAATCATGGGATGATTATATATGATGATATAAATCAAATCTATAGGTATTTGTTAGAGAACAAAGTACTGGATAGACCTACTGTAAGATCACTACATGGGATAGTGTCATAAGTGATCTTATAATAAATATGTTATTGAATCCTTTGACTTGAGGTTATAACGGTTTCCTAAATAA
The DNA here is from genome assembly GCA_947683425.1 of Excoecaria cochinchinensis. Lineage (NCBI taxonomy): Eukaryota > Viridiplantae > Streptophyta > Magnoliopsida > Malpighiales > Euphorbiaceae > Excoecaria > Excoecaria cochinchinensis. The sequence goes on from CANTUQ010000069.1 coordinate 4,955,221, forward strand.
GAAACATTATGTTTTGACATAATCAAATATTATCTTTAATCGGATAATTATAAAGTTTATGATTGGACATAATGAGAATTAAGCAGAGGAAAGTGAATAATCAAGATGGAATTTGTCCCTCTCTTATAAGAGAGATATCTGTTGGGCCCCTTGATAAGTAGGACTGTAAAAATGCATGGCCGTGCTCGAATGAATTGATAGTGTGATCAATGTCATTTGAATTTATCAATCTACTTAGTGATCGAAAAATTATATGTTTGAACAATATAAGTTTGACATAAACCATGACTTATGTTCAAACAAGATATCGTATGACAAAATAATAATGGCATGGTCTATTGTCAGGTTAAAATTGGACTAACGATATTTATATTATTTGGATAGTCATAATGTCTTGCTAGAGACCAATTATGACTTGTGAGCTTATTATGAGATTAGACCCACTGCCAACTTAATATAAATCTATTGAGTCACACACCAAGACCAAAATGAACAAAATGGATGTTAATTAGTGTATTTCAAAATTTTAATGTGGATTTAATTTAATTTCGAAATCATATATATATATATACATATATATATATGTATATATATATATGTATATATATACATATATATATATGTATATATATACATATATATATATGTATATATATACATATATATATATATATGTATATATATACATATATATATATGTATATATATATATATATATCTCGTATTTTGAATATGAGATAATAATATGTATTAATATAATATTTCATATAATTTCGAATAAGAAATAAATACATACACACACACACACACACACACACACACATATATATATATATATATATAATATCTCTTAATTTTGAATAAGAGATAATATCCTTATTTATCTGTTTAGGGTTTAAAATTTATACATATATATATATATATATATATATGTGGATACATGTTAAGAGGAGATTAACCCTAATCTCGTTTTTCCTAAGAGAAAAAGGATTGAGAGTGGCTATCATTCCTAAGAGAGAAAAACCTAGCCGCCATATTTTTCTTTGAGAAAGAAAAAAACATAAAATCCAATCGCAACGTAAGGGAGCTAGCACCCCTGCGGATTTTGTTCGTCGGTTCGTGCATGTGGATACCGGTAGAGGGTGTTCGTGATTGAGGCAGCGCCTGCAGTCCGAGTTAAGGAGTTAATTTCATTCAAAAGGTTGGTAAATCTTATTCCTTCTTTTCGAAATCAATCGAAAATACATGAATCCTATTTGGGTTTCAATTTTATTCCGCTGCATTAATTTGAATTATTGCGAAGAAACCCAACAGTGGTATCAGAGCCACTTGTATATTCGATTGATTCAAATATATTTATGTATGTGATATATATATGATTCTGTTGGCATGTATGTCGATCGATTTGTATGCTGATACATGGAATTGATTTCAGTTTTAATTGTTAAAAACGAACAGATTGTATGTGATATAAACGAAATCAATTTCGTGATGTTAATTCTGGTATATTAAAGGGCTATGAAATTAATTAATGTTAATATGATTAACGAACTCAATTAAATGTTAATATGATTCTATTAATATGATTAACTAATAGTATTAATATGTTTAATACGAAATTGTTTATGATGGTATTCTGTGTCTTTTAATTTTCTTAATGTGATTAAACGGTTGCTGATATGATCAATAGAATCATTTTTTTCAATGACTCAGAATAGGATTTTTGGGCAGAAAATTGTTAATAAGATTGACAACACAGAATAGGATGAGTTTTATTTTATCTATTTTGAGGGTTTGTAATTTTAAATACGACCTGCGTGTCGTTAATTTTGTTGTAATATTTATTTTACTTAATAGTTGTAGTAGAATTTCTTTGTATCATTATTGTAATGAAGATGAAGAGCACCAATGAAGATCAATCCAAGTCCATGGCGATGGAGGTGCAAGATGGAAGCTGTTGATCAAGTCCATGTAAAAACACTTAGGATTGACCTTTGATCTTCATATTGGCTTATGAGGATCAAAATAGATTTTGGCCATGCTATGACACGGTTTTATATATAATATGCATATGTTCTTAGTATATGATGCGATGAATGATGATATATGTGTATGAGATGCCATGTATGAAATGATGCATGATTTATATAAATAATTAGACATCATAAGTTAAATATTAAAATCCCTCACCATAATTTTAAGTCATATGCCACCCATTATTAAAAACACTTGTCAAGACTAAGATCACCAAAATGTGGATTCTGCTAAAGTGAAGTACATTAGGTTATCCTATTAAGGCAGGATGGATAATGGTGCTACTCATATGTTTAAAATGGATAGACTTAATTAAGCTATCAAAACGGTTTTGGGTGTCACACCCCAACCTATACCAAGGAGACTTCCATACAGATTGGAGGGAGAAGGCTCCCTGGATAGATAGGAGTGTCACACCCCACTAGTACAAACATGCAAACATTACATAAATAGAGCGACATATCAGAGATAATTAAAATCTTTAATACAGAGAAGAATGATACTGAACAAGATGTATACTTTATTAATATACCAAAAGAGGTCTTTACATTTTACATCAATTTACAAAAAGAAGAACGAATATACAAAAGCCCAAGATACACTGTTCCAGAGGGCTATCAAAATAATACATCTATTACAAAAAAGAAAGGGAAGTCTATACTATAAAACACCCAATCTCTAATTGCGTTGGCCTTCCCGATGCGACACGCCCAGAACACGCGTACCAAAACCTTCCACACCTGCACGGTTAGTGGGGAAAACACAAAATGCATAACCGCCACTCACAGTGACGATGACAGAAAGCATATGATAACAATACAATTATGGGCATGTAATCATACATAGTTAATTCAGATATTGGTATTCACATTCAAGAATTCTTGTACAAAACACAATGACACCTGCTTAATCACAATGAGTGGATAACGAGTACATATAGATACTTGAGAGTATCGATTTCGTCATATAGACATATAGATACCCGAAGGTATCGAATCATTCTTTTTATTTTGTTTCCAAATTGTTATTACGTGGAATCTTAAGAAAGATTCAGACAGAGGGATCGCGAGGATCCAATCGTGGGACCTGATCAGGGTCCAAAGTCGTACATATAGCTGCAGCGGCACAAAACTCTATTAGGCATGCCTAACTATCCACTTATCCGACATTAGCAGGCTATCCCAAATCTTGTCAAATTAACATACATATTATTCATTTAAATAGGTATTCCAGGCTTTAAATCAAAGAGCACATGCAAAAGAAACCAAGTCATTAAGTAAAAAGGAGAAGAAATCAAGTTTGGAAGTCCCGTCTGTCGCGCTCGCGACAGAAGCCAACATACACCTCCCCGCGTCGTCTTCGCGATCGCGAGGGACCTCGTGGTCGCGAGAGGACGCAGATGCTACTCTCTGTCGCGCTCGCGAGGGATGTCGCGCTCGCGACAGAGGATAGCCGTGTACTAATCGAAGCTCGAGCATTCTGTCGCGGTCGCGACCCTTGTCGCGGTCGCGACAGAGAGCTCCTTCGAAAACTTCAGCGCGACACCTCTCGCGCCGGCGCGAGGGCTGGAACCTCCGCGCTCTGTCGCGCTCGCGACAGTGTCGCGATCGCGACAAACACGGGATTTTTCGCTCTTACGCCCAAAATCTGCAGAATTCATACCAAATTCACATCCAAACTTCCAAAATTGATTCCAAACATCAAAATTCAGCATTCATAACTCATAACATAAATAAAAACCCAACTTTATCACCATTTATCTCAATTAAATCAAGTCAATTACATGTCCAATTCTAAGAAGTTCCAAAACAGCAATTATAACATCAATTACAAATATTCATATAGTTTCTCACAATTCCTTCAACAATATTCATTCTTTCACATCACATATCACCCTAATTTCCATTCAAGCTATAATAACACCACTCATAAACCCAATCAAAGCAAAACCACAATTATCAAACTCAAATCACAAATACACAATAAAGATAAACATTCCCAAACCTTCTCTCCTTAGCTCCTATTCGCGAGCTCCGCTCCCGCTAGCAATTCCTTTCCCTTTATCAGGTCTAGGAGTCTCCTCTGAACCACAAACCCATAACAATCAAGATCAATTTTACAACTACCCCAAACATACATATATAATTATAAAACCTAGAGAAGAGGAAGAAGAAGAAGAATCTAAAACACCCATAACCCCAACTCACCTTTAAGCTTCCAAAATCCACAAGCTAATCAACTCTAATTACTCAATTAAGGAAGAGGGAGCAAGATTATGTAAAGAAAAGGAAGAACAAAGGAGAAGGAAGAAGAAGAAGGAAATGGCGTGAAAAGGAGGAGGGAACGGGAAATCAAGGGAAAGGCTGCCCTTTTCTCTCTTCACCAACCCAATAAATGCCCACTTAACCCCTTTGCCACTTGTCAATCTCTCCTTAAGACACTTGCCCCCACATCACACCCTACTCCCATACTTTACTATACACATTAACTTATCCTTTGCTCATATCCTAGTCCCATACACTAATATGTACACTAATCTTTCTCTTATTCACACTTAGATTAAATAAATAAACCAATTTAACACACACATGCAACACATAAACATATACACATACAGACACGGACAGACTCAAACTACTGGGGTGGTTTTGGGGTGTTACAATACTCTCCCACTTAACAGAATTTCGTCCTCGAAATTCATACCTGTTCCGAATAACTGAGGGTATTGTAATCTCATAGCTTCCTCTGGTTCCCATGTAGCTTCTTCAATACCGTGATGCTGCCATAAAACTTTGACTAACGGTATCTGTTTATTCCGAAGCTGTCTGATTTCCCTATCCAAAATCCTTTTCGGTTCTTCATCAAAAGAAAAGTCTGACTGAATCCGAAGATTTTGCACTGGTAACACATGCGAAGGATCTGACCGATATCTCCAAAGCATAGACACATGGAAAACATCATGTAACCTAGCCAACTCCAAAGGCAACGCTAATTGATATGCTACTGGACCTACTTTCCTTAGGATCTCATAGGGTCCAATAAATCGTGGACTTAGCTTGCCTTTCTTTCCAAAACGGAGAACCTTTCGCCACGGTGATACTTTCAAGAAAACTCTATCACCCACATCATACTGAATATCTCTGCGCTTCAGATTAGCATAAGAACGCTGTCGGTCCTTAGCTACCTTCAAATTCTGTTGCACAACCCTCACCTTCTCTTCGGTATCCCGCACTATATCCGGACCTATCATAGCTTTTTCTGACAGTTTAGTCCAACATACTGGTGTTCTACATTTTCGTCCATACAGTGCTTCATAAGGAGCCATACCAATACTTACCTAATACCTGTTATTATACGCGAATTCCATCAAAGATACATACCGATCCCAGCTTCCTGAAAATTCTAGAGTACAACCCTGGAGCATATCTTCCAAAACCTGAATAACCCTCTCCGACTGACCATCAGTCTGCGGATGGAAAGCAGTACTGAAATTTAACCATGTTCCCAAAGCTACCTGAAGTTCCTTCCAAAACTTGGATGTAAAACGAGGATCTCGATCTGATACAATGGATAACGGAATCCCATGCAATCGCACTATCTCATCCACATAGAGTTCTGCTAACTTGTCCATCGAATAATCTACTCGCACTGGTAGAAAATGTGCAGACTTCGACAATCGATCTACTATGACCCATACAGAATCATGCTTACGCTGAGTCATAGGAAGACCAGATACAAAATCCATCGTGATGTCATCCCATTTCCATTGAGGAATGGGTAAGGGATGAAGCAATCCCGATGGCACTTGATGCTCAGTTTTCACTTGCTGACAAGTAAGACACCTTGAAACAAATTCTGTTATCTCTCTTTTCATTCCTGGCCACCAATAAAATTGCTTCAGATCTTGATACATCTTATCTCCACCAGGATGCATAGTGAAGACTGATGAATGAGCTTCCTGCAACAGTTTCTTTCTTAACTTCCCCACATTAGGTACACATAACCGATTACCAAGTCTCAACACTCCTTCACTGTCTAATAAGTATTCAGTGCACTTGCCCTCTTTCACTGCTTGACAAACACGCTGAAGCACATGATCATCTAATTGAGCCTTTGCAATTTCTGATCTTAAACTTGGTTTAACTTTAAGTTGAGCAATCAGAGCACCTTCAGAATCAAATCTCCATCTGCCTCGACTAGCCAGTAACGCAGACAAAGACTTCCTACTAAGAGCATCTGCCACCACATTAGCTTTACCCGGATGATAGTCAATAATACAATCATAATCCTTGAATAGCTCTAACCATCTCCGCTGCCTCAAATTTAACTCCTTCTGAGTTAACAAGTACTTAAGACTCTTATGATCGGTAAAAATTCTGCACGTCTCCCCATACAAGTAGTGTCGCCAAACCTTAAGCGCAAACACTACCGCTGCTAACTCCAGATCGTGAGTCGGGTAATTCCGCTCATGAGGCTTCAACTGTCTCGATGCATAAGCTACTACTTTATTCCCTTGCATCAGAACACAACCTAACCCAATTCCCGAAGCATCACTGTACATAGTGTATTCCTTACCTGAAACCGGCTGTGTGAGCACAGGAGCTTTAACCAATAACTCTTTCAACCGATCAAAACTGGCTTGACACTTTTCAGTCCATACAAACTTGACATCCTTCCGAAGTAGCTTGGTCAAAGGAGATGCTAACACTGAGAACCCCTGAACAAACCGTCGGTAATACCCTGCTAATCCCAGAAAACTTCTCACTTCCGGCACATTCTTCGGAGGCATCCAATTAACAATTGCTTCAATCTTACTTGGATCAACACGTACACCTTCTGCTGATACCACATGTCCAAGGAAAGCTACTTCTTTCAACCAAAACTCACACTTACTGAGTTTCGCATACAGTTGATGATCTCTTAACATTTGCAATACTAATCTAAGATGTTCCTCATATTCTTTTCGATTTCTAGAGTACACCAAAATGTCATCAATAAATACCACAACAAACTTATCCAGATACGGTCGAAAAACCCGGTTCATCAGATTCATAAAGGCTGCAGGCGCATTAGTCAAACCAAAGGGCATCACTAGAAATTCATAATGACCATAACGCTTCCGAAAAGCCGTCTTCGCCACATCTGCTTCTTTCACCCCTAACTGGTAATAGCCTGACCTCAAATCTATCTTAGAGAATACCCCAGCTCCTCTCAACTGATCAAAGAGATCCTCAATCCTCGGCAGTGGATACTTATTCTTGATAGTCACTTTGTTAAGCTGTCGATAATCAATGCACATCCGAAGGGTTCCATCTTTCTTCTTAACAAATAGTACGGGAGCACCCCATGGTGACACACTAGGCCGGATGAACCCTTTATCCAACAACTCCTGTAACTGACTCTTCAATTCTTTCAATTCCACTGGAGCCATTCTGTAAGGAGCCTTAGAAATCGGAGCTGTCCCCGGGAGAATTTCTACTGACAGTTCAACTTCTCTCTCTGGAGGTAACCCCGGTAGCTCTTCCGGAAAAACATCTACAAAATCTCTTACAACCGGAATATCTTGAATCTTAACTTGACCTCTCCGAGAATCTAAAACCACAGCAAAAAACGCTTCACATCCTTTCCTGATAAATCTTCTAGCTTTCATAGCTGAAACCACATTATGCAAAGAACTACTTCCAATTCCCTTTACCACAACAGGCATTTGATCTTTATCCCTCAAAACCATTACTTTCCTATGACAGTCCACTACCGCGCGATGCTTATCCAACCAATCCATTCCCAAAATAATATCAAACTCATGGAATGGCAAACAAATTAAATCCACTGCAAACTCTGTACCTTGAATCTTTAAAGGACACTTCCGACATACACGATTAACCATAACACTCTGACCCAACGGACTGGATACACAAATCTCATATTCCATCTTCTCCTCACTACCCAAACTATCCCACAACTTACCAGAACACACATAAGAATGGGTAGAGCCCGGGTCAATCAAAACATAAACTTCAGAATCAAGCAAAGAGAACTTACCAGCAATCACTTCGGGAGCATTCTGTTCCTCTCGGGCCTTCATAGCATAAGCCCTACCAGATGATGGCACCGGGCGATCTACAGATTCTGAGGCTTCTCTATCTCGAGGCCGTCCACCACGACCCCTTCCTCTACCCCTATTACGACTTCCTTGGGGTACATTAGATCCAGCTCGGCTCCCTTCTTGTTGTCCCGAAGGATCTCCAAGTCGGTTCGGACAATTTGCAAGTAAATGGTCCGTAGAACCACATTTAAAACAGCCTCCCGTTAACCACCGACATTCACCCCAATGTTGTCTATTACAATGAGAACATCGGGGAGGGCCATCTCCTCTACCTGAGCCTGCTCCCCTGGAAGAACCCTGTCTCCTCCCTCTAGGGGCCGGATTAGCTGTAGACTCATCAGCAAAATTTCCTTACGACTCCCTCGGCCTCTTGCCTGAAGAAGAGCCACCTCTTGCAGACTTTCTTCTTTGAGCCTTTTCTCTCAATATATTCTCAGAACGCTCCGCCCTCAAGGCTGCTTGAACCAACTGGTAATACTTCACATTCGGAGCCGACATCAATGAAATTAACATTACCTTCAAAGACTCATTTAAACCTGATTCAAAATGCTGACATCGAAACTCTTCCGAGAGAACTCTTGGCGGCGCATACTTACTGAGCTTATTGAACTCGTCCTCATACTCGGCCACAGACATCATTCTTTGCTTAAGAGTTAGAAACTGTGCCCACTTGGCATCCTTATAAGCTTTGGTCACATACCGGTTCTGAAACTCACCTTCGAAGAACTCCCATGTAATCGGTTCAGGAACTTGCGGTTGACTAACTACCAACCTCCACCAATCATAGGCAGAACCTTGTAACAAAGACAAGGCACACTCCACTTCTTGCTCCGGTGGGCATCTAATCTCCCTAAGTACTCTGGATGTCTTTTCTAACCACATCTCTGCTTTATAAGATTCATCTATACCAGTACCAAAGAAATCCTCTGCACCATGCTTTCTTAACCTTTCAATAGGAGCACTTGGCGCTGTTACCCTTTCAAGTACCCTTGTCATACTCTGAAGCATCGCTTCCATAGGTCCCAAAGGCACCTCAGGATACCCCCTAGGAGGTTGAGCCGGACCAGAAACTGAGGGATCCTGCTCTTGGGGATTCGCACTTTCCGCTGACCCCTCGAGCGATCCACGAGCGGACTCCATAACTACAAAACATAAACGCAGTGCGCATCAGGCCAACACAACTCTAACAACTAGCTAACACACTAAAACCCAGTAACATCTAACCAATAGCTCTGATACCACCTAATGTCACACCCCAACCTATACCAAGGAGACTTCCATACAGATTGGAGGGAGAAGGCTCCCTGGATAGATAGGAGTGTCACACCCCACTAGTACAAACATGCAAACATTACATAAATAGAGCGACATATCAGAGATAATTAAAATCTTTAATACAGAGAAGAATGATACTGAACAAGATGTATACTTTATTAATATACCAAAAGAGGTCTTTACATTTTACATCAATTTACAAAAAGAAGAACGAATATACAAAAGCCCAAGATACACTGTTCCAGAGGGCTATCAAAATAATACATCTATTACAAAAAAGAAAGGGAAGTCTATACTATAAAACACCCAATCTCTAATTGCGTTGGCCTTCCCGATGCGACACGCCCAGAACACGCGTACCAAAACCTTCCACACCTGCACGGATAAACACCCGTGCTAAGCGAAATCGCTTAGTGGGGAAAACACAAAATGCATAACCGCCACTCACAGTGATGATGACAGAAAGCATATGATAACAATACAATTATGGGCATGTAATCATACATAGTTAATTCAGATATTGGTATTCACATTCAAGAATTCTTGTACAAAACACAATGACACCTGCTTAATCACAATGAGTGGATAACGAGTACATATAGATACTTGAGAGTATCGATTTCGTCATATAGACATATAGATACCCGAAGGTATCGAATCATTCTTTTTATTTTGTTTCCAAATTGTTATTACGTGGAATCTTAAGAAAGATTCAGACAGAGGGATCGCGAGGATCCAATCGTGGGACCTGATCAGGGTCCAAAGTCGTACATATAGCTGCAGCGGCATAAAACTCTATTAGGCATGCCTAACTATCCACTTATCCGACATTAGCAGGCTATCCCAAATCTTGTCAAATTAACATACATATTATTCATTTAAATAGGTATTTCAGGCTTTAAATCAAAGAGCACATGCAAAAGAAACCAAGTCATTAAGTAAAAAGGAGAAGAAATCAAGTTTGGAAGTCCCGTCTGTCGCGCTCGCGACATCCATCGCGCTCGCGACAGAAGCCAACATACACCTCCCCGCGTCGTCTTCACGATCGCGAGGGACCTCGTGGTCACGAGAGGACGCAGATGCTACTCTCTGTCGCGCTCGCGAGGGATGTCGCGCTCGCGACAGAGGATAGCCGTGTACTAATTGAAGCTCGAGCATTCTATCGCGGTCGCGACAGAGAGCTCCTTCGAAAACTTCGGCGCGACACCTCTCGCGCCGGCGCGAGGGCTGGAACCTCCGCGCTCTATCGCGCTCGCGACAGACACGGGATTTTCCGCTCTTACGCCCAAAATCTGCAGAATTCATACCAAATTCACATCCAAACTTCCAAAATTGATTCCAAACATCAAAATTCAGCATTCATAACTCATAACATAAATAAAAACCCAACTTTATCACCATTTATCTCAATTAAATCAAGTCAATTACATGTCCAATTCTAAGAAGTTCCAAAACAACAATTATAACATCAATTACAAATATTCATATAGTTTCTCACAATTCCTTCAACAATATTAATTCTTTCACATCACATATCACCCTAATTTCCATTCAAGCTATAATAACACCACTCATAAACCCAATCAAAGCAAAACCACAATTATCAAACTCAAATCACAAATACACAATAAAGATAAACATTCCCAAACCTTCTCTCCTTAGCTCCTATTCGCGAGCTCTGCTCCCGCTAGCAATTCCTTTCCCTTTATCAGGTCTAGGAGTCTCCTCTGAACCACAAACCCATAACAATCAAGATCAATTTTACAACTAGCCCAAACATACATATATAATTATAAAACCTAGAGAAGAGGAAGAAGAAGAATCTAAAACACCCATAACCCCAACTCACCTTTAAGCTTCCAAAATCCACAAGCTAATCAACTCTAATTACTCAATTAAGGAAGAGGGAGCAAGATTATGTAAAGAAAAGGAAGAACAAAGGAGAAGGAAGAAGAAGAAGGAAATGGCGTGAAAAGGAGGAGGGAACGGGAAATCAAGGGAAAGGCTGCCCTTTTCTCTCTTCACCAACCCAATAAATGCCCACTTAACCCCTTTGCCACTTGTCAATCTCTCCTTAAGACACTTGCCCCCACATCACACCCTACTCCCATACTTTACTATACACATTAACTTATCCTTTGCTCATATCCTAGTCCCATACACTAATATGTACACTAATCTTTCTCTTATTCACACTTAGATTAAATAAATAAACCAATTTAACACACACATGCAACACATAAACATATACACATACAGACACGGACAGACTCAAACTACTGGGGTGGTTTTGGGGTGTTACATTGGGCCTAAGGGTATAAGATGGGATTATAACATGCCGGAACATATGATGTCAAAATCCCATAAATGATCTAAGAGTTATATAAGATATAAATGGTAAATGAGCTACCTACCTAAATAACTTAACTATAAGCGTCATACCAAAGCTGACTTAGAGTTAGGTGAAATATGGATTTTAGCCCACTAAATTATTACAATTATTGTAATTATTATTGAGTGTTATTATTTTAGTGGGAGTTTATAAGAAAACCTAAAATGAAATTGGTACTAATATTATTTATCTTGCATGTTTGTAGATTAATAGCATCAAATAATACTTCTACTATGTCACTGCTTTCAGTCCTTGAGAAGGACAAACTTAAGGAAACTAGCACAAACTTCCTTGACTGGTTTAGAAACTTGAGAATTGTCCTCAAGCAAGAAAGGAAGCTATATGTGCTGGATGAGCCTATTCCCAATGACCCACATGCTGATGCTATAAGAGCGGTCAAAGAGAAACACAAGAAACATATTGATGATTCTGTGGATCTTGGCTGTCTTATGTTAGCTACCATGGCTCCAGAGCTTCAGAAGCATCTGGAAAATATGGAGGCCTATGAGTTGAGTACTCATCTTAAGCAAACATTTTAACAGCAGGCTAGGCAAGAAAGGTATGAGACTACCAAAACTTTGCATTCTTGCAAGATGGCTAAAGGTTCTTCAGTTAGCTCTCATGTTTTGAAAATGAAGGGCTATATTGATCACCTTGAGAGGCTTGGATTTTCTCTCAGTTTAGAACTGGCAATGTATTTGATCCTTAATTCATTGCTTGATAGTTATGACCATTTTGTCATGAACTACAATATGAATAATATGGAGAAATCTATAGCTGAGCTGCACGCCATGCTCAAAACAGCTGAGCAAAGCATCAATAAGAAGCCTGGCCATGTTCTGATGGTTAACAAAGGGAAAGGCATGAAAGTTCATGGTAAGAGTAAGGCTAAGGCAAAAGTTGGTGGTAAGCCTAAGCCTAAACCCAAGCCCAAGGCTAAACCTCCAAAGGAGGGAGTTTGCTTCCACTACAATGAACCTGGTCATTGGAAAAGGAACTGCAAGCTCTACTTGGAAGAATTGAAGAAGAAGAAGAGTGGCGAGACTACATCTTCAGGTATTTATGTTATAGAAATTAATTTATCTACTTTTACTTCCTGGGTATTAGATACTGGATGTGGATCTCATATTTGTACAAATGTGCAGGGACTCAAAAGGAGTAGGCAACTAAGAAAGGGTGAAGTGGACTTACGAGTGGGAAATAGAGCAAAAGTTGCTGCTCTAGCTATAGGCACTTATGAATTGACTTTGCCCAATGGGCTTTTGTTAGTTTTGAACAATTGCTATTATGTTCCTAATTTGAGTAGGAATATTATTTCAGTTTCAAGTTTGGATGATGAAGGTTTTTCTTTTCTTATTAAGAATAAGAAATGTTCTATTTATTATGATGACATGCTTTATGGTATTGCTGATTCATATTATGGGCTTTATGTCCTAAATCTCGAAACATCCAATAATCATGATATTTATAACATAACTACAAAGAAATCCAAACCAAATGATTTAAATACAACGTATTTATGGCATTGTCTCCTTAGTCATATAAATGAGAAATGCATATCTAAACTCCATCAAGATGGACTTTTACAATCATTTGATAATTGAGAATCTTGTTTATTAGGCAAAATGACAAAGGATCCATTCACTAGACATAGTGAAAGGGCCATTGACTTATTAGGCCTCGTACATTCTGATGTATGTGGCCTATTAAGCATAAATGCCAGGGGAGGATTTCAGTACTTCATTACATTCACTGATAATTTCAGTAGATATGGCTATGTCTATGTAATGAAACATAAACATGAATCATTTGAAATGTTCAAAACCTTTCAAAATGAAGTACAAAATCAGCTTGGTAAAACTATTAAGGCACTTCGTTCTGATCGAGGTAGTGAATATTTGAGCCAAGAGTTTGATAATCATCTAAGAAATTGTGGAATTGTCTCACAATTGACTCCACCAGGAACACCACAATGGAATGGTGTATCTGAAAGGAGGAATCAAACTTTATTGGATATGGTTCGATCTATGATGAGTCAAACAGATCTTCCATTATCCTTTTGGGGTTATGCATTAGAAACAACCTCATTCACTTTGAATCGAGTTCCATCTAAAGCGGTTGAAAAGACACCATATGAGATATAGACTGCGAGAACTCCTAGTTTATCTTTTCTAAAGATTTGGGGCTGTGAGGCTTATGTCAAACGATAGGTCTCAGATAAATTAGCACCAAAATCTGATAAATGTCTTTTTGTGGGATATCCTAAGGAAACTAAAGGATATTACTTTTATAACCCTTCTGAGAACAAAGTGTTTGTTGCTCGAAATGGTGTCTTTTTGGAAAAAGAATTTATTTCTAAAAGAATTGGTGGGAGTAAAGTACAACTTGAAGAAATTTGAGAACTACAAGATAACATAGAACCATTGATGGAAACTCAACAAGTTTCACAAACTATTGTGGAACCTGTACCTGTTACACAAGTACCATATAGATCTGATAGGATACGACACGAACCCGAGAGATATGGATTTCTCGTGACAGATAGTCATGAAGTAATGCTCATGGATCAAGATGAGTCTACAACCTATCAAGATGCCGTGTCAGGTCTAGAATATGAGAAATGGCTAGAAGCCATAAAATCTGAGATGCAATCCATGTATGATAATCAAGTTTGGAACTTGATTGATCCACCTAAAGGAATTAAAACCATTGGGTGCAAATGGGTTTTCAAAAAGAAAACCGACATGGATGGAAAAGTAAATACCTTTAAAGCAAGGCTCGTTGCAAACAAACTCATGGTATTGACTATGATGAAACCTTTTCACCAGTCGCAATGCTTAAATCAATAAGAATTCTTATTGCCATTGCTGCATATTATGACTATGGCATATAGCAAATGGATGTCAAAACAGCGTTTCTTAATAGAAACTTACTTGAGGATGTGTACAGGACACAACCTGAGGGTTTTGTCCATCCTGCGAATTCTAGAAAGGTATGTAAGCTGCAAAGATCCATTTATGGATTGAAACAAGCTTCTCGGAGCTGAAATCTTCGTTTTGATGAAACAGTCAAAGAGTTTGGGTTCATCAAAAATGAGGATGAACCTTGTGTATACAAGAAAATTAGTGGGAGCGTTGTGATGTTTCTTGTATTATATGTCGATGACATATTACTCATTGAAAATGACATCCCTATCATGCAAAAAACAAAAGACTAGTTAGGGAAATCTTTTTCAATGAAATATTTGGGCGAAGCTGCTTATATCCTTTGGATTAAGATCTATAGGGACAGATCTAAAAGGATAATTGGTCTGAGTCAAAACACTTATATAGATAAGGTGCTACATAGATTCAGTATGCAAAATTCCAAAAGAGGATTTTTGTCAATGTCTCATGGCATTACTCTTAGCAAGACTCAGTGTTCAATGACATCTGATGAGCGAGATCGCATGAGTATGATTCCTTATGCTTCGGCTATAGGATCAATCATGTATGCCATGTTATGCACTCAACTAGACATTTCGTTTGCTTTGAGCATGACATACAGATACCAGTCAGATCTCGGTGAAAGTCACTGGGCAGCAGTTAAGAATATCCTTAAGCACTTGAGAAGAACTAAGGATGCATTCTTAATATATGGAAGATTGGAAGATAAGCTAGTAATAAATGGTTATACAGATGCAAGCTTCCAATCTGACAAAGATGACTTTAGATCGCAGTCAGGATATTTGTTTGTATTAAATGGAGGTGCTGTAAGCTGGAAAAGTTCTAAACAAAGCACTATTGCTGATTCTACAACAGAAGCTGAGTATATAGCAGCATCAAATGCAGCTAAAGAAGCAGTATGGATCAAGAAATTTATTGCTGAATTTGGAGTAGTACCTAGTATCAGCAACCCTGTGGATCTTTATTGTGATAATAATGGTGCTATTGCACAGGCTAAGGAGCCCAGATCTCATCAAAGATCAAAACATATACTCAGGCATTTTCATATCATTAGAGAAATAATTGAGAGGGGAGACGTCAAGATTTGCAGAGTACCTACTGATGATAACATTGCTCATCCACTTACCAAGGCTCTCCCACAAGCCAAACATGATGGATATACTAGGTCAATGGGTATTAGATTTATGTATGATTGGGCCTAGTGCAAGTGGGAGATTGTTAGTGGTTATGCCCTAGGCCAAACATTTGGACCTTGATGTAATCTTTACATTTTCATTTATATATAATGGTTTTCTTCACAATAATATTATTGGCATGTTACATTATTGTAATGTTTATGAATAACAATGTTATTCATATCGTCCCTAGTCATTTATCACTAAAGGGCATAAAGATAAAATAAGACTAGTATAGATTTGCATTGATAATCATAGGATAATTATATATGATGATATAAATCAAATCTATAGGTATTTGTTAGAGAACAAAGTACTGGATAGACCCACTGTAAGATCACTACATGGGATAGTATCATAAGTGATCTTATAATAGATATGTTATTGAATCCTTTGACCTGAGGTTATCATGATTTCCTATATAAGGAACATTATGTTTTGACATAATCAAACGTTATCTTTAATCGGATAATTATAAAGTTTATGATCGGACATAATGAGAATTATGCAAAGGAAAGTGAATAATCAAGATGGAATTTATCCCTCTCTTTTGAGAGAGATATCTATTGGGCCCCTCGATAAGTAGGACTGTAAAAATGCATGGCCATGCTCGAATGAATTGATAGTGTGATCAATGTCATTTGAATTTATCAGTTTACTTAGTGATCGAAAAATTATATGTTTGAACAATATAAGTTTGACATGGACCATGACTTATGTTCAAACAAGATATCATGTGACAAAAGGATAATGGCATGTTCTATTGTCAGGTTAAAATCGGACTAACGATATTTATATTATTTGGGTAGTCATAATGTCTTGCTAGAAACCAATTATGACTTGTGGACTTATTATGAGATTAGGCCCACTGCCAACTTAATATAAACCTATTGGGTCACACACCAAAACCAAAATGGACAAAATGGATTTTAATTAGGGTATTTCGAAATTATAATGTGGATTTAATTTAATTTCGAAATCATATATATATATATATATATATAATATCTGTTAATTTTGAATAAGAGATAATATCCCTATTTATCTCTTTAGGGTTTAAAATTTATACATATATATATGTGGATATATGTTAAGAAGAGATTAACCCTAATCTCGTTTTTCCTAAGAGAAAAAGGATTGAGAGTAGCTGTTATTCCTAAAAGAGAAAAACTTACCCGCCATATTTTTCTTTGAGAAAGAAAAAAACATAAAATCCAATCGCAACGTGAGGGAGCTAGCACCCTTGTGAATTTTGTTCATCGGTTCATGTGCGTGGATACTAGTAGAGGGTGTTCGTGATTGAGGCAGCGCTTGTAGTCCAAATTAAGGAGTTAATTTCGTTCAAAAGGTTGGTAAATCTTATTCTCTCTTTTTAAAATCAATTGAAAATACATGGATCCTGTTTGGGTTTCAATTTTATTCCGATGCGTTAATTTGAATTATTGCGAAGAAACCCAACAGACATCCTTAGCAAACCCGCAATCAATGAACAAATGGAGAATTGTCTCCTGATCATTCCCATAGAAAGGACATATAGAGGAAATCTCCACTCCCTTTTGAGGTAATAAGGATTGAACTGGCAGACAAGAGTTGAGAGCTCGCCAGAAAAAGTGCTTTATTTTGGGAGGAATTAAAAGAGACCAAAAATTTTTCCATTGAGCAGCTGAGAGAATTGAAAGGAAAAAATTGGCACCTAAGAGTATGAGTCTGTACGCACTCTTGACAGTGTAGCAACCACTCTTCTCTAATCTCCATTGCCAAATATCCTCCCTACTTTGAAAACTAGGAGGAATACTTCTGATCAAGTTTTTATCCCGATAGTTTAAAATGGATGAAACTAGCTCCCAATTCCACAAATTCGAATCTGCTACTGTGACGCGTGCCGCTTTTAGGGCATTCGAGAGAGATTCATATAACTTGCATGAGATTGTAAGGGTGTCTATTTTGGATAACAAGGAGATTTCTTAGAGTCGCCACCCAATAGAATATTGGGAAAGGTTGTCTAGCCTCAGTGAGCCTAAGACAACACATAGGCTTCCATTTTGGGCAAGTCAGAGATATTTTGGAGACCCCACTCCAAAAGAACATTAGCATGGTCCTCTAACCTCATGGAGCCTAGGACTATGCAAGCTGGGCCTTTTTTGACAGCAAGAGATATTTTTGAGACCCCACCCCAATGAGACATTGAGATGGTCCTCTAACCTCGTTGAGCCTAAGACCAGAGATGGTTCGGGACTTCCCATTTATTCATACCTTGATTAAATTACAATTGAGTTTTGAATTTAAGATTTCATCCCTTCTCTCATTCATTTAAATGCAGTAATTAGAGCGCATATCAATCACATAATAAAAACGATAAATAAAGGCAAGATAAAAAAAATGGTAAATAAAAATATAATAAATTACAATAAAACTAGGGGCGGAATACAACCTCCAATGTAAATAAAATGTAAATCATACATAAAATGGGCTATTTATTAAGGATGAGTATATAGGTCCTCGCATGCATGTTTAGAAAGAAAGATTTTAAAGTGACAATTTTATTTGTGTGAAAAACGAGGACATTGGTCCTATTTTATTAAAAAAATCTAACTTATTTATAAAAATATTTTTGTGTGATTTTTAATTAAATGTGCATAAAATAAATAATTTTATTAATAATTACATGACAAATAAATAAAAAATACAAATAAAGAGAAAATAATAAATACAATACAAAGATAAATCCCCGAATCTCCTCCTTCGTTCGCATGGATGCTCAAACATGACAAAAATAAGTATCAAAGCAAAAAGACACAAATAAATTGATGTTAGTAATTAAATAAAAAAATCAATTAAATATATAAAATAATAAATAACGAATTAAAATAGATAAAATATGCATTATGGATGACAAATAAATTAACTAACATGATAAAATAAATAAATTAACAAATTAATACAAATAAAAACACAAATTATGATAATAATAATAATAATAATAATAATAATGAAATAATAATGATAATGAAAAATAATGATACAATAATAATAATAATAATAATAATAATAATAATAATAATAATAAAAGGAAGAACAGACAAATAAATAAGATAAAGTAAAAATAATATTAAAAATGTTAAATCTAGGGGTGTACATAGTTCGGTCCAGTTTGGTTCTTTACAAATCTCCGTATTGTATTGAAATTTCGATTCTTATAAATTTAGGTACAATTCGGTTCTTATTAATTTCGGTACGGTTCTTATAATTTTCGATACAATTCAGTTCGATTTTTTGGTTCTTTCAGTACAAAATAAAACAAAACAATACAATACAGTACTTCGGATAATTCAATATTTTTAAAAATTTACAATATAAATATACATAATAATAGATACAAATAAAATTA
The DNA here is from genome assembly GCA_947683425.1 of Excoecaria cochinchinensis. NCBI lineage: Eukaryota > Viridiplantae > Streptophyta > Magnoliopsida > Malpighiales > Euphorbiaceae > Excoecaria > Excoecaria cochinchinensis. The sequence continues at coordinate 4,974,536 of CANTUQ010000069.1, forward strand.
AAATATCTTAACAACTACATACAATTTTGCATTCAATTTTAAGAAAATCTTTCAATTTATCCATCTACTTTATGAAAAGAGAATAATATCTTCTATCAATAGTTACTTTAGATGAAATTTTAAATTCAAGACAAATTATTTCAATAAATTTTCTAAAACCCTCATATTCAATAAAATTAAATGGTAATTCATCCCTAATGATAAACGACAGCTATAGTCGGAGGGGGCGGAGATGATAGTGGCGGCGACGAAAAGGAAGAAATACAAGTATAGGCTAGAACCAAATGGAAAGATAGGAAAAATTGTGGGTGTGGACATGATTTTGAGACAGAGAAGGAAAAGGCAAACACGATTTAGGTTTTTTTGTATTTTATTTTCTTATATATATATATATATATATATAAATCTGGTCAGATTCTATCCAAATATTTTAATTCCCTCTAAAACTTAAATTAAAAAAATATTTTTACTTAAATTTTTTAAATTTTATTCTCAATTCACTCTAAAAAAATTTAATTAATAAGATAATTATCTACTCATATAATTATATTATATATTAATTAATAAAATTTTATTAATATAATAATTGTGTATAATTATATTATTAAAATACATCTTCAATTACTCACATAAATATTATGCTAAATATAGATGAATATTAGTTGAGTAACGCTTAAAATAAAAGAAATTAAAATTTTTTTATAAATAATTATATATAATTTCATTTTTAATTTACATATTCATATAGGTATTGTGATAAAAATAGATGAGTATTCGTTGAGTGACACTAAAAGTAAATGAAATTAATTGATAAAGTGATTATATAATAAGTTATTCAGTTGTATATAATTATATTATTAAAATAAATCATCAATTATTCAAATAGTTATTGTACCAAAAATAGATAATTACTAATTGAGTGACACTAAATATAAATGAAATTAATTGATAAGATAATTATATATACAGTTTCGGCTGATTATATGGTTAGAATCCGTTCACATATATTATCTTGGCTCAGTTATTATACTCAATTTCACTGAATTTGGCTTAACAGTTAAAAAATTATAGTCAATAGCTATAAGGGTGAATGTAAAAGTAGCACTAAAAGTAAATAAAATTATTTGATAAAATGATTGTTTATATAAATATTTGTACAAAAAGAAAAATTAAGTAGGAGTTGAGGGACATTAAAGTTAAATTAAATAAATACGAATTAGTAAAATTTAATTATATATAATTAAATTATTAATTTGCTACTTGATTACTCATATAAGTATTGTGCAAAAATAGATAAATATTAGTTGAGTGATACTAAAAACAAATAAATTAATTGGTAAGGTGATTATATATTTATATAATTACATGAATCAAATTGGTAAGTTTCATTATATATAATAATTATATATAATTATATTATTAATTTATATGCTCAATTACTCATATAGGTATTATACAAAAAATATATGAGTACTAGTTGAGTGATACTAAGAATAAATAAAGTTAATTAGTAAGGTAAATATATAATTATATAGTTATATTAATTAGTAAAATTTAATTATATATAATTAAATTATTAACTTACAACTCAATTACTTATATAGGTATTGTATCAAAATAGATAAATAGTAGTTGAGTGATATAAAAGTAAATGAAACTAATTGGTAAAGTGATTATATACTCATATAATTACATTAATTAGTAAAATTTCATTGATATAATAATTATATTTGTGTGTATATATAAATATTTGTACAAAATGAAAAATTATGTAGTAAGTTGAGTGATACTAAATATAAATTAAATTAAAAATAAATTATTTTAGTTGCATATTCATGTAGATATGATAATTAAATTTATCTTATTAATAATCAAAATATTTATTTTAATTTATTAACTATTTATTATATTAATTTCATGCATTAAATATTTAATACAAATAATTATGAAGTTAAATTTATGTAATAACTATATAATAGAAATTATAAATAATATTTATATATAAATCACTAGTATTATATATAATAATTAATAAGTATCAGTTCTTTTAGTCCAATTCAGTTCAAAACAGTTCGGCACGGTTCAATACGGTTCGGTTATAGTCAAAAAGTCAACAGTACAAATCGGTTCAGTTCTAGTCAAAAAAGTTAACGGTACAATTCGGTTCTGGATCTTTTTTTTTGGTACTTTGGTTCGATACAGAAAGATCCAGAACCGTGTATACCCCTAGTTAAATCTATATCTAAAATCACATAAAATAAATAAATAAATGATAAATTAAAAGATCTACATGATGACTAATTAAATATGAACAAAAATAAATAAAAGAAAAATAAAATTAAAAGATCGAGTTTAGAATGTTTACCCTCAGATTTCGGATTCGATGGAAAAAATATGATTGATTTTCCTTGTTTGAAGAAATTATAATTGATAATAAAAAAAATAAATCTCAAGAACAAAGAATGATTTTCTTTGTCTCAAGAAAAATTCTTAATTAAAAATTGAATTTTTAACCTTAAGAATTTTTTATTTGGAAAAAAAAATAATAAAAAAGTGTAGAGAGAATTCTTGGAGAATAATAAGAAAAGAAAAATGAAGATTTTTGATCAAAAGAGAATTCTCCTATTCTTCTTTCTAAATTTTCTATTTAAATGAATAAAAATGGAAAAAAATCATTAATTAAGGAAGAAAATTGAGTTTTTATTGAAATTCCCTAAATTTGGGTGCAAAAAAGGAAATTATCATTAAAAATCCCAAAAAAAATGTGAAAAAGTCAAAGAAAATCAAGAAAAATCGAAAAACACGTTTGCGGCAGACCAGGGGTGTCCGACGCGGCCGAATTTTTTTTTTTTATTTTTAAATCTAACTAAAAACACAATAATTTTCAAACTCCATTTTTCAAATTTAATTTTTAATACATTTAATCATCATTAGGTAACTCTGATCTACGCTGACTCAGAATCTGGTGTCTACAGCTGCAAGTAGATCTTTTACCTACATCTCAGCAAAATTTGGATCTGGACTTGTAGATATGTAACAATTATTACCATCCGGCAACCAAGGATCATCCCAAACATTTATCTTCTCACCATTACCCACTCTCCATTTACATCCTTGCTTGATAACATCTCTAGCCTGTAATATGCTACGCTAAGTATAGCTTGGGTTTGCTCCAAGGCTGGCCGACCAAAAGCTTTCTTTTGAAAAATACCTAGCTTTTAAAATCTTTGCCATAAGGGAGGAAGAGTCTGAGAGAAGCCGCCAGCCTTGCTTCCCCAAAAGAGCAAGGTTGAGATTATGTAAAGAACGAAATCCATGTCAGTTCCTTGGGTCTGCATAGTCTATTCCAAGCCATCCACGAAATCCCTTGCCTTGCTTTAGTATTTGTACCCCACCAAAAAGAGTTTAGCATCCTTTCTAGCTTGTGGCATAAACCCAAAGGGAGCAGAAAAACACTCATAGTGTAAGTCGGCAAAGATTGGGCAACAGATTTTAGGAGGATCTCCTTCCCTGCTCTCGATAGGAAAGAGCAGTTCCAACCACTGATTCGCTTCCATATTTTATGCTCGATAAAAGAAAAAATCTCTTTCTTGTCTCTCCCTACCATAGAAGGCAAGCCAAGATACGAAACATGAGAAGCTTGAAGATTAATAGATAAGACCTTACACACTTCTTCTCTAGCTTGATTCGAAGTATTTGGGCTGAACTTCAAAGAAGACTTGTTAAGATTAATCACTTTACCAGAATCCAAAGCATACACCTCCAGAATTCTCTTTACTGTCGTTGCTTCATCAGAATTTGCCTTAAAGAAGATGAAGCTATCGTCAGCAAAAAATAGATGGGTGGCAACAGGAGCACTCCTAGCAACCCGACATCCACTAATTAAACCTTCCATCACATATCTATTAAACAAGTTCGAGAGCCCTTCAACATACAGGATAAACAAATAAGGTGACAAAGGGTCACCTTGCCTTAACCCCCTACTAGGCTGGATCGGTCCCAGAAGCTTATAAGGACAAGAGATATAATAGCAGACAGAGTCAACACACATTCTCATCAATTTGACCCACTTTATATCAAACCCCATCCTGATCATCATCTCCTCCAAAAAATGCCACTCAATTCTATCGTAAGCTTTACTCATGTCTAACGTGAGAGCAGCCATTCCATCCTTTCCTTGAGACTTGCACTTAAGATAAGGCATAACTTCAAAAGCCACAAGGAAGTTATCTGAAATGAGCTAAGACACAGCATAGTGCTATGGGTCGTAAGTCTGCCATGGACTCCACTGTCTTCTTCTTAGGAACCAAAACTATAACTGTATCATTGACACCTTGAGGAAGATAACATTCATTTATTATCCGAAGGCACTCTACAGAAATATCATCTCCAATAACATTCCAGCATTTTTGATAAAATGCAGCATTCATCCCATCCAAACCTGGGGCTTTGTCCGGATGCATGCTAAAAACCGCAGCTTTGACATCTTCCTTTGTGAACTCTTGTAATAAACAAGCATTATGATCATCAGTCACTCATTTAGAAATACTCGTAGCAACAGTGCCTGAATTTGTATGAGTTGCAGCGAAAATGTCTTGAAAATAGCTAGTTATAATGTCTTCTAAACCATCATTCCATCCACACATTTTACCCGTAGGATCTTTCAATTGGGAGATTTGATTCTTTCTCTTTCTCTTTGTGGCCACAACATGAAAATATTTTGAATTTGAATCCCCATATCTCAACCAAAACAGCTTAGCTCTTTGACACCATAAAGTTTCTTGCTGTCTAAGAGTATCAAGATATTCCTTCTAAACATCTTTTAGATTCAGCCCACTAACATCAGTGGAGACGCGTCTGGCAACCTTCATCTGAAATCTCAGCTTAGCTAATCTTTCCTTAAAATTTCCTGTTATTTCCTGTCCCCAAGTAGATATTTGATCACTGCAACTCTTAATTTTTTCAAGAATCGACAGGTTTGGATGTGAATTCCAAGCATGACGAACCACATTAATCAGTTCAGAATTATAAAGCCAAGCATTCTCAAACTTGAACAACTTAATATTGAGAAGAGGACAGAGGGCACAGGTCAAGAGAATAGGCGTATGATCTGAAGAAGAAAAATCTAGGTTACTCACCTTAAAAAAAGGAAATTTCTAAATCCATTTCGAGTTAGCAATTGCCTGATCTAATTTCTCCTCAATAATACCTCCCAATCCATCACCTCGAGACCATGTGAATTGATACCCATCCATACCCAAATCTATTAACTGTGCTTCTTCCATCGCTACTTTAAAACCGTCCATTAAACGTGCTGGCTGAGCTAAACCACCTCTCTTCTCACTTTGCTTGATGATATCGTTGAAATCCCCAACCACACACTATGGAAGATCAGATTTTAAAGCTAAAGAAACAAGAAAAGACCAAGAAGAGCTTCAGTTAAATCTGTTTGGTTCTCCATAAAAGCCCGTGAGTCTCCACTTCTCCATCTACTGTTCTCTAACTTCAATTTCAATATGGTGACAAAAAAACCAAGTAAACGAGCCTCTACTTTATTCTTCCAAAGAAAAGCCAATCCACCACTCCGACCTCTGTGCTCCACACAAAAAAGCCCATCAAAACCCAAACTACTCCTTATTCTATCTAATTTCACTCTATTACAAATTGTTTCAATCAAAAAAATAAATTTGGGCTTTTTAAGAGAGACAAGCTCCTTTAAAACCCGAATTGCCTGTGGGTTGCCCATCCCACGGTAATTCCAACTTATGCAACTCATGGCGATAGGCGGGTCTAGTTTCCAGAGCCTGCCTTTTTTATACTTTTTGAATCCAGTTTAGAATCAGAACTGGGCCTGGATTCTGGCCTAGATGAGCTACCCACACCTCCAATGTCTACCTCCATTCTCCTCCTTTTTGGATTCGTGATAACCACTCCCTCTTTATTTAATGCCATATTCCCTTCTATCTTATCTTCTTGTTCTCTGATCATAGCATCATTTCCTTTTGAATTCTCCTTGTTTCCCGCCCCTAAAATCTCTTCCCCTATCCCATGATTTACTCCATTTTTTCCATGAAATTCGGACCTACCATGAACAACCTGATCTACTTCCATTGCTTCATCGGAAGAAAATTTCCCGGTTATTTGTTTGCATCCTTTGAACGGGATTCACACAGCCATTATTGCCCAATATAGAGAGCTTGCCTTCTACTTCCGGCTCTGATGGTTTCATCAAATTTTCTATTTAATTCTTCTGCATTCTTGTAATAAAGGAGCGGACATTGTTTTTCATTGTGCCCCAGCATAACACATAAGAAGCACATAGTAGGCAATCTTTCATACCTGTATTCAATCTTAAACCAATCTCCTCCCGCTTTCTTTATCTTCATCTCATTTTTCAAAGGCTTATTAACATCTACTTCAACTCTAATACGCATAAAACTCTTCCAGTTGCCATCAAAATTCTTAGCATCTGCCTCAATAAAGGTTCCTCTATAGTTACCAATGTGCTCTGCAACTCGGTTAGACATAAACCCAATTGGTAGTTTATAAACCTGAACCCAAATACCCATCGCATTAAGGGAGATATCCTCTGGTCTTTCATGAGGTTAGATCTTATTAACTAACAACAATTGATTGTCAAAAGTCCATGGCCCATTCTCTATAACTCTTCTAACATCGAGCTCATGAAAGAATTGGAAAATGAACAAATTTGGATTTAAATCCTTAATATAAACACCCATACCTGGCCTCCAAAGTGCTGGTAATGTTTGCTTCATGGCTTGAACATTTATGATTTTCTTGGTCAGAAAGCGCCCAAAAAAACTCCATTTCAGATCTGTGATTCGATCATTTGTTTCATCTTCTTCAATCACCAAGCCTTCGATTTCTTCCTCGTTTACACTGAGTCTGGAGCATTGGGCATTTATCCCTGCAATATTCTCACCACTTTGTCCGTTGGGAGTAGAAACAAATAGGCAAAAAATAGGAAAGAAAACTAGTCAAAAGTTATAAATAAAAGCATACAAACTTGCTAGAGGGCAAGACTTTAATTGTTCAATTTTGAAAATATTACTTTCTAAATTCCAGTTCAGCCTGAGACAACTAATTTTTTCACAATATATTAAATTATTTTAAACTTAGTTGATATCCTTTTGTAAAATGATAATTATTATAACGCATTACAGTATTTTCTATTTAATTTTTTCATAATTTATTACATTATGTTTCTATTTTAGGTTTTAGGGGTTGAGATACAGTACATGCATGCATGTAGTATGCGCATATCTGAACCGCCCAATCGAATAGATTCGCTCTATCTAATGATTTAGATGTTCACTCACCACATACATGCGCACTGGATTACCACTCAGGTTTCAACATTAGTTTCAAAAAAAATTTTAAAAAAAAGTTTTAGCAGCTTTCATTTATAACTATACAATCTATACTAGCTTTTTGTGCACATACTATGCACATAATAAATATTTTTTATAAAATTATATTTAAATTTAAATAAAATATATTATTTAATAATAATAATAATAACAACAATAATAATAATAAGTACACAACTTTTCTCTATATTAAACTCATTTGATTTCAACTATTTTCCATATATTTATAGAAATTAGAGATAGTGTGCCTAGTTAACTTAAGTGTGCCTAGTCTGGAGTGCATTATTGAATTTTGTTAATTGTGGCCCACGTGTTTATATATATATATATATTTATATTTATTAATTATATATTTATTAATGTTATATATACTATATTAGATTTAATAATATTAAGTACTAAAATCCTATTAGTCAATAAGAGATATTTATTAACTACACATTGATGGAATGTCAGTTAATAAAAGAATTATAAAATAAGTAAAATTGGTCCTCTCTCTAACCAGTTATCGTAACCTATCTCTCCATCAGAAAAAGGCATTCTGTCAAAATAAAGAAAGGGTGAAAGAGAGAGAAACACGGTTTTTCTAAAGGGATTTTGTGGTGATTAATTGTTCTTCATCAAAGATTACATCATGAATCAAGGTATGTTTATTTTCTCTAATTTATATATATTGTGAAAATCATATAGTTTTGCGATTTGGGAATTAGGGTTTGTGCATTATTGATTTGCATGAAGTTAAGAAAATTTCCTACATTTGGTATCAGAGCATGGTTTTGAAACTTATGATTTTCCTGATTATTGTATGTTTCTCTCTTACATTATTGAATTTTAAGAGAATTTAATTTATTAATTTTATTTACTTTATCTTTTACTGTTTACGAATTAATTCGAACCAATTCCAATTGTCCTTCGAAATTTAGTTCTACTGATAGGTGCTAATTTGTATAAAGTTGTTGTTTCTTATTACTGACTTTTGGCAAAGAATCAAGAACGAATTGTGATATTGAACTACGGTATTGTTTAAGTTTGTATAGTATCATAATAGACCATAAAAAGGGCTTTGTTTTTTAGTGATTTTACCAATTTATATGATTATGTTATTTTTCCATTGCATAATTAGCCATTCACGTGTCAATGAAAGGTATAGTTGGTGTAAATTCTTTAATGCTCCATTTTGTCTGTTTATGATGGGCCATTATTTTATTTTTGTTTATTTAGTGGATTATATGTTTACAATTATATTCTTTTAGAGTTGGCTGCTATAATTATTGTATTATGCTAAGTTATTCCATTTCCAATCGGAATTTCATTTAAGTACGCTAAAACATGTATCAAGAGTTGTCAGTTTAGTTTTATTTTTATTTCATTGTGCACTGCACAATCCAACAAGATATCAAATGGGGTATGAATAACCGTAAGTAATTTATTTTATATATTTTATGATCATATTCCTACTGTATCTTTCTACGGTACTAAATTGGTATTTACAGATTATTATATTTGATCAACTCTAAAGATCTATGTCTATATAGTTGTATAATTTGATGTCTATATTATGAATAATTTGTTAATCACCAAAGTGGTCAAATTAGAAAGTTTTTATGGATGTCAAATTAAATAGAATTCAATTACTCATGTTTATGTGATGCTAATAATGAGATGACATGAATTATATTTCTTTGTCATGAGTATATTGAAGTTTATTGGCTGTAAAATATTTAAGAACCGCCCAAAGGTTGGTTGATTAATTTTCTAGTCAAGAACATGAATGTGGTCAATTTATATACTTTATTTGATATGTTTAGTATATCCAAAGATAGCAAACATGTCAAGTTAGGGTGTAATTAATTATCAATTATGTGAAATTAAAATTGAGCATCAATTACGTTTATTGTAGTATATTGTTGCATCACCCAAAGGAGAACTTCAATATACACTTATATTTGTATGAATAATATCTGAATCTGAGTTATGTATTTATATTATGACTCAAAGCACTAATGTGTGAGCATGTATTTATTTACAGCATTCGCTCCTGTTTCTCTTCATTCGCAAGCTTCGTCTATTGTGAAATTTAATGGGCTTAATTTTTCTGAATGGTCTGAACAAGTTCAGTTTCACTTAGGTATTCTGAATCTTGATTTAGCACTCTTAAATGACAAGCCTGTTGATCTCATTGATGATAGCACTGATGAACAAAGATCTTTCTATAATGCTTGGGAAAGATCAAATAGGCTTAGCTTAATGTTCTTGCGAATGACTGTGGCTGAGAATATCAGGTCAACGATTCCTAAAACTGACAGTGCAAGGAAATTTATAGAATCTATTGAAAGTATATCCCACTCTGACACTTCTAATAAGTCAGTAGCGGGGACACTGATGGGTACGTTAACTACCATGAAATTTGATTGCATGAGCACCTCACTGAGATGATAAACATAGCAGCAAAATTGGGATCCATGGGAATGAAAGTGGAGGAAAGTTTCCTTGTGACATTCATTATGAACTCCTTGCCTTCTCAATATGGTCCATTCCAAATAAATTACAACACTATTAAGGATAAATGGAATGTGACAGAATTGCAAACTATGATAATTCAAGAGGAAGCAAAGCTGAAGAAACAAGGACCTCACTCAGTTAATCTCATGGGTCAACCAGGAGCTAATAAGAAACCAGAAAAGCAGTATGAGAAGGGGAATAAAAGATCATTAAAGGTTAATGAGTCATCTTCCCAAATCCACAAGAAGGAATCAAAGAAAGTTGTGTGTCATTTATGTGGAAAGCCTGGACACTACAAGAAAGATTGTCAGAAACGTAAGGCATGGTTCGAAAGTAAAGGTAAGCCTTATGCTTTCGTATGTTTCGAATCAAATTTAGCAGAAGTTCCTTATAATACTTGGTGGATTGATTCTGGTTGTACCACTGATGTTTCAAATACGATGCAGGAATTCCTTACGACCCAAACCATAAACGCAAATGAAAAATTTGTATTTATGGGTAACCGAGTCAAAGCTCCAGTTGAAGCCATCGGAACCTATCATTTAATTTTAGACGCTTGACATCATTTAGATCTTTTCCAAACTCTTTATGTTCCTTCTGTTTCTCATAATTTAATTTTCGTGTCAAAACTTGATACAGCTAGATATTATCTTAAAGTTGGAAACGGATGTTGCAGTTTGTTTAAGCATAATTTTTTTATTGGTTCTGGTGTTCTTTGTGATGGTTTATATAAATTAAATCTTGATAATCTGTTTGCTGAGACTCTTTTGACCTTGCATCATAATGTTGGTACAAAACGTGGTTTGGTTGATGAAAATTCAGCTTATTTGTGGCATAAGCGTTTGGGTCACATATCCAAAGAAAGAATGCAAAGATTGGTAAAGAATGAAATCCTTCCTAATTTGGATTTTACTGATCTTGGTATTTGTGTGGATTGTATTAAGGGAAAACTCACAAAACACACAATCAAAAAGAAAGCCATAAGAAGCACACAGCTCCTTGAAATCATACACATTGATATATGCGGACCTTTTGCTGTTCCATCTTTTGGTGGAGAAAAGTATTTTATCAGTTTTATTGACGATTTTTCACGTTATGGATATGTCTATTTATTACATGAGAAATCTCAATTAGTAAATGCCTTAGAAGTGTTTATCACTAAGGTTGAAAGACAATTAGACAGAAAAATAAAAATCGTCAGATCTGACAGAGGTGGTGAATATTATGGAAGGTATGATGAAATTGGACAACATCCAGGTCCATTTGTTAAATTCCTTGAAAAGCTTGGTGTAGACACCGGGTCCTGAGACAGCCTTGACCGAAGTTATCTAATGATGAAAATGATACATGTTCACAGGCAAAAGACAGATTGAAGTGATGATTTCCTTAAAAAATATGTTTTTCATTTTTAATTTTAAAAAAAAAAGGGAGAAGGACCAGATAATTATTTTGGGAGGTGGCCGAAATCAAAAAGAAAGAAAATAGAGAGAAAAGAAAGCTTGGAGCGGAAGAAAACGATTTTTGTTCTCAAAGCATTCTGAGATTGTTTCTTGAATCCAGGAAATTAATTCCTATCGTTTGAGATGCAATCGTCTTTGGTTTTTTTACTTTAACGTAACCTTCATTTTAAAGTTTTTTAGTCTTTGTTTTAATCTCCTTTTCAAGAAAAGCAAAGAGGAAAACTAGAACTTCTTCATATGCTGATCAAAGATCATATCTGAGGGTAAATACTGGGATAAACCTTCTCTTGTTTTCCTTCTTTCTTTTTATTTCTTATTTTGTTTTACTAAGTGTTCTTCATTTGTACATACTGTATATATTTATTGTTTGATTTCATTGATCTGTATATCGCATGTTTGTTGCTTTTTGTTATCAAACATGAATCCTGAATATTTATCTTGACTAATCGGCATATTTGTTGTTCCATTATGCATGTTTTTGACAGTATATTATCACGTTTAATAGTCTGGTGACTTTACTCTGTTCGTCTCTGTTTTTTCGTTTGTCCTAGTGGTGTCTTCGTTTTGCCTGGTTTGTGATTTTTCGATCAGATAATGTTCTGTGTCTGAGACGTGCTTTGATTTTTTGTCCGGGTCGTGATATTCCGATTGGATCATGCTCTTCGTCCGAGTCGTTCCTCTATTTTTTTCTGATCGGATCATGTCTCTTGTTTGTCCATTCGGGTCGTGCATTTTTGCATGACTCGCGCCCCCGGTCGGCAGCCTTCACGTCTTGTGCATTTTTGCACGAGTCGCGAAGGCCCTGCACGAGTCGTGCTCGCCTTGCACGACTCGTGCAAGGATGCACGAGTCGTGCACTCACTTCCCATTTCCATCTTTGCATTTCTTTTTCTTTACATTGCATTTTCACCATTTTAGGCCAATCTATAGTGATTTTTGCCCTTTAGTTTTGCCTTTCACGTGATTCACTTACTTTATTTATTTTAGTTTTCATCATTCATGGGTATTTTGTTCTCTTTTGATTGATTATCTAATTTTATTTTATTTTACTATTATTGTTATCTTTATTTAACCTAATTATTATCATTATTTTATATTAATATGTTTTTAAAGATTATTATTATTAATATTTTATTAATATATTTCTTAGTATCGTTGTCATTATTATTATTATTACTATTATTACTATTATTATTATTATTATTATTATTAAATCATATTTTTGCATAGTGTGTTGCATGATTTCTTCTCATTTGTGTGGCCACTCTCACTTTGCATGCCTTCATGTTTCTTCACGTAAATAGTTGCATGTGGTTTGTATGTTTCACTTTACTTATTTCATACTGTTAATTTCTTGCATTTTGAGTTATTTTCATTTTTTATTTATTTAATTTTCTTTGTTGTATACAAATTCTACTATATCATTTTACCGTTATTTTTTATATTGTGATTTTTATGTCATAATTTATTAAATATAGTTATTCAATTATTATTATTAATTTTGCATGATTACTTTATCTCATTTATTCTGGATGGCAATTCTTGGTTTTGGACACTTTATTTTCTTTTAATGTTTATTTCATGCCCAGTATATCATAATTAGTTTATTACTTAGTCACTGTTAGTATAATCTATTAATACTATTACTGTTATTATTTATTCTTATTATTATCATTATTATTATTTCATTATTTCATTATTATTATTGTTGTAATTAATATGAATTAATTTAAGTTGTTTATTCATTGGTGTGATGCATCCCATGGGGTTAGAATTTGTTGAATTTTAGCCTCTTAAAATTGAAACCAATATGCTTTTCCTTGGTTATTCATTCTTTTCCTCTGTCTATATTAATTCATTTTATTTTCTATCGGTGTATTAATTTCATTTTATTATTTCCTCATATTTATTGCATTGTCAATTGTTAACTTATAATTTATTTGTTTACTTTTAGTTTTTTACTCAATTTATCTCCAATGATAATTATTAATGTTATTGTTGTATTATTTGTCAAGTTTTAATTATTTTTATTGGTTTACTTAATTAGTTTATTTATTAGTTTTTATTTAATTGTTTGTTCATATATTATTCATTTAATTACTTTACTAACATTTATTTTATTTTTGTTTTGTCGTCTCAAAATTGTTTATCTATACGAGTTATATTTGTGCACGGGATGGAGGATCGGGAGGTCAAAGACCTTCAATTTAGGGTTTGCATTTTTTAATTTTTGTATTTCCTTTTATTATTATTATTTTTTATGTGTTGTATGTAAAAATGTATTTTAGATCCATCCGCACTATAGAAAATCATGTTTTTTATAATAATTAATAACTTGAAATTTTTTCTTAATAAAATGGACCAATGTCCTATTTTAACCAATAAAATCTTACTTTCAAATGGAGAACTAATTTTCATAAAATGATATCACTCATCCCGATTTTCTAAATCAATATCCAAAAATAGCTCTCCAGTCTTTTTAAGTTAATAAAAAGGAACCAATGTTCCTAAAATTCAATAAATCTCCCGATTTATGTATGATATATTCTATTTTTTATATATGTTCATTTATTTATTCGGGCCCTTGTAATTAATTTTGGGGCAAATTTTATTCTTTTATGCTTTCTTATTTTGGGGAATTGTTCTGTCCTAACTTTTCGTTTGTAGTTTTTTTTTTTTACCACTTTATTTAATGCTCTCCAATATGCTTTAAATTCGATGCATAATCATGTGAGATGAGAGATGGAATTTTAATTTCTTAAAAACTCAATTATAAACTTGACTTAAGTCATTAATAAGAGTGAAGTTCCGAACACCTTCACTGGTTTAAGACCCCCTAGATTAGAGACCTTTCCCAATTTCTTGTAAATTGGGTGGCGACTCCAAAATACCTCAAAGGTGGCTAAAGGCATCGTGAGGCTAGATGATCCTTTCCAATATTCTATTGGGAAGGAGGCATCCAAAATGACTCATGATACCCAGAATCAAAAAGACGCGAACCAATCCCTCGAGCCTTAAAAGCGGGTTCAAAGAGGGCCTTTGCTAGGTTCGGCGCGCGTCACAGTGGCGACTCCGCTGGGGATAATGATCGAAACTTCGCTTCGAAAGTGACTTAAGTTAAAATTATAATTGAGTTATTAAGAATCAAAAATTTCATTTCTTTTCAAACTTGCATTACATCTCATTAGAGCCTTATAATTATGTTAGTTGGTCCCTATTTTACCACGGTGCATTCCTAAAATACGACCCTACTTTCACTTATTGTAGGGAAGTGCTCGGGATAATCACCAGCCCAAGCCTCGTACCATCAAATGGTATATCAAATGGAGACCCGATTGGTCGCTATGCTCGTGATGAGCTAGATCTGTTGGCAGGGACCATGCTTGGGTAGCCCTAAAATATCATCATCTTTGACCAAAACTCATGTAAAGGCAATAGATACTTCCACTAGGTGAAATGTACCGTAATACCGTGCTTGCTATGTGGGCCGTCATATATTGAACAAAATCAATTAAATTAATTGGTCTTCATCAAAGGCTCTCATGCCCCTGTGGGCCTTTCTTAATTTAGTTGAATTGTTTAAATACATAATGGCCAAATACCCATACGTATGTACATTAGGTAAGAGATGTTATGCTGCCGATTTTTGATCATGCACTATACGTGTTCGATGGGTTCCCTGTTAACCCTTGGATAAAGCCCACCTAGGAAAGAGACTATACTACCTCGTGTATGGGAGAAATAAGGTCGAAAGGATCTATCTGCTTGCATGTGTTTGTCTATGCTGCATCAGCACGACCATGCATTGCGATTCAAATCATGCATCATCCTAACAGAGGTGTGTTCTGCAGCTATCATAGATTCGTCCAGGTGGTTTAGACGTCCCGACGGTCAGTTTTCACTCTTGGGATTACCGGAGCTGGTTTCAGATCGTGGTTCAGATTCTCTCTCAGAAGGCAGTGAGATATTTTCTTCAGAATCATCAATAGAGACAAGTATGTCTAATCCATTAAGTGGTTCTGATGCAACTAGGGCAATGATTGCCGAAAAAGTAGGGAAAAGAATGGAAGAGTTTGAGGCTAGGATGATAGCGATGATGGGCAACCTTGCCACTACCCTAGCCCCACTTGCCGGGCAACAGGCTGCTGCTCCAGTTGGGGGGCAAGATGAACAAGGGGCTGCTAGAAAGGATCCCCCAACAGCAGTTGATCTACCTGTAGTTGAGCCAAGAGTGCCAGTGCCTGTCAAGCGTAGAGAAGGCCCTAAATCTATGATTGACTTATGGGAGGAGCAAGAGGAACTGATGGTAATAAAGGGAAAGTCGCCCAAGCTGGAGGATGCGATGTGGAGAAAAATGGAAGAAAAGTTTGAAGCTATGACGAGGATGTTGAAGGTAGGAAGAGGAATGAATCCTGAATATCCGGAGCTGGACAGTGATGATCTGATCCCTCATAACTTCAAAATGCCTGATATTCCCAAATTCGATGGTACTTTCGATCCCACCACACACATAAAGCAGTACTCGCTGGTAATGAAGGGTACTACTTTAATAAAGGAAGCAGGAGATAAAGTACTTTTGCTTGAGTCTCACAGGGGCTGCTATTGACTGGTACCACGGGTTGGACAGAAGGTCCAAAGAACATTGAAATTTGCTGATAAAGGAGTTTCTCAGACAGTATAATTGTAGTATAAGAATGGAAGTAACTCTGAAGGACCTGAAATTATTACAGCAAACGGCAGGCGAGTCTTTCCACGAGTATCTGACCTGATAGAGAAATTGGGTTATAGAGATGAAGCGCAAACCAGATACTCAAGATCAGATACGGCTGTTCATAAAAAATGCGAGCCCGTATCTGAGAGATGGACTAAAGATGAAGGGATTGAGAGACTGGGAGTCTTTGAAAGACATCGCTATCGAGGCTGAGGGAGAGTACCTTTCGAGAAGGGCCAATAATGAAGCTTATGCCAAGAAGGGCTATATTAATCAAGGGGCAACCAAGTTAACGAGCTCCAGTAGTGGCAATAGAAGTGGGAAGACAGCTGAGGTATCGGCAACAGGAGTGAGTCAGAGGTACTTCTTGAATTTGGGTATATCTTTGTCATGGGTTTTAAAGATATTGATGAAGGAAGGGAAGCTACAGCCCCTACTACCCAGGACAGCTAGGACCCAAGGACAGCCGGGGCATAAAGAGAATGAATATTGTGCTTTTCACCAATATACTGGGCATCTGACAGATAATTGCATAATGCTAAGGCACCAGATTCAGGATCTAATCGATAGTAAGCAGATCACTGATCCTGAACGGAGAGAGAGCAAGAAGAAGTCCAACTATAATGCAGTGCCCCCGCCTGTATTCATGATCGGGACTAGTCTGCCTGAATGGTTTGTATTGGGAGATTTATACAGTATCGATACCAACACTGCTATCATGAGCCTCTACGAAGTAAGTGAAGGAGGGCGTCCCGTAGCAGTGATCGATTGCTGGTCCACTGATGAAATTGGAGATGAAAACATTGATTTTAAAGATGAAGCATTTCCCGACCCATGGGGATCGGAGGAGGAAGAAGAGAAGAAGGTTGGAGCAGTAACCCGGAGTGGAAGGATAGCTCCAGAAGTTGAGAGGCTGCAAGATCCAATGGTAAACTAAAGAGAAAGAGAGCCAGAAGAGGATCCGATAATGAGGCAACTAAAAAAGACGCCGGCTCAAATTTCAATATGGGATCTATTAAGGCAGTCTCCATCGCATAAACAGAAGATAGTGAAGGCTTTGTGTGAGACAACGGTGGCCACAACCATATCATCCACAGAGTTGCCAGATGTAGTAAAGGGGGGTGCTAGGGAAGATGTGGTATTTACAAGTGCAGACTTGCCAGCAGAAGGACGTAATCATAATCGCCCTTTGTACATACGGGCTCAGATCAATCAAAAGCACACGGCATGTGTCATGGTGGACGATGGTTCATCAATTAATGTATGCCAGCTGGTGGCAATAGCAACTTTTGGGGTAACAGAGAACATATTGGCTAAGTCGGATCTAACAATCACGGCTTATAATAATGGGCCAGTTATAGCCGTCGGCTTCGCGCTCCCGACCTTATCTTTCCGTATTATTGAATTAATCAAGTAAGATAATAATTAATTCCTAATCAATAAATAACCCTAAACACACGCAAGGATTTAATTTATTGACAGCATTAAAGAAATAGAAAGACCTAACCTAAGCCAATCGACCTCACGCGAGATTGATTTAGACCCAATCATGCATCTACTCAGTGTAACAACCCTTGTGAGGAAGCTACAATGATTGCCACTTGTTGTTAACTCTACTAAACAATTACGGATTTAGCAAATTTAACTAGCAATATGTTATTTAATTAAATGAACAACGGCGCCTCATTGAACATAAAATAAATAATAATCGAGATATGGTTTCTCTAAACTTCAGTAAATAACATGAACATTATATGAAATTAAGAACAATAAATTATTGCAACAATCTCACAGTGAATAAAAACCTGGCTTTGAATTGATCTTTAACTGAAATAAAAGTATTTAGCCACACATAATTGAAATAAAAATAAAATAATATTAAATTAAGAAAATAAACTCCCTGTTACAGCCTTGAGAAAAACACAGATGAAGAAGAAATAGGAGAGATCTCACTATTCACGTTTTTCCTAGCTAAAATAGGAGTAAAACCTAGATAAGTTAGGAAAGAGAAAATCCTATCCAAACTTTTAAAATAAATTACAAATATAAATTGTGATATTATCTTCCTAAAAATACTGCCTAATATCCCCTTAATTACAGCATAATTATCCCTAAAAATCTGACTGAGAAAAGCTGGCGGTTAGGGCAACTTCAAATTAAAAATATAAAAACTACACTCTGCTGTCGCTCCTTGACTGTTAGCCTTGGTCAAGGCAGCTCCTTACCCTTGCCCCTTAGCCTTGGGCAAAGCTAAGCCCAAAA
Organism: Excoecaria cochinchinensis; assembly: GCA_947683425.1. Classification (NCBI taxonomy): domain Eukaryota; kingdom Viridiplantae; phylum Streptophyta; class Magnoliopsida; order Malpighiales; family Euphorbiaceae; genus Excoecaria; species Excoecaria cochinchinensis. Next base: position 4,992,862 of record CANTUQ010000069.1, read on the forward strand.
TCAGTTCTCTGCTTCTAAATTCTTTGAATTTCCTTGGCTGTTCCATATTCACTCTATTTGGCTTCAATTGCTTCATTTTCATCACTTCCCTACAATCACAAAAATCACAAAACAAGTGAAAAGTACTAATTTAAGCCAAAATAAAGTGCCATAAATAGATGAAAAACAGACCAAAACATGCAATTTTAGGCGCACATCAAATTCCCCCACACTTATCCCATGCTTGTCCTCAAGCATAAATTAAACCTCAATCACAATCCTTTCAAAAGTTCATTCACCCAAAAATCAAATTCCAATCCCGTAAGTTCCAAACAAATCAAAATGCAAGGCAAGACATAGATAGAAATCCAAAAATAGTTTACCACAAAATCATATCAAGACATGGGTATCTCAACTACCTTTTCAAATTAGATACAACAAGGTTCATAATCATTAACCACACATAAATTTATATCCCAATTTAAGATTAAATCAATGTATAAAAGAAAACTTATTAAACCAAATTAGACACTTTAATTTTTCACAATTATCAATAGAAAAAGGGACAAGGAAAACCAGGAAATTCATTTCAATTTCTTTCTTTCTCTTTTTTTTTTTCCATTTTCTTAGACTGTAGTGGACACGAGGGCACCCGGTTCTGACCCGCATACACCCGGTCTTTCCAGTCAAAGAAAAGATTAAAAATACTTACAAGAAATGTAGAGATCCTTTTTAAGCGAGGGTACCCGGTTTTGACCCACATACACCCGGTTACTCAGATCACATAGTTTCAAACGGCTACTAGCTCTACTCTTAACCGCTTTTTGAGCGGATAGTGGAGTAAACTTTATTTTATTTTATTATTTATTTATTATTTTTTTTCTTTTCCTGGTAACCAAGCTCCTCAATCTAAAAGCACACATACCAAACAAGTGTCCAAAATAGTTTTAACAAGTTTCTAAAATACAAAGAATCCAATTTAAACACATGCAAAAGTTTATGTTCCACCTTAAAAATTGAACCTTGATATTTCTAATTCAAAAGATAATTAAGATCACCATAAATTGTATGAAAATGGATAAATAATCATGAGCACTACTCAAATTTTGCCCAACAAATTGATGCATCAAAAACTAAATAATTTTGAAACTGATTTAGGCAAACACTTTTCCCTAAGATTGTGAATGAAACTTAACAAATATTTAAGAACAAGATGGATGCAACATTGAACAAGGGGGCAAGTGCTAAAATTCTTATGAAAATGACAACCTAATGCACTATTATGTTTAAGATTGCCCTAAAAATACTTGATATATCAAAAAAAAAATATTCCACAGAATTGGCCAAATAAACAAGATTAAGCATAAGAATTTTAACAATTAAGCACTGAAGTAGCATGACAACTCAAAAATTAGCACAAAATGCATCAAATTCTTGCATAAATTTAGCTAAATAATCACAATGTCAGTAACAAAAAAAAACAACCCACATCAGCTAAATTCATTAACATCTAATCTGTATCATTTCAAATCAAAGATCAACAAAGATTTTTCACTCAAGCAGCAACAAAATGGCAACAAAATGGCCCCATAGCACCACACCAACAATCACAGCATCCCAAAATCAAGATAAATACACAGCACAAGGCACACGGCACACAGCACACAGCTCTTCTAATTCAGCCCCTCCCCCACACTTTCTCCTCGCATTGTCTCCAATGCAGAATTGCACACAATCGTGGGGCGAAGGGCAACAAAAAGTAAAAGAAAAAGGAAGAACACTGCCCTGGGGGAGGAGTGGAGCGTCGACATCATTGGAGTGCAGGGTGGGGTGGTGTGAACCCCACATGTCTGAAATAAGCTAGTAAGTTCTCATACAGGTGTTGTAATGTGATCTCCAATCTTTGCAATCGTTTCCTATCATCCGAGGGCATTATGGAGGGTGGTGCTGCTGTAGGTGCGCGAGATGTGGAGGCACCAGGTGTCGGCTTACTTTGCTTCTTAAAAACTCTCTCCTCAAAACTAGCCAACCTACTTGCATCCATAAACAAAATGGTTCCACCTGTCCCGCACTTAAGCAGGCGTAATTTATCAAGAAAAATCAAATCCATGAGATGCATATCACATGATTTATGCATGTTGGTGGTGCTTAAGTCAACCAATGCATTGTTAACAGCTAGTGAGGTGATCAAAGACCCTAGGAATAATTTTTTTGGTGTTTTGGTTAACTTCTCAAACTTAATGGCAAGCTAATAACCCAAGTTCATCTTTTTCTAGTGGATTATGCACCACATAAAAAAATAATTCAGCCTTCGTGACCACTGTTATGTCATCATTTCGTGCAGAATAATTGAAGGCTAAAAACCTATGAATAAAACACAAAGCAGGACTCTGAATCAAATATGCCTTAGACTTACCAGGTGAAAATGCAATGTCAGATATGCCAGTCAATGTGCGATAAACCTCAACATCATTGAAATCAGATGGATAGTCACAAAGCATATCTAAATATTCATGTGATTTGGAATTTGCTTCATCAATAAATCCTAGCTGAATGTTGAACCCAGTGATAGAACAATATTGAATTTGACCCATCAAATAATAAGAAACCGTAAAAGGTTTATTCAAACTAAATGTATTCCCTTAATGATCAAAATAAAATGTGCTATAAAATTCTCGAACTAAGGCATCATAAGCAGGGTAATTCAACAGAAAAAATTGACACCAACCAATCCCATCAATTAAATCAAATACTTCTTCATGAATGTTTAAAGCATGTAAGGTGGGTTCATCAATACATCTACCAGCAATAATCTCATTATGCTCAAGTAAATAAAAGCGAGTATGATGTATTTCTTTATTAAAGGCCAAATTACCTTCTAAGTCGCTCATTGTAGGTGGGAATTCGCTTTTACCTTCTGCCATACGTGCTCGCTTTTGTGGGCGAACAGGGGATCCTCCCTCGTTTTGCATTTTTACTGGTTCTAGTTTTGGTGTCTGGGGAATAGTATCGTCATCATTTTCATCACTGCTTGTCTCCGAAATTTCTATTTGCCGTGATTTATAGGTGACCGGTCCTTTGCGCTTTGAAGCGGCTGAAGAAGATTCTTGGTGTTGGCGCCGACTTGAGGCTGTGGTTGGTGTTGGATCCGCACGTAGTGGCTGGTGAGTGGGCTCAGGTGGCGGCGACGGAGGGGAGGTGGAGGGGACTGATGGGTCGTCGTTGGGAGCGGTGGTACTCGCGGATCTGCCGCATCGTGGCTTCGAGGGAGTGGTGTGCTTCAATCGAACCATTGGGGTGGCTCAACTCAGGATCTGATGTGGAGATCGGTGAGGAAACGGTGGCCGGTGAGTGGGTCGTTGGATTTGGAGCTCGATAGGACTATGGGTGCGCGATTTTGTGGATCGGGGTCATGGTTGTGGCTGAAGGTTGGGTCAATGAAGAGTAGAGCTTTTGGCGATGGAGGCGGCTGGTCGTGCGACGGTGGCCGGCGTTGGGAGCTAGTGGTCGGCTGGTTGTGTGATCTGTGTAGTGAAAATTAAAAGAGTAAATGTAAATTAATTATATTAGGGTAAAATAAAAGCAAATGGGTAAAAGAAATTAACTTAATTGAAGTAAACTAACCCAATTGAATTAAAATTAGAAATAAAACCCATTGTAGGATAAAGGCCCAAGAGTTAAAACTCAATGATCCAACAAACCTATTAAACCCAGAATAAAATGAAGGTAGCCTGCAGTTCAAAAAATTAAATCAAGACCCATCGAAAACTCCATTAAAACCACCCTTAACTACTTATTTCTCGTGAAATTGAAATTAGATTTCCTGGATGGGAAAATTATATATGCCCAAAAAGTAACCAACGCGATCAATCTCAAGTTGTTCAATTGCTTTTAGCACCATCTGTTTATGCAAGAGTAAACAAAGTCAACCATCAGAAGAAAAAGATGTGGAAGAAGGCAGTAAATTAAAATAAAATGAATAAAACTGAAATTAAATCTAAATAGTATCTGCTAAGCCTTGAACAAGGTGAAAAAGTGGGTTGCCTCCTAAAAGCGCCTTTCTTTAACGTCTTTGGCTAGACGTTCCTGAGTTAATTCTTTTCCTCAGGCAAAACCAGCTGAGTTTCTTCATTCCCTTCAGCTACAAATCCATCATAGAAAGGTTTGAGGTGATGACCGTTAACTTTAAATATTTTTTCATTCTCCATACTCTGTATTTCAACTGCACCATGAGCAAAAACGTTAATAACAACAAAAGGTCCTATCCATCTGGACCTTAATTTCCCTGGAAATAATTTCAAACGTGAATGAAATAATAAAACTTTCTATCCTATTTGAAATTCTTTCCTAGAGATCATCTTGTCATGGCATCTTTTTGTTTTCTCCTTATAAATTTTGGAACTTTCATAAGCTTCATTTCTTAATTCTTCTAGTTCCTGGAGCTCTAATTTGCGGTTCTCGCCTGCTGCTTTTAACTCCATGTTGCATCGCTTTATAGCCCAATATGCTCTGTGTTCCAGCTCTACAGGTAAGTGACATGGTTTGCCATACACCAATCAATATAGGGACATACCAATAAGTGTCTTGTAAGCAGTCCTGTAAGCCCATAAAGCGTCTTCTAACTTCAAACTCCAATCCTTTCTATTCGGATTCACAGTCTTTTCCAGTATAGATTTGACTTGCCAGTTGGAGATTTCAGTTTGTCCACTGGTCTGGGGGTGGTAGGCAGTTGATAAGCGATGTGTAACTCCATACTTCTTCAATAATGCATCCATGATTTTGTTACAGAAATGTGTCGCTCTGTCACTTATGAGCATTCTTGGGGTGCCAAACCTGCAAAATATATTATTTTTTATAAAATTCACCACAGTTTTGGCATCATCAGTTCTTGTGGCCTTAGCTTCAACCCATTTAGAAACATAATCTATTGCAAGTAAAATATAAGTATTTCCATAAGAAGATGGAAAAGGCCCCATGAAATCAATACGCCACATGTCAAATATTTCACAGATTAATATAGGTGTGAGTGGCATTTGGTCTCTATGCCTGAGATAACCTGTTCTTTGACATTTGTCAGAAGACTTACGGTATAAAAATGCATCTTTGAATAATTGAGGCCAAAACAAACCACATTCTAACACCTTCCTGGCTGTCCTTTTGGGACCAAAATGACCTCCATATGCCTCAGAGTGACAGAATTTCAAGATAGAATGCACTTCACTGTCAGGGACACATCGTCTAATAATTTGGTTAGAACAATATTTCCACAAATAAGGTTCATCCCAAGCATAATATTTGGCATCTCTCTTCAACTTATCCTTCCCAAATCTGGAAAAATCTTCAGGGACAGTACCTGTAACCAAGAAATTCACTATATCAGCATACCAGGGGCTGTTAATGGCTATGGTAAATAAATGTTCATCCGAAAAATCATCATTTATAGGCAATGCATCATCATTTAACAACAATCTACTGAGATGATCAGCCACCAAATTTTCAGACCCCTTTTTATCTCTAATTTCAAGATTAAATTCCTGTAGTAAGAGAATCCATCGGATTAAACGAGGTTTAGCTTCCTTCTTCTTCAGCAAATATCTTAAGGCTGCATGATCAGAGAAAATAATTACTTTAGTACCCAACAAATATTGTCAAAATTTTTCTAAAGCAAAAACAATAGCTAAAAGTTCTTTCTCTGTTGTTGAGTAATTGCTTTGGGCACTGTCCAATGTTCTTGAAGCATAATAAATCACATGTGGATTTTTCCCAATTCTTTGGCCAAGAACAGCCCCTACTGCATGATTACTGGCGTCGCACATTATTTCAAAGGGGAAATCCAAGTTTGGGAGCTGGATAATTGGCGCAGAGATCAGTCTCTCTTTGAGTGCATCAAAGGCATCCTTGCAGGCTTGATCAAACTCGAAAGTCACATCTTTGTGCAACAATTTACACAGCGGTTGGGTGATTTTGGAGAAATCTTTGATGAAACGTCGATAAAAACCTGCATGTCCAAGAAAAGAACGAACTTCCCGCACACTTGCAGGGTAAGGAAGAGATTTTATAACATCTATTTTAGCCTTGTCTACCTCTATACCTTTTGAAGATACAATGTGACCCAAAATCAATCCTTGGTCCACCATAAAATGGCATTTCTCATAATTAAGAACCAGATTAGACTCCAAATATCTTTTCAAAATCTTGATTAAATTAGACAAACATTCATGAAATGAATTTCCATAAACCGTGAAATCATCCATAAACACTTCTATTATTTTCTCAACATAATCTGAAAAGATGCTTACCATACATCGTTGGAAAGTTGCTAGAGCGTTGCAAAGTCCAAATGGCATCCTTCGGTAGGCAAATGTGCCAAAGGGGCAGGAGAAAGTGGTTTTCTCCTGGTCTTTGGGTGCCACCGGTATTTGATAAAAACCTATATAACCATCAAGACAATAGTAAAAAGATTTTTCAGCAAATTTTTCTAGCATTTGATCAATAAAAGGAAGTGGAAAATGATCTTTTCTTGTAGAAGCATTTAATTTTCGGTAGTCTATACAAACCCTCCACCCGTTTTGGACGCGGGTGGGCACCATCTCTCCATTTTCATTCTCCACAACCATAATTCCTGTCTTTTTGGGCACAACTTGGACTAGACTCACCCAATTACTGTCTGAAATTGGGTAGATCACTCCTGCATCCAACATCTTTTGTATTTCCTTCTTCACCACTTCCATCATTAGTGGATTCAATCTTCTTTGTGCTTGCCTGCTGGGCTTAATGTCCTTTTCCAAATGAATCCTGTGCATGCAAGTAGAGGAACTTATGCCTTTTATATCGGTAATGGTCCATCCAATTGCCTCCTTATGCTCTCTCAAAGTTTTGATCAGTAGCTCTTCTTCCTTAGGTTGCAGCTTATTAGAAATTATCACTGGGAGTGTTTTCTCTTCACCCAAATAAACGTACTTCAAATGATCAGGCAACACCTTAAGTTCCAATTCCGGTGCCTGCAACATAGATGGTAAAAGCATTTTGTTAGTGCTAGTTAACTCCAAAAGATTAGAATCATGTACCATCGGTTTCAATGCCTCTAACTCCATCACTACTTCTTGTAACTCATCTCCAATACTCAGTTCTTCTTCCACTGCATCAAACCTATCCCTATGAATATTCTCATTTAAAGCAACCTGTAACTTGTCAGTCCCACTCATTTCAAACACTTTTTGAGTCAATGGTTCAATAACATCAATTCCACAGACAGAAGCCATCTTACATGGATATTTCATAGCATCATACATATTGAATTGAACTATCTCACCATCAAATTCCACTGTAAGAGTACCTTTGTATACATTAATTTTAGTTCTTGCTGTTTGAAGAAATGGCCTACCTAATAAAATATCAGCTGAATTACCTGAATTGCTTTCATCATCTATGTTGATCACATAAAAATCAGTAGGAAAAATCAGACAATTCACCTAAACTAACACATCTTCTAACAATCCCTCAGGATACACTATTGACCTATTTGCCAGTTGAATAACTATTCCTATTTCTTCTAAGGGTCCAGCATTTAAAGAGGTATAAATAGACTTAGGCATGACATTTATAGACGCACCCAAATCACACATAGCTCTTTTAACAATTAAATCACCAATTTTACATGAAATAGCAAACATACCTTTATCCTTGCATTTTTTTGGCATTTTTCTTTGAATAGCAGCTAAAACATTTTCATTCACAGTAATTTTTTCATAGCTGTGACGCGCGCCGGGTCCCCGCGGCCGCCCGTTCGACCGCCCGCACGTGGGCGATCGGGGCATTTGTGGGTCCGTCAACAGCTTGCGATAAATCGCAAGTGCGTCTATGTTGGGCAACAAGGAGGTTTCATGGAGTCGCCACCCAATAGAACATTGGGAAAGTTTCTCTCGCCTCGGAGAGCCTAAGACTTGCACATTTTATCCATATTGGGCCATGAGGCCTAGGATTAACGTCTGAGTCTCGTGACACAAGAGGTGTTTTGGAGGATAACCTCTAGCCTTTTGAGCCCAAAGACCAGAGCAGGGTTCGGGACTTCTCATTTATTCGTACCTTGATTAATATCATAATTAAGTTTTGAATTCATTGTTTCATCAACTTTCCACACAATGCAATTTTAATTTAAAGGCGCAATCATTCATATCAAAAGCGGTAAATGTAAGCAAAATCCAAAATAAAGCATTTAAAAATGAATTACAATAACACTAGGAGCGGAATACAACTCCCATTTATAAAGGTCAAATACATGCATAAAACGGGTTATTCATTAATAGTGAGAACATTGGTCCTCGCATGCATATTTATTATGAAAAAGTTTTGATGTGATGATTTATTTGGGTATGAAAAACTAGGACATTGGTCCCATTTTTATTTAGAAAAAATGTCAAGTTAATTAATAGAAACGTTTTTGTGATTTTCTTTCTAGCGAGCCTAAATAAAGAATTTTACAAGAAAAATTATATGGCAAAATTAAATAAAATATTACAAACCAAACGAGCCTTTTTTGGACCTCCCGATATGCTCGCAAAAACGCCCAAGCGAAAAAATGAGTTTAGACATAAAAACAAAATACAAATAAAATAATGTTAGTGATTAAATCAATTCAATCAATTAAACATACAAAATAATGAATAAAAAATGATATGAAAAGAATGATAATGGAATCAAAATGTTAATAAACTAAAATAAATGAAAAACATGCATTATGTATGACAAATGATGTGAATAAAATAAAATATGACATGTTACTTAATTAATATATGTAAAAATATGAACATGATGAAAAATGATGAAGATAAACGAATCAAAGAATATATAAAATGATAAAGAAAAGAATAATAGATTAAAACAATTAAAGAATGATGAAAACAATTAACTAAACAATATGATTAATTAAATATGTTCACAAATGATATAAACCATTTTCATGGCAAAAAGATCAATTAAAATGAATTTATTAATTACATATTAAAAATAATGATGAATTAAAGTGAAATAAATTAATTACATGTTAAAAATTAATAAACAATCAATATTTATGTGAATAAAAATCATATCATGTATAAACAATTAAATAGAACGAATATAAAATCAATACAACAAATGAATAAATTAAAACAATAAATAAATCAATAAAAACAATAAAATATACATGAATAAATAAAATGAAATAAAATAGAATAGGAATTGAAATTGAGCCTAGAATATTTACCCTCAGAATATTGGATTTGATGAAGGAAAAGTGATGATCGATTTCCTTGTTTGATGATTCACAATATTAGAGTGAAATATGATGTAAGTGTTGGAATTTTATTCCAAGAAACATGAAAATAAAAATGATCAAAAATTCTTTAAGAACAAAGAATTGATACCTTTGCCTAAAGAAATGATTTTGATCAAAAAAAGTTTTTATTGATTAAAATAAAGAAAAATGATTTCAAGAACAATCAATCACTTTGTTCATAATAAAAAAATGATTGAAGTTTTATTTTAGAAAATCAAATAAAAAATTAGATTTTGATGACAAACAATTATTTTATTTGTCTCAAAATCAATTTTTTATCAAAAAGAGATTCAAAACAAAATCAATGAAAAAGTTTTATTGAACATAAAATAAAAGAAGAAAAAAATAATTTTGAGAACAAATAATTATTCTATTTGTCTCAAAAATTAAATCCAACAACAAAACTTCCTCTAAAAATATGTTTAGAAGAAATTAGGTTGGAAAAAAGAATGAAACAATTGATTTTCTTTTTGATTTTTGGTTGGGGAATAAAATCTGGAATTTTTGGTGGAAGAAGAAGAAGATGAAGAGAAAAATCTGGTCTAAAAAATGTGGAGAGAGGAGGGGAGTCATTTGATTTCATCATAAACTATTTATAGGATAAAATAGGTTGCCCTAATTTAATTAAGGAAAAAACCTATTTTAACCCAAAATTATTTTATTTTTAATGATAAAATCAAGTTTTATTATTTAATTACCCAAAAAAATATTTTAGAATTTAATTTGAAGTCAAAAACCCCAAAAAAATGGGATAAAAAACGGATTTTTTGGTGAAAAAATCGGAAAAAAGGCTGAAAAAGAGGAAAGGGGTATCAGACCCTGTACCGACGGCCGGAAGCCTGTCGCCAGAGGGACTCTGCCCGTCGCTATAGAGCGACGGGCACTCACGCGGCGACCAGGCGGGATTCGCGCGCGATCCGCGCGCTGGCGCTCGCGCACGAGCGCCCCGTGCGGCGCTCAGCGTGCGCGATGCTGCGCGCGCCTTTAGCGACGCGCAGCATCGGCGACGCTGAGCGTCGCCTTTTGCGCTCGCTGCGCGATGGGCGCCTGGGCGCCTGCGCGCTGGGCGCCCAGGCGCCTGCGAGCTGGGCGCCAGCGCGCCTGCGCGCTGCCGCAGGCGCGCTGCCGCGCCCGACACTCGCGGTCCGAAAAAAAAATATTTTTATTTTTTTTATTTTTTTTCTATTTTTTATATTTTAAATTGACTAAAAACACCATAATTTTAAGCCCCCATTTTTCAAAATTAATTTTTTAAATCTTTTTTTATTATTTTTTAATTTTTCACTCTAAAATGCAAATTTGACGAGAAAACCATCACTTTTAACCTTTTAAGCCTGTGAAGGCAATTATCATCATTGGGTAACTTCGATCTAGGCTTACTCAGGACCCGGTGTCTACAATAGCCAACCTGTTTTTTCTTGTTAGTACAAAGATCTTTAAGAAATTTCGCATATTTTGGTATTTATTTAATTGTATCAATCAAAGGAATATTTACCTCAACCTTGCGAAATGTCTCAAAGATGCCTTTTTCCTCTTCTCTTTTTTAGATTTAGCTAACATTTCAGGAAATGGGGGCTATACAACTAAAACAGGGGGCTGTTCTGAATTTTCTCCTATGGGCTGCACTTTTTGCTCAATTTTCGCTTCTTTCTCTACTCCCTTTTGCTTTTTTTGATTCTCTCCTTTGGGTAGGGGTTGCTTTAGCTCTTTTCCACTCAAGGATTGTGCCATTTGGCTCATTTGTGTCTCCAAATTCTGAAGCCTTGAATCTGATTTCTTTACATGCTGCTGAAGGTCCTGCATATTATTAGCTAAAGAATGAACAATGTCTTCAAGACTCATACCCTATTTAGGAGCTGGTTGAGCAGGTTGCTGTGGTTGTCTAGGTTGGAATTGTTGCTGTGGATTTTGTTGCCTAATTCCATAGCTAAAATTGGGATGATCTCTCCACCCTGAATTATACGTGTTGGAATACGGATCATATTTCCTGTAGGGCTGTCCAGAATATCCTCCCATCGCATTTACTTGCTCTTGTGAGTCATCTTGAAGTGTTGGGCACATGTTTGTTGGATGTCCAGCGTATGCACATATTCCACACACCCTTGCTTGTGAGGATGTACCTGAAGCCATATTTTGCACAAGAACAGTTAGAGCATTCAGTTTATCTTCAATAGAAGAAGAATGTACTCTTTTTGGGGGGTCTTGATATCTTCTAAACTGTTGAGAAGTGGCAGCCATATTTTGTATTAACTCACGTGCTTGTGCTAGAATTTTATTGTTGAGACTTCCCCCACTTGCTGCATCTATCATCCTCCTTTCCATGCTCAATATACCTTCATAGAAATATTGAATAAGGGACTGATCAGTAATTCCATGTTGGGGGTAGCTTGCACATAATTTCTTGAATCTTTCCCAATAGTCATGAAGTGACTCCACATCCTTTTGCCTGATTCCACTTATTTTCCTCAGAATTACAGTAGCTCTGGAGGCTGGAAAAAACTTATCCAGGAACATTCTCAACATATCAGTCCACGTTGTGATTGTTCCTGACGGTAAATTCAATAACCACTCCTTTGCTGAATCAGGTAATGAGAATGGAAAGGCCCTTAATTTCACTTATTTTTCAGTAACTCCTTGTGGCCTCATACCAGAACAAACCACATGAAATTCTTTCAAATGCGTGTGAGGATCTTCATTCTCTAAGCCACGAAATGTGGATAACAAGTGAATCAGCCCTGATTTTAGTTCAAAAGCGGTGTCCAAGGCTGGATAAGTTATGCACAGGGTTGCTGGTTCAAAGGGGGTGCATTTAATTCTCTCAAAGTCTGTTCCGCCATTCTTTCCTCTTCTATTTCGGCTGAAAATTCAATAAAATCAGTTTCCTCTTCTTCTTGCTGCTATTGGGAAGAAGTTCTAGTAAGTTCCTTGCGTAACCTTGTCTCTTTCCTCAGTCTTCGAACTGTTTTTTCAATCTCCGAATCAAATAAAATTTCTCCTGAAATTTTAAACCTGATCATTAACAAATTAAATCAAGTTAGACTGATCCCTGGCAACGGCGCCAAAATTTGATGGGTGTCGAAGCATCCAAAAATAAATACCTAAATTAACCTATCAAATAAATTGTAAATAAGGTAAGAAAGGGTCGAATCCACAGAGACTAGCACTGAGATAATTTTTAATAACCAGATTTTTAACAATAAATATATAAAAGGGGGGATTTTTATTAAACAAACGTGATCAAATACTGAAATTAAAGAAATAAATGAATAAGCAATAAATTGATTAAAAGAAAATTCAATATGCATTAAATTCCAGTTAAAGACATTCGCAGCACAGGATTAATTCAACCGATCACTGACGAAAGAATAAATCTGAAAATCATATAACGGGCTAGTTATAGCCATCGGCTTCGCGCTCCCGACTTTATCTTTCCGTATTATTGAATTAATCAAGTAAGACTATAATTAATTCCTAACCAATAAATAACCCTAAACACGCGCAAGGATTTAATTTATTGATAGAATTAAAGAAATAGAAAGACCTAACCTAAGCCAATCGACCTCACGCGAGATTGATTTAGACCCAATCATGCATCTACTCAGTGTAACAACCCTTGTGAGGAAGCTACAATAATTGCCACTTGTTGTTAACTCTACTAAACAATTACGGATTTAGCAAATTTAACTAGCAATATGTTATTTAATTAAATGAAAAACGGCGCCTCATTGAAAATAAAATAAATAATAATCGAGATATGGTTTCTCTAAATTTCAGTAAATAATATGAACATTATATGAAATTAAGAACAATAAATTATTGCAACAATCTCACAGTGAATAAAAACCTGGCTTTGAATTGATGTTTAACTGAAATAAAAGTATTTAGCCACACATAATTGAAATAAAAACAAAATAATATTAAATTAAGAAAACAAACTCCCTATTACAGCCTTGAGAAAAACACAGATGAAGAAGGAATAGGAGAGATCTCACTATTCACGTTTTTCCTAGCTAAAATAGGAGTAAAACCTAGATAAGTTAGGAAAGAGATAAAAATCCTATCCAAACTTTTAAAATAAATTACAAATATAAATTTTGATATTATCTTCCTAAAAATACTGCCTAATATCCCCTTAATTACAGCATAATTATCCCTAAAAATCTGACTGAGAAAAGCTGGCGGCTAGGGTAACTTCGGATTAAAAATATAAAAACTGCACTCTGCTGTCGCACCTTAACTGTTAGCCTTGGGCAAGGCAGCTCCTTACCCACCCTTGCCCCTTAGCCTTGGGTAAGACTAAGCCCAAAATCAGTTATATGCTTCTAAATTCTTTGAATTTCCTTGGCTGTTCCATATTCACTATATTTGGCTTCAATTGCTTCATTTCCATCACTTTGACCCTACAATGACAAAAATCACAAAACAAGTGAAAAGTACTAATTTAAGCTAAAATAAAGTGCCATAAAGAGATGAAAAATAGACTAAAACATGCAATTTTAGGCATACATCAATGTCAGTTAATAAAATAATTATAAAATAAGTAAAACTGTTTCTCTCTCTGACCAGTTATCGTAACCTATCTTTCAATCAGAAAAAATGTATTATGTCAAAATAAAGAAAGAGTGAAAGAGAGAGAAATACAGTTTTTCTAAAGGGATTTTGTGGTGATTAATTGTTCTTCATCAAAGAGTACATTATAAATTAAGGTATGTTTATTTTCTCTAATTTATATATATTGTGAAAATCATGAAGTTTTGCGATTTGGGAATTAGGGTTTGTGTATTATTGATTTGCATGAAGTTAAGAAAATTTCCTACATGCATGTGATAAAATATTTTAGTAAACACATAATGATAATTTTATATGTAGGAAATTATATATAATGATCAAATTATACATAAAATTTCAAATTTATAATTATGCAAGCCAATTATGGACAATAATAAGTGGGGAAGTGCTTAAATAATCAAAATAAATAAAAAAATTTAGTCTAATAATAAAATAATTAATTTAGTTTAAAAAAAAAATTCACACCACTTCATATTGTGTAGATATTTATTTATTAAAAATTGATTTATTTATTTATTTATTATAAACTTGTTACTATCATTATCTTATACGTAAATTGCATTAATAATTAATGATGAAATTGGGATTAGCTAATGATAATTCAACATTAGGACTCCGAGCTGAACCGCTAGCATTGAAAAGCTAACAAATAGGATCAAAGATTTATCCGGTCGGTTCAGAATTAGGACTCCCACGATTAAGTAAAAAACGGGTATAGTTAGTGAAGTAAGACAATAGTATTTATAAGGCGCATATCTTGGTCTCCTTAGGAATCCCATTCAGAACGGGATTTCTTTCCTTATGGGACTCTGAATTCTATTGAAGGTAGATTCTCCTTATTATGGTATTCTTACTTGTACAAGATCCTTGTCCTTGTTTAGGAAGATTATATCTCATGTGCCAGTATCATCAATTAATATATAAAAAAATTAATATTAATGTAATATAATATAAAATTGTGAAAATATGATTATATTCTCTTCATTTCACTCATGAAGTATAAAAAGTGTTTTAGGTTTTTGTATTAATACTTTATTTTTTTTTACAAAAACAATAATCAATGTTGTTTATAATTTTTTTTGTTGAAAAAGTGATTAATCAAAAATTATATATGAAATGTTCGTTGAAAAATAATTATATATAAAAATGTATTCGAGTTTTTAGATAATAAATTTTTTATTTTTGATTAAATTTTATAAGTGAGATATACGTAAAGCCACCACTTGGATTTCATTAAATAGATTTATATTTATATAAAGAACTTTCAAACCCTTAATAATATTCAACCGAAAAAAAATAAGGATGATAAAACAGCAAAATAGATTGCACCAGAATTATACGTTATCCAATACAAGTCTTATAGCGGTAATACGTTTTCTTATGAATGAATTTCTACTGAAATATATTAATAAAATAATAAAAGATTAACTTAGTCTAATAATGAAATAATTAAAATTTAATTTAGTTAATTATATTTATTAATAGTTCTTTTCTATTCAAACTCTAAATGTAGTTATTTTTGTTAATAATATTGAAGTATGTGGTTATAAATGTCTAGAAAAGTTTCCACCTACTTTGTACATAGAGATGATCACGTGACGGGCACGGGTGTAGGGAATCGCTCCCCACCTACTGCCCCGCCTAGGGGCGAAAATTCTTCGTCCCCCTGCCCCTGGTATAGGATTATGGGTGGGAAATCCCCCCCCCCCGGTAGGATTTTGGGGGAGAAATTCCATCCGTCCCCGTTGTAAACATCAGGTCATGAGTCAGCCAAGATTAGAGTTACCCAATAATTATAAGATATCTTGTCATAGGCAAAAAAGTTAAAAGTGGTGATTTATTTGTCAAATTTACATTTTTGAATGAAAAAAATAATAAAATAATAAAAAATATTTTTAAAATTAAATTTGAAAAATTGAGTTTAGAAATTGTAGTATTTTTAGTTAATTTTTTTAAAAAAAAAAATTCGAGCGTCGGCGGCCCTTGTTCGGCCGCAAAACGCCCATTTCGCCCCAAAAATAATTTTTTCCAATATTTTTCCACAAAATTCGATTTTTTATCCCCTTTTAAGGGATTTTTAGTTTTTTTTTTTTCCATTTTTAAACTTAGATAAATTATATTATTAATTATTAAATAGTTTTTCCCTTAATTAATTTTATTTTTTCATTTTTTCTTAGTATAAAAAGAAAATGATGGAAAGAGAAGGGGGGGAATTTTTAGGGTTTATTTTTTAGGTTTTCTTAAGTTTTCTCTTCTTCTTCTTCAACATTTCTCTCTAGATTTTCAGATTTTTCCCCAACAAAATAATAGAAATAGAAAAATTCAATTCTTTTTCTTCTTTTTTCCAATAAAATTTATTCTAAATGTATTTTACATGGAATTTTGTTGATGGAAAGTGAATTTTTGAGACAAATAAAGTGATTATTTGTTTTTAAAGATTCAATGTTCATAATTTTTGTCTTTCAATAATTTTTTCACTTCAGTTTTTCAATGATTTTTATTTGAATCCCTTTTTGATGAAAAATAAATTTTTGAGACAAACAAAATAATTGTTTGTCCTTGAAATCTAATTTTTCATTTGATTTTATAAAAAATAAGTTTTTTTCATAAATAATTTTTTGAGACAAATAAAATAATTGTTTGTTTTTGAAAATATTTTTATCAATAAAAATCATTTTTTTGTTCTTAAAGAATTTTTTATTTTCTTTCATTATTTTCTTTGCAATTTATTTTTCGGAATAAAATTCCAACATTTTCATCATATTCAATTCTAATCTTGCAAATAAAAAACAAGTAAATCAATCATCATTTTTACCTTCATCGAATCCGAAACTCTGAGGGTAAACATTTTGGGCCTAATCTTTTTATTCCTATTTTTATTATTTTGTTCATATTTAATTTACTAACATGTATATTTTATTATTTTCATTTATTCATTTATTCTATTGTTTTTATATGTGTCTCATTTAATATGTTTATATATTATTTTTGTTCATGTAAATATTGATTTCTTATCATTTCTAACATGTAAATATTGATTTCTTATTATTGCTAACATGTAAATAATTTATTTTTGCTTTGATTTCTCATTATTTTTAACATGTAATTAATTTATTTATTTTAATTGATCTTTTTGCCATGTAAATATTTTATGTTAATTGGGATAACATTAATTAATCATGTCACTCATTTAATTATTTTTATCATTCTTTCATTCATTTTTTTTATTATTCTTTTTCACGGTTATCGTTATATATTTATTGTTGATTCATTTATTTGTTTATTGTCATTATTCGTTATTATTATTACCATGTTCATATTTTTATGTATTAATTCATTAACATGTTTTATTTTATTTCAATCAAATCCTTTAATTCCTTTGTCATTCATAATGCATTTTTCTCATTTATTTTGGTTTATTAATTTTTTAATTCATTTATCATTCTTTTGATGTCATCTCATTTTATTTGTTTTAATTTGTTATTTATTATTTTATGCGTTTAATTGATCTTATTGATTTAATTACTAACATTATTTCATTTGTGTTTATCTTTGTTCTAAAAACTCATTTTCTTTACTTGGGCGTTTTAGCGAGCACGCGAGAAGATCCAGAAGGCTCGTTTGGGTTAAATATTTATTTGCTGTATTTGTAATATTTCATTTATTTGGCTTTTTTCATTTATTCTACCATGTAATTTTCTTATAAAATTATTTATTTTAGGCACGCTAAAAAGAAAATCACAAAAATATTTTTATTAATTAACTTGGAATCTTTCCTAATAAAAATAGGACCAATGTCCCAATTTTCTCCATCCAAAATAAAAATTGTCACATCAAAATTATTTTATAATAAATATGCATGCGAGAACCAATGTCCTCATCTTTAACAAATAGCCCCTTTTATGTATGATTTGTATTTTATTTACAATGGGGGTTGTATTCCGTCTTTAGTTTTATTGTAATTTATTTTCATGTACTTTACTTTAATTATGCTTTATTTATTTATCGCTTTCCCTAAATGGACTATCTGCGCTTTAATTTAACTACATTAAATTGAATGAGAAATGGGATGAAACGATAAATTCAAAACTCAACTATAAACCTAACCAATGTATGAATAAATGGAAAGTCCCGAACCTTCTCTAGTCTTTGGGCTCAACGAGGCGAGAGGGCCATCTCAATGTTCTATTGGGATGGGGCCTCCAAGACGCCTCTTGTGTCATGTAAAAGGATTGAGATGGGGCCTCCAAGACACCTCTTGTGTCCCTTAAAAGGCTCAAAATTGCACAGTCCTAAGCGCCACGAGGCGACAGAGCCATCCTAATGTTCTATTAGGGTGGATGCCTCCAAGACACCTATGGTTTGCCCAAGCGTGGGGCTAGAGGACCATCATATCATTAGGGTGAAAGCCCCCAAGACACCTCCGATTTGCCTATAATGGACATAGCAGCGCTGTTTTAGCCTCACTGAGGCTAAACGACCTTTCCCAATGTTCTATTGGGTGGCGACTCCAAGAAACCTCCTTGTTGCCCAAAATGGACGCACTTGTAATTTCTTACAAGTTCTTATGAATCTCATCCCGAAAGCCCTAAAAACTGGCGGTTCGGCGCGCGTCTCAGTGGTGACTCCACTGGGGATAATACTCGGGACTTTGCTTCGAAAGTTCCTTAGTTAAAATTTACAATTGAGGTTTAATTTAAAAATTTCATCCTTTTTCAAAACTGCATTGCATCTCATTAGAGCCTTAGATATATGCTAGTTTGGTCACTCTTTCAACCCCAGTGCGTTCCCGAAGCACAACCCTATATTCACTCAATGTAGGAAAGTGTTAAGGATAATCACCAGCCCAAGTCTCGTACCATCATGGTATATCAAATGGAGACCCGACCGGTGATTACGCTCGTGATGAGCTAGACCCGTTGGCAAGGACCATGCTTGGGTGGACTTAAAGTATCATCACCTTGGCTAAAGCTCATGTAATGGCAATAGATACTTCCCTAGGCAGTATGAACCATAATACTATGCTTGCTGTATGGATCATTATATATTGGACAAACCCAGATAATTTGACTGGTCACCTAATCAAAGGCTTTCATGCCCCGATAGACCCATGTCAATTTATTCGGACTGTCTAAATACGTAATGATCATAACCCATGCGCTTGTGCATTAGTTAGGAGAGGTTATGCTGCCGGTTGCCCACCGTGCACTATACGCGCCCATCGGGTCCCCTATTGACCCATGGTCTAATCCCACCTAGGAAAGAGACTATGACCTCGTGTGCGGGAGTAACAAGGTTGGAAGGACCTATGTGCTTGCATGTGATTTGTGAATGATGCATTGCATATTCATGTCATTCATGCACAAATAAAATTTTTTTATTTCCTCCCTATGTATACATCCTATTTTCTGCATATAATTATTACATGTACACATCATCCTGTATATAGTTTTTTTAAATATTTTCACATGTATCATTATAACCTCTTTTAGCCATTATATACCATTTGTTGCATTACATATTATTCAGGCATCATTCTAACTCTTTAATCTTTCAGCCATCAAAGACCACTTTCCTAGTTGGTTAGGGTTCCGACAGCTGCATTATCGGAGGGTTTTGATTGAGCAACCAGAATCAAAGTCAAAGAGCGATTAACAGGCATTTAGAAGAATTTTTAGAAATGGCCAATTCACCGAGAGAGGCAGATACAACCCGGGCCATGGTTGTTTAAGAAGTTGGTAGGAGGTTCGAGGAATTTGAGAACGGGATGATGGCCATAATTGGCAACTTAATGGCAGCAAGGGCTCAGCCTGCTAGGCCAAACCCAAATCCCCCTCCTGGAGGTCAGAATGAACAGGGGAAGGACAAAGAGGACCCACTTGAGGAGGTTCATCCACCACCAGTGGATTTGAGGGCTACCACATCTGCGAGCCAAAGAAAAGGATGCCCCCAGAGGCTAGAAAATGATTATGTAGAGGATGAATATGAAGAACCCATAGTGGTAGGAGGTAAGGCACTTCAGACAGAGGAGGCCATATGGAAGAAGATGGAGGAAAAGTTCCAGGTGATGTCCCGGATGCTGATGATGGGAAAAAGGATGAACCCCGAGGATAAGGAGCTAGAGGGAGAGGATCTAGTCCCTCTAAATTTCAAATTACCTGATGTTTCGAAGTTTAACGGTACATCGGACCCCACCGCACACATCAAGCAGTACTCCCTGGTAATGAAGGGTACTACATTGGCAAAGAGGCAAAAGATAGAGTACTTTTGTTTGAGTTTAACAGGTCCTGCGGTGGACTGGTATCATGGACTGGACAGAAGAACTAAAGAAGATTGGGATCTACTGACGGAGGAGTTCCTTAAGCAGTACGATTGCAGCACAAGAATGGAGGTCACTCTGAAGGATCTAGAGCTACTTCAACAAAAGTCGGGAGAATCATTCCATGAGTACCTAACCCGATAGAGGAACCGGATAATGGAGATGAAGAGAAAGCCTGATACCCCAGATCAGATCAGGTTATTTATCAGGAATGTCAGACCATATTTGAAGGAGCCACTCAAGTTAAAGGGATTAAAAGATTGGAAATCCCTTAAAGATATAGCCATTGAGGCAGAAGGGGAGCATAGCAAGGAAGGCAATTGTTGCCAACTATGGTTATAGCGGTACAAAGTGTAAAGGGGGCTCTAGTAATAATAATGAGAACAATGGTGACGAGAGGGCTGAAGCATCGGTCACTGAGACAGCCGTGCACTGCGATTCCAACTTAGGTAAACCATTATCCTGGTATCTTGATCATTTTACCAAAGAAGGGAGATTGCAACCACTTTCGCCAAGGCTGGCCACGAGCCAAGGAAGGCCAGAACATAGAGCGGATTGGTACTATGCATATCATCAGCACACAGGGCATAAAATAGATTATTGCCGCGCTCTGAGGGAGTGCATACAAAAATGGGTTGACACTGATCGGATTCCAGATCCGAGGAAGAAGAGAAAAAGATAAAACAATTATCACCAATCTTGGGAACACGGTCCAGAGAAAGGGAGCCTGAGGTATTAAAAGATTTTCAAGCAATTTGTGTTGGCAAGAACGGAAATTGATTAGCTATTCAAAATGTTCTTTTTATTTTTGAACTGTTTAATAATGACATTCTGATTTCACTAATAAGATGAATGTTTTTGCTTACTTATGTGGTATCTCTTATGATTTCACTATGCATAATCATGATCATGACTCATTCATATTTGGCGTTGATTCAATTGATGTTACTTCATTTAATCTCAGAACTTTGGACAACCCAAAGAAAATCTTGATAGCATCTGTTATACCTCCTGATGAGAGATTAAAATTTGAGAGAATGAAAAAAAGTGTGAAAAAATCTTTGCCTGGACCTAGGAAGACATGCCGGGAGATGATCATGAATTCGTCAAACACACTAGGCTAGCATATCACAATCATGGATCGGTCACACAGAAACTCAGAAGATTGAAGCCGGAAGGGGTAGAAAAGGCTAAAAGGAGGAATTCGCAAGCAAAGATGAAGCCAAAATTTCTAGTCGAAGTTCAATGCCAGACTCAGTTGGTCAATGTGTTCCCAAATTGAGAAGATGAGAAGTGCGTGTATGTGTAAACAATTAGGATTTGAACAAAGCTTATCCTAAAAAAAAAAACAGAAAAAAGAACAAAAGAAAAAGAATAGAAAAAAAGAACAAAAGAACAAAGAACGAAAAAAAAAGGAGAATGATGAAATATGAAGAAGGGGGAAGGAAGGAAAAGAATCAATATGTAGATCTGAAAAAAAAAAAAGAGAAACTATTTGGGGGCAAGTTTTGTTCAAATCCCGTTGATCTACACATACACGCACTTTGCCATTCTTCTTGACTTCCGAGGAGAACTAAAAAGTTTCTATTGACTTACAATGGATATGGGTTGCTCAAGTTTGGGAATAGACATATAGGAGAGGTGGGCCCTATGGTCTCCAACATACAGGGTCATTGAAAAGAATCCGATATGTCGATATGGTCTCCCACACCACGCAGGGTTCAAGGACGGAAGGATAATTTATAGATAAGGTTAGGGAGTTGCTCTACAGGTATGACATTAAAGACCATCAGTCCTCTCTGTATTTCCCTCAAACCAATAGGGCAGGAGAGGCTGCTAATAAGAAGATCTTGGTCAAGATGGCTCGAAACTACAAGGATTGGGCAGAGAAATGGCCTTTTATACTTTGAGGTTGGAGAACCACCATCGGAACCTCTACAAGAGTCACCTCCTAGTTCTCAATACATAGGGCAGAAATAGTATGGTCGATCAAAATATAGCTCAAATCTTTAAGAACGGTCATGAAAGCCCAAATTTTGGAAGCCGACAGGGCATAGCAACGGCAGCAGCAATTGAACAAGTCAGACAAGGACAGGTCACGGGATTATCGCCATGGTCAGATCTATCAAAAAACATTCTGCTTGATCATTTGGAAAGATGGCCAGAAAGCATCCAATGAAAGAGGGAGATTCAATTATCAAGCAAATGAGATTAGGTGTTCCGGGCATACGGGATAGGTTTAGGCTAACGTGAGAGGACCCCTTGTTCTTCAGAGATTGTCATCCAAGACAATAGCAATAGACAGCGATAAAGATGACTTCAGAGAGCCGATCAACGTTGACAGACCCAAGAGGATCCATGGCTAAGGACTAAAAATCAAAAAAAGAGAATAAAAGCCCCGCGGGTCGAAATCGAAAAAAGGCGGCCTTGCTAAAAATGGGCGCCTCGTCAGGGTGAAAACCGAAAAAAAAGCACCCTAGATAAAAATTAGAGACTCGAGAGAAAATGTCCAATCAAGAAAACCTGAGAGGGCTGATGGAGACAGGAGTTCTATGCTTACAAGATCTACTCTGAGATTAGATGTAGTTATGTATTTTGAATTGATGTTAGATAATGATCATGTATAGAGAAATCATACTGAAATGAACACAATCTTTGCAAATACGTGTGTTCATTGTTTTCTAGTTCATTTATAAAAAGAGAAATATTGTTTATTGCTGAATGTATGAAATCCAAATGACTACACTCTACTACTGCTCTCACCGTCCAAATGTCTAAGTCAATGAGTTATGTTATCCACTGCGAGACTAATCACCTACATCTTGAATGCATTAGTGGGAGTAAAGGAACAATCCCCGATCGATGGTATAATAGTCTTCACCGGCAACTAGCCTAGAGGCTATGATGTATGGAGGTAAAAGCCAAAGCTAAAGGTCCACCTTGGAAAGATAGGGATGCCTCACTACATCGTTAATCCCTCTGAACTATCGAGCATAATGGGTGGTAATGTAAAAGGCAGCCTCGTGAAGCCCTAAAGAACCCGATCCTCATCCGCTACCTCACCCAATCTCGCAACACATTCATCAAGGGAGGCCATGGAATGCAATCAATGCCTAAGGAGAAAATGCCTTAGAGAATAACTACTGATAACCCTAGGAAGGGGCTTTGATAGTGGCTTCGACTTTTCTTGCAGCCATACCTAAAAGGCAGGAGAGTTTCGAGAGAAAAAAGAAAAGAAAAAAAAAAGAAGCTGTTAGAAATGAAAATCGTGACTGGCTCTCTAAGCAAAAGTTAGGCCAAAGGGCAGGGTGAAAACCTGGAACAGGCAGTCTGTCCTACAAAAAAAATGAATAAAAGCCGCTGGAATGGGTTGAGTCCATTCCAGGCAAAAATTAGGCATAGGGTTATGTGAAGATCCCCAAAGGGACGCATTTCCCGCTAAGAAAAGATAGTGTGAAAATCCACAAGGGACGCACTGCCTTTAAAATAATGACTTTTGAAGCCTGGAGCGATAAGGCGGCATTACTTTGAATAACTTCCCTTTTGACAGGTAGTGCATAATACAAAACTTGATTCAGAGTCCTGGGGGGGGGGGGGGGGCAAAATGCTCATTGACCGGGGAGCAAAGATGCGCACGAGTCAGTTCTCTTTTAAAAGATTATGGGCTAGAGTCCGTAAAGCCAAGACAACGCTTTTCTAGATCCTTAGAAGCATCAGACAATGTGGGCAGCCAAGCAGTACCCTCAACGAATCCCTTAACCACCTGGGATGTGGTCTATTCATTTTTGCATATCACGTGCATTCAGTCTTTTACACGTATAGATATGCACACACAATTCTTGTACATTAATCCTTTGCTCGTGTTTCGTGTATATAGCTTTATGCATATATTTCCCACACATAGTTCCATACGCATACACAATCTTTTGTATATATTGTTGTGCACATGACTCGGAAGGAAAGATCCGAATAGACCTCATGAGCAAGGATGATCTAAGGGA
This sequence comes from Excoecaria cochinchinensis, assembly GCA_947683425.1. NCBI lineage: Eukaryota > Viridiplantae > Streptophyta > Magnoliopsida > Malpighiales > Euphorbiaceae > Excoecaria > Excoecaria cochinchinensis. Next base: position 5,017,046 of record CANTUQ010000069.1, read on the forward strand.
TGGGTTCAGCTCAACATGATCGGCCACTGTATCCGGCATAAAATCAAGTAAATATGTACAGAGGTGGAACGCCGAAAAGAACCAGCCTGTCCAGGCACACCATGCTAAGGGCAATCCGGAATCACACAAATCTACAGAAAAGAAGATCCCTTGAGAAGCCGGACTACCCACACATACTTTAGGCAATTAGACGCAAAAATGGGCGGAGGTACAATTTCAACTCTACATCAGCGCTCATCCACGCCGAACAATCAGATCAAGATGAAGTCCTCATGAAAATAGAATCTTGCGGACCCGCTCCCAAGAGGACATTTAAAAGAGTAAGCCTATTCATGCACACCATGCCGGGGGCAATCAGGTAAGTCTCTCTATCATAAGAGGCATGCTCACACACATCACACAATAAATGTACAAAATCCAAATTCAAATGTACAAAATCTCAAACAAACGAACAAAGCAATAAAAACAAACACAATAAAACAACACAAAACAAAAAAGAAGATATTTTCAAGGCCTTGAAAATTCAATATACTGTAAAAATTCAAACACATCCAAAATGTAAAAATCCCAAAAACAATAGGAACAAAAAAAAAGAGCAAAAACAAAAACAAAGATCATTTTAAGAGTCACCAAAGACATTGAAACCTATCCGCCTGCAGGTAAGCAAAGAAACTTTCAATATAATTTTTCTCTGAGGAGGCTCAAATCTAATTTTCTCTTTGGAGGCTCAAATATAATTTTCCTCTGAGGAGGCTCAAATCCAACTTCCTCTTTGGAGGCTCAAATATAATTTTTCTCTGAGGAGGCTCAAATATAATTTTCTTTCTGGAGGCACAAAATCAAAGTCTCTCAGTGAGCGTCAAAATCTCTCAGTGAGCGTTTAAGCCTATCAGTGAGCACAGATTTTCAAAATTTCCCTACGAGCATAGAGCCCTCTTAAGAGACACACGGGTCTTCCCAACAAGGAGACCCCGATGGAGATGATAGAGGAATTGGTATCTAGGGAACAACTAACCATCCTTCAGGGGGCACACATCTGACAACGCCCAAAGAGGCATGTGCTGCCATAGGTATGCATCTCTTTTATATACCCTGCATATTTGCTTTTTCCTTTTTTGCAGAAAAAAAAAGAAGAGGTTCAAGATAAATACCGACGATAGAACAGATCGTAAACAGACATTGTAGTAAGAGAACATTGCATCTCACAGACTCTGTGCAGGCCGGGACGAGGCTAGCGGGACACCGGTGATAGAACATATCACAAACAGAGATTGGAGTTAGAGAATACTGCATCTCACAGACTTCGTGTAGGCCGGGACGAGGCTAGCGGGATACCGGCGATAGAACAGATCGTAAACAGAGGTTGTAGTTAGAGAATACTGCATCTCACAGACTCCGTGCAGGCCGAGACGAGGCTAGCGAGACACCAGCGATAGAACAGATCGCAAATAGAGATTGTAGTTAGAGTACTGCATCTCACAGACTCTATACAGGCAGGGACGAGGCTAGCGGGACACCAGCGATAGAACATATCGCAAACAGAGGTTGTAATTAGAGAACACTGCATCTCACAGACTCCGTGCGGGCCGGGACGAGGCTAGCGGACACCAGTGATAGAACAGATCGCAAACAGAGGTTGTAGTCAAAGAGTACTGAATCTCACAGAAACCGTGCAAGCTGAGATGAGGCCAGCGGGACAAATCAGCCACCGTGCATGCCGAGACGAGGACAGCGGGGCACACGCGATAGAACAGATCGTAACGGGATTGTGGTTAGAGGACACCGCATCTCACAGACGCCGTGCAAGCCGACTGGAGGCGAGCGGGACAATGCGATAGAAAAAGTTGCAAACGAGTCACAGTCGGATAACACTACAGCTCGACAGCAACAAATCGCAATATTCCACACGGCAAAAAGGTAAGGGCTGCCTCAGGTACGCATCTCTTTCCTGTCTCCTCTGAATTTTGGCTCATCTGGGTACTAGTGCACTAGTTTCCCAAAAATTGGGGGCAACTGTAGACGCCAGATCCTGAGACAGCGCAGATCAGAGTTACCCAATGATGATAAGATAGCTCGTCACAGGCAAAAAGGTTAAAAGTGATTATTTCTTTGTCAAAATTGCATTTTAGAGTGAAAAAATTAAAAAAAATAATAAAAAATATTTTTAAAATCAGATTTAAAAATTAGAGTTTAGAAATTGTAGTATTTTTAGTTAATTTTTAATAAAAAAAAATTTTGAACGTCGGCCGCGGCGGCGCCTACGCACGCTGCGAGGCGCTGCTGCGCGCGGAGCGCCATCGCGCAGCGTACGAGAGCGACGCGCGAGGCGTCGCTCGCCCGTCTCACCTTCCAGTGCGCGGCGCGCGCTAGCCAGCGACGGGCGTCGGTGGCCCCTTTTCTGCCGCAAAACGCCCATTTCGCCCCAAAAATCATCTTTTTCGATTTTTTTTTTCACAAAATTCAATTTTTTTTATCCCTTTTTAAGGGATTTTCATGTTTTTTTTCCATTTTTAAACTTAGATAAATTATATTATTAATTATTAATTAGTTTTTCCCTTAATTAATTTTATTTTTCAATTTTTTCTTAATATAAAAAGAAAATGATGGAAAGAGTAGGGGGGAATTTTTAGGGTTTATTTTTTAGCTTTTCTTAAGTTTTCTCTTCTTCTTCTTCAACATTTCTCTCTAAATTTTCAGATTTTCCCCCAACAAAATAATAGAAATAGAAAAATTCAATTCTTTTTCTTCTTTTTTCCAATAGAATTTCTTCTAAATGTATTTTCGATGGAATTTTGTTAATGGAAAGTTGATTTTTGAGACAAATAAAGTGATTATTTGTTCTTAAAAATTCAATTTTCATACTTTTTGTCTTTCAATAATTTTTTCACTTCAGTTTTTTAATGATTTTTATTCGAATCCCTTTTTGATAAAAAAAATAGATTTTTGAGACAAACAAAATAATTGTTTGTCCTTGAAATCTAATTCTTCATTTGATTTTATAAAAAATAAGTTTTTTTCATAAATAATTTTTTGGGACAAACAAAATAATTGTTTGTTCTTGAGAACATTTTTATCAATAAAATTCATTTTTTTGTTTTTAAAGAATTTTTTATTTTCTTTCATTATTTTCTTTGCAATTTATTTTTCGGAATAAAGTTCCAACATTTTCATGATATTCAATTCTAATCTTGCAAATCAAAAATAAGGAAATCAATCATCATTTTTACCTTCATCGAATCCGAAACTCTGAGGGTAAACATTTTGGGCCTAATCTTTTTATTCCTATTTTTATTATTTTGTTCATATTTAATTTACTAACATGTATATTTTATTATTTTCATTTATTCATTTATTCTATTGTTTTTATATGTGTCTCATTTAATATGTTTATATATTATTTTTGTTCATGTAAATATTGATTTCTTATCATTTCTAACATGTAAATATTGATTTCTTATTATTGCTAACATGTAAATAATTTATTTTTGCTTTGATTTCTCATTATTTTTAACATGTAATTAATTAATTTATTTTGATTGATTTTTTTGCCATGTAAATATTTTATGTTAATTGGGATAACATTAATTAATCATGTCACTCATTTAATTATTTTCATCATTCTTTCATTCATTGTTTTTATCATTCTTTTTCATGGTTATCGTTATATATTTATTGTTGATACATTTATCTGTTTATTTTCATTATCCGTTATTATTATTACCATGTTCATATTTTTATGTATTAATTCATTACATGTTTTATTTTATTTCAATCACATCCTTTAATTCTTTTGTCATTCATAATGCATTTTTCTCATTTATTTTGGTTTATTAATTTTTTAATTCATTTATCATTCTTTTGATGTCATCTCATTTTATTTGTTTTAATTGATTATTTATTATCTTGTGTGTTTAATTGATCTTATTGATTTAATTACTAACATTATTTTATTTGTGTTTATCTTTGTTCTAAAAACTCATTTTTTTTACTTGGGCGTTTTTTCAAGCATGCGAGGAGATCCAAAAGGCTCATTTGGGTTAAATATTTATTTGCTTTATTCGGCTTTTTTCGTTTATTCTACCATGTAATTTTCTTATAAAATTGTTTATTTTAGACACGCTAAAAAGAAAATCACAAAAATATTTTTATTAATTAACTTGGAATCTTTCCTAATAAAAATGGGACCAATGTCCCAATTTTTTCCATCCAAAATAAAAATTGTCATATCAAAATTGTTTTATAATAAATATGCATACGAGAACCAATGTCCTCCTCTTTAACAAATAGCCCATTTTATGTATGATTTGTATTTTATTTACAATGGAAGTTGTATTCCGTCTCCTAGTTTTATTGTAATTTATTTTCATGCACTTTACTTTATTTATACTTTATTTATTTATCGCTTTCCCTGAATGGACAATCTGCGCTTTAATTTAACTGCATTAAATTGAATGAGAAATGGGATGAAACGATAAATTCAAAACTCAACTATAAACATAACCAAGACATGAATAAATGGGAAGTCCCGAACCTTCTCTGATCTTTGGGCTCAACGAAGCGAGAGGGTCATCTCAATGTTCTATTGGGATGGGGCCTCCAAGACACCTCTTGTGTCCCGTAAAAGGCTCAAAATTGCACAGTTTTAGGAGCCACGAAGCGAGAGGGCCATCCTAATGTTCTATTAGGGTGGATGCCTCCAAGACACCTCTGGTTTGCCCAAGCGTGAGGCTAGAGGACCATCATATTATTAGGATGGAAGTCTCTAAGATACCTCCGGCTTGCCTATAATGAACATAGCAACGCTATGTTAGGCTCACTGAGACTAGACGACTTTTTCCAATGTTCTATTGGGTGGCGGCTCCAAGAAACCTCATTGTTATCCAAAATGGATGCACTTGTAATTTCTTACAAGTTCTTATGAACCTCATCCCAAAAACCCTAAAAGCGAGCGGTTCGGGGCGCCCCGAGGTTCGACGCGCGTCACACCCGTCCCGGCGATGATCCCCAACCCCGACGGGGATCCCCAACCCCATCAAAATTACTTAAAAAAAATAATTATAACTAAAATATAATATTCAATAATTAAATATAATTAAAATATATTTAATAATTGAAAATTTAATTTATAATATTAGGAAAATCAAAATTTTATATATATATATATATATTAATTATTCTGATATCTTATTTTTTATCTTGAAGGCTTTGCCTTTTACTTTATTCTTTTCACTTATTTATAGTAGTGGTGAGTATAGATCGGTTAATCCGTCCATGATCCCCAAAAAAATCAGTCCATTAATTATCGATTTTTGAAAATCACTAACCATTAACTAGTCCGTTACTATCGGTTAACCAGTTTATCGATTTAGAATTTTCGAATTGGTTAACCCATATTATTTCGGTTAACCACTATAATTATAAGATGTATTTATAAAAAAATTAAAATGTCCAAAATACTTAAAAATAAAAATTAGAAACCAAATATAATTCAATATAATATTCAAATTATAAATATCAACTAAAAATGTTGGGTCAATGTGCATGCATAGGATAGAAAAATGTAATAAATGAAAAAATTATAATTTATTAATTTTATTAAATATTAATTATTACTTGCAACAAATTTTTTATTTTTAAAGCAAAATATATTTAATTCGAATTGCAAGTGTTAAATGTTACCTATAAAAATATTAAAACTAACATTCCACATTTTAATTGAATATTATTTATCATATTAAATTTTAATAATTTAAATATAAAATATTTTAATTAAAAATTAAAAATTATGAAATTAATTATAATTAGGAATTAATTATATATATTAAAAAGTTTGAAAGGTAAAAAAATTTGTGTGTGGAAATAAAAGTCTATTACAGATGTAACTTTTCGTTAATATATTAATGTTATATACCTTTGCGAATATATTATTATTTTCATTATTGAAAAATTAATAAATCAAGAAACAATAACAAATACTAAATATGGACATATTGAATAATTAATAAAATAACTAAAAATTCGGTTATCGGTTCGGTTAACCGGTCAAATGAGCTAAAATCATTAACCAGTCCATTAATATCGATTTTTTCAAAATACTAACCATTAATCGGTCTATTACAATCGGTTAACCAGTTCATCGGTTCGGTTTCAGATCGATTTATCGTTAACCGCATCAACCGATTTTTTTTACTCACCCCTAATTTATAGCAAGTACTTGGATCCCTCTCTTTTTCTTGTTATAAAGAAGTGAAAAGAATGGCTTACAAGGCAAAAAATATATTTTAGGAGTTGAGAGAAATGAAAATGCATATAATGATAAAATTTTATAATGAATAATTTTCGGGGTCGGGGAACCTGCGGGGCGGATACCCCGCCTCGAAATCAACTTCAGGGATTTTTTTATCCCCGTCCCTATTCCCGCGGGGGAAAAAGACGGGGATTCCCCGCCCCGTTTGGGTCGGGTCCCCACCGGAGCCAAGTATTCCCCGCCCCGTGATCATCCCTATTCATTTATATATAGTACTAGTTTTCGTATACGTGCGCTCCACTTGACAGACGATTTTAATTAATTTTTATATTTTTATTTTTATTTTTTAAAATAGTTAACTAAGATTGATATGTCATGCTCTAAAATTAATAATGTTTTTATTATGTATAATTTATTTAAATTAAATAGTAACTAATTATATATTATGAAAAAAAATATAAAATAAAATAGTTTGATAAAATAAATTACTTTATTTTAATAATAATGATTTAATTTTTTTAATATTTTTCCTTATGAAGATTGAAAAGAGAATTGGTATGAATTTCAAATTATTAAAAATGAATTTATATAATAAAATAAATATTCATAATTGTTGTTAATATCATGACGAGATTGTAATAATGTTCATTGTTGTATTTACTATTTAAGTTATACCTAATACACCCCATTACGACTTACAAAATTATAATAAAATAATAAAATATTTAATAAATAATTATTCTATTTATTGAGAAAAATATACATGTACCTACAAATGACGTAGTATATGTTAACTTTTAGACATAATTAGATTGACAATATTATCATAACTACATTTGATTTCAATTGCAATTGGCCAATTTTTTGTTAAAAAATAAAAAAATAATAATTAAATTAAACAATACAAATTGAAAATATAATCATAAATATTAAAATACATAATAAAAAATAGATTTTATTTTCAATACCTAAAAATAATAATAAAAAAAGATTTTATTTGTAAAAATATCAATATTGATATTTGATATAATTGCATATAATTATGAAATGTTAAGGCTATACTTATTATTTTTCAATTTAACAAATTGTTGCTAAAATTATCAGTAAAATTATTAGTGTAAACAATATTAATGTAAGATTATCAAATTATTACTAATTTATGTATCTTTGGAAGTCATGTGTGATAAACAATTGAAGGGAAATATAAACGATATATATAGGAGATAATATTAAATAATGGTACCTATCTCTTGTAGCGCAGAAAATATTGCGGAAGCGTCTATAAAGATCGCGTTTATTTTGGTCACTGGTCTGGCTTTTATCCATGTTCGGGATAACAACAGCTATTTTACAATCTAAAAGTTCCTGAAAAATTAAGAGAAAAAACGAGTGTGAGTGTGAAAGAACAATCTTGTGTGCGTTTACATTTTCTCGTTACCAAAATTTGAGATCTGCCATCTATTTATAGAGATCCTAAAACTAGAGACCTATCTTTATTATAACTCAAACTCTTTCTGAGATAAGATTTGGTAATTTCATTCAGATTGAATTATTTAATTTTATCTGAATTGAAACTTTATCCAAATTAGAGTCATGGGCGCACCAAACTTTATCATCTCTCACTCGCACATGACGGAACGAATTCCAGTCATAATCTTCAGTTATACAGGCAAATAGATTGTGTGACCAGCATACCTCGAGAGCACTAATGTTATACACTTGTTAGGGATACATAACGTCTCTAAAAATGAAATCCTCTTTTTCATGTATGCACTGTTTTAACTCATGATCTCATAAAATAATATTTGTGTTCACTATTATGTCTCTACTTATAAAAACTATAATAGGCATATCGATGAATAGGACTGTTCAGATTTTGGGTCAAAACGACCAACCCGACCGAGTCAACCTGACCAAACCAAAAAAATACGGTTTGGTGGTTTTTCAGTTGAGTTGGGTTATATTTTTACTCTAAGTCTCGGGTTGTATCGGGTTATGGGGGGTAATTGGTCGGTTATTTGCTAAACCGACCATTTTCTTCTTCATTCTCAATCTCGCTCTCTCTCTCTCTCGCTTTTGCTCTGGCTCTCCCTCTCGGTCTCACACACTCTCTCTCTCAATCTTGCTCTCACTCTCTCATCTAGATCTCGCTCGTCTTTACCTCAATCTCACTCTCCCTGTCTTGCTCTCGATCTCACTTTCTCTCTGTCTCAATCTTACTCTCGCTCTCTCATCTCGATCTTGCTGTTCTTTGCCCCAATCTCGTTCTCTCAGTCTTGCGCTCGATATCACTTTCTCTCTATCTCAATCTTGCTCTCGCTCTCTCTATATCGATCTCGCTCTCCCTCACTCGATTTTATGCCATCAACAAGGTATGTGTTTGAGGTAATTTCAGATCTGTGTGTTATTATCCCTAATTTCTACAGCCATTTTCGTTTTGTTGTTTTTTTGCCATTTTCAGCTGATTTTGGTTGAAGCTTCTCGAGATTTCATATTATTTAACTTTGTGTGCTTCTGAAGAAGAAATCCAGTCTCATTGTGTTAGTAAGTTTTCTTATTTAGCTTTATTATTTCTTTGCTTTAGTAATTTGTTTATATTAGTGTTTAGTGTTCATATGTTCATTCCTTGTAATAAAAAAGAAATACTTGAATTTACCAAATTTATTAAATTTATACACCTTTCAATCATTCCAGATCTATGTGTTTTCTTATTTATCTTTATTATTTCTTTGCTTTCGTAATTTGTGTGTTTGCCATTTAACATTTTTGAAGGTTTAAGTGGGTTTTTAAGTTAGGTTGGTTATATGCCAATTGTCATCCCCTAATCAATTCAAACAGTTTCTGGGTTCAATTTGCATTTGTGTGATGGCTTGTTCTACTTGGAGTCTCTTCTTGGCTTGTTATTCTTCCAGCTTTATTAAACTTGACCAATTTGACTCCTCTTCGTACTTAGTTTGTTCTTTTATTAATTAATTAACTAGATATATATATATATATATATATATATATATATATATATATATATATATATATATATATATAGGATAGTGTGATTGAGTTGTTGAACACAACTTCTTGTACACGTTTTTCTTTGGCAATTATAAGAAGTTAGGATATTAAAGAAAGTGACAAAATTATGAAAGTTGAGTTACTTTTCATCTATTTTGTGCTAGCAACCACAGAGTTATGGATGGGTATTGAGGGATATAAATATGATCTTAGAAGGAGTAATTTTCCTTAGGATTTTATAGTTAGCTATATGAATAATAAATGTGTGTGATTATGTTTGTTATTTTTTAAGGTTGGAATGATTTTCCTATGCTTTTTTACTAAATTTTGTTAACTTGTGCAAGGTAGTCTTCTTATGCTGCTGTTCTTACTTTTTGTTTCTAAAAAATTCAATTAACCTCCACATGCTTATATAATTTATAACCTGAAATCATATTTGTTATAGATTTGATGGATAAAAGTAACCCAACCTCATCAATAGATGTTGAAAATGAAGATTCCAGGTGTAAAAGCATTTCTTGTCCTCTTCGCCCTATTCTTAGGAAAAAAAGTAATAAATTGGGTTCTAGAAAAACTTCTGCTATATGGGATCATTTTAGGTTGATAGAGTGTGAAGATAAAACTAGGGTAGTTTGTATATATTGTGAGAAATCGTATGCTTCTGAATCCAAGATCCATGGAACTAGTACTCTATGGGCTCATTTAAACAACCAATGTAAGGAGTATCCTTATAAAGTAGTTAAGGTATCACAAAAGGGTTCTAGTTTTAGTTTTGGGTGTCGAACTGAAAGCCCTAGAATGAAAGGTTTCGATATGGAGGAACTTAGAAAGGAGCTTGCTAGGTATGTCATATTGGATGAAGTTCCTTTTAGAGCTGCTGAGAAGAAGGCATTTAGGAATTATGCCTATGCTTTGAAACCTAGGTTTGTGGTTCCATCTCGCATTACTATAGCAAGAGATTGCTTGAAAGTTTATGAGGAGGAGAAAATAAAGTTAAAAAGTGTTTTAAAATCTTAACATTTATGTTTCACAACGGACTGTTGGACATCTATTCAAAACTTAAATTATATGTGTTTAACAGCTCATTAGATAGATAGGGAATGGAACTTGCACAAAAGGATTTTGAACTTTTGTCAAGTGCATAACCATAAGGGAGAGACAATTGGAAAGACAGTTGAGACTTATTTGCTAGATTGGGGAATAGATAGGATTTTCACACTAATAGTTGATAATGCAAGTTCCAACCATGGTGCTATTAGATAATTGAAGAGAGAGACTAAAGAGTGGAGAGGCACTATTTTAGGACATGAGTTCTTTCATGTGAGATGTTGTGCTCATATATTGAATCTTGTGGTGAAAGATGCACTACAAGAAAATGATAAATTAGCGACGGAAATTTAGCGACGGAGTCATTTCCGTCGCTAAATAGCGACGGAGATTAACCTCCGTCGCTATTTAGCGACGGAATTTAATTTCCGTCGGTAAATAGCGACGGACAATAAAATCCGTCGCTAAAAATGGCGCCAACATTTCCCACCAAAATTGCCGACCGATATTTGCGACGGTTTTTATAAACCGTCGCTATTTTCTTTTCCGTCACTGAAAAAAATAAAAAAAAAACTTAATTGTATTTTTAACGACGGAATAAAAATCCGTCGCTAAAATAGCGACGGAGTAAAAAAACCGTCGCTAAAATTAGCGACGGTTTGAATATTTCGTCGCTATTTTTAGCGATGGAATATGCTTTCCGTCGTTAAAGATAAAAAAATTTAATTTCCCTCTCTTTTTAGCGACGGAATATGCTTTCCGTCGCTAAAGATAAAAAATTTCCATTCCCTCTCTTTTTTTAGCGACAAAAGATGCTTTCCGTCGCTAAAGTTAAATTAAATTTAATTTCCCTCTTTTTTCTCTCTCTCTCTCTCTCTCTCTCTCTTCTCTCTCTTTCTCTCTTCTCCCTCTCCTCGCGCCGTCTCTCCTCCCTCTGCCCAGCCGCCGCCGATCGGCGCACCCTCCCTCCCCTCCCTCCCTCTTTTCCCGCTCCTCCTTCCCTTCTCTCTTTCTCTCTCTCTCTCTCTCTTTCTCTCTCCTCCCTCTCCTCTCCCCGTTTCTGCCCTCTGCCCAGTCGCTGCCGACCACCGCCCCTCCCCCTCCTTCCGGCGCCGATCGGCCTCCCCTCCCTCCCCTCCCTCCCTCTTTTCCCGCTCCTCCTTCCCTTCTCTCTCTCTCTCTCTCTCTCTCCTCCCTCTCCTCTCCCCGTTTCTGCCCTCTGCCCAGTCGCCGCCGACCACCTCTCCTCCTCCTCCGGCGCCAGGTACAGATCTGCCTCTCTCTTTTATTTATTATTATTATTATTATTATTATTATTGTTGTTGTTGTTGTTAATTGGGTATAATAAGAATTATTATTATTATTAATATTATTATTATTTTATTTATGTTATATGAATATTGGTAAATTTTAATTATTGTTTAAATTTATATTTCTTAAAACTTTATTGTTATTAAATTTATTAATAGAATTTTTCATATTATAATTATTATTGTTAATTAGTGTTAATTTTAGTTATTATTATTATTCAACATATTATTATTATTAAATTATTATTATTATTATTCAACATGTTATTATTATTATGTTAATTTGTATTGTTATTATTATTATTTATTTATAATTTGTATTGTTATTATTATTATTTATTTATGTTATTTGTATTGTTATTATTATTATTTATTTATAATTTGTATTGTTATTATTATTATTTATTTATGTTAATTGTATTGTTATTATTATTATTTATTTATAATTTGTATTGTTATTATTATTATTTATTTATGTTAATTGTATTGTTATTATTAATTTTTTTTTTAATTTGTAAAATTTCCCGACGGAAATTTAATTTCCGTCGGGAAATTTGCCGACGGAAATTGATTTTCCCGACGGAAAAAATTTCCGTCGGTAAATTTACCGACGGAAATTTGTTTTCCGTCGGTAAAATTACCGACGAAAATTGAATTTCCGTCGGTAAATTTCCCGACGGAATTTTTTCCGTCGGGAAATTTGCCTACGACTAAATTGCCGACGGAATGAATTTCCGTCGGCAATTTAGTTTTCCGACGGAAATTTCTTATTTTCCATCGGGAAATGCTATTTTTCTTGTAGTGATGGTTTAGATCAACTTGATCAATCAATTGTCAAAATTAGAAATGTCATAAGGTATGTGAGGTCTTCTCCATCTAGGTCCTATACTTTTAAGATGCGTGCGGAGAAAGTTAAGATAGAAAATAAAGGTCTCCTATGTCTTGACATAGAAATTAGGTGGAATTCTACCTACAAAATGTTAGAAGTGGCAAAAAAGTTTGAGAAGGCTTTTGCTAGGCTAGTAGAGGAAGACCCACATTATGTTTCTTATTTTGACAAAAAGAATAACACAGGTCCTCCTATTAGAGAAGATTGGGATACTGCTAGAGTGTTTGTCAAGTTTTTGAGACTTTTTTATATTGTGACATTGCGATTTTCGGGTTCATTGTATGTGACATCAAATTCTTTTTTCCATGAGCTTATGGCATTGATAGATAGGTTAGGTATATTGATGGGAAGTGGGGAAAATCTCTTGAACTCTATGGCTGTACAAATGAAAAAAAAATTAAAAAAATATTGGGAAAATGATTCAAATATGAATTTCTTATTATTTGTTGCAATTATCTTAGATCCTTGGTACAAAATGGAATATGTGAGATATTGTTTTGGTCAAGTGTACGATGAGTCAAAGGGTATAGAGATACGGGATAAAGTCTATGATGCATTTGTTAAATTATATGCCTATTATTTGACAAGTGATTCAACTAATATCATTGTGCCTAATACTTGTATTTCAAGTAGTCAGCTTTCAGATGATATGAATTTAGATGATGCTGAAGAGGATCAAGCCATTAGTTTTCAGTATAAGTATTCTAGGCATAGAAAACAAAAAGAAAATTTAGAGAGCAATTCAGAGGTTGTAAAGTATTTGGCTGAAACTTGTGAAGAAATTCATGAAAAAATTGATATTCTAGGATAGTGGAAGATTAATGCCTCTAGGTATCCCTGTCTTTCTCAATTAGCCAGAGATGTCCTAGCTATTCCTGTGTCAACGGTCGCTTCAGAATCAGCATTTAGTATTAGAGGCAGGATAGTGGATCCTTTTAGAAGTGCATTGTCACCTTTAATGGTAGAAGCACTTGTATGCTGTCAAAATTGGTTGGACTCAGCTCCAATTGATCTTCGAGAAGCTATGGACAATGTAGAAACATATGAAGAGGTCGAATCATGTACTGTTTATTTTTAAGTTATGGTTTTTAATTTTTATATCATAGTTTTAAGTGCAATCAAGTTTTCTAATTCATTTTGTTTGACAGATTTTCCAAATTTGCGGGCACTTTCAATTCAAGAGTGATGGTGCATATGTAAGTATGTATATATATGTGTTGTTATGTGTGCTTCATGTTTGAGGATGAGTATGTTTTCTGCTTTTGCCCTCCTCTTTGCATATATAAGTGTTGATTGTAAATGAAATTAAAGCAAAAAATTCGTATAGTTGTCTTCACTGAAGACTCTTCAGTTTAAGAAAGGGTCTGTTCTATTGTAATTAGTTTTGAAAATACATTTCTGGGTTGTTTTTCCTCAACAAAATGCAACTTCAAATTTTCTTTTTCTCCTAATTTATTCACTTTTTGTGGTAGCTTGCTTGCTTCTTGTTAGTTATGCCTTGTAAATGGTTGGCAGATTAATGGCCATTAGTAACGAAGATGCAGATGACGACAATGATGATGAGGAACAGGATGATTAGTAGGATGGCATTTTCGGTTGGAATTCCTTTGTTCATTGGCTTGCTGTTCTTTCCATTCTTTTACTATCTGAAGGTTTGGGTTGAAGATTGATGTGCCTACATGAGTGCCTTTTATAATTTTATTCTTTTTCTTGATGGGATTGAAATTTTGAAATGGCATAGTAACATTTCTGTGTGTGAAATTTTGGTTTGTAATAGTGGATTGTATTAAAGTAAATATATTGAAAAAAAAAAGAAGAAAATTTGCAGTTTTTTTAATATAAAAAGCAATTTATAATTTAATATAATTATTATTTTGTTTATTATTTTATTTATAATAAATTTAAAGCGTTAGAGTTTTGAAAAAAAAATCAGTTAAATATAGTATTTAATTTACTTTAAACCGTCTTTAAACCACTTTAAATCGTCCCAAACCGTCAAAATATTTAATGGGTTGGGTTGGTTTTTAATAAAAAAAACATACATTTCATACATATTGGGTTGGGCTGGGTTTGTTTCATTTTTGAACCAACCCAACCCATGAACAGCCCTACCGATGAACCACGAACTAATTGAACGTGATCAAAAAGCCATCTTCTCCTCTTACTATATGCCATCCATCATGATTCAGCTCATTTTTCTATCTAGGTTTGCCTGGCACAAATTATTCCATGACCCTTGGAGACTAACTAAACTAGTCACACTGAACCATATTTCAAGGATAAATTAAAGGTTCTAAGAGTCAAAATTTAAATAGGGTCTCACAGTAAAAAAAGTTGAGATCAATTTTAAATTTCTATCGCGTTGGTCACTTAAACACACACGATATAAAACATATGTTATGGTGTTCTTTCCTTCCCTTAAAAGAGTGCATGTCTTACATTTAAAAAATGTATATATAAAACACTATATAGAAGTGTAAGGTTTCAATCAATCAAAGCATCCGACTTTAGTCCTGTAACACCCTTATCACTTTCATACACTACATATGTCACATTGTTTTAACGATTACTATAATTGCCTAGTTACTGTCTAATCAATACTTATGGCAAATGCGGTAAATTTTTTTTTCCTTTTCTTTTCAACTTATTCTTTCATTTATCCTTGTAAAACTTTCATGTCACTAACATGTCACATTCAATCTAGACCAATCATCACATTTAATGTATCACATTATTCAGTAACAATCTATCATGTACTTCCCGCTTCTCTTTCCCTCTCCCCTTCCTCCTCCGCTCGTGCCCCCCTCCTCCTCCCCGCGCGCCGCCCCTCCCCCCTCCTCCTCCGCGCTCGCCTGGCTCCTTCCGCGTGCGCTGCACCTCCTCCTCTGCTGGATCTACAAGTTAGTTTCTTTTTCTTTTTTTTTTAATTTATTTTTTCCATTTATTTTTTTTAGTTTACTATTTGTAATTTCAGAAATCTAGATTTCCATGATTTTGATCTAATTTTTGGGTGGATTGCAAATTTGAATTTTTGTGAGTAGTTATATCTAGGTATCAAATGTTATTCAAAAATTAGGATGCTCTTGTGTATAGTGGATGCGATTTCATTGGTTTCAAATTTTGGGTTTATGCTTTCGTGTACATATGATACCTAGAATGGGAGGAACAACGTAACTGTGGATAACCTTGTTCATGTAATTACACTAAAAGGCTGAGGTAAATTGAACTCTTTTTAATCTTATTTTTGCCTACTTATGTAACTAGTGGAAAAATTATTTTTGCTTTTCTTGCATCTGCAATTTGATTTTATCTGTGTAACTTTGTTGCAGTGATCTGATTTCCATTGTGCCTGTCCATGTGTTTTCTTCTTTTCTAAAATTTTTGGCAGTAATCAATGTATTACATGCATTTTTTTGTTGATCTATTATATAACATGAAATGCTAGCCTTTTAGATTCCCTTTTTATGCTCCTCTTCTTGATATGGACATGGAGAATGTAGATTTAATATTGTGCAACTTAATTCAAAATGAGGTTATCAATACAAGATTTGAGGTTTTGTCTAAATATAATGGCGTTAGAGGAAATAAACTCATGGAAATTATCATATGCTCATTGAATTGCAAATAGAAACTTTAGTCGTTTGAAAGGAATATAAAATTATGATGAGCTTGCATATATAAAGTTTTAGTCTTCTTGTTCTTTTGGTAAGGTTGTTATTTCTAATTCTTCATCAAATGCTAGCAAATTATTAATGGAATCAAATTTTTCTTTTTGTGGATAAAAATTAGAAATAGATATGTATTATTATTTTTTTTAGAAAATTCATTTTATGCTGGTTTCCCTAGGTAATATTTTCCTTTTTCTTCTTAGGGCTATTGTAGATTATCTACTACAAGTTTAGCTTTACCTCAAGTTTAAGTGCTATTGTAGGTAATATTTTCCTTTTTCAGCACTGTCACTTGTAAGTGATATTGATTAACAGTAGACTTTCTAATTTTTTTGTTGTACTCTTTTTTATGGTGATCCCTTTCAAAGCATTGACTCCACGTAGTGATTTTCTTATTTGGGCTTTGCTTATTTTCTCATAAAATAACCTGCTTTGAGAAAATGCTTTTCCCAGCATTTTCTTTTGTGTAAAACATTTTGTAGGAAAATGACTTTTATTTGTTGTTTGGTTAGAATACAAAAGGTTATTTGGAAATAATCATTTAATTTGTGAAGGTTTGCATGATAAATGCATATGTGAATTTAAATTAGATAGCAAACTAATGGAATATGAGAAATGGAATTTTTTTTTATTATTTTTTTACATTAACGACAGAATACTGACGGAAAATTCCGTCGGTAAAAATAAAAAAAAATCGAAATTTTTCGATGGAAGAGAAATTTTCGTCGGGAAATTTGCTGACGGAATATTAAATTTCGTCGGTAATTTGCCGACAGAAATTCATATTTCGTCGGTAAATTTACCGACGGAATTGAATTAATTCCGTCGGCAATTTAATTTCTCGACGGAAAATCCTGACTTTTCGTCGGAAATTACCGTCAGGAAACCCGAATTTTTTTGTAGTGTTTATTGACTAGTCCTATAAGTTCTTACTAAAATTTTGGCAAAGTTTCCCCTAAATTTTGAACAAACTTCCTGTACACAAAGTTAAAAAGAACACTTCTATATCATTTTTTTACTGGCATCCAACAACAATTCAAACTACTAACACAATTTTGCCTTTCCCATCCACCTTTATTCAATCAGCATTGTATAAATTATCAACAAGCAGGGGCATAGGGACATTATATTGAGTGGGGTCAATTAACCCCACTCAATTTTAAAAAAAAATTAAAATACCCTTGATAATTTTTTTTTTCAAAATTAACCCATTAAATGACCCCATTAACAATTGATCCCATTAAAAATTGACCCCACTAATATATTTAAATATTTTCATTAAAAATTACTCGCAATAAAATTTATATTTTACAACAACACTAATAGAAATAAATTTTGGGACAATTGATAGTAAAGTGTGTAATTGAATTATATATATATATATATATATATATATATATATATATATATATATATATAAAAGAAAAACCAAATAAAAGAAAAGAAAAAAAAAAAGAAAATGCCAAAACATTCCTTGTACCGTTGCACAGTAAAAACAAAAGAATTAAAGAAGGTAAAACGTCAAGGTCAAAGCACTAAATGTAAAAGAAAAAATATAAAAGAAATAAAAAAATGTCATAGCACATAAATGAAAAAAAATAGAAAAGAATGTGAAACGCCAACAGAACAATAGCTAGCAATACTGCAAAACAAAAGTAATGTTTTAAGGCCAACAATAAAAACAAAAGAGAAGAGAAGGACAACAGCCAACAGCTAGAAGGGAAAATCGCCAAAATTAAAAGAGGAGCAAAATTTGATTACAAATTTCACTTCAATTTTATAAAGGTACACAATAATATAATTTTTCTTTCCTTTTATTATAGTTTTGTTCTTGAAGGTCAATGTATGAAAATCTTAATTGTTTGTAATTCTTTGAGTCAATTGAGTCTTGTGAGTTAGTTTATATAAATTATAATTTAATTTATAAAAGTAGATGAGCAATTTAATTTTATTGTAGTGTGATATTGTGTAAATAGGATTAGGTTCAATTTTAATTGGAGTTGGGTTCAAAATTTTCAATATATGAAATATGTAGGATTGTAAATTTGTAGTTAAAATTGACATTTTTTTTAAAACAATTATGGATAAATTTGTGATTAAGAGAAAATCACCCTTTGAGTAACCAGTTGAACAAGAAATTGACAATAAAGATCAAGCAAGCTGTTTAAGAAAAGCTAGCCATGAGATTAATTTAGATAATTTTCCTATTGATCCTGGATTAAGAATTAAAATATCAGAATATCATCCTAATGATCGAGATAAAATAAAAAGAGCATATCTTCAAAAAGGACCTTGTCAACCACAGAACCATAATTTTAAACAACAAAATATTGAGAATATTTTTTGTCGTTTTAATCCTAACTGGTACAAGGAATATTCTAATTGGTTGGAGTATAGTATACAAAATGATACAACATTTTGTTTATGTTGTTATCTTTTTAGAATTGAGATTGGGAAGCAAGGAGGAGGTGATTCATTTATTACAGATGGTTTCAATGCTTGGAATAAAAAAGAGAGGTTAGATATTCATGTGGGAGGTCCTAATAGTGCTCATAATGTAGCTTAGAGAAAATGTGAAGCACTAATGAAACAAGACAAAAATATATAAGTTATTTTCAATAGACATGCAGATCAAGTAAAAAAGAAATATAGAACTCAGTTAACTGCTTCGATTGATTACATTTGGTTTCTTTTGCGACAAGGGCTTCCTTTTCGTGGTCATGATGAATCTTATGGTTCAAAACAAGAAGGTAATTTCAATGAACTTCTAAAGTTTTTAGCTAAGCACAATAAAAGTATTGATGATATTGTTCGTGAAAATGCTCCAAATAATCTAAGTTAACATCTACTACTATTCAATATGAGATTATAAATGCTTGTGCTATTAAAACTATTGATGCCATTATTAAGGATTTAGGTGATGATATATTTGCAATTTTGGTTGAAGAATCTCGTGATGTATCGGTGAAAGAACAAATTATTGTTGTTTTGCGTTATGTTGATAATAAGGGTGATGTGGTTGAAAGATTTCTTAGTATTGTTCATGTTCATGATACTAGTGCTTCATCTCTTAGAATTTTGATCAAGTCGTTATTCGATAAGTACAGTTTAAGTATGTCACAATTAAGAGGGCAAGGTTATGATGGGGCTAGTAACATGAGAGGAGAATTCAATGGATTAAAGAGTTTGACTATGAGAGAAAGTGAATCTGCTTATTATGTTCATTGTTTTGTTCATCAACTCCAATTAACACTTGTCGCAGTTGCAAAAAATGATATCAATATTGCATTTCTTTTTAATTTGTTGGCTACTTTATTGAATGTTGTTGGAGCATCATGTAAAAGTCGAGTTCTTTTGAGAGAAAGTCAAACTGCTAAAGTTTTTGAAGCATTGAGAAATGGTGAATTGGCAAGTGGTCAAGGATTAAATCAAGAAACTAGTCTTAAACGAGCAGGTGACACACGTTGGAGTTCTCATTATGGTACAATCTTGAATTGAATAAGTACGCTTGCATTTGTAGTAAAGATACTTGATAACATTGTTGAGGATGGGACTAACTCTGAACAAAGAGCCGAAGCTTGTGCTTTATTAGAAAAAATACAATTTTTTGATTTTGTATTCAATTTGCACTTAATGAAAGGGATTTTAGGAATTACACATGAGTTATCACAAGCTTTGCAAAGAAAAGATCAAGATATTGTTAATGCTATGCAATTAGTTGCAATATAAAAAAAAAAGGCTACAGAGGATGAGGGATGATGGTTGGGATTCTTTGTTGAATGAGGTTTGTCTTTTCCGTGAAACACATAATGTCTTTATTTCTAATATGGGTGACTTGTTTCAAGTGAAAGGGCAGTCACGACGTAGAATTCGACAAGTCACAAATTTGCATCATTATCAAGTGGATTTGCTCTATGCTATCATTGATTTGTAACATCAGGAGCTTAACAATCATTTTACTGAGAAGAATACTGAGTTGCTTTTATGTGTGGCTTGTTTAAGTCCAAATAATGCATTTTCCTCTTTTGACAAAAAAAATTGATTCGACTGGCTCAATTTTATCCTTGTGATTTTTCACCGGTACAACTTATTTCACTTGATAATTAGCTTGAAACTTATATTACTGGCATACTATGCAATGATGATTTTTTGATGTTGGAAGGAATCAACAATGTTGCTCAGTTGTTAGTTAAGACAGAAAAAAAATTTGGTATATCCTTTAGTTTATTTGCTTGACAAATTAGCTCTGATATTACCAGTCGCGATAGCAACTATTGAAAGGGCATTTTCTGCTATGAATGTAGTGAAAAGTCATCTACAAAATCAAATGAGAGATCAGTTATTGAATGATTGTTTAGTTACTTATATTGAAAATGATGTATTTAAAAGTATTGACAATGAAATAATTATTCAATACTTTCAAAATATGAACTCATAGAGAACAGCTGTAATATTATCACTATTGTTATATATATATATATATATATATATATATATATATATATATATATATATATATATATGTATGTATGTATGTATGTATATATTTGAAGAACTATTGTTATATATAGTATTATCATATTAATAAGTATTAATAAGTTTTTTTTATGTGAATAAATTTTTTTTATTGGAGATAAATTTTTAACCCTACTGAATCCAATTCTTGGTTATGCCACTGTTAACAGGTTATATATATTGTAATAAGAGAACTCTTAAGTAAAACAGTAATGTATTTTATTACTTACAAGTTTTTGTGCATGCTCCCGATGGGACATCGATTTTCCAGTATGCAGGCATGAACTGACTCCATCAGGTCCTCCCCATCTATTATTAGAATTTTGCTTTTAAATGGAAAGTGCCTCGGGGGTCATCCAGTACTGTTGCCAGTGTGCCCATATATCTTCAGTTATGTAACGGGGTCGTACATCATCATTGTGTAACTCGCACACTAAGTTTTTATAACGTGCTCGAGCACGAGTCTCCCATACACGATACATGATGTGATCAAATTTCTCATCCCAATAAAATTGTTTCTTATGAAAAATGAAACAGAAAAACATATTGTACGTATAGACAACAATTTGTTATGTAATTACTATTATCATAATTTATTACCTTAAATTCTTCAAAATAAAAATTCTTTATTTCTTGGGACACCTTTTTTCAGATATAACCATCGTAATCTATTTTGTTCTTGAATGTCGTCGTCATTGAGCGTGAGCACTTTCTTGAAGGATTCAAACTAATATACAACAATTTTCACAAAGTCACTAAACGTAATCTCTATCATTAAAATCAAAACAAACTTAAATTGTAATCACTTACTCCTTAGCTGTAATAGTGATATAAATTCTTCCATCAACTCCAACTAAGCCAGACATAGGTTGTTTTGCTGCTTCTGTTTTCGAAAACTGAGATGGCATACCTTCAGTGTTTGCCATTGGAGTAGATCTAGTAGTCTGCGTGGTAGAAGGGATGGTCGGTGATGTCTGTGCCGGAGTGCTAGAAGGGATGCTTGGTGATACAACAGCTGGAGTGCTAGTATTGAACACAGGTGACGCATCAGTGGATGGGGTTGATTCCTCACCAATAGTCTTATCCCGTGGCAACTTGAGTCGTGGTGGAATCATATTACTCTTCTGTCTTTTATGCATTTTTTTAAACCTGACATTAAAAATAAATTTATCCGATTATTATTTAAAAATAATCTGAATAATAATAACAATAATGATGCGGATGAGTTGGCTCTCCAGTATTTGGAGCAGGCCAACCGGTTTTTCAGCCGTAATTTTTGCTATAGGTTTCCGGTTGTTTATTATAATATATTTTCGAAAAATTCATTTTGAGCCAGTCATATTTTACGGAGGATAACCCCCCGTAACAGCCATTTCGGGCCTTAAAAATTAACATTTAGTCTTTCATTTTTTCATTTAAAATTTTAGGAGCATTTTCGTAATTTTATTAATATCTTTCAAATAAATTGTTTGTTACCCTACTTTCGCTGCGTCAATTTTAGGGAGTTTTGGAATTTTAAATTAAAATGCATACTTTTGCTGCGTCAATAATAAAATTTCATAAAATTATTCATATTATTATTTTATAAAATTAGGTAACATTGTTAAACAATAATAATACTAATAATAATTAACATAACTATTTAGGGATAATAATAAAAATTCATATTATTATTAACATTATTATTTAATAATAATGACAATAATTAGCATAACTATTTAATAATAATAATAATAATAATAATAATAATAATATTTCAGATTATTATTAAATAATAATAATAATTAAAATAAATATTTAATAATAATAATAATAATAATAATAATAATAATAATAAAATTTTAAAAAAAAACATAAAAAACGTAAAACACACTTACCTCCCAGCAGGGAGTACCACGACAAGTAAGAGAAGCGCCGACAGTAGGAGGCAAAGCCGAGGAGCAGCGGCGGCACGACAGTGAGGCAGAGATCCACGGCAAGCAAATCGGCGAGCAGATTGGAGAAGGGAGATAGGGGGAAAGGGAGGAAAGGGAAGGAGAGAAATCGGGGGGAAAGGGAGGAAATGGGGGAGGGGAGAACGGTGCCGGGGGAGGGGGGAGGGCATATCGGCGTCAGGGTGGGAGGGGCAAGGTGAGATCAGCGGCGGGAAAGAGTCACGCCGGAGCTACCGCGCTGGAGAGAGGAGAGAGGAGAGAGAAAAGGGGGAGGAGAGAGAATCTTTATATAAAACATTTAGCGACGAAATTAATTTTTTTGTCGCTAAATATAGCGACGAAATAAATTTCTGTCGCTAAAATAAAATAATAATTTTTTTGAAAACTTTTAGCGACGCAACATTTAATCCGTCGCTATATTTAGCGACGGATTAATTTATCTATCACTATATTTAGCGGCGAAAACATTTTTCGTCGCTAAATTAATTTCAAATATTTTCATTTTTTTTGGCGACGAAAAAAATCCCGTCTCTATATATAGCGACGGAGAATAATTTTCGTCGCTAAATTAAATTAATAATTTTTTCATAAATTTTTACCGATGGCATTTATATTCCGTCACTAAATTCCATCCTTTGGCACCATATTTAGCAACGAAAAAAATTTCTGTCGCTGATTTCCATCACTAAATTTGGTGCGAATTTGTCGCGCCATTTTCGGTTACGGAAAAATTTTTCCATCACTATTTAGCGACGAAAAATTTTTTTCGTCGCTATTTCAATTCCATCTCCATTTAGCGACAAAAAAATTTCCGTTGCTAAATTTCCGTCGTAAATTTAATATTTTCTTGTAGTGTCTATCAAAGCTCTTAAATAGCTCATTAGTTGTCTAACTAGTAATTGAGCCGTAAATTTTTGGATAATATGTTTGATATCCATCCAAGAATATTAATGGATTTTTGTAACTATATATTTATAGAGATAAATGTTACTATTCCTTATTTATGTAAAGAAATCAAACTATTTGTAAGGAAAGACATCAATGTGTAATGTTTATGAATTAAGGTGGATGTATTTATGACTTTGTGGGTTTATCCATTTACATTAATATTTTGAGGAGTATGAAAAATCACTACAAGAAAATCATTAATTAGCAACGGACATTTAGCGATGGAAAATTTTTCGTCGCTAAATACCGACAGAAATTCAAGTCCGTCACTATTTGGCGACAGAAATTCCATTCCATCGCTAGCGACGGAAAAAATATATCCGTCCCTAAAAAAGGAGGGAAATAGTCCCTCCATTTTTAGTGACGGATTAATTAAGCCGTTGCTAAATATGGAGCCAAAAAAAATCGGATTTATTTGCTACGAAAATTGGCGATCGAATTTTATTTCCGTCGCTAAAATTTAGCAATCGAAATTAATTTCCACAGCTAAATAGCGACGGAAATTAACTTCCGTCGCAAAAAAAATTATTAAAATTTAGCGACGGAAATTAAATTCCATCGCTAAAAAAAATTAATTAAAATTTTTAATAAATTTTTGCGACGGATTAAATTTCCGTCGCTAAAAATTTTATATATAAAAATATTGCAGCCCATTTTCCCCCTCCCTCTTTCTTCCCCCTGCCGCCCTCGCCCTCGCCTTCTCTCCCCCAGCGAGATCTCGCCCTCACCCTCCCCCCCGGCGGTCGCCCTCTGCCCCATCTGCCCCCGCCACTAGCCACCCTCCGCCCCTCTCTCTCCCCCGCAGCCAGCCGCCTTCACCCCTCTCTCTCTCTTTCTCTCTCTTAGTCTTCACACCAGATTTGCCCTCGCCCCCCACCAACGCCCTCGTCGCTTCCCGCCGGTGCTCAGGCGCCCAGCCGCCGATCTCCTCTCCTGCTGCTCCCTTACCCCGCCGCTGCTCCCTCACTCTACGGTTTCGTATATCTTGCTTTTTTTTCATTTGTTATTATTATTATTATTATTGACTGTGAATTTTCATTTATTATTATTATTATGATATAAGTAGTTGTGTATGTATGTTTTTATTTTTAATTATTTCTTGCATATGCAGTTTGATTTTATCTGTGTAACTTTGCTGCACTGATCTGATTTCCATTGTGCTTGTTTGTGTGTTTTCTTCTTTTCTAAAATTTTTGGCAGTAATCAATGTATTAACTGCATTTTTTTGTTGATCTATTATATAACATGAAATGCCAGCCTTTTTGATTCCCCTTTGATGCTCCTCTTCTTGATATGGACATGGAGAATGTAGATTTAATATTGTGTAATTTAATTCAAAATGAGGTTATCAACATAGGATTTGAGGTTTTGTCTAAATATAATGGTGTTAGAGGAAATAAACTCATGGAAATTATCATATGCTCATTGAATTGCAAATAAAAACTTTAGTCGCTCGAAAGGAATATAAACTTATGATGAGCTTGCATATACAAAGTTTTAGTCTTCTTGTTCTTTTGGCAAGGTTGTTATTTCTAATTCTTCATCAAAGGCTAGCAAATTATTAATGGAATCAAAATTTTCTTTTTGTGGATAAAAATTAGAAATAGATATGTATTTATTATTTTTTTTAGAAAATTAATTTTATGCTGGTTTCCCTAGGTAATATTTTCCTTTTTCTTCTTAGGGCTATTGTAGATTATCTACTACAAGTTCAGCTTTACCTCAAGTTTCAAGTGCAACTTGTCAAAGTAGTGCACATTCCAAAAGTGATCAAGACTCAATCCTTAATTCAGTCAAGAGTTCTCAGAGTGATGTAGCAAATTCTAGATCTTCTAACGGCAGAGTTATGCTCATAGATGGCACATCAGTCATTTACAAAGGTTACTATAAGCTCTTAGGTACGCTATGTTGCTTGTTCAACGCTTTGAATGTATATGAAATGATTCTGCTCATGCTGAACTTAATTTGATATCTTGCTGTTATGTTCTTCTGACTATTGAAATGTATCCAGGTGGGTTAATTTCACTCACGGTCACTCAACTTATTACTTATTGCGCAAAAGTAACCGACTTTTTTTTTCTTACTTAAATGTCACTGAACTTTTAACATTTTTTCAAAAAAGTCAATTTAACCGGAATCCGGCGAGGACCCTTGCCGGATTGATGACATGGCATGCCATATCAGAAACTACATGTCATTTAACAATATCTACAACAAATGCTACATCTAAATCAATTTCACTCACGGTCACTAAACTTATAATTTATCGCGCAAAAATAACCAATTTTCTTTTTTTTTTAACTTAAATGTTACTGAACTTCTAATATTTTTGCAAAAAAGTCATATATTTACTATTCGTTGCCATGTGTCATATGCCATGTCATCAATCCGGTAAGGGTTCTCACCGGATTCCGGTCAACATGACTTTTTTGCAAAAATGTTAGAAGTTCAGTGACATTTAAGTAAGAAAAAAAAGTCGGTTATTTTTGTGCGATAAGTGATAAGTTGAGTGACCATGAGTAAAATTAACCCGTATCCAGGTTCGTAGGGCTGTTTTACCTTGTCTATTCATCTACAGTTTCCATGTCCAGAATTGAATGAGGCCGTTCTTTGATTGTTAGGCTTGGTGCATTTGGATTTTTCTAATTAGCTAACTTTAGAAGTTTTGCATCATATAATGGCATTACATGACATATTAAATATCTTAGGTTTCTTCTGGTAGCTAGCTAGTTAATCAAAAAAGTTAGAAAAGTCTATTTTAAGTATTAATAATAATTACTAGGTTTTCAAATTAATGACATATTAGGACATCAAGCACTAGTCACTAGATAATTAGATCAGTGTTTATGGTTTTCATATGACCTTTTGGATTGTTTTGCATTATTAGCTTCTATTACATTACAGTTGCCATTTATGCAGTCTTTTTCAGATTATATGAAGATTGATGTACTTGTAACTCATGTACTTTGGCTGGTCTTTCCTTCTTTTCTTGTGGCTGAGAGCAGCAAAGTTGCACCATGGTCATCTGTCTCATGCTGATGGAAATGGAGATTGGGTTTTAACCATATTTTCAGCACTGTCACTTGTAAGTGATATTGATTAACAGTAGACTTTCTATTTTTTTTGTTTTACTCTTTTTTATGGTGATCCCTCTTAAAGCATTGACTCCACGTAGTAATTTTCTTATTTGGGCTTTATTTATTTTCCCATAAAATAACCTGCTTTGAGAAAATGCTTTTCCCAGCATTTTCTTTTTTTTTTAAAACATTTTTCTAGGAAAATGACTTTTATTTGTTGTTTGGTTAGAATACAAAAGGTTATTTGGAAATAATCATTTGATTTTTGCAGTGCATTATAAAAGATCAAATTTCTTTCAATAAAGAAGACTATTAAAATGGTTATTCTCATTGGAACTTTATATTTTTATTTTACAGTTGAATGTATGAAAAAAAGAAAAAACTCTTAGACTTTTTTACTGATGGCTGGTGGTTGCTGATTCTGTTCACTAGTATCTGTCATTAGCTAGAGATCAGCGCTGGATGCTGGGTTAATAGGCTGTAGCCTATAGTTTGAATACTAGCTATTATATACTGGAATATTTTTCTTTTTTAAGTTGGTAATTTTTTGAAAAATGACATAGCTTTTGATCAAGATTGTATATTCTGTTGGCTCATGTTTCTGTGCACATCAAATGCTTGAATAAATGATTTTAAAAATAGATGCATGAATTGATTTGTGAAGGTTTGCATGTTAAATGCATATGGGAATTTAAATTAAATAGTAAACTAGTGGAATATAAGAAATAGAAATTTTTTTATTAGCTTTTTTAAATTAGCGACGGAATACTGATGGAAAATTCTGCCGTTAAAAATAAAAAAAAATTCAAAATTTTTCGTCGGAATAAAAATTTATGTCGGGAAATTACTGACGAAATATTAAATTCCGTCGGTAATTTGCCGATAGAATTTAACTTCAGTCGGCAATTTTGCCGACGAAAAATTCATATTCCGTCGGCAAATTTACCGACGGAATAAATTTTCGTCAGCAATTTTGCCTGTGGACACAGTGCTGACGGAATTCAGTTCTGTCGGTAATTTAATTTTTCGACAGAAAATCCTGACTTTTCGTTGGGAATTTCCGTCGGGAATGATTTTCTTGTAGTGAATAATGAGTACACATTGGATGCAAATGATGTTGAGATATATGATTGATTTTATAGAAGTTAAATTTTTAAATGTGTAACAGGGAAATATAGACCTATATAGGAAAAGTTCTGTCTGATTTTCTATAAAAAAAAAAAAATTATGGCTAGTGTAAATTTATATAAATTAAAAGTATAAAGTAAAGGTTGAATTTCGTATATGGTTCTAGGAATAATAAGTTGCATAGCATTCAGTATCCGGTCCCTTATTGGATCAAATATGAGGTGTTACATTTAGTGACCTTGAGCTTAAGTTTAGGTGGTCTTAAACCTAGAACAATTGGAATTGATAAGGAGAATAGTTGTTATATTTTGTGTAATTGTCAAATGACCCTTGATAATAAGGGCAATTATTTAAAATGTTTTATAAGCATATGGGGCAGGGTAATATGCATTGACATTTACATGAAACATTCATTTGTATAAATTGCATGCGTAAAACTTTTCACATTCATTGCATCATCATTGAATACTCAAGAAAAATCAATTTTTATTCATATGCTCCATTTGAAAGGGAGTTGATAAGATAAACATTGAGTGTACTTGAGTCTATAATGGAAATAGTTATGCCATGTATTAAAAGAGAAGATTGTATGATTTTAGAGCAAATCCACTATTTTCTATCCAATATGGAATAAAGCATGGACCTCGACTCTCGCAGCAGAGTTTCGAAGGAAAGTTGAGGAGTAATATCTCATCAAATGAAGAATTCCACACCACAATTGAGGATATTCCCATAGTTAAGAGATAAGAGTTGTTGAAAGTTTAAAAAAAGTATGCAAGTTGAAGGAAATGTTGAACCAAAAGGAACATTCATTAAGTTCTAATATTTCACTTGGTAAGAGGGCTGAAACCTTCCAAAGGCAATTGATATTCTTAAGAATAAAATAGATTCACTGCAACCAATGCATCTATAGTCCACAGCTAACCTATGTGGGAAAGATGTGGTAACAACCATGGAGGTGTTTGCTAGGAATTGCTTGGTACTTTCCCGAATGTGGAACTATTGATCATAGGTATAAAAACAGCCCAAATCAAGAAATTAGTACTACTTAAAGAAGCAAAAGTTTGAATTTAATTGAATTAGAATTAAAGAATGATCAAATATATGAATAGAACAGAGGATATTTTTAACGACAATGGCTAGTTCGAATATGATAGAAAGTAAGGTGTATGTATTAATGACTAGGAATGATCAAATATGTCGAAGTATATATGATGAACTTTATCTTTTAGAACAAAACTAGATGTAGTAGGGAATGTAACAAGCATGTAAATATGAACGAATAGATGTGTGTATGATATGCTTGAAGAAGAACAATATTTGAAAATGGGATAATAAATGGGGTGTGTATGTTGATGGACTCCATGATTGGGATGCAGTGTTGAGTAGGGATTTATGCACCCTAAGGTATTATCCTCGGGTATAATTATATTGCTTGTGGAAATAAAGGAATCTTGTAGAATTATTATATGGACTACAAAGGAATAAATGGCTGTGAAAGAGTATATACTATTTGTAATTAAGGACCAGTTGAACAAATGAATGGAGATAGGTTCATTAAAAGATTGATCACAACATTACTATTGCCAGCTTAGATTGAAAAGGTTGTTGGGGTACAACCCAAGTCCCATATTGAAAAATAAAGGAAAAAACACATTGAATATAAAATGTTTACCTAACTCCATTAATATAAGGTCTTTTGGGAGGAACCCAAAATAAATCCGTGCGGGTTTGGCCCAAAACGAATAATATCATACTAATGTGGACTAATGTAGAGTTAAATGATATTTGGCAGTCCTAACAAGTGGTATCAGAGCCATAGTTTGAAAACGGTTCGGAATAGTGAATTGCGTTGTGTGGGAGGTTCCTGGTACGACCTCTCGATTGGAAATTCGTGTTTGGTGTCTTGTGTCGAAAGTCTTCCTGATATTGTGGTGGTCAGGCGGCGTGTTCCGTTGGTTGATAACGGCGGTACAAGATAATTTGACGAATCAAATGGATTATTACTCGAGTGGAGGACATAAGCCGTGTGATCCTTGGTTTGAGGGGATGATTGTTGGAGTATAACCCAAGTCCCACATTGGAAAATTAAAGAAGAAACAGCCTGAATATAAAATATTCACCTAACTCCATTAGTATGAGGCATTTTGGGAGGAACCCAAAAACAAATCCGTGCTGGCTTGGAACAAAACGGACAATATCATACTAATATAGACTAATGTGGAGTTAAGTGATATTTGGCAGTCCGAACACAGATTAGTATAACTAGATTGTTTCCAGAATATATTATGGACTTTACGGATCCTTGATGATGCCATTAGGCTCATTGATGCCCTAGAGGTTTGTATGGATCATGTGAACAGTATAGTTTCTCCATGACTGAGTTGGGTGGTAGCAACCTTAAGTAAGGATATATTACTGTATTCTAAAACGCAAGAAGAGTATGGTAGGTGCTCATAGAATAAATTACGGCATTTTCAGAGTAAATAATTTCGAGATCAGTTGTACATAGTAGAGAATTACAAGAATGGTTGTGAAGTTTTAGGTGATGTTGAGTAGAATGTCCAACTTCATATAGCCAGAAACATATATAGACTTTACTTAATATAGAAGTACTTAACACGAAAGGCTCGGTTGTGTGCTTATGCTTCTTTGCAACCTAATAAGCTTCATAGAAAGTATTACCCAACCAATGACTTGGACATTATCAACCATAATCCTTGTTTTGGAAATACAACGACACTATATGGGAAGAAACCATAATGTCACGTTACTATTCAAATCCATTTAGTAACTAATCTGTCTTATTCCATCTTATTAGTATCAGATAGAATATGGTACCTAAAAAAATTCTACCCGCTGTCATCCCTATATGTAAAGAATACGTGTCACTACATAGATGTTAAAAATTGATACAAATCATCATTTTATGCTCAAATTGATCGATTTCAAAAGATGTAAAAAAAAAAAGAAAAAAATAGAAAAGAAAATGTACATATATATACCACTAGATGTTATTACGCTTTGATAAAAAAAAAAAGGTCCTTGTATAGTTACTAAAGTGCCATAATAAGTGAGCCATTTCAAGCCATTTTCAAATCACATTGAGAATATAACACTATATTTGGATGATTGTATTGTATATTTTCGTAATGCATGGTATGATAATGCATTTAATGTTGCTGTATGCTTTTATAATATATTATTGATGCCATGTTTGTAATCTTTTAACTGTGTAATAATATATAATAAAAAGAACAATTTGCCAAATTATTCTTGTTCATAAATATCAATTTATCAAAATATTAATTTTATTAATAATTTAAAAATACCTTCTTATTTTCTTTTATTATTCATTAATTGTGCTTTATAAATTTATTTTTATAATTAAGTATTTGATATTTATAAAATAAATTAATTAATGTTAGATATAATAAACTTAAATTAGTATAAGGCCCATAAAAGTATTACTATATTGTTAAAGTTAAACATATATACCATAAAATCATTCCATAAAAATATAACTGACGTCTATAAGGGTGTGCAAAAAAACCGATGGACTCAGTTAACCGAAAAAAAAAATCGAAATCGAACCGATGGACTGGTTAACCGATTGTAATGGACTGGTTAATGGTTAGTGTTTTGAAAAAATCGATATTAATAGACTGGTTAATGGTTTTTGACTCATGTGACTGGTTATTCGAATTGATGGAAAATATGTAAATAAATAAAGGAAACGTACTTGTTTGTAGCGCGGTAATCACGTTGCGGAAGTGGTACAAGGATCTTCCTTTATTGGTCACCGGTCTGGCTTTTACCCACTCGGGATAATAGCGGCTAGATCACAATCTAGAAGTCCCTGAAAGATTAACACAAAATAATCGTGAGTGGGAACGAGCAGCCTTGCGGCGTATAAGTTTTCTCGTTACCAAATTATGAGGACCTCACCTCTATTTATAGAGGTCCTAAAGGCTAGAGTCTTAACCCCAGTCTAACTCAGAATCCTTTCTGAGATAGGATTTGGTAATTTAATTTAGATTAAATAACTCAATTTAATCTGGATAGGAACTCAATCCTATATAGAGTCATGGGCGTATCATAACTCTATCATCTCCCACTCGCACATGACGGAACACATTCCATATATATAATCTTCAGTTATACAGACTAATAGATTGTGTGACCAGCATACCTCGAGAGCACATTTGCTATACACCTGTTAGGGATATATAGCTTCTCGAAAGGGCGATTCTTTTATTTCACGTATGCCTAACCCTAGACCACCTTCTCACAATCACCGTTTTAACTCGTGATCTCATAGAACGTCATTCGTGTTCACTATTATGTTTCAACTCATAGAAACAATAATAGACATGTCGGTGAACCACGAATTCTTATGAATGTGATCAAAAGGTTATCTTCCCCTCTTACTATATGCCATCCATCATGATTCAACTCGCTTTTCTAGTTAGATCCGCCAGGCCTAAATTTTTCCCAGACCTCTTGGAGACTAACCAAGCTAGCCACATTAAACCATACTTCAGGGATAAGTTAAGGGTTCTAAGGGTCGATATATTAACAGGGTCTCACAATAGGGAAAGTTGAGATCAATTGTATTAAATTCCCATCACTTTGGTCACTTAAGCACACACGGTATAAAACATGTGTTATGGTGTTCTTTCCTTCCCTTAAAGGAGCGCATGTCTCACATTTTAAACAATGTGCATATAAAACACCATACAGAAGCGTAAGGTTGAGATGCACCGTAGCACCCAACTTTAGTTCGCTTACTTAAGAACTACTTCTGGCTTTTAAGACAGAACATGGTAGTTACACATAACTAACCATCGGATCCCTTACGATCCTTATTTTGGATCTCAATCCAAAGCATACAACTTTATGTATGACTTTATCTTGCACCTTAACAAGACATATCTTGTAATTTCTACAAGACGACACTTTCATTTTGAACAGGCTCTCGAGCATACTCATTTGTTCAAAATTCGCCTCATCTTAGTCTTTGCCAACTCATTGACAAAACCAAGGTAAACACCCTTGTGAGTGGGCTACTTCTCTGTCTGACATGCTCAAACTCAAACAATTAACAGTAAATGTTCACATGTTAAACATTCACACTCATGTATTGCCAACAATGAACTTTATTATTATTCATAAATAATAATGTTAAGGGATTACACAAATAAAGTCAGTACACATTAAATTCTACGCAAACCCTGAATTCTAATGTGTCTCTCAAACACATCTCTAGTTACAGGTTTAGTTAACGGATCTGCTATCATATCATGCGTAGATATGTACTGTAAGTTCACATCTCCCCGTGCAACTACATTTCTAATATAATGATACTTAATGTCGATATGCTTAGTCCTACTATGAAATTTCGGATCTTTTGTGTAAGCTATCGATGATTGACTGTCGCTAAAGACTGTCACTTGTCCCTCCGAGGTAGTTACTCTTAAATGGTCCATCAACCGTTTTAGCCAAACTGCCTCTTGTACTGCAGCTGCGGAAGCTACGAATTCAGCTTCCATCGTTGATAAGGCTACACAGGTTTGTTTCTTGCAACTCCATGAGATGGCACCCTTGCCAAGCAAGAATATGAAACCTGAAGTGGATTTCCTCTCGTCCACATCTCCAGCCCAATCAGCATCAGTGTATCCTCTCAATTGCAGATCCTTGCCTTCATAACAGAGAGAATAATCTGCTGTACCTTTGAGGTATCTAAGTATCCTCTTTACTGCTTTCCAATGTGCTTCGCCTGGGTTAGATTGATATCTACTCGCCATGCCCACTGCATAGCAAATGTCCGGTCTCGTACACAACATAGCATACATGAGACTACCCACGGCACTGGCATAAGGAACATCTCTCATACGCTCCACTTCATCCGGCGTTTTAGGACACATCTCTTTGCTAAGAAACTGATTCTTGGCAATGGGGCAGGATATGGGTTTGCAGTTTTGCATATTGAATCGTTCAAGGACTTTGTTGATATATGTCTCTTGGGAAAGGGACAACAACCTTCTTGAACGATCTCTTGAAATCTTAACTCCAAGAATATAATCTGCATTACCCATATCCTTCATTTCAAAGTTAGACGATAACCAATCTTTGATTTGATTTACGTACGCTTTGTCATTTCCAGCTATTAGTATGTCGTCTACATACAATGTCAAAATGACAAAGTTATTTTTAGAGCTTTTATTATACACGCAATGGTCTTCATCAATCATGTTGAACCCATTCGACATGATCGTATCATGAAATCTCAAATACCATTGTCGCGAAGACTGTTTCAGGCCATAGATTGATCTTTTCAATCGGCAAACCTTATGTTCGCTGCCTTTTTCGATGAAACCTACAGGTTGTTCCATGTAGATTTCTTCATTTAGTTCTCCATTGAGAAAAGCAGTCTTTACATCCATTTGATGTAGCTCAAGGTCTAAACTCGCCACTATGGCAAGAATTAACCTTATAGACGTAAATCTCACAACAGGGGAGAAAGTCTCCTCATAGTCAATCCCTTCCTGCTGTGTAAACCCCTTAGCAACTAGCCGAGCTTTGTATCTTTCGATACTTCCATCAGCTTTTCGCTTAACCTTGAGAATCCATTTGTTCCCAATCGGTTTGCGTCCTTCTGGTAGATCAACCAGTTCCCAAACATGGTTTGACCTCATCGATGCTATTTCTTCTTCCATTGCATTGATCCATTTTTCTTTAGCTGGGCATGAGAAGGCCTCTTTTATATTTTTAGGCTCTTCATCATCTTGTGGGGTAATCAAAAGGGCTTCGTTCAAGCCTTCGATCTCAAATCGTCGGCGAGGAACACTTATCCTTTTAGATTTACGCAGTTCCGAATCTTGATAAACATGTCTCATATATTCATCATAATTCGGAATACTCCCACTGGGACCATGTTCCATACTCCCACTGGAGTCAGGAATGCTCCCACTCAAATCAGGGTCTCGAACATCCGGATCATGTAGAGGAGGAAGATCTTGACCTTCTTCCTCTAATTCCCTCCCACTCGGATGGAGCGATCCTGCTGGTTCATCTTCCTGAGTTTCATAGAAAGTGAAATCTTGATTCACTTCGCCCAACTTTGGAAACTCATTTTCCAAGAATATGACATCTCGTGATTCAAATTCAGTCACAGAACCATTCTCTTGCTCACCCATGAATACGTATCCTTTTGATACTTCAGAATATCTTACAAAGATACTCTTTTTACCTCTTGGTCCCAATTTACCAAATTTACTTGAGGTATCATGGACGTAAGCAGCACAACCCCAAGGTCGTAGATGGCTTAGGTCAGGTTGTCGACCAGTCCACAACTCGTAAGGTGTGGATGCGACTGATTTTGAGGGCACTCGGTTTAGAACATATGTGGCAGTAAGTAAAGCATCTCCCCAATAGGAGATGGGCAAATTTGCTTCTGCCATCATAGATCTAACCATATCAAGGAGAGTCCTATATCTCCTTTCCGCAACACCATTTTGTTGTGGAGTTCTGGGAATGGACAACTGATGTTCAATCCCTTTTTCATCACATAAAGCTTTAAATTCATCTGAAAGATATTCCCGACCTCGGTCAGTTCTTAAAGCTTTTATCTTTTTATCTAATTGATTCTCAACTAAGTTCATAAAAGTTTTGAAGCAACTCAATGCTTCTGACTTGTGAGAAATCAAATAGACATGACCATACCTTGTATAGTCATCTATAAATGTGATGAAGTAGTAGGCCCCATGCCTTGCCCTCACATTCATTGGACCACAAACGTCAGAATGAATTAACTGTAATGGAAATTCAGCTCTAGTTCCTTTTCCGAACGGTTTTCTCACTAGTTTCCCTTTTAGACAATGCTCACAAGTAGGTAATTCGACCTCATTCAAATCACCTAGTAAACCAACTTTGGCTAACCGACTCATTCGATTTTGCCCAATATGGTTTAATCTAGCATGCCACAGTTTCACATGACTTTCATTATTATGTGAAGTAGAAGAGATTAAAGAAAAACTATTATTATTCATAAAGTTAGGATCGATATCCAAAACAATGAAATTGTTCGAAATAAAACCAGAACCATAATAGACATCATTCAAACATAAGTTCACACTGTCATCTTTAAAGTGTAAATCAAAACCAAGTTTTAATAACACTAGAACATAAACTAAATTCCTACGAATATCTGGAGCATAAAGTACATCATGTAGGAGTAAGGTTCGGCCTTTGCGTAAGACTAATCTACACGCGCCAATCCCTCGAACCGGCACTCTTGGGTCGTTTCCCACATACACATATTTTGCTCCATATGGTATTCGTCGGAACTCTACAAAGGCATCTCGATCCTTTGCTACATGGTCCGTTGCTCCTGAATCAACCACCCACAAAGGATGAAATTCAGTTAGAAATACAGAACTAGATACACAAATTTCACTCACTCTTGAGTTAGAATAGTGTACCTGATTGGGCACAGTGCAGTCTCTTGCATAGTGTCCTTTCTGCTGGCAGTTAAAACATTTCACTTTTGAAATGTTTATCTTTTTCTTGCCTTTGGACCTTTTAGAATTCTGCTCCTTTTTCTGCCTTTTGTTTCTCTTGGCAGGTTCCTTATCCCGACCCTTAAAGCTCTTTCTTTTGTTCTGGTTGGAACTCATTCCACCAGAACGGGACTGCGCCACATGCACTTCAGCATTGACCTTAATCGATGCCAATCTGTCATCTTCAAGCTCCAAGTGACGTGCGACATCCTCAAATGTCTTCACACTATCCATATGAGTCAGTTGCATTTTCATATGCTCCCAACTCTTGGGTAAGGAACGGATGACAGCTTGCACTTGCTGCTTGTCGGTCAACTTATGACCATATTCACTAAGCTCACTCATCATATTTTCCATCTCCCTGAGATGTTTTCGCATTGTATGATCAGCTTTCTTCTGATAAGTATCAAACTTGATCATCAAAGATCGGAGCTTAGTTAGAGTCACTCCTCCAAACTTCTCCCGCAAAGCGATCCACAGATCCATTGCGTTCTGATACTTGCGAAATTGCTTAGTTATATCATCCTCCATAGCACTCAAGAGAATGATACGAGCAGTGGAATTCTTTTTCTTCCAAGCCAGATATACATCTCGGTCCCGCCTATGCTGGGCCGTGTTGCCATCCTCGGGTTCAGCCATAACCGAACTCAAGGTTTCAAGACCCTCTTGCTCCTCTAGCACATACTGGATCTTCATGCTCCAGATTTCATAATTGTCGCCATTTAATTTCAAGTCTTTGTTTAATTCAGCGATAATAGATTTGGAAGCAGATGCCATTTGTATCCTCTGATTCAAATGGAACAAAGTTGCACGTTATAAGTGGGAGATTAGGCAATACATGAAAATTTACTATACACCTGAAATAATAACCTAATAAAGTTTTCTATTAGACTTAAATTTGAAAAGTATACTTAGAGTACCAATTACCTTATAAGTTCCAATGTCCAACTTTATAGGTTAAGATTTCATGCATAGTAAATTAGAATTATTGGATTACTAAGTTCTTAAACTTATGAGAGATATCTTATTGGTTTTATTTTATTAAGTCTCTACTTAATAAACATGCAAATATTTTACTTATAAAATATTGCAGGGCAATTAACATTTTAAAATAAACACATTTATTAAAAAAAAATTAAAAGCCATAAAGAATAAACTCATTCATTCAACCAATAAATAAATCCAATCATTCTCAAATAAGACACACATGTCAAATAATAATAATAATAATAGGAAACATAAATCCTATAAAAACCAAACGCTAACTATAATTGACACTCATGTCAACTAATCTAGAAAACTAGATCTCCTCAAGACCTTTACTGACACTGGGACTGATTCTTTGACCAACTTCATCAATTCATAAGGGAACTCATAAGTTCGCTGATGAAGCCATGGACGATACACTTCACGTCCGCTTCTCAATTTCATCACAGATGGAATGTTGCTTCTCAACACTCCTCTTTTGGCAACTCTAGCCAAAAAATGGATGATAGATTTCTTATAAACTCTATCTCCTATGTACCAAGTAGTTTCCAAAAGCTCTCTTAGGACTAGATGATATGCAAAAGAATTAACCAACGCTTTGATTTTATCTCTGTCATCCCTTCCTAAGCTTAAGCCTCCAATCCAAATGCACTCCTGCATTTGTTCATGCATAGTCAATATATGACGCACTATAGCATCAATATCATCAGCTCGAATGTTCCTCCGCATTCTCATTTTGCTTAGTGAACGCACTCTTGCATTTCTTAAAGCAATCCCATGCGGGGTTTTAGGAATCATAGGTGTCCTTATCATCATTTCTGAAACACATTACAGAAATTTTAAATGGTTAATACACTCATGTATAAACTCATATGATTGAAACACATTCCAATCAATAAATAAGGACAAAAAAAAAACATATAAAAATTTTTTCAAAATATTTTAAAAATAGAAAACTCATTTTCCATAATTATTTTATAATATTTATTTCAAAAAATAAACAAAAATATTTTATGGTCATCGAAAAATTTTAAAAACTAGACCAATAAATCAGAAATATTTTGAAAAATATTTTCGCAAAAAAATAGAGCTGATTTGGAGGCCGGAGAAGCTCCCACGCGCCGACGAGAGGGAGGGGGACGCGCTCACGCGCCCCCACGCGCCACACGCGCGTCTTCAACTGGTCGGACACGTGTCAACACCACAGTGTGATACGTGTTCAACCATTACTGGTCCACGTGTTGCCCACGTGGCAACATGTGGACACGTGTCAGCCACGTGGCATGACACGTGGCGGACTCTGATTGGTACACGTGGGTCCCCC
Source organism: Excoecaria cochinchinensis (assembly GCA_947683425.1). NCBI lineage: Eukaryota > Viridiplantae > Streptophyta > Magnoliopsida > Malpighiales > Euphorbiaceae > Excoecaria > Excoecaria cochinchinensis. The sequence goes on from CANTUQ010000069.1 coordinate 5,055,690, forward strand.
TGACACGTCATCATGACACGTGGCAAGCCCCAGCTCTGCCACGTGTCGACCCCTTATTGGTCCACCTGGCGCCACGTGGCACCGGGTGGACACGTCGGAGCCACGTGGCATGACCTCAGTCTGCCACGTGGCTCTGACCTATTGGGCCACGTGTCGATGACGCGCCACGTCATCGACACATGTTTGCGTGCGTGTGGGCCACTGCCCACGCGCACGCGCCCAACGTATGGTGGCGCGTGCAAGCCACGCGCCACCTTCCCGGCCTCTTTTGGACTCCGAATTTCGGCCGGCCTGGGGTTTTCGGGGTCTGTGAATACAGTGGAATGGTCAAAAATAAAAATTCCAATTTTTAGACCAGCGTTTCGAATATTCAATTTTATCCCTCGAGTTTCGGTGTACACATACACGGAATTGAGCCAAAATATACACACATATATATTTTTCACACAAAAAACAAATTTTTGTTGCGTTTCATGCTTCCTAAATCTATAAATTTTACTCATAAAATTTTAGATTGATTTTAAAGCCGCATGCCAGGACGCAATAAAACGATGGCTCTGATACCAATGATGAAAAATAAGTAAATAAATAAAGGAAACGTACTTGTTTGTAGCGCGGTAATCACGTTGCGGAAGCGGTACAAGGATCTTTCTTTATTGGTCACCGGTCTGGCTTTTACCCACTCGGGATAATAGCGGCTAGATCACAATCTAGAAGTCCCTGAAAGATTAACACAAAATAATCGTGAGTGGGAACGAGCAGCCTTGCGGTGTATAAGTTTTCTCGTTACCAAATTATGAGGACCTCACCTCTATTTATGGAGGTCCTAAAGACTAGAGTCTTAACCCCAGTCTAACTCAGAATCCTTTCTGAGATAGGATTTGGTAATTTAATTTAGATTAAATAACTCAATTTAATCTGGATAGGAACTCAATCCTATATAGAGTCATGGGCGTATCATAACTCTCAAAACCGAATTTTTAGTTAATTTATTAATTTATTAATAATTTATAACAATTTATCCTAATTAAAGGTGATCATGTACTTTTTTTTCATTATACTAATTAACTATTTTAAAGTTTTTAATTTTTTTTAATTAATTATTAGTAAGTATAACAATTTATCTAATTAAAAATTATTATGGACCGGTTAATATATTTATTTATTAAATATTAATTTTAAAAAACAAATTTGCTTATATCCACCAAATATTTTTATTTTAACAACAATAATGTTATATTATAGTGAAAAATTTTTAATTTTTAAGTATTTTGAACATTTAAATTTTATTTATGAATATATTTATAATTATAGCGGTTAACCGAAAAATATTGGGTAACCGATCCGAAAATCCGAAACCGATAGACTGGTTAACCGATGATAATGGACTAATTAATGGACTGAAATTTCAAAAAATCGATATTAATGGACTGAAACTTATGAACCGGTTAACCGACCATACTCATCCCTAGACGTCTACACCTTTGAGATCTGGCCAACATTAGAAAAGGGTGGAGAAGAAGAATGTAGGTTTAACTTTTCTATGTCCATACTATATATAAATATGAAAACTTTTTTAGACTAAATTAACTTTTCAATATTTTAATATTAAACTTAGCTAACCTTTTTCATTAGTAAGTCAAACATTATAGTTAAAATTACGAAAAATGTAGGCCTAATAAAGTAACAAGAAATAAACTAATTATTTTATCTTGTTTTCGTATTGAAATAATAATACTATGCATCCTTTTATTTAAATTTTATTAATTCTTTTTGAAGTAATCTAATTGTTAATTTTTTTTTAAAAATCTAATATATTATTTTATCAAAATATCTGTAATTTTATGAACATGTGAAAAATAATTACAGTTAACTAAATTTACTGTTATACCTGTCAACACCTGACCCAAACCCAATAAGCTACCAAAACCCACCCAACAAAAACTAACTCAAACCCAACCCAAATAAAAAAAATTACCCATCTAAACCCATCAAAAAAATTACCCACTTAAAATCAACCCGTTTGGGTCATTATCCCTACACCCAACGGGTCTAAAAACTGCACCTAAGCAGCGATTGTCTTGCCATCTAGATGGCTAAAACTGCCATGGAAGCTCACCCTGCCATGAAATGTCATCATTGGAGGCAAAAGGAGTAGGAAGCAGAGCACGGCGAGGCCTAATGGGAGCAAAATAGTTTGAAATTTCAGTAGAGCTAAACTGTGAAGATGAATATGAAGCAAAATATGAGGTAGCTAGAGTGGTAGTGTGCCTCCGTCGACTGCGGTGGTTAGAGGGTGGTGTGGAGCGGCCAGAGGTGATTTCAATGGAGGAACCTTCAGCCATTAACGGAAGTATTTGATAATTTTGTGGGGAGAATGTTTGAAAAAACAAGTGACGAACGTATGAGTTGTAAAAGGTGAATTCAACAAGATTGGATTAAGTTAGTGATCTTTTATCAGCCCGCCATTTCTGTAGTGATGAATTCGAAGCTTAGTTAATTAAGATCGGCACAAACTAATTAGCTAATTCAACCGTTAGTTCAATTAATATAATATTAAACTTTGGTTAATTTCTGCTTTCTAGTACGTTATTGACAATAACTTGTAAATAACGGCTGGGAAATGATTTTGCGTATTAATAATATCTATTATTATTACAGTTGAGTATGCGTCTCAAAATCACATTGAAAAATATATTAAATTTTCAAATTCAAATCAAAATGTAGAGTAATCATCATTTAAAGTAAAAAAAAATATATTAGTATATTATTTACTATTAATTTGTATATCTAATACTTTTTAATATTGTCAACTTAATTTTTTTAGTATTTCGTTACTGAAAATTATTTTTTTAATTTTTTAGTATTTCGTTATTGGAAATTATTTTTTGATAAAAAAATAGATCAAATTGATCGATTCACGTTTCAGCCTATTTAGGCCTTTACCGACTCATTTGGAGCACTCAACCCATTTGGGTCAAAATGGATCGATCCAAATCCACTCAACCCATTTGGGTAATTGACCCATTTACGACCCAACTAATTTTTACTCATCTATGACCCGCCTATTTATAACCCAACCCAAATCCGTCCAATCCGCTCATTTGCCACCTATATTTGCTGTAGAGAAATAATGTGTATATTATTAATATTATTAGTTGGCACATGGAATAGATAGGGTGAATTTAGGTAGAGTAAAGACAAGTTAAGCCATTAGCTGGTCGAGTTATAAACGTGACAAATTTTTTACGAATTATGAATGATTGAGTTGGATTTGATAACATTTTTTTTAATCTTTTTAAATAATAAAAAAAAGTATGTATGTATAACACACAAAAATAATATTTTTTTGTGTTTATATTATATAAACAAATTATAAAATTACAAATAATATAAATAAGTTACAAGCAGGTCATAACGGATTAGACCATAAGAGATACATGATGGATCAAGTTGTATCAAATCACTTTTTTTTTAGTCAAACGAATTAGGTTATAAATAGGCTATTAGCAGATCAAATCAGATTGTGGATACATTTTTATACGTGGATTGAATCGAATTCATGGATCATACGTCTATATCATTATTGTTAATTATTATTAAAATAAAATAATAATGTTTCTACTTAAATTTTGATGTAATTTTATAAAATATATTAGTGTTTCATTTTTTTTGCCATTAAAATTAAATTTTGAGATGGTTAGAAATTAGAAAATGGTACTAATTTTTTATTGGATTATGAATCAGAATAGTCAATTTTCATAATAATCTTAGTATTTAAGTGCAAAGTAGTATGTCACTTGACAAGAAGTGAGTTAGTGAAATAATGTAAAGATTTTTAATCAATTTTAAAATATAACATAGTTAGATTCAAAGGTTTCAGTATTAAATTAGGCATGAGAAATATTAATTAATTAATAAAATTATAGAATTTTGATTTCAATAAACTTTTCTTCACCAGAATGCAAAAAAATGGACTTACTTGTTTTTTATATAAAGTAGTTTGCTCATTATTATATTTTAACATTTTGTTTTTCTTTGTGGTTGTTTTAGAGGGGAGAAAGTTATAAGTAGTAACTAATGTAATTTATAGATAATTAGCTTTTTGCTCAAAGCATTAGATATAGATTAAATTTTATTTATGCACTCAGTAAAGAGATTCACATATCTTCTTGTTTCTAATTTGTTTTAAGGTTTTTAAAATTATTTTACAATTTTCTTCTATTGATGATCTCCATCCATTTATTCGACAACAATCAATTGAATATTATTCTATAGCAAAGGGAATAAAAAAAATATTGAAAATTATTTTGGTTAACAATGAGGTGATTTTATTTTATATTATTTATTTATCTTCTTTTAAATATTTGTTAAAATTATAATAATTGGTCATTTTAGACACAAAATTACTACAACAAATAAAAATCTATCTATATCTTACAAAAACAAACTACATACATCAATACTATACTACATGTCTGGATATGATATATAATAAAAAAAAAAATTGATATAAAAAAATCTTTCAATAAAAAAAATCATCACCTGCAATGCACGTGCACGAAAATTGGTAACTATATATATATATATATATTATGTAGCACAGATCCTTCAATAGCTGAAGCGTTGAGTGTAAGAAAGGCGTTGAGTTGGATCAAGCAGAGGAAGTTAGCAAATGTTCTGGTTGAATCGAACTCTTAACTTGTTGTTCAAGCTCTTTTAAATAGAAAGCAAAACTTCTTAGAGTTTGGATCTATTATAGATGACTGCTTTCTTTTGTGTTCTTCTCTCCAAAATATTCATTTTGATTTTATTAGAAGGTCTGCGAACACAGTAGTCCACTTGATTGAAAGAGCTACTCATTCTATGTCAGATCTTAGATTCTGAGACATGTCTCCCTCCTCTTGTATTGTTTCAGCCTTAGTTGCTGACTCTTCTTAATGAAGTTTCCTTTCTTTCAAAAAAATATATATATATATCATGTAGCACATAATTGTAATTACAAAGAATGGCAAGGGTTGTTTTTGGAAAGTAAATTTGGAAATCATAACGACACCAATTTGGTGTGGTTGCTCTTGCTCCCTGCCTTTCTTCTTCACAAAATTCCCACCATCAACTATCATCTAAAATCACGAAAACAGAACTGTACGTAATTTTTTTATTATTACAATCTCTATTTTCTTTTTAGTTTATTCAATTTTTTTTAAAGTCTGTTCTTTTTTTTTTCTTGGTTTTCCAATGTAACCGATCATATATATATATATTTTTAATTTGCTTGCTTGTTTCTCGTTATATAAAAAAAATTATGGGCATCCTTTCAACATCCAAAGTAAATATTCTCTTTCTTTGATTTTTTTCTTTTTAAATATGTAATTGAAAAAAATCAAATTAAAGTAATAGAAACTCCATTGTGGGAGCTTAAGGAAGAACAAAGAGCAAGAGAGAAAATGAAACTCGAAAAAATATCAATTCTATTGAATGAATTCTCTCACATCCAGTGAGATCAGCTGTATATATATATCTATATATATATAAGAGTTAAATAATGATGTTAATGGCAGCCGGTTCCCTTTTAAGGCCAGGATTTCAAGGCCTTTAGTTTAATGGTGTGGATTCTTTAACTGTGGTTCTCGCATGGGAACCGTAGCCAAGGCGCAAATATGGTAGTGAGTGATTTGCAACAACGCAACACCATCCAGAACCACCATCCAAAAAGGGTGTAAATAATGCTTGTAGGAAGAGATGCAAAACAAAATTTTTTGTAACATCTTTATTTCGTCAAGATAAATAATTTTTATTTTTGTTATTTAATTTGCTTAATTTTTACATATCCTAATTTTTTTGAATTGAAAATATAATGCATTAACGGGAATCAACTCCCAAAAAATTCCAAAAAGATAATAAGATCATATGTGGTAAATAGGGAGAGTTCTAAAGATCTACCCTGTTTACAACATTTGCCCAAGAAATCAACTGCTCTATTGGTTGACCTTCTAACAAAACAAAACGAATCAAAAGAGAAAAACTTAGAAAGATGAATAATATCATCCATAATAGCTGAGATCTCCCAGGATGCTTGGGCTTGGTGGTTAACAACTTTAATCAGATTAGAGGACTTTGATTTAAACCTAACATGTGATAAGTCGTGTTTCACAAAGAAAGATACTGCCCGTTTGAGCGCCACACTCTTCACTGCTAACCGCCACGTATTAACTTTTACACAAACTTTACTCACGTGCGGTGCTAGCAAATTTTGCCCGAACACTTCAAAAAATGCTATTAAGTCTTTCTCAAAAGTGCTTAACTTAGGATATGGAGAGTTAAGCAAGTTAAGTGTGCTAAGAAAGTTAAGTGTGTAAGAAAGAGCACACAATAGAATTTTGAAGATTGCTAAAGAGCTCTTATTACTTGATAATCTTAAGAAGATTGAAACGAGTTGACTTGGAGGAGTTTTGATCTGAATGGATTAGAAGTCTCGATCTATCAGAAAAAATCTGTAAAGCACAAGAAAAAAATATTTATCTTTGACTTGCAGAAATTAGCACTCCGAAATTTAAGTTAGCTAACTTTTAGAGATAGAAAATTTAGAGAAAGTCCCAAGAGAAATCAAAATTCCTTTACCTATTGGAGTGAAGCTATTTATAGTGCCCATAGTTTGCATATCGGAGTGATGATAATCGGGTGTTAATCATAGCTGATAAAGTTAGAAATGACTTTATCAATAGCTATATTGATAATAGCAGGATTAGGTCTACTAATGTGCCATATTGATAATAGCAGGATTAGGTCTACTAATGTGCCGGTTTAGGTAGAGGTAGAAGTCAGGTGTGCCAATCGGCAAACGTATTCCTGGTTGGGTCAGATGGGTAATGGGCTTGAGGTCCGACCTAAGTTTTGACTGGGGCTTGGGCTTCCGAGTAAAGGCTCACTAGAAGACAATATGTAATATATTATCATTACTCAATGCTAGGATGGATTGATTGCAAACAAATGAAGCATTAGCTTATTTATAGCCTCCACCTCCTCAATGGATGGTAAGAACTAATTTGATCTTATATGTACATTAACTATCTAGAACTATCCATATAAATATGTAAATATTTTGCATACAAGGAATGTTTTAGAATTTTAAAAAATAGTCTATGTACAAAAATGCTTACAAATCACGTGTCACGATGCAACAACTACTATAACATTATCACCCTTCATATCCCAAGCTTCAGAGTCACAGTCATGAGAGATAAATGCCCGTAGCAATTCAAACAACTTTATGCCAACTGAATCATAAGTCAACTCATTAAATCGGATTGATTTTAAATTTTTATCTTTTCTTTTTAATATAATTATTTAAAAAAAATTAAAAATATGATATATAAAATATACATTCAAACAACTTATTAATTATCAAATATTAATATAAAAATATTAATTTTAAATCCAACAAAATTTGCAAATATAAAAATCAAATAAATTATTCAAATATAAATAGCAAATATCAAAATACACCTGTACTGAAAATGTCATGTGAAAATGTTTCTTCAAGAATCACCAGGTAAAAGAGCACAAAAGGGAATAAATTAAATCAAATATTTTAGAGAAATTTAATAAAAACTAACTGATAATATTATTTTAATATTTTTAATTGATTTTTCTCACAACAGATGTTTAGAGGAAAGAGCGGAAGAATTTTTCTTGAAGGCAGTACAACTAGTAGACTTGAATAGGCTTAAACCTCATACGGTGAGAACAAATATAAAGAATCAAAAACAAGAAAATCAAGAATTCTTTAAAAAAAAAACGAAAATCAAGAATTCCTTAAAACAATGAAAATCAAGAATTACTTGAAAAACCAGAGATTCAATCAAAATCACCATCACAACAGCCACTACACAATAACAATAACTCGGGGTGAGTATGGACCAATTAATTGATCCATAAGCCCCAAAAAATTAGTCTATTAATATCAATTTTTTCAGAATAATAATTATTAATCAGTCCGTTACAATCAGTTAAATAATTTATCGATTTCGATTTTTCGGATCGGTTGACCAATATTTTTTGGTTAACCACTATATAAGATGCATTAATAAAAAAAATTAAAATGATCAGAATATTTAAAAATTAAAATTTCTCCACTATAATATAGCATTATTGTTGTTAAAATAAAAGTTTTTGGTGGATATAACCAACTTTATTTTTAAAAATTAACGCTTAATAAGTAAATAAATTAACCGGTCCATAATCATTCTAATTAGATGAATGGTTACACTTGCTAATTACCAATTAAAAAAAAACACTTGAAAACTTCAAAATAATTAGGATAATGAAAAAAAAGTGTAATAAAAATACTTTAAAAAGTGAAATAATTAAAATAAATCCATCCAATACTAACAAGTCTCTTCCTTTATTTATTTTTTAACTTAACACACATTATTTTTATATATATTAAAAATTATAGTTTTTTTTAAAAAATTATTGAAAATTTTAGTTGATACATTAATTTTATATAACTTTTCGAATATATTTTGTTTTTCATTAATGAAAAATTGATAAATCAATAAATAATAATAATAAATATTAAATATGAACATATTAAACAATTAATAAATTAATTAAAATATTTTTTAAAAAAAAATAAAATAAATTTGAAATACATTTTAAAGTAATGAAAATTAATGAAATATAAATAATTAAATATGAAAATAATGAAATAAAAAAAATTGTAATATATATACCTATATATATTTATATATATATATCAAGTCCAACAGTTTTTTTCTCGCTCTTAGCAATAACAATAACAAAATATTTTTTTAATAAAAAAAAAAATTTCGCTTTTTAGAATTGAATCAAAATCTGAGCTGATTCAACAATTTTCAATTCAATCCGAATTTTTGCATATTCCGATTTTCATGTTGAATTAAATTAATTTTTTTACTAACTTACAATTGAATCAATTCAACCGACCGAATCAACCCGATTTTTAAAACATTGGTTACGGTTAGAATGAATAGGAAAAGCCCTTATTTGATAGACCTTTTTTTTTTCTTTTTGTGGTAACTATCTCTAATTATTTCATCACTGAAACCGCAAATTCCACCTACAGTTTTGGCCCATTACAGTTAGGTAGAAAAGCAAAAATGACGGGAGCTAAAAATTGAAATGTTATTGATGCCTGTCGTAGAAACAGACAGATTTGGAAATTATCCTCTAACGTTTTTATTGGAACATTTCTCTACTAAGCCTCACTAAATAAGAAAAATCTCACTAATAACAGGTATAAAATAAAAATAAAAATAAAATAAAAGCAGTATCCACAGTCATTATTCTTCTTATTATCTACAATGAGATAGAGCTGGCTTATCCGTTCCAAAAACCAGCCCCTGTGGATCTTCTTACAAAAACATACCGACAATTAAACCTAAGCCCAAACTTCCTCTTTGTTTCAGACGCTTCTCATCACTTATGTTTACATAATGATGGGATTTTAATGTTTCTTTATTTAGAGCTTCGTCACTGCTTTGCCTGCCAACAACAAAACAATAATAATAATTATATAACTATGCAAATCAGCCATGTTTATAATATAAAGATTTATTGTTGTTTTTGAGGAAGAAGCTCAAGCATATTCCAAACATGGAGCCGTCTAACTGTGAAACTTAGTAGGAACATTTTGACTTCAGCAGAAGGAATAAACCATGGGAATCTATTGAGATTCCTGGAAGTTAGGTAGGAGAAGTGGATCATCCGTATGGTCAAAATGCAACCAATATTAGATCCACCTAACACTATACAAGGTTGGTGGCTGCTAAGTTCCAAGCTGAAGATCTAGATAAAAGAATGTACCTACCTAACTAAAATTTTATCCCTAAACTTTCAAAATAACTTAATAATGCCCCCTATGAAAGTTTTTATTATAAAACTACCTATAAACTTACAAGGTCTCTCCGAATCCGTAAGTGAAATTCCATTTCATCACTAAAGGACTTATTTGAACAGAGGTTCTAGAGAAGGGTGAATTTGAACCATTTTCGTGCTTCTGGGGATAGTTTATGAACAAAAATTTGTTTAAAGGTATAACTAAACCATTTTGAAAAGTTTAGGAGGGAACCAACTAAAACACTCTCATAGAGTTCACATTCTTTACAGCAAATGAATTACCTCCTTAACAGCATTTCATCAGGTCTCGATCTGTTGCTTCACCTGACTTACGTTGCACATCAGGCTTTCTAAACCATTCAAAAACTGGAATTTCCAAAACTAACCCGGAGCAAAAGAATTTTTTTTTCCTTTTTTATGTTGACTTTAACTAATATTTCTGAAAAATTATGGGTCTTAATCTAAAGCTAGAGGTCTGAATACTGCTAGGAAACCAGTTCCTTGCTAAATTAAATGCATGACACATGCATGCAAACAAATAAAATTTGTCTGGTTCCAGGACTGTCTTCAAGGACCCTAGCAAGTTTTTTATTTTTTTTTTAAAAAAATAAAAAAAAAAACCAAAAGAAGAAAAAGAAAAAAAGAGTATTACCTGGGAATACAAGAAGGTTCCAAGGATAGCGATGGCAGCTCCAAGAGCATTGACTGGTCGGACAGGCGTGTGGAAGATGATAATTGAGGAGACTATCACAGAAATACGTTTCATGGTGTTGCCAATGCTAAATGTCAAAGGAGAGATCTCATCTAAGGACATGTATGACACCTGATTGTAGAGATGATAGAACACGCTTTGGGCCGCCACCCACCTGCAAGACAAGATAATAGCCACACATGATATGTTTAGTAAAAGATGCTAAAGATCAGTAAAATTACAACCAATCAAATGCGAAGGCCAAACAAGCGGAGACAATTCTAATGCAACATTTCTTTGAACAAAAACTGGAACTTTCTCGTGTTCAAAGTGTAAATATTCTGGAATTCCAAAGAAGAAAACAAATTTTGCATAGTCAATTCTCTCTGCACAATCGAAGGCTTGGAATCTTATTTGAGGAAAAATTAAAACTTTATACAGATTACTAAATACCATGTCACCAAATAATAATAATAATAATAACAACAACAACAATACAAACAAAAAATGAACAACAGATGCAACTCAATCAAATAAGTAACAAAGCCAATAAATTTAAGAGATGAACCCTGAAATTTTCAAAATAGAATACATTCACTCTGCACACGGTAATAGAATCAAGCAACAATTTACCCAACTATAATAGGATAGAGTTAGCAATTAAATTCATCAAGTTGCCTCTAAATTCTCTAGGTTCATAGATCACATTGCTTTTCCACTTGGGGATAGAATTTCGATTATGAAAAACAAAGCTGAATATTAAATAAGATTGCACATGATCTTCCAAAACTACTTAACTCAGCAAAGACTTGTAATGCAAATTACTAAAATGAATAAGTATGAACTTCAATGCTGGTCCTTAATCTTAAATTCATGTAAGGCAAATTTTCTCAAAATCATCTACATCTTCTTTGAGATATCAAATGAACTCCAGTAAATATTTAATCAAGTTGTTTGTTCACTTCTATACCACAACGAAGCAAAAGCATACAAACAAAAACAAGGGATACTATTAATCAGTACAAAGAACCAGAGCTTGTAGTTGTCAAGCAGTTACCAGACAAAATTGGGTCCAATCTGAGAAAGAGCTGTGTGCCATCCAGCTGCCCACAATTGTGGTCCCTCCACCGCAATAGCAAAAGGTGTAAGAATCAAGAGAGATAACATAGAGAGGCAAGCATAGTAGTTCATGCCGCTAACAGATTTCCCCTTCATGCCCCTCTTTGAAAAAATGTTCCGGAAAACAAATGCCAAGTTGGAAATCATGGCCCCCATAAAACCTGAAAAGAGCAGCAAACAACCAAACCCACTGAGTTCATGACTCTCAAACAAAAACCATAAAGTAAACTCAATAGAATTACATTACAACTGCAAAACAAAACAACAGAAAAATGCAGATATATCAAAACAATGTCACATGACTTGGTAGAAACTAACAAATAACTTAAAAGGACAAAAGATATAGTGAACCAAACCAGCTGTTAATGAAACCAAGTATAACTTTTAGCTTGAAAACTGAAATAATAAAGGGCTAGAAATAAGAAAAGAAAATTAAACGCATCACCATTTTGGTTTCAACAACACCGATTTCTGTTTTAAAGTTTTTTCCATCTCTGATGAAACCCAAAACCAGGCTAAATGCATGATAATGAAATTATAAATGGTAAGTAAAAGGACGGTGTATCACTAAACTAATTAAATCCAAATTCAGGTAAAAGGAGAACGAAAAGGATAATACTCATACCAATCATGTTGAAGTTAAGCTCAGTAACAGCAGCAAGAGCACAACCACCAATAATTGGAAGAAGGGAAAGGTAAACCCCAGCAGGGAAGGTTTCACCCAAGAGGAACCTCGAAACCAAGACACTGAAGGCAGGCTCGCCACTCTTAATTATATGTGTAAATGATACAGCAACCTTTGACATGCTCACCGTTGCAGCGACATGCCCAATTGTATGCGCCACAGCAACCTTGCCAGCATAGGATGATTAGAGAAAACCAAATTGAAAGACATCACAGTCAAATCACAAACAACCAACACCACAATATTTTGTTTAATTGACTAGATAAAGTTTAACAATCTCTCAATTTTAAATTGAATCTGATAATTCACCATAGCGGAAATAAACTGGTAATCCCTTTCATACCAGTAAAATAAGAACACAAATCAAACTTTCACTTTCTAACTTTTCTCAGAAACAACCAAAATGTAAATTTAGAAATTAAATTATATTTATATATCTGAAATAACATAAAACACAAGCAACAGATTAGGATTCCCCCTTCACTCATTTTCTCCGCTTTTAATCTGCAACCAAACAAAAGGGTAATTTTCTCAACTGAAAACATTCAAATGCCAATCAAAACAAACATATCACTATCCTAATATTTCCCTCACGTCTCAATCACAAACAAGCAAAACCCAAAAATCTACTTACAGGAAACAGTGTCTTCCAAAACTCAAAATCAGTATTAGGAGTCTCAGCAATCCTTGTAGCCCATGAAATAAGCATCATAAGAGATCCACAAGCAAGGGAAAGTGTGGAGGTCAACCAAGGATATGGAAAAGCATTCAAGACCTTCTTGTTGTAAATATTGAACACCACATTCAAAGCCCACCATGTGGCAAAGTAAACCCCAATTTTGACCTTTCTCGCAACCTCTGATTTCGCCTGGCTTGCATCAATTGGCTGTGATCGGTCTGCCTCATAGGCCTTGCAAGTGATCAAGGACTCTTTCTGCCGTTTTGAAAGAGCAGAAGTCTCAATTGAACAAACATGCAAGGGTTTTGAGATTGAAAGAACCGAATTTGAGCTCTTCTGGGCTGGAAGAGAAGGCAAAAACAAAGATCTGCCAGTTGGCAATGGGTTTTTTCTGCGAAAGCTCACATCAGATCCATTGATCGTTGGTGTTAGAACAGATTGTTTAACAGTACAAATCATGATGCAAAAAACCGACTTTCCAAATCAAAATAAAAAAGAATTTGACGGGTAATTCCTAAAATCACACAAAACAATCTCAAGACAACCGATTTTCAGTTGAGATCAAAAAGGAAGAGAGCTTAAACAGGAATATATATGATAAAAAGCCAGTCTTTTTACGACTCTTTCTATGAGTGAAAAGGTGAAAAAACCAAGATCTCGAGGAATTTAAAATTAAATCACAGAACTAAAAAAACAACGAGATCACTACGATCTCCTACGGAGCTACCAAAGGACAGGACTTAAATACTATATAAAAGCCAATCTTTTTTTCTCTTATTGTTGTTTGGTAGAACAAAGAGAGAGAGAGCAAAGAATGAAGAGAGAGAGAGTTTAGAAATAAGCTAGGCAAAGAAGAATATTGATTTCTCCTGCTCTGAAATCTCAGTCCAAAATACGTATATCGATCTTAACAAAATCACCATGTGAATGTATCGTTCGGCATTAAAATCTCTCTCTCTCTCTCTCCCTCTCTCTCTCTCTCGGTGGATCGCTTATTAGGAAAGTTGGTTGTGGCATGTGAAAATGTGAGGGTTAAGGTTACGATACGGTACGGAAAGGGTAGCCAATAGAACTTACATAACCAACACATCAGCTAATTTATTTTACAAAATTGTAACTTTAATTAATTGTACGCTTTTCAACTTTATCATGTCAATAAATTATTTAATAATTTTATTAATATTTTTTTAACTTTAATTAAAATAAATTTTAATCTATTCAAACCAATTTCATATTTCATAAAAACTAACGAAATTAACCATTATCTTAATATCGGTTATTCGTATATAAAGTATTACTTTTATTTCATTTTAAATGCACTTTCATTTTAATACAGAAATTAAAAAATAATAATTAAAAAAATTTAATTTTATAAAAAAAAAAGTTAGCAATTTATTAATTTCTTTTAAGACTGTCAGTCTTAGGTGACCGAGGATTATTAGTGGTGCTTTGGGCTTCAAAGAAACGGGTGATCTGGGGAAACATTTGGGAGCTCATCTATTGCATTCGTGCATCACTAAGAGAATTTACAGCTATGTTCTGGACACAATGAAGGCTAAGATTCCGAGTTAGAATACTAGTCATATTTCTTTGGCTGGGAGGGTTACTTTGGCTCAATCAGTGTTGTTATCTATGCCTTCTTATCGTATTCAATATACTCAAATTCCTATTTCCTCCTGTAATGAGATTTAACATGGCAATTTGTGTGGGGAGGTGCTGCGAATACAAGTTTCCTCTTGTCGCTTGGAATACTTTGCAAAATGCGAAGAATGATGGAGGTCTGGGCCTACGTGATTTATGTCAATTAAATATAGCTTTCTGTATGAAAATTTGGTGGAGTAAAATTTCTGAAGGGGAATAGTCTTTGTTGAATGTTTTGAAATCTAAATATAAGTTCCTTGATGTTAATCAAGAGGAACCAAGAGCGCCTAATTTTTGCTCTCTTATTTGGAGATTTCTAGATTCCAATTGGGATATGGTTAAAAATAACATTTGCTTGGTGGTTGATGACGGTAGAAGGGTTAGATTTTAGCTGGATGTCTGGCTTCCTAGTTGAAATAACAATCTGCTTGATGCTGCTAGCGGGACTGTTCCTGAGTCTATTGAATTTTATCATGTATCTGCCTGCCTTCTTATCAGTTAATGAAGGTTGGGATTGGGATCTTTTCGTTAAGTATCTTCCTCAATCCACTATTTTAATCATTGCGGCTGTTCTTCCACCTTCAAATATGTTGGATAATGATGAGTTTTGTTGGGCTCCTTTCCATACGGTAAATTATCGCTCAAATAAGCTTATTGCTTTCTTTTGGAAGGTGGTTTTCTTGATAATCGTATTCCTTGGAATTTAGTGTGGAAATCAATGTTATTGAAATCGGACCGGATAGAAAACCGGCAAGACTGAGGGTTCGTGGTTCGATCGGTTCGATCGAATTTTTTTCTATTTTTTAAAATATTATTAATTAGTATAATTTTTATAAATATTACCGTATAAACACTCAAATAAAAAAAAATCTATCAAAACATTTAACATATACCATAAATATACTAATAATAAGTTACAAAACGTATTAAATATTCACCAAAAATAAATTTTAAATATTCAAATAAATTCATTTTATATTATACATATTTAAAAAAAAAAGATTATTTTCATCATTCATCATCATCGTCATTCTCATTATTGTTATCGTCATTTCCATCACTATTACCAATACTCCTGCTTCATGCTGAGTAATTAACATAAGAAAACATATGACTTATTTAAAATATTAAGGGCCAGTTTGGCAAAACTTATGAAAACAAGTTTTTCAATTGAAAAAAGTTGTATTTCAAAAAGTTATACGTCGAAAAGTAGGTAACTGTTTGGTAAATAAAAATCGAAATAACTTATAAAATCAAAAACAGTTTTCAACTGTTTAGTAAATGATATGATTAAAAATAGATTTTTAGAATAAAAAATAAAAAATGATATATATAAATTTTAATATATTATATATATTCAAAATCTCACTAAATAATAATAATAATTCCCATTTATTTATTTATTTTTTATTTCACTAGACTTAAGGCCATATATTTTCATATATAATTAAATAAAAATAAATATAATATAAAAAAATTAAAAATATATATATTATTTTCTTAATTAATCATATATATTATTTTGGATGATAAAAAAGAGAGAGAGAGAGAAAAAATAACGTAATTATTTTTAACGTTAGATAATTTTGGATAGTAGGATAAGAGAAAAAGCAAAAAAAAAATATTAGATATAATTGTCATTATGAAATAAAATAAGGGATATTTTTGTCTAAAAAAAATATTAAATTTACTGCCCTTAAAAGCTGAAAATCAAATTTTCTGAAAAACTTCAATTTCTAGATTTTTCTAATAGAAGGTTTTTTCACTTTTTAAAAAATTAATTTTTCTAAAATCAGCATTTACCAAACACTTATTTTTGTCCCATAATCATTTTTTTATCCCATAATCAGCTTTTTTTCCTTGGAAAAGCTATGCCAAACGGGGCCTAAATGTTTAACTACTATACATATGCCAACAAGGTACATTTCACATTCCAATATTCTATACTCACCAATTTCATATTCAAATCATTATTTATCCAAATGCTCAGGTTTAAACCACTCGGCCACCAATACTTTTAATTTCCACTAAATTTTTAACGTAAATTAAATTCACATTATTAATCCACTTCCATTAAACATTTTTTCCACTCAATCAATTCCAATCCACTTATTTTACAATTCTAATATCAATTATGCCATAAATTCATTTAAATATAACATAGTCTACCATTTCCAATGCAACATAATACAATATTACACTTTAAAATATTCAAATTACTTCTATAAATTCCAAATAAATTAACATAATATCATCTACATTGAAACCATCCATTTCACTTTTTCTCATAAACAAAGCAGACATAGTAGCAGAGTACCAAACTCTCACATTCTTTAACCATAGATTGATATTAAAGACATCACACAATAAGTATCCCATTTTACATGCCTAGATAAATAGTTTTAGTTAAAAAAATTTACATAATTTAGCTAAAATAACTAACTAAACTCAGCCTTATATTAATTATACAGTAAAATCCAAAACACACATTACAAAATTTTTCCTTGACAAATTATTTAGTTTAAAAAAAATCATAGAAAAGTAAAGTCGATAGTGCACATACCAGTTGAAGCGAAATTCACAAAATTTTAGCTCTATTCTGCTCGTCACCGTCGTCAGAGGACACTGCCACTGCCGATGTGAAGCGTAGGATACTCGAAACCCATCGCCGATGGTCACGTATCCAAACACCATGTCGTTTGGTCGGAATCGCCGTCGAAAGGCTTCGGCTTCCCTTTTACGATCTCCCATTTTTCGACGGCTGAGGGTGATTAATGGGTACCGGAAGGAGCGTCAGCTCGCCGGGAGTCCAACGGTACCGTTCGTGTCGCCATTGGATGCCGAAGTTGGCCGAAACGGGGGAAAGAAGCTTCAACTTCTCTCTCCCGAAAACGCAGCTGAAACGGCGGAGGTGAGTGGTAGAACGAAGGGCGAAGGCAGTGGGTTGGCCATTGCAGTGGAGGGCGCGGTCGTCGTCGGAGCTGCTCTACGCCGCTCTCTCTCTGTCTTCCCTCTTCTGTAGGTATTCCCCATTTTTCCTTTTCTTTCTTGTCTTAACTCTTCTTCATTAACTCAAAATAGATCTAGACTTCAGTTATTTTTATTATTTTATTATTCTTATTCTTATTTTTTTGTTACTTAGCTCTTTATATATATATATATATATACACACACTCATATTTAGTTAATTATTTAGCTATAATTAAATACATTTAATTTTGTAGATTCCAAAGAAAATTTCTTGTTATTTGGGTCAAAATTGACATTTGGTAATTTTTAGCCTATCGAATTACTATTTACAATATCAAAAATTTTTGGGACATTACATATCTACTGTGGTACTATTCATAACTCAGAAATTGTCGGGCCGTTACAATATATACATACGTATATTGATGCAGTGAAAGTAGCAAAATAGAAAAACTTAGGAAATTCGATAAAAATCTAGAACAATTCTTAAATTTTCAAAAAATAACAAAATTAACCTATAATTTAATTAATTTATTTGTATAGTTATTTATTTGTCTAGGCATTGCAATATATACATACATATTTTAATTTATGTATTTTAATTTAATCATTTAGTTAAACTTATTAATTCAAAACCCAAAAATAGTATCAACACATATTCCTTAATAAATTTCTTTATTAATATTAATTTTAGTTCACCCATCTAATATTTTCATTAAATTTCTAAATAATTAAATAATAAAAAATTTATTTTAAACAAATTAAAAATAAAATCCATAATATAAAATGATTACAAGCTAAAAAATACAATTAAAAAATTTATTTTAATCAATGAAAGTACTAAAAAAAAATTATTAAATTTTGTTTACAATTGTTTTAATTATATATTTTCAGGATTAAATGTTAATCTTATCAGAATTAGCAAAGGGAATGAATTTCAATATAATTTCATGTGTAAAATAAAAATATTAAAAATAATTAATAACTATAAGTATGTATACATACTTTTATTAATATTATAATCAATTTTACTGACTAAATAGCGACGAATTATTTCGTCACTAAAATATCACTTCAATTTCTAAAATATTGTTTTAATAAATAACAAATTTGAAAATTTTTTAGTGACGGAAAAATTCGTCGCTATTTCATCGGCAAAATTGAAAATAAAATTAAAATTCTGTATTTTCACGACAAATTTGAAAAACCGTCGCTAATTAGCGACAAAAAAATTTTGTCGCTAAATTCCGTCACAAAAAAGGCACCATCCATTGCCGCCAAAAATTAGCAATTGTTTCTTTATTTTCATCTCTATTCCGTTACTAAAATTGAAAAAATGGATTTTCATGACTAATTCTAAATTCCGTCGCAAATCCGTTGGTAATTAGCACTGAAAATGTGTCTGTCGCTAATTTGGATTTTTCTTTTTATAGTGTATGTGGCCTAATGAGTGTTAGGACACGACATGGAGGTATATATTTCATCACATTTATTGATGACTATACACGATTTGGTAATATCTATTTTGATTTCCCATAAGTCTGAAGTTTTAGGGTGCTTCAAAAAATACATGAACTTAGTGGAAAATCAATTAAACAATAAAGTCAAAACCTTAAGGACTGACCATGGTCATGAGTATTTATCAGAACAATTCAATTCCATCGTTATTCTGTCACTAAAATTAAAAAAATGGACTTTCACTACTAATTCTAAATATCGTCGCAAATCCATCGGTAATTAGCGATGAAAATATGTCCGTCGCTAATATTCGTCGCTAATTTGGATTTTTTTTATAGTGTATGTGGCCTAATGAGTGTTAGGACACAGTATGGAGGTGTATATTTCATCACATTTATTGATGACTATACATGATTTGGTAATGCCTATTTTGATTTCCCATAAGTCTGAAGCTTTAGGGTGCTTTAAAAAATACATGAACTTAGTGGAAAATCAATTAAATAATAAAGTCAAAACCTTAATGACTGACCATGGTCGTGAGTATTTATCAGAACAATTCAAGAAATTATGTGATGAAAAGGGTATATATAGACAATTAACCATTCCTGTAACACTGCAACAAAATGGTGTTATTGAAAGGAGAAATAGAACTCCATTGAAAATAGTAAGGTCTATGATAGCGGCAACAAATTTATCAATCACTTTTTGTGTTATGCCTTATCAAAAATTGTCTATGTAGTAATTTTAGTACCCTCCAAATCAGTTTCATCCACTTCTTATGAGTTATGGATTGGCAGAAAACTTAATCTTAGTAATTTGAGACCTTGGGGTTGTACTGCATACGTTCACGATCCTTCATACATGAGAAATTAAGCCTAAGAGTTAAAAAATGTATATTTGTAAGATACTTTGAACACTCAAAAGGTTATGTTTTCATTGGTGAACAAGATAGTGAGAGAGCAACTAAATTTGAATCTCGGAATGACACTTTCATAGAAAATGATTTTCTAAGCAGGAATTTAAAAGATCAAGAAAGTACATCTATTTATGGATTAGTAGATCATAATACTTTGATAAATTAAGATAGCTTCATAGATATTTGATCTAAGTGGGAGAAATGAAAGAGATGGTGAATTTGTTTCACAAACACCACAAACAAATAATAAATTTTTTTCGCAATCACCTCAATTAAGACGAGGAAATATTCCAAGACGTCTTTTTGATATTAAAATAGGTGAAAGCTTATTGATTGCACCATAAGATAAAAAACTGTCTTGAACAATTCATAAAACTCTTTCTTGTCCTGCTAAAGATAAGTTGAGTGGGAATCCTGAAGTTTTGGTGACTTTAAGATATTGCATAATGAATTAAACTAAGTGATAATTAGACATATGATATATAGATGATGATTGGGAACTTAATGAACTTTCGAATCTATGTCAAGTGAATAATTATCATTTATTTAATTTCATTGCAGCGGTAAATAACGCGAGATGCATGATATTAATAGTGTGCTTATATGTCTTGATGTAGAGTCTATTATTGGAAAGATGACTCTAACATATAAGAATATAGTGCTCAAGTTAAATAAGGAAGAAAAGTTAATGTCATATTTAAAGCATTTACAATTTGATATATTTAATGTATATTATAAAAGGTATGTCAGACAAAAGATTGGCCTTCTCACATAGGTAATCACTTCTATGGTTTTTGTAATCATAGATATAAGATAGTTTTGAACTTATAAAGAGAGATCTAGAATGAAATCACCTTGATAGTGAATCAAGATGAGATCACAAATAAAATAAGTGTAGTGATCGAAAAATGAATATTACCCACAGTTCATTTTTTGTTTTGTCTTTATATGCCAAGTGGAGTCTTGTTAATTAAGTTATTCAATAAATAGAGTTGAAGCCTCAAGTTAAAATACTGAGTGTATTTTGAACTATCACTTGTACGGTATTTTTATAAGCAAGAAGATATATGCTCCAAGTGAAAAGGAGAAGAATACCGTAACATATGTTTCATACCACATGTGCAAATTATGACCGACGAGGGTTACAAAGTTAATGATCTCAACTTTGATATTATGTGAGACCCTAAAGATTATAAGTAATCTTAAGACTTTTTGTCTGATTACAAAACTTGAATTTAATGATTGCTATCTTAGAATATTGCCGAAGAGTTATAAATGATTCGACTTAGAGGAATATTTCTAGAAAAGCAAATTAAATAAAAGTTGAGAAAGTCAAGAAAAAAAGAAGATCATTAGTTTTCCCTACAAGAAAAAAGTAAAATAAAGACGAAAAATAGAGACGGAATTCCGTCTCTAATGCAAAATAGAGACGAAAATAGAGACCGAAATTTTTGGTCTCTATTTCGGCGGTCTCTAAAATTTAGAGACCGAAATACTCCGTCTTTAAAAATAGAGACGGAAATTTTTTTTCCGTCTCTATTTTAGAGACGGAAAAGAAATTTCCATCTCTAAAAATAGAGACGGAGTCATTTTTCCGTCTCTAATTAGAGACGGAATAGTCTTTCCGTCTCTATTTTTAGAGACGGAAAATAGATTTCCGTCTCTAAAAATAGAGACAGAATCGTATTTTTCGTCTCTAATTAGAGACGGAAAAGAATTTCCGTCTCTATTTTTAGAGATGGAAAATGAATTTTCGTCTCTATTTTTTAAAATATTTTTTTTAAAAAAAATATATAAAATAATATTAATTTTAAAATTACTTTAATTAATTTATATAATGAAATAAATATTAAATGAACTAAAAATAAATTTTAAAAAATGTATTTTATAATGTATTAATATTCTCCAACTTTTTATTCAATTAATTAATATAGATTAATTAGAATAAAAATTCAAAATAGATATAAAAAATTAACCAACAAATTAAAATAAACAAAATACATAAATTTAAAACATAAATAAAATACAACATTAAAATAATAAAAAATGCATAAAATACAAAATAAATATATAACATTAACCAAAATATTAAAATAAACAAAATACATAAATATAAAACATAAATAAAATACTACATTAAAATAATAAACAAATACAGAAAATACAAAATAAATATAAAACATTAACCAACAAATTAAAATAAATAAAATACATAAATATAAAACATAAATAAAAAACTACATTAAAATAATAAAAAATAACAAAATACAAAATAAATATAAAATATTAACCAACAAATTAAAATAAACAAAATACATAAATATAAAACATAAATAAAATACTACATTACAATAATAAAAAATAAAAAAAATGATCTAAATAAAGTACATGTGCAGCAAATCTGGCCGGAGAAGAAGATCCGCCGGCGGTGGTGAAGGGGGAGAGTGACGACTTCGGTGGGCGCGGGGGAGAGCGGTGGTGCATATGGTGCAGATTTGCCGCAGAGAGAGGGGAGAGAAGGGGAAAAAGAAGAAAGGGAGAGAAGGAGAGAAGGAGAGAAGGAAAAAGAAAAGAAAAGGGATTTAAATATCCTGAAAAATAGAGACGGAAATTGATTTCCGTCTCTAAATAGAGACGGAATCTAATTTCCGTCTCTATTTAGAGACGAAAATAAAAATTCCGTCTTTAAATAGAGACGGAATCTAATTTCCGTCTTTATTTAGAGACGAAAATAAAAATTCCGTCTCTAAATAAGCGGGATTAATTCCCGCCTATTTAGAGACCGTAAACTTTTTCCGTCTCTATTTAGAGAAGGAATAAAAAAATTCCGTCTCTATTTAGAGACGGAATGACTTTCCGTCTATAAATAGAGACGGATATTAAATCCTGTCTCTAAATAGGCGGGAATATTTCCCGCCTATTTAGAGACCGCAAATAGAGACCGTAAGGCAATTCGGTCTCTAAATAGAGAAAGTAAAAAGGGAGGGCAGTGGGAATTAATTCTCGAAAATTAGAGACCGAATTTAATTCGGTCTCTAATTAGAGACCGAATAAAATTCGATCTCTAATTAGAGACCGAAAGGCAATTCGGTCTCTATTTAGAGACCGAAATGCAATTCGGTCTCTAAATAGAGAAGTAAAAAGGGAGAGAAGTGGGAATTAATTCCCGAAAATTAGAGACCGAATTTAATTCGGTCTCTAATTCGGTCTCTAATTAGAGACCGAAAGGCAATTCGGTCTCTATTTAGAGACCGAAATGCAATTCGGTCTCTAAATAGAGAAGTAAAAAGGGAGAGAAGTGGGAATTAATTCCCGAAAATTAGAGACCGAATTTAATTCGGTCTTTAATTCGGTCTCTAATTAGAAACCGAATAAAAATTCGGTCTCTAATTAGAGACCGAAAGGCAATTCGGTCTCTATTTAGAGACCGAAATGCAATTCGGTCTCTAAATAGAGAAAGTAAAAAGGGAGAGAAGTGGGAATTAATTCCCGAAAATTAGAGACCGAATTTAATTCGGTCTCTAATTAGAGACCGAATAAAAATTCGGTATCTAAATAGAGACCGAAATGCAATTCGGTCTCTAAATAGAGACCGAATTCCAATTCGGTCTCTAAAAATTGAGACGGAATACTTTTTCGGTCTCTATTTAAAGACGGAAAAATAATTCCGTCTCTAAATATGGTCTCAAATTATGGAGGGAAATAATTCCGCCATATTTAGCGACCAAATTTCGAGACGGAAAATTTTTCGTCTCTAAATAGA
This sequence comes from Excoecaria cochinchinensis, assembly GCA_947683425.1. Taxonomy (NCBI): domain Eukaryota; kingdom Viridiplantae; phylum Streptophyta; class Magnoliopsida; order Malpighiales; family Euphorbiaceae; genus Excoecaria; species Excoecaria cochinchinensis. The sequence goes on from CANTUQ010000069.1 coordinate 5,079,491, forward strand.
GACGGAATTAATTTTCCGTCTCTATTTAGAGACGGAAATCGAATTCCGTCTCTATTTAGAGACGGAAACTGAATTCCGTCTCTATTTAGAGATGAAAATTTTTCAGTCTCTAAATTTCCGTCTCTATTTTGCTGTTTTCTTGTAGTGTTTGAATTATCACATAAAAATATATATATTCATTTGCCGGCCAATTATATTTTATCTAAGTGATATAGTATAATTATGATATATATAAATTATTAAACAAATGAGATCAAAGAGAATTAAGTGTGTGATAAATGATCTAGGATACTGCATACTAAAAATACTCTAAAAGGTTATACTATTCAATAAGTTGTAACTTCTAATAGATTATAACTGAAGATCTCTCGAAATATGTACTGGTCGCACAACATATATGTGAAGTATGAATTATTTGCATAATGAAACTCAATCTCATCATGTGTGAGTGGGAGATGTCAGAATATACACCCATGATGGATTATATATTAATTACATTATTATTATTATTATTATTATTATTATTATTATCATTATTATTATTATTATTATTATTATTATTATTATTATTAATTGTAATACAATAATAATAAATAGAATTTTATGATTGGTCTAGAGGGTAGTTAAATAACTACCTTTACTACCTATAAATAAAGTTGTGTAAGAACACAACTTATGGAAAAATCATAATAATGATTCTTAGAGAATTGAACAATAGAAGTGAATTCTAAATGGAACATGAAAAATCTACAAAAATGTACACATATATGTTGTGATTCAATGAAAATAATTTTTCATGTGTTGAATTGATTATTTTCTTAATTAGTATTAGTATATTAGGAATCTTGGAAAATTTATTTTATAGAATTTAGTATTCTATAAATTCTCTTAGGTCTTTAATTAATAAGGTTTAGTGGTTAATTAGGAGCATTTTAGACATCATCTTTGTAGCTCCAGCTTCTGTATTATTTGAAATGGTGCTTTAGAATCCGTAGACACCGGATCCCAATACAGCTTAGATCAGGATTATCCAGTAATAAAATTAGTAGCTGTTCACAGGCAAGAAGCTGAAAAGTGATATTTTCTTGTCAAATTCCTTTTGAAAAAAAATTGCTGACGTGTGCGGGCTGCCCCTCGTGCCCGCCCCTACGTGGGTGGCCACCCCTCGCGGGCTGCATGAAGACGCCGCCCCTCGTCATCTTCTTTCCTTCTGGCGCTTTTGCTCACCAAAAATCGTGGAATTTAATTTTGAATTGAATTCCAACACCAATTTTCGGGATTTTTGTGAGTTAATTCTAATTTTTCCGTTTTAAAATAGAAAATTTGGATTTAATTGATTTTATTATCTTCCTAAAATCTCATTTTTTGAATAACAATACAAATAGTTTTTTTTTTGGAGAGAGAGAGGCAAGAAGAGAGAGCAACATTCTATATTTTTTTTATTTTCCTTAAAAAAGAAAACGATTTTTTTTTCTTTTCTTCTAGAGAATCGAAGTTTGAACCTTTTTTGATCGGAGAACCGTGCTTGAAAGAGAAAAATTAATTCTCTGTTCTTGAGACAGAGACTTTTTTTTTTAAACAAGAAAAAAAGCTTAGTTCTTCTTGGTTTTTGATTTGATTCTTGTGGATTTTCAACAAGAAAAATAATTCACGATCTACTTTTTCCAGATTAACAATTTTGAGGGTAAAGATTCTAGTTTAAATTTTCTCTCTCACCTTTTATTTCCACTATTGATGGATATTTTGAAGTTTTTTAATATGTGATATTTTTTTTTTCGTATTTAATTTGTATATTTAGATGTTATTTCAAGTTTTTTGCATAAAAATCATTTTATAATATGTGAAAATCGTTTAAAATAATAACATTGTTTTGCTTTGAAACTTTGAAGAAAAGATTTTTCTTTTGTTCCTATGCGTTTTCTCACCTCTTGCCCACGAGGTGCGGGAAGGACGTGAGGGGCGGCCTGCTTGCCCCTCGAGGGGAGACCGCCCCTCAACTTTTTTTTTTTTTTGCCTTTTAGTGCTTTTTGGCCTATTTTGTCCCTTTTCAATGCTTTTCGGTCTATATTCACACGATTTGATTTTTGCATGATTTTAATGTTATTTGTTTTTGTCGTGTAATATTTATTTATTTTTATATTTTATGTGATAATGTTTATTTTTATTGTTTTCTTTAATTTAATTGATTTTTAGATTTATTTACTAATATTAATTTTATTTTGTTTACAGTCCTTGTTTTTTCCTTTTTTGAGCATTCTTACGAATAAATGGTTAGATCAAGGAGGCTTCCTTTTGGTTTGATTTACCATTTTTGTTATTTTGTTATTTTGCTTTTTTATTTATTTTTCCATGTAATTTGTAATAAAATTATTTATTTTATTCACGTTAAAAAGAAAATCACACAAAAATATTTTTAGTAATAAATTGGGTATTTTTCTAATAAAATAGGACCAATATCCTCATTTCAAGCCAATAAAGAAAATTTACTTTTAAAAGAAGAGTTAATTTTTTTAAAATGTGATCAGTCATCCTGATTTTTTCAATATTCACCCAAAAATAACTTTTCAATTTTTTAAGTAAACATGAAGGAACCAATTTTCCTATTCCAAATAAATATCCCATTTTATATATGTTATTTATTTATTTGTTTATTTTGATTTTATATTTTAGGGTATTGTATTTTTGTTCCAAATTAATTTTGTAATTTATTTTGTATTTTAGTTATTTTATTTATCGCTTTTTCTTTATTGCTTTCTTACGATGGTTGATATGTGTTTTAAATTTTAATGCATGACCGTGTAAGAGAAAAATGGAAATTTGATATTAAAAATTCATTTATAATTAACCAAAATATTAATAAAAGTGAAGTTCTGAACTGCTATCTAGTTTAGACCCCTGAGATTAGACGAACTTTTCCAATTTCTTGTAAATTGGGTGGCGACTCCAAAATATCTCAAAAGTATCTAAAGGTTTCATAGGATTCGATGAACTTTCCCAATATTTTATGTGGTAGGAATTTCATAATATCTCATGTTGCCTAAAATCTAGACGTAAGGTCTCTCGGATCCTAAAAGCGGGCCTCTGGAAAAACATAAACGGGTTCGGCGTGCGTCACAGTGGCGACTCCGCTAGGAACTTTGAGATTTTGCTTCGAAAGTGTCTTGGTTAATATATATAATTGAGTTTTTAAACAAATTGAAATTCTATCTCTTTTCAAAAAATTGCATTGCATAGAGCCTTAGAACTATGCTAGATGGTACCTATTCTTATCCTAGTCACTTAATGTAGGGAAGTGTTAAGGATAATCACCAGCTCAAGCCTAATACCTCTTAGTATACAAAATGGAGACCCGATTGGTTATTATTCTCGTGATGAGTTAGACCCATTGGCAGGGACTATGATTGGGTAGCCCTAAAGTATCATCACATTTGACTAAAACTCATGTAATGACAATAGATACTTTCTTTAGGTGAAATGTAACGTAATAGTGTGCTTGCTATGTGGGCCATTATATATTAGACAAAATTAGGTAAATTAAATGGTGTTTCATTAAAGACTTTCATGTTCTGGTGGGCCTATCTTAATTTGATTGAAGTGTTTAAATACATAATGGCCAAAACTCCATACGTATGTGCATTTGATAAGAGGAGTTATGTTGCCAATTTTTCGCCATGCCCTTTACGTGTCCAATGCGCTGTTAACCCTTGGATAAAACCCACTTAGGAAAAAGATCGCACTACCTCATTTGTGGAAGAGATAAGGTTAAAAGGATATATTTGCTTGCATGTATTTATCTATGCTGCATCAGCACGACCATGGATTGCATTTCAATCATGCATCATCTTAACAAGGTGTTTTCTGTAGCCATCATAAATTCGTCCAAGTGGTCTAAAGGTCCTGGCAGTTGGCTAAGAAGGAATCCATTCTTCGAACTACCGAAATTAGTGTCAGATTGGGGTTCAGATTCACTTTCAGACAGTAGTGAAATATTTTCTTTAGAAATCTCAGTAGAAATGAGTATGGCTAACCCATTAAGAAAGACTGATGCAACCTGTGCAATGATTGCTGAAGAAATAAGTAGAAGGATGGAAGAGTTTGAGGCTCGAATGATGGGGAACCTTACTACTACTCTAGTGCCGCTTGCTGGGGAATAACTTGCTGCTTCTGTTGGGGGGCAAGGTGAACAAGGACCTATTATAGAGGATCCCTCTACAGCAGTAGACCCACCTGTAGTAGGGCCCAGAGTGACTGCACTTGTAGAGCATAGTTTCCTAGACCTGAGAATGACTTATGGGAAGAAAAGCAAGAGGAATCGGTAATAATAATGGGAAATTCGCCCAAGCTGGAGGAGGTAATATGGAGAAAAATAGAGAAAAAGTTTGAGGCAATGACACAGATGCTGACTGTGGGAAGGGGAATGAACCCTGAAAATCGAGAGTTAGATAGTGACGATTTAATCCCCCAGAACTTTAAGATGCTCGGCATTCCTAAGTTTGATGGTACTCCGATCCTGCGGCATACATCAAGCAATATTCATTGTTGATGAAGGGGGCAACCCTAACTAGGAAGTAGAAGATATAATACTTCTGCCTGAGTCTTATAGGGGCTGCAATTGATTGGTATCATGGGTTAGACAGGAGGTCCAAGGAGGATTGGAACTTATTGATTGAGGAGTTCCTTAGGCAGTATGACTGCAGTACCAGGATGGAGATCACGCTGAAGGATCTAAAATTGCTACAACATAAGTCAAGCAAATCTTTTCACGAGTATCTCATTCGGTGGAGGAATCGTGTTGTGAAGATGAAGCATAAACCTAATATTTCTGATCAAAATTGCTTATTCATCAGGAATGCTAGCCCATACTTGAAGGAAGGGTTGACGATAAAGAAACTCAAAGATTAGGAATCCTTAAAAGATATCGCTATAAAAGCTGAGGGCGAATACCTAGCGAAGAAGGCAAGTAATGAAGCTTATGCCAAGAAAGGCTATAATAACCCGGGGGTAAACAACTGGGAAGACGGCTGAGGTTTCGACTATAGGGGTGAGTTTGATCATGAAAATAAACTGTTCTGATCATGCAAGTATATTATTGCATAAATACATATGTTTCAATTTGATTTCATCACACATGAGCCTTATTTAGCATTAACTCGAAAAAATACAAGATCTCGTCTAATCTCGAAATAGATCCTATAAGCATCAAACTCTTGTTATCAATCAGTGCTTTCGGGTTTTCATGATTGAAAATTTTCCCTTACCCCTTAATTTTTGCCCAGGATGCCTTTTTTTGATTTTTCCTAATAGGACATCCAATTTTAGCGAGGTCGCCTTTTATTAGTTTTCAACCCGCGAGGCATTTATTCTTTTTTTCTTCTCTTTTTTTGAGCCTTTGCTATGGGACCTCCTTCAATCTGTCGACGTATACAATGTTTCTTTGAATTCTCTTTTATCATTATTAGTCAAAAAAGCTGCTTTTTCTGACAGTGAGCCAGAGATACTTTTCAAATTTTGGTCAACCTTTGTCATGGGTACTGAAAAAGCTGATAAAGGAAGGGAAGCTGCAACCTTTGCCACCCAAGCCATCCAAAACCCAAGGGTAGTCGGGGCACAAAGATAATGAATATTGTGCATTCCACCAGCATACTGGACGCATAATAGACCATTGCATGAGGCTGAGATACCAGATTCAGGATCTAATTGACAGTAAACAGATCACTGATCCTAAACAAAGGGAGAGCAAGAAAAAGTTCGGTTACAATGCCGTCCTACCACCTATCTTTATGATTGGGTCAAGTCTACCTGAGTGGTATGTCTTTTGAGACTTATACGGAAATAAATATGTCACTTATACGGAAATTCCCAACTATTCTCTGGTTTAAATCCTCGAGATTAGACGAAATTTTTCAATTTCTTGTAAATTGGGTGACAATTTCAAAATATTTTAACAATACCTAAAGGTTTCATGAGATTATATGAACTTTCTCAATGTTTTATTGGGTAGAAATTACATAATATCTCATGTTATCTAAAATTTAGACGCAAACCCTCTTAGACCCTAAAAGTAGGCCTCCAGAAAAATATAAGCAGATTCGGCGCGCGTCACAGAATCCTACGTGCATATGCTGTGTGATTGTGCAATAGCTCACCAATTATGGCATATTTTGATTCCTTTTAATCTTCCAATCTCTTTCTTTGATGGTAATTAAAGGTTAAGAAGTGTGTTTGCTTGAACTTGAATTTGGAAAATGTTTTATTTGATGATATTAGTTGGCCTTTTATTTTTGGTTTGGCGTGTTGACTTATTTGGAATAAGAGGAATGCTGTTATTTTCCAAGGTAATCCCAAATCTGTTTATGGTCTTTATTTATTATTATTTTTTTTTTGAAAGAGTTTATGGTCTTTATTTGGATGTTTTGGATCAATGTAAATTTATTAAAGAGGCTAATTGCAATTTAAATTTTCAAAACTTTCGTTCTATTTCTAATGTGGCCTTGCAATGCCAGCTAGCTAGCGTGTATAGGCTCAACACAAATGCTTCCTACTCTAGGAATACGAGAGCTGCTTCTGGAGGGGATATTATTTGTGACAACCAGGGTAGGTGGTGCACCAGCTTTGTTTCTAACATTGGATCTTGTCCTCTTTTCATGTTGAAACCTGGGTTGTTCTTCAAGGAGTTCAACTAGCCAGAGATTATGATATTTCTAATCTTCAAATGGAATGTGATAACAATATTGGACATGCTCTTAGACAAGGTTCAAGTCAATTTTGCTTGCCAATCTTTAATTTCCAGTATAAAATTTTTAGCTTTTTCTTTTGAGATTATTAGTTTCTCTCGTATCTTTCACGAGGCGAATTTTGCAGCTGATTATGTTTCTCATTTGGCTTATTACTCTCGCCAAAATTCCATGTTCTTTCTTCACCTCCTTTAGTTCTGATCTCTTGGTTATTTCATGATGTAATAGGTGTTTCTTATCAGCGTTAGGCTGATTTTGTTAACGTAATATGTGTTTCTTATCAATGTTAGGCTGATTATGTTTGGTTTCGTGGGTTTCTCACCTTTTCTTTACCAAATAAAAATAAATAAAAAAAGCTAAATTTATTACTTTATTAGATGAAGTGGTGCATAATAAACAGGGATAAATATGTAAATTTTTTTTTAAATTTTTTTAAAAGAAAATTTAAAATGAAATAATGTAAAATTGAAAAAATAATGAATACTTAAATAGAAAGGAGTGAGTAATAATTTAGCGGGACAATGCACTGCTCAAACTCAAAGTCAAGAACACTACACCACCTTGTTTTCTTTTATTTTTCTTTAATTTAAGATGAAATAAGCCCCTTGTAATTATCAATTAAACTCTTTACATTTGAGTTGTGCCACACTTTTAAAAAATTAAAAATATACTAAATATATCTTTAAAAAATAAAAATTGAGCCAAAAAAACATAATTGAAATAAAATATTTAATTTAATTTTTTCCATATTAATATGTTAAAATTTTAATTTTTTTCTTTTAATTAGCAATTTTAATATCGCACAACTCTAAACATTGAGTATTCGAGTATTATGTCAGTAAAACTTAATAAGTCATTAAATTATTGCCTATTTGATCCAATTTTAATATTTTAATTAATAAGATTAAAATTGATCTATTTAGTCAAATTATGAATAACTCAATTGACTACCAAAATAAATTTGAGAGACCCCCTTTACCCTTTCAATATTTATTTTATTTTATTTTATTTATTATTATTATTATTATTATTTTTGCATATTGTTAATTCATTGGCAAGGAAAATGAATGCCTAAGTAGTTCAATTCGGTAAGCTGTGAAACCCTCAAGGCCCATGGGGTTAGGTGGCATTAGGTTTAAGCTTAAAATAGTAAAATATTCTATTATTTCTCATTTTCTTAAAACTACAAATTATCCCCTAACTTGCATTAAAGGGTGAGCAATAAAAATTGAAATGTTGATTAATCGAAAAATCGATACAAAATCGAATCGATTTTAGGTTCATTAAATTGAAAATTTAGAGTTACGGTTTTTATTTTTAAAAAATTGGCGGTTGATCGATTTTTATACTTTTTATATACTATATTTTAATTTTCACATTTAAAATTTTCAATATTTTTGTAATTTTTAAATATTATGATACATGACTTTTTAAAATATTATTATAATACATATTTTTAGGTAAATTAACATTGAAATTATTTTTTATTACAATTATTTATTCATTATATGTGCATAATTAATATTTTATTTTTAATTTCATATTGAATATATTCAATTCTTATAATTAATTAAAAAAATTTATTTTTCTTTTTGATTTTTTAATGAATATTATATTTGATTTGTATTTTTCATTTTTGAATCATTTTTAACTATTAAAAACAACATTACAAATAGTATAATTTATTAAATTTATATATTAAAATTTTTTAATGGTTAACCAGTAAACTGATCCGAAAAATTGGTTAAAAACTAAGACTGATATAACGGTTAATCCAAGTTAATGGTCTGGTTAATAAATTTGTTAATGGATTAGTTAACCGGTCTACCCCTAAATAAACATGTCAATTTTTGAACTGACATCAAATTTTATCTGAATTTATTAAAAAATTAATTTAAAATTTAACCTAATTCAAAAATAATTTATGAATCAATCAAAAAATTAAAGGTCGGCACAAAATTGACCAAGAAACAATCTGAACTTTTTTTTGCTATATTATTATCATTATTCTCAAAAAATATATTATATATTTATATATTTTTAAATTTTATATTTATATGTAATTTAAATTTTAAAATTCAAATATATGATTTATAATTTAAAATTTTTAATATATATGTATACATATAATTTAATTAAAAAATCAACTTTGATTAAACCTCTTCATTGCTTCAGAATTCATCAATTCCTTCTCTTAAAAAAACTGAATCGAAATCCCCGTTTCACTTATTGTGCTCATCCACCACCTTTAGAACTGTTCATTTTTTAACTTGAGCAAGCCTAATTAATCAGATTTTTAATTTTTTTTAGGAAATTACTCCAAATATCAGGTTTTTGACCCTTTTTTTTAATATTTCCTTTTTTAAAATCTTTCATAAATATCACTTTTTAAATTTTTATTTTCAAAAATATATATATTTTTTTCGTTCTTCCAACTCTAAAAATGGAGTTCGCCAACAGAGTGATCGGCACAGCGATGAGAGCCGCCAACAGTAACGTAGTCGTAAATGTATTCCTAGTTGGATCTTTTGTTGCTCTAAGCGTGCGATCAGTGAACCAGCAAAAGGACATAAAAGATCTGGAGGCTAAGAAGGAGTCTCTACTAAAATCAAATAAGCCATGAAAAAGACCATGTGGTACTAGAAACAACAGCTCTTTGCCGAAGCTAACTCTGGCTCCGTCTTGGTCCCTCTTGCCAGACTCAAGCTCATCTACGGCGAGGCACCACTGCCCCCAAGTGGTACTCTTTTTCTCTATCATGTTCATTTTCAGAGCCATAAATCAGAAGCTGAAATTGTAATCATTTTTAAATTTTGGGTGTTGGATTTTTCAATTTTAGCTATAATTAGATGTTTCTGATTGGTGAAACTATATGGAAATTCTGAATTGTTGCAACCAAAAGTAAAATGTGATTAAAAATGAAATTTCGCGCTTAAAGGGGTTTACCGAAAAAGTTATCTATATTAACTTGTATTTTAAGCATAAAATTAAACTTTGAATGATAATCCTGTCTTTCTTAATGAATGGAGAGAAGCCAATTCCAGAATTTTGAATGGTTTTGCTGCTGTTTCTGTGACATATCAATAGGAAAATAAAGGGGTAATAGGTGATGGTTAGGATTGGGTTTGCTCAACAGATGTTTCGATTTTCAGGTCTGATGTTTGCAGTGGTTTTGCATTTGCAACATGAAAATGCAGGTTTTTTTACACGCAATTTCAGGTTGGCTTCATGTTATTTTGGACCCTCAAATGGCGAAAGCTATGGCAATTCATATTGCCTTCAATTGGATCATCAATAATCTTCTTAGATCTGGTATGCTTGTTTCTGATGCTTTAAATGTGGGTCAGTCCTTGAAGCATGTTAATAGTGATTTTCAGAACTGGAGTTGTTATTCAAGATGCTCAAGCTCTTTTGAGGATAAGAAACAGTATTTCTTTTTGAAATGGACTAAGAGCCAAGCCAATAGTTGAGCCCATTTGTTGCCTAAAGCTTCTTTTAATTATGCTAGTTTCCAAGATTGATGTTTTATTCCGTATTGTATTGTATTAGACATTTGTTTTAGTTAGTTTCCATATGCATATAAATTCTAAACGGTTCATTATTTGATTATTGGTTCTTTCATTAAAATGACACTACTTTTAAGATATTGGAACTATTCAATCTTATATACGGTGAGTATAAAAGCTCAATTGGGTTATACTCCTATTTGGCTTGTAAGTCCACTATTTTTTGTTTTTATTTCTATTTTATTTTGGTTAAGGGGATTTTCTTACGATTCTTTATTGATTGGCTGCTTATTTTATGTAGCAACATTTAAAGCTTTTCTTATCGCAGATACTATTGCGTTACTGATGTCAATTTCTATTGTGCTCATTTATTTGCTGTTGGCCATGGAAAGAAACAAGAGGAAGTTTTAAAATCATTTCAATATGGCTTTTATACTCACCATTATAGCCATGACATCGATGGTGGTGGCATTCACGACCAGCTCGTACGCCCGTTCTGGTCTTGGGGTTGTCACTTGTGTTATTACTGCTTGTTTTTCACTTGTTGATTACTCTATACTTAAGTTATTTTGTTCCAAAAAATTTCATACACTACAAGAAATCAGGGGAATAGAGACGGAAAATAGAGACGGAATTCCGTCTCTAATTGAAAATAGAGACGGAAATAGAGACGGAAAAATTCCGTCTCTATTTTGGCCGTCTCTAAATTTAGAGACCGAAATTTTCCGTCTCTATTTTTAGAGACGGTTTCCGTCTCTAAAAATAGAGACGGAAACGAGTTTTCCGTCTCTAAAAATAGAGACGGAAACGAGTTTTCCGTCTCTAAAAATAGAGACGGAAATGTCTTTCCGTCTCTATTTTTAGAGACGGAAATGACATTTCGGTCTCTAAAAATAGAGACGGAAATGACATTTCCGTCTCTAAAAATAGAGACGGAAATGACATTTCCGTCTCTATTTCTAGAGACGGAAAGACATTTCCGTCTCTATTTTTAGAGACGGAAATATCATTTCCGTCTCTAAAAATAGAGACGGAAAACTCGTTTCCGTCTCTATTTTTAGAGACGGAAATAATTTTTCCGTCTCTAAATTAAATACATATTTTTTTTAATATATTATTAACTATATCTTTTAGTTATATTTAAATGTATTTTCCGTCTTGAAAGCTATTTTCAATACATAATTTTTTTAAATAATAAAACTATAATTGGCAAAATTATATATAATAATATTAATGAAACAAGTATTAAATAAAAATTAAGTAAAATAAATAAAAGTATAAATAGTAATGTATTAATATATATATGTAATAAGACTACAAGCAAAAGTACTTGAAAAGTGTATTAAACAGTACTAACTAAGACGGAGGTGACTGTGGACGATCAGTCGGCGGCGGTACACGAACATTTTGGGCAATGAATTCCTCTAGCCTACCAATGCGGTCCATTAAAGTGTCGACTGTGCCGCGAAGCTCAATAACCTCATTTGTAGTCGCAGCAAGTCTACTCGCCGTTGCCGTAGAGGATGAAGCACCATGCGAATAACAAGTATTTGCATAAGAGCCCAAGCCGAAGACCCGTCCACGGCGGTCCCTACCACCAGCTGCGTCGTAATATACTCTTGCATGATCAACATTACCACCATCTGCCTCCTGACGCTGAAGACCCTCTAGGACCCGTTCCTATAATGAAAATTAATCGAATGTTATTTAAGAGTAATCTAAAATTAAAAACATATAGAAAATAAAGTTTAACAATTTTAAAAATCATACATGAACTTGTCTAGCTCGATCGCTGACGAATGTGACACCGTCATGATTTCGCGTATGTGTATGCATAAATATCTCATGAGGGTACGGTACTCTGCCCATTCTAGACTCCTGTAAATAAATTATAGGTCAACAATATTTGAAATTAACGTTCCTTAAAATTGTATCAAAAGTAAAATGAAAAAAGCACAACAATACTCATATATGTTAATATATTAATACTAACAGAAAACAATTCTAATTCAAAAAACAATAACACTTGGCCATTGATTTAAAAAATTTCGGCAGAATTTCCCCTTAATTTGTAACAAACTCCCTGCTTAAAAAGCATGAAAATATATATAGAACTGTATTATTCACAATCAAAATCCTTTTCAAACTCCTTACACAACATTTTTCCCATCCTCCTTCATGCAATGAAATATTTAGCCTATTATCAAGATGTGATGTATTGCAATCTCAAAAAACAATAACACTTAGATATAAATTTAAAAAATTTCGGCGGAATTTCCCCTTAATTTGTAACAAACTCCCTGCTTAAAAAGCATGAAAATATATTTATAACTGTATTATCCACAAACAAAATCCTTTTCAAACTCCTTACACAACATTTTTCCCATCCTCCTTCATGCAATGAAATATTTAGCCTATTATCAAGATGTGATGTATTGCAATCTCAAAAAACAATAACACTTAGATATAAATTTAAAATATTTCGGCGGAATTTCCCCTTAATTTGTAACAAACTCCCTGCTTAAAAAGCATGAAAATATATTTATAACTGTATTATCCACAAACAAAATCCTTTTCAAACTCCTTACACAATATTTTTCCCATCCTCCTTCATGCAATGAAATATTTAGCCTATTATCAAGATGTGATGTATTGCAATAAGAAATAGCTTGTATAAATTAAGATGTATGAATACTTACGAGTCTGTCAGCATGCTCCCGATGGGTCAACGTTCCTCCAGTGTGTATAGAAACGCTAACTCCCTCTGGCCCGCCCATCCTATTAGTAGAATTCCGATCAGCAATTGTGAGGGCCTCCGGTGATGACCAGTACTGCAACCAATGTGCCCAAATTTCTTCATTTAAGTACCGTGGTCGTCGATCTTTTTTTTTCAGCTTGTTAAGCTTGTCCTTGTAACGTACACGAGCACGTTTCTCCCAAACAGTGTAGACTAGGTGATCAACCGAGGAATCCCAATAAAAAGCTTTCTGAGAAATATACAACAAAAAAGAAAAAAGTTAAGCGTAATGTATGTATTTGTACAATACATATAAAATTTAAATAATACATGAATTAAGGTGCAATAATTAGAAATAAATAATTTAATTTAATTACCCGAAACTCTCCAAAATAAAACATTTTTGTCTCATGAGATATATTCTTCCATAAAAAACCATTGAGTTCCATTCTCTCCTTAAATGTGCGAGCCATGGTGCGGGAGCAAACACCAGATGGACGGAAGCTAATAGACATCATAAATATAATAAATTGTAAGAAATGCAGCATATCCTATATAATAAATAGAAATACGAATGTTAATAACTCACTATTCTCCTTCAATGACAATATAAATCCGTCCATCCACACCAACTGATCCGGGCAAAGGGCCTTCAACTGTATCAGGATATCTCTGAGATGCCTCAGATGGAATCTCTGTACGAGGCGCTTCAGCAGATGATGTACCAGCAGGATGAGATGGGCCTGGATACGTCGGGGTTGTAGATTCTGCAGCAGTGTGCGGAGGTGCAGAAGCATGAGACGATCCATCACCTTGACTAACTGGTGTGGATAATGACGAACGCACCCTAGGTGGTAAGATAGCACCAGCCTTTCTCTTCCTGTTCATTTTTTTCCCTGAGTATATCATTGAACAATATTACATCAAGTTATTATTACATAATCATAATTATATGTGGCAATAATAAATATATGTGTCATTTGTAAATTAAACCAAACAGAAAGTATAAAATGATATGCGGGTCATATGGATCATACTCACGTGCTCAAAAAATTATTCGCTATCATCACTTAAATGTAATTCATTATCACTATCGCCTTCATTTTCTGAATAGTTAGAATCAAATTCGCTTTCCAATTCAGATGTAGACCTGGATTCCTCGTCCGATGCAATATCAACCATTTCATTGTCCACATTGTTCAAAGGCTCATTATCTTCATATGGCATGCTTTCATTTATTTCATGACTCGCCACTTCATCTTCCTGGAAGGCTTCACTTTCAATTCGTTTATTTTGTCGATTAGCTTTCATTTCAAATAAGCCTCTCGGTTTTACTTTGCAAACTGCCAACCAATCCTTCTTATCTCGCCTTAAGCTAGGAAACGGAAGATAATACACCTGAATCGCTTGCATGGCCAACACAAAAGGTTCAAAATTAGGAAGTCTTCTTCTTTGATTTATCTCAACCAAATTGTATGCGTTTTGCACTTTTGTTCCAATATTAAGCGTTGGATCAAACCATTCGCACTTAAGTAGCACACATCGTTTTATTGGCAAGGCGGGGTATTCAATTTCCAATATCTCTGTAATTTTGCCGTAATAGTTCATCAATTCACCTTGAATGCAAACTCCACTATTTGAAGTAGCCTTGTTATGACCATGAGATTGCGTATGATATTTGTACCCGTTCACAAAATAAACCGGATAAGATTTAACAGTACGCAATGGTCCCTTCGCAACATCAGATATGAAATTATTTTCAATTGTATGCGTCGATGCCTACATAATGTAATTGCAGTTAGTCATTTAATCAATTCACGAAATACAATATATGTCTTAAATATATTTGAAGTTAACACTTACATATGTCTTGAACCATAAATGAAAGTGCTTTTCGACTTCCTTATTTATGTCATTTTGTGTTATATGTGGCATAAGCTCCTTTAACCATTCCTCATATAAACTGCATCGGACAACATAAGTTACATATGATATTGAACCATTATTAAATAAATATTCGCCTACTCAAACAAGTAACACTTACTGCACAAATGGTTGAATTTCTTGGCAATTAAGTAAGATATAACCATGTGCAGCCTCCAATTCCTCATCTGTCAGCATTCTTCTGGTAGAACGTCCGTGTAATCGACCAGGATATGTGAAAATAGCTAAATTTCCATCATGCGTACTTGTTTGGCATCCGTCGTCATTACGAGGAACCTTGCGGCGTCTTGTGCTGACGTGAGGCTCAAAGTAATGAGAACAAAACGTACTAGCTTCTTCAACCAAGTACGCATTGCATATTGAGCCTTCTACTCGTGCTTTATTTTTGACATTTTTTTTCAAGTGATACAGATACCTACATAATAAATTGTGGCTAGTTAATAATAAATTATAAATTAATCGACCGCATGTATATCAAAGATTTAGTTTTACCTTTCAAAGGGATACATCCATCTATATTGAACGGGTCCTGCCATTTTGGCCTCATGTGCTAAATGTATCGGTAAATGCTCCATAATGTCAAAAAAGCTCGGAGGAAAAAATCCCTCTAATTTGCAAAGTATGACTGCAATTTCATTCTCGAGTTTTTCCATGTCAGCCATCTTTATCTCAGACGATGTCAAGTTTTTGAAAAATATACTCAACTCAGTTATAGCTTCCCAAACTCTCTGTGGCAACAACTCGCGAAAAGCAACTGGCATCAACCTTTGCATGAATATATGACAATCATGGCTTTTCATTCCGAACAATTTATACTTTCTCATGTCAACACACCTTGCTAAATTTGAAACATAGCCGTCTGGGAACTTTATGATTCGCAACCATTCGCACAAAACTTCCTTTTGCCTTTTGTCCAAAGTGTAACACGCTTTTGGATACTTGCCCGTTCGGAAATCTTTGTCTAATTCACTTCTTTTGCAATACAATTTCAAGTCAGCACGCGATTTTGCATTATCTTTGGTCCTTCCTTCAATATTCATTATCGTGTTGAAGACATTTTCGAATATATTTTTTTCGATATGCATCACGTCCAAATTATGCCGTATCAAATTTGATTTCCAATAAGGCAAATCCCAGAATATAGAGCGTTTTCTCCAACCAAAGTTTTTGGAAATGCTACTGTTGATTTCTTCAGCCTCAAGTTCTGTTACTTTCAGCAAACCCAATTCATCAATCTCTTGTATGATTTCTTCACCCGATCTATTAGGTGGAGGGGGAGCATGGACAACTTTATTCTTAATGAATTTGTGTTTATTTCGTCTAAATGGGTGATTTGGAGGAAGAAATTTCCTGTGACTGTCAAACCATGAAATTTTACACCCATTAGTCAAATAAAAAGCATCAGAGTCGTTGCCACAGTAGGGACAAGCTAACTTTCCCGCTGTGCTCCAACCTGATAGCATAGCATATGCAGGGAAATCGCTAACTGTCCACATCAAAGCTGCTCTCATCATAAAATTCTGTTTGCGTGACACATCATATGTTAACTCACCGAATTCCCATAATTGCCGCAATTCAGAAATCAATGGTTGCATGTAAACATCAATTTTCTGCTTTGGATTCTTCGGGCCCGGCACAATTGCTGTTAAAAACATGTAAGCCTCATTCATACACATCCATGGAGGCAAATTATAAGGAACTATTATTATTGGCCATGATGAATATTGTTGTCCTGATTGCCCAAAAGGCTGAAAACCATCAGTGCTTAGACCCAATCTAACATTTCGACTATCGGCAGCGAAATCGGGGTGAATATCATTAAAATGCTTCCATGCAACTGCGTCTGATGGATGGCTCATTACTCCATCTGCCTGTTCATGTTCATCATGCCATCGCATGTGATATGCAGTAACATCGGATGAATATAGCCGCTGAAGTCTTGGAGTAATAGGAAAGTAATACATCCGTTTCCATGGTACTAATTTTTGCTTCCTATTACCACTAATCGACTTGAACCTTGGTTGATTACAAAACTTGCAATCCATTAATTCCACATCATCTCCCCAATAGATCATACATCCGAGTCGACAGCAATCAATTTTTTCTACAGGCAAACCCAGACCCCTAAGCAACTTCTTCATATCATAAAAACTTTCAACCATTTGATTGTCCGATGGCAACGATTCATTGTACCAAGCCAGTATTTCATTTAAACTCCGATCAGAAATATGACCTTCAGATTTAATGTTCAATATTCGAGCCACGGAGCTTAACTGTGTCATACTATCACATCCTTGCCATAATTCCTGGTCAGCAGCATTAAGTAAATCGAAAAAATTTTTGGCTGTTGGGTTCGGTTCCTCTTCTGCATTCCCAACAAAATTGGGTTGAAAAGTATTTCCCGCTGCATCATAAACCATTTGGGCATAAGGATTTTCAGGTGCAAAAACATTGTTTGCCATCAAATTTCCTTCCCCACCATGCAACTCAGATTCAACCATCTCTGGTGCAAATTCCGAATGCACTTCAGCTTCAAATGTATACGGACCAAATTCCGAAGTTCTGGACGTGCTACCTATTATTGGTTCTCCATGCCTTGTCCATTCAAAATAATTGGGCACAAATCCCTTTTTCAGCAAATGTAGATGCACCTCCTCCGTAGGTAGATAACACCTATGTTTACACTTTTTGCATGGACATCTAATTTTCAAACCGTCCATATATGCAGGCTGAGATCTTGCATACTCAATGAAATATTGAACGCCTTCAGCAAACTCAAGATTAATGAAACCATCAGGCGTTAGTCTTCTATACATCCAACTTCTGTCTAAATTATTCATTATTGTTAAACTGTAGTGCAACAATCAAAAATACATAATTAGTACCAAAGCATTCCAATTCTCATAATTAAATTCATTTCTATTATATAATCTATTGCTTCAATCAATTTAATGCATAATTAGTTATGCAATAAGTTCTCACATCTTTTCCACGGTAAATATTTATTATTATCAAATTCAGCTTGATATCGAAAAACTGACCTTTTGTCATATACCAGTCGGTCAGGGAGCTAGGGGGCAGGGGATAAAAAAAACGCGTGATGCGAAACTGATCAGCGGTCGATACCGATAACGGCGGGGTACATGAAACAAGATATATACTTTTGATTTAAAAAAATTACATTTACTCTGACAACTATATATAATTGAATTCATACATGACCATTTCACAATAAATGATTGGACCACTCAAGTAGTTGGAACAGCCATAGATATAAATCTCAGAGGTCCTTTCATTAATCTAATTGGGACCATTATAGAATTAACTGCACTAACATAATTCAATCTCATCTTAGAAAATAAAAAATAAGGAATGTCTATGAGAGAGTAAAGAGGCAATTACCACTTTGAGAGGCAGACGTCTAAGTTGAAGTTTCTGTATCCCTGAGACTTTCTGTGCTACAATATCACTGACAGCTGACAACACCCCTGCTATAATTGCCTGCATTCCGATTCAATTATTACAAAGTCAGCTAATCACAGACCACAATGCTAAAAAACAAGAACAACTTAAACTCCATGGTAACCGTAAATTAGCTAGTTGAGCTCCAAACTCCATTAATTCGAGAAACCAAAAAGATCTAAACTTTCATATCCCAAAACATAGGGGTTGAATAACAAAAACACACTATAAAACAAGTACTAACAAATAGAAGAGAAACTCTGTACCCACAAATAAGCAAGTATAGCTCAATATTCAATTAATAAGGGATTATTATGAGCAGTAGCTGACTCCATCTCCATAGCTAAAAGGACTTGACAAGTTTAAAAGCTTGAGAGGGGGGAACTAAGATGAGAAAATTAATGGGGTTGAAGAGGAAATGTGAGTGCCCTATATTTATAATTGAAGAGAAGATTAAAGACGGTGCAATTTAAGAATATTATAATTCAAAGTCATGTGTTTGTGTGGTGAAGAGACAAATATTTTCTTTGAGAAAAGAATTTTTGTTTCTAAGTATGTGGCTGACTAGGACTAATTTTTACATTATCTTTTAATCAAGCTTTAATTTGACCATTTTTTTGTTTTTTAGAAATACAAGCAAACAACAGTCCACGAACTAAAGAGTTTTATTCAATTAGCCCACAATAAAATGGCCCAAAATTTAACAACAGAAACAGATGAGAGTTTGGATTTTTAATTAATAATAGCAGCTTATAATTAGCTATAATTAATAATTAAATGGCTTGGAAAAATGAAGAATTATGCCATCAAGCAATTGAGCCATTGATTCTAATTACGTCCTAACCATGCGTTGCTAGCTAGGTGGCTACAGCTACCTATTGCCAAGAAATAACTAGTCAAGTTTGTGAAATATGCATTGTATCCCGCTAACTCATCAACTCATACTCATATATAAACTTCAACTAAACATCATTGCTTTCTAATGTATATACGCTAACAAAGAGTCTGCAATTAATGGAAATTAATGCAAAGGCTACCAAATTGGGTCTTACAAGACTCCATTTTAGCGACTACTGGTTTGAAGTTGCACAAAGATTTATATTGATTAATTATTCTTTAAAGATTTTCACTTAGAGCATTTTTTGCTGTATGAATTTAAAATAAAGTGAATGTTAGTTAAGTGCTTATAAAACTCAAAAACTGTACTTTTCATTTGCTTGAGATAGCTTGATAGGCCTTAGGTTTGTGAAATTATTTGAAAACTTGAGCATAAACCTGAGGCCTTAAGTTTCATGCATATGGAAGTGAATTACAAATCTGAAAATCACTGGCAGTTGATTTTAGTCTGGGGTAATTTGTACGGTCATCTCTGCCAGCAGGTTCAGCAAACAAATGCCATGCCAAAGAATCTCCTTCACATGAAAGCTCATTGGACTCTTCTTTTCTATTTTGTCAGATGTGGATTGTGCTCGTCTTGAATATTTTGTTAAGAAGGTTTGTTTCTGATATACTTGCTTTAGTTTTGTAAATCTTACTAAGGAGGATAAAAAAAATAAAAAAAGTAGTAGAAGAAGATATAGCAGTGTCTTTCTGAGGCCCCCAACATTATTATCTAATTGCAGTTCAGTTTATGCCATATAAGGTTTTATAGCATTTTTTAATCTCTTCTAGGACTAAGAAACTTTTGAGTGGAAAGAATATCTAGTTTGTCACCCCATTAACACTAAATAAAGCAACAGGCAAAGGTTTAAATGTCCGATGGACTTCAATTGCATCCATGATCTGTACAAAAGAGAAATCCATTCTCTGTTTTCTGGAAATACAGATTACTTGTTAAAACCTTTGCAACTTGATATGCATTTGACAAATTATCTTAAAGGAATTTAAACTTCTAATTGGTTCTATAAACAAAAAGAGATACCAATCAAAGTTACAATCTTCTTTCAACACCACTAATAATTAATTAAATTTTAAGTATAATAATTCAAAAAAAAAAAAAATTATTACCTGATGCTGCAGAACTGGCCGGAGGAGGAACGCCGGAGCAGACGACGGGTCGGAGAACAACGCCGGAGACGACTCGTCGGGGGCAAGGGCACCGGACGGCGATGGGCAACGTACAGGGGGCAGCGGCAGAGGAGGAGAAAGGGAAAAGAAAGAAGAGGGGAAAAAAAGAAAGAGGGGGGAAAACGCTTACCTCACCGGCTTCTACTCGACGGCGGCGGTGGGAACAAACGCCGGATGGACGGCTCGGGCAACGGAGGGAGGAGGCAGCAAACACAGGGAGCAGAGAGGAGAGGGGAAAAGAAAGAGGGAAAAAAGAAAGGGGAACTAGGGCTAAAAACCCGAAAAATAGAGACGGTATTAAATTCCGTCTCTATTTAGAGACGGAAATCGTCTTCCGTCTCTAAAATAGAGACGGAATGACTTTTCCGTCTCTATTTAGAGACGGAAATCGTCTTCCGTCTCTATTTAGAGACGGAAATCGTCTTCCGTCTCTAAAAATAGAGACGGAAAGACTTTTCCGTCTCTAAATAGAGACGGAATGACTTTTCCGTCTCTATTTAGAGACGGAAAAGTAATTCCGTCTCTATTTAGAGACGGAAAAACTATTCCGTCTCTGAATCCCGTCTCCAATTTTGGCGGGAAAAAAACGCGCCATATTTAGCGACCAAATTTAGAGACGGAACAAATTCCGTCTCTAAATAGAGACGGAAATCATTTTCCGTCTCTAAATAGAGACGGAAATTTCTTTCCGTCTCTATTTAGAGACGGAAAATGATTTCCGTCTCTATTTAGAGACGGAATTCATTCCGTCTCTATTTTTCCGTCTCTATTTCTGAATTTTCTTGTAGTGATAACTTTGTATGCAAAGCTAAAATATTTCTTTTGGTTAAATTATCACCACTATATCCATCATCGCTTAATTTCCAAAATTGTAATTTCATAATCTAATTTTATTTGATCTTTGAATTCGAAAGACGAAATTTCAAAGACAATGGACAATTGACTCAATTCAATCAATGACTTTCTCAATCCCTTTGAATGTTGATCTTCCACATACATTTCCATTCCCTTTTGGAGACAATAAATAAAGCAGTTAGAGGAAGATAATAATAGTTGCTCACTTCTGTAGTGGATCATGTGCTTGGATATAAAACATATGAGTTATATACCATGTTAATTATAATTTTGAGATTCTTTTCCTCATATAGTATTATATTATATGACTTGACTATATACAAATCATGACTGAATATAGACAAGAGAATTTCCAAAAAGAGTTATGATAATTTTGATTTGGTCCATATTTTTGACAAAGAAGCCAATAGGGTTTTTTGTAGATGTTTGGTATATAACCTTTTGAGCATGTAAAATACATAGATAAAGAAGCTGAAGCCAATGCAACAAGTAGCAACAATAAACCCCAAGGAAGAAAATAAAACTGTAATAAGCCAGTAGCAAATGTAACCACCATTGCTCCCATTGCAAACATGATGAACAAAAGTGCTGACGGAATTAACCACCAGTACTTTTCTTGGTATCCAAGCAACATCATTATAAAATGTATGTCGTCTACATACAATGCGAAAATGACAAATTTACTTTGAGAGCTTTTACTATAAAGACAATGATCTTCATAAATCATGTTGAACCCATTCGACATGATTGTATGATGAAGTCTCAAGTACCATTGTGTTAAAGACTGTTTAAGGCACTAAATTGAGCTCATCAATCAGCAAACCCTATGTTCACTGCCTTTTTCGATGAAACTTATAGGTTGTTTCATCCAATTCTCCATTGAGAAAACTAGTCTTCACTTCCATTTTTTTAGCTCTAGGTCCAAACTTGCCACTATGGCCAGAATCAACCTTATGGACGTAAATCTTACAACAGATAAGAAAGTCTCCTCATAGTCAATCTCTTCTTGTTGTGTAAGCCCCTTAGCGACTAGCCGAGTCTTGTATTTTTGATACTTTTTTTAGCCTTTTGCTTCACTTTGAGAATCCATTTATTCCCAATCGGTTCGCGTCCTTTCGATAGATCAACCAGTTCCCAAACACGGTTTGATCTCATGGATGCCATTTTTTCTTCCATTGCTTTAATATATTTTTCCTTAGATGGGAATGAAAAAGATTTTTGAATATTTTTATGCTCTTTCTTGTTTTGTGGGGTAACAAAAAGGGCTTCGTTCAAGCCTTCGATTTTAAATCGTTGGCGTGAAACACTTATCTTTTTAGATTTTTGCAGTTCTGAATCTTGATAAACATGTCTCATATATTCATCGTGATTCACAATGCTCCCACTGGAACTATGTTCCATACTCCCACTGGAGTCAAGAATATCATATTCTTTCGTCCCACTAGAGTGAAGAATACTCCCATTCAAATAAGGTCTCCAACATCCGGATCGTTTGGAGGATGAGGGTCTTAACCTTCTTCCTCTAAATTCCTCCTACTCAGATGGAGTGATCCTGATGGTTCATTTTCCTGAAATTAATAGAAAGTGAAATCTTAATTCATTTTGCTTAACTTTGAAAATTCATTCTCTAAGAATATGGCGACTCGTGATCTGAATTCCGTCACATTGCCATTTTCTTGCTCACCCATGAAAATTTATCCTTTTGATACTTTGAAATATCTCACATAGATACTCTTTTTACTTTTTGGTCTCAATTTACCAAATTGAGGTATCATGGACGTAAGCATTATAACCTAAAGGTTGTAAATGGCTTAGGTCAGCTTGTTGACCGGTCCACAACACATAAGGTGTGGAAGTGAGAGATTTTGAGGGCATCTGGTTTAGAACATATGTGGTAATCAATAAAGTATCTCCCCAATAGGAGATAGGCAAATTTATCTCTGCCATCATAAATCTAATCATATTTAGGAGAGTCTTATTTTTCCTTTTCGCAACACCGTTTTGTTATGGATTTCTAGGAATGAACAACTGATGTTCAATCCATTTTTCATCACTTAAATATTTAAATTTATCTGTAAGATATCATCGACCTCTATTAATTTTTAAAGCTTTGATCCTTTCGTTTAATTGATTCTCAACTAAACTCACATAAGTCTCGAAGCAACTCAATGCTTCTGACTTGTGAGAAATCAAATAGACATGACCATGTCTAGTATAGTTATCTATAAATGTGATGAAGTAACAGGCCCTTTGCTTCTCCCTTACATTCATTTGACTACATACGTCATAATGAACTAACTACATGAAAATTTGGCTCTAGTAACTTTTCTAAACGATTTTCTAACTATTTTTCGTTTTAGGCAATGCTCACACGTAGGCAATTCAACCTTATTTGAATCACTTATTAAACCTACTTTGGCTAACCAACTCATTCGGTTTTTATCCGATATGATTTAATCTAGCATGCCATTATTTCATATTGTTCTCATAACGATGTGAAAAAAAAAGGAATTAAATTGAAAAACTAGTTTTCTTCAAATAGTCATGGTACACATCCATAACAATTAAATCGTTCAGTATATAACCAGAACCATAATAAATATCATTCAAGCAAGAGCATACACTGTCATTCTCAAAATGTAAATTGAAAACAAATTTCAATAAAGCAAGAATAGAAACATAACTCTAAACAAAGGCATCTCTATCCCTTGTTACATGGTCTATTAGTCTTGAATCTATCATCCACAAAGGATGAAATTTAGAACTAGATACACAAATTTCACTCACTCTTGAGTCAAAATAAGGTATTGATTTAGGTACAGTGCAGTCTCTTGCATAGTGTCATTTCTGTTGGCAATTGAAACGTTTACCTCCTTTTTGCCTTTGGACCTATAGTGATTCCATTTTTCCTTTTTCTTTTTAAGCTCTCGAGCCTTTTCCTTATCCCTACTTTTGAAGCTTCTTTTATTGTTCTAGTTCGAACTCATTCTACCAGAACGGGACTGTGGCATATGCACTATGGTATTGACCTTAATCGTTACCAGACGGTCCCCTTTCAAGCTCCAAATGACGAGCGACATCCTCAAATGTCTTTATGCTTATCCATATAAGTTAGTTGCATCTTCATATGCTCCCAACTCTTCGGTAAGGAACGGATAACAGTTTGGACCTACTGCTTGTCAGTCAACTTATGACCATACTCACTAAGCTCATTTTTTCCTTTTTCATCTCTCAGATGTTTCCGCATCGAATAATCAGACTTCTTTTGATATGTATCAAATTTAGTCAGAGTCACACCTCTAAACTTTTTTCTCTAAACGATCCACAAATCCATTGCATTTTGATACTTGCGTAATGGCTTAGTGATAACATCATCCATTGCACTCGGCAAGATGATGCAAGCAGTGACCTTCTGCTTTTTCGATGCCACATAGGCATCTTGATCTTACCTATGCTAGGCTGTGGTGCTGTCCTTAGGTTCAGTCAAAACTGAACTTAAGGGTTCTAAAGCCTTTTGCTCTTTAAGCACATTCTAGATCTTCATATTCCAGATTTTATAATTATCACCATTTAGCTTCATATCTTTACTAAGTTTGGCGACAATTGACTTGGAAGCAGTATCCATTAGGATCCTCTGATCTCAAATGGAACAATATTGCTCATATTTAAGGGAGATAAGGCAATACATGCAATTTACTATGCATCTGAAATAATAACCTAGTAAAATTTTCTATTAGGCTCAAATTCGAAAAGGTTACTAATAGTATCCAATTACCCTCTAAGTCCTAATGTCTAACCTTACAGGTTATAATTTTATGCAAAGTAAATATGAATTATTGGATTATTAAGTTCTCACACTTATGAGGGGATTTTTAACGAATCTCTATTTAATAAACATGCAATCATTTTACTCATAAAATATTGCAAGACAATTAATAATTAAAATTAACACATTTATTATAAAGTTAAATGCCAAGAATAATAAATAAACACATTTATTTAACTAATAAATAAAATTCAATAATCCTAAAATAAGACACTTATGTCAAATATCAATAGCAAACATAAACCTTATTTAACAATAATAAATGCCAACTCAAATTGACACTTATGTCAACTATTCTAGAAGTCCAGATTTCATAAAATCTTTTTAGTTATTAGGATTATTTCTTGACCAATTTCATCAATTTATCATGCAACTCATAAGTCCATTGATGAAGCCATGGATGATGCATGCTCCGTCCATTTCTCAATACCATCACAGATTTTTAGTGTTACTTCTTAACACTTCCCTTTTGGCAACTCAAACAAAAAAATGGATGATAAATGTTCTATAAAATCTATCTCCTTTGAGCTAGAGAGTTTCTAATAACTTCCTCAGTTCTAGATGATATTCAAATGAGTCAGTCAACACTTTAACCAAAACTCTATCATCTATTTCCATACTCAGACCACTAATCCAAATGCACTCTTGCATTTGTTCTTATACATGTACATTATGATGCACTATTGCGCCAATATCATCAGCTCAAATCTTTCTTTGCATTCTCATGTTGCTTATTGATTGCACTATTATATTTCTCAAAGCAACCTACGTGTAATTTAAGGAAGATCTAATGTCCTTATTTAATATTTCTGTAACATATTACAGAAAAATTTACATATTCATATATAAATACACATAATTGAAATATATTTCAAATAAGTAAGGACAAAACCTCAAAAAAATTTCAAAAATATTTTTAAAAATGTCGGAAGGCAGAAAACACATTTTCTACACCTTTTATAATATTATTGAAATTTTAAAAATAAAAAGTAATTTTCTGGTCATCAAAATTTTTTGAAAAAATGACCAAAAAATCAGAAATAATTTTAAAAATGTATTTGAAAAAAAACAGAGCTGAAACGGTGGTCGAAATAGCAGCACGCACCTACATGTGCCACCAAAGGGAGGATAGACGCGCCCACGCACCACCATGCGCACTATGCGTGCCTTCTACTTGACCTGCCACATGTCTGCATATCATTAAGCTATATGTCAAAACGTGATCAGTAAGTCATGACACATGTCAGGACCCTATTGGTCCACCCGTCACCTACGTGGCACACAGGTTAACATGTCATTGACATGTGGCATGACACTTATCATCCATGTGGCGTGGTCCGATTGGGCCACATGTCGATGTTGACACGCCATCACCTACACGTGGCATGACCTCAGTTGTCTAGGTGTCACCCCCTCATTGGGTTACCTGTCGCCCATGTGGCATCCAGATGACACGTCACTGCCACATGGCATGTCCGCTTCCATCCACGTGGCGTGATTTCATGGGGCCATGTGTCAGCATTGATGCATCACTGTTGACACATGGTCTCACGCTTATGGGCCAACACCCACGCATGCACGCCTAATGCCTGCACGTGCCACCTTCCCTATGGTTTCTATTGTACAAATTTCGATTGGTGGTGGGTTTTTAGGGTCTTTGATTCCAATAGTGAGGTCAAAAATTAAAAATTATGACTTCTAGTTTTGCGTTTTGAACACTCATGTTCGTCTCCTTGAATCGCAGTGTACACATACATAATTTTCGAACCGTAATATATACACATATATATTATTCACACAAAAAATAAAATTTTATTGTGGTTCATGCATCCTAAATCTAATAATTTTACACATAAAATTTTAGATCTATTTAGCCACATGTCAGGACACAAAAACAAGCGGCTTTGATGCTAATAATGGGAAAATAATTTATGTGGAGGTAACATTAGAAAATAGTACCTACCTCTTGTAGATCTGAAACACGTTGTGGAAGCGTCTACAAGGATCCACTTTATTTTTGGTCACTAGTCTGGCTTTTACCCACGTGCGGGATAACAACAGCTATTTTACAATCTAAAAGACCAAGACAAAAAACAAGTGTGAGTGGGAATGAGAAGCCTTGTGGCATATAGTTTTTTCGTTATCAAATACTGAGATCTCCCATCTATTTATAGAGATCCTAAAAGTTAGAGACCTATCTTTAGTATAACTCAGACTCCTTGTGAGATGGAATTTGGTAATGTTAATTAGATTGAATTACTTGATTCTATTTGGATTGGAACTTTATCCAAATTAGAGTCATGGGCATACCCAAACTCTATCATCGACAAATTTCAAAATTTGTATTTGAAATTTAAATTTCCTTGCCTTTCTGTATTTTCGATCTTGAAGACAACTGAAAAATCATGTCTTTTCATCTACAGACAATGCTTCAGACTTTGTGGCCTTTTATTGCAACTTGATACATGGCTTTATTTTTGACACTCGAGCTTAGCTTGTTGAGGAAGCCAAAATTTGCCTATAAAAGCATAGGCAACCCTTTTTAAATCACTTTTGCCAAAATTTCTAAAGTTTTAATTCTCTAAAAAATTTCAAACATTCATTGTGTTCTTTATCGTTGAAGCAATTTTTTGCAATTTACTAAGTAAGTGATTTTCTTGGTATGTTCTTTAGTTTTACTTCTTTAGGAAAATCAAAGTCATTTTCTTTTTCATCTTCTCTTGGTACCATTGATCCTCCTACCTTAGGACAACTTAGGAATGCCTTTTTTATCCCTTTACCTTTACAAATGGATATCCCCTGTTATAGTACAAGTGGATCAATAGAGCATGAAGGTTTAGATATTGACTTTTTAGAAGAGTATAGTAAGAAATTCCCAACTATAAAACATACTAAGCTTCAACTATTTAATGTTAGCTGATTAAAAGACAAATATAATATGCCTACGGATATATGTAATGACCCAAAATCCACCTTAGTAGCATTGTGCATGATTAGGGTGAGTAGAAGAGTTTAATTTAAGGTTTATAATTTTCGGACTAAATTATAATTGAATTAAGGACCTAATTACATGAAATTAATAAATTAAGTGACTAAAGTGTAAGTTTGCATGATTAGTGTTAAGTGAGAGTTAATTAAGTTAAGTTAGATTAATTAGTTTTAATTAAGACGTAAGTAGAATCCATGTGTTGAGCCAAGAGTTTGACACCTAGCCTTAGCATGCATATATAAGTTTAAAGAGGCCAAGTTTGTCTTTTTGTTCCTTTTGTTGGTTGGCTATCCTAAGGTAAGTTTAGTTTTTTTATTTTTCTTTTCTTTTTTCTTTAGTTTGAATTCATCTAAGGGTTAGTTACTTATTTTCTTTCTTTGTTCTTCATCTCATCCAAGATTTTGTTGATTGAAAGTTGGAGAATCAAGTAGGAGAGCAAAGGGTAAAGAGAAGTGATAACTTCAATTTAGTATTTAGATTTGGTAGTATTTTTTGTATGATTTAGGGTGTTTAGTAGTGTTTATTGTCGTGATATGCTTACTTTAGATTAATTATGTCAGTGTTAGTGAAATTAGAGTTTTTATGCAATTTTTGTTAGTTTTTGATTAAGTTTGAGTTTGTGTGCAGCTTTCTTTAGGTACCTCACGATAGTGATGACTTTGGTCACCACCGTGACATCCAAAGAAGTTAAAAGCAGAATGCAGGAATACTCTAGGTCATGGTGGTAACCAAAGTCATCACCACCGTGACATGTGTATCCATTGGGCAGAATGCAGACCTGTTATGGGTCACGGTGGTAACCAATGTCATCACCACCGTGACATAGTTCGCACCAAGCCAGAACCAAGTGAGGAGTTACCTCACGGTGGCAAGGTAATATGGTTGCCACCGTGACATAGGGCATTCCTCGACAAAAGCGAAATTTGAGCATGTCACGGTGGCAACCTATCTGGTTACCACCGTGACCCCCATCCTACACGCAAGGCAGATTTACTTTCCCAACACCCTCACGGTGGCAACCAATCTGGTTACCACCGTGACCCCTCGGGATATAAAAAGAGAAGTTTCTGATTTTGAGTGGCGGCTAGTTTTTGGAACCTATTTTGATTTTAGGGTATGAGAGATAGAATTTTAGGAGTTTTTCGATTGTTCTTAAAAAAGTTTTCGATTTTATCTTTAGATTTAATTTCTGCAATTCAAGAGTTTTTACATTAAAGACATATAGTTTAAATTCAATACACAGTGTTACATTTAGGGATTTCCAGAATTTTTCTCCATTGAAGATAGAAGAAGAAGATTGAAGAACTGAGGATTCAGCTGGGATTACGCCTTAATGAATTTCTGGGTTTATTTTTTCCTATTTCGTTTTGATTTTGTAATGGATCGTGAGTAGTCTTTTAGTTGTTTGGGGGATCTTTGAATCTCCTACCCATGATGTGAATTCTGAACATCTTTTGAATTTAAATATATGATTGAAGAGTTTATTTCACTGGTTTTTATTATTGATTCATGGAATTTATTTTATCAAGTTAATTTTCAGTTTTGATGAATGATTTAATTCATGTATCTTTGTTGGTTATTGAGTTGTATGGATTGAATACCATGGTTATCTATATTCAGTTTTTTTATCGTTCTTGCTGTATCTTTTGGACGACTCTGATTGGGAATCTAAAAGTGCAGAATTTTATGATTTAAGACTAGAATGGTGAGTGAGATAATTAAGTTCTGGGTTATTTGACTCCGTATTGGGAAAATAAACCAAACTTAGGATTTTAGACCCGTGCATAGGCTAGTTATGTGGCTGACTCCGGTTTGGGATGTCATATAATTAGAGTGGTTGACTCCAGTTTGGGAAGCCTGGACTAAGAGGGTTATCCCGATTTCTTTCATAATTTGTTCTTAGATTAATTTTATTCACATTCGGGTATGGGGTGGATGAGTGAACTTGAGCAACGTTTGTCTATCTTGAATTCTTATATTGTTATTTTCCCATCATTTTATTTCTTGCAATTATTGATGTCAATTTAATTTGATTAATTCTGTTTGTTTATTTTGGTTACTTAAATTCTTTATTTTTAATCAATAGTTAACTCAATCAATTCAAATAATTGAGAATTCTTTAGCATACACTTGATTTTCATTGCTTGCACACACAGTCCCTTGGGTACGATAATTCGGGATCCTAAATATACCCCACTGTATTACTTGCCGATTCAGTACACTTGCTGAGGTCGTGTCAAGAAGGTTACTTGATTTGTGAAGTTGAAGGAGATAGCTTCTAAAGGTTTGGGATTTTTAACTCTTTTATAGACATATGATTAGTTAGTTTGGGTGATTTATGGGTTTGAAGTTCAATAACTCTTCTATTTGTTAAATTGTGCTTGGGATGGTATTGTTGAGTTGATGAAGTTTTGTTGATGAGTTGAAGTTATACTATGTTTTGATTGTTTGCAAGCTGGTTATGTTAATTATAATTTATGTCATTAGAAAATTTACATGTAGGTGATCATTTAGTTAGAAATCCTTGTTGGCTAAAAGTGGTGTCTTTGTTGGTTTGAAAGTCATATCTATTGAAGTATGAAAGTACCTAAGAGAGGTAAGTGTAATAGGAGTTTGGGTGTATGATTCAGGCTATGTCGCGAGAGCAATAAGGGTTGCGAGTGCGACAGAGCGCTCCGTAGGGCAGGGTTTGCTAGAGCGTGTTCTGTCGTGAGCGCGAGTGCGACAGAAGTGTTTTACATGTTCTGTCGCGTGCGCGAATTCTGTCGCGAGTGCGACAGAAGGATTTATCGAGATTTGTTGCGAGCGCAACGGAGTTCAAGTTATAAATACTTGTTAATTGTCCTATTTTGTGTGAATTATGGTATTTAGCCTATGAATGACTATGCATATAGCAATGACAAATGTACTTATTTATATGAATGTTAAGTGGATTAATAGTAGAGTATGCAAATCGAGTCGTAGATAGTTAGGCATGCTTATAAGGGTTATTGTTCGCAGCTGCTAGTGTTGATGCCCTTTTGGTATCTAGTGTTATACCGTTTGGTATTTAGTGATTCGAGATTTGAATATCTCTAGTGTTGATACTATTTTTCCCCAGTATCTAGTGATTGATACCCGAGTGGTATCCAGTGTTCCCGTTATCCACTGCTGTGGCTATACTAAGATTGTTATTTCATTGACTGATTATAGTATTATATGTGATATTTGTTATGATATAGTAACAATTCAGGGTTTATTGCTTCGTTAACATGTTTGTAATATTAATGATGTAAAGAATGTATTCTTGAATATTTGTCTTATTATTTATTTAAAGTGTATTATGCTATTATATGTTTAATTCATTGTTTCTGTAGTGGTCTATTTGTCTCAGCACGGGTGTTTATCTCCTGTGTAGGTTCATAGTTTAGAAGTTCAAGTTTTGATAGGAACATATGCGAGCCACTAGGAGAAGTCTTTAAACCTTCTAGTTAGGTTCAATCTTTTGTATTGTACAGATATAGTACTATTTTACATATCAAGATATGTAATCGAATATTGTAAAATTTTGTACTTGTAAGATGTAAAGTTTTGATTAAGTAATGTTAATGATAAATTTTGTTATGTAAACTCACCTCACATTAGCATGTATGTTTATAGTTACTATAAGTAGAAGTTGTTTAGCACTCCCTTATCATTCCAGGGGACATTGGGGTGTTACAATATAGCTGTGTTAGCTTGCCTTTTGTTCACGTCAATGGGAGATAGTTTGTTCGAAAAAAATGACGAATGGTTCACTATCATCAATCTTGTTTAGATTGTGGGTTAAAATTTCCTTCTTCACCCAAGATACTGCTGGGTTTCTATCGTCTTACAAAGAAAATCAATGTAGCAGAATATTACAACAAAATTAAAAACAACTCTAGAAACCCACCAAGTATCCACAAGTCATTAGCGACCTTTAGCAAGACATTATGACTACCTAAGTAATATGAAGATCGACAGTCCAATATTAACCTAATCAATAGAACATGTTATAATGCTTTTGTCACAGACATCTAATTTGAATATAAGTCATGGATAATGCCATCCTTATATTGTTTAAATATATAATTTCTCGATTACTAGGTAGACTAATAAAAATAAATGACATTGATCATTCTATCAATTCATTTGAGGACGGCCATGCATTTCTCAATCCTACTTATCGAAGGGCCCATTA
The DNA here is from genome assembly GCA_947683425.1 of Excoecaria cochinchinensis. NCBI lineage: Eukaryota > Viridiplantae > Streptophyta > Magnoliopsida > Malpighiales > Euphorbiaceae > Excoecaria > Excoecaria cochinchinensis. The sequence continues at coordinate 5,111,812 of CANTUQ010000069.1, forward strand.
GATATCTCTCTCATAAAAGAGGGACAAATTATATTTAGATTATTTATTTTTCTCTGCATAATTTTCATCATGTTCAATCATAACCTTTATGATTATTTGATTAAAGATAATATTTCATTATGTCAAACATGACGTTTCTCATGTAGGAAACTATGATAATCTCATGTCTGAGGATTCAATGGCAGACCTATTATGAGAACATTTATGACATTAACCCATGCAGTAATTTTATAGTGGGCTATCCAGTACTTTATTCTCCAATAAGTACCTACAAGTTTGATTTGTATTACCATACATATGATCATCTCATGATTGTCAACCAAAATCATATTAGTATTAATTATTATTATTCTTTAATAATAAATGACTAGGAATATTAGAATAAAATTAAATAGTTATTCATATACATTATTATAATGAAACATGCAACCACTATAATAATAAAGAGAAAACCTCTTTATAAATGAAAATATGACACAAGATAAATGTTCAAATATTTGACCTAGGGCATAACTACTAACAATCTTATACTTGCAGTAGGCTTAATCATACATGTATCTAATACCCATTGACCTAGTATGTTGATCATGTTTGGCTTATAGGAGAGCCTTGGTGAGTGGATCAACAATGTTTTCATCTGTTGGTACACTGCATATCTTGGCATCTCTTCTCTCAATAATTTCTCGAATGAGATGATAATGCCTGAGTATATGCTTGGATTTCTGATGGGAGCTGGGCTTTTTACCATGTGCCATAGCACCATTATTGTCATAGTAAAGATCCATAGGGTTGTGATACTAGGAACTACTCCTAATTTAGCAATGAACTTCTTGATCCATATTACTTCCTTAGCTGCATTTGATGCTGTTATATACTCAGTTCTTGTTTTAAAATCAACGATAGTGCTTTTTTGGAACTTTTCCATTTAATTGCACCTCCATTCAACACAAACACATATCCTGATTGGGATCTGTAGTTATCTTTGTCAGATTAGAAGCTTGTATCTGTTTAACCATTTACTACTAGCTCATCTTCCAATCCTCCATACACCAAGAAGGCATCCTTAGTTCTTCTCAAATACTTACGGATATTCTTGACCACATTGTCTAGTGACTTTTACTAGGATCTGATTGGTATCTTCTCATCACGCTCAATGCATAAGAAACATCTGGTCAAGTACATAACATTGCATACATTATAGATCCTATAGCCGAAGCATAAAGAATCTTACTTATGCGATTTCGCTCATCAGATGTCATAGGATATTGAGTCTTGCTGAGCCATGAGACATTCACAAGAACCCTCTTTTAGAATCTTGCATACTAAACCTATTCAATGCTTTATCTATGTAAGTACATTGACTTAGACCGATTATCCTTTTACATATATCCCTATATATCTTAATCCCAATGATATAAGTAGCCTCGCCGAAGTCTTTCACTGAAAAACAACTCCATAACCAAGTCTTGGTCTTTTGCAAGATAGGGATGTCATTTGCATAAGTAATATGTGTAACATCCCTTACCCGTACGTAGTAAACTATACCCTCGAGAGGTAAATTACCACATTAGGTGGGGAATGTCACACGACAATCCCATTATCTTGTTCGCATACATTATATTAGGTTCAGAATTATAAAATTTCTTTCATTATATTGAAGGCATACATACTCATGCAACTACACATACAATTCATGATTACCGCATTAAATTTACATTATATCACAAATTCTTATACATATACATAAATTTATCTTCTCATTCTACATAATACAAATTTAATTATAAAATTCAAAAGATTACAATTACAATATTATATTAAGATATTAACCTACATAAAATGCTTGGCCCTAGAGTGTTGGCCTTTAGGGATGCGAGTTGTCCTTTGGAATCGACTAATCTTTAAAGCCGGCACGGATTAAACACTAGTGCAAAGCACAAAGGCTTAGTGGGAAAAAATGTGAAATAGACGACTGTGACGCGCCCGAACCCCGCTCGCGATCCGGGCGGCCCTCGAGAGCCCGCTTTTAGGACCCGAAGGCCGGATGGAGGTTCGTTAAAACTCGTGAAAGCCGATCGTTTCGCAATGGACAGGAATATATCCAAATCCATTGTTGGCAATCAACTTACGAGAGCGTCTATTGGGTTATCATAAGGCAGGATCACGGAGTCGCCACCCGATAAAAACATCGGGAAATAAATCTAGCCTTATGAGGCCCAAAACCAGAGAGAGTTCGGGACCTCACTCTTATTCATACCTTTGGTTAATATTGTGCAAAAGGATTTTTAGGATCAATTATTTTATCTCTCTTCTCACACGAGTTATGCAATAAATTAAAGCGCATTACAATCACATAGGAAAGCAATTAAATAAAGCACTAAAAAATTATAAAATAAATAAAGTGGGACAGAACAATCCCAAAATAAATAAGAATAACTAAAACTTGCTTAAAGTAAATAAATAAATGAATATATGCGTAAAAGAAATTAAAATGTAGACATGCATAAATCGGGTCATTCATTTAAACGGGAACATTGGTTCCCAATTACTTTGGTTTATATAAAAAAGTATAAAATTCTCGATTCGGTTTAAATCTTTTGGTTTGGGGTGAAAACATGGACATTGGTCCAGTTTTATTAATAAAAACCCCATTTAGTAGAAAACATTTGTGTGGTGGTTCTTTATAAACGTGATCGAAAATCCTTTATTATTACAGATCATTAGTAAATAAAATAAAATAAAATAATAATTACATATTTCATAATAATAAATAAATCCTAATCTACTCACCTCGACTGTGCTCCTTGGACGAGCCGTGTGCCGCTCGTGGTTACAATCATGACATAAAATTAATATTGGTTAATAATAAATAGATAGGTAATTGAATGAATAAATAAATAATTGAATAAATAAACAAACAAACAAACAAACAAATAATTGAATAAAGTAAGTTAAGAAAAATAATTAAAGTTAATAATTGATTAAATTAAATTAAGTGATGAATAAATAAATAAGTAAATAATTAAATAAACAATTGAATGAAATAAATTAAAAGAAATGATGGATGTAAAACATAATGACAATTATAATGATCAATGATAATAAAAAATAATGATGCTAATAATGATGAATAAAATAATGATGAATAATAAATAAACATAAAATAATTATAATTATAATTATAAATAGATAAAATAATAATAATAATAATAATAATAATAATAATAATAATAATAACATGAACCAAATAATAATAATAATATAACAATAATAAAAATAATACAGAATATTAAATAATAATAATGACAATAATGTAAACTAATTAATTAATTAATAATAATAATAATAATAATAATAATAATAATAATGATAAATATTAAGCATAATAATAACACTAATAATAATAATAATGAGAATAATAATAAGAATAACCATAATAAATAATAAAATAAATATTAAAACAGAATAATAAATAAATATAATAATAATATTATAAAAACAGAATAATAAATAAAATATAATAATAAATATATTAATAATATTAATAATAAAAATTCAGAAATTAAATAAATATAATATAATAATAATAATAAAAATATATATAAATATATAAAATAATATTAAAATAGGGAGGAGAGAGAAAAACTCACCGGATTGTCGCCGGAGATTCGCCGGAGTGGCGGTTGAGGACACCTCCCTCGCCGCCTCGTAGATCGCGTCGTCGGGAGTCCAGCGCCGGTGGCCACGCGCCGGAAGGTCGCCGGAGAAGGCCGGAGATCGCCTTGAAGCCGCACGGTTCTTCCTCGCCGATCTCCCTAACGGCGGCGAGTGTCGGTGAGCGGTGGTCACCGTCGGGTGCGTCTGGGTCTCGCCGGTCGCCTCGTGTGGCGCGTGCAGCCGGATACGGCCGCGGTTGGCCGGCGGAGGGGACGCCTGCTTCCCCTCTCTTTTCTTCTTCTTTCCGGCGGTTCTGGTCTCCGTTGGCCCCTGTTCCCCTCTTTCCTCTTGTTTTTGCTTTTCTTTTCCTTTTGGTTTTAATCCCTTTAATCCTTCTTTCACTGTTCACTCTCTATCCCTTTTTTATTTTTCTTTTCCCCTTATTTTCCTTTGGTTTCTTTGGCTTCCTCTTGCTCTCTCCTTCTTTTCTTTTTTTTTTCTTTTTCTTTTGCTTGTGTTTTTCTCTGTTCTTCAGCCGAGAGAGCCCCCTCCCCCTTTATTTTGCCCTATCTTTTCCTCTTTATACCACCTCAAATTAGGGCAAAAGATGTTCACTTAATAAATCACTCCATATTTTAATTTGTTTTGATTTTAATTAATTTACTCAAATTAACACATTAACTAACTAAATACTATATTAATTAAATACTCTATATTTTTATATCTATTTAATTTAATTAATCTTCTTAAATAATCAGTCTAATCTATTTAATTAAATCCTATATCTATTTTCTCTTTTCTTTATTTATTTTTTTTTCAATTTTAATTATCCTAGAATATTAACTAATTAATTATAACTAATTAATTAACTAATAATATTGACTAATTAACTAACTAATGAATTCTTTTAATTTTTTTATTTACACACCCTTATATTTTTTTTCTTGGAGGAATTATCAAGGACCCAAAATTGCCATTATCATTTTTCAAAACCTGACTCAGGACCCGGTGTCTACAGTTGCCCCCAATTTTGGAGAATCTAGTGCCTAGACACCTAGGTGAGCCAAAATTCATTGAGGAAATGCCAAAATTCAGAGAATAAGAAAAAAGGAGAGGCGCAGAGACGCATACCTGAGGGTGAAGCTGTTGGGGTAGTTATCGTCTGTTTGTCGACGCGTTAACCCTTGTCGTTTTTGGCATATAACCTGTGCGGTGTCTAGCCTTATATTCGTTCGGCATCTAACCTGTGCGGTGTCTAGCCTTATATTCGTTGAAGCATCTAACCTGTGCGGTGTCTAGCTCCAGCCGTATCGGCATCTAACCTGTGCGGTGTCTAGCCTTGTATTCGTTGAAGCATCTAACCTGTGCGGTGTCTAGCTCCAGCCGTGTCGGCATCTAACCTGTGCGGTGTCTAGCCTTGTATTCTTTGAAGCATCTAACCTGTGCGGTGTCTAGCTCCAGCCGTGTCGGCATCTAACCTATGCGGTGTCTAGCCTTGGTCGTTTCGGCATCTAACCTGTGCGGTGTCTAGCCTTGGTTATTTCGTTGAAGCATCTAACCTGTGCGGTGTCTAGCTCCAGCCGGGTTGGTGTCTAACATGGAGGATTGCCTCTTAAGAGGACTTGGAGATCTAATTGCCCCCTGAGAGGTCTTGGGTTAATTGCCCCCGGAGAGGACTTGGGTTGAGATTTGAAAATTGCCTCTTCAGAGGACTTTGAAGGTTTGGCCTCCTCAGAGGGCTTAGAGGTTTGCCTCTTCGGGCTTACAGAGATTTTTTTTCTTTTCATGCATCTTCAGAGGACTTTGAGAGGAGTGTCGAGCACCATGTATGTATGGAATGCATGTGAAAAGCTATGCATGCAAATGTTCAAGCATGAGAAATGTATGCAGAGGGATAAGAATCGCCTCTTGAGAGGACTTAGAGAACTGATTGCCCCCGGAGAGGACTTTGGTTGATTTGCCTTACCTCTTGAGAGGACTTGGGTTGACTTGCCTTTTGAGAAGGCTTTGGAAGTTCGCCTCTTGAGAGGGTTTAGAGATTTGCCTCTTGAGAGGGCTTTGGAAGCGTCAGTTTATCGACATGTGAAGTCTTGATTAAGACTGATGTACACCATCTAGTAGGCAAAGGGCATCATGTATGCATGGAAATTATGTGGAAAGTTATGCATGTATGATATGCATGTACGTTATGAATGTAGAATTTAAGCACATAATTACATGTATGAAATATTATACATATGCAAATGTGACATACAACAACTGCAAGGAGTTGTGAAATGAGTACTGCGCGTACTATGCATGGACTACGAACATGAAATGCATGCCGGGAATTACGCATATGTCATATATCCCACGTACATGGCTTGTATGCATGTAAAAATATTTGCAAATGATCATGAATGAGAAGGATCATGCATGAGAGATATATGCAAGGGGTCATGTATGCAGAATATATGCAAATAACCATGCATGCAAATGATAGTGCATGTGACAAATGTAGAGAGTCATTCATAGGCGTAGATGTAAAGAACCATATGCAAAGACAGGTGAAAGGTGTTATATACATGAAGGCCATATAAGGGATTGGGTATGTGCGATGTATGCACATATAAATGTGTGTATGAAACATGTGTAGGGAAAATCATACACGTGTGTACTGAATGCATGCAAAAAATGTGCATGTGAGATGCAGGCCAAGAGTATGTCCGGAAAATGCATGAAAGTAATTGATTACAAAAATGAAGTTTAGAGAGCCATGAATGCCCAAAGGTCGCTAAAGATTTTATGCCAAAAGACATGTAAAACTATCCATGAGAATGTTTGCTACAGTTATGTGTAAAAACATTTGCAGAAAATATATGTACAAAGAATTTGTTGGGAGTATGTGCAAAGTATCATTTTCATGGGTAGTGATAAGAAATACCCCAAAATTGTAAAATGAGTGCAACCTATCAGGTACCTCAAACTCGAGTTTCTATCTGACTTTAAGCGTACTGAATGATCCACATTCTCAACTGATTCAATCTCAGCAAAAGAATTCGGGAGTCGTTCCCAATGAAGGGCAAGAAGACAAATATGTAGACATCAAGATTTACTAAACCAACAGGTAAATACATGGCATTACCATGCCGTCTCCGTGTGTGTGTGCAAAAGGCCAAAACATGATTTTTCATTTTTCAAAAGCAAATTCTAGATGCAATGTCGAGGACAAGACTCAACTCGAATGCATAAATGCACTCATGGCTTCCCGCTTGAAGCTCAAGAAACACCATATGCCTCTTCCTACGTACCAAACCTTATTAAAAAGGTCATCTCCGCTAATTAGATAAAGCCGAACCAAGAATCAAGAGGTCTTATTTTGGTTGCAACGTTAGGCTTAGGTAATTGGCTATCAAAGGAGGATCAGGTTACTAGAGAAGAATGACCGCAACGTTTATTCAGATGAATGAACCGTTTTCAAACTAGTTGCATACTGTCCAAACATACTCGAAGTTGGACTCGGTAATACTCTGACTCATCGAGCTCAACATGACATTTAAGCTGAAAAGATAACTACTGAATTCATCGAGTGATATTATCCTAAGTTCTACTTTTCTTTCTTTCTTCGTTTTTTTTTTTTTTTTTCATTTTCTTCCTTTTTTCCTTTTTTTTTTCTTTCTTTTTTGTCTTATTCCTTTTTTTTTTCTTTTCTTCATCTTTTCTTTTTTTTCTTCTTTTCTTTTCTTATTCTTTTCTTCATTTCTTCGTTTTTTTTTTTTTTTTTTTTTTTTTTTTTTTTTACACAAAGAGTTTATTGGTGATTTAAATGTCTCTAATTACACAAAGAGTTTATTGGTGATCTAAATCCCTTTCCCGAAGTGTAGTCCAAAAATTATCGACGATTGAAAGTTTTTTTTTTTTCTCAAGGGGTAAACCCATCCTTATCATGGTGATTTCTGGTAACCCAAAAAATTATCAATGATTGAGATTCTCTGCTCGAAGTGTAGACCCATCTTTATCAGGGTAATTTCTGGATAACACACAAAATTATCAATAATTGAAATTCCCTTTCGAAGAGCAGACCCATCCTTATCAGACTGATTATTGATAGCTCAAAGAACTGTCCAAGATTGGGGCTCTTTTCCACAAAGTGTAAATCCATTTTTATCGGGGCGACTTTTGATGGTCCGAAAGAACGTACATCCATCCTTACTAGAGCGATCATTCTCCTAAGGGGAAGCCAAAATCATTTTAGGCAAAAGGTGAAGTTTTAACGTGTGTAATAATAAAACCGGTACGCATTTAGCATACCAAAATAAAGGCTCAAGGGGCTAGCAAGCGATTATAAAATAAGGGTAGGAAATGGTCATTTAGAGAGCTATACAAAGGAATTGTGCCTAAATCATTTTCTAGATTCAGCCTTGTCCAGGGGTCGCTTTGACGGGTAATCGGAAAGGTTCTAGTGCTCTTAGTGAGTTTTCATCCAATCCCCTAATTGCAACTAGTTTTTCAGTTTTATTTTCAAAACGGGCCAAATGTGCTCTGAACTTAGAAATGACATGGTATAGTCAAATATTTTCATGTGATCTAGCTCTTAAAGATCTAACATATCTACCTCTAACTTAATTCAAAGTGGAATGAAACTCCGATTCTTAAGGTTAAGATCAAATCCATTCATAGTTGAGAACTAACCAGGCAGAGTCAAGCTTTAAATCAGAGGTACCTTAATAAGGTGCAAACATGTCATCATTTTAGGATATAACTTAACAGAAAAAATTTTATTCCATAAAAAAATGTATATGCACAAAAATTGTTTAGGCAAACAGAAACCCCTTTTTTTTTTTATAAAATATGTGCAAATTATGCGTTAGAAATCATGTACATGGAATGGCGTATGCAATAGTATCGTGTATGCGTGTAAGAATTATATGTGTGAAACATGTGTAAAAATATTTTGTATACAAATGAGTACATGAAATTTGTGCAAAGATGTGTGTGTAGAACATTAACAAAAAATTATAAGTGAGTGTGAATGTGTGAACAATGCATGACAAATGATGTGCATACCTAAATTTACAGTGTAAATGTAAGCAGTCTATAATGAAGATACAAGTACAGATTGTGGCATAAAATGAAAATGAATGTTTATGATACATGGTGCATGTACACATGGCATGATTTAGAGATGATAGGAATACATGTGTAATGTAAGATGAAGATGATCTATCATGATAATGTGTATTAATGAGTTGTGAGGGATGGCGAAACTCATATACATAAAAGTGCAAAATATATACAAATAATGTACATGGCCATGGGATACAGTATAAGAATGATTGTGTATAGTGAGTGGCACATGTGTGCGATACAAGACATGTGATGAAAGTTATTGCAAGGAATGGACAACATTTGCAAGGCGTATGTACATGGCATGATGCATGATATATGTACAAGGTATATAATGACTAACTTGTATGTTGCAGCATTCATATGTGCATGGCATAGCGCAGGTGTGATAATGCATGTTCATGATAGGGCACGCAATGTGCAAGGTGTCTGTTATGTATGACATGTATAATGCCCGGCCTAATGACGTATGATAATATGGCACACCACAACATGCAGCTGCATGTGTATGCTTCAGCACACAATATTTATGTACATACGCAACGCGAGCGTACTGATATGTATATGCTGTGACACATAATGAATGTATTATTTTCATTTGATATTACTTTGGTTTTTTTTTTTTTTTCAAAATATTGTGAAAATTATGCGTTAAAAATGATGTATACAAGATACACGCAACAATGTCATGCCTATTAATAGTGTACATTAGGAACCATATGTGCAGAACATGTGTGCAAACATATCGTGTAGAGATGCATAGATGAAATGTGTGCAAAAACACGTGTGAAACATCTGCAAAAAATTATGAGCGAGCATGTATGTGTACACAATGCTTGGCAAATGATGTGCATACATAAATTTGCAGTGTACATATAAACAACGTGAAGACACAAGTGCAAATTATGGCATAACATGAGAATGAATGTTTATGATACATGCTACATGTGCACATGCATTAGACGATAATGTGTACTTTAATGAGTTGTGAGGGATGGCGAAACTCATATACATAAAAGTGCAAAATATATACAAATAATGTACATGGCCATGGGATACAGTATAAGAATGATTGTATACAATGAGTGGCATATACGTGCGAAAGAAGACATGGGATGAAATTGGTTGCAAGAAATGAGTGGCACCTACAAAACATGTGTATTTACATGGCATGCAAATGCAAGACATGCGTAGGTATATACAATGACTAACATACACAAAGCATGATTCACATGTGCATGGCATAACTCACGCATGACAATGCACATGCATGATATGGCACATAACGTGAGAAGTGCAAAATGTCACGATACGTATGATATGTATAATGACTAACCTGATGATGTATGCTACTATGTGCGCACTATGACATGCAGCGGTGTGTGTATGATCCAGTACCCAATGCTTATGTACACATGTAATGTGAGCATACTGATATGTACATGATATGACCCATGATGAATGTACATTTTATTTGATATCATTTTTTTTTATTTTACTATTATTTATTATTTTATTATTTTTTTTTTTTTACCTGTCATGGTGGTAGTATATCTATGCATGCAATGATGCATGTCGACACGTACCTTCGATGATGTATGCCGTATATACTGGCTATAGTGCACAATGGGTGTCATGGATGTCATAATGTTAGTGTGAGTTGTGACAAGCGCTACTATGTATGTACATGCAGGACAAATACATGTTATGTTCATATTCACAAATTATGATACAAGCAATTTATGTACACAATGTGCAGGCCATACTATGTTCATAATACAATTTATGATTCAAGCAATTTTGTATACAAAGTGCACAAGTTCTATTGTTGTATGGAAAGAATTATACATGAAATAAAAATGCATGTGTTTTATTTACTATTATTACTCATAAAAGAATGTACAAGCACAAATACACACACAAGAGAAAAAAATTCCTCCCAACCCTATTTCTATCACACAAGAGGTCGCGCGGTCTCTTTCCTAGGCGGGCTTGACCCATGGGTTAACGGGGACCCCAATGAGCGCGTACAGCGTGCTGCGAAGCACAAACTCTCATTAATAAAAGCGCATACGGATGAATTTTTGGCTATCGTGTATTTAAACAATCCGAATAAACCTAAACACGCCCATTGGGGTATGAAAACCTTTAACGAGCGAGTATCTAAATTTCTCCGGATTTATTCAATATACGAAAACCCACTTCACAAGCAAAGTATTACGGCGCATGCCCCCCTAGTGGAAGTAGCTATGTCCATTACATGGGCTTAGGTCGCAGGTAATGATACTTTAGGGTTACCCAAGCGTGATCCCTGCCGACAGGTCTAACTCGACCGATCGGGTCACCATTTGATATACCATTTGATAGCACGAGACTTGGGTTGGTGATTATCCCGAACACTTCCCTACAATGAGTGAAAGTAGGGTCGTGTTTTAGGAACGCACCGGGGCAAAATGGGGACCAACTAACATAATTCTAAGGCTCTAGCATGTATGCAATGCAGCATTTTTCGAAAAGAGATAAAATTTCTTGATCTTAAACCCATTTACATTATATTAACCAAAAGTACTTTCGGAGCAGAGTCTCATGATATCCCCAGCGGAGTCGCCACTGTGACGCGCCCGAACCCCGCTCGCGATCCGGGCGGCCCTCGAGAGCCCGCTTTTAGGACCCGAAGGCCGGATGGAGGTTCGTTAAAACTCGTGAAAGCCGATCGTTTCGCAATGGACAGGAATATATCCAAATCCATTCTTGGCAATCAACTTACGAGAGCGTCTATTGGGTTATCATAAGGCAGGATCACGGAGTCGCCACCCGATAAAAACATCGGGAAATAAATCTAGCCTTATGAGGCCCAAAACCAGAGAGAGTTCGGGACCTCACTCTTATTCATACCTTTGGTTAATATTGTGCAAAAGGATTTTTAGGATCAATTATTTTATCTCTCTTCTCACACGAGTTATGCAATAAATTAAAGCGCATTACAATCACATAGGAAAGCAATTAAATAAAGCACTAAAAAAATTATAAAATAAATAAAGTGGGACAGAACAATCCCAAAATAAATAAGAATAACTAAAACTTGCTTAAAGTAAATAAATAAATGAATATATGCGTAAAAGAAATTAAAATGTAGACATGCATAAATCGGGTCATTCACTTAAACGGGAACATTGGTTCCCAATTACTTTGGTTTATATAAAAAAGTATAAAATTCTCGATTCGGTTTAAATCTTTTGGTTTGGGGTGAAAACATGGACATTGGTCCAGTTTTATTAATAAAAACCCCATTTAGTAGAAAACATTTGTGTGGTGGTTCTTTATAAACGTGATCGAAAATCCTTTATTATTACAGATCATTAGTAAATAAAATAAAATAAAATAATAATTACATATTTCATAATAATAAATAAATCCTAATCTACTCACCTCGACTGTGCTCCTTGGACGAGCCGTGTGCCGCTCGTGGTTACAATCATGACATAAAATTAATATTGGTTAATAATAAATAGATAGGTAATTGAATGAATAAATAAATAATTGAATAAATAAACAAACAAACAAACAAACAAATAATTGAATAAAGTAAGTTAAGAAAAATAATTAAAGTTAATAATTGATTAAATTAAATTAAGTGATGAATAAATAAATAAGTAAATAATTAAATAAACAATTGAATGAAATAAATTAAAAGAAATGATGGATGTAAAACATAATGACAATTATAATGATCAATGATAATAAAAAATAATGATGCTAATAATGATGAATAAAATAATGATGAATAATAAATAAACATAAAATAATAATAATTATAATTATAAATAGATAAAATAATAATAATAATAATAATAATAATAATAATAATAATAATAATAATAATAACATGAACCAAATAATAATAATAATATAACAATAATAAAAATAATACAGAATATTAAATAATAATAATGACAATAATGTAAACTAATTAATTAATTAATAATAATAATAATAATAATAATAATAATAATAATAATAATGATAAATATTAAGCATAATAATAACACTAATAATAATAATAATGAGAATAATAATAAGAATAACCATAATAAATAATAAAATAAATATTAAAACAGAATAATAAATAAATATAATAATAATATTATAAAAACAGAATAATAAATAAAATATAATAATAAATATATTAATAATATTAATAATAAAAATTCAGAAATTAAATAAATATAATATAATAATAATAATAAAAATATATATAAATATATAAAATAATATTAAAATAGGGAGGAGAGAGAAAAACTCACCGGATTGTCGCCGGAGATTCGCCGGAGTGGCGGTTGAGGACACCTCCCTCGCCGCCTCGTAGATCGCGTCGTCGGGAGTCCAGCGCCGGTGGCCACGCGCCGGAAGGTCGCCGGAGAAGGCCGGAGATCGCCTTGAAGCCGCACAGTTCTTCCTCGCCGATCTCCCTAACGGCGGCGAGTGTCGGTGAGCGGTGGTCACCGTCGGGTGCGTCTGGGTCTCGCCGGTCGCCTCGTGTGGCGCGTGCAGCCGGATACGGCCGCGGTTGGCCGGCGGAGGGGACGCCTGCTTCCCCTCTCTTTTCTTCTTCTTTCCGGCGGTTCTGGTCTCCGTTGGCCCCTGTTCCCCTCTTTCCTCTTGTTTTTGCTTTTCTTTTCCTTTTGGTTTTAATCCCTTTAATCCTTCTTTCACTGTTCACTCTCTATCCCTTTTTTATTTTTCTTTTCCCCTTATTTTCCTTTGGTTTCTTTGGCTTCCTCTTGCTCTCTCCTTCTTTTCTTTTTTTTTTCTTTTTCTTTTGCTTGTGTTTTTCTCTGTTCTTCAGCCGAGAGAGCCCCCTCCCCCTTTATTTTGCCCTATCTTTTCCTCTTTATACCACCTCAAATTAGGGCAAAAGATGTTCACTTAATAAATCACTCCATATTTTAATTTGTTTTGATTTTAATTAATTTACTCAAATTAACACATTAACTAACTAAATACTATATTAATTAAATACTCTATATTTTTATATCTATTTAATTTAATTAATCTTCTTAAATAATCAGTCTAATCTATTTAATTAAATCCTATATCTATTTTCTCTTTTCTTTATTTATTTTTTTTCAATTTTAATTATCCTAGAATATTAACTAATTAATTATAACTAATTAATTAACTAATAATATTGACTAATTAACTAACTAATGAATTCTTTTAATTTTTTTATTTACACACCCTTATATTTTTTTTCTTGGAGGAATTATCAAGGACCCAAAATTGCCATTATCATTTTTCAAAACCTGACTCAGGACCCGGTGTCTACAACGACCACTCACGGGTGTCATCATTGCAAAGGCACATGCACGTGAATCATACTTATAACAGTATAAAATAACACATATATAACAACATATATAACATGTACTATGGAATGCACCTCAGTTTCATTTACAAATATATATATACATTCATTAGTGTTTCTCACATTATTTATTTAGCATTCTTTCCATTCTCTTGCTGCGTCCATTTCTAATGTGGTGGATAATGGGAAAAGAAACACGTAGGTACCCGTGGGTACATTCATCTTAGTAACACATACGTATAGGGATCCAAACGGGATCCAATAACACATAGGGACCCAATAGGGTCGAAGAACACATAGGGATCTAAATAGAATCCAATAACACATAGGCTACATCAACAGAGGTCCATATAGGCATGCCTATCTATCCACAACACAGTTATAGCAGGCTATTAATTAAACCATATCTATTTATCCACAATGAGATTCAAATAAAAGTTCCCAGACAAATGTAAACATTTCAGAACAAACATTAGCATTTCATTCTTTAATAAATTCCATACATGATTATCAATTCTGAATCACTATTCAGGTTTATTTTAAGTTGTACTTAATTTATGTCAAAAATCATCTCAAAATAAGAAGAGAAAATCACTTTACAAAGCAAAGTTAGAAAGGTTACACGGCGAGTAGGAATTCCTGCCAGCCGTGTAAGGTAGAACATATGCATTAATTTCAAAACAGAATACAGTTACATGGCGGGCAAAAAACATTACACAGCGGGTAGGAATCCTCGCTAATCGTGTAAGCCAGGAAATCTGAAAGATTCCTAAAAGATGCTTTCTAGAACCATTTTACACGGTAGATAAAGGTTTCCACACAAGCAGGAATCATTGACAGCCATGTAACTCAATTTTTAAGCTAAATTAGCAAACTAAAACCATTTTGCACAGCAGGTATGAAATCCTAACCGCTGTGTAGCCTTGTTTTATTGCCTAAAAATACAGAATTCAGTAGGGCTATAACTTGGGCTTTATTTGTTCAATCAATATGAACATGTAAACATCATTTTTAGGCTAAATGGCCTCTTAATAATTGATCCCCATGATCTAAACTTTCTAATGGACCATATACACATCATTTGGACACCTAAAACTCCAGATATATCTAAAACAACCTAAATTGCTACCATTAAGGTGGAAGAACTCTTATGTCAAATTTAATCCCAATTTTGAGCATCTTAAAGAAAGAATTAGCTTATAGTTCCTTCTACTAATATTTAGGTATATGTCTTAAATTTTTAATCCAACTAAAAACATGCAATTTGGAACACTAAAACAGAACTTATGACTAAAACAAGCAGCAAAGGTCAGACGGGATTTAGATAGAGTTTCTCCTTAAAACTCAATATGCCCAAATCCACCATTCTACACCAACAACCAACACAATTCAATTCAAATTCACATATATCATGTAAATACAATTCAAATATACACAATTCATCATCATATGTACAATAACACAATTTCCTAAACCTTTTTCTTCTTGCTTCTTCTCTTGCTTCACTAGGCTCTTCCTTCACCTTCTTTCTCTTTTCCTTTAGCTCCAGTAGCCTTCTCCTCTACAAATCGCAATAAATACATTAATTAAATAACAAAACATGACTCTCACTCTTCAAGAGCTATAGGTAGGAGGAGAAGAAAATCTAACAACTCTTTTACCTCTTAAAAGCTTGCAAAATACTAGAATTAACTTGCTTAATTTAAGAGACACTTAAGCAGAATTTTTAGATGGAGTTAAGTATGAATTCATGAAGAGGAAATGGCTAAAATAGGAGAGAGGGGAGGCCGGATCTTTTGCTCTCCCAACTGACTTTTATGGCTTATAAAGCCATGACATTTCTTCCTCTTTCTAGACTAATAATTTGTCAAGTTGTGATTGGCTCTTTTTCTAACTTTCTCTTTTAATCCTTTAACTCCATTTAAATCATACATTAGCTATTTAATTAAGTTAATTTCATATATAACATACCCAACTCATCATTTTGTACATTTAAGTCCATATATATTAAATGACTACTTTAACCCTGACATTTCAAATAATATCGATTACGTGTAATGACCCGGAGTGTACCCTAGAAGGATTATAGTATAATTGCACTATGAGGGTACAAGAATAATTGTATAAGTATGAGTTTAGGGGATAAATGAGGATGTAATTAAAAAGAAATTAAAGTTTTTGAAGAAAGAATTAGATTGAGGGACTAAGTGGGAGTTGGCCAAGGATTAAAAGGATTTTTGTCAAGAGTTTGACATGTGGCATGAGGTGGAAGTGCCACCTAAGCAGCCAGATGCAAATAAAAGGCTGAGTGGAGGCAAGTTGTCTCATTTTTTTTTTTTTGCATGTTGGTCCGGTCACTTCCCATTTCTGCCTTCTCTATCTTATTCTTCATTCTTTCTTCATTTCTTTCTTGTTTCTTCATCTTCTTCATTGGTTTTATAAAGATTTAAGCTTTGGATTGGTTTGAAGAGATGAAGTGATAAATTGGAAAGGTAAGTGTGGGTTTGATAGTTAAAGAATCTTCTTCTTCTACCTAGATTTGCTTGTGACTTTAAGTTCTTTTTGAGTTGTGAATTAAGTGTGTGTATTTGGTTGGTTATGCAAGAAGCTATGGATAAGAGAAGAGACAAAGGCAAAGACAAGGTTTGAACTAGAAGAGGAATTAATCAAGCTTCATTTTGAGGTTTGGGATTTTAATTTCTAATAGATGCATGTTTGATCAAGTTGGGAAATTCTGGGCTTTGAAAGAGTTCAACAGCTCTTTTAGTTGCTAAGTTGAGTTTGGGATTATTTTGCTGAACTTATTGATAGATGCATGTTTGATTAAATTGGAAAAATTATGGGTATTGAGGAGTTCAATAACTATTCTAGCTGTTAATTGTTCATAGGCTAATGATGCTAAGAATATGATGTCCTATTGACAGCTTGAATTGTATTAAGTTTTGATAGTTTGCATATTGATTATGTGTATATTATAAATTATTTATAAGGAAGTTATTTGTTTGTGATTATTGTTAGAAGGCCATTTTGGCTGGTTTTGGTGTTTGATTGATGATTTAGAAGTCATGCATGTGAGTATAGTAAAGTGTATGAAGAGAAGTGTGTGAAGTTGAAGTTTGAACATGAAGTTCAGGCTCTGTCACGAGTGCAACAAGGGTCTCGAGCATGATAGAGGGCTCCATTGCGCAAAGTTGCCAGTCTGTGTTCTGTCGCGAGTGCGAGCTTCATCGCGGGCGCAACAAAAGTCATTTGGGCATTTTGTTAATTGCTCTATTTTATGTGAAATATTGTATTGGATTATGAATGATTATGCATATGAAAGTTGAAATGTGTTAACATAAGAGAGAATAAATAAGATGCTTGATGAGTTTTGGTATGCTTAAAGTGCAACAAGCATTTAAGGTATTTGTATATATATATCATGTGAATATGATGATTGAATGTGAGCATGTTAAATAGATATTGTTTTGGTATAACAAATAAGTAAATATGTATGTGTGCTCATGGTTTGCATAGTTAATATATGATTTGAGTTGGATGTGCAAGGGTTTGATAAGGTACTCGAGTAAATGTAAAGTATATGGTTTAGTGAATAAAGTTTATATGTTAAGCCTAAAGGATTCATAGTCGTAGATAGATAGGGATGCCTATAAAGGGTTGGAGTTTGCAGCTGCCAGAGTGACACCAATTGTGTCTAGAGTTTGGTACTTTTTGGTATCCAGATATTGAGATTTAGGTCTCCAGATGTTTGAGACTTCGGTCTCCAGATGTTTGATACTGCTTGTCAGTATTTAGAGTACCCGTATCCACCATCGATGTGAATTCAGGCTATTCTATTGAATGTTTATGATTGTACTAGAGATGAAATGAAGGCTATTATATGTTTATATTTTTATAAGAAATGCAATGATATGTATATATGTATTTGAATACGTAATAGATGTAGTGATACGTTATCACTTATAGTATACGAAGTTTGCTAAATCTAGAGGTTTTGTGTATGTTGGGATGAATGTAAATGATAAAAGCATGTTGATATCATGTTCATTGAAGGTGCTCATTAGTGAATGATATTGTGTGTTTAGTGCTAGATATTGATATGCATATTGTGTGATGTTTTTGCGACTTTGTTAGAAGTCTATTTGCTTTGTTTATCCCCACTGAGCCTTCGCTCAGCACTGGTGTTTTTCCGTGTAGGTATGCAGGATTGGTATAGAGAGTTGTGTATCTACGAGCCACTAGGATAGAAGTTTAAAGTTCTTTTTGTATATGAAATGATTCCTTTTGTAATTTATAGTATAGTGATCATGTAAAGAGTTTTGTATGTTATGTGTAAAAGTTTTAAAGAATGACTATGTAATATGAAAGATAATGATATTAAGTAATGTAAATAACTAAAGTTTGTATATATATGTTCATGTAGTTTTAAGAATAATATTTTCGGTTAGTAATAGCTTAAGAAATTTGATAATATGTATTTGATTTGATGTGAATTGCAATTGTGTGTTTGTAGTGCTCCCTGATCCTTCCAGGGGGTATTGGGGGTCACATTATGTCCCTAACATATATACCCAACCATTTACACGATCTAGACCACTCTCATACCCTAAAAGCATTCAAGACGACTAAGGTACAAGTCAGGGTCTTACATATTTTCCCCCAAATTTCATTCTCAAAATTCATACCTGAACTGAACAGCTGCGGATACTGAGCTTTTATAACTGACTCAGGTTCCCATGTTGCTTCTTTAATCCCATGGTGTTGCTAAAGTACCTTTACTAACGAAATGTGTTTGTCTAGAAGTTGTCTTACTTCTTAAGCCAATATCACTTTATGTTCCTCGTCATAAAAGAAATCCGATTGTACTTGTATATCTTGCATCGGTAGAATGTGAGACTCGTCTGAACAATATCTTCGGAGCAGGAATACGTGGAACACATCATGAAGCTTGGCCAATTCCGGTGGTAGTGCTAACCGATATGCTACTGACCCAATTCTTTCAAGCACCTCGTATGGGCCAATAAATCGTGGACTTAATTTCCCTTTCTTTCTGAACCAAAACACCTTTCTCCATGGTGATACTTTCAAAAAGACTTTATCACCAACTTCATATTCAATATCTTTTCTCTTCGAATCCACGTGAGAATCCTGTCGGTCACTTGTAAGTTTTAACCTCTTCTAAATAATTCTCACTTTCTCTTCTGTATCTTTTACCAGCTCAGGACAAATTACCTTGTATTCATTCAACTCTATCCAGTAAATAGGAGTCTAACATTTCCTACCTTAAAGAGTTTTATATGGTGCCATGCCAATGCTTACTTGGTGACTATTGTTGTATGCAAACTCCAACAATGAGATATATTTGTCCCAACTCTCTGGAAAGTCCAGAACACAACCCCGTAACATATCTTCTAACACCTGTATGACCATCTTAGATTCTCCATCTGTCTAAGGATGAAAGGCGGTGCTGAAATTAAATCGAGTACCCCAAACAGATTGCAAACCCTTCCAAAACCTTGAAGTAAACCTCAAAACTCGATCAGATACAATAGACAATAGGACACCATAAAGCCGAACAATCTCATTCACATATAATTCAGCTAAACAATCCATGGAGTAATCAAGTCGAATAGATATAAAATGAGTTGACTTTGTAAGCCGATAGACTATTACCCACACAGAATTGTGCCTCTTTTGTATCATTGGAAGGCCCATTACAAAATCCATGGTGATGTTATCCCATTTCCACTGTGGAATTGGAATGGGATTTAGTAGACCTGACGGAACTTGATGCTCAGCTTTTACTTGCTAATAAGTCAGACACTTAGATACATAGTCAACCACATCCTTCTTCATGCCATGCCATCAGTAGAATTGCTTCGGGTCTTTATAGATTTTATTACCTCCCGGATGCATAGTGAAAACTGTATTATGAGCTTCATATAAAAGCCTATTTTTCAATTCCTTATCATTCACTACACATAATCGGCCTTTATAATATAGAATTCCATCATCACTCACTGAATAGTTAGTCTTGTCCCCATTCCTGACTGTTTATAGTGTTTGTTGCAACTTGGAATCATCTTTTTGAGTATCAACTCTCACCTGCCTCAGATTAGGTTTAGCTTTTAACTGAGCTATTAAAAAATCCATCAGATTCTAATCTCTATTTATCATGCTATAATGTTAAACCTGAAATTGATTTTTTACTTGAGGCATCAGCAACCATATTAGCCTTACCAGGATGATAGTCCACTATGCAGTCATAGTCTTTAAACAATTCAAGCCATTGACGTTGCCTCAGATTAAGTTTCTTCTGTTTGAGTAGATATTTGAGGCTTTTGTGGCCAGTGTAAATCCTGCACCTTTCACCATATAGATAATGACGTCAGATCTTTAAAGCAAAAACAATTGCATCCAACTCCAGATCATGAGTCGAATAATTTTTCTCATGAGGTTTTAACTATCTTGATGCATACGCTATCACTTTGCCATCTTGCATTAACATGCATCCTAAACCAGTTCTTGAAGCATCACTATACATGGTATACTCTTTACCCATAATGGGTTGAGTAAGTATAGGTGCTTCAATAAGGATTTTCTTCAACTGTTCGAAACTTGCTTGACATCTATCAGTCCACTCAAATTTAACCCCTTTTCGAAGCAACTTAGTGAGGAGAAAGGCAATAATAGAAAATCCTTTCATGAATCATCGATAATAACCTGTCAATCCTAAGAAACTCTTCACTCTAGCAGAGTCTGAGGTAGCTTCCAATTCAAAATTGCTTCAACCTTAGCTGGATCAACTCTGATAGCTTCAGAAGAAATAATGTGGCCCAAGAATGATACTTCCTTGAGCAAGAAATCACATTTACTGAGCTTTGCATACAATTGCTTCTCTCTTAACATCTGAAGTACAGTTCGCAAGTGCTCCTCATGCTCCTGCTCATTTCTTGAATACACTAATATGTCTTCAATAAACACCACAACAAATTGATCTAAGTATGGCCAGAACACTCGATTCATCAAATTCGTAAAAGTTACTAGTGCATTGGTCAACCCGAATGGCATTACTAAGAACTTGTAGTGGCCATATCGAGTCCTAAAAGTAGTCTTCGGGACATCTTCATTCTTCACCCAAAGTTGGTAATATCCCCGACCGCAAATCAATCTTAGAGAATACACTAGCTCCTCTTAATTGATCAAACAGGTCTTCTATTTTAGGTAATAGGTATTTGTTCTTTACCATCACCTTGTTGATCTGTCGATAATCAATACACATTCACAAAGTGCGATCTTTCTTCTTGACAAACAAAACTGGAGCACCCCATGGAGACACACTGGGCTGAATGAAATCGTCTAATAGCTCCTGTAGTTGGGTTTTTAATTCTTTTAGTTCAGTAGGAGCCATACAGTAGGAAGCCTTTGATATAGGTGTTGTGCCCAGTAGAATTTCAATGGACAATTCCACTTCCCTTTTAGGTGGTAAACTCAACAACTCTTCGAGAAACATATCAAGAAATTCGTTTACCCTCAATATATCCTGCAATTTCACTTGTCCCAGCTTAGAATCCAAGAAAATCTTCACATCCTTTTCTTAAAAACCATTTATCTTGCATGGCAAAGATTACATCAGTCAAAGAACTAGAGTGAATACCCCACACCAGTCCATACCTAATATTAAATCAAATTCATGAAATGGCAGTTCAATCAAATCAGCAGGATATACTTTACCCTAGACCACTATAGGACAATTCTTATACACCCTATTAACATAAACACTATACTCCAAAGGACTAGTCACACATATGTCATAGTCTAACTAGTTAGTAGGGGGCAATTTAATACATAATTTCTCAGAATATACATATGGGTGTGTGGATCCAGGGTCAATTAGAGCATGCATTTTAGTATCAAAGAGCATAAAAGTACCAGCTATGACTTCTGATGTGTCCAGCTCCTCGCGAGCCTTCATGGCATAAGCTCGTGCTGGTGCTGTAGTAGGACGATCAACTGTCTTCGATGCTGCATCACCTCTAGGTCGATTACCTCTGCCACGACCTCTTACTCTACTACGGGTCATCGGAGGTGCATTATATCCACCTTTGCTAGTTTCTTGCTGATCTCTACTAACATCATAGGCTTTTGGACAATTGGACAAGAAATGATTAGTGCTTCCACATCGAAAACACCTACTAGTCAACCACCTGCATTCTCCTCTTTGATGCTTATTACAATGAGAACATTCTGGTATATTTTCCCCCCGTCCACTTGTTGCACCTCTACCAGTACCAGATGCAGTGTTGGGCCCTTGGTAGCAGGACCACTACCTAACTCAGCTTGAGAAGCCGCTTGAGGATTTCTAGGCCTCTTCCTCGAAGAGGAACCACCTCTTGAGGAACTTCTTCTCTGTGCTATTTCCCTTTGAATCATCTCAAATCTTTCAATTCTCATAGCTGCTTAGACAATCTGATAATAGCTCACATTTCATGAAGTGGTCATAGAAATCAACAACGCATTAATGGATTCATTAAGCCCTTTTTCAAATTATTGGCACTATAATTCTTCAGTAAGCACCACTGCAAGTGCATACTTATTGAGTCTACTAAATTTTTTCTCGTATTCTACCACTAATAAAACTCTCTGCCTCAAACTCAAAAATTGCTTCCATTTAGCTTTCTGATATGCTTTAGTGATATACTTGTTCTAGAATTCTTGAACAAAGAATTCCCAAGTGATAGAATTGGGAAGCATGGGTTGTTTCAGGACTAACTTCCACTAGTCATATGCAAACCTTGTAGAAGAGATACCACAAAACCAACTCTTTGATCAATAGGGCATCCAATTTCTTCAAGTACCCTCTGCACCATTTCTAACCAAAACTCGGCTTTATTCGACTCATCCAAACTTGTACCACATAATTTTTCAGCCCTATGCTTTCTTAATAAGTTTATTGGAGCCTTAGGTGCAGTCATTCAATCCAAAACCTTGCCATATCATGCGATATCTTAAACAAAGCATTTATTGGCATAATTGGAACATCATGTTACTCTCTAATAGGTTCAGCTAGACCGAAAACAGATGGATCTAAATCTCCCAGAATTACACTCTCAGCCATTTCTTTAATCGATTCTTGGGACATATCCATCTCTATACTACACAATACAAGGACATCTGCATTTGGCCAACACAAAACTACATGCATTTCTATTATACAGTCATCCAAAATTGCCTAAACTCTAGCTCTGATACCAACAAATGTAACATTTCTTCCCTATACATAGTAAACTATACCCTCGGGAGGTGAGTTACCATTACAATAAAAGATATTCTGTATAAATATGAGAATGCTTCTGGTCAAGCTATAAATTTCCAAAAGTCGGGTATCTTTTTTAGTCCTAATGTTCAATCTGATGTTAGGGGATTAACCTCTGGTATTCTAGGGGTTAGTGCCCCTCTTAATCATGGTAGATATTTAGGGCTAAATTCCTTAATAGGACGGAGTAAAAGAGCCATTTTTCGATTTCTAAAAAATAAATTAGCTCAGAGGATTTCTTCTTGGCATAATAAGTTTTTATCGAGAGCAGGTAAAGAGATTCTTCTGAAATCAGTAGCTCAAGCGATTTCCAGTTATTGTATGAGCGTTTTTATGATCCCCATATCTTTCTATAATGAATTACAAAAAATGATGAATTCTTTTTGGTGGAGTAAAAAGAACGATGGGCATAAAAACTTACATTAGTTGACTTGGGATAGAATATGCAGTGGTAAAGAAGTATGGGAATGGGTTTTAGAGATTTGCACTCTTTCAATCTGGCTATGCTAGCTAAGCAGGGGCGGAGACTCTTGGCTAATCATAATACTCTTGTCTTTCGTATCTTCAAAGCTAAATATTTTCCAAATGGGAACTTTTTGGATGCTAAATTGGGCTTTAATCCTAGCTTTACATGGCAGAGCATTATGCAAGCCAAGTCTCTTTTAAAGAAGGGCGTAAGATGGTGTGTAGGAGATGGCAAATCTATCTATTTTAAAAAAGATCCATGGCTTCCTAGAGATGACAATTTTTATGTGAATGAGGGAACTGATTTTATTGCAGATGAGGTGAAAGTTAGTGCTTTTTTAAAGGACGGAGGAAGGAGTTGGGTTGTTGACAAATTAGTAGAATTTTGCTGTGTTGAGGATGTGCATGATATTCTTAAAATTCCCCTTCCTGTATTTAATAGAAGCGATAGATTAATTTGGCATTTTGACAATAGAGGTTGTTATTCAGTAAAGAGCGGGTATCATCTGATTTCTAAGGGTACTAATAGTATGCAAGATCCTTCTAGTTTCAACTAGACTCTTATTTTGAAATTAAATGTCCCCCCGAAAGTTCAAAATTTCTTATGGAGGTTTTTGAAAAATATTTTGGCAGTTAAGACTAGACTTATTCAAAGGGGCATATCTATTGATCATTATTGTTTACTGTGTGATAAAGAGGATGACTCTGTTCATTTCTTTCTTGGTTGTCCTTTTGCAAAGGAAATCTGGGGTATTTTTGGATTGCCAGGATATAACACAAATGCAGATTTATTGGAGATCTTTTCATTTGTGTCAGGATTATTAAGTAAAGACAAACTGGAGGACATGTGCATGGTAATGTGGCAGATGTGGAATGTAAGGAATAAATTGTTGTGGAACAATGCTCTTATGGCTCCCCATGTGGTGATTTCTTCGGCCTTTTCCTTGTTGGAAGACTGGAGGAAAGCTAAAGATGTCTTGAATCTTATATCTGCTGAGGGTAATTCTAATTTAGCAATGCCATGCCCATCTTTACATAGTGTGAACAGGGAATGGTGCTGTTATGTTGATGCAGCGATTTTCTCGGACCAGGATAGAAGTGGTTTTAGTGCCATATTCAAGGATGCTGAAGGCCATTTGCTCAAGGAGATCTCGGGTCATTATCTAGGAGTGTATTCACCGCGTGTAGCTGAAGGAGTTGCCCTTCGTTCTACCCTCTCTTGGATCAAGCAAGCTAATCTACCTTTGGGTGGCATTATCTTTACTGATGCTCAACAAGTTTGTTTTGCTGCTAGTAATCTTTTAGATGATTTTTCTGATTTTGGTCTACTAATGATAGATTGTAAACATCTACTTTCTCTAGTTCCTAACAGTTGTTTGTCTTGGATTAAGAGATCTAACAACAAAGAGGCTCATAATCTAGTTAGAGCATCTTTGGGTTACGATCAGTTTCACATTTGGGATGATTGTCCCTCTTGTCTTTGATCTTTTTCATTTTATAAAAGATCTTGATCTTTCTTAGAAAAACTTGAAAATTAAGAAATTTTAAGAAATAGTTAAAGTTTGAGAGAAGAATGATGCATTTGGACATATATGCTACATCTTGGTTTTTTTTTTTTAATAGCAAATTGCATTGCTTGATTAAGTTTCAACATAAATATAAGGTTAATTATACTTATTATATATAATAAAATATTGTAATTTTATATTCATACTCATAACAAAATGATGATTATTTTATTGCATCTATAGTCATAAAAAAATTGAAAGATCCCACACTTCACCTAAATCGAAGCACGTCACACCAGCTAAATAATTTCATCTAAGCATCCAACCATTTGCCGTGTGGTACCGGCACCTATACAAAATGCCACATCAGCATGATGACGTGTCATGCTAATGTGTACTAAATGACAAACCTTACTCCTTTTATTAATTATTTTATCATTTTTCTCACACTCATCTTCCTTAACCTCACGCCATCGCTACCATAGCCTACCCATCAAAGCTTTTCCATCTGAAAATCCAACACCCCCAACTCCAAAATCAATTAAAAAACACCACAATCATCATGTCTTGCTTAAAGAAAACTTGATGGCAGCCCCTAGTGCGTAAATCAGTGGCAGATCGTGAGTTACGCCACTACCTAAGGCAACTGCTGGTGAGATGTCCGATCTTCTCCCATCGTTGCGGGAGCAATGTCGCAGCATGTATCGCCTCCAAAATTGCATAACTGGAGTTATGATTTTGGAATTTTTTTGGTTATTGAAATTTGGAGTTTTGATTTCTATTCTTTTCAATTGGGTTTTAAAGAACTCTCCTCAGATCAAGCAAAATGCAGGATTTTGATTTTCTGCTCTTCTCAATTGAATCAAGTAAAAAGCTAATCATTTTGATTTGGCATGTGACGCTGCATTTTGAGGATAGTGAACATGAAAATGATTAGCTCCTTATTGTTAATGAACATAGAAAATACTAACTAAAATAATAAAATAAAACCTAATTATTTTTGAGATGTGAAAAAATAAATAAATAAAAAAGTAAAATCCCTATTTTCATAAGCAGATCGAACATTGAGTCGGCTTATCAATTGAGTCATATGTCAACTGGTTGGATCGATTAAATCAAAGTTTTTATCTTCTTTTTTTAAAAAAATATAATTATTTATAAAAAATTAAAAATATGGTATATAAAAAACATATTCAAACAATCTATTAATTATCAAATGTCAATATATTAATCATTTTTCATTTATTTTACTACTTTTTTAGCAATAATAGTAAAAAATTAAACACTACAGCTGGATTTTTCTGTTAAATATTTGGATTTATAAGGAAAATGCATTTTTGAATTTATAAATTTTTTAATTTTAATTTTAATTGAAAAATTTATTTTTATAATGTTAGCTAAAGATATTATTTTTATAATTATCATGTTCATCTTCATTTTCTTCTTAATATTTTATTATTTTTAAATTATGTAGTTATTCAATATCCAAAAAATATAAAATAAAATATAGTGAAAACAATTTCACATAATTTTCAATTTTATCAAGTCTAATATTAATATTTGAATTATTTTTATCATCAAATATAAATTTTTAATTGAACAATATCCAACAGCTATTAATTTTGATTATAAAAATATAAAAATATATTTTAGGAATTTAGAGTATATTAGAGTTTTTCTAGTCGAACCCAATTTTTTCGGGCCAAGCCGATTTTTTGCATATTTCGATTTTTATATTGGATCAAACCAATTTTTTTACTAGTTTACAATTAGACCGATTTGATCGGTCGAATCAACCCGATTTTTAAAACATTATTAGAGAGTAGAAATTGGGATTCAAAAGACTCAATTTTTTTCCCTCTCTTTAGTTTAGCCACGTCCGATGCAGAAGCTTGCAGGAGATGAAAGCAAAGCTAGGATTTAGTTTCAATGAAGAAGGAATGAGTTGAAAAGTTGGTTTTCTTTTCCTTTAGTTCACGTCATCTTGCTGATGTGTCATTTTCCTGAGGTGTTGATCCTACACGGCAAATTGGTGGATGCTTATTTGGCATGTTCATGTTAATGTAGAATGCTCCGGTTTGGATCAAGCGTTTCAAATTCCGGTTATAGTGACACCAATATTAACAAATAATAGTTGAATGACCATAGGGGTATAAATTGTAACAACCCAAAAAGGCCTAGTTGGAATTTGGATGTTAAATTGGAATATTTAGAGTATTTCGGTAATTTTGGTTAGTGAAATTGGAGTTAATTGGAGAAATTAAGGACCTAATTGAAAGGAATTAAAGTTTGGTTAAGAAATAATTTTGTTTAAGTGAGTGAAGTGCTATTGTGAAGGAGCTAAGTGAGATTTTCCAAGGATTTAAAGGATATTATGCAAAGATATTTTTTTGAGAGCCAATGGGAGCTTGCCAAGTGGATTTTGGTTGGTGGGAATTAAATGAAAAAAAAAAGAAAGGGGAAAAGAAGGAGAGAGAACGCAGGAATCATGCATTCCCGTTCTCCTCTCTCTTTCAACTCCTCTTCCTCTTTCTTTTCCCCATTTCTGTCTTTCCTCCTTGTCTTTCTTGTGGCTGGAGTTTGTACAAGTTAGTGGGTGATTTTGATAGAGTTTTGAAGCAAGATTGAAGAGGTAAGTTAGGATTAAAAAATTTTGGGTTTGTTTGTGCAAGTATTGGATGTTAAGAAGAAGAACAAAGGCTAGGAAAGTGGGTTCGTGGAGACAGAGGTTTTGAGTTGCAAGTTTCCAGGTTTGGGAGTTATTTGTGGATATAATCGTTTGGGAGTTTGTTTTTGGCTGTGTATATTTAAGAGTGGTTGTCCATTTCTCTTTGGATCTTGGGCTGATAATTGATTATCTATTATTTGTGTGTTTTGATATATATAAAAGTATGTGTTATTAGACATGTGTATATGATTTGAGATAGTAGAATTATAAGGTTTTGCATGTCAATTTTTGAAGAGTTTGAATATGAACATGAGATGAATTTCTAAGTTTTTATAACCTCAATATATGTTGATTTGATTTGTGTAATTGTTGTGTAATCTGAGTTGTTGGTTGTTATAAGCATGATTGGAGAGCATTGGAGGTACGTTTTTATGTGTTTTAGCATGTTATATGATTTTTGGGAAAATGGGTTTTGATTTTTAAGTTTTGAGAGTCTCTGTGTTTTCATCGGGTTTGGGAATTTCGATTCTATCGCGATTGCGACATTCATCGCGAATGCGACAGAACCACAATTTCTACTCCTCGCAATAGCGGGATTTCACCTGTGCTATAGAAGATTGATCCGAGTCGTGATGGGGTAGCATGACTCGGAGGGGTTGTTTGTCATCTTCACGTGTCGTGAAGATGACTCACGACTCGGAGGAAGTCGTCTGCCATCTTCACGAGTCGTGAAGATGACTCACGACTTGTGAGGAGTTGTGGGCAGTCACGAGTCCTGAGGGAGGATCACGACTCGTGACCGTCCCTTTCCTGCAAGGCTAGCATCACGAGTCGCGACTGCATGCGCGACTCGTGACTGGCCTCTCTCCCTCCCACTATCGCGAGCACGACAGTGAGCCTTTCCTACCCTATTTTGAAAATGAATTTCACAAGCTTCTTTTTAAATGGGTTTTCACTGCATGACACATGATTTGTCTTATATGGCCTATTAATTGATTAATTATATGTTATTAATAAGATTTGTATATGATTTATATGTCTTTAAAATTGATGAATACACATGTATACATGAAGTTGTATAATTATACTTGAATTATTCTCTATTATATGATAATTATTTTTGAACATGATTGAGTTGTTATTTGAGCCTGATAGTCATAGTAGTGGATAGATAAGCGCTTATCCAGGATTAGAGTGTAAGTGCAGCTGCTATATGTTATTTGTTACATGCAGGCCCCGTTTGGATCTTTGATTCGGCCCCGTTTGGGTCATACAAGATGTTTGAGACCTCGGTCTTCGGTATACCTTCGGGTATATATGATTATAAAATATTTTGAGACCCATGTCTCCATATGCTTGGGATACTGTGTCCTATCAGTATCATTAGTACCCGTATCCACTAGTTAGCGAGTAATCAGGCTATTACATGAGTTTGTTACATGAGATTGATATATGAACATTGAATATTTGGATATGATTGGTTACTTTTCGATATACATGTGCATGATGATTACTTGTTATAAGCATGAGTGGTATATGTTTTTATGCTTTTGTTATTATTAAGCTTATATATATATTTGTTGTAATTATTTGTATATGCATATCTGTTGTGTTGTTCCTCCCCACTAAGCGTTATCGCTTAGCACGGGCTCTTTTCCCGTGTAGGTAGCAGGTTCAGTTTTGAGTCGGACATCTGCAGGTCGGCCACTAGAAGTCTTTTCTGGAGTCTATTTTGTCTTCCGTTGTATTTTTTGTATATGGAGTATGATTTTGGAAATGTAATTTTGTAAAGGATTATTTGTACATGTATATGTTAAATGTTTACAAATCCCTTTTGTAAAACTATATGGTTATATATATATGAATTTGGTATCTTTATGATTACACGTATCTATTTTTAGCATGATTGAGTATGTTTATGTATTGGTGCGCGTGGCGCTCCGGTATCCTTCCAACGGGGATATCGGGGTGTTACATAAATTGTTTTATTGTGATCATGAATGCAAAATTGCAATAGTTGAGTGATTCTAGGCATACTTAATTCCATAAATGTACCCTGTGAGAAAACTATATATGAATTACTATATGGGTAAAAATAAGTGTGAGCCTATATATATATATATATATATATATATATGAAAATCACTAAATTGGTTCCTTTTAGTAAATTTAAAACAATTACACTAATCTATTGATTACCCATTTTACTGATTGTCATTCCAATGTAGCATATAACGTAAATCTTATTACCTATCGCACACTCATAATACAAAAAATCCAACCACACAAATGAAATTTCTATGGCTAAAGTACTTTTTCATTTATATTGCTTCTGTGTGAGCCAATTTTTAATTAATTTTAATTATCAAATCGTATTTTAAATGTTATTGTTAACTGATTTAACGGTTAAACAATCATCGAATTTTTGTCGTCATCTATAATAAAAGTTATTAAAGTACCTTGAAAAGTAAAAGTTATTAAAGTACCTTGAAAAAGATGTGAGAGAGACACAATGCCATCAATCACGCTTTATTAAGGGAAATTTCAGGGACAAAGATATATTTAGTGTGTTTTAGGAAAATATTTCTGATTTTGGTGTGATTTTAAACTTATTTCCGGAATTGGGGTGTTGTCAGAAACCGTAGGTCCCACCTGCGGTTTCTGACTTAATATTTTTTTTTTATAAAAGGAGGCTGCCGGGCAGCTTGTTAAGCAAGCAAAAGCTTGCTAAAGCAAGCCTTTGCTTGCTTTTTTTATTTTTTTATTTTAAATAAATATGTTAAAGCTGCAGACTGCAACTTTTTGATTTTAAAAAAAATTATTATTTTATTATTTTAATAAATAATAATAAATAATTTTTTATTAAATATTAAATTTAAAAATCAACACAATTATAAAAAAAATTAAATATTAATTGATTTATTTTTTTTAAAAAATATTGGCAAATAAAATTATAAAAAATTATTATATATACAAATTATTTTATCAATTAAATCGATTTAATAATTTTTAATCCGATATAAAATTTTACAAAATAATGATAAAAATTCGATTCAAACTCAAAGAAAATTCGTAAAATTTATCCGAAAATATTTAAAATTCATTTTTAATAAATGATGAATATATTTAAATTTTATTAACAATTATTGTGACTTGGGATCAATAAAATGGATGCTGGAAGGAAGAGAGGAACAATCACTGTGCTCCAGAAATCTTTGCCTCCGTGGACATTGAATAGCATTGACACTACAATAAACTTGAAGCCTGGAGATCTAGCTGCATTTTCAGTGTAATTCAAATATGCTGTCCCGTTAGTCCCACTTCTAAAAACGCAACAAGTCGTTGCGTTTTTTAAAATAATTCCAAAATTTTAAATATTTTCTGGCACACCGTGTTTTTCTAATTTTTTTAAAAAATATTATTAAAAAAATTTCCCCTTCCGAAGGGTTTAATATTTATTTACAAATTAATTATAATAACACATTAAAAATGTAGGGACTTTTTTATATGTATGATGTTTTAAAAAAGTAATTTGGATTTTGGCGTGTTTAGAATTTAGAATAAAAACTAGATGGAAGCCAAGCAGATGATTTTGCAATCAGAAGTAAAGCTTGGTTCTAAAATTTAATGTAACTAGATATAGAGTAATAATACCTGTAAAAATTTATCCGAAAATATTTAATATTAAATTTTTTTATTAATTTTACATGTTACTAAAATTAATTTGTAAATATATTTATTAATTGGGCTCATTAATCAATAATTTTGTTAAAATAATTGAAAAATCAGATTACGAGTTCAGTTGAATTTTAGATATTTTCGGATAAATTTTACGAATTTTCCTTGAATTTGAATCGAATTTTTATCATTATTTTATAAAATTTTATATCGGATTAAAAATTATTAAATCGATTTAATTGATAAAATAATTTGTATATATAATAATTTTTTATAATTTTATTTGCCAATATTTTTTTAAAAAAATAAATCAATTTATATTTAAAATTTTTTTTTATAATTGTGTTAATTTTTAAATTTAATATTTAATAAAAAATTATTTATTATTATTTATTAAAAAAATAAAATAATAATTTTTTTTAAAATCAAAAAGCTGCAGACTGCAGCTTTAACATATTTTTTTAAAAAAAAATAAAAATAAAAAAAGCACGAAAAGGCTTGCTTTAGCAAGCTTTTGCTTGCTTAACAAGCTGCCGGGCAGGGCAGCATTTTGCTGCCCTGCCCGGCAGCCTCCTTTTATAAAAAAAAAAAATTAAGTCAGAAACCGCAAGTGGGACCTGCAGTTTCTCCCCAATTCCGGAAATAAGTTTAAAACCACACCAAAATCAGAAATATTTTCCCAAAATACACTAACTATATCTTTGTCCTGAAATTTCAAAGTTGCAAGATGAAAAAAAAAATCCATGTTATGGATCTAAAGAAAGGGAAAAAGTTTTCTTTAGTGAGAGGTCAAACAAAATTTGTCGGCATCATCATTAGCTTCATGGAACTATGGATTTTGGGCCATAGTTACTTGGGAATAGGTACGATTCGGTATTATTTAGTATGGGTACAGGTACGGGTACGTGATGCGCTGCTTTCTTTAGTACGTGGCACGGAGAATAAGTATAAGCGGAACGAAATTTCACTACAAGAAAATAAGTATTTACCGACGGAAATTTAGCGACGGAAATTTTACTGTCGCTATTTAGCGACGGAAAAATGTTTCCGTCGCTAATTGCCGACGGAAAAATCTAAACGTCGGTAAAATTGGCGCGTAAATTTCGCGGGTTAAATTGCTGCGGAAATTAGTGACGGAATTGTATTTTCGTCGCTAATTTTAGCGACGGATACTTTTTTCCGTAGCGAAATAAAATAAAATATATTAATTAAAATATTTTTAGCGACGGAAATATATTTCCGTCGCTAATTACCGACGGAAATGAACTCCGTCGCTAAAATTAGCGACGGAAATATAATTCCGTCGTTAATTAAAATAAAATATATTAATTAAAATATTTTTAGCGACGGAAATATATTTCCGTCGCTAATTACCGACGGAAATGAACTCCGTCGCTAAAATTAGCGACGGAAATACAGGTCCGTCGTTAATTAAAATAAAATATATTGATTAAAATATTTTTAGCGACGGAAGCCTAAATCCGTCGCTAAAAATTTTATATTAAAAATAATTTTCTGAGTTTTCTTTTCTTCCCTCCCTCTTTCCTCCCTCCTTCTTTCTTTCTCTCTCTCACGAGCTCACCCAGGCCGCCTCACTCCGCCGCCGCCCTCGCCCAGCAGCCCTCGCCGCCGCCCGCCCCCTCCGCCCTCGTCCAGCAGCCCTCGCCGCCGCCCTCGCAACCCGCCCTCTCCGCCCCTCTCTCTCTCGCGCGCCCAAGCAGCCGCCGTCGCCCCCCTCGCCCCAGCGGCCCACTCTGCTGCCTTCCCCACCCCCCTCCGCCTCCCTTGCTCACCAGATCTGCTCCCAGTTAGCTTGCTGCATTTACTACTTGAAATTTTCTCAAAGAAAGAAAAATTCCCAGTGCTCAGGTAGTCTCTTTTGCTTTGCTAATTAATGGGTTTTATCCTTTTTCATGTTAATTGTCTGATTGTTTGTTTTGTGGGTTCTGAAATTGGAGAAGTAGAGAAAGGAGTATCACTAACCCCATTTTTAAATAGCAAATTCGATAAACCAATCCAGTCCTTTGTGAAATGCAAATCCCCTTCTCCGTGCCTTTGTTTCACCGTTAAAATTATTGATTGAAGGTATCTTCATTCATTTTTCTTCAAATATTCTTGTTACTATTCATTATCTGTTTGTTCCTCAAGAAAATTTTATTACCCATTGCGAATGCTGGAACTTTCGGATCATTCAACTCTAGACTGATGCCAAAGTTGCTGTATTGATTTTTTTTTTTCTAATTGGATTCTTCGAGTTTCACAGATAAACAAAAATGGTATTGTTAAGCTGATTTCAAAGTTGCTGTATTGAAGGTATGCTTATTTGAATTTAGTTGCCAGAGTTATTTGTAGCATGTGTAGTTTATACATTCTAGAAGAGATGCTATGCATTTTGTTTTATGCTATAATTTATTCTGTAGTTAGATTCGGAATCTGTTTGACATCAGAAGTGGACTTTCTTTATTCGCAGCTATTATTATTCAGATGCCTTGGTATTTTATACCTGGAATTGGAGATTAAACTGCAAGGTACACAGATTAACTAATTTAAATTGCAAGATGGTTATGCCTATTCAAATAATAGGAAAAACATTATTTATTTGTTTCCTTGAGTGCTTCTAGACGCAAAATTCGTTGTAGTCCATTTATCCCAGTGGCTTTGTAGATCTAAGTAAAAAACTAATGCTTAAGTAATCCTCATTCTTCAACTTTTTCTTAATAAATGTAGCTCCTTTACTGGGATTCAATTTTCTGTAGTATGACAGCTTTTTTTATACATTATATTGTAATTCTGTCATGGAACCAAATTATGAAAGAAGTTTTTTATGCATTTTCTGGAAGTTTTTGATTCAGTTCTCTCTTCTAGAGGTGCATTGATTTGATTAGCTTTTCAAAAGAATTGAATTTTATTTCTTTTTGTACTGTTAGGACTAACAGAACAAAATGGGATTGGCTGATGGTGTGAAGATCAAGTAGTCAGAAACTTATTAGATATGTTAAGAATGTAATTGTTAGATAGTAAGGGTATGATAATACATTTGTACTTAGTGAGAAACTTATGAACAATTTAATTTTTGTAATTATTTTTATATTTTTGCAAATATTATTTGCTATAATTAATATATTCTCAATTATATTTTTTTTGTTATTTATAATTTTTATATTATTAGAAATTTTATCATTAAAAAAAAATAAAAATTTTATAAGAAAACTAGTGAAATATGGGAAATGGAATTTTTTAATTATTTTTTTTAAATTATTGACGGAATACCGACGGAAAATTCCGTCGGTAAAAATAAAAAAAAAAATTCAAGATTTACCGACGGAATATTAATTTCCGTCGGTAATTTGCCGACGGAAAAAATTTCCGTCGGAAAAATTACCGACGGAATTTAATATTCCGTCGGTAAAATTACCGACGGAATATTAAATTCCGTCGGTAAAATTGCCGACGGAATTGAATTCCGTCGGCAATTCACTTTCCCGACGAAAAATCGGGAATTTCCGTCGGGAAATCTCAAATTTCTTGTAGTGTTTGCTTAGGACTGGATCGCTATGCAAAAAATTCAAACAATATTAATAAGTGGAATTGTTTTTATCATCAAACATAAATTTTTGATTGAACAATATCCAACAACTATTAATTTTGATTATAAAAATATAAAAATATATTTTAGGGATTTAGGGTATATTAGAGTTTTTTTAGTCGAACCCTATTTTTCCGCCCCAAGCCAATTTTTTGCATATTTCGATTTTCATATTGGATCAAACGAATTTTTTTACTAGTTTACAATTAGACCGATTTGATCGGTTGAATCAACCCAATTTTTAAAATATTATTAAAGAGTAGAAATTGGGATTCAAAAGACAATTTTTTTTCTCCCTCTTTAGTTTAGCCACGTCCGATGCAGAAGCTTGCAAGCAAAGCTAGGATTTAGTTTCAATGAAGAAGGAATGAGTTGAAAAGTTGGTTTTCTTTTCCTTTAGTTCACGTCATCTTGCTGATGTGTCATTTTCCTGAGGTGTTGATCCTACAAGGCAAATTGGTGGATGCTTATTTGGCATGTTCATGCTAATGTAGAATGCTCCGGTTTGGATCGAGATAGTGACACCAATATTAACAAATAATAGTTGAATGACCATAGGGGTATAAATAGTTTTATTGTGATCATGAATGCAAAATTGCAATAGTTGAGTGATTCTAGGCATACTTAATTCCATAAATGTACCTTGTGAGAAACTATATGTGAATTACTAGATGGGTAAAAATAAGTGTGAGCCTATATATATATATATATATATATATATATATGAAAATCACTAAATTGATTCCTTTCAGTAAATTTAAAACAATTACACTAATCCATTGATTACCCATTTTACTGATTGCCATTCCAATATAGCATATAACGTAAATCTTACTACCTATTTGACACTCATAATACAAAAAATCCAACCACACAAATGAAATTTCTATGGCTGACGTACTTTTTCATTTATATTGCTTCTCTGTGAGCCAATTTTTAATTGAATTTAATCATCAAATCATATTTTAAATGTTATTATTAACTGATTTAACGGTTAAACAATTATCGAAATTTTTCATCATCTATAATAAAAGTTATTAAAGTACCTTGAAAAAGATGTGAGAGAGACAATGCCATCAATCACGCTTTATTAAGGGAAATTTCAAAGTTGCAAGATGAAAAAAAAAACATCCATATTATAGATCTAAAGAAAGGGAAAGAGTTTTCTTTAGTGAGAGGTCAAACAAAATTTGTCAGCATCGTCATTTGCTTCATAGAACTATGGACTTTGGCCCATTGTTACTTGGGAATAGGTACGATTCGGTATTATTTAGTACGGGTACGTGATGCGCTGCTTTCGTTAGTACGTGGCACGGAGAATAACTATAAGCGCAACGAAATTCGCTTAGGACTGGATCGCTATGCAAAAAATTCGAACAATATTAATAAGTGGAACTCTTCTTCGTTTCTCTTTCTTTCCCAAACACCATTGTGGCTGCTGTAAGATATACTAAAGTAATTAGATTGATGTAATTTAAAACGTTGGAGAGTTAATAACTTCGTATTATATTTCCAATAATATATTTATTTTTATTTAGTATTTATCTACCTAAAATAAAAGACTCCTATATTCTATAAATAACAACCAGCTGCTAATAATTTTCACATTAGAATTTTTTTTTTTTTTTGAGAAAAAGGACCTTAACATTAAAGCAACTGCCGAATACATGGGGGAGCAGAAGAATATTCAACTCCCGAAGAAACAACAGAGGTCCTAGCTAACACATGGGCAAGATCATTTCCAGATCTTCTGACAAAAGAAAATAGATAATTATTAAAACAACGACTAGCATCAATACAATTCTTAACTATGCAACCAAAAGGGGAATCATAAATAAACGGCTTAGTAAGAGCATGAAACAAAATTAGACAATCCATCTCCAAGACTATATTGAAGAAACCAGCATTCTTCAACCAACCCAAGGCCTCTTTGACAGACATAGCTTCAGCTATTAACGGATCTAAAGGGCATAAGAGAGACCCATGCTTAGCGGCAACAAAACTTCTCGAGGGGTCACGGCAAATCCACCCAAAACCCACCCGCCCCTCTTCCTTAAACAGAGCAGCATCACAGTTACATTTGACAAAATTAGAGGGAGGAGGAGACCAAATGTCTAAGAGCAAAGGAACAGAGGAAGGATTAAACACAAAGTCCTTGGACTGAACCACCAACCATTGATTCAAACAGCCAATTGCCAACCTTAACACCGCTCCACAACTCATCCTATCCTGCTGCCAAACAAGTTTGTTTCTCCTGTACCAGATAGCCCATAACATAAAAAGAGCCAAATAAAGCTCATCACGAGGAAGGGAAGAGAACCACTCTTTCAATATGTCCCCAAATGACAAGCTGGCATTATAGCAAATCCCTAAAGAGCTAGCTTGCCAAATGGACTTAGCAGAATGACACCCAAAAAAGACGTGGTGGATAGACTCAGGCATTAGAGGAGAGCAAAAAGGACACACAATGAGATCAACAGCATGCCTATTAAACAAATTAAGCCTGGTTGGGAGGACATTCATAACACATCTCCACAAAAATACCCGCAACTTAGAAGGAACAGGTAGATTCCAAAGAGAATTCCAAGGGAAATCAAACCTGACAATAGGAAGAGACACGCCCTGAATAACCCGATTTGCGCTTTTAACAGAATATTGTCCATTAGGTTCAAAAGGCCAGTAAATGGAGTCCGCTGAAATATGCCTAAGAGGAATCTGAAGAATGAGACCAATATCCCGGCTATTAAAGTTAGCTTGAAGCATAGATAAATCCCAACCATCTCCAGCACTGGATAACAATGAGGACACCTTCATATTCAGAAGTGCACTCGTTGGGGCAGAAGAAAGCTTTGGATTAGTTTTATCAGGGAGCCATGCATCATTATAAACATTGATATTAGAACCATCCCCAACCTGCCATCTGAAATTTTGAGTAACCACATCTCTTGCAGCCATGATACTGCGCCAAGTGTAGCTAGGACAACTACCAAGTTGGGCTTGGGCAATGTTACCTCCAGGATAGTATTTAGCCTTAAACACCTTCGCAACAAGAGACTCACAGCGGGAAAGGAGCCTCCAGACTTGCTTCCCCACAAGAGCTATATTAAAATCACGCACATTTCAAAAGCCAAGACCACCCTTCTTTTTTGGAGCACAAAGAATCTCCCATCGAAGCCAGTTGATACCTCCACACATATTACCATTAGAACACCACCAGAAAACGTTAATCATTCTATGGATTGCATCACAAATGCCTTGAGGAAGTAAAAATAAACTCATGAGATAGGTCGGGATAGCTTGGAGAACAGACTTAATAAGAACCTCTTTACCTCCCCAAGAAAGAAACTTATTTCTCCAACTATTCAGTCTTTTCCAGATTTTATCTTTAATAAAGTTGAAGACCTGATGCTTATTATGCCCTACAAACATTGGCATACCAAGATAAAAATCAACATGAAGAGATGCTGAAATACCCAGAAGGTTACAAAAAATATGGCGCATATAAGGGTCAACATTTTTGCTAAAACCCAATGAAGACTTATGGAAATTCACCGTTTGCCCAGATGCTACCTCATACAGATGAAGGCATTCCTTAATAGCTAAAGCTTCACAAAGATTGGCTCTAAAGAATAGATAAGAGTCATCTGCAAAAAAGAGATGGCTGATAGTAGGAGCACCCCTAGCTACCTTGCAACTATGAATTATACCTCTCTGATCAAGACTTAGAAGAGCAGCCGAGAGCCCTTGGGAGCAAAGGATAAATAGGTAGGGGGAAAGAGGGTCCCCTTGCCTAAGTCCCCTTCCAGGTACAATAGGACCAATAGAAAATCCACTGGAGCAAACCGTATAAGAAATGGAAGAGATGCACATCATAATGAGTTTAACCCAACGATCATGAAACCCCAATTTGTACATGATATTTCTCAAATAAAACCACTCCATTTTATTATAGGCCTTCGCCATATCTAACTTGAGAGCAATAGAACCATTAACACCTCTAGTTTGATGATGAAGGTAATGACTAACCTCATAAGCAAGGAGTACATTGTCAGTAATGAGCCTACCAGGAATGAAAGCACTTTGATTTTCAGAAATGACATCATTCAATAAAAACTTCATTCTGTTCGCAAGCATCTTGGCCAAAATTTTATAGACAACATTACAGAGGGCAATTGGTCTATAATCACCAATAGCCTTAGGATATTTGATCTTTGGGATTAAAACAATGATAGTTTCATTGAGACCAGCAAGCATATCATTTGAATTGAGAATATTCAGAATAAAAATAGAGATTTCTAGCCCAATTAGGTCCTATTGAGATTGGAAAAAACCTGGGTTAAAACCATCGGGTCCAAGCGCTTTATCCGGGTGCATGGAAAAGAGGGCATCTTTAACATCCCCCACATCAAATGGTCGGATCAATTCTTCATTATGAGTAGCAGAAACACAAGGAGTAACCCAATCCAGTAGTTCTATAGAGCTGACATTCGAAGCTTTAAATAAAGTGTCTAAATACTGAAAGATATGCTCCTGAAGGCCAGAATTCCACTCTAACTTAGTGCCATCCGCTGTAAACAAGTGAGCAATTCTATTTTTCTTCCTCCTATTAGTTGCAAAAGCATGAAAGAACTTAGTATTCAGATCACCTTCCTTCAACCATTGAACTTTCGCACGCTGCTTCCAGTAAGCATTTTTTTGATATAAAAGCCCAGCTAGTTTTTCTTTAGCTTGCTTGAACCGTGCCAAAGACATCGCATCAGACCTAGGTCGAAGAAAATTCAGCTCAACTTTACATTCTGAGATTTTATCAGAAAACTTACGCCTAACCGATTGACCCCAGCTGCCTAAAACATCAGAGCAGTAAGCAAGACGTTGAATAACAGGGAGCGTCCCCGAGTCAACCCAGCACTTGGAAAAGGTTTCTTTGAAATCACTGTTTTGTAGCCAGACATTCTCAAATTGAAATCTCTTATTAAACGCTGCATGGCTGGAAGAAGTATTCAGTAACAAGGCCATATGATCTGAGTTGATCATACCAACATGCTTAATGCTACTATCCGGGAAAAAATAAAACCAATCATCATTAGCAAGCCCCCTATCCAACCTTTCACGAATCCAGCCAAGAGAACCCCTTGACCTTTCCCAAGTGAACTGGTAGCCAGAATAACCCATATCATACAGACCACAAGCTTGAATGGTATCCCGAAAACCATTAATGAGAGAGATAGGATGAGGATTACCTCCTAATTTTTCAGACGAAGCAAGAAGATCATTAAAATCACCCATAACACACCATGGCCAAGAATTATTAACTGAAAGTTGCCTAAGAAGCTGCCAAGACAAATGCCTCAAATTTCGAACAGGATTCCCGTAAAAACCAGTAAACCGAACAACATTCTGAGAAGAAGAAGAGATGAGAACATCAATATGTGAGAGGGAGTAAGAGCGAAGGGAGACCGAAACCTCGTTATTCCAGAGAAGAGCTAAACCTCCACCAGAATTAGGACTACGGACAGTAAACTTTCCACAAAAGTTAAGACGACTACACAAGCGATCAATAATGACCTGAGAACCACGGACTTCCATAAGAAAAATAAGAGAGGGACGGAGAGACTGGACCGTATCTGTGAGCTCAAGAACTGCCTGGGTTCGGCCCAAACCGCAGCAGTTCCAAGATAACACTATCATGGCTCCCGGCAGGCCTGAATAACAGGACCTGCCTCTATCATAGAAATGTCACCACTATCTGTATCATGCTGAGCTAAAGAAGCAGAATGTGGTGTTATGTCCAAGAGTTCTACATTAGAACGACGACGTTTGTTGTCAATCTCTAAAATACAACTAGGCTGGGGAGCAGATTTAAAATCTCTCCCTCGTCCAGCTGGCATATTCTTATAAGTCGAAGAACTACCATCCCCATGCACGTAAGTTTGATCCAATTTGGCATGAAAATTCCTTTCCTGTTTTCCTGCTATAATTAAGGCTTTGACGCTAGGATTAGATCCCTGCAAATTCGGTACTCTAGAAGTTGTACCCAACTCAGACTCCTGTTGATTATGGCAAGCAACAACCTGTCCCGAATTAGTGCCCACGATTATAGGGCTATCCAACTCTGACCTACCTTCCATCATATTGGATCTGAACCATCGCTCACCGGAATATTTGATCACCCTTTTCGCCGGTGCCCGGAGAAAAGTACCATACTCGAACTGATGATTGCTCAAATCAACTTCAAACCTCTTATCACAGAACTTCTCTTGATGGCCTATAATGCCACACAGGAAACAAAAACTAGGAAGCCTCTCATATTTAAAACTAATCACCACCCAGTCACCTCCTTGTTTCTTCACTTTCATAGAGATTCTAAGCGGTTTCCTGATATCTAAAGTAACCCGAATTCTCATAAACGTTTTCCATGAGCCATCAATACTCTTCGGATCAATCTTGATAAAGGTCCCCAGCTGGTTACCAATATTTTTGGCAATACATTCTGTCCAGTACCCTACAGGCAGGTTGTAACATTGAACCCAGAAATCTACTTCGTACAGTTCAATACTATTCGGTTTGAAACCAACCTCCATTCTTTTTAAAACAAGAAGTTTTTGCTCGAAAGACCAAGGCCCATCATTAATAACCATGTTCATATCCACCTGATGAAAAAACTGAAAACTGAATAATTTGGGAGCCAGCTCCTGAATCTCAATGACTTTACCTGGTTGCCAAGCCTCAGCCATGGTAACTTTAAAAACAGCAACGTTGATAGATCTATTAGAAATGACCTTCCCGATAAGGCATAATGCCAAATCAGCCTTCTCATCACAGAAATCTTCATCATCAAAAACCACTCCAACATCTTCCCCATCATCAAGCGTAACCTTCTCGCATCTTTGAGTAATATCTACTGTAGCGGACGTATCAGCCATAGGCTAAGAGATAACAAAAGAAACAAACTTACTACTGCGAGCAAGAGGAAAAACTTGCTACTATGGGCAAGAGGAAAGCATTAAAGCAATAAGATTTTAGAGGTTAATCCATTAGAATTTTAATTTTAGGCTTAGGCTGTATTTGGCATTATTTTTTTAAGGATAAAAAGCTATTTATTGGATAAAAAAATGATTATTAGATAAAAATAATGTGTTTGGTAAATATTAATTTTAGAAAAATCAATTTTGTGAAAAGTGAAAAAATATTTTATTAGAAAAAACTATAAATTAAGGGTGCGTTCGGGAAGATTTTTGTTTTCGGTTCTTTTTTTTTTCAAAAATAAAATAAAAACTCGTTCGGCAAACTTTTTTCGTTTCGGTTTTTTCAAAAATTTAAAGAAGTAATTTTCATATTTAAAACAAAAACTAAAAATTTTCAAAATTTAGTTTTTAGAATTTTGCTAATTTATCCTTATTATCGCCGCCGCCGCTACCATCATTGTCGCCGCTACTGCCACCACCACCACACCACTGCCGTCTTCACCACCGCCGCCATCGCCACTACCACCACACTGCTGCCGTTTCCACCACCACCACCATGCCGCCGCCGCACTGCCGCCACTACCACCACAATCACACTACCGTCACCTCGACCGCTACCACCACCGTCATTTCAACCACCACCGCCACCACCACACTGTCTCTGCCGCCACTGCCACCACCAAAATTATTATTATAATATACATAAATAATTAAAAAAATATATGAATAATTAAAAAAATGATAAAATTTTTAAATATATAAAACAATTTCTAAAAAATAAATAACAAAAACTAAAAATAGTTTTTAGATTTTAAAAATAAAAAACTAAAAATTTATAATTTTACCGAACACACCCTAAAGTTTTTTGAAAAAATTGATTTTCAGTTTTTAAGTGCAGCAGGTTTAATATTTTTTTAGACAAAAATATCTCTTATTTTATTTTATAATGACAATTATATTTAATATAAAAAATTTTTTTTACTCTTTTCTCTTATCCTACCACCCAAAATCATCTAATATTTAAAATAATTATATTCTTTTTTTTCTCTTTTCTTTTTTTATCATCCAAAACAATATATATGATTAATTATGAAGACAATATATATATATATATATATATATATATATATATATATATATATATATATATATATTTAATTTTTTTATGTTATATTTATTTTTATTTAATTATATATGAAAATATATTGTGTTAATAATTTAGTGAAATAAAAAAATTCAAATAAATGGGAATTATTATTATTTTTTAGTGAAATTTTGAATATAATATATTAAAATTTATATATATAATTTTTTGTCTTTTTATTCTAAAAAATCATTTTTAATGATACTCTCTCCGTTCCTTTTTATCTGTCATTTTTGAAAAAAATTTATATTCCATTTATCCATCACTTTTAT
This sequence comes from Excoecaria cochinchinensis, assembly GCA_947683425.1. Taxonomy (NCBI): domain Eukaryota; kingdom Viridiplantae; phylum Streptophyta; class Magnoliopsida; order Malpighiales; family Euphorbiaceae; genus Excoecaria; species Excoecaria cochinchinensis. Next base: position 5,155,542 of record CANTUQ010000069.1, read on the forward strand.
ATTTTCAATAAAATTTTATTTTATTTTTTCAATTTAATTTTCCTTTCGAATGCAAGTTAACCAATTAAATTTAAATTTGTGCATTGAAACACTCAATTTTATCTCAAATTTAAGTCTAATTGATATTTTTTAATTCTAATTAAAATAACAAAAGTGACAGATAATAAGAAAATGAAATATGTATCATTTACCAAATAGTTGACAACTATTTTTGATTTTATAAGTTATTTTGAATTTTATTTATCAAACAGTTATCTCCTTTTTAAAATACAACTTTTTGAAATACAATTTTTTTAATTTAAAAATTATTTTCATAAATTTTATCAAACTGACGCTTAATGCAGCTTTTTATACCTGTACTTGTAAAAAAATTACATTTAATACATGAATTTTAAGTGTTTAAATTTATCACTTAAATTTATATTTATCGTACAAAATAAATACTTAAGAATAGTAGACCGTTTCAAAATTAGAGCATTTAATAAACGTGTGACTGATATAGATTTTGGTCGAATGAATCAATTTTTTTTTTCATTCTCTTCTTCTTTCTTACTTATTGTAATATTTTCTTCCTATTTCACTCTCATTTTCTTCTCTTCCTTTCAAACACATCTAACTAAATTCTATGATCAATTGTTTGAAGAAAAATACTTTTTGAGTCCAAGAATATTGCATGTGATGTCTTAATTTGGCATCGGCAGGATTGATGTTTAATTTTGACCTTTTATGTTTTTGAGGCGGAATGTGTTGGCGAAAATTTTTTTTTTATTTTTTTTTATGGTCAAATTCATGGGATTTTGTTATTTTTATTTTACTTGTTTGAGACTCTTGCTTGTAAATGAAGAAGCTTTATATGGGTTTCTTGATTATAATAGTATATTTCCTGAATTTGTGATGTTCTTATGCTAACGAGTCTGGATAGGTTCTTAAAAGTGGTTTGCTTTCTTTGGTTCAAATAACTCTTGAAAATTAGGCATTTATTTGTCAAGAAGTTAACTGGTTATGTTGTAAAAGTTATGTTAATAATGAAGAAATAGGCCAATCCGTTTTGGGTTTTAGTCAATTGGCCTAGTCAGCATTTTAGTGTTTAATTTGTACCCAAAAAATAAGCTTGAATAGTAAAATAAAACACTTAGGGTATGTTTGGTAAGTAGGTTTGTATTGTAATGTAATTAACTTAGTAATCAATCATTTGTTTGTTGATGTAAAGTATTTATATTGCATTGTAATGTTAAATACATTAGTAATTCTCAATACATTTACTCATGTATTTTTTAATCCCTTGAATTTGTATAGTATTTTTCATTACAATTGAGCTCTTGAATTTGTACGGATGCTTCAAAGGCAGTAGGACCTGCGAAATGTTGTGGGGGACAATTCTATTTTATTTTATTAATCTTTCCAGAAAATAAAATTATTTTATTTTTCAGAATATGTCCAAATACAAAAAGTCCACATGTTGGTAGACTCAATCGCTAGCTTACCTATATCAAAGAATTTGATTAGCCAATTCAGATTCTCCCACTTTGTGTACCTAATAATCCTGATCATGTTCCATTGATTTTTTTTTATATATATTTCAAAATTAATATATCTATTCACAAATAAAATTAAGTCACTCACATTTAATTCATTACATAAAAATTAATTTTTGTTTTATAGATATAAAATTAAATAGTAAAAACTACTATCTTAATTTCTTATGTGACATCTATATATGATTCCTAATTTTTGAAAAAATGAATATAAAAATTATATAGACTGAATTTTCGCTTGGCATTTCCCACGTACTAACATTGTTAACTGTAATAAAACAAAAATGAGAACATAGCATACAATTTAATATAATTGTACTTTAAATATTAAGTTTAAAATTTAATATGAATGAATCAACATAATTTAATATAATTGTATTTTTATATGAGATCATAGTATAATAAATATATAAAATAATCATAAAAAATAAAATAATTATATAAAAAATTAGTTAATAATTATAAATATAATTATATTTCAATACATAAATATAATCTAACTAAATATATAAATGTATTAATATTTACATTACATTACTAATCCAACCAAACATAGTAATGTAATCTTAATTACATTCCATTACATTACATTTCTTAATCCATTACATTTCTCATTACATTAAATACACGTTTAAAAAACTGCATTAAGTCTTAATTCTACTGGGAAGCCCTTATTTCACGTTAAAAACAGCAGACAATTAAAAAAAAAAATTCAAACGTTAACTGAAAGGCAACAATCAAGTTGATGATTTAGCAGCCAAAATTGGGAACGCTAGTTTTGAAGTTTTGGAACACGAGCGTGCCACATTTTGGAATGTGCGTTCCAATACGTGGGACTGAGGTAGGTACAGCGTACTAGGCAACTATGCTTTGCCCCCTCCAAACTTTGAGAAAAAAGTTTATAATGGCTATGTCACGTATATATAGATTCTTCAAGGACAGAGCAGCAGAGGAGGTGCTTATCATAGACTCGGATCAAACACAATTAGAAACATTGTCAATACACCAAACCAATATAGTAAAGCAATTAAGTTGACTTTAAGCGCATTTCTCATTAGGATCATACTTCATCTTTAACCAAAGTTTAGATCAGAAGAGACAGATAACCATGGAAATCTAACCAAATAAGCAAATCATAGTTCAGCACGAAACAAAAGAACATAAATACAAATGTCAAACGTGTTCCAAATATTGATGAGGACTCAAAGAAGTTTCAATCCAAGCCTAGAATTTGGAGGGCAGAACTAAGACTTTGGTCTTGACATTCTCTCAAAAGACGAAGCAAAGCTTAGAAAATCTAATAGGTGAAAACAACTTCACAGGAGTCAGAACTTCTTTCAAAATTCAATACAGCATACTTAACCCCTTCCATTTTTTTCCGCATTCTTGGCCTTGTGCTATAATCATAACCATAGATTATCATTTTATCCAACACTTCGCCACACTCCAGCAAGTACGCCACAAGATATAACTCACCTGGCAATCCGACAAAGTTGAAAATTTCAATTGTCTTGAGATGCAAAAGCAGGCATTCTGGCACAGACTCTGGCCGATGCCAATAGAAACGATAAAAACCTCGTCCACTGCCTTTAGGCGCTACAAGTCCCTGAGCAGCAAATAAATCATGATTCTCAGGCACTCACAAAACTAAGAAGATTTCAAATATAAAATAAGACTATATCACAACTTACCTCAGGGAAAACAAGGACTTCAAGATTTGGAGAGCACTCAAGTAAGTTGGGTAACAAATCCCAATCAACTGGCTTTCCAACATACAATTCCATTTTCTTAAGATTATGAAAGATAGGGAAAGCATGATCATGAAAACTGCGGTGCAGACCCTATAAAATGATAACATAAAATTTTATCAGTATCAATATTGATTACAATGCGTCGGAAAGAAGCAACTAACTAAATTCAAAATATGAATTATCATTCAAAAAGTCAAATAAGCTTACCGTCATAACATCACCAGTAAGTATTAAATGCTTAACTTTGGAGATTCCATTAAGAAGGCTAAAAGAAAATCCATAAGAAATACGTGCCTCCGCCAGGGAGCAAGCGAGATTCATAGAATAGTCTTCCCATGTGTTACATCTAAGTCCAAGGTATTCAAGGCATGGAGTATTAATGTTGGTGCTGTACCTATAACCGAAATGGTAAACATTGGACCGAATGGACAATCTTTTCAATGAAGGTATAGAAATATTCATTATTCGCACACCATCCCAATCATTTCTTTTAATGGCCAAATCTTCAAGGACAGGGCAGCTAGAAAACAGCCTATGCACCGAGTCATCATCCACATATACAACACCAGCAAGCCAAAGGACTTTAAGGCATGGAAGACTAACATAAATAGGCAAGTCAAGGACAAAAGACCCATCAATTTTTAAAACCACTAATGTTTTGCAAGTAAAAAGTCTCCACGGCAGATCTTGAAATGTAAAAGAAGGATTTGTAAGGGTCAAGTTTTGGAGATTGCAAGTTATCACAGCACAAATCCAAGCATAAATATGAGGGGAAATATTAGAGGAAGCAAAAAGCATAGAACAATTTCTTATAATTGACCCGCTGTGATAAAAGATGACCCTATCCACATACTCCTTGAAAGACCTGCACCTGATTGTGTAATCTTTCTCACTCATATATGGAAGTGAGAATGTAAAGTCAAGGTCTGGTGTTAATGTCCAAAGGTATTCCCATCTTTTGGACAAAATGGAGGTTGCAACTGCTTCTTTTGTGGAGAGATATGAAAGTATATGAGCCAGAATTTCATCAGGCAATTTGCTGATCCTGTCTACACCATCTCCAGCCTTGAGAAATTCATAATATCTCTGATATTTTGTAACCGGCAAGTTTATATCCATAAATTCTGCAATCCACAAAACAAAAGAAAATACCCATCTTTTTAAACAGTAAAATCGAACAAACAAGTATAAAAACAGGCATTTAAATTCACAATTTGTCAATGCACAAACGAAAGTGGTGCACACTCCACAAGATGTTAAAAAGAGTGCTAAAAGTCATCTACTTTAAAGATTTCCGACCCATGAACAGAAATAAATAATTTCCTGAATCAAAGAGTCACCAAAGACATACTTCACACCGAAAAATAAAAATAAAAATCAAAACTTGCATAGATAGTGATGCACATAATGTACAAAAAGGAGAGGAAGATGAGAAGAACCTGTTAACTTGTAGCCCTGCGAGAGAAGTACATGTACTGAAAAATGAATGGGGTTAGTGATTCCGGTGGTATGAATTTAGAATAACATGTGGATGGAAGCCAAGAAGATGATTCTGCGATCAGAAGCAAAGCTGGGTTACTATGAATAAACAAAATAAAATTTAAATTTAAGAGAAAAAATCTTCCCGCTTTTATTAGACAAGAGTTTTTTGTTTTGGTAGAGGAAATGAAATGGAGTATGGAGGTCAAATAAATTTTGTTGTCTGTAATTTTTTTTTTAATGGGCCTTGGCAGGTGATACTCGAGGCTATGAACAACTCTAATATTAGAGTCCACAGCTTGAATTTCTTAAAAAGACTAGAAAACTAGAGGTTTTTTTTTAACACGACTAGAATGTTTGATATAATTGAGGCAATTGTATGCACACTGATCATGTCACACCGAATTTAATACTCGATATAATTAAATAATTTTCAATTAAAATGAAAAAAGAAAACAAAAATAAAAGACCCTTAAACAATTTAAACTATTCGATCGGGCTTGGACAGTTGCATCAATTGAACCTTAATTTTTTTAGGAAAAACATATAATTAAACAACTTTTAATTATTAAAAAAAAAAACAACTTTTAATTAAAAAGAAGAAAAAAACAAAAATAAAAGATCCTTAAACAACTAATTAAACTATTGGATTGGACTTGGACAATCGGGTTGAGTCCAATCGAGCCTTAATTCTTTTTTAACAAACATATAATTAAACATTTGCGTAATTTGATGTGCGCACTATTGGATCAGGCAAGCGTGTCTAATCCTGCATGATAAGATGGCACACACGGAATTAACACTCAATTAAACAACTTTCAATTAAAAAAAAAAACAAAAATAAAAGATTTTTAAACAACTTAAACTATTGGATTGGGCTTGGACAATAGGTTCGGGTCCAATGGAGCCTTAATTTTTTTTCAAAAAAAACATGTTCAAGACTGATTAAATAAAAATTGAGCTTGATATAAGGCTAGTTTCAGGACTGAGACCTAGCAATTGGGTCTGGTTGGATGAATTCGAATCACTTTTTTTCGGTTTTGAATTTTTAGGATTGTCATTTTTTGAGTCGGATCACTTTTTCTGGACGGATTCAAATCGAATACAAATCAAACTGAAACAAAAAAAAAAATAGACCGAACTGAATTTCAAATAATTTTGTATATTTTGTTTGATTTTAAAATAGAAAATTAGTTATATATTTATAACCCTAAAGTCTTCTATTTTCTCTTGCAATTCTGGCCTTTCACTAAAATCAAAACTGTGGATTATCATTTTGTCTAACACTTGTGCATACTTGAGAAAATTAAACATATTGTGACGTGCGCCTACAAATGATGATTGGCGTGAGACTGTCTTATCTAGACATATCCCATTTTTAGAAATGACTAAGCAAAAGTCCCTCACCCTTCAAAGTCAATTACTTCACAATGGTCAAAAAGTTTGATTCAATTCTCCAAGTCTCAAGTTTTTAAGAGGCATGAGATAGTGTTTGGAGATACCTGTATCTTTGGGCATCACAAGATAGATAATGTGAAGTCTCCATCCAATTGAACATTGGAAATTGATGATCCAACCTTACGGGACCAAACCAAGAAATGAATTTGAAACCTAACTCTTAATCATACCTTTAATTAATAGCTAGTTTGTTTGAACCTTTAGATTGGTCATCGCATTTATTGTGAAGTAGCATTTACTGTGAGTTCTAATAATGGAAAATTGGGACATTTGTCCCATTTTATTAGAAAAAATCCAAATTAGTTAATTAATAGAATTATTTTATTTTTATTGAAAGGTTATTTTGTAAATATGATTTGTGGACATAACATAAGATATTGATCCAATTTTATTAACAAAAATCCCAATTGCTTTGTATAAATATTTTTTTGACTTTTTCATTAAACAAGTAAAATTCCTTTATTATACTAATCATGCAAGGACTCAAAATGCTCTATAGACGGATTGACATATGTTTAGGGCACGATGGTGGCTGAAAATGTGTAATTGGAAGGTTAAAGTGGAAAAGTGACGTAAAGGACATAATCGGTAATAAGTGAAAAGCCAAGGGTAATTTGGTAATTTGACAATTGGTGATTTAAATACATAAATTAAGATGTATTATATGTCAATATATAAATTAGAATTAATTACAAGTTGAATGTATGATTAATTAAAAGAAGAAGGACCAAATTGAAAAAGAAAAAAGAGGACCAATAGAATTGCTACATCTAGCGATTCTAGAAGACTTGAGAGAAAGGAGTTGGAGGCCCATATAAATTGACCAATTGGCCGGATGAAGAAGGGAGAGAAAAGACATAAATTGCTCTCTAAAGCTACTTCTAAAATCCATTTAACTTCATGCTAAAGAATCTTAAAAGGGAAAGGCTAAAATCTTTGTGCAATTTAAGTTGATAAGGTAAGTTCCAGTTGATATCTTTTTACCTTTTCTTTGAGGTTAGAAATCTAAATTGAAGAGAGATAGTAATGTGAGTTTTTGATGTATATGGCTGAGGAAATGGGACAAAGCAAAGGAAAAGAAGTGGTGAGAGCAAAGGTGGTTTAAAGAGCAATTTTAGAGCACAAAGAGGTTTGGAAACATCTAAATTAGTGCATGTGTGTATTTGAGATTTTATGTATGATATGAGTTAAATTGAATGTGTTTGAGTTGATGTGTTGTGGAAATGATGAGATTTTGCATGGAAATTGTGTATTTAGGTAAAAATACTTCATTGGTGAAAAACTGTGTTAGGGTACACTTGACACCTTCTTGGTTTTTATGCCATAATTTGAGCTATAGACCTCCAAATGATGTGATTCCAATGTAATTTTAACTATGACTTTCATATCTACAAATTTTTAGAAGAGATCCAAGCTGAATTCTTCTCTAAATGCCTCAAAATTAAGCCCAAAGTTAGTGTACCTGTTCTGTCCGGGTAATGGAAGCAGGTTCTATTCCTAAGGCAATTTCTGGAGTTGTAGTGATCCAAATATTATGAATAAAAATTGTACAGAATATAGACATCTAAGAGAGAAACTTGTATGAAGAGAGTATGGTCTAATTATGTCCCTATTATTCCCAATAATTTTTTTTCTAAGTTGGAACACAATTCTGTCTCTAGAAGTATCTATGGAATAGTCTGTAATATTAAGGTCATATCTCCTATGATATAACTTCAAATGATATGATTTTTATGCCATTAGAAACTTAAGAAATAGGGGAACAAATGTATAGAAGAAAGCTTTGCTTATAAATGCCTCTAGTTAGGTGAAAAACTCAGTGCAATTTTGGACTTGAAGTCTGCCTGGAATCTACCCTGTACAATGTGGGGCAAAATGGGTTTACATGGCTGTCAAGGATTCCTGACCACCGTGTGAAAGCATTTTGCCACTTAAAAACCTTTTTCGTCACTCCACACGGGGTGCAAGAATGCCTGATTGCCGTGTGACCTCAATTTTCAACCTATATTGTGCATTTTTCTTCCCGAATCAACCCCGAACTTCACCGAAAGTTTTCGATACTTGTTCAACACATGTCTAGCATTGTGAAGTGAGTATATTAATGAATGTAACTTGAAAATATATGTAAATAATGTTATGGCATAATAGGTTAATAAAAGAATTAAGTGTATACATGGTATTTAACTATCAATAATGACATAAAATGACGTGGCAATTGGTATTGGGCATGTATAATGAATATATGACTATATATCATTGAATCATGATAAAATGCTTATAGTGTACTTGAACCATATAAAAATAATAGTGAAATGCATATAGCATGTTTTGATACACGTTTCTAGACACGCACAATTGATATATGAATATATGTGAATGTGCATTGGTTTGATGGGATAAATGAGTATATGTTATGTAAAGTGAACTAGTGAATGTATGCAAATTGAATTGGTGAATATTGTATAAAGTCAATTAGTGTGTACAGTCTATTTTATACGCCTGAATCGTGCAAAATCGTGGATAGATAAGCATGCTTATAAAGGATAGTAACTGCAGCTGCCTAGTGTTGACACCGAAAGGTGTCTAGTGTTTGATACCTCTTGGTATCTAGTGATTCGAGGCTTATGTCTCCTAGATACTGCTTGTCAGTATCTAGTGTCTCCCGTTATCCACCATTAATGAAGATTTAGGCAATATAAGAGTTTCAATGTTATTAAAGCTATAAGAGCATGTAAACGAAAATGAATGTGAATTTTTGAATCGATAATATATCTAATCATATTAGAAATTTATAAAGCATGTGTTTGAATTATATGTTTTATTATTGATATTGTGTTATATGTTCACTTGATTATATATCAAAGATCAAGTATAATGAAATAATGCATGTAAAACATGCGGTTTTGATTCCCAAAATTATTGGGATATGTAGGAAGCTTGGAACTATATTCCAACTCCGAACCAAATCAGTGGAAACTATTAATGTATTTAAACTTTAATTAAGCAATAAGTGAATGCGTTTGTATACCAAGCCATAGAGAATTGATAAATGCATGATAATTTAAATAGCATTTGATTGATTAGCTTAATTGTTATGAGACATTTATTTTATCTATGCCATGTTACATGTATGATTAGTATAAATAATACATAAATGATTATTGACATGACTAGTGATTATAATAGTGATTTCGAACATTGTATTTTTATTAGTGAAATAAAAATTTTGTATTCTTGAGTGGCGTGTTCTGAGGTGTGCACACTCTTATCCTCCTAATTAAGAGGTATGAGAGTGTTACAAATCATGCATATAAAGCAACAAATAAATGCAAAAATATAAATCTAATCTACTTTGAAACGACCATCCATCACAAACAATGTGTAAAACATCAAATAAATGTGGAAAAACAAATAAAAAAGTATTAAAGGCATTAAGGCATGAAAAGGAGATATAAAAACTGGAAAATTGAGTTCACCCTGAGAATAGCAATTCACGGTCATGAATTCATTGGCTCGTAGAGATAGTAGAAGAGACCAAGAAGTCACAACCGTAATATGTTACTGGGCAGCAACATTCTCCATTTTCACAACTTTATTGTTCATAGCGAAATGGGTGAAAATTGTTCATAAATGAACAATCCCCGAAACAATTTTAAAACCATTTGCAATCAACTTTTATGGATTATAACCTTTTATTTATATTTATTCAAAATAATTATCATTTAAGATGAAAACATCACATTTTATTCAAAATCAAAACAACCATTTAAGCATATATACTCCGAAATAAAAGATTTAGCAAACATGCACATACTCATTTAATGGGTTTCACAACCTAATCTGAACATGTTATTAAAAGCTATAAAAAAAATGCAATAAAAGCCATAAAAAGGCATTAAAATTAGATAAAAAAAAAAAGAGGTATCGGATCTCATTCAAGTAGTGAATGGGTAAATCAACCCCAAGAACACTAGCTTAATGGGATTTAGCTCTTATAATGTTAACTTTCAAGGATTCATCTCCAAAGATTTGAGGAGAACTTCAAGTAATCCAAACTCTTATGGATTCTAGGATTAAAATGATGTTTTAGGTGATTTTTTGAGAGAGAATTTGATGAAGAAAATGCAGATTTTTGGGCTGGTAAGTTATTAATTTCATCGACTCTTATTAATCTTTTGTACGAAGATGTTCCTGCTGAACTTTTTGTTTTAGAATAAATATATCATTTGTTGCTCTAGTTTTGATTTGTAGAATTGATTGCTTTGTTTATTGGATAAGAGAAAAGTGCTTAGAGATAGAGGTCAGAAAAAAAAAAAAAAAAGGCGTTGGAGTTGGTTAACCGAGAAACCGAACCGAAAATAGGTTAACCGAACCGATTTTAATAGTTAACGGTTAGTATTTTAAAAAAATCGATATTAATGGACTGATTTATTTTTTTAATTCATGAACCGATTAACCGAACCGATAGCCGATACAAAAATGATCATATATATATTATAATTTTTTATTTCATTATTTTCATATTTAATTATTTATATTTTTTTAATTTTCATTACTTTAAAATATATTTCAAATATGTTTATGTAATTCTTTTCTGCTTCTTTTATCTTTTCCTCTTATGTTTTCTACAATTATCGTTTTGTTCTCTATTTCATAATCTAATGTGTGATAGTGACTAGGAATGATCACGGGGCAGGAAATATCCAACTCCAGCAGGGACTCGACCTAAACGGAGTGCGAAATTTCCATTTCTTTTCCTGAAGGAATGAAGATGGAGATAAAAAAAAAATTCTTGAAGTTGATTTCGGGGCGGGGATGAAGAGCGAGATATCCATCCCAAACATAATTATTCTTTGCCTTGAAGGCAATGACATTTACGGAATATATATATATATTTGTATGTAAAATAAAAAGCGATAAAATTTATGGATCAAACCAATAATAAAATGACACATATGTAAAGTTAGTTTAAAAAATAAATAGAGTGATAGTGAGGTTAGAGCTGACGCATTATGTTATGTTAATCGAAGATATTATGAAGGTCTTGCATGTTCAACCAACATTGTTTCAAGATTAAGCATAATAGTCTTCATTACTTGTAACAATATCAAGCCTAGAAGCTAAGATGTAGCAGAATATCTAAAACTCTTTAAAAACAACATCACTGGTGCTAGAACCTCTTTCAAAATTCAATATGTCATACACGACCCTAAAGTCTTCTACTTTCTCTTGCAATTCTGGCCTTTCACTAAAATCAAAACTGCGGATTATCATTTTGTCTAACACTTGTGCATACTTGAGAAAAAACTCCACAAGCTGTAGCTCCTCTGGGACTCCCACAAAGTTGAAGATCTCAACTTTCTTAAGATGCATAATCAAACAGTTAGGCACACTCTCTGGTGGACGCAAGGAGACCCCAAACAAATGTTCTCCAATCGATTTTGGCATCACAAGTCCCTGAGTAGTAAAACAATCAGAACTTCAAGCATTCAAGAACTTAACAATCAAGATTTGGAAAAAGTGGCATACCTCAGTAAAGATAAGAACTTCTTGTTTTGGAGAGCACTTAAGTAAGTTTGGCAACAATTCCCAATCTTTATCCCCTCCAAGACCAATCTTCATATCCTTCAGATTATGGAACGTAGGCAAGGCATTACCACCAATAACGAACCGCAGATCCTACAAAGGAATCCATGTTTAGATTGCACAGGAAAGAAAATTATTGGCATATACTGCAATTCAACTATCCATACCCTCATAAACTGTCCTGCCAGTTTTAAATGCTTAACTTGGGAAATTGCATTAAGAATGGAAAAACTGAGTCCACCATCAAGATATGCCTCAACTAGAGAAAATGAAAAGCTCATAGAAAAACTATATAATCCTAAGGAGTCACCTCCAAGTTGAAGGTACTCAAGACATGGAGTATTAATCTCAGTCATAACATCACGAAATTCGTTAACAATGATCAATCTTTTCAATGAAGGCACAGAAATATTCATAATTTGCAGACCGCCGTTTGCCATTATAATAGTTAAATCTTCAAGGACAGGGCAGCTAGAAAAGAGTCTTTGCACTGAGGCATCATCAGAATATATAACAGCAGCAAGGAAAAGAACTTTAAGACATGGAAGACGAACGTAAGTAGGCACATCAAGAATAAAGAGCCCATCAATTCTTAAAACCACTAGGGTTTTGCAAGTAAAAAGTCTCCAAGGCAGTTGTTGAGATGTGAAAGATAAATCTGCAAGAGTCAATCTTTGGATATCACAAGTTAACACAGCACAGATCCAAGACTAAATATAAGGGGAAACATATCTGGAATCAAAATGCATTTCAGAACTTCTTAAAATTGACCCGCCATGATAAAAGATGACCCTATCCACATACTCCTTGAAGGACCCTCTAGCTATCCACATACTCGATTTATTTAACTCTGGAGATAACTTTGTAGATATGAATGAGAAGTCGAGGTCTGTGGTTAATGTCCAAAGATATTCCCATCTTTTGGACAAAATGGAGGTAGCAACTGCTTGTTTTGTGGTGAGATATGAAAGTATTTGGACTATAATTTCATCTGGCAACTTGCTTATTCTGTCTACACCATCTCCAACCTCGCCACAACCAACAGGTCTCCGATTTTTTCTTGCCGGCAAATCAATATCCATAGCTTCTGCAATCCACAAAACAAAAGAGAAAATACCCATTAACAAAAACCACTACTTGTTAAAACCCATTAACGAAAACAAAAAATTTCCTGCAGTTTTTACATCAAATATATAATGTGTAAAAAGCAATCAAGAGAAGAAGTGAAGAACTCACATGGCTCAATACAAAGTACTAGAGATAATAACTGACTGATGATATAGTTGTTTCCAGCTATTGGTTTTTCAAAAACTTGAAACTCTTAATGAAGAAAAAATAGAAAAAGCTGAGACTCATAGAAAAAGAAACCATGTGATATGCTAAAACTAGACAACTTCTACAATTACATCTGACTGTTCTTACTTCAATTCTTATCAAAGAACCTGCTTGTGCTGTACTAAGATCTGAGGAGACTAAAATCTGAACTTTTTTTCCCTTTCTATTTCAATTAAATGGAAATATATTGACAACATATTACAAGTTTTATTAGTAGATTGATTCTTTAATAACTAAAAAGTAAAAATATTGCCTTACTGTTGTGCTATTATCAGAAAAATGAAAATGCCTCCGTTTGAAAGTTGTATTTTGCAGTCAATATGTCCTTAAGTGCTAAAAGGAAAATAAAATTTCCTTCACCATGCGCAAACATTCTCCACCAGGAAGAATATGGATTGTTCATGGCCGGGGATTTACAGGGCTTGGACCGAGTTTTTGACGGGGCTTATGTAATTTTTAAATGTTTTTTTATTCAAACTCAGCCCATGATAAAATCTAAGAAATAATATGATATTACTTCAAAAATAATATTTAAGATAGAAATAAATGTGTTGAAATAATGATTTTAATTACTATTCAATAAAGTTAACTACTGATTACCATTCACCATTAGGAGTTGATATGATAGCTATAGCTGGCAAATTTGTCAGATTTGGTGGATTTAGGTTTGGTCATAAACGGATGGGTAAAAAATGAGCGGATCATAAATGGACCAATTTCCAAATGGATTGCACGTATTTTTCAAATCTGGAATCATTCTTAATTTTTCAAAAAATAATAAAGTTAACCTATAATTTAATTAATTTATTTGTATAATTATTTATTTGTCGGGGCGTTGAATATATACATACATATATTAATTTATGTATTTTAATTTAATCATTTAGTCAAATTTATTAATTCAAAACCAAAAAATAGTATCAACATATATTTCTTAATAAATTTTTTTATTAATATTAATTTCAGTTCATTCATCTAATATTTTTATTAAATTTTTAAATAATTGAATAATAAAAAATTTATTTTAGACAAATTAAAAATAAAATTAAAATTTATTTTAGACAAATTAAAATTCATGTGTAAAGCAAAAATATTAAAAATAATTAGTAACTATAAGTATGTATGCATACTTTTATTAATATTATAATCAATTTTACAAACGAAATAGCGACTGATTATTCCGTTGCTAAAGTATTACTTTAATTTTCAAAAATTATTTTTATATTTTTTTGAAACTAAAATTATTTTTATATTTAAAAATTTTGAAAATTTTTTACCGACAGAAATATCAGTCACTGTTCTGTCGTTAATTTAAGTGTGTTTAGCGACAACAATTGCTAAATCCATCACAAATAAAGTCGCTAAAATTACCTTCAAATTTAGCGACTAATGTTGCTAAGTGTGAGCATGGTCGGTTAACCGGTTCATGAATCCCAATCTATTAACCAATCCATTAATATCGGTTTTTTGAAATTCCAGTCCATTACCATCGGTTAACCAGTCCATCGGTTTCGGATTTTCGGATCGGTTACCCAATATTTTTCGGTTAACCACTATAATTATAAATATATTCATAAATAAAATTAAAATGTTCAAGATACTTAACAATTAAAATTTTTTCACTATAATATAACATTATTGTAGTTAAAATAAAAATATTTGGTGGATATAAGCAAATTTGTTTTTAAAAATTAATATTTAATAAGTAAATATATTAACCGGTCCATAATCACTTTTAATTAGATAAATTGTTATACTTACTAATAGCCAATTAAAAAAACTTAAAAACTTTAAAATAATTAGTATAATGAAAAAAAAATACATGATCACCTTTAATTAGGATAAATTGTTATATAAATTATTAATAAATTAATAAATTAACTAAAAATTCGGTTTTGGTTCGGTTAACCAATCACATGAGTCAAAAACCATTAACCAGTCCATTAATATCGATTTTTTCAAAATACTAACCATTAATCAGTCCATTACAATCGGTTAACCAGTCAATCGGGTTTGATTTCGAATTTTTTTCCGGTTAACCGAGTCCATCGGTTTTTTTGCTCACCCCTAAATGTTACCGTCGCAATTTTAGCAACGGATTTTTTACTCCCAAAATTAGTCGCAAAAATTAGCGACAAATTTTTTAGTTGCTAAATTAGTCGCAAAAAAAGCGCCACAAATTGTCGCCAAAATTTAACGACTTTCTTTTTTCTGTCGCTAAATTAATAAAAAAAAAATGAATTTTCACGATCAATTTTTAAAACGGTCGCTAATTAGCAACGAAAATATTATCGTCGCGAATTTTTGTCGCTAATTTTGGTTTTTTTAGTGATATGCACTTAAACAATTTCAATTAGATAAACTTTTAGGTTATAATTTTAAATAAAATGTAATAAATCTGATATTAAAAATAAAATAGTTATAGATAAGTGCAACTGTCCGATACTTGAGAATATATACTTATATTAATTTTTATTTTTAATAGTATATTTAATATATATATATATATATATATATTAAAAGAAGAGAAGTTTGGCAAGATATTAAGCCAAGTGGCAAAAAGGTAGAAAGCCACATCTTCAATCAATTTTTACTCTATAATATTTTTTGAGAAAAAAATTGATGTCTAATTAATAGTAGAAAATTTAATAATATTGATGGCTATCCAATTGCTATTATTTAGTAGAAATTTTGGTAATTTCGGTTGGTAATTAAACAAAAAAAACTATATTAATTAAATAAAAATAATTTAAATAGATTAATTAAATAAAAATTTCAATTAATAAAAAATTTAATTAATTGCCAAATTAATGAGAAAAGAATAAATATTTTATTTTTAAAAGACAGACATAAAATTTCAATAACTTGGCATGCATGGCTATAGTGGTTGTTTCATCATTAACTAAAAAATAAACTTAAATAAGAAAGAAATTAAATCAATGAACTTCAATTAAAATACATATATATCCTGTCAATAATGATGAGGATGATATCTTCTAATAATAAAAGCTGAAATTCAATGAAATACCTACTTTTTGTAAATTACGATTTAATTTCTTAATTAAAGTTAAAAAATTTAATTGGGTCAAAACTTAAAAAATAAAATAAAATTTTGAGCAAAATAAAGTTAATAATTATAAAATTCACTATATATGATTATATGAAAATCATCCAAAATTTAAAATAAAGTATTTTAAGAAAAACATGATTTTAAGTGATCACCAACCAATACTCCCTAAAACCAATGGCCTCCTTCAATCATCTAAGTTGAAAACCCAAATAATAAAGCATGTGAAAGAAAATATGTTGCTAAAGCATTTGATGGATGAACTTAAGAAAAAGAAAAACAAAGGTTCCAGCCATTAGAATTGTGACTAAATTCCCAGTAAAGAGAGCATAAACATTTTTTTAACTTCCTTTCACTTCACATGCATGCTAATATGAAATTCTTTTCCTACTTTAGCTTATATGCCTTTTGCTGTTAATATTATACCTTTTATATATTATATTTTAATTTTTACATTTAAATTTTTTAATATTTTTTGCAATTTATAAATATTATAATATATTACTTTCTAAAATATTATTGTAATACATATTTTTAGTAAATAAACATTGAAATTATCTTTTTATTACAATTATTTATTCATTAACATGTACATAATTAGCACTCTATTTTTAGTTTAATATTGAATATTTTTAATTTTTATAATTAATTTTGAACGTTTTATTTTTCTTTTCATTCTTCTAATAGATATTATATTTGATTTGTATTTTTCATTTTTGAAGTATTTTTAACTATTAAAAACAATATTACAAATTGTAAAATTTATTAAATTTATATGTTAAATTTTTTTACTGGTTAACTGGTAAACCGATCCAAAAAAAATTGATTAAAAATCAAAATCAATATAGTGTTTAGCCGAAATTAATGAACTGGTTAATCCGTTCATACTCACTTATATATATATATATATATATATATATATATATATATATATATATATATTTGAAATTGTGAATCCCCTAATTTTTTTTTGGTTCATCCCCTAATTTTTTTTTTTATATGAAGATGAGAAGAAAACTAATCAGGATTACAAATTAACTACTCTAGGGGTAGCGGTCCTCATTCTATCATAAACTAGGATTTCCTCCATACCCGCAGGACACTCAGAATGCCAGACAAAACAATTAATTTGACCAAAGGTCCAGTTAGCCGAGTGGCCTGCCCCTCTATTAGCTTCTCTCAGAATGTGGACAATTTCCACTTGCCAATTGCGGTCTAGAAGATCTCTTATTCTCAAAACTAACGCTCGATAAGCTGGATGCATCTAGGGGTGAGCAACGGTCGGTTCGGTTCAATAACCGAACCGAAAAAATTGAAATTTCATAATTTATATAAACCGAAACCGAACCAAATTTATATAAAATCGAACTAAAATAGAACCGAAATTTTCGGTCGGTTTGGTTCGGTTAACCGAAAAACCGAAAATTCAAAATTATAATTAAAAAAAATTATCTAAAAAATTATACAAAATTATAAATCATAAAATTAAAATAAAAATATTCAAATTGAAAAATATACATATATAATTTGAGTTCAAACCCCTTTAAATTAATATAAAAAATACAAAAATAATTTTTTTATGTAAAAATTTAATAAAATAATATATAATATTAAAATTTCGGTCGGTTCGATTTTTCTTCGGTTTTACCTTTCAAAACCGAACCGAAATAACCGATTTACATGAAATTCCGAAACCGAACCGAACAGAATTTTAAAAATCGGTCGGTTTGGTTCGGTTTTACCCGAATTCTGCTCACCCCTAGATGCATCCCCTAAAATTAAATCCATAATTTTTTTTTATAATAATCCATTCATTAATAAGTTGAATTTTTTGTAAAAAAATATGTTATGATCCAAATTCAGTTGCATCTAAAAAATAAATAAATAGTTAAGCCTAATAGTAGATCAAGCAAAATAACATACTTAACAGTTAACATATACAAACAATTGAAAAAAACAAATACTTACAATAAAAATACAAAAAATAAAGTAAAGCAGTCCATACGGGATTGAATTTGTATTTGAGATTTGAATAATAAATAGGTGCACTCACTATGATTTCAATTTGTATTTGTTATTTGAATAATAAATAGGTTCGCTTTTCCGCCTAAAAACTACCCATTTTACTTATTTTATTACTCCTCTCATCCCATTACATTGTCACTTTTTGTTTTTTTAAAAAAAATAAATTCACATTGAATTGCCACTTTAATAAATTCAAAACTTTTTTTTCATAATATCAAAATATTTAATATCTTAATTAATATTTCTTTTTTTATACAATTTACTATGATAATCCATATTAAAAGTAGACATTTTAATTTATTCAATATAATTTTACATAAAAATTAACAAGCCTTAATATTGATAATTTATGTAATAAATGACAATTTTGATACGGAGAGAGTAATTGTAATTGATCTATTTTTTTAAAAAAAATTCTTTTGGATAGTTTTTCTAATTCAATAGTCAAAGTTCTTCTAATTCATTGACTATTGAATGGCTATGTTTGCTTGTAACTTGTTTGTTTTATTCGAGTCTTTTTCTTTTATATAATTTAGTTTGAGTTGTAGTATTTTTTACTCTTTTATGGTTTTAGTAAATAAAATGAATTTATTTTATTTTATTTGTTAATACACAAGTAACTCGAAGAGAACTATATGACTACCTTGTTCAATATGGAACACCGGATGCCCTGAACACATTTGTGCATTCATGACCCTGAAAAATGCATGTGACAATATGCCACTGAATTGTACATGTGATTCTTTTGTGCGGCTAAATTATCATCTGAGATCAAGAAAATGGGATATACAGAGCAGAAGAAACCTGAAATATGCCCTCACTGGATTCTCATTGAGAAATAAATTTAGATCATATATAAAGTAATACCTCCAGCGGAATGTCAAAATTTCTTATGGAGTATATTTTGATTCTTGGTTATGCTGCAGTCCGCATTCAAGTCTAATTGCTTCTATGAGATCAGGCGAAACAGCATTCTGGTGCTTGCCTTCTCGACCCACTGGTGTCTTCCCTGCATCTTGGGCATCCCTCTTAATCTTGTAACTAGGTTCATCAAATGCTCCCCAGCCCCGGTATAGTATGACTTTGCTAGGCTCCTGGGAGACCAAAATCCCACCTGTTGCTTGCTGTAAATTGAAAAAAAAAAAAAAAGACGGTGATGATCTTCATCAAATTTCAAGTTTGGCAAAAACATAGATAGGCAGGAATCATACAATACGGACCTCCAGCTGGAAAACCACTTCCTGGACTGAAGTCCCTTTGGCTCTACCTTTGACATTCACTATAGCAAGTGGATACTTTTGAAAGTGAGCTTTTATTGTTTTTGCAACACCGGTGACAATGTTGCTCCTTCCTGATAAGTAGTAGCAGTGGCAATATCAGAAAATTAATGAGTTTATGGCAACAACTGCAAGAGAGCAAGAAAAACAGGAGCTCAGGATTGGGAGTACAAGCATCCTTTTCTTCCTTCTTCTGATTAACAAAGACAAAAAATTATCGCTTAAGATTAGAAAATATATATTAGTAGTAGGAGATACGTGCCTTGATACAAAAGGTGAATCATTTAAAAGACAACATTTCAAAAGACAACATTTATGTTTACAACAAGCTGCCAGCCAATCCAAAGGTATTCCTGAGCCATCTATCTTTAAGGCCAGTTCTTCAATTCCGTCACCTCCAAGAAATCGACTAAAAGTACCATCTACTCTTTTTCCAGCAAAAGAGTATGTTTCCCTAGTAAGCTCCACACTTCCATCAATAATGGGAGCAAAACAGTATGTGCTGCAAGATGTAGAGACCGGTTTTCACAGTTGCCTACCTTCAGTACACTTCAAAATAAGAAATTGCTACATTTCAATTTAGTGAATGCATTGGATTTTCGCGTTCCAAAATAAAAAATCTAGAGAATAAAGAACCTCAGTGTGACCTTCCACGACAACAGCTGCCGCAAAACAAAGCAGAGCCAAAAGAAACAGGATCACTAGAGACAAAGTCTGCCAAGATAAGCTAAGGAAGAAACCTCCTCAAATGAGTACCACTCGACCACCGGAGCGCCAAAGGATGGCCAGAAACAAGGAGTCAATGCTGGGTAAGAAGACTGGAAACAGAGATGCCATCACACACGCCT
Organism: Excoecaria cochinchinensis; assembly: GCA_947683425.1. NCBI lineage: Eukaryota > Viridiplantae > Streptophyta > Magnoliopsida > Malpighiales > Euphorbiaceae > Excoecaria > Excoecaria cochinchinensis. The sequence goes on from CANTUQ010000069.1 coordinate 5,175,903, forward strand.
CCATGCACCGGCAAGTGAGGAACTACTCAGAACTTCAATCAGAGCATGAAGCTTGAGTGCTGCACACCCGATCACCAGAAAACAGGGACTGACCGGAATAGGTCTTGGGCACCTTCCCAAGTGGTGGTGAGACAGAACGGTCAGCTATAATTAAGGAAACTAGCTACAATTAGGCCCTATGATTATGTTGTATATACATGGTAAGTCAACTAGAAAACTAATTTACACTTTGTAACAGCTTTCAGTGAACCCAGTCTTAGAACATCACTGGATTTGTTGTGTTACAAATTGTTAATTTACACTAGTTCAATCGATTCTTGGTTGTACAGAATCACAATTCCCTAGCCCTATCGCAAGCATCCCGCTTACAGTTAGGGTTAGCTTTAGGCAATATTTTACTTGTAGGATTCCTATATTAGTGGGGAATTTTTATGTTTTCCCCAAAATTTTTCTATTTTAGTATTTCATAATTAGGAGGAATTTATAGTTTTCTAATTTGAAAAGAATTTCTATTTTTAGTAGACATTCCTAGGGCTGTAACCACTATTTAAGGAGAAAAAAATTAATCAATAAAACAAGCTAGAAATTTTCCAATACAAGATTAGAAGAGATAGGCTACTCTCTTTAACGAGTTCTAAGGTCCTTGCTCCCTTAAACAATTAAATATTTGTATATTTGTACCCATATCAAGCTTGTTTTGTTTTATTTATTTATAACGCATTATCAATATAATTAAATATTGTACAAGGATCCATCAATGTATTGCATAGCTTGGCTCCCATCTTTCCAATTTCCGCAAGCAGATTAAGTATCTACTTTCTTTGAGACAAGACAATCCCATTATTGCTTCTTGTTACTTCTACTCCCAAAAAATATTTCAGCTGACCCAAGTCTTTTATGTTAAATTTGGTATGTATAAATGAATTAAGAGACGGAATTCCTACACAATCATCTCTAGTGATGACAATAACACTAAAATAAACAATAAGAAAAATGATACCAACTGCTAATTATATGTAGAAGATTGAGTGATTACACTTGTTTTTCTTCAGTCCAAATTCTTGAACCACCTCGCTAAATTTGCCAAACCAAGTATGAGGACTGTTTCAAAACATACAGAGATTTCTTCAAATGACAAACTCTTCTACTCTCTCCAAGCAAAAAACCCAAATGGTTGCTACATATACACTTTTTCCTGAAGATCTCTATGAAGAAATGCATTCTTGATGGCCAACTGGTGTAATGGCCGGTGTTGTGCAGCAGCAATGGAAATAAACAATCTAACAAAAGTAAGTTTAGATACTGGAAAGAAGCTATCTAAATAATCCACCCCATATGTTTGAGTACATCCTTTAGCCACAAGTCTAGTTTTAAGTCTAGCCATATAACCACCTGAATTAACTTTAACTGAAAAAATCCATTTGCAGCCCACAACTTTCTTCCCTTTAAGCAAATCAACTAAATCCCAAGTACAATTTTGATCCAAAGCATTTATCTCCTTTAGCATTGTATCATGCCCGCCGAGATGACATAAGGCTTCTTTAACAGTTCAAGAAACAAAGATAGAGTCGAAAGAAACAACAAGAGAACATGTAGAATGAAATAAATGATGATAAGCTATGATACTCAGACTCGTCATTTTGGCATGCTGTACCCGTGTCGACACAGCACATGACACGACACAGGATGTGTCCGAGACAAATCCATGAAGTTGGACACGGCAGCTCCCATAGCATCGACACCAAAAGCCATATTAGAGAGAAGTAGAGAGTGCTGAGATTGCTAAGAAGCGAGAAATCCAAGAAAAAAAAAAGAGAGAGATCCAGAAATCCAGAATGGCGAATGGCAGAGAGAAATGAATAGGCAACTTTAAAGAGAGAAGAGAGAAATAAATGTCATTATCTGCGTTTAGGGTTTAAATAAAATCAATTAAATAGTTATAGGCCCAAGGGAAATGAATGGGCAACTTTGAATTGAGAATATATAGTGATCTTTCATTCTAGGCTAGAATTTCTAGAAATACACAAACACTAAAAAAAAAAAAAAAAAAAAAAAGCAAAAGAAAAAAGCAGAGGTGCAATTGATTCGTCCCAATCCAGATTTTCAATCTCTAGACCAAGTCAAATTATATTTTTGATATTGAAAGTCTATCTAGACTTATTATTATATAATTTATATCATAACGTATCCGCACAACCGTGTTTAAGTTCGGATCTGTATCTATGTACTAGTGTCTTAAATTTGGATTCATATTCCCGTATCTTCTATTTAGAAAGTTTACGAATCCGACACATAGATATGTATCCATACCCGAGTCCGAGTAACATAGATGATAAGAGACAAAGCCACCAATAAGATAGGCACATTGGTGTTTGCCTTTTCATAGGGTAATTAGAAGATCAAGATCACTTGGGACGAATCTGAGGATGACTTTGATTCAAGAGTTGTAGTAAGGGTTCCATGTCTCCTAGAATAAACTTCTACAATAGGTGACTTTGTTGGAGTAAGAGTAGAGGAACTGGATCACCTGGAGTAGTAGGTACAGGATCACATGGAGCAGAAGGAATTAAATCACTTGGGGTAATAGGAACATGATCATTTGATGGCCTTGTAGGTGAAGTAAGAATGTAGATTAACCATTTATCGTCGTCCTCCTATCTCATAGAATCATAAGATGGGTAGAAGGATTTATTTTCCCAAAAAGTAACCAACAAATACAAGATATCTATTAAGTTCAGAAAAATAGCATTTGTACCCTTTCTGAAGACAGAAATATCTTAGAAAAACACAATTCAATGACTTCATATCCAAATTAGTGATTTGAGGTCGAATATCTTGAATAAAACAAGTGCTCCCAAATATTCTTGGTTCCAACGAAAATAGTGACTTGGTTGGAAAAAGAACACTATACAGAGTTTCACCAGTGAGCACTGAAAAGGCTATTCGATTAATCAAGAAGCAAGTAGTGGACAACATCGGCCAAAATTGTTTAAGAACTTCCATTTGAAATGAAAGAGCTCGTGTTGTCACAAGCATATGTTTGTTTTTCCTCTCTGCTATCCCATTTTAAGACGGTGTATCAAGACATGAGGACTGATGAAGTCTACTATCTTGAGTCATGTATGCTTGAAAGGAATCTGAAAAATATTATATGGCATTACCACTCCTTGATGTGCGAATAGAAACATTAAATTGAGTTTTGATCTCAAGACAAAAGGCACAAAAACAAGTAAATAATTTTGGACGACTTTTCTTAAAAAAAATTCCTACATCACACGAGTAATCTTCTACAAAGAATGATGCCCAAGCCTACAATGTACTTCAAGAGGAGACAAGACACTAGAACAAGCAATGGGTCTTAGTATCTTTGTGTCAAGAACATAAAGACCTCTTAAGAGATAACATTTACCAATGATCTGATTTGTCACAAGATCTTGAAAGATATAATGATTAGGGAATAAAGAGGTGTAATTAAGATCACGTGTAAGTTTACTTATAGAGATGAAGTTGAAAAACAACTTCAGTGTATTTAGCACCATTGCCGGAGGAATTGATGAAGTTTGGTTAATTGTGCCAGAACCATGACTTAGAGAAGTTGACTCATCTGCAATAGTAACCGGAGAAGAAGATGCATGTGACTTAAAATAGAAAATACACTCCGGTTGCCTGTCATATGATTTGTAGCACTAAAATTAGTGACCCACTGGAACGTGGAAGGCAAAAGATAGGTACCTAGATTCCTTGCCTCGGGCGAAGCTTTCAAAGAATTTTGATACCAAGTGAATTGTGCATATTCATCTACAGAGATCGTAATACACTTTCTGAGTGCACTGGTAATAGCTATCTTTGCTAATTCGGGCTTCTGATTATGCAATTTTCTACATGTATGCTTTGTAAGGCTAGATTCATGACAATAATAGAACATGATGTTCCCACTCATCTTAAATTAAACCAATCCACAAATAAAAATAAGAGAGACAGTCAAGCACAAGAAACACCACAAATATCGAAACTGGTTGTAGTAACCAAAACACTCAACACAATGAAACTGCAGGAGAAGACAACAAATAGAGATTAAAATTCTAGAAAATATAAAACCTCTATCTCTTCTTCGATAATGAAATACACCTCAAGTAGTTGTCATCTGCCTTCCAAACTCAAAATGAAGAAGACTTCCTCAAGCTTTAGAGCAAACATAGCCTCAAATTAAAAAGGAATGCAATCGAGACAGAATCGCAAGAGAAATAGATACTATTGAGATAAGCCAAGGAAGAAACCTCCTCAAACAAACATCGATCGACCATTGGAGCACTAGAGGATGGCCGGAAACAAGGACTTAATGCCGGAGAAGAAGAACGAAAACAGATACGACATCACACTTGCCTCCAAGCACTGTCGCGCGAGGAAGTTTACAACTTCAATCAGCCCGTGAAGCTCACGTGCTGCACACCCAATCATCGAAAAACAGGGATTGGCCGGAATAGGTATCATGCACCTTCCCAAGGTGGTGGTGAGACAGAACGGCCACCAAAATACATGACCAAAAAATTGAACAGTAACCCAACACTCGAAAAACCCAAAAAATGCAAATGAACCTAAAGCTTTGATACCATGTAACATAACACAAAATGGAGAATAGATTTTCTAATTTTATATTCAAGGAAAATAGACATGAAAGCTAACTAAGGAAACTAAATATATGTTATCCTATAATTTTGCTAAACTATACAAGGAAGGTCAACCTACAACTGTACAATATATATAACAAGATCAAACAAATCTAACTTATAAATTGATTTGAGGATTTGTTGGATTCAGAAAGTACCCATAAATCCATAAGTTCTGCAGTTGTCCAATTCCCAATTCATAAACTATAATAGCATTCTCAATATTACTAATCCAGTGCAAATATGAACCTTTTAAGCATGTGCTATTCTGTCTATGCATGAACCATATCCTTGTGAGTAGATAGGCATAGATCAAGCAATTAAATATGTTAAGTCTATTTAGCACTTATTATACAACCCTATTGTAAAAAACAAAAGAGATCAATGTCATCTTTAGTTCTCGTTTTAGTAATAAAGCAAAGATGACTTCATCAAAAATGTGCATCATGCCACAAGAAGCCAAGGCAAATTTCAGCAAACAAGAGATTTGCTTGCAAATTTCTATTTAAGAGAATAAGTCATGGAATTAAATCAGAATATCATAAGAGAATATAATAGTAATTCATGCCTATCACACCTGCTAAGTTCATTAACCAGAACCATGCAGACTTTATTAGCAAATAATGAAAATGAGAAACACCACAGAAAGAGAAAATAGAAATACCTACTGCAAGAACTGGGCGATTCTTCATCTTCAGAGCTTGCTTTCGTAGCATAAGTCTGTCTCTGTTAGAAAGACGAACAGCTGAGGAAGGCATCTCATTTTTCTTTTCCGCTGAAAACGAAACCGATTCTTCCAACTTACTAGCAGATGATTCCACTGTTGAACTCATTATATCATCGTCAGGGACGCAATGCTGCGCACTTTCAAGGGGAGAAAAGCTCCTTTGCTCTAACTGAAATCCCCATTGAGCAACTAGGTCAGGAAGCATATAGACACAGTATAAAACAAACATAAAGGTCTTTAGGAATCACCATAAAGGTATTAGGAAAAGACGTTGAGCAAACATCTCCACCATTTACAGCAGCAAATACATTCACATGGGATTCCTCACTCACTGGTACAGATGAAACCTGAGGTTCACTTTTATCAACCCCGTTCCCATCAAATAGCAAAGAAGGATCAGTTTGATTAGTCTGTTCATCAGGTTGAGTGTTGTTAAGTGAAGCATGCAGGTTATCATTTGAGTCAGAGTTCGGATCACCTTCAGTTCTGTCTCTCGTCTGTAAGATCATGCCGCACACTACATTAGATGTTTTGTGTCAAAACAAGTAAACATTTTATGCTGATCACAATTTCTTCAACCTAGAACATGACATAACACATTGGGTGAAGCAGGAATTAAATCTGCGTACATTACGACATTTGCATCACCAAGAGTGGTAGCAGTTAGAACTTGGGATTTTTATTTTTATGAATGCAGTGTTAGCCACTTGGATGGATTTGGGGATCAACAGGAAGGTGTCTGACATCCGTTGTCTAGCCAAACCAACCATTGGATAAAACTAGACATATATAAACATATTATAAACACAAAAGTAACTATATGTGCACATCTGTGGTAGAGAGAGCAAGCCTCCAAAATCTTACTTGAGCAAATGGCTGCATGTTGTGTGCATCTTCATCTTCAGCCTGGTTCAAGAAAGACAACAATTTTCTTTAGCAAAGTTATGATGTAATTGGAGGAAAAGTAATAGATGTTACCAACGATGAATATTGAGATAGCTCACCATCTTAAGTTTCATTTCGTTTATGTTTCTGGTAAGCCTCAATACATTAAGTTTTAAAGACTGCATCCAAAAATAAATAAATAAATAAATAAAATAACAGACATCTATCAAATTCTGAAGAGAAAAAATTGGATTACCACATTGGTCAGATACTGAACAGACAGTAACATATCATCACTTGATTACAGGACATAGCTACCAGCTCCTTAGCACTGGTGAAAAGAAGGAAAAGTCCAACCATTGGTTAATGGTAAAATTCAAAACCTAGCATTAACTCTAAAGACATCCCACCCTTTATGTACTGGACAAAATACCAATAAAATCCAACATTTTTGTATTGAAATTACGTTAAAGGTTGAAATATAGACAATGGTTGGAATCCAACATTTTTGTATTGAAATTATTTTGAAGGTTGATATCTGGACCTTTCTCATAAGTGACACCAGCTGGTCTATGGACATGAAAGTTTCCAACTACAAACCTACAAAGCAAAATATGAACCCCCAATTGGAAAAACCTACTTATCCCTGATCAAGACCTGCAACACCCACACACGTAAATTGACGATGCACAACAATTTTACCTCACGACGTTGTGCCTCTAAAGAGCGCTTCATTGCTTCCCTCTTCCCAAGGAGTGTTGGGGGCCTCAAATGAGAAGGCCGCTGATAATTCTTTCCACGATATACGACAATAGCATAACCCTTGCTGACTCTTTCAACCGCAACTAATATTCCACCACTTTCAGCTTCTAAGATCCGTGCCACTTCACTCACAGCTCCCAAGCTTTTTTCTTTACATATTATCTTCACAAGTTCCCTATATTTCCAATGGAGATGCATGTTCTCAATTGTACCATCAAAAACTCCCCTTCTACCTAACATGGAAGGAGAAAATGTTCATCAGATTCATGCTGGTGAAAGCATATATTTTGATGGATCTTCAAATAACTCATGAAAACGAACATAAACTTGTGGAGCTGTTTCTTTGACATTAGCATCAACATTAACTCACCCAATAAAAGGAAAGGCTTCATTTTCAAGCCAATCTTTCTTAGCATATATCTTTCTTCTTTAGTTATATCCTCCTTATCATGTTCTGGTTGTTGATGCATCTCTGAGTTTTTCAACTCTGCAAGAAGTTTCTCTGCTTTCGCTTTCTTTTCCAGTGCCTGCCATAAAGTTCCAAATATATTATCAATAATTAGTTAGGCAAGAGTCACAGTATCACATTTATAAAATCATACCATAGCCAATCTGATGCTAGTGCTTTTAATAGCTGTCTCATTTTGCCTCAGTTTCCTCTGTTTAGAAAGATCAGAACTATGGTCCCCTATAAAATCAGATTCTCCCTTAGAACCATAATTTATAATAACATCTTTAGCATCCTCAGCCTCTGCAATTTTACTAGATAAGCTCTGGTCTCTCCTATGTTGATCCACACACATTACATGCTTTCTTCTCTCTCTTATTGCAGAAGAAACAGCAGATGGTAGGAAATCCTTTCCCCTATAAAGCGCAATAAATTCCCTATCCCGTGAAAGGAGAGTTCCTCCAGTCAGCCACTGCAAAAAAAAAATGTTTACAGCTTGTTAGATGCTGAGAATTCATGCAGCTGATAGTTAACTTCACAACTTGATGTCTAATAAGATTTGCTATAACAATAAAAATGTACTGGTAAGCTGTCAATATGCTGTGGCTACTAAATCATATAAGTTCTGGGGATCATTTTACACACCAACTATAGTAAAGGGTACATGTTACTGGAAGCAGTCAGCAACCTCGTACCTAAAACTGCCATTATGACCAGGAAGAAGAGCTTATAAAGAGAAATGGAGTCCAATTACCATTAACATTTTCTATTTCAATCAAAAGGAAGTGAAAAACCTTGACAGAAAATTTAAAAGCAGAATAAATATTTTAAAAAAAAAATGTTGACATTGATAACCTCACTTGACATCATTACCTAAGCTAACAAAAATAAAAATGGACAGCAGAATTAAACTTTGGAAATATCGAAATGAAAGGTAATTTGCAATATATCACAAGAGCCACATATGTTTTGGAACAAGAGTGAACCTGGATTGGTGTCATAGTAATAGTTTAATGTCTGCTGGAAACATCAAATCAACACAGAGCCAATACCATCTCATGCAAGTTGCAAGTGAATAAAAAGATAGAAGCATGAAAGCTATCAAAATACTGAAGAATCCACAAATTAATATGAATGGATTAATATTATCAAAAAGAATATATCCAAGACAAACTGTTGACTAGCTTGATCTATTTCTTGTTAGGATAAAATCTGCTGTAATTTATTAGGCATCATTGTAGGCTAGCTGTGTTCTTTCCTAATTAGCTATAGAATTTCTGTACAAATTCTCTTGTATATGGATGTTAAAAACACACTGAGATATCAATGAAAATCTCTCTCTAAAATTCATCATGGTATCAGAGCAAGTGCTTCTTAGTGGAGATTGAGTTTTCTCTCCCAAGCACTGTGATTTTTTTTTTCCTTCCATTTTCTGGTCTGTTCTTTTCTAACAGTACAAGATTTTATACAAGTGGCAAGAAGTTGAGTTCCAGTGTCTCCTTCTTGTCACTTCCCCTGCACAGCTGAAGCCCATCTTGAAATCAGCCGTTTTCCAGAGTTTCGCTGCAGACAGCCACCACGCACTGCCAGAATCACTTGCGCTACTGTTCCAGGTGCCAGAGAGTGAAGTTCATACAGTCCACTCCGGCCACCTTTTGTCGCCCTTTTCAGCTCTGACTTGTTCGTCTCGTCTGTCCGACTCCAGCCAGCACCATTCTGGACTTGTCGCAACTTTCATTTTTCTGTTCAAGGTCACCAGGTTCTGTTTCTCCAGTTTTTCAAATTCTGCCTTCTTTTCATTTCTTAAAGAGTATTTTTTATTTTTTTGGTTTTAGTTTTATTGTCCAAGTTTTTTCACAAGGGGGACACTAAGGCAGTAGAAAAAAAATCCTGTTATGACAATTCTCTTTCACAAATCAGTGTTGTTAAACTAGATGGGGCTAGTACTCATCTTTCTTGGTCAAGAGCCTGTTTGCTGTTTATAAAATCTAGAAAATTGCTATGTTATATTACTGGAGACAAGAAACAACCAAATGTTGTCTGATCCTGCCTATAGCCAATGGGATTTAAATAATTCACTTGTTATGACATGGCTTATAAATACAATGCAACCCAGAATTTCCAAACAGTATTTATTGCTTGACACTGCTGAAAAAATCCAGAATTCAACTAAATGCACTTACTCTCGCAAGGGAAATGATGCCCAAATATTTGAAATTCGGAATAAAATCCATGGCAAAAAACAAAGTGAGATGACAACCACTGATTGGCAGGAAATAAACTATTATCAGGACCTCCAAGCACGTCGTACTGAAGATGCAGTTCTGTTTCAAAAACTGGTTGAAAAGGAGCAGATCTATGATTTTCTAGCCGGTTTGAACCAAGAGTGTGATCAGAAAAAGGTTCAAATTCTCAGTAAAATTCCTTTTCCTTCTGTTGAGGATGCATGCTCCTATTTCCAACAGGAAGAGAACAGTAGAGGTTTCATGCTTTACCCAGCACCAATTGAGAACATGAGCAACCAAAGGCTACCAATTCTGATAAGGATCACTTGCATTATGATTATTATGGAAAGCCAAGAAATACAAAGGAGACTTGCTGGAAACTACATGGCAAACCAATTAGAGGCCGTGGGGGAAAACAAATCAGTTCATCAAGGGCTCAAGCAAATATGTTTAAAACTGCAGAGACATCCAAGGAGACAATTTCTGGTGAAGCCTTATCTTCTGATGAGATCCAACATCTCATAAGACTTATGACCAAACTTGACTCCTCAACTAGTGCCACGTCCAACTATGTGAAATCAGGTACTGCCTTTATTGCTCACCTTGATGCTTGGATTATTGATTCTAGTGCAAATCGATACATGACGAGCTCTCCTAAAGCCTTTCAAAACAACTCTCCATATCTAGAAGGAGACAATGTTAGAATAGCTGACGTCTCTTTAACTCCTATCTCTAGAACAGGTTCTGTCGTTTGTATTCTCAATATTAAACTATCATCTGTTCTCCATACTATTGAGTTTCGTGTTAATGTTTTATTTGTTAGTTCCATCACCAAAACTCTAAATTGTAAAATTGAGTTCTTCCCTGATCATTATGTTTTTCAAGATCTTCAAACAAGAAAGAGGATCGGCATTGGTAGATTGCCTGATGGTTTATGCATGTTGGATGGAACTCGAGACTTTGGTCAAGCATTTTTTGGAGGAAATGGGGATGTCAACCAAGAAAGAATACAGTGGAATAGACAGTTAGGGCATCCATCTATTTTGTTTTAAAGAAGTTGTATCCTAATTTGTTTTCGAGGACTGGTTAGATACTTTGTATTGTGATGGTTGTGAGTATGACAAACATATTAGAAACTCTTATTCTTTGAATAATAATAAAAGTACTATTCTCTTTATGACTATTCATTCTAATGTATGTCATTTTACTCAAATAATATCTTTGTCTGGTAATCGATAGTTTGTTATTTTTATTGATTGTTGTACTAGAACGACTTAGCTGTATTTGATAAAAATCAAAAGTGAGGTTTTCTTCTACTTTCAATCTTTTCATAAGATGATATGTACTCAATTTTATGCTAAGATAAAAATTTTAAGAACTGACAATGGTACAAATACATGGATAATAGATTTGGTGCTTATTTGGAGTCCATTGGATTAGTCCAAAATGGGATGACAAAAAGAAAAAATGGGCATTTGTTAGAAATAAATCTCTTATGTTCACCATGACTCTACCAAAACCTTATTGGGGGATGCCATCCTAGTAGCTACCTATCTCATCAACAGAATGCATCCCAAAACCCTAGATTTTCAAAGTCCTCTAGAAGTTTTAAAAGGAAAGAATGAATATATTGTTCCTCCAAAGGTATTCAGGTGTATTTGTTTTGTTCATACTAGGAATTCTAGGAAACTAAATCCTAGGGCCTTTAAATGTGTTTCATTGGGTATTCTCCTACACAAAAAGGTTACAAATGTTGTACTTGCTTGGTTTGCTTGACTCAATATCTGTGGTACTTGGCCTTTTATTGTCTAGATTTTAATCGGTTTCTGCTTCTCTAATGGATTTTCCATTGGATATTTGCTTCTACCCCTTTCAGTTGTTAGGTTTCTGTGGTTGTTGTATTTCCATTAGTTGGTGTTATCTTGGTTGGGTCTATCTTTTGGCACCTCATTCCTCTAGCAGTCGGTATGTATTTGTTGGGAATGGTTGGGTCTCTCTTTTAACTTCATTATTGACATCGAAGAATGACCGGGAGTAAGAACATTGTGTGCTATTTTTCTTATTAACCCAAGCATACAAAACGCAAATGTAAGGAATTGCGTAATCGATTCCAAAAGACTCAATTAGCAAATATTGAAGCCATTAATATTACCACCAATTCATCTTCCAGTATAAAACTATATACACCCATGATGGCTTATATATTATTGATAATACTATTATTATTATATTTAACTATAATAATTATAATAAGTGATTTATTTTGATTAATACAAAGAAAAGAGAGCAGTTATTTAACTGTCTCTATTATATATATAGGAGTTTGTGTAAGAACAGAACTCTTAAGTTTCCATGCAACGTTAGAAATACCGAGAGTAAGGGAAAAACATGGTTACGCCAAAGAATATTTTTCGCACTCCTTTCATATATAAATGGCTCAAAATGACATCCTTCATCAATCTTCATATCCTGCTACAATGGAATAGCTAGGAGTGATAACACCAAAGAATATTTTTCGCACTCCTTTTAGAAACATAAGGCTCAAAATGATATCATCAATCTTTGTATCCTAATATACCATCTCAAAATGGAATAGCTAGTAGAAAAATAGACATCTACTTGAGATAGCTCGAGTTTTTTTTATTTCCAATGAAAGTTCCTCAACAAAACCATCAGGTGATTCAGTTCCTCCTAATCCTACTCCGACAAAATCACCTATTACTCATGTTTATTCCAAGGGACTTGAGACTTGAGACTCGATACATTTCTTGCACTAGCTTCTTTAGCATTGAATAAAAATACAAGTGAGCTTGACCTTACTATTGCTCTTCGAAACAGAAAACACCAGTGTACTTATCCTATTGCTTATTTTATATCTCACGATTACTTGTCTCCATCTTGTTCTTTTGTTGTCTATCTAAACTTTGCCCCTATTCCCAAGATCGACAAAGGGGCATTAAGTCATCCCGGCTACCATAAAGCAATGATGGAGAAGATAGAAGCTTTAGATGAAAATGGCAATTGGGATTTGGTGGCTTTACGCCTTTAACCACAAGAAAGAAAGTTGTTGGATGCAAATGGGTAGTTACGATTAAAATTAATCTATATGGTTCTATGGCTCGTCTTAAGGCACATCTTGTTGCTAGAGGTATATGCTTAGACTTATGGAGTGAACTCAAATACATTCTCATCAGTGATTAAAATGACTTTTGTTCTTTTATTCATTTTCATGGAAGCTGCTTATGAGCCCTTACACTAGTTGGACATCAAGAATGTCTTCCTACATGATGATCTCCAGGGGGAATATATGGAACAACAACCTAGGTTTGCTGCTTAAGAGTGAGTATGGAAAAGTCTATAGTCTAAAGAAGTCCTTGTATGGTTTAAAGCAAAGCTCTTGTGCCTAGTTTCAAAAGTTCAATGAGGCAATTCAACAATTTGTATTAAAGAAAGAGATGATCATTCAGTGTTCTACAAGTAATCTGAGGGTCGTATCACCCTTTTTGTTGTGTATGTTGACTATATCATTATTACAGGAGATGACAGTACAAGAATTTCATCTCTCAAGTCATTCTTGCATATCAAGTTCCCCGGAAGGACTCGGAATTGTTGAGATACTTTTTGGGAAAGGAGGTAACAAGAAGCAAGAAACAGTGGCGTCGCTAGGAATTTAGTGCAGTGGAGTCAAAAATTATAACTTACAAGAAACTTATTTACATAAAAATATGAATAAGTACATTTTTTTTTCAAAATATTAAATCGGTACAAATTTGTTATTCAAATTTATTTTTTTAAAATGTATGAAAATATTGAAAATTGTACATATTTGCTTTTACGAAAACAAATATTAATATTTTTATTGATGGCGTATATGAAAATATGATTCGTATTTATCTCAAATTATTGAAATGATTTATATTTGCCTATCAAAATATTAAATAAGAGCAAATTTGTACCATTTAAATAACTTGAAAGGTTTTTTTTTTTTTAAAAAATAAATTTCAAAAGCAAATATGTGCTATTTTTAATAATTTAAAGGTAAATTTAAACTTTATCATTAAAAAATAAGAAATTCATTTAAATATTTTAATGGGGTCAATTTAAAAAAAAAAACTTAAATTTATAGTTATTTTTAATTTTTTAATAATTAAATGGGGTCATTTTAAAAAAAATAAATAAAAATACATGAATAATTTTGAAATTTTTATAATTGAGTGGGGTCAATTGACCCTACTCATTATAAGGTGGCTATGCTACTGGCAAGAAAGGATCTTCTTGTCTCAAAGAAAATATGTAAAGGATCTTCTTGTCTAAAAGAAAATATGTACGTGATTTGTTGACAAAGACGGGGAAAATAGGAGCTAATCCATGCAACATACCTATGATTCCTAATTTATATCTTATAAAAGATGATGGAGATTTCTTTCAAGACCATAAGAAGTATAGAAGATTAGTTGGGATGTTGAACTATCTTATTGTAACTCGCCCAGATATTGCATACATAGTTTAGTGCCATCAATCAATTTATGTCTGCACCAACAATTAATAATTAGGCAGCTTTGAAACAGAATTTGTGTTGCTTGAAAAGGGCTAATGAACGTGGCGTATTGTATAGAACAAACACCAGCATTGCAAAACTATTTTGTGGATGTTTCACAGTGAGTAAGAATTTTATCCCAATCCAGTGCAAAATCATAATGTAAAACCATGGCACAGTCCATTTGTGAGATTGTGCGGATACGTCATTGCTTAACTGAAATTGGCCTGAAGTAATACCAGCAAAACTATAGTGAGATAATTAGGCTACTACTCATATTGCTTCAAATCCAATATTTCATGAAATGACCAAACATATTGAGGTTGATTGTCACTTTTTTCATGAGAAGATTCGAGAAAATTTGGTATCTACTGGATATGTAAATATGGGTGATCAACTTAGTGATATCTTCACAAAATCTATAAATGGGACTCGGATTGAATATCTTTGTAATAAACTAGTCATGATTAACATCTACAAAATGTACTGTTGACTTTCCTAATCTATGTACATATTGCTATGGAGCTAATTAGGAGCTAACTTGTAGGGATTTGATTGATTTTATCTACTTCCTTCTATGACCTACGTAATCTGTATATAAATACCTCTATTCTAAAGTGACTAAGATAAGACAGCATAGTTGCTTTTATATGTTCAAAATACGAACAGAACATCCTCCTAATAATACACCTAAAAGAACCTGAAAATATAAGCACTCATTAGTGAAAATAATCATCTGAAGCAGAACATGGCAGAGGCCCACATTTTTGGATATTAAGAATTTCCAGCAACTCAAAAGGACAAAGAACCAACAACAACAGAAATAGAATATCTGTGAACCTGTACTGACCTTTAACTCTTCAGCCATCATCTCACTATTCGTGTTCTGCACTCCTCTTTTAACAGCAATTTTAGCAATCTCACATTTTTCCCAAAGCTTGACAATTGAAGCAGCCAGGCCTTGAAGCTTCCTATTTCTACCTGGTACGAAAAAGAAATCAAGTTTTTAGATATTAATTAAGAGCATTATAAGATAAGGAATCGCAGAAAACATCACCTAATGCAAAATGGCAAGGCAAGGCTCGTCCTAGCCTCCTTAACGTTGTCATTTCATCATCAGTCAGCTTGGACTTGATGCCGTAGGGAAGAAGTCGGAATGGTTTTCGGTACCCAGGAACAACTGCATGGAGAAGGTCAGCATCAACTGGGAGCGGCTCATACCCCCACCAGTCAGTAAAACGTGGGCCTAGTCCATCTAGCCAACGGTCAACTTCTTCTGTAAGTTGTGCTTCACCAGGAAGTTGAAATCTTACCCTATTTGGAGAACCAAAACCTTGTATTAGTGTCGGTCCAACCATTTTATGGGTTGGACTTGGTCCAGAAGACTCTGTTTTATCTGGTCCAGATGAGGAGGTCTCCATTTTATCACGCTTGTAATCTTCATTTATATCTTGTACACGCTTGTAATCTTCATTTATATCTTGTACAGTATCAATAGAAGTGTCGGTCGTTGCAGTTGTATCTGATAAGAAGTAGGGATACTTATAATTGGCACCCCTATAAAGCACTATTTTACTCCCAGACCTCCAAACAACCATTCCCCCAGTTTTTCTCTGCAAAGATCAGAAGATGTAATAATATCACAACTCCTGGATATTCATAGCAAATATATGTGAAAACTTGACGCTCCAATGAATAAGTTATTAATGATGAGTGCTAGGTAATTCCACCAGAAGTAAAAAAAAATTAAGAAAAAAGGTGGAAAAATGGTGCAAGCATGAAAATTTTAGTAATTTATTTGAATTAGTAAGTGTAGACTATATATAATTAAACTTGACCATCTGAGAAGCCTAAATGTTAGTGCAAGAAGAAAGGTTTTACAGGGATATGTTGTCTGGTAACCAAAGAATTACAATTCCAAATCAAAGAAAGGAGAAACAGAATAATTCTAACCTCCAACAAGTCATGAGTCCTCTTCATGTTCATCCGGCACAAATCCTCACAAACAATCTTAACAACTTCAGCTCTCCTCCACCTCTCGTGAATCCCATTAACAATTCCTTCAGTAATCCCAGCTTTTCCCACCTTCAATTTCCTTTTTTCCTCAATTCCAATTCTCCTCAGCCTCCTCAGCTCCTCCCGAGATAAGCTCAATTCCGCCAAAGTTGGTACTTTTGGCTCTCTTTTCCTCGCTTCTCTCTCTTCCTTCACCTCCTTTCTCAGCTCATGATACCTAACGATCGCGTTCCCTGATCCAGGTCTCGGCACCGGGTTCTCTGGTGTGCTCCAGCTCGGGTCCAACGTATGCCCGACCCGGTACCTGGACAATTGATGCGGAAGAGGGATAAAAATTTCTCCAGCTGATTTTGCTTGAGTTTCGAGTTCTGAATTTAGGATTTGTGGTTTACGGCTTTGTTCAGTGAAGCCGAGAGAGCGGAGCTTATCGGCTATGCGTTGGATGGCGGACTGAGAGAGAGTTTCAGAGTCGGGTGCGGATGCAGAGCACCGGATGAACGATTTGGAAGGGTTTCTAGGGTACTGAAAAATTAGGGTTTTGGGGATTGGGAAGAGTGGAGAAGATGGGTTTTGTAGGGTTTTAGGTGGTGGAGAAAAGTGAAGGTAGTTAAGAGATATCAGCATTTCGTTTCATGGGAGGTGGAGAAGAAAGCTCGAGTGGAGAGTCAGAAGTGAACGTTGGCTTAAATAGCAACAGAACATCTGGTTTATCTCCAGTCACGTGCGTGGCGCATAATGGAGCTTTATTTGTTATTTTATATTTTTGAAAATCAGTCTTAGGGCGTGTACGGTAAGGATTTTGTTTCTAATTTTTCACTTTTTTTCTTAAAATAAAATAAAAATATGTTCGTTTAAATTTTAGTTTTTTATTTTTGTTAAAAAATACAAAAATGTGTATTAAGATTAAAAAAAGCAAAAACCCTTAAATTACAAAATGTGATTTTTAAGATTTTATTTACAATTTATTATTTTATCCTTTCAACGATATCATAAAAACTGAAAAACATCCACTTTATTATACTATTGATGCGGACGTCAACTTTCATCATCAATCTCTATCGAAAGTAAGTAGTTTTTTTTTTTTTCTCTTTTTTGGATTATGCTTTCTTGTACGTCTTCTCCAAATTTTGGTTTGAAAATACCCTAAATGCATTAGTGATCAATCATCAAACAAACACCATATCAGATAATTCTACTAAAAGTTATCTACTAAAAGCAAAATAAAACTAGTTTATAAAGATGAAATTCTGTTTATGTTAGAGAATGTCAGAGAATTATTCATATAAACCGTTACTGTATTAAAATTGATAGGTGGTTAGTTTCAACTAGGCAGTGATATGATGGATAATATGCCGTTCTCAAGGTTCCATATTTGGTTGCTATTATGCGAATACAGAGCTTAAAATCTTTCTTTTTTTTTTTCTTGAATTCATAGCAAATATATTTAGAAAAGAATGATCAAATGAGTTGTACTTCACTAAATATTCAAGTCTCTCAAAGATTACTAGAATAGATTGCTAAAAAATTGGGCTGTTATTATGAATTTATTTTTTAATGAATTTTGAATTTCATTAAATATTTATTATTTAATATCAATAATTAGATAATATATAGACATAATATTTATTAGTTGTGATGCCGTTTTTAAATTTACAAAACAGTTTTTGAAAAAAAAAAAACAAAATTTTTTTTAAAAACATTGGGTTTTAAAAAATTAAAAACAAATTTTTTTAAAAAAAAATTGAGTTTTAAAAAATTAAAAACATTTTTTTTAAAAAAAAAAATTGAGTTTTAAAAAATTAAAAACAAAAAATATACAACCTTACCGAATAGATCCAAGTTTTGAATTTCTGTTTGGTTGGTGAGTGTTAGGATCGACGGGCTATTTAGACAGTGAATTTTATGGCAACTATGAAGAAATAGCCAAAATAATAAAATAATACACACAAAATTTACGTGGTTCGACAATGTACCCACGTCCACGGGAGAAGGGGAGCAATAAAACTCTCTAATTTTTGATGCAAATGCAAATGGTAAGGGGAAGCCCTTTTATAGGCAAAATAGGGATGTGATTTTGCCACCAAATTCAACAAAAAATTTGGTGGCTTTTGAAAATATAAATTCAACAATTACAACATCTAGATGAATTGAATTCAACAATTGCAACATCTAGATGAGTTGAATGCAAAATTCAAGGCATATTTTGACAGTGAGAAAATGAATAGGAGAAAAATGATCCCAATGTTAACTGTACTTCAATCTCAATTTGATGTATTTTAATTAATATTTTTATAAATTTGAAGTTAGAGTATCAATTGAAAATGTTAACTTAAAATTAAAAAAAAAAATATATATATATATATAAGGGGTTTTTTTTAAAAGGGGGCTTAATTGTAAAATATTTGGAGAAAGGGGGCTATAGTAAACATTATTGGGAAAAAGGGGTGTCAGAAACCAGCATAGGCAATGCCGATATCCAACATGTGGGGACCACCCGGTTGAACCGGCTGATCATGTCAAAAACCGGCATAGATGGTGCCGGTTTCTGTGCAAAAAGTACATGTCAGAAACCGGCACCACCAATGCCGGTTTCTGGCATCTGGGACAGCCAGCCAACAGGCTGGAAGTTGTTGGAAACCGGCATATCTGTGCCGGTTTTTGTAGAAAAAAAATCCACTTCTCCTACATAATTTCATTTATATTGGCACACTTCATCTTCTCTTTATTTCATACTGGTTTCACTTGTTTCATCTTCTCTTTCGTTCTAATATTTCATACTAGTTTAACTTGTTTGTTTATTCCATTTTGTTGTTTCGTAAATGTTTGAGTTTATTTCATTTACAAAGGATTTAGCCAAGAATAAATTATAGACAGGAGAATTATCTTTGAAGGTAATACTATGGTCATATAATTTTTTATTTTATTCAAAAAAGTTTATATTTAAATTAATTTGATTTTAACATTTAACATGCAGGTACAAATATTTTGGAAAGGTATCAATTCCATCATTAAAGGTAAGTTATTATCTGTGTAGTATAAAAAATAGTATGAATTAAAGTAAATTACTTGTAAGATAAAATTAAAGAAATATTGAAAATATCAATAATATCTAGTTTTTACAAGAAAATAAAGTTGTGTTAATATGAAATCATATTTTGTAACATATACATTATTGAAGTTGAAATTAAGTTTTTCATTTAAAAATGAATATGACAATAATATTTATGATATGTGTACATGTAATGTAGGAAAAAAATGTCGGTTCCTGTGACTTTTATAATTCACACCGGAGGACAGTCAACGTTCGGTATATTTGGCTTTAATTATGATGCTTCAAGTCCTTCAGCTAGATCTAGAAGATTGAAAATTAGAAACAAGTCGACTTTTGCCGAGCTTATTCATAAAATATCGGTTAAATTGGATTTGGGTGCAGCGGTTAGGATCTGTAGGGTGATATATAAGTGTCCAGTTTGCAACCAGGGGTCAATTTGCTGGGCGATGATGGATATAGTGGATGATGATGATGTTGATCAAATTTATGAGAATTTTAATATATTTCCTGGATACACGATTGTGGAGTTAATCGCTGTAACAGAAGAAATTATAATTGAAAATCGAGAAAATGTCTTGAATACTATAAATCAGTTTGCTAATGCTGGAGACTTAGGGTCTATACCGACTGGAGAAGAAGAGAACGAGTTTGGAGGTAGTTCGCGACATCAGTATGGGGCTCCAACTGAATTTGAAAATGTGGAAGAAACAGAAACTGTAGATGCAAGTCCCCTCAGAGAGGTAAGAGTTCCAAATGAAATTAATTTGGAGTCATGTCATTATGTTGAATGTGCAGATGTTCCGGGTGAGGATACATATACACATGGGTATATTTCTCCAAGTTCTGATCCAGAAGGTGATGATGAAGAAATAGACTTGACTGATGGTGAGCCAGAAAATTTGGTAGGAAGAGATGATGGATTAATTCCGTGTAATACGGCTCAGGTCACAAAGGGAATTCAAAATATGCACATGAATGAGAACATAGATCGACCCAGTGGACAATCCAATATATCGCAGTTTAATTTTTCGTCCGTGCACCACACATCTGTTGATTTTGCTGAAGCGGAGATTGATATGTATAATGATATTCCAATGGTCAGATGGGATGGAGTGTCTGAGTTGTGCGAAGGATTGGCCTTTACATCGAAGGATGAAGTGAAGGCGTGTGTGAAAAAATTTTCTATTCAGAGTAATGTTTCATACAAAGTGGTAGAGTCCAAGCAATCATACTGGTCGGTGTGCTGCACACGTGCAGATATAGGTTGTCCATGGAGACTACGAGCGATGAAGAAAAGGACATCTCCGTATTGGAAAATTAGTGTTTATAAGGGACCTCATAACTGTAATGCCCAACTGGTATCACAACACCATAGGCAGTTAAATTCGCAGATTATTTGTGACTGCATATTGGAAATGATTAGTGCTGCTCCGGATCTTAGAGTTAGTGTAATAATTGCCAATATCAGGAATCGTTTTAATTATGATATATCCTACAGCAAAGCCTGGTATGCGAAAACAAAGGCTTTGGAAGGGATATTTGGTAATTATGAGGTTTCTTATAGAAGGTTGCCTGGATATCTAAGAGCCATGGAGACATACAATCCTGGAACGGCCTATGAATTTGTTGTTGAAGATAGTATGAAGCCTAATTGTAGACAATTCAAAAGGCTATTCTGGGTATTCAAGCCATGCATAGATGGTCTAGCTCACTGTAAGCCTATTTTGCTCATTGATGGAACGTTCATGACAGGAAAGTTTCATCAAACTTTGTTGATTGCAAGTGCAGTAGATGGAAATAATTTCTTATTTCCAGTAGCGTTTGCTATTGTTGAAAATGAGAATAAGTCTAGCTGGAGTTGGTTCATGACATGCATTAGGCGTTATGTCACCAAGGAATCGGGGATAACTGTTATTTCTGATAGGCATGCCGGGATAATGGCCCTTTTTCGTGATGATAGCAGTGGCTGGAAGGAGCCATTAGCGTTCCACAGATTTTGTCTCCGCCATTTCGTTAGTAACTACAACACTGCTCACCGAAACTCAGCAATTAAGAATATGTTATATAAAGCGGGTATGTTTAATATTTATTATTAGTTAGTATATAATTGTAGCATGTTAAGTAAATATTTACCGTTATTAATATATATCTATTTAATAAATTTTTAGTGGGTGCAATAAATATTACAACATTTATTAATAAATATTTTAAAATTTATTAATTGTAGAAACAAATAAATAAGAAGCTATATATATATATATATATATATATATATATATATATATATATAGGAACACCTGATGGGTGTTCCTACATATATAAGTAAATATATATGTAGGAACACCCGTCAGGTGTTCCTACATATATTTTATATATGTAGGAACACCTGACGGGTGTTCCTACATATATATTTACTTATATATGTAGGAACACCCGTCAGGTGTTCCTACAAACATAAATATATATATATATATATATATATATATATATATATATATATTTACGTATTTATTTATTAATTTTATTAATCAATAAAATGTTTTCATAACTAGGAGATCTGTTAATATTCCAACTTTTTATTAATATTTATCAACAGGTTTATTATTAAAAAAATTTATTAATATATGTGATTCTCCGGGTAGGTAATAATTTTCAACGCAGAAAATTTACTAGAAGGATGGATGAGATAAAAGAGCTGGATATCGACTCTTACAATTGGGCAATGCAAAACCCGCTAGACAGGTGGACTTTATCACATGACAATGGGCAAAGATATGGACACGCTACAACCAACATTGCTGAGAGCGTAAATAGTGCTTTGAAGGGTGTAAGGATGATGCCAGTTTGTTGTGTTGTTGAGCATGTGTTTGCCAGACTTGTTAAATTTTTTGATGATAGAAGGTGCATGTATCAAGCGCAAATTGCAGCTGGCAATACATTCACCCAAAATTGTTTGGAAGAGATGGCGAAGCGCGCTCAAAAAGCATGTGGACATAGGGTGGAGACCTTTGATCGGCGTAGAGGAATTTTTACAATAAGAACCAAAAATCAAAAAAGTCGGAGAAAAGGTAATAACACTCAATCTATTAACTTGGACTGCCGGCAATGTGAGTGTGGAAAATTTCAGGGAACAAAAATGCCATGTTCGCATGCTATTGCAGCGTGTATGCATGTTCGAGTCGACATGTGGACATACGTCGACAAGTGTTATAAACTTTCTGAAGCATTGAATTGCTACAGTACTTATTTTCAACCACTTGCACACCGCGATTACTGGCCTCCCTATATTGGTCCAACTCTTGTTCCAAATCCAGAGCTGATGAGGAAGAAAGGCAGGCCTAGGACTTCTCGGTATAGGAATGAAATGGATAGTAGAGAACGCACCAAGCCTAACTGATGTACATTATGTAGAAATGAAGGGCATAATAGGAAGACATGTCCGAACGTAGCTGGACCATCCAATTACACGGACTGACATGGAACATATGCATTTTGACTCTCTTTTGTAATCATGTAAACTATGTGTAATCAATTTCTAATTTGTGTTAAACGTATGTTATAAATATGCACATTGTAACTTGTTCATTTAAATAAAGTATATTCAAATAATTAAATATGGCCATTGACAATAATTAAATATGGCACACCTGCATCAGGTGTGCCTACAAACTTACTTATATATATATATATATATATATAAGTAAGTTTGTAGGAACAAGTTTGTAGGAACACCTGACGCAGGTGTTCCTACAAACACACACACACACACACATATATATATATATATATATATATATATATATATATATATATATATATATATATATATATATATATATACACACACACCAATAATCAAATAAAATTTAGTTAGCAATTGACACTGTTTATATCAAATTGAATGTACATTTATTTATGTAATCATTGATGACGTTGAGAAAACAATTCGCAATAAATGCTACAATTAAGCATGTACATGAACACAAAAATTTTTGAAAGTTTCTAGCAAACATATTAATTTATCAAATGTGATCCTGTGCCACATCTAGTCGGTCTCCGAATACGACGTGGTCGCTCGACATCAGGTGCATCTCCTTCTTGCACATTACTCGGTCCGACATCACCACCTATTACCTCATTACAGAAATTTGTAAATGAAGGCCCAGCAGTACTTAATTCCGGATGAGGAATTTCTGGAGTCCCGAACAATTGCTGGATGAAGTCATTATCATTCTCATATTGTGATGATGTGGATTCAGTATTGAATGCAGGAACTGTGAAACCACCTGGTGTAACCTCAGTTGGACATGACATTGGTATGTGATGATATGAGCCGCTTGCACCAGGTATATCAGCCGGCGTGTAACTGCTTCCACCCACTTCGTACTGATGAGATTGTTCCATGTCCTGGAAAGGCCATGGCATAGGTGGTGGAATTTGGTGGACATTGGGATCGTAATATACCGGCTCCACATTTGATCTCCTCTCAAACATCCCCGTCCTATGTCGTCTCGTTCGGAAGTCTTCAAATTGATGTGACATGGGGGGAATATTAACCGGCTCAGGACAAGGTTGTCGTTGATAGTCACTTGAAGTTCTACCTTCATGCCCAACTGCTGTGAGGATACTTCCCAAAATTATATTACTGTCCACAGATTCAGGTTGTGCGTGATACACTCTTTCAACACCATCAGCCTAAAAAATTATAATTTCATATCAATACTTCTACTAAATCCTTACAAATACGTTGAAGCAACATAAGATTAAAAAATAAAGAAAACTTACAGCTGCTCCACGATGCGCACCAATAGGGGTTATCCATCTTCTTGTTCGCTGCATGTACCATTGCATGTATTCGGAGCGATAATGCAATGGTCGTCTTGGACGTTGGCCAACAACAACACGATCATGACGCATATGCCATTCATTTATGAACACGGAAAACTCTCGTGCCCAATTCAAGTCATGCTGGCCACGCATGTCTATGGTATGCAGATTGTCCCTTATAAGTGGCTGCGCTGGAATTGGCTGATCGAAACCAAATTGTCTCATAACCCGGTCCGGATGGTGCCACTCAATGATATGAAAACATATCAGTGGAATAACTGCCAACCAACTTTGCTGCCCACTTCTACAGCACTCGGGGAGCACTTCAATTACATTGCTGTACGGCTCCCACTCAAACTGAATTGCATAAATAAAAAAATTAATTTCAAATTAATAAAATTATATTATCATAATATTAATTATTACATAATTTTCATGAAATTAATTGAATTGCGTTAATTGAACTGCAAAAAGTACCTCTCCTAGTGCCTGCGCATCAAATCTCTCGCGGTATGTCCATATATCCCTTCTATATGCGACATTTCGCTCCAACGCTCCACTCCATCTAATCAAATAAGGTCATCATATATCAACTCGCATATTTCAAATAAATAACACTTCAAATTTAGTTACACTTCATAATCATAAATTTATGGCTTCAAAATTAATTACACTTTATAATCATAAAAATATTTGAACCTGATTCCATAAGGCAAAACTGTGTTTAAGGCTTGAGGCTGTAAATGTTCTGGCCTGCAATTTTGTATTCTCTCCCACGCCCACATTTGTAGAAGTTGTAGATATCCTGCAACTCCCTTAGCATTTGGACGCGTCGCCCTACATAATTCTCTATATAGCCAGCCTAAACATGCTGATCCCCAGCTATATTGCCCTACTAAATCCAAATCTTCCAACAAAGGGAGGAACATTAAGTGCACAGTACTGGATGATTGAGATGAGAATAACAAACCTCCAAGACACCGTAGTATCCAAGCACGAGCATGCTGCTGCAATAACTCATGTGTGGCATTTTCGGGTATTTCGCTAAACACTCTATCCAACCAAGTCATTTTAATTTCCCCCCCCCCCCCCCCGTATATCGCTAGCTGGAGGAACTACTCCAAGTAAATTATGACATATTCTCTCCCAATCAAGATTACTTCTACCCGTTACAGGCCTACCCTCAATCGGTAATCCTGTCAACACTCCCACATCCTGAAGGGTTATTGTCGTCTCACCGCATGTGAGGTGAAATGTGTGAGTTTCTGGTCTCCACCTCTCAATAAGTGCAGTAATTAAATTCCAATCAATATTTATCGTCCCAATACGGGCAATTTCTAACAACCCTGCTGCTGTTATATAGGGTATAATTCTAGGATTAATTTGTCTGTAGTGCTGAACTACGCTTCCTCTTCTTGTCCTCAAAACATCTCTTTCAACCTTTACATTAATTTCAAACATATACCACGTAATCAATAAAAAATGTTATCATTACTCTACACAATATATACAATATAAAAAATTACCGAATTATTCCATATGGCATCAGATCGATGCCTTCCTTGCAATGATAACAACTCCCCATTGATAGGACCAGGGTTTATTTGTGCAGCTCCTAAATGATATGCATCCATGACCAAACTTGCATTTAAAAAAAAAAAAACAAATTAACCATTAACAAATATATATGCTGAATAATTTCATTTAAATATTTTCTTTCTCCATAGGTTATACATCTAAGCTAATAAATTATATTTAATAACTATACATTTTTTCGATTACTATAATAAATTTGAAAATTAATCATTGCATACAACATTAAATTATTTACTTGCTAATAATCATTTTTTTTCGAATCAAGGACAATTCAAATTGTGCTATAATTACATCCATTCAAATGAATTAAACATAATTCTTAAAACATTTAAAGTAGTATTATCTTACCTTTAAAGTGGGCAATAGACAATGTTCGAATTTTTTAAGACCTAAAAATAATATACAATCATATAATTAATATTAATATCAATAACAACATTATAAATTTTTTTTACTAAAATTAAATATTACAACAAATAATAATAACTTACCAATTATATAAGCTTTGAAACGGAACATGTTGGATGCAAAGTTAACTCAAACAGATTAAGAGAGAAACAAATACGGAGACAAGGGATGAAGAGCAAGCAAAAACTAAATGAAAGCAAAGTGAAAGAAAAGGGTAAATGAAGAAGAAGCACAGGGTGAACCCCAAAATTAATTCAAAATACTGCAGCCCCCTGCAGCTTCCACGTGAAGCTGCAGGGGGCTGCAGCTTTGCCGGATACCGGCACATGCAGTGCCGGTATCCAGCAAAGCTGCTGCCCACTGCAGCCTTTGCAGTGGGCAGCAGCATTGCCAGATACCGGCACTGCATGTGCCGGTATATGGCACACCACCCGGGTACACCGGGTGGCCCACACCTGTCGGAAACCGGCCACTGTAGTGCCGGTTTCCGACACCCCAAAACCCCATTTATATTTCCTGTAGCCCCACTTCATTAAATTTTTTTGGATTCCACCCCGATTTCAAAAAAACCCCTATATATAAGGCATATCAAATTGAGGTTCACATAAAGATACTACAGGCGTGCGAAATGGGACGGACAGTTGTATTTCGTGTTTTCTATCCATTAAGAGGTTAATATGCAAAAAAAAAAAAAAACCGCTCAAAGGCTCAATATTAAGAAATAATGTATAAGGATTTAATAGTAAACATTCGGGTAATTGCCACTTCAATATTTTATTGTAGGAATGAGAATGAAATGGTTAACTAGTTTAAAACCTATTTTTTAAATTTAGTTCACTAATATCGATTCTTTAAATTTAATATCCAAATTTAGTTATTTAACAATTTATTTTTAACAATCACTCCATTAATACTTAGTTAATCGACGGTTAATCAATTAATCATTAACTACCAGTTGACAAGAAAAAAAATTCAAAACATACACTTACCCTATTAAGCATAGCATTAAGGAAAAAAATCATCAAGAAGATGAAAACATGAATTCTAAAATTTTTAAATATAAAAAGTACAAATTATAAATATAAAACAAGGCATAAAATTTTCATATCAATAAAATAAACAAAAATTACATTATCGGTCTAATTTGTTACTCATCAATATTGATAAATAGATTATTTTTCAATAAGACAAAATAACTTTTTAAGACAATAAAAAAAATTTAGTTAACATCAATAATATAAACATGAATAATATAATTTCCCCTATAAAAATTTATATATAATGTCTTGTTAACAGTTAACTCCGGTTAAACAAACATTAAATTAAAATTTAAATTCATTAATTATAATTTTTAAAAATTAAAGTTCGCATTATGTCAAATCAAATTTATTAACCCATAAGCCCTAGGGGTACAGGTGAGTTGGTTAGCAACTCTCCTAACTTAAGCGAGATCTTAAGTTTGAATTCTCGTGTATGCAGCGGTTTTAAATATCTGGAACCAAAACTTATCCTCCTGCAAAAGACCTTCACAGCTCGAGCGAGAATTAGTCTAAATGCAGTTTCGGGCTTAAAGGTGCCTTTCCCATAATTGGAGCCATTCCAGGATACCGTGCGGTGAAAAAAATAAAAAATTATTAACCCATATACTAATTTAGACTCGATTTTAAGAGTGATTTGATTTTTTTTTTAATCCCACTTCTAGATGTTAATATTGAACATATTGTAATTGTCAGCAAAACTCAAACTCATGAAAATTAAGAAAGCCTAAGATAGGAGGAGAAAGCCCAAGGAGAAGGCAAATATCAAAAGTCAAAATATTCATTGGACGCTAGGATTTTATGGCAACACGTTTCAACCCATGACTAGAAACCAAGATTTCAGAGGCTAAATTTCTTTTAGAATATCTAAAGTTCTTCCAAAACAACATCACAACTATTAGAACCTCTTTTAAAATTCAATATGTCAGAAAACCTTCTATTTCCTTCTGCAATTTTGGAATCTCGCTAGAATCCAAACTCCGGATGATCAATTTTTCTAAAACTTTGCCACGCTCCAATAAATACTCCACAAACTGCAGCTCTTCCGGCAATCCCACGAAGTCCAACATTTCCACTCGCTCGAGATGCCAAAGCAAACATTTAGGTACTGACTCTGGCCGATGCTAAGAAAAGCGAATGAAACCTTGTTCCATGAGTACGGGCATGGCAAGTCCCTACGTAGAAAATTATCAAAACATGAACCATTCCGATGTTACCAAGATTTCAAAGGTAAAAAGAAATTGTATCATGTAAAATCTGTATAGGAGTTGATAATATTCAATATTATCTTTCGTTAGGTCTAAGCCAAAGTTTAGCCCAAGGCCCAAAAGATCACCAAAGAGCAAAGCCCCATGGCGCGTGATTGAACGGATGCATGCAGGAACCAAAGGAATAAGGCTCTTAAGCTGTCCAATGGAACTGATAAGGCACGCCCTTCGATAGTCCACTAACGCACGCCTCCAACCTATTCATTACCTGCACTACAAAAAAAAAAAACCTAAATTAGCGACGGATATATTTCCATCACTAATTAGCGACCATTTTTAGAATTAGACATGAAAATCCAATTTTCCAATCTGGTGGCAAATTTAGCAACGAGTGTGCCCATCTAATAGGAAGAGTGTGCTGGGAAGAAAAACAGAAGAGGAGCATCAACATGAATACCACCACATTGATCAGATTCATCAAATGACGACGTTTGGATAATGGGACCGTTTAAATTCTTTCAATGTAAGAAACGACTTGAAAGAATAAGAAAAATGCCCTAAGAATAGAGAGGCTCCATTCGGGACAAGACATGTTGAACAAAATGCTGTAAACATTTCAGGATCTGGCTTCCTTCGCCTAACAACTAGAAATATTCCAGATATCAACCTAAATCTCCTCTTATGCATGCGTCGATGATGATTCAAGACAGGTGGAGAAAAGACAATGTGATTCAAGTGGAGAAGCTGATCGATTGAGAATACAGTAATTCTCATCAAACCCTCTCCCACACATCGCAATAGAAACCTGAATCGGTCGTCTACAATGCGATAGGCGAAGCCATAATACGACTATACGCCTTAGACATTTACTCCAGAAAACCAAAGACCCCTCAGAGTTAAGGTCATCTTGAGAAGATCGCGACCCAAGACAATGTCGAAGCGTGCAACATACGGCCCTCCCGCATAAAAGATCGCGATAAATCGTCAACAAGCCTAAAAAGGTACTTGTTTCTTTGTTACATTTCAATTGACTTTGTAACATAAAAAATTTTCAATTTGTTGGTACATATTAATAACACCTCCAAGTTAAATTGAGAACTTGCGTTATTTGCCTTCTTACTTGATGAGCACTTCCTCACCTGAAAAAAGACTCTAGAGAGGTCAACGAACCCCAAAGAGATCGGACCTTTCTTATACATTCGTAAAAGAAAATAATCCACTTCAGAGAAGTCTTAGGCTCTTTAAAGATGGAAATATTACAAGAAACCTTGAAGAATTCCCAAAGCCTTTTACAAAATTTCGTACAAAGCATTGTATTCCGTTTGAAATGATCATACATATACAAGCTGCAAGTTACGCTCAATTGGCAAATCTATCCACTTTAGAGAAGTCAATCAGACTCCTAAAATATGGACTCATTCTAAAAGGAATAAAATTTCCTCTATCCGCTTCAGAGAAGTCACAAACTCCTAGAAGTCAGAAAAATAAAAAATACATGGTCACTCCAATGCGGTCCACAGACCCTTTAAAAACCTTGAAAAACCCACTCTAGAAGTAGTTCATGAACCCCTGAGAGATTGAGATATTTTCAAGACAAGGAAAATAATTCATAACTTAAAATACGTTTCAAAGAAGTCAATAGGCTCTTAAAAGGCGAAAACATCCGACAGAATGGACCAAACCAAAAACACCGTTCGGATTACACAAACAAGTAAAAGAAAATTGCCAAAGAAAAATGAATTCGATCGAAAAGGTTCATTTTAGAAAGTCAAGAAGATTCCTAAACAATCCAACCAATCAGAATCATCCCAAAAGGAGAAGACCCATTTCGAATGATGTATTTCAAAGTCAGATAGTAAAAACTATATCTGATTTAGATATCTGCCCAGAGGGTTTAAAGATCTAATTATTCCCAATTCAATTTCATAAATTTATAAAGGATTATCTATTTTAATTGATGCTTGCATCGATTATGATTATCCGATTGGTTCACTTCAATTTCAGAAATCTATGAATGATAATCTGTTTGCATCGATCATGGTTATCCGATCGGTTCACTTTAAAAATCACTATTACGATTATCTGTCTCAATTCCTAAGTTAATTAGAAAAACTGATCATGTTTTTCGATCAAGTTAGTATACATACATACATACATACATACATACATACATACATACATACATACACACATATATATATATAGATATATGTATGTATGTATACATTTTGATCGACTTACTATCGCAAAGTGATAAAGAAGAAGAGAAGTAATAACAATGAATTAGAAATTGGGAATTCTATTAAAATCTCCAAGTGCAAGAGAAATACAGGGGAAAATATCCTATCTAATAGCTCGTTACTAATCGAATACAATGCTTCTGAAGTGGGGCACTATGCTTACCAAGATGTTCCAGAAATATACAGTCTGTTTGCTTTTGCATCACTTCACAGAATGCAACTCTCCACTCGTAAGAACTTAGAACTTGCAATCCTCTTCCTCCTCAGCTCTGAATCACCATCTTTTTGAATTTTCCTAGTGGTAAAAAATGGAAAGTAAAGAGGAAAAAAGGAAAAATGGAAAGGGAAATCGAGAAAATGGAGAAGAAAGTACAGAATAGGGAGCAAAAAGCACCCTGACTTGGGAGCAAAGAGCACCCTATTTCAGTTTTCATTTCATCTGACACAAAGAAGCACTGTGATTAGGAGCTCGTACCCCCCTCCATCGAGGTAGTAAAATTCATTCATCTTCCTAAAATGGTGAAAAGTCGAAAAAAATAAAGGCAAAAAAATTTTCAAATGCTTAAATAACTCTATGAGAAAGCATTATAGAAACAAGAAAAAGAAACTCTGAAAATACTTGCGAAGTGAAATGGCAAGCGAAGTCACCTCTTTATAAGGTGAAAACTTCCTCTTCAAGCCAAAAAGTTGAAACGGCTTAAGCCACTTGGCAGTTTGCAACGGGAAAAGCTAAAAAATAGAACGTGATTAACAAATAGTCGCCATAATAAGCACGTACAACGAAGCATACGCCATTAGTGTGCCAACTTAAAAACGTTCTGAAAAAGGGGCGTCACCATTAATGAGTACGGATGATGAAACATCACCTCATTAATGCACTGACCGCATCAGTCACTTTAATTGGAAATATGAAACAACGAGCAGCTAGAGGCCACCGATCGACATCCCTTACCTTAATCCGATCGGGTCCATTCGAAGGGGGACAAATGATAATACTCAATATTATCTTTTGTTGGGCCTGAGTGAAAGTTTAGCCCAAGGACCAAAAGATCACCAAATAGCAAAGCCCCATGTCACCTGAGCCCAATGCCTTTGAGGGTTGGCACGTATTTGAACAGACGCATGTAGGAACCAAAGGAACAAGGCTCTCAAGCTGTCCGATCGGACTGACAAGACACGCCCTTCGATAGTCCACTAACACATGCCTCGAGCCTATCCATTACCTGCTTCACGTCACATCGCCGCAAACTTACTCTGACGATAGGATAAACCAATCAAGTGGATTATTTCGCCCATATAAATATCAGGTTATTATGTATAAAGGTAACACAAATTTTTTTAGACATTCTCTTTACTTTCTCTCTCTAAAATACTATTGACTTAAGTTTTGAAGTATTAATGCCTGATCCGACCGGGCACACTTCCTTACAGGAAACTAAGTATCACATATCGATCGGCTCTTTCCTTTTTAGTTACACTTTCCACTTGACTCACATAGACTTCAGATAATCTGGAAGTTATCAGAAGTCAAGCTTTATAATTGTGAGTTTACCATTACTTCAAAATTACTAAATCCATAGGTTAGTTTCACCACTATTATAAGCTTGTACTATTCATATGCGAAATTTTCTCCCACAAATCATACCCAAAGAAAAACTAGGATTTTGAGATTTTGTGTGCACTCGAGTAATTTTGGCAACCGTCCCCAATCCACTGGTTGTCCATAACCAGACTTCAATTCCATAAGATTATGAAATGTTGGCAAGGCATTAGCCCCAATGATAAAGGGTAGATCCTACAAAATAATATACAATGAGGAGATTGCATAAGAAAGAAAATTACTGATATGATGAAACTCAACAATACGTACCTTCATAAAGCTTCCACCCAAAGTTAAATGCTTAACTTAGGAGTGAAGCTTCATAAAACTGAACTTACCCTCAAGACATGCCTCGACTAAAGAGGTTGAAAACTTCAAAGAATAACTACGTAATTCACAATATCGATGATTGAAGCCCTCAAGGCTCGGAGCATAGATCTCAGTCCGAGTTATGGAATAATTTTCAATCTTTTCAGTGTAAGGCACAGAAATATTCACACTTCGCACCCCATCCCGCCCAAATCTTTGAATGGTTAAATCTTCAAGCACAGGGCTGGTAGAAAACAGCATCTGCACCGACTCATCATCCACATATATATACAACATCTAAAAGATGAAGATCTTTAAGGCTTTGAAGACTGATATAAGTAGGCACATCAATAAGAAATGTACCAGTAATCTTTAAAAATGTTGCAGGTATGAAGTCCCAAAGGCAGCGGTTGAGGTCCAAATTTGAAATAAATTCCACCAAGACTCAAGTTTTGGACATTACAAGTTATCACAGCAGAATCCAAGAATAAATATTAAGGATAACATATTCGGAATTAGTTCAAAACTCAAAATTCCTTATTATTGATCCTCCATGATAGAAGATGATGCTATCAACATATTTGTTTAAAAGACATTGACTTGATTATGTGATCATTATTATCCGACTTTAGAAATACGAATGAAAAGTCAAGGTCTGGGGTTAATGTCCAATGATATTCCCATCTTTTGGACAAAATGGAGGTAGCGACTACTACTTTTGTGTCGAGATATGAAAGTATTTGAACTATAATTTCATCTGGCAACTTGTTTATTCTGTCTACACACCTTCTCCAAAATTTCTCTGATTCTTCATCATGGGCAAGTTTATATCCATAAATTTTGCAATTCCCCAAGCAAAAGAAAAATACATTTTCTTAAAGACGAAAACCAAACAATGCACAAATTAAAATTGGGGGAAACACAGATTAGGATGCACAAAGCGCAATAGCTTATCAAAAGCCAATAACTTGCAATATGTCCCAATTTTTATATATAAAATATAACTCAACTGGAAAAATCAAAACTGAGGATCATGAGAAGTACCTGCTAAGATAAAGCCTTGTGAGCAAAGCAGATAGATTGAGTTTGACTTTGAAGATTTAGGGTTTTAAAAACTACCCATGGGTGGAAGAGGATGTTGGAGAATGATTCAAATTTGTTTGAAAAATTAATCACATTTATTTATATGTTTTTAGACTTAGTCTTTGATTGTTAATTTATTGTTCCTATTTCTTTGCAATTATTGTGTGAATGGATCACCTAGGAATCACGTTAGTTTGTTAGGATATGAGGATATTTATCATATCTTTCCAATTTTTAGCATTATAAATGTAAGGTTGATTATCAAATAAATTATTCCTTTAGCCTACATATTCTAAATCTTATCTCCACAAATTTATTCTATTTTTTCTTTATTAAAAAACCAACATGGTATCAGAGCCTTATGATCTTTAGCGGCCTGTGAATATTCGACAGAAAGCAGCGGCATGGCGTCAAATAATACATCAACTCTTTCACCTCCAGTTTTTAGTGGTAAAAATTATCAAGTTTGGGCGATCAAAATGAAAGTTTATTTGAAAGCTATTGGCTTGTGGCGGTGGATTGAAGATGAAAGAGAAATACCACCTCTAGGAAACAACCCAACACTCAATCAAATTAGAGCTCACGAAGATGAAGAAGCCAAAGCTCCAAGAGCCTTATCTCAAATTCATGCTGCTATCTCTGACTCAATATTTCAAAGAATTATGGCTTGTGAAACAGCTAAGGAAGCGTGGGATACGTTGAAAGAACTCTATCATGGCAATGATAGAACAAGGCGGATGCAATTGTTAAATCTAAAAAGGGATTTTGCAATTTTAAGGATGGAAGAAAAGGAGACTCTACAAGAGTTTTCTGATAGGCTAATGGTGGTGGTAAATAAAATTAGATTGATGGGAGAAGAGCTCCTTGATGGCAAGATTGTACAGAAAGTGCTTAAAAGTTTGCCTGAAAGATTTGAGGCAAAAATTTCATCTTTAGAAGATTCAAGAAATATTGATAAAATTACTTTAACTGAATTAATCAATGCTTTGCATGTGCAGGAGCAAAGAAGAATTTGGAGAAAAGAAGGAACTCAAGAGGTAGTTGAGGGGGCTTATCTAGCAAATGTCTCATCTTCAAAAGGAAATCAATGTGGTATTTGCAAGAAGCCCGGGCATAATGAAGAAAATTGTTGGCACAAGGGAAAGCCTCAGTGTTTTAAGTGCAAGAAATTTGGACACATTCAAAGGAATTGTAGAACTAAAATTGAAGAAAATGCCAATTTGGCACATGTTGTTGAAGAAGATGAAAATTTGTTTTAATTTTGGTGAGAAGTGCACCAAGAAGTAGATTTTGGAGAGAGGTGCTCCAACCAGTGAAGATGATGGGAAGTAGATCATCAGGGTAAGAAGTCTAACAAATTTGAATCAAGAGGGAATGTTGGAGAATGATTCAAATTTGTTTGAAAAATTAATCACATTTATTTATATGTTTTTAGACTTAGTCTTTGATTATTAATTTATTGTTCCTATTTCTTTGCAATTATTGTGTGAATGGATCACCTAGGAATCACGTTAGTTTGTTAGGATATGAGGATATTTATCATATCTTTCCAATTTTTAGCATTATAAATGTAAGGTTGATTATCAAATAAATTATTCCTTTAGCCTACATATTCTAAATCTTATCTCCACAAATTTATTCTGTTTTTTCTTTATTAAAAAACCAACATGGTATCAGAGCCTTATGATCTTTAGCGGCCTGTGAATATTCGACAGAAAGCAGCGGCATGGCGTCCAATAATACATCAACTCTTTCACCTCCAGTTTTTAGTGGTGAAAATTATCAAGTTTGGGCGATCAAAACGAAAGCTTATTTGAAAGGTATTGGCTTGTGGCAGTGGATTGAAGATGAAAGAGAAATACCACCTCTAGGAAACAACCCAACACTCAATCAAATTAGAGCTCACGAAGATGAAGAAGCAAAAGCTCCAAGAGCCTTATCTCAAATTCATGCTGTTGTCTCTGACTCAATATTTCCAAGAATTATGGCTTGTGAAACAGCTAAGGAAGCGTGGGATACGTTGAAAGAACTCTATCATGGCAATGATAGAACAAGGCGGATGCAATTGTTAAATCTAAAAAGGGATTTTGCAATTTTAAGGATGGAAGAAAAGGAGACTCTACAAGAGTTTTCTGATAGGCTAATGGTGGTGGTAAATAAAATTAGATTGATGGGAGAAGAGCTCCTTGATGGCAAGATTGTAGAGAAAGTGCTTGTAAGTTTGCCTGAAAGATTTGAGGCAAAAATTTCATCTTTAGAAGATTCAAGAAATATTAATGAAATTACCTTAATTGAATTAATCAATGCTTTGCATGCGCAGGAGCAAAGAAGAATTTGGAGAATAGAAGGAACTCAAGAGGTAGTTGAGGGGGCTTATCTAGCAAATGTCTAATCTTCAAAAGGAAATCAATGTGGTATTTGCAAGAAGCCCGGGCATAATGAAGAAAATTGTTGGCACAAGGGAAAGTCTCAGTGTTTTAAGTGCAAGAAATTTGGACACATTCAAAGGAATTGCAGAACTAAAATTGAAGAAAATGTCAATTTGGGACATGTTGTTGAAGAAGATGAAAATTTGTTTTAATTTTGGTGAGAAGTGCACCAAGAAGTAGATTTTGGAGAGAGGTGCTCCAACCAGTGAAGATGATGGGCAGTACATCATCAGGGCAAGAAGTCTAACAAATTTGAATCAAGAGGGAATGTTGGAGAATGATTCAAATTTGTTTGAAAAATTAATCACATTTATTTATATGTTTTTAGACTTAGTCTTTGATTGTTAATTTATTGTTCCTATTTCTTTGCAATTATTGTGTGAATGGATCACCTGAGAATCACGTTAGTTTGTTAGGATATGAGGATATTTATCATATCTTTCCAATTTTTAGCATTATAAATGTAAGGTTGATTATCAAATAAATTATTCCTTTAGCCTACATATTCTAAATCTTATCTCCACAAATTTATTCTGTTTTTTCTTTATTAAAAAACCAACATGGTATCAGAGCCTTATGATCTTTAGCGGCCTGTGAATATTCGACAAAAAGCAGCGGCATGGCGTCCAATAATACATCAACTCTTTCACCTCCAGTTTTTAGTGGTGAAAATTATCAAGTTTGGGCGATCAAAATGAAAGCTTATTTGAAAGGTATTGGTTTGTGGAGGTGGATTGAAGATGAAAGAGAAATACCACCTCTAGGAAACAACCCAACACTCAATCAAATTAGAGCTCACGAAGATGAAGAAGCCAAAGCTCCAAGAGCCTTATCTCAAATTCATGCTGCTGTCTCTGACTCAATATTTCCAAGAATTATGGCTTGTGAAACAGCTAAGGAAGCGTGGGATACGTTGAAAGAACTCTATCATGGCAATGATAGAACAAGGCGGATGCAATTGTTAGATTTAAAAAGGGATTTCGCAATTTTAAGGATGGAAGAAAAGGAGACTCTACAAGAGTTTTCTGATAGGCTAATGGTGGTGGTAAATAAAATTAGATTGATGGGAGAAGAGCTCCTTGATGGCAAGATTGTAGAGAGAGTGCTTATAAGTTTGCCTGAAAGATTTGAGGCAAAAATTTCATCTTTAGAAGATTCAAGAAATATTGATGAAATTACCTTAACTGAATTAATCAATGCTTTGCATGCGCAGGAGCAAAGAAGAATTTGGAGAAAAGAAGGAACTCAAGAGGTAGTTGAGGGGGCTTATCTAGCAAATGTCTCATCTTCAAAAGGAAATCAATGTGGTATTTGCAAGAAGCCCGGGCATAATGAAGAAAATTGTTGGCACAAGGGAAAGCCTCAGTGTTTTAAGTGCAAGAAATTTGGACACATTCAAAGGAATTGCAGAACTAAAATTGAAGAAAATGTCAATTTGGCACATGTTGTTGAAAAAGATGAAAATTTGTTTTAATTTTGGTGAGAAGTGCACCAAGAAGTAGATTTTGGAGAGAGGTGCTCCAACCAGTGAAGATGATGGGAAGTACATCATCAGGACAAGAAGTCTAACAAATTTGAATCAAGAGGGAATGTTGGAGAATGATTCAAATTTGTTTGAAAAATTAATCACATTTATTTATATGTTTTTAGACTTAGTCTTTGATTGTTAATTTATTGTTCCTATTTCTTTGCAATTATTGTGTGAATGGATCACTTAGTATATCACGTTAGTTTGTTAGGATATGAGGATATTTATCATATCTTTCCAATTTTTAGCATTATAAATGTAAGGTTGATTATCAAATAAATTATCCCTTTAGCCTACATATTCTAAATCTTATCTCCACAAATTTATTCTGTTTTTTCTTTATTAAAAAACCAACAGAGGAAGCCATTGACATGATCTTGTACGAAGAAAAGATTGGCCAGAATCCCAGCAATTAGCTTTGTTTTCAAATAAATTTTGAGGTCCTCGGTTACTGTCATGGGAAGTTAATGATATAAGCCATTGACAGGTCCTCGAATTATCACGTCTTTATTATTTTGAGGTTATTTGGTATAGGTTTACATGCAGATGCTGTGTGGACTGAAGTCAGAAACAGTTATAGAGCAAGAAACGCATGTCCTTTTCATTTTACCAAATATTTACCAGAAAATTCTTTTGGATTATGGATGAAATTTATTGAAAATGGTATATATTTATATATAAAAAGTATTGAAATTGATATAAATTTATCTATTTTTTAACTTTCGAAAAAATAGTTATAATTTTGACATTAAATATGGCAAATTTATGTAATTATACGTATTTTCTATCACTTAGCATATGCTATTAGTTTCAATATAAATTTAAGCCAATTTTATAATAGTAATATAAATTTTTATCCAAAAATATACTTCATGAGTAAATATATATACTTTAAAAGTAAATTTGCCCAAAACATATTTAGAAAGAAAAATATATATCAATTTCAATGATAATGTAGTATGCTAAAATTAGACAACTTATATAACTGGCATTTCTTACTTCAATTCTTATCAAAGAACCCACGTGCTCTACTAAAATTAGATGAGACTAAAATCTGAATTTTCCCTCTTATTTCAATTAAGTGGAAATAAATTTACAACATATTACAACTTTTATTAATAGCTTGATTATGTATATTAAATTTTCATTAATAATGTAAATTTATAACTTACAAATAAAATTATAAAATTTTAAAGTATGCAAAATGTATAAAATTAATGAAGTTCGGGAAAAATATCTTTAGATTTTTTCAAAGAAAATAATAAATAATTGTAACATAATGTCGGCAATTGAACTTTAAGTGAAAAATTCAATTTATTTGTTGTCTACATAAAAAATCTGAAACTGCATTTTACACAAAAATGACACATCACAAGAGACAATAATTTTCATTTAAAAAGACAACAACCTCCTAATTAAGAGAACAAAAATTTGCATAACAAAAGTTCTGAATTTGCTCTTTTTAGTTTATTCAAATCTAATAACTTTTGTTAGTTTGGGAATAAATTGAGCTCTTTTTTTTTTTTTTTTTTCCTGATTTGAATAACAAGTTTGTCTAATATATATATTTTAATAAGTATATATATTTTAATAAGTTTAGTGGTGAATGTGACAATTTTTTTTTAAACTTTTTTATTTAAACAGAAAAAGAGAGAGTATAGTTAAATTCGTAATCTTTCAATATTCCATTTTGCATCTTAGAATCTTCCCATATCTTACAAGATCTTCATAACATGTCTAGATTTCCATATCTAAGCTATCCTTGCTTTTAATTATTTTTACAATCACATAGTTCTTAAGATAACCATCCTCATTGGTCTTACTGTGGCTTTTCCCAAACAATATAACATTAGCGTTTTTAATTTTTAATTTTTTGACAAGACTGTATAACATCAGTTGAGCCTGCTGCTTAGTTGCAACCCCATCACGTAAAAAAAAAATGTTTGGATCTCTAAATGTTTCCTTTCTTTGCCTTACTATTCTTGTAGTTCTATCATTTGCTTCTTCAAAACCTAATGGTTTTAGCCTTGAGCTAATCCGTAAAGACTCTTTGTATCCAGGCAACCTTACTGATACTGAAAAAGTAAATAGACTTGTTAAATTTTCTCAAATCAGAGCTAATTACTTAGCCTCAGTTTTCAATCCATCAAATTCAAGATTTCATGTAGCCCAGGATTACTCACTCTATTTGGTGAAAATACAACTCGGAGTTCCTAGCATACCTCTCTATCTAGCGCTAGATACTGGTAGCGCGCTAACTTGGACCCAATGTGAACCCTGTATTCATAGATATCGTCAAAATCCTCCAATCTATAATTCAAGTGCTTCGCATACATATAGAAAAATTCAATGTGCGGATCCTTTTTGTAGGAACAATTCTCCCTTCTTCAAATGCGTAAACAATGAATGCGTTTACGAGCAATATTATATGGAAGGTGCTGTCACTCGAGGTGTTGTTTCTAAAGAAATATTTGATTCGTCACGCAACGATGGAGTTTCGATAAATTTTGGTTGCTCTAGAGATAGTCAAAACTTTAATTTTTTCGAACATACGAGGAAGAGTGGTGGAGTTATGGGATTGAATAGGTCTCCAATTTCTTTGTTGCAACAACTGAGTAATATCACTCGCCAACGTTTTTCTTATTGTTTGCTTCCATATGATGCTGGACTGACTGGATCGTATAGCGTTTTAAGATTCGGCAATGACATTCCTACTCGTGGAAGAAGATTCCATTCTATTCCCTTTGTACATGCACCTAACAGATCAAACTATTATCTCAATTTACTAGACGTAAGTGTTGCAGGGCATCGACTTAGATTTCCTGCAAACACATTTAGATTGAGATCTGATGGAACTGGTGGTTGCGTTATAGACTCAGGAACTACAGTAACTCATTTCATTCAGCCTGCTTATCAGCGTGTGTTAAATGCATTCCAAAATTATTTCGATCAACGAGGATTTCGACGAGCTCATTTGCCTGGATTTTTTTTGCAACTCTGCTACTATAATTCGCAATCGGCTTCAAGGGATCTTCCTTCCATGACTTTTCATTTTGATGGGGCTTATTTTGTTGTTGAATCGCGATTTCTTATCATGCTTGTCAATGATGGTGCTGCTTTTTGTGTAGCATTGCAACCTGCACAACATATAACTATAATAGGAGCAATGAATCAAGGAAACACTCGCTTTATATATGATGTAGCAGCAGGCCGACTTCAATTCGCTTCTGAGAATTGTTTGCGTGATAGGTGATGGAATTTATTGTAACTATTAATAATGCTATGCTACATGTAAAAAGTATAGAATAAAAATTATTAATTTTCTTATTAGGGTTAATTAGTCAATCCTCCCAATCTATGACCTAATATACATTTTGGCCTCCAAATTTTAAAACATACCAAGTCGATTTTCAGCATTTTAAATATTTTCAAATCGAATTATTTATTACATTTTATCCATGACTAAAAAAATGTCAAATTAAGAATAAGGGTAATTACAAATATTTTCCAAACCTATATCATATAAATTCCAATTAGGCCTCCAGCCTATAAAACTGAACAAATCCACTCTCACACACAGTGCTGCCAATTTAGCTTTATATTAGTTATGGATGGAAAAATTAACATGTTTGAATTAAAATTATCATGGAATAGCGGAAAACTGGATATCGATTTGGTATGTTTTACAAGGCCCAAAATAAAAATGAAATCATAGATTTGGATGGATTTTAATACTTAACCTTTTTTTTTATTATGGCTAATGGATTTATCATAAAATATCTTATGAAAATGCGCTGACGCAATTCTGCACAATATTCATGTTCAATTCAACACAAGAATAATGAATTCGAAGTGCATGTGCATCTCATAATTTAATGTTATGAATGATGACATTCAGACACTATATGTATATAAACCAAAAATGCCAAGATTATCATCAATTAATGATATTTTAAAGGAAATAAGCCATTAGTTAATATTGTAATGCAGGTAGTTGGTACATCAACCTCAACGGATTCATTGTTGATCATCCCTGTGCTTTTATGAAAGCAAGAGAAACAAATCATACTATTCACCCACTGCTATTCAATTCATCCTATTTTGAAACAATAAAAATTTGAGGAAATTACGCCAAATATCAGGTTTTTGAATTTTTTTTTCAAAAATATATTCCCTTTTTATGATCTTTCATAAATACCATTTTTTAAATTTTTATTTTCAAAAATACAACTCTTTTTTTTTCCCTTTCATTCTCTCTGCTCTCCCTCTCGTTCTCTTTCTCCTTCTCCTTCTCCTTCTCTGTTCCCTTTCTCCTTCCATCTCACCGGCGTTTTCTTTTTCATTATTGTGGAGGCTGACTGCAACTACATTATTGAGAAGCTTAATGATGAAGTTCACTACATAAATAGCTTGGGTTTAATTCTCGAAGATTGCGTCAGTCTCAGCAAAAGAATTCAGTTCTTGCACTTGGTGTTTTGCTCAAAAATCAATGGAACAAGGTCACTCACCATCTTGCTAAAGCTTGCTCTTTTTTTGATTCTGCTGCTATTTGAATTAAATAAGTTCCTTTTCTTTTTCCTCTATTGTTGCCAACGATGTAAACTCTTTCTTAATAAACTTTATGAGTTTACTTTCAAAAAAATAAAAATAAAAAGGTTTTGTTTTTCTTGTTATTAACATAATAAAATCCCAAATTGCTTGGCTGCCCTAAATTATGATGAGACAACAGTAGAAAAACATTTGGTAACAACAAAAAGCAGAAGGGTAAAACAAAACATTCCTAACTCTCATATTTTCATTATCTCAGGTGGAGATGGTGTCAAGGATTTACGCAAAATAATCATCCTAATTTGGGTTGTTACTCATAGTTTTATCGAATTTCATATTCTTGATTTTCATTTTTCTATTTTTTGTGTAAATCCCTCACGGGTTAGTGGAATTGAGTGGAATTTTGTGTGCAATTTATTTTTCGTAGCTTCATTTGGTTATTATGATTGAAGATTCAGATTGCTCAATTCAAGAACTTGAAGGTATGATTTTCTTATTTATTTGGTGATGTTATGATTTTCTTGTTCTTAATTTGATGAATAATTGTATATAAGCAGTAATGTAATCAGAGAAATATATGAATCTGAATGGACAATTGAATAAATGGATGCTTGTGAACTTCCCTGACTGATTAGTTCATAACAATGTTAGTAATTAATTTGTCTGTTAATTAATTTACTAATAGGGAAACCTGATAAGGAGTTTACAAAGCATACTTCTGGAGTTCTTCAAGCTCCGCAAATTCATTTCATGTAACCCATGGTTTAATTTTATTATAAAGTTCACTAATGTATAGGTATGGACTTTTCTGCTCTGGTTAATCTGTTTATGTTTCTTACAATTATCTATTTATTTAGAATTATTAAAATTTTGCAGTGTACCTATTGGATTTATCCGAGAGTATATGAAATGCGAATCACAGACCTTAAAAGTGAAGGTTGAAGACAAAGTTTGGCTACTGATATTGAAGGTTTATGAACCTAAGAGTACTGCTCTATTATCTGGTGGTTCGACTGTATTTGTGAGGGACAATTCCTTGAAACTTAAAGATGTTTGTGTATTTGAGTTGATTGAAAAAATGTGCTAAATGTCCACATCTTCAGCAAGCGTCCAAGAATGTTTGATAGATATGTTCTTTCATTAACTTTACCTTTCTGTAAAATGCACGTCTACTTTGAGATAAGATTTGCTATTAGAGTTCTATTTCTTTATCATCCTTTATATATGATAAATGCAACTTTTGTTGTAAATTAGTGGGTTGAGCATTCGGTTTGTTAAGTCTGAAAATTGAGCAATGCCAATCACTGGAGTTTTAATGAAGGTTTCCATTTAATGAATGAAACATTTTGCATTTGAAAGTAGATATTTTCTGAAATAATTAATTTGGAATTTTATGTTCTAATCTCGAGATTGAACCAAATTAAGTCTAATGCTAAATTGAAGAATGATGATTTAACTCTTTCATTGATAAATATTGTGAAATGCAAAATATGGATCAGGCAGAGGAATGGGTAAAAACGATGAAAGAGAAGGGAGTGGCACCAGTTCTAGAGACTTATAACATCCTTATT
Source organism: Excoecaria cochinchinensis (assembly GCA_947683425.1). Classification (NCBI taxonomy): domain Eukaryota; kingdom Viridiplantae; phylum Streptophyta; class Magnoliopsida; order Malpighiales; family Euphorbiaceae; genus Excoecaria; species Excoecaria cochinchinensis. The sequence continues at coordinate 5,219,606 of CANTUQ010000069.1, forward strand.
AATGGATATGGAAAGTTATGCACTTTTGATAGGTGTTTCCAGATTCTTGAAGAAATGGAAGAGATTGGGCTGACCAGGGGTTTGCGGTTGCTGTGATTTTCTATGTAATGGCATATGCAGGCTTGCATCTAATTGGTAAGCTATTTTTGTTAATTCTTTTTCTCCCATGATAAATAAAAGTAGGATTCAAAGTATGTTTTGTTTTTTGTTTTGGCAGTTTGTATCTCTTGTGCTGCTGCTGCATTCTAGAGAGCTGTTGCCGACCAATATTTGGTGGTCCTCATGGACCTCACGGTAGCCCACATGGACCTCTCGGCGGTCCTCCGGGCCACCCTCGATTCTGATCAGCCGTCTCATGTCACTTCTTTAACCAGTTATTGCATTTGTAAATGTTGGGTATTATGCTATGTTAATAGATGTTTGCCTGGTTTGAGTACTTTTCATAGTTAGAATCTTGATTTCCATGTGATGATGAGAACTTTCGGTTCAAACAAATAAAGAAATACTGTCAATCATTTTATACAGGCTTAATGCATGTAACTACCTGAATTTAATAATCAACATTAATTAGAGTTTTTACCACAGTTCAATAAACTTTTCTAAATTTGAGATCACAATGTCATCACTCAATTAAATGTAAATACCTATTCATGAAAACAACCGGTACACCCTCTCACTGGGAAAGCTGATACAGCATTTCAGTTGCATACTTGAAATCGGGAAACTAAAGCAAAGAATTTACACTATTATGTAAAAAGCATATCGCCTCAACGAAAATTCAATAAATCTAGGAAGAGCTAAAGCAAAGAAGCTAACTATTATGTTCAACATACAGCAAGTTACTGAACTTCAAACACAAGCATCCGTTGAGTTCATTATAACTTGTAGTTATATCTACACAGGCACTGTTTTAGTTACTACACATTTGTAATTTTATCACTAGACAGAGTTAAGACTTGAGGCATACGCACCCATCAACGCAGATAATGTAAACATCCATGTATTCCTTTGATAGAATTTCCCTGCACAAAAAGAAAAACAAATAGGCAAGCTATCAAAACCAAGGAATCGAATTACAAGACAACCTAGCGACAAGATAATCATTCACCACCATAAAGATAAAAACATTATAGTCAAAGATATGTTCACTTACTAAAATATACATCTAGTACACATCTAGTATACGCACTATATACATCTAGTATACGCGTAATATACATCTAGTACACATCTAGTATATGCACTATATATATTTAGTATACGCACAATATATATCTAGTACACATTTAGTATACGTACTATATACATCTAGTATACGCATAATATACATCTAGTAAACATCTAGTATACGCACTATATATAACTTATATACGCATAATATACATCTAGTACACATTTAGTATGCGCACTATATACATCTTATATACGTATTATATACATTTAGTACACATCTAGTATACGCACAATATATATCTAATACACATATAGTATACGCACTATATGCATCTAATATACACAAAATATACATCTAGTATACGAAAAATATACATTTAATACACATCTAATTTACACACAATATACATTTAGTATACACACAATATACATCTAGTACACATCTAGTATACGCACAATATACATATAGTACACGCAAAATATACATCTAGTATACGAACAATATACATCTAGTATACGCACAATATACATCTAGTACACATCTAGTATACGCACAATATACATCTAATTTACTCATAATATACATCTAGTACACATCTAGTATAAATACAATATACATCTTGTACAAATCTAGTATACGCACAATATATATTCAATACATATCTAATATACGCAAAATATACATTTAGTATACATTTAGTATACATACAATATACATGTAGTATAAGCACAATATACATTTGGTACACATTTAGTATACGCACAATATACATATAGTACACATTTAGTGTACGCCAAATATACATTTAGTACACGCACAATATATATCTAGTAAATCTATATCAAATTATGGCTCAACTAAAAGATTTCACTTTGCACAACATTCACTAATTCACTTCATGTAGCATACACTCATTTATTCTATTAAATTAATGTACATTCCATAAATAATATTATTTAATAAAATAATATTAAGTTTATATATTTTATTAAACCAAAACACATCACACAAAATATTATTTAGTAGAATAATATTATTTAATTACATATATTCTAATTAAATATATATTTTCATGAATATATTATAACTAATATTACAATATATATTATAACACAATTAATATTGAATTACATTTCATTCACTTTGCATTACTAGATATATATTAGTAGTATACTAAATGTATATACAGAAATTAGCCAGTTTCTGATACCTTACTAGGTTTTGGCATAAAAATGAATCTCATAGAGGAAATTTACAATACTCAATTTCATTTTAACAAATTAAAGCAGCGATTCTTCAAGCAATCGAGTTTGGTTATATCTACAAATATTTTGTCTACACTTAGAATGAACTTCATGTAGCTGCAGAAATTTTCAGGAAAAAAAAAGAAATTGACTGATGAAATACCTGAGCAACGGTCTTTCCTTTAGAAATTGCAATGTCTTTGAGGACTTAATTATCCAAAACCCTGTTGCTACCCCAGATGGTTCCACGGGCTCCTAAAGTTGCATAAGCTGTCAACATAATCCCATTTGCCTTGCAGAATTCTATTAACTTCTTCTGTTGCCATAGTGGGTTTATCTCTACCTATCAACACGCAATAAGCTTCCTTAAGTTTCACTGAATTTGAGAAAATCAAAATTAGCTTGTTAGGGAATTACTTAATTAACAGCTGGTGGAATCTCTGCCATAGCAAGAATGTCTGATAACTTTTTACAGGAGAAGTTGCTGACTCCAATAGACTTAGTAAGTCCAAGTTTCTGGCACTCTTCCATGGCTGCCCATACTCCTTTAAAATCCATGGCCATGAAATCATCCTCCTTTATTGGAAACTCATAAATCCTTGGTCTGGAGCTCACTGGCCAATGAATCAAGTAAAGATCAATGTAATCCAACTGAAGGGCCCTGTAATTCCAAATAATAAAAAACAAAAATCATGCCAAACACACAAAAATGGGTTTTAATTTGAACAAGGAATCAAAGACTTTAGAGATACTTGAGACTTTTTCGAAGAGCAGGAAGAAAAGATGAGGATGAGCGTCGCTACACCAAAGCTTGGTGGTGATAAAGAGTTCATCTCTGGATTTAATGAGGCCAAGAGATAAAGCATCGGTAATGGCTTCCCCAAGTGAGTCCTCAGTAAGATAAAGCGCAGCAGTATCAAAATGTCTATAACCAAACTCGATTGCTTGAAGAATCGCTGCTTTAATTTGTGGAGATGGGTTACATTTCAAGATGTGTTATGAGTTTGAGGTAACACCGTAAAAGGATTTCATCATATTAACAATGGAAGTTGGGGGATATGTATGTGTGAAAAAGAACCAAACTAACTAGTTAAATCCAATACAACCTGTCTCAAAAGAGTTTTTTTGGGGTTGGTAGAATTTCGGGCAATGCTTTAATTTTGAACTGTAATGTAATTGAAAAGATCGATGGAGGGAAAAAAAAAAGAGCAGCAGTGAACGGAGGAAAAATTACAGAGATCGGACAAAAGATCTATTGAGGGAAAAAAAGAGTAGTAGCTGAACAGTGACAGAGGAAAGATTAGAGAGATTGAATCAAAAGATCTATCAAAAGAGAAAGTAGTAGAAGCTGAGCATTAACAGAGGAAAGATTAGAGTCCAGGTCGAATTAGAGAACGAAATACTCACAGCGTTGCCGTCGGTGGTGACTCCGGCAGGGGTGAGTCCAGGCTGGGCAGTAAACTCAAGAAGGAAAGAAAGGCGAGAATGAAAAGTAAAATTAGGAAAGTGAAAAAAAGGTTATTTTTGTTGGATAATATACAAAACCGGTATATTTGTAAATATAAGTTTAAAATGTTGTATTTTTGAAAGAATGGGAAGAAGGTTATTTTTTTTTTGTTATTTTTATTTTTTTTTGTATAGTATGTAAAGAGCCCTAAAAATTTTGACCTAATTAGCCCATGTCTAAGAAAAGTATATTAAAAAATCTCAATCATATTTCTAGTAAAATAAATCATGATTACTAGGTGATCACGAGATGTGTTAGGAGTGGTTACCCAAACAATTTGAAAAAAATTTTATAGGCCCAAACCAAAGGTAGGTTTAGAACCCTACTATTATTCATGCCTCATATTAAATCAAGTTAAATCGTTTTAAATTATTAGATTTATCCTCTCTCTCATACGATAACACATGACAATATACATCACAACAAACATATACAAAAATGATAAAAGTACATAATAAAAGAATGCATAAGGATAAACATATATGCGAGGCATGAAAGCCTTTTAATTCGCATGAGAAATCTAAATTAGAATATGGTATTCTATACATTAAAACTGGCCAATTTAATAATTTTGAGGACTTTGGTCCTTTCATGCAAATAAAAGTTAGGACATTCCTTTTTGGAAAATCTTTTGCTTTGAATTTTATTAGGAAAATAAACGATTTTGATTATGCAAAACACCATATTAAGTAAGGGCGAGCAAAAAAATAGAAAATTTGATTAACCGTAAAACCGGTGTGAAATTGAATCGATTTTTCCAGTTAATTGATCTAATGGACTCAGTTTCAAATTTTTATTTTTTGCATTTTCGATTTTCAATTTCAGTTTTTAAGTATCGGTTAACCTTTAGTTTATGATTAATCTATTCATATATATATTATATTCTTATTTTTATACCTTAATTTTTTTTTCTTTTTTTATTTTTTTTCTAAAACTTACATAAAGTAATATTTAAAAGTATATTTAAGTTATATTTTTATTTTTATATCTTAATTTTTTGTATTTCTTTATAAAATTTATATAATACTTTAAATTATATTTAAATTATGTTATTCTCATGGAGTAACTGATTAACCTTTATATATTTTTATTATATATTAGTCTCTATATTTTACTTGATAGCATTTAGTTACACTGTCTTATATTTTAGAGTTTATATTTTAACATTCAATTTATACAATTTTTTTTTCCTTAAAATTAAGTATGCTAATTTTCAACATATCAAATCCACTTTATAATATTAGCTATTAATTTCTTGAACAAGAATTTTTACTAGTATACTATGTTTGTTTTGTGATTTTTATTTTAAATTATTTTGTACATCTGAAATTGAATTGAATCTTGTCTATTTTTTTTTATCTAATTGTATGCTATAAATTTTTGTGGTTTGGTTAATCAAACCGAAAAACCGAAACCGATAGACTAGTTAACCAAATGTAACGGGTTGACTAATGGTTAATAATTTTAAAAATTCGATATTAATGGATCGGTTAATATTTTTGCTAATAGACCGGTTAATATTTTTATTAATGAACCGATTAACCGGTTTATCCCCATTCCTAATATTAAGTAATTTAAATATTAAACTTTTGGTGAGCTTTCAATAGTGTAAAACAATTTAAATAAGTTAAATACAATAAAATAAACATATAAATATGCTTTTTACATTAATATACAATAAAATAATAAAGCAACAAATAAAAAATTAAAAACTCTAAATCTACTTAATAGACAGAAATAAATAAATTACAAAATAAGAATAAATAAATTGAAACGGTACTTAAATATTGAACAAAATAAAGGAAATAAAGGGCATAAGACAAGCAAAAGTAGACATGGCAAATGGTTGGGTCATATGGGTTTGGGTTTTTTCGTATCAATTCGGTTTGGATTTTGGCTCACATTTAGAACTAAAAAATTGGACTGAAATTGAAACCGAACCATAAGTAATTTGATATATTTAGTTTAGTTTTTAGTTCAACTAGTTTGGTTTTGAATTTTTTGTTGTCCCAAGTCAATTTTGATTTTTTTTAGTTTCTCTACTTAAAATATATAATTGACATCATATATAACTCATCATATTGGTCGTTTTGGTTTTCGGTGTTCAGGCTCAACTTTGACCATGGTTAAACACGTCACTATTCACTGCGAAACCATGATCTAGATTTTAATTTCAGTTTTTAACACTTTTAAATGTATTTGTTTTTATCTAAAATTTGATTTTTAGATTTATCTCAAATGATACTATTCATAGCCCGAAAAAAATAATATTCATGTTCTGGGTTGCACTATTCATCTTGAAAAATATTATTCACGGCTCAAAATGTACTATTCACAAACTCGAATTTTTTTGGGCATTACATTCTGTCCAAAGTTTGAGATTTTATGATTTGATAAGAGAAAAATAGATAGAGCACAGCTGAATAGCGGCGATGATGCAAGATGGCAGATAAACAGTGAGTAGTAGAATAACGATGAATTAGGATATGGAGCAAAAAAAGATCGAAAAAGAAAATATGCAAATAATAGAAATAGTGAAATATAATATCCACTACATGCTACCAATGAGTACAAAGCAAGCTTTCATTAATTCAATCTTTTTTTATTTTACATTTTTTTTAGAATTTCTGAATTCTTTATTCAATTATCGCAACTTATTCAATTCTTACAATTACGACCTAAATAAAATGTGAAATTCTTGAGTAGTCTACTTCCCTTCGAATGATGAATTCCCAGTAGGCTATGCCATCCTAAGGTGCTGCTAAATGGAAGGATCTTATCAACGTCCATGAATTATTTTTAAATTATAGCTTACTCATATATATATATATATATATATATATATATATATATGAGTAAGCTATAATTTAAAAATAAACATGATATAAAAAATTTGGTCACGGTTTCAAATCGGGTTGGGTTTTAGATATTTTTTAGCAGATTTTTTGGATTTCGAGTTTGTATTGAATTCGATTCAAAAATTTTCGAATCAATCAAATTTAACCCATTCCGATTTTTCAAATTTGAGTTTGGATCGAATTTTCTGATTAGATCAAAACACTAATTCTATTTCGTTGGTGGAGTTTTATAATAGTTATTAATAGGTAAATTTAGAATATCATATATGAAAAACTATTTAATTTACTTTACATGGAAATAAAATGTTACTATGTGACCTTATGTAGTTAAGAAAACAATTTTTAATAGGTAAAAAACACTTACAAGCCTTAAACTTTATTTGACTTTTTTTTTTGTTTGTTATTAAGTCTTTAAGCATTTATTTCACAATAATGAGTTTTTGAATCTTTTTTTTACATATTAAGTTTTCAGTGGACGGAAAAACATGAAATTTAATAATATGTCATGTTTTATGCGCTTTTGTTATATGCACCTCAATATTAATTTGTTGTATTGTCATTAATAAATTTGTCAATTTGATATTAAAGTACTAAAGAAAATGGTAATTAATTTAAAATTGATGAGAAATACAACAACATTTCAAATTGAGATGCAAATTTATATTTTATACTAAAAATGTGCTAAACGAAACATATAATTTAGTTTATATTTTTTGTCCATCGAGAGTATATGTGTAAAAAAATAAAAATCCGGGAATTCAATGTTACAAAATAAAAGTTTAGAGATTCAATAGCAAAATTTAGAAAAGTATGTTACAAAATAAAAGTTCAGAGATTCAACATGCTTTATGTGAAAAGTTATTAAAAATTAATGCGATATTATAGTTTTGCAATAAAAATTTATTTTTGTACATTGATAATACATATCATACATTGTTTTGTCAATAGGTCTCGGGCAAAAGGCCAAAGGCCTAATGAAGCTTGGCCCAAAACTGAAAGCCCAACAACACTTGGTCAGTTAGAAGGCTACTTGCAGGAAAATTTGCTAATCTGCCCTTAATCTCCACCTTAGCCTGACACATTGGCAAACCTAACTCTACAACTGCCAGTACAACCTAAATTAGCACTCAATTACATTCGCCTCTACACGTAACATATGAAACACTATAAATAGTCCCATAATTTCAACAGGCAATGGGATATTTTTCAACATTTGGGACCTTTTCTTGCTACACTTTATTTCTCTAACTTTATCTAACTTAAGTTTCGGAGTGCTTACTCCCTGCAAGCCATGGTTAAGTACCTTTTTACTTCTTTTGTAGGTTTTTAGCTGATTAGAGCTTGTTTGCTAATCCGATTGGACAACTTCTTAGTCGGCTCCTCTTAATTCAATTCTCTCATAATTATCATTTGGTGGCTTCATTGAGAGTAGGCTATGGAAGAATCTTTGAAATGATCCCAATGTTCACAGCATTCTGAAGGAAGTCAACACATAAGATCGATAGTTAATAGAGAGAAAACCCCATAGAGAATCTTCTACCCGCCTTCTGTGAGAGGCTGGATGATTCTACCACATAACTATGAAAGAAATGAAAGCCCTCATGTAACACCTCCTATAGGCAACCTATAAACTCGTAATGTCATATAGGTTTACAAATAGAGAAATGTCACAACCAGATATAGAATCCTATTACCAATATTTGAACTATGGCTTATACTTACAAACAATACATAACATAATATTAGTACCTAAAATCAAAAATTTTATTTCCATATTACTGAGTTCATAACAATAGTTCACTGATCGTTATTGTTTACATTCTGCATAAATACAAAATTACAATATTGTACATATCCTCGTTACAGAAGAGCAATTACAAATAAATATACTAACCAGATAATGAATTACAATTTTTTTTCATACAATTTACATCTTGAAATCTCCTATTCTAAAGATTGCTTCCTAACCCTGTGTTGGCCCAAACTCTTGCAAATGACTCTTGGAAGCGACACAGAGACTCGCACTTGAATTGTGAATCCACCTTCTTTAAGCTTGCTCTAATGATGCTTTCTCTTTTCCCTTATCTTGGTTGGCCAATCTTAGCTCATACACACCGAAAATCCCATATTAAAAACATTTAAATCTCATAACTTCAACTCTTAGATAAGAAAAGAGAAGATGATGAAGAAGGAAATTTCCTTACTTACCTTTCTTTCACAAACTTTCTCCTAGCTTGACTTATCTCCTTGGTATCACTAAATTTGCCTTGAGAAAGAGGGAGAATGGCGTGAGATAAGGGTAAGAATTTTTGGATTTCTCTTCTCTTTCTAACCGTTCTTACCTTCTTTTATACCCATAACTCCCTTTACAGTTTCTAAAGAATTCATATGCCTCAATTTAATTGGTTACATTTAATAATTTCCTTTTAAATCCTTTATGTTTTATTGATTCTTTAATTGACATACATTTAACATTTATTTAAACATTAGCCCACAAATGAATTTTATTTATACATATTGACCCCCAATTCAACAATTTCCAAATGGTCGCACTTGCCGATTCTTTTACATAAATGACGATTTCATCTTTTTCAATGCATACACTACTAATGCATTCACATTAAGTACTTTACTTCTCCCAGAACATGTCTTATTATGACTAAGGGTTATTTTGGGTCTTTATACCTTATAAAAGGTTTTAGCCATAAGCTACAGGGCAATATCATGCATTCAATAAGAAAAGATAAAAGACCTCATTCCATTGCAAAAGACTATGAAATAGAACGCATAGGATAAGAAAAAGGAAGAGTGAGGCCATGAGTTAGAGGCATAGTGATTGAAGAAGGAAGAAATCAGCTTAGAACCCACTCTAATGTGCGTGAATACTATTATCAGGGGAAGGGCAAAGAGAGAGCAATTCCCTATCAAACTCGATATGATGCCTATAATGCATATGACAGAACTTACGAACCATCACATTTTTCTTCGATTTTTATAATATATGACCTATCATTCATGTGCACCTTGAGAAAGCAAATATCCAAAACTAAGGAAAATCGATTATACAAGTTGCAAGTAAATATGCAAAATGGTTTCTCCAAATTATCAAGAAGTTTGGGTTGGGTCGGGTCATCTCAAGAAGCCCAGGTTAGACGGGAATACCATTTCCCCTTTCTCCTTAGAAATCAGAGAGGCTGAGGTCCCTAAAAGATTTAATGAGATAAGGATACCAAGGTGTATCAACAAAATAGATTTGACATGTCGTCTATCAGAGTATCTCACTCAAATCTAAATGTATTCATTTGATGAAATTTTTTTTATAGGATTTTCCTATTGGCGGGAGACTCTCTAGATTAGTTCCATGATCTTCCTCCAAGATCAATCTGCACCTTTAAATAGATTAAAGATATGTTTACCACCAAATACATAGTTCAAGCTAGAATGCCAAAGATAATAAATGATTAGTGTAATCTAATACAAAAGCCCGATGAAAGCCTTCGAGATTATATAGATAAATTTTAGACGTTGTCCTTTGAAATTAAGAACTTACACCCAAAAATTGCAACATTAGCTTTAGTAAGGAGTTTGAGAAACTAGCCCTTATTTAAGTCTTTGACCCCCAGACCTCTAGTCAATTTTACTAATTTGATGAAAATAGTGAATCAATACATCCAATTAAATGATGCTTCGAGGATAGATTAATAGAATTTGAAATCTTTGGGTAGATACAATGCTATTGGAGGGGGAGGACCTATCACCAGAAGTCCAGAAAGAGCTAGTACCTTGAAAAGCACTAAAAAAAAGGAAAGAATCTGAGCAAGAAAGGTTTTATCTCCATGTTAATATTTCGGCTAAAATCTATACTATGTTTAATTCCTTTTTTTCTAACATGCTAATGTGGATCAAGGAAAAGCATAACAAAGTCGATTGGCCAAAGAAAATATCAGATCAGACATACACAAAAAGGGATAAAACTAAGTTATATGACTTTCACAAGGACATAGGAGACATTACTAATAAATGTAAAGCTTTGAAAGATGAGATAGAGAGGCTTATGCAGAAAGGATTGTTGAAAAGGTTCATTGGACAACCACCTAAAAGTCTATACAGATCCGTGATCAATCATACTCGATTGGAATGTGATAAGGAAGAAATAAGAAAGCTAAGAGATGTAGACTGACAATAGTATAAAGCAGGAGTAATTAACATGAGTGTGAGAGGATCCTTTTATGGGGAAAACTTTTCCAAAAGGGAAAAGGGATAGAAGGGGATTTACTTCTCAACTTAACCCAAGAAGTTACCTTCAATTGTTATATCACCGAAAGATGGTAGAGATATAAAATTTCCTCATGAAGATGCCTTAGTAGTGCAAATGACAATACATAATTTCTTGATGAAGAGAATCCCCGTGGATAATGGTAGTGTTGTTAATATGCTAACCTTAGAAGCATACAAGAAAATGGGCCTAAAGATTAGTGAGGTGAAGCCTAATAACATCCCTCTGATCAAACTAGGCAATTCAAGTATTCTTATTGCAGGATCTATTGATCTCTTTGTTGATTTAGGAGATAAAGCCATCGTGTACATCTATAAATGCTCTTTCATGGTTATAAATATGCACTTCACATATAATGCTATCTTTGGTAGACCTATGCTATTACAGATCATAGTAGTTATGAGCATTAGGTACATGGTAATGAAGGTGCCAATAGAATAGGGAATAGCTATACTTAGAGGCAATAAAAAAGCCTCGAGAGAAGCTTATGTGACTATGAAAGGCAAACAGACTTACCTTGAGCCTATGAAGGAGAAAGAGAAGGAGAAGCCAAGAATGAATCCTAAGAGAGACTTGATCACCCATAAGATATCCATAGATAAAAAAGTGATGATTGAATTAGACTTGGCTGAGAGCATAAGGGCAGAAGTCGTACCAATTTTGATGATCAACAAAAGCTCTTTTTTTTGTCACTAAGGGACATCCTTGGTATAGACCTTGAAGTCATCACACACAAGCTTAATATAGATCTAAACTTTCAACCAGTTAAGTAAAAATTGAGAGGGCATGCTTTTGATCTGAATATTTTCATCTTCAAGGAGGTAGATCGACTTTTTGAAGCTGGCACGATCAAAGAGCCGCATTATCCAGATTGGTTGGCAAATGTGGTCCTCGTTAAAAATAAAATTGGGAAGTTGACATAAAGCCTGCCAGAAAGATAGTTACCATTTGGCAAACATCGACCAACTCATTGACGCTACACCTTGCCATGCTATCTACTCCCTCCTTGATGCTTATGCAGGCTATTATCAGATTCTGATGTGGCTTTTGGATTAGGAGAAGATGGGGTTTATTATCAGTGAATGAAATTTTTATTACATGGTCATGCCGTTTAGATTAAAGAATAGTGGTGCAACATATCAGAGGTTGATGAACAAGATCTTCAAAGATCATCGAGAAAAACATGGAAGTGTATATAAATGACATGATTATGAAAAGCAAGAGTAGAGACGAGCATGCATTGGATCTTGCCACAGTGTTAAACACACTGAACCTGTAACACCCCTTAACCACCCGTAGAGCTTTACTACGATGGCTATGGAGTGTCACAACATATCACATGCGCATAAATCAGTATTCTATACAAAGTTCAGGTTAAATAAATTTCTTTTAAAAGCGATACTCATTTATACTTTAAAAATCCAGTCCATGCTTACATTATGAAACACTTAAAGTTTTACATCAGTATTCGCTTTACAAAATACAACTTCGAAATACAAATACTTCAGTTCCTTTACACATACCAACTATAAATACACATTTCATACTATTACAAAATAACTATACAATTATAGCGGTTCCTATGTGTTGGCCGTTGGCGATGAAGGAGTGTATTCCCAAAATGCTATCTTCAGATACCTACATGGATAAAACGTCCATGCTAAGCAATAATACTTAGTGGAGAAAAACAGAATATGGATGAACACTCATAGTGATCGCCAATACCAATCACATGCTCAAGCAACATATATAAATATAAACAATTCTGGTAATTACAGTGCACTCATCCTCAAATACATACAAGCTACCATCAATATTCCTCAAGCCATTATATAATTCTTTACGTTGTATCCTAATTTCACAAATATTCATTTGCTCATTTTCTTTTGTATTTCTCTATTCATTCATTGCGAATTCATAACTCTTATCTTTTACATGCGTCATATATATATAAGTTCATGTATATCAAAATAACTATTAACACTTGCATATGCATAATCACACTCAACATATTATGAATACAATTCCGATCAATGTATAGTATATTCAATCCCTAACAATATCACACACCCATCAATTTATATAAAGTTTATAGTCATTATCATGCTTGTCAAATCATAGCTTACCTGATACCACATTTTACACCCATTGAACATTAAACTCACATTATACAATAACAATTATCAACACCAATATATATATATATATAGAACGTATCCCCATCAAAATTATAATTACAAAGTTACCAATCAATCACTGGCTTATAAGCTACTTCCTAATTTGCTTGCACTTCTATAGTAGTTGATAATGGGTTATCACTCTGATATCCGTAGATACCTTTAAACTAGTATCCATAGATACTGAAATATTCAATCGCATTAGTACCTGTAGGTACAGAAATATTCAATCACCTTAGTACCCGTAGGTACCCAATTAATCAATCGCATTAGTACCCGTAGGTACCCAATTAATCCATCGCATTAATACCCGTAGGTACCCAATAATCAATCACATTAGTACCCGTAGGCACAGAAATAATCAATCATATTAGTACCCATAGGTACAGAAATAATCAATCGCATTAGTATCCATAGATACCTTAATATCAAATATACAATCACTTGCTTTTGGGGAACCTATTCCAGGATTACTCCTGACCCAAACGGGGCCGATTAATAAAAATCATTCACTTTTGGCTGCAGCTCTTAGGACCCTATAGGCATGTCTATCTATCCATGACTTGACTTGCAGGCTAGACAATTGACTCAATTACTTAATTCGAACTCACATGTTATAGATCTTTGCCTAACTGTGTCAAACAAATATCAGATAGTTCTTAACACTATTCACTTTCATACGCATATAGCTTATTATCAATCTCGCACTTCATCATTAAATTCATACAAATTGTATAAACATATATATATAGACAAATGCTCACCTGGATTGCCACATTATTAGTCTCCATGTAATTAAGCAAATCATAAGCTCAAAATCACATGTCATACCAATACATCAACACATATATATAGACACATGCTCACCTGGATTGCCACATTATTAGTCTCCATGTAATTAAGCAAATCATAAGCTCAAAATCATATGTCATACCAATACATCAACACATATATATAAACACATGCTCACCTGGATTGCCACATTATTAGTCTTCATATAATTAAGCAAATTATAAGCTCAAAATCCTATGTCATATACCAATACATCAACATTAACTAGCATCCTAACATATGATATCTTGCATACACACACATATATGATTTACCATACAAGTTCCTACCTCAATATGCACAATCCTCGCATGAATTATATATATACATACTTATCATTTTCCATGTAATTATGTTAGCCATTAACGTATCTTTTAATATTATACACACATGTATGATTCATTAACAATCACACACTCCATTATATTTATATATATCCTCATGAATTAACACATCTATAATTTTCATAAGCATAGCTATTCATAGGCCAATACCACAATTTACAAAAAATAGGATATTCAGAAAGGATTCCAAACTTGAGACTCTATCGCGCTCGCAACAGACCTCGCAAATCCCTTCTATCGCGCTCTTGGCAATGCCCGTGCTCGCGACAGAACTCAATCTCACAATTATACTTATCGGAGCACACTGTTGCACCCGCAATATCTGTCGCGCTTGTGACAGTGATTGAACTTTATGAATAAAGCTTCATTCCACTAACCTCTTTTAAGCACTATCCAATTCCTACCTATGTGACTTCTAAAGACCAACATAACACCACTTTCAGCCATCTCGGCTTTAGATCAAATGTTTATCTATAGGCTAACATTACCATGGCACAAGCCTCATTACAATTGGACTTGAAATTAAGGAGTTATGGCCAATGAAATGCCACTTGTTCCAAAAGCCCTCCTATAGAATTTAGTTACACTTTAGGTACCCTAGTAATTAATATATTTATAACCTTAGTCACTTGTATTCCCAAGTGGTAACCATTCATTTACTCTTTTTATGACTTTAAACAAATGTCGAATAAGTTCCAAAAAGTTTTGGTGAACTTCAAGTGTGTTTCGGGAGGAAAAACTCGCTAAAATATACAAAATAAGGCAAGGTATCGGTGTGAAATGATTTGTGCTAGCCTTGGGATCCTAAATAAGAAGAAAAGCCATCAAATATCATGTTCTGTCACGCTCGCGACAGAAGCATCCACTATGTTCCACACAACAGAATATCAAGACTGGTTTTTATCTCAAACTTGCACCGCTTAAACCAATGTTTAAACATCATTTTTAGGCAACATTTCCTTCTTAACAATTAATCCCTAGGATGTTAAGTTTCTAATAGGACAAATTTAAGGTCATTTGGACCTATGAAACGTCAGATATCGTCTAAAAAATCTATATTGTATCAATGCACCCACCAAAATAGAGACACATAACCTTTGGCCATTAATAAAGGTCTTAGAGATAGAATTTGGTTATGGCTATTTCTACGACATTTAAAGGTATGTGTCTTAGATTTCTAATGGAGCTATTTTCATTTAATATGGAATTTCCTAACTTAACTTATGATAAAAACAATCAACGAAGGTCTAACTAAATTTGGGCAGAGTTTCCTTTAGAAACTCAACATGCCCAAATTATCAAATCTACCAAAACTTTCACAATAAATTCAACACAAATATTTCATGTATACTTAAAAACAAGAAATTAAACATCAAAAATATAAAAATACACAATTTTTCCCAAACCTCAATTTCCTTAGCTCCAATATGCTCACTTGCCACCTTGTTAATCAACCCTCTTCTTTCCCTTCTCTTTTCTCATATCCATCACCACATGCACAATCAAATTCCAGAAATGGGGAACAAAGGGATTAATTCCAACTCAAATTAAAAGAAAGGAAGAAGAAGAAGATGATCAACTATCTTAACCTCTTACCTTGACTAATTGAAAACCCAGCTCAAAATAAATACCACCAGATCCATTTTGCAGAAATTTAAAGAATACTAACTAAAGAAGAGAGGAATGAAAGAAGAAGAGCAAAAGGAGAGTGGTGGCCGAAAATATCATGCATAAAATCCCTCAATATCTCTCTCATCAAGCCCTTTATATTGCATGTGGGAAACTAAGGTAGCTCATGCCACTTGGATTCCACCACCTCTTTCTCCTCCAATGCATGCCAACTCCACCTCTTTCTCCTCCAATGCATGCCAATGCTGAGGTGGCAAAGCCAAATGAAAACACTTGGATTCCACTTTAATTCCTAATCTTTATTACTATAATATGAATTTAATTAACACTAATTAACCTCCATTAACTTTAATCATGCACATTTACCAATTAGTCACTTAAACTTGTTTATTCTTTTCAATTGAGTCATTAATTTTCCAATTACTCTTAAATCCAAATTAATAAACTCACTATTAAATTCACCCAACTATCCTAATCAAGCCAACATTACTACTAGGGTAGATTTTGGGTCATTACAGAACTAATTTTAGATGAATCTTAATCTTGAAACATGTGCCTTTGGGGTCTTTTCTCAAAAATTCTTAGGATTTATGGCATCTCAAAGAGGAATAGAGGCAAATCTAGAACAAATCAAGGAGATCATGGATATATAACCCTCAAGAAATGTGAAAGAAATTTAAAATCTTAATGGGAGAATTACAACATTGGGCAATTTATTTCCTCTTTGACTAAATAATGTATCCCATTCTTTAAGAGATTAAGGAAAAGTAAAGATTTCAGTTGGGAAAAGACTGTCAAAAGGCATTTGAAGAACTGAAGAAATTTATTTTTGAGCCTCCTTTGTTGATCCAACCTATCCTATGAGGGAAACTTTTCCTCTACTTATCTATGTTAGGCGAGGCAATTGCAGCTATTTTGGTAAGATAAAAAGATAAACAACAGAAATTGATCTACTATATGAGCCAGGTGTTTAGAGGATCAGAACTTAAAAAGAGTCCAATAGAGGAACTAATAATTATCTTTATGATTTATATAATTAAGTTAAGGTAGTACTTTGAAGCTCACACCATTATTGTACAATCTAATCAGCCTTTCAAGAAGATACTCCAAATGCCCAATCTTGAATAGAGACTCATTGAATGGGCTATTAAGTTGCAATCATTTGATATTAGATATCAGCCTTGAGCAGCTTTTAAAGCTTAAGCTTTAACTAATTTTGTCACTGAATTCACAGGGGATGTTTAGCAAATGAGCAAGCCAGAAAACATTGCTTTGGAAATGACAATAATTGGTGCTTCCAACAAATGAAAAGGAACAGTAGGGATAGTAGTGAAAGGTCCCTTAAATATTTATGTGAAGTATGCCATCTGACTAAATTTCAAAGCTTTCAATAATATTATTGAATATCAAGCCCTGCCGTAAGGTTTAAGGTTGGTTAAGTCTGTTCGACAAGAAATCTTTAGAGTCAAAAGTGATTCCCAATTTGTTACAAGCCAATTTTTAGGAAGTTTTGAGGCCAAGGAATAAAACATGAAGAAATACCTAGCTAAGGTAAAGATTACCATCCAAGAAATGGATTCTATAGGGATGACTTTAACAATCAAAAAAAGACCAAAAAAAGACACAAAAACGATGATCTACTTACAAAAATGGTTGCGACCGATCAGGACTTCAAGGATGATGACGTCATGGTTAAAGAGCAAACATTCTCTGTAATGTCCTGAAATTTTCAGTGTTGCTAATAATACCTCAGTAAGCTAAAAATTCATTAAAAGTTAACTTTTGACCCGCGTGATCTGGAATTTTCTTTAAAAGTCATATAATTAAATATTTGGATAATTTAGTTAAATAAATGATAATATATATAAAGTGTATTTAAATAAATAAGTAAATAATAATAATAATAATAATAATAATAATAATAATAATGATAATAATAATAATAAAATATAAATAA
Organism: Excoecaria cochinchinensis; assembly: GCA_947683425.1. Classification (NCBI taxonomy): domain Eukaryota; kingdom Viridiplantae; phylum Streptophyta; class Magnoliopsida; order Malpighiales; family Euphorbiaceae; genus Excoecaria; species Excoecaria cochinchinensis. The sequence goes on from CANTUQ010000069.1 coordinate 5,237,603, forward strand.
AATAAATGTATGTAATTATATATATAGATAAGGAAATGATAAATAAAATAAAATAAATACAATAATAACATTATAAGTCTAGAATTGTTAAGACAAATTGAGAAAGAAAAGGAAAGATAGTGTGAGGGGAAATAAAAACTAAAAAATGGGGAAAGAGAGCAAGAGAGATCGAATCAGAAATGGGACACCGAGAGAAAGAGAGAAAACGACGGAGGGGCAAATCGGTGACGGAACTGCCGGCAATCCCTACAGCGTCGTCCAGTCCGTCTTTTCCCCTATTTATGATGACAAACCTGATTTTGAGAGAGGAAGCTAACCTTCTCTCTTGTTTTTTGACCAACTCCGGTGACTGAGGGCAACATGCGAGGTGATGGATAACTCCTGACGGCAAGGCGAGTCTTCCGGTGTAACCCCTGCCTCTTCATTCGTGGTGATAGAGAGATCGGCATTGGGGTGATTCGAGACTTCTGAGGGTGATTTTGGTCAAATGGCTTAGCGTACTGACACATGAGCACCGGCAATGGAGTCCCGACATCGCAAGCTTCACTCCGGTAGTGGTGGTGTCTCCGGTGGAGTTCCGACAAGTTTTCGATGATCGGCAAAGGGGACTAAAATGGCAAAAAAACCGTAAATGACTACCAAAATTACTTTTCCATGTGATTTTTATATAAATTAAATTTATTAGGGACTGTTTTAATCAAAATTACAGTATATGAGAATATATTTGTTAGTTAAATTGACTTATTTGTTGTGTTGGTTGATGAATTGTCTTGGCTAAATTGAAATTAAATTAATATATACAAATGGTTGGGTGAATGAAAAAAAATAGAGAAGGTGTAAATTATCTTGCATTTGATGAAGTTGTACTGGATTTGCAAAAGTAGAAGAAATATAAATTAATTTGTATGTTAGGACTCAAATAGTAAATAATTTTATGATAGTTAAATCTTGATATATGAATTGGCATTATGTTTATATTATATTTGTTAACATGTGATGGATTAGTGGATATTTGGATGTTAAATTGAAAATTTAATTATGATTATTTTGAGGTTTAACCAATGACATTTCTCCAATATTGGTTGAATGCATGTAAGCCTATAAGTTGTGTTGGGCTGTAAGTGAAATTAGGAAATTGTTAAAAGGTTTATAAGAAATATAGATAAAAAGGAAATGGTTAAATAATATAAAAACCTTAATGTAGATTTATGAAATATATTATGGTAATTAGTTAAGTAAGGAATTTAGAAAAAGGCAGCTGCTGCGCAAGTTAGAAAAATTCATCGAATTTAGTTATAAAATAAAATAAAAGTAATTAGATAGTGATTAAAGAATTTTTGAATATTCCATTAGATAATGTGTTGCTTAAATTGAATTTTCTTGAAGTTAGATGACACGTTTAATTTAAAGAATTTATGTATAACTATAATTTGAAACAAATGAAGTTATACATTTAAAAGGTAATTGAGTTTAAATATTAAAATGATTCTAAGTTAGAAATAAATGTGTATATCAATTGAGTGAAATTCGGATTAAACTAAGAGGTATGTGTTAAGATGTAATTGTTGATCAAAAGACAGGATTGAAATTTTAGATTAGTTGATTGAGCATAAATTGTTAATTCTTCCGAATGTGGCAGGACATGTATATTATGTTTAAGTAAGATTTATGCATGTATGTGTTTGTATTCCAAAATGTATGCATGAACAGGGCATTTTTCATAATTTTAATGCTTATATATATGTGTGTGTGTGAATGTGAATAACATAAGTTAAATGGAGTTAATTATATTAATGTGAACTTAAGGTTAATATAAGCTGTATAGAGTGGGGAAATCGACGAGAAAGCATTAAGTATATATATATATATATATATATACACACACACACACGTGTATTGTGAAATAAAGTTAGAAATATGTTATATATATATATATATATATACACACACGTGTATTGTGAAATAAAGTTAGAAATATGTTATTTAAAAATGTTGGGAAATATGCTTAAAATGTAAAGAATCAAATTTGTATAAAAATCCTAGTGGTGGCCGAACGGGTGTTAGGTTTTAAATTTATTTAATTTGATAATTAATGCAATATAATTATAGATACATGTTGAATAATATGAGAGATAATAAAATAAATGATAAAAGAGGGAAAAAAATAAAATTAAAGATAACATTGTAAGCTTGGCCAAACGCATAAGTAGGGTGTATTATGGTGTATTTTGATAATCTAGTGAATATAATGTATAAAAATGGATATAGAATTAAAATTGAGTGTATGAAAATTTATTGAGAATTTTTAGAGTTTAATTGAATATATTTTAATTTGGTAATGCATTATGTTTAAAGTGAAGAACATGGAGAGTATGATAGATTTTGGGTACGCTCATGACTCTAATTTGGATAAAAGTCCAATTCAGATAGAATTAAGTATTTATATCTGATTAACATTACAAAATCCTATATTAGAAAGAGTTTGATTTAAACTAGAGATAGGTCTCTACCTTTTAAGATCTCTATAAATAGATAAGAGGTCTTAGTATTTGGTAACGACAAAACGTATATGCCGTAAGGCTCCTCGTTTCCACTCATGCTTGTTTTTGTCTTAATCTTTCAGGGGCTTTTAGATTGTAGAATAGCTGTTGTTATCCTGCATGTGGATAAAAGGCAGGCCAATGACAAAAACAAACGGGATCCTTGTAGACGCTTTCGCAACGAGTTTTTATACTATAAGAAGTAGGTACTATTTATTAATGTTACCTCCTTAAATTATATTTGTATAATTTTACCTATCATTGATATTAGAGCCGTTATTTTTACGTCCTGGCATGTGGCTAAATAGATCTAAAATTTTATGTTAAAATTATTAGATCAGGGATGCATGAAACACAACAAAAATTTATTGTTTGTGTGAATAATATATATGTGTATATATTGCGGCTCGAAAATTATGTACGTGTACACTGCGATTCGAGGGGACGAACATGAGTGTTCAAAACGGCTAACTAGAAGTCAGAATTTTTAATTTTTGACCTTACCATTGGACTCATAGAGCCTGAAAATCCCCCACCAGTCGAAACTCGGACATTAGATTCGGCAAGAAAAGAGGCACGTGGAGTACAAGAGCCACCATACGTTAGCGCGTGCGCGTGGGCGGGGGCCCACACGCGCGAGTCCATGTGTCAATAGTGATGCGTCACTGCTGACACGTGGAGCAATGATATCATGCCACGTTGATGGCAGCTGCCATGCCACGTGGCCCAACCAGGTAGAGACACATGGACAAATGAGGTCGTGCCATGTGTCGTGCCATATGTCAGTGATGAGTGGCATCACTAACACGTGGCCCAATGGGATCACGCCATGTGTCCGACAGGTGTCATGGGTAACGTGTTATCCCGATACCACGTGTGCACCAGGTGAACCAATAGGGTTGCGACACGTGCCATGGCGAGGATGTGACACGTGGCATGGTGAGGATGCGACACATGGCACTATGTGGTGTTTTCACGTAGAAGAATGGAGGTAGTGGCGCATTATGGCACGTGTCAGCGCGTGAGCGCGTCTGAGGTCTCTTCACCGGTGCGTGTGGGCACGTGAGTCATCTTCCGGCCACCGATCAGCTCAAATTTTTGTCAAATATTTTTTTCAAATTATTTCTGATTTTTTGGTCATTTTTTCAAAATTTTTTGATTACCATAAAATTAAATTTTTATTTTTTAAATTATTAAAAATATTATTAAAAGATGTATAAAATGTGTTTTCTGCCGTCCGATTTTTTTTTTAAAAAAATATTTTGAAAATTTTTGAGGTTTTATCCTTATTTATTGATTAAAATGTGTTTCAATTATCTGTATTTATATATGAGTGTATAAATTTTTCTGTAATATGTTACAAAAGTGTTAAATAACGACATTAGGTCTTCCTTCAATTACGCATAGGTTGCTTTGAAAAATGCAAGAGTGTAATCAATAAGCAACATGAGAATGCGAAGGAAAATTTGAGCTGATGATATTGATGCAATAGTGTATCATAATGTACATGTCTGAGAACAAATGCAAGAGTGCATTTGGATTGGTGGTCTGAGTATGAAAATGAAATTTTGGTTCGAGTTGCTAAAAGGGAAGTGTTGTGAAGCAACATTAAAAATCTATGATGGTATTGAGAAATGGACGGAGCGTGCATCATCCATGGCTTCATCAATTGACTTATGAGTTGCTTGATGAATTGATAAAGTTAGTCAAAGAGATAATCCCAATATTAAGAAAGATTTTATAGAATCTGGACTTCTAAAATAGTTAACATAAGTGTCAATTTGAGTTGGCATTTATTTTTATTAAATAGGATTTATGTTTCCTATTAATATTTGACACGAGTGTCTTATTTTTGGGATTTTTGGATTTTATTTATTGGTTAAATAAATACGTTTATTTATCATGATGGCATTTAACTTTATAATAAATGTGTTTATTTTAATTGTTAATTGCCTTGCAATATTTTATGAGAAAAATAATTGCATGTTTATTAAGTAGGGACTTAATAAAAATCCCCTCATAAGTTTGAGAACTTAATAATCCAATAATTCAGATTTACTATGTATCAAATTTTAACATGTAATGTTGGACATTAGGACTTAGAGGGTAATTGGATACTATAAGTAGCCTTTTCGAATTTGAGCCTAATAGAAAATTTTAATAGGTTATTATTTCATATGCGTAATAAATTGCATGTATTGCCTTATCTCCCTTAAATATGTGCAATATTGTTCCATTTGAGATTAGAGGATCCTAATGGATGCTACTTCCAAGTCAATTGTCGCCAAGCTTAATAAAGATATGAAGCTAAATGGTGATAATTATAAAATCTAGAATATGAAGATCCAGAATGTGCTTGAAGAGCGAAAGGCTCTTAAACCATCAAGTTCGGTTATGGCTGAACCTAAGGATAGTACTATAGCCCAGCATAAGTAGGACTGAGATGTCTATGTGGCATGGAAAAAGAAGAATTTCACTGCTCGAATCATCTTGCTGAGTGAAAAAGGATGATGACATCACTAAGCAATTCTATAAGTATCGAAATGCAATGAATCTGTGGATCGCATTAGTTCAGAGGTGTGTCTCTGACTAAGTTTCGATCATCAATAATCAAATTTGATACATATCAGAAAAAAGTCTGATTATTCGATGCGGAAATATTTAAGAGAGATGAAAAAGAATAAGTGAGTTTAGTGAACTTAGTCATAGGTTGACTGACGAGCAGTAGGTCCAAACTGTTATCTATTCCTTATCCAAGAGTTGGTAGCATGTGAAGATGCAACTAACTCATATGAACAATATAAAAAGATGTTGTTTGTCATTTGGAGCTTCAAAGGGACTGTCTGGCAATGACTAAAGTCAATGCCATAGTGCATATGGCACAGTCCCATTTTGGTGGAATGAGTTCTTACTAGAATAATAGAAAAGCTTCAAAAATAGGGATAAGGAAAAGGCTCGAGAGCTTAAAAAGAGAAAAAGAAAAACATAATCACTATAGGTCCAAAGGCAAAAATGAAGTAAACGTTTCAAGAGTGATATGTTTCAATTGCCAATAGAAAGGACACTATGCAAGAGACTGCATTGTGCCTAAAAAGATACACTATTTGACTCAGGAGTGAGTGAAATTTATGTATCCACTTCTGAATTTCATCGTTTGTAGGTGACAGATTCAAAACCAATGGACCATGTAACAAAGGATCGAGATGCCTTTATTATGAAATTTAGGTTATGTTCTTACTTTATTGAAATTTGTTTTTAATTTATATATTAAGAATAACAGTGTACGCTTATACTTGAATGATATTTATTACGGTTCTGGTTATATCCTGAATGATTTTATTGTTATGGATGTGTACTATGACTATTTGAGTAAAACTAATTTTTCCTTTAATTTCTTATTTTTCACATAGTTATGAGAACAATGTGAAATTATGGCATGCTAAATTAAACCATATTGGGTAAGACCGAATGAGTAGGTTAGCCAAAATAGGTTTAATAGGTGATTCAAATGAAAATGAATTGCCTACGTGTGAGCATTGCCTAAAAGAAAAAAATCATTCGAAAAGGGTATTAAAGCCAAATTTTCATTGCAGTTAGTTCATTCTGACGTATGTGGTCAAATGAATGTGAGGGCAAGGCATGGGGCCTACTATTTCATCACATTTATATATAACTGTACTAGGTATGGTCATATCTATTTGATTTCTCATAGGTCAGAAGCATTGAGTTGTTTTAAGACTTATATGAGTTTAGTTGAGAATCAATTAGATAAAAGATCAAAGTTTTAAGAACTGACAGAGATCGGTGATATTTTATAGATAAATTTAAAGTTTTATGTGATGAAAAAGAATTAAACATCAGTTGTTCATTCCTATAAATCCACAACAAAATGGTGTTGAGGAAAGGAGAAATAAGACTCTCCTGGATATGGTTAGATCTATGATGGTAGAGGCAAATTTGCTTATCTCCTATTGGGGAGATACTTTATTGATTGCCACATATGTTCTAAATTGTGTTCTCTCCAAATCTATCATTACCACAACTTATGAGTTGTAGACTGGTTAACAAGTTGACCTAAGCCATTTACAACCTTTGGGTTATAATGCTTACGTCCATGATACCTCAATTTGGTAAATTTGAGACCAAGAGGTAAAAAGAGTATCTATGTGAAATATTCTAAAGTATCAAAAGGATACATTTTCGTGGGTGAGCAAGAAAATGGCACTGTAACAGAATTTAGATCACGAGTCATCATATTCTTAGAGGATAAATTTCCATAGTTGGGCGAAGTGAATTAAGATTTCACTTTCTATTAATTTCAGGAAGAGGAATCATCAGGATCACTCCATCCGAGTGGGAGAAATTTAGAGGAAGAAGGTTAAAACCCTCATCTTCCAAATGATCCGGATGTTTGAGACCTGAATTGAATGGGAGTATTCTTCACTCCAGTGGGAGGAAAGAAGATGGTATTCCTGACTCCAGTAGGAGTATAGAACATGGTCCCAGTAGGAGCATTGTGAATCACGATAAATATATGAGACATGTTTATCAAGATTTAGAACTGTAAAAATCTAAAAAAATAAGTGTTCCATGCTGACGATTTAAAATCGAAAGCTTGAATGAAGCCCTTTTGGTTACCCCACAAGACAAGAAAGAGCATCAAAATATTCAAAAGGCTTTGTCATGTCCATCTAAGGAAAAATGGATTAAAGCAATGGAAGAAGAAATGGAATCCATGAGATCAAACCATGTTTGAGAACTAGTTGATCTACTGGAAGGACACAAATTAGGAATAAATAGATTCTCAAAGTAAAGCGAAAGGCTGATAGAGGTATCGAAAGATATAAGGCTCGGTTAGTTGCTAAGGGGTTTACATAACAGGAAGAGATTGACTATGAGTAGACTTTCTCACCTGTTGTAAGATTTACGTCCATAAGGTTGATTCTGGCCATAGTGGCGAGTTTGGACCTAGAGTTTCATCAAATGGATGGAAAGACTGCTTTTCTCAATGGAGAATTGGATGGAATAACCTATATGTTTCATCGAAAAAGGCAGCAAACATAAGGTTTGCTGATTGATGAGTTCAATTTATGGCCTTAAACAGTCTTCAACACAATGGTACTTGAGATTTCATCATAGAATCATGCCGAATGTGTTCAACATGATTGATGAAGATCATTGTGTTCATAGTAAAAGCTCTAAAAGTGAATTTGTCATTTTGGCATTGTACGTAGACGACATATTTAAAATCTGAAAATGATAAATGGTACGTAAATAAAATCAAAGATTGGTTATCGTCCAACTTTGAGATAAAAAATATGGGTTAAGCATATTATATTCTTGAAGTTAAGATTTCAAGAGATTGTTTGAGAAGGTTGTTGTTTGTTTCTTGAGAGAAATATATCAACAAAGACCTTAAACAATTTAATATGTAAAACTGCAAATAGATAACCCATTGCCAAGAATCAGTTTCTTTGCAAAGATGTGTATCCTAAGAAGCCAGAATAAATGAACGAATGAGGAACGTTCTATATGCCAGTGCTGTGGGTAGTCTTATGTCCACGATGTTATGTACAGGATATGATATATGCTATGCAGTGGGAATGGTAAATAAATATCAATCTAACCCAGGCAAAGCACATTGGAAGCAATTGAAAAGATACTTATATACCTTAAAGGTACTGTAGACTATTCTCTCTATTATTAAGAAAAGGATCTGCATTGAGAGAATACAGAGATGTTGATTGGGTAGGAGATGTGGATGAGAGAAAATCCATTTCAGGTTTCATATTCTTGTTTGGAAAGAGTGCTATCTCGTGAAGTAATAAGAATTAAACCTGTGTGGCCCTATTAATAATGGAAATTGAATTTGTCACTTCCTCCATTGCAGTACAGGAGACAGCTCGGCTGAAATAGTTTGTCAGCCATTTAAGAGTAACTGCCTCAGAGGTATCAGTGATAGTCTATAGTGACAGTCAGTCGTTGATAGCTTATAGTAGAGCTAAGCATATCGATATTAAGTATCAATACATGATAGATATTGTTGCACGAGGAGAAGTGAACTTACAGTACGTTTCTATGCATGCAGATCCATTGAGTAAACCTATAACAAGAGATGCATTTTGTGAAATACATTAGATCTCAAGTTTAAGTAGAATTTAATTAGTACTGTTATATTTAATATTATCCCTTAATGTTATTATTTGTGAATAATAACCAAAGTTGATTGTTGGCAATACATGAGTGTGAATGTTTCTGTGTAAACATTTACTGTTATTTATATGAGATTAGGCATGTCAGACAGAGAAGTAGCCCACTCACAAGGGTGTTTGCCTTAATTTTGTTAATGAGTTGGCAAAGACTAAGATGAGGTAATTTTTGAACATATGAGAATGCTCGAGAGCCTGTTCAAAATAAAAGTGCCGTCTTGCAGAAATTACAAGATTAGTCTTGTTAAGGTGCGAGATAAAGACATACATAAGGTTGTATGCTTTAGATTGAGATGCAAATAAGGATTGTATTGAATCCGATGGTAAGTTAGATGTAACTATCATGTTCTGTCTAAAAAGCCAGAAGTAGTCCTTAAGTAAGCGGACTAAAGTTGGGTGTTTCGGTGTATCATAACTTTATGCTTCTGTATGGTATTTGATATACACATTATTGAAATGTGAGACATGCGCTCCTTTAAGGGAAGAAAAAAAATACCATAACACATGTTTTATACCGTGTGTGCTTATGTGACCAAAGGGATGAGAATTTAATAATATTATTGATCTAAACTTTCCCTATTGTGAGACCCTATTTATATTTTGACTCTTAGAACCCTTAACTTATCCTTGAAGTATGGTTCAATGTGGCTACCTTAGTTAGTTTCCAAGAGGTATGGGAAAAATTTAGGCCTGGCGGATCTAACGAGGAAAGTGAGTTGAATCATGATGGATGGCATACAGTAAGACGGGAAGATAGACTTTTGATCTCTTTTATAAGTTTTCGTGGTTCACTGGCTAGCTTACTATAGTTTTTGAACATATGAGAATACTCGAGAGCCTGTTCAAAATAAAAGTGCTATCTTGCAGAAATTACAAGATTAGTCTTGTTACGGTGCGAGATAAAGACATACATAAGGTTGTATGCTTTGGATTGAGATGCAAATAAGGATTGTATGGAATCCGATGGTAAGTTAAATGTAACTACCATGTTCTGTCTAAAAATTCAGAAGCAGTCATTAAGTAAGCGGACTAAAGTTTGGTGCTTTGGCGTATCGCAACTTTACGCTTCTGTATGGTGTTTGATATACACATTATTGAAATGTGAGACATGTGCTCCTTTAAGGGAAGGAAAAAATACCATAACACATGTTTTATACTGTGTGTGCTTATGTGATCAAAGGGATGGGAATTTAATAATATTATTGATCTCAACTTTCCCTATTGTGAGACCCTATTTATATTTTGACCCTTAGAACCCTTAACTTATCCTTGAAGTATGGTTCAATATGGCTACCTTAGTTAGTTTCCAAGAGATCCGGAAAAAATTTAGGCCTGGCGGATCTAACTAGAAAAGTGAGTTGAATCATAATGGATGGCATACAGTAAGAGGGGAAGAAAGCCTTTTGATCACTTTCATAAGGTTTCGTGGTTCACTGGCTAGCCTACTATAGTTTCTATGAGAAAAAACATAATAGTGAACACGAAAATTATTTTATGAGATAATAAGTTAAAACAGTGAATGTGAGAAGGCCATCTAGGGTTAGGCATACATGAAAAGGAGGATCTTGTTTTTTGAGGTGCTATATATCCCTAATAGGTGTATAGCACTAGTGCCCTCGAGGTATGCTGGTCACACAATCTATCTGTTAGTATAACTGAAGATTAAGACTGGAATTCATTCCGTCATGTGCGAGTGGGAGATGATAGAGTTTGGGTACGCACATGACTCTAATTTGGATAAAGGTCCAATCTAGATAGAATTAAGTATTTCTATCTGATTAACATTACCAAATCCTATCTCAGAAAAAGTCTGAGTTAAACTAGAGATAGGTCTCTACCTTTTAGGATCTCTATAAATAGATGAGAGATCTCAGTATTTGGTAATGAGAAAACGTATACGTCGCAAGGCTGCTCGTTCCCACTCACGCTTGTTTTTGTCTTAATCTTTTAAGGGCTTTTAGATTGTGGAATAGCTGCTGTTATCCCACATGTGGATAAAAGCCAGGCCAGTGACCAATAATAAACGGGATCCTTGTAAACGCTTCCACAATGAGTTTCTGCACTATAAGAGGTAGATACTATTTATTAATGTTACCTCCATAAATTATAGTTGTATAATTTTACCCATCAAAGTAAGTCTAATTAGAGTGTATTATTTGGTTTAGAAATAAATGGTTAATGGTATAATGTGATAATTTGTGAAAAGAAATTAAATGTGCATTGATATAGTGTATAGACCAAATGATACGGTGTGAGAGTAATGAAAAAGTGAAATGTCTATTGTGAATTAAATGCGACAGTAATATGAAATATGAACTATGAAAGTATAAAATGTGTGATATATGAATAATGAAGGAGTTGTAATGAGTTACGACATGGAAACTATGGACATATGGAAATAATGAAAAACAATAGTGAATAATGTTTATTGCTCTTATTAGTCTGGTAGTTAAATTTAGTTTAGGATATAATTGGCTAACCATAATGATACATGTAACCTTAGAAGGTTTGGTTGTGCTACTGAAAGCTTGTACAAATAATTAATCTATTGATAAGTTCAGTTAATTATTACAAACTATTCCATTTCAATCATATTTTACATGTCAAGTTATTTACTAACATTCACTTATCTCAGTTAAAAATCTTTCGAGTATTACTATGCACTATTTCACATTCAAATTATTTAACATACGATTACATACATTTATTTATATAAATCAAGTTGTATTAAAATATTCATTAACATTGCTATTTAAACTATTATATATGTATCAATTTCCTTTAATTAAATTCAAACAGATCTATTTATTACTTAATATAAGATTAAAGACACTAATAATTTTTAATGATTTGGTTCGGACTTGGAGTATAATTCCAAGTTTCCTACGTATCCCAATAATTTTAAAAATCAAAACCATGTTGTTCTACATGCATTAATTCATTATACGTGATCAATGACATATATTCAAATTAATACATAACATAATGTCAATAATATAAGCATAAAATTGAAATATGTACTTCATAAACATTATTTCATTTTGATATGCATACCTATATTATCAAATCAATAATTCACATATTAACAAGTCACTGCTATTTACCACTTTATTAACATATTCTATAATCGCCTCAATTCTCATTAGAGTAGATAATAGGAGCATTGGATACCATTATGGTATCAAAAACTGGATACTGAGTAAACATTTTCAATCACTAGAGACACGATAGTCTCGATACATTAGATACCAAATAGGCATCAAACACTTGACACCATGCGGTGTCATCACTAGAGCTGCAATTACTATCTCTTATAGGCATGCCTATCTATCCACAACTATGCACGATTCAAGCTTTAGATGAAGATTCTACTCACTAATTGACCTTACACAACATTCATTAGCTCACTTTATATAACATTCACTAATTCATTTTGCATACATTTACTAGTTCACTTTACATACATTCATTTATTCCATTTAAATCAATGCTCATTCAACTATGTTCATATATCAATTATGCATCTCTAGAAGCATGTATCAAAGCACACTATATGCATTTCACTATTATTTTCATATGGTTCATGTACACTATAAGCATTTTATCATGATTCAATCATATATCATCCGAAACTCATATCATCTCAATGACACATATACACAATGTCAATTTTCATGTGCTCTATAACACACACTCAATATTGAATTTCATGTAATCTCTATATTTAAAGTCCTAATGTAATTATGTTACAATCACTCTTAATTGTTTCATCTCATTCTTAGTTTTTTCCGTCTTGCTTTTGCTGCTTTATAGGTGCTCTCTAGCTTAATTCATGCTTTAGAAGTGCATTCAGGTGCTCTACAATGAAGAATGGATCCTAAAGAACAAAGGAGAACAAGTCTAGAACTTTCACGAGTCATGATGGTGGTGCCACCTCATGACAAATAGCATTTGTGATGAGTTGTCACCATAGTGCCGAGTTAAGTACCGAGTTAGAGACTACTTCCAACTTGTACCGCGATTTTGAGCTAGTAAATGACATTTTTAGCAAAAATGGTCTCTAGAAATTTTTTTTTTCTATGTCTTAAATTTCTAATGGTAAAATTTTAGATCATTTGGAGCTATATCCTAGGATTTATGGCTTTAGACGCACACATTGCTCTCTTGACTTGGCGAGAGTAGGAACACTTCTATTTTGGCCAATTTTAAGGCATTTAGAGCCACAATTAGCTCACAATAATTTCTAGGACATTTTTAGGTATGAAAGTCACGGTTCAAATGAAACTAGAATCATCTAATTTGGATAAACATAGCTCATGTTATGATCAAATTACAAAAACTATTCATAAGAAATCGAAAACAGAGCTTCAATTTAAATTATACAGTCAAGGCACACAACTACAAATTTGAACAATTTAACTTCAAGCCTATGTTTACCTATCAATTTCATGCTTATTACAGGATTCAAATAATTTCTATTCCAGTAAATACACATAAATGAACATATTTAAATTCCAAACCTGAATTAAACCAAACTCTGTCAACTTGCTCAATTAATATCTCTTGCTTCCTTTTTCCATTATCTTTAGGTTTTTCTCTCATTTCCAATCTTTTAACATCACAGATTTCCACTTGTCTTAGTCCCGTGCTTCTTTTCTTCTTAGCCCCGATAGAATCAGTTTAATTCTATCCCCTTCCTCTCCCTCTTCTACTATTACACTCCAATTCCCTTTTTATATTTGCATGGAACTCATATGTTGGCTTATTCTTTGAAAGCCATGTGAGTTCCACTAACACATACACACATCATACTTTAATTAATCTAATCCCATGATTTTAAATTAATTAACCCCCTCACATAATTCTAATATTGAAACTTTATATTTTAGCCACTTAATTATTTATTTCTTTCAATTAAGTCCTTTTTGAACTTTTGATTTATTTCAATTTAATCCCTTTCCCCCTACAATTTAAATATTTTAATTTTGATTCACTCCATTAATCTTTAATTTTCGGGCCATTATACATGCTTTAATACGTCTAGGGTATACTTTGGGTCCTTACAACACCTATACTGCGGTGCGAGTCATACCGACTCACTTGGGTAGACTAATGGCGATCTACCATAGTGATACAGTGATTATAGTGCTAAGTGATTACAGTGCTCAGTAATACAGTGATTACAATGCTCTAGTGATAGTGGCAATGATACGGGCGGTCCTTTGGGGTCACTCTTTAGTGTTATGTTCCGTGTATCCAGTTCGGAGATTTCTACCGGATATTACTAGGGACAAACATAAAAACTAAATAAGTAAACAAAAAAAAAAGGATAAATTAATAAATTCAAGTAATAAAATATTAAATTTAAAATAAGACAGGAAAATAAATAATAAAATATAAATTTAAGTGCAAAGACAACAAATACATGTTAATACTATATATAAGAAATAAAATGGTAGTTTTGTAATAAAAATCTTAATTAAATAAATGATATCAGGAAATTATTTTGTAGACTAATAGTATAATGAAATAACTGTATTTTTATGCATAAATTATATGTACATAAGTATGCATAATATATATACATTAGTGGTGTTTATAGTATAAGAGAAGAGGTGAAATAATTCTTGATGTGCACATGAGATAGTTAATGCTCTAATATATTTATATTAGTTGTTCAGGAATCTATAAAATTAACATAGATGTTTATAATAAGGATGACTTAAAATGTAATGGGGTTTGAATTATAGATATGGAAATTTGATTATAGATGGTTATGAATTTTTCATTTGTGTATCTGAGAATTATTGAACATATTGTATGGAACTTTGCTGTGCTACATGAAATGAGTGGGGCTTTAAGAAATTAATACAGATAAATTATGAGTGAAAAAATAGTAATTTATTGACTATAAAGAGTGCTTTTAAATTGTATGTTTAGTATAAAAAGGGTTGTATTTGGATGTTTTTATGTACTAAAGCAAGAGGGGAACTACTATAATAGATGAAATGTAATTAAGATAAGGTGTGTGTATACTATGAAATAAAATTTGGGAATCTTTACACAAAAACATAATCATGCATGTGTGTGTAAATTTTAATATTCATATGTTAAGGTTCTTATAATAGATTGTAACATTCTTATCCGACTCGTACATTAAACCGAGTATAGGTGTTACATATTTAGTGGTATCAGAGCAGAACTTTAGGCATTTTTGGACATATAAGAATAGAATGTGAATAAGAAAGGAATAGGTTGTGGTACTTTAGGTACCTATCAATTATTCTCGATAGCGGGGCAATCATATGAACATTTTATGCATGGGATGGGTTAATATGCATTGCCATAATACAAAATGTGCATTTGCAGAATAGTGCATACATGAAACATCATATGTTCATTGCATCATCATCATGCGACTACTCATGATAAGCACCAGGTTATATGTATATGCCCCAATTGAAAGGAAACTGACATGATATATAGTAAGTGCATGGAAGTGAGATAGATGTGCCTATGGAAAGATAGTAGTTGATTGGAGGTATTTAAGGGGTTAAGTAAGGATTAAGGAAAGTAAGTAATAGGATGATGTACATGCTAATAACTATTGAGTAAGGTGTACATGCCAAATTAAAAGAAAAAAAAGTGAAGAAATGATATCACTCAGGAACAGATATATCATTGGCTAAGTATAATGCAAGTTGGGCTTTGACTTATAAATAGAGCTAAGAAGAAAAATATTATTAAGTTTTAGTACTCAGTTTAACCCTATAATCTAAATTTTCTGATTTGGGTTTCCTAAATGTACTCTCACTTGTATATGTACATGGTGAAATATGCAGTGAAATCTTCATGAAACCCCTGCTAAGTTAACTATTCAGAAGAAGGAAGTATGAACTTGATACCTGAAACACTTCTTAAATGTTCAATAAGTTCATTTGTTAGCTCTTTTGATTCTATGTTAGTTAATCATTTATTGAAATGAGGTTAGAAAGGAAGTTACAATCTAGAATAGATGAGATACTATATCTCCCACATCCCATAATTGGATTTGAAATCTCCACTAATTTAGAGGTTGCAACTTATAGAACACTTCTAAAAGCTGTATTTGGATCACACTACTGTTATTATGACAATATAGTACTTGTCCCAAAAATGGTTTGGAATACGATATCTCGGTTCTGGTGTAATGTGGAGCTAGAATTTGCTGATTCTAAGTATTTTTGCTTGTTGCAAGCAAAGGTGGTTATGTATATAATTGCTTTATTTAAACTAGATTTTCCCTCCTTCCTTTGTCGCACAAACCATATATGAAAAATTTCCAATGATAAAGAGATAATGGCTTATATGGGATGTAAAAATATAATTAAGTTGTTTGCAAACTTGCATTGAGAGTGCAAGATTGATTAAAGAGGATGAATCATACTTTATTGTACAAGTCTAGAAAAATTTCGAGGACAAAATATTTGTAAGAGGGGAAGAAATGTAACACCCTAAAATTTTTAGTGTTCCTAATAATAATAAAATTTTTAGTAACACCCTAAAAATTTTAGTGTTCCTAATAATAACTTGGTAAGCTGAAAATTCATCGAAGGTTAACTTTTGACCCGTGTGATCTGAAATTTTCTTTAAAAGTTATATAATTAAATATTTGGATAATTTAATTTAATAAATGATAATATATATAAAAGTGTATTAAAATATATATAAAAGTGTATTAAAATAGACAAGTAAACAATAATAATAATAATAATAAAATATAAATAAAATAAATGTATGTAATTATATATATAGCTAAGTAAATGATAAATAAAATAAAATAAATACAATAAAAAATATATAAGTCTAGAATTGTCTAGATAAATTGAGAAAGAAGAGGAAAGATAGAGAGAGGGGAAATAAAAACTAGAAAATGGGGAAAGAGAATAGGAAAGATGGGACATGAAATAGGACACCGAGATAAAGAGAGAGAGAGAGAGAGAGCGATAGAGGGGCAGGCCGGCGATTCTGACGGCGACAGAACTGTCGGCTATCATTGCAGCATCGTCCAGTTCGTCTTTCCCCTCGTTCACAACGGTAGACCCAATTTTGAGAGAGGAAGCTGAACCTTTTCTCCTCTTTTTCGGCTAACTTCGGTGATCGGTGGCGACACGTGAGGCGACGACTGACTCCTAATGGTGAGGCGAGTCTTTTAGTGTAACCCCTGCCTCCTTCGTTTACCGGCGATAAAGAGATTAGCGTTGGGTGATTCCGATCAAATGGCTTGGCGTACCAGTGCATGAGCATCGACAATAGAGTCTCGGCACCGTAAGCTTCACTTTGGCAGTGGTGCTGTCTTCGGCGGAGCTCTGGCGAGTCTCCGGTGATCGGCAAATGAGACTAAAATGGCAGAAAATCGTAAGTGACTACCAAAAGTACTTTGTCATGTGATTTTTATATAAATTAAATTTGTTAGGGACTGTTTTAATAAAATTACAATATATGAGAATATATTTGTTAGTTAAATTGACTTGTTTGTTGTGTTGTTTGATGAACTGGCTTGGCTAAATTGAAATTAAATTAATATATACAAATTTCTATGTGAATGAAAAAAATTGGGAATTTGTAAATCATCTTGCATTTGATGAATTAGTACTAGATTTGCAAAAGTAGAAGAAATATAGATTAATTTGTATGTTAGGATTCAAATAGTAAATAATTTTATGATAGTTAAATCCCGATATATGAATTGGCATTATGTTTATATTATATTTGTTAACATGTAATGGATTAGTGGATACTTGGATGTTAAATTGGAAATTTAATTATAATTATATAGAGGTTGAACCAATGATATTTCTCCAATATTGGTTGAATGTATGTAAGCCTATACGTTGTATACATTGTGTTAGGCTGTATGTGAAGTTAAGAAATTGTTAAAAGGTTTATAAGAAATATAGATAAAAAGGAAATGGTTAAATAATACAAAAACCTTAAAGTAGATTTATGAAATATATTATGTTAATTAGTTGAGTAAAGAATTTAGAAAAGGGTAGCTGCTTTGGAAGTTAGAAAAAATCATAGAATTTTGTTATAAAATAAAATAAAGGTAATTAGATAGTGTGTGATGCGCAACCCCATCGATCCCGGAAGCCCTCTTTTAGGGTCCGAGAGAGGTGCATTAAAACTCATAAAGATTTGTCGCTTCATAATAGATACGGGTATCCCTACTCCATTATTGATGATCAACCTATGAGGGTGTCAGTTGGGCACCATAAGGCAGATATCATGGAGTCGTTACCCAATAAAACATTGAAAAAGTTGTTCTAACCTTATGAGGCCAAAACCAGAGATAGTTCGGGACATCACTCTTACTTATACCTAGATTAATATTTATAAATGAGTTTTTAAGATTAACTTTCTGCCTCTCTTCTCACACAATTAATGCAAATAAATAAAGGTGCACTTTAAGCATGTAAAGAAAGCTGTAAAGATAATAAATTACAATAATTCCGAAATAAAGTAAAAATTATACTACAAAAAGGAAAGATAAGCATCATAAAATGGGGAGTTCATTCAGGTGGAAACATTGGTTCTTGTATGCATATTTACAAAAGAAGAAGTTTTTCAATAAGGTTTTAAATAGAGGGATGAGTGATCCCATTTTGATAAAAAAGAACTCATTTTTTGGGAAGAAAAATTAGGACATTGGTCTTATTTTATTAAGAAAACACAATTTTATTATGTAAAAATCTGTTTGTGAATTTTTAGTTTAACTTGCAAATAATAAAAAAAAATAGAAAAGCAAGCTAAAATAAAATAAAGTACAAAAATAAATTGCTAATCCCCGGCAATCCATGCATCCTAGCCTCAAAATCTATGTTCGTGGGAACGCTCAATTATGAAGGGTATTTTAAGGCTAAAAAAGACAAAAGAGAGTAAATCACTAGCAAAGCCATAAAAAGCATACTTAAATAATCAACTATTATAGAATTAAAGAAAATAAAAGCATTAAAAAAATATAAAAATGACAAAAAAAGTTACATGCTGAATAAAAAGAAATTAAAATAACATATATGATATGACATTAAAAGGACAAGAAAACACATTAAAATGATATACAAAGGGTCAAACAGTGCCCACAGACGGTCAGAAAACATGAGGGACGAACTTCGTCCTATCGCTCGTTCCGTCCCGTCGCTTGCTACGAGAGGTGGGCTCTTGCTACCAGAGACGAGCGAGTCTTCTTCCCATATATCATGCCCAGAAGACAGACCCAAGCACAAAAATGATTTTAACCAATTTTCATATCAAGAAAAAATTTAACTTAAAAACACTATAAAACCATGTCTTAAACTCCAGAAACTTATTTAAACTAAAATAAAATGGAAATCATAGAAATCAATCCAATCAATATCTCATATAATATTTAATTGATTTTAAAACATGGAGAAATAGATAATGAGCCCAAAATATTTACCCTCAGATTATTTGTCTGATCTCCAGAAAATAAGAGTTGTGCTTCGTATCCTTTTTGGATGTCACAATCAGATTAAAATCAATAGAAAATAAAATAATGCGTGTTTGTTCAAAATAAATGAAATAAAGATTTTCTCAAGAGGAGGAAATTATTGTTCCTTTCTCAAGAATTAATTTTCTTTCAAGCAATACATATTCCAATAGAAGCAAATTGAGTTTTTCTTTCTTAGAAGTCTGATTGTCTTTCTTTTTTCAAAGAATTCCTCTTTTTCTCTAAAAGTTCTGCTCACTTTCTAAAGCTCTCTCTATATTTTTCCAATTCTGCCTCTCCCCTCCCATTCTCTTCCAAAAAAAGCTTTTTATTCCTTTCTCCAGGATGGAAAACTTTATTTTAGGAATCAAATCACCCAAAAATCTAGTGAAAATCAGATTTTTGATCCCTCAATCCCCAAAAATCAGCCTAAAAAATCATTTTAAAACTTCCTTTTTAAAATCTGAACTGATGGAGATTTCCCACTGTGAAGGACGCCACAGATTAGCACCATTCAATGACAGATGGGTGGCTGTCAAAAATGAAATTAAAATTACAAAAATGCCTCCATGCTCGACAGACGGGTGTCTCTATTTGAGAGACGACCGTCTGTCACCCCAAAAGTTAAATTTTTCAATTTAAACCATCATTTTAGCTCTGGCAAAGTGCAAAATGCTAAGTCTGAGAAAGACCTTTAAAAATTTGTGAAATCCAAGGACGAAAATGAGCACTTTCAGTACCCTATCTGTGAGACAAGTATCAATATCTTCATCGAGTAACTCTGATCTGGGCTGTGTCGGGACCCGTGTTTATATAGTGATTAAAGGATTTTTAAATATTCCATTAGATAATGTGTTGCTTAAATTGAATTTTCTTCAAGTTAAATGACAGGTTTAATTTAAAAATTTTTGGTATAACTATAATTTGAGATAAAAAAGTTATACGTTTAAAAGACAATTGAGTTTAAATATTAAAATGATTCTAAGTTAGAAATAAATGTGTATATCAACTGAATGAAATTCGGATTAAACTAAGAGGTATGTGTTAAGATGTAATTGTTGAGGAAAAGATAGGATTAGCGATTAGTTGAAATTTTAGATTTGTTGATTGAGCATAAATTGTTAATTTTTCCTAATGTGGTAGGACATGTATATTATATTTAAGTAAGATTTATGCATGTATGTGTTTGTATTCCAAAACGCATGCATGAACGGTGCATTTTTCATAATTTTAATGCTTATATATATATGTATATGTGAATGTGAATAAAATGGGTTAAATGGAGTTAATCATATTAATGTGAACTTAAGGTAAATATAACGTGTATAAAGTGGGAAAATTGATGGGAAAGCATTATGTAACAATGTGAACAATATATATATAAATATATATATAAGTATATATGTGTATTGTGAAATAAAGTTAGAAATATGTTATTAGAATTTAAAAATATTGGGAAATATGCTTAAAATGTAAAGAATCAAATTTGTATAAAAATGCTAGTAGTGGCCGAATGGGTGTTAGGCTTTAAATTTATTTAATTTGATAACTAATGCAATCTAATTATAGATACATGTTAAATAATATGAGAGATAATAGAATAAATGATAAAAGAGGGAAAAAATTAAAATTAAAGATAAAGTTGTAAGCTTGGCCGAATGCATAAGTAGGGTGTGTTATGGTGTATTTTGATAATCTAGTGAATATAATGTATAAAAATGGATATAAAATTAAAATTGAATGTATGATAATTTATTGAGAATTTTTAGAGTTTAATTGAATATATTTTAATTTGGTAATGCATTATGTTTAAAGTAAAGAACATAGAGTAAGTCTAATTAGAGTGTATTATTTAGGTTAGAAATAAATAGTTAATGGCATAATGTGAGAATTAGTGAAATGAAATTAAATGTGCATTTATATACTGTGTAGATCGAATGATACGGTAAGAGAGTAATGAAAAAGTGAAATGTGTATTGTGACTTAAATGTGATAGTAATATGAAATATGAACTATGAAAGTGTAAAATGTGTGATATATGAATAATGAAGGAGTTGTAATGAGTTACAACATGGGAAACTATGGACATAATGAAAATAATGAAGAAAAATAGTGAATAATGTTTATTGCCCTTAGTAGTTTGGCAGTTAAATCTAGTTCAGGATATAATTGGCTACCCGTAGGGACACCTATACCGCTGTGCGAGTTATGGCGATTCGCTTGGGTAGACTAATGGCGGTCTACCATAGTGATACAATGATTATAGTGTTCAGTAATTATAGTGCTTAGTGATACAGTGATTACAGTACTCCTGTGACAGTGATACGGGTGGTCCTTCGAGGACACTCCTTAGTGTTCTGTCCCGCGTGTCCAGTTCAGAGATTTCTACCGAATATTACTAAGGGCAAATGTAAAAACTAAATAAAGAAACAAAAGAAAAAGGATAAATTAATAAATTCAAGTAATAAAATATTAAATTTGAAATAAGACAGGAAAAAGAATAAAATAGAAATTTAAGTGCAAAGACAACAACTATATGTTAATACTTTAGATAAGAAATCAAATGGTAGTTTTATAACAAAAATCTTAATTAAATAAATGATATCAGGAAATGATCGTATAGACTAATATTATAATGGAATAACTGTTTGTTTGTATATAAATTATATGTACATAAGTATGTGTAATATATATACATTGGTGGTGTTTATAGTATAAGATAAGAGGTGAAATAATTCTTGATGTGCAGATGAATAGTTAATGCTCTAATATATTTATATTAGTTGTTTAGGAATCTATAAAATTAACATAGATATTTATAATAAGTATGACCTAAAATGTAATGAGATTTGGGTTTTGGATATGGAAATTTGACTATAAATGGTTATAAATTTTGCATTTGTGTATTTGAGAATATTGAACATATTGTACGGAACTTTGTTGTCCTAAATAAATAGTAATATATTGATTGTAAAAAGTGTTTTTAAATTGTATGTTTAGTATAAAAAGGGTTGTATTTGGATGTTTATATGTACAAAAGAAATATGGGATTTAGTATAATAGATGAAATGTAATTAAGATAAGGTGTGTGTATACTATGAAATAAAATTTGGGAATCTTTACACAAAAACATAATCATGCATGTGCGTGTAAATTTTTATATGTATATTTTATCTTATAAGTATCGAAAAAGTAAATTTGGTAGTCACCACTAAGCTTTTAGCTTAGTGCGTGGTTTCCTTTTTCCACCCATAGTTTGAATAGCGAACAAGTGATAGACAGAAGTAGCCCGATGGATTATTGCTGGATTGGAGTCATATCAAAAAGACAAGAAAAATGAAAGTAGTGGAAACGGGCATACATATTGTCATTTGAGTTATATTTCTAGTTTGTCATGTACACTAGATAGATAGTTGAAATATAATTCAAGATAAAAGTTTTGTATTGGACATATATATCTAAGTTATTAGTTTATGACATTTGATGCTAGTCATGTAATAAAACTTTGTATTACGTGTAGTTAGTTTAAGAGTGAGTAGGTCATACTACGGACAAGGAATTGATCATTGTTACATAATTTGCATAGTGGAAATTAGTATCAAATAATGTTGAAATATGCGATTTGCATGTTATGTATGATTGATTATGCAATGGAAGATGGGGCACTTGTGTTGGAGTTTGATTTGAGAGTATGAGAAATGAATGTGTGATTTTAGAAGTGTAAAAGATTTTCTTTTTATAAGGGATAAGCAATATTATAGAGGAGACTTCGCTGAAATTTCAGTAGAATTAATAGTATATATTAGAGTAACTTATAATTTTAAGAAGAAAATTTTAATATTGATATGTTAAGGTTCTTAAATAAATTGTAACATTCTTATCCAGCTCGTACATTAAACCGGGTATAGGGTGTTACATTCTCAACTATAGAAGAAGCTGAGATAATGGAAATTGATGAAGAAGATCATTAAATGAGATCGATTGCCAAATATCTTTAATCAAGTCATCTTGCTAATTATGCAACAGAAGCAAAGAAGATTAGAAGAAAATCCCTAAATTATTCCCTCATCAATGATAATTTATATAAAAAGGCATTTAGTCATCCTTGGTATAAATGCATCACCATAAAAAAAGAGGATTATGTTCTTAGGGAAAATATGGGCCTTGTGTAGAAAAGTCTTACAGACAAGGTATTTCTAGCCTACCATATTCAAGGATGCATAAGAGAAGGCAAAAAGTTGCTCCCAATGTTAGATTCATGGGTGCAAAATTAGACAACCGGCTTAAAAACAACAACTGATTTGAGTATCATAGCCCTATTATGGGTAGGGTTTAGATATCTTAGGACCTTTCCCATAGGGCAAGAGGTAGAGCCAATGGCTAGCATTCCAACGAATCGAATTAGGAGCTTTTCCTAGACAGAAACCATTTGTAGATATGAGTTGCCAAAAGTCTTCATTACTGATAATGGCAAACAATTTGATATCTCTATTTTTTGAAACTTTTATGCCAACGAAGATACAACTAAGATTCACTTCAGTTGGTCACCTACAAAGCAATGGGATGACCAAAGTATCCAACAGGACCATTTTGGAAGGGTTAAATAAAAAACTAGGAGAGGCCAAATGAAACTGGATAGAAGAGCACAACAACCTCCTTTGGGCTTATAAGACATCTCCTAAATTTAGAATGAGATAAGCACCTTTCTTTCTGGTATATGGATCGGAGGTAGTCATCCCAGTTAAAATTGGTTTGCCTTCATATAAAACATAATTCTTTTATGAACAAAAGAATAAAGAAGAGAGGAGACATGAGCTTGACTTGTTAGAGGAAAGGAGAGAGGATGCTAATGCCAAGATAGCAACATACAAGCAAAAATTTGCTTGATACTACAGTGCCAAGGTAAAACCTAGAGCCTTCAAAGTTGGAGGCCTAGTGCTTAAGAAAGTAGATATTGGGCATGGAAATTCAGGAGTAGGCAAACTCATGCCCAATTGGGAAAGATCTTATGAGATATCAAAAGTTGTTAATCCTAGTACCTATAAGTTATAAACTTTAAAGGGACAACACATCCCAAGGACTTACCATGTAGAAGTCCTTAAGAAATATCATATATAATGTTGTAGCTTGAAATTGACGTGATTAGCATATCCGATCGGATTATCACTCATGTATGTATGACTTATTTATATGGTTCTAAATATTGCAATGATAATTCAATAACATCTTATGAAACTTCATGATGTAATTGATTACTATTTAATAAGTTAAGAAATTTAAATTGTTACTTGAAGATTATATGCAAAATTACTAATGCTTAAATACAAAAAAGCTTACAAAGAGTTAGTGCATCAATCACAATTCTTTACAAGTTATCTTTAGCATTTGCAAGAGATTGTATTCTTTTCTAAGACATCCTCTAACTTAATAATGGATGATTTTGTACAAGAATACTTAGTGAAGCATATTGCAAAATAATAAAGCCACACCATAAATAAGAATAAACCAAAATTATATTCAACTAATGGCAAAGATATTCAAAGAAAATAGTCAAGTTCAAATTATTCTAAAAAGATAACAAAAATCTTAAAAATATAAAATAAAGCTACAGTTAATCATCTATATTCACAGGCTTGGATCTATCACCCCCTAGTGCTTGATCTCTTGTTGTTTCTGCTTGCTGATCGTTTACAATCTCCCTTGTCTAATCGGCTTGATCAATAGCCTTTTCTTTATCATCTTCTTCTTTGTCTCTAAGAATTGGAGGCAAGATTGGACAAGAAGGACAAGTTGGTATCAGGAAACCTCTTGGCAAACACCAAACGAATATGCATAAGCAATTTGCCTTAAGCTCTACCAAGCTCATCCAATATCTGCGCCTTCTAATCCTCTAACTTCTTTGCATATTGAGAATGGAGAAACTTTTTCCTTTCCTCAATCTCTTTTTGATAAGACTTCAAGGAATTAATCTTGATCCTAAGCTCTAAACTCTCAAACCAGATAGACGCAAGTGCAGCTTCGAGATTGGCCTTTAATTTCATGATATTCTTGGCATATTGTGCATCAATATTACCTAAGGTGCCCTTTAGCTTATCCTGAATTCCTCACTGATGGTATTGTTCTTAGCTAAATGCCTAGCCTTCTGAGTAGCCTGTATATTTGAAAGTTATGACCCCACTCTATACATATAATAGTGGAGAAGAAGAAATAAATAAACAAAGTTAGAAATTAACTTACAATATAACTCCATAACCATAGCACTTGGAAAGGTCGGCACCTTTGGATCATTTATGTCCTTATCCAAATGTAGCCCCTGGCTTAGGAATTCTACCACGTAGGGATTGTATATGTTGACCTAACTTCCAAAATGACTCGTTAGGATCTGCTTCAAGGGTTGCTTGGCAAGTAGATTAGCCCCCCTTTACAGTGGAAGATCAGAAGATGAAGGAGGTACGTACAATCAAAAGTAGATGATTTGTAGCAACAAGATTAGCAGGCCCAGCACTTTTCGTTGGTGGTCAGGCATAAGCTTCGATAGCCCTCGGCTTCTTAACATAAATCAAAAGACGATAATCTTTAGCCTTCCTCTTTGCCTCTTTAGCAGCTTTTGTGGTAGCCTACTACAAGAAAAAGGGGTATTAGTGACCAAAATTAATGAAGGTAAAAATTTTCGGTCCCTAAATATATAATAATAGGGACCGCAATTTTTCCCCTTCATGCTGTTTCGTTTTAGGGCCAACAAATAGCGAAGGGAAAAATTTACGGTCGCAAAAACTAAAACATCCGGTCCCTAATTGTGAAGCTGTGCGCGGATTAACGCGCGGGAACAAATCCCGCTTTTTCTTTTGCCGTTTAGAAGTACCCCTTCATACAAACACTAAGAAATTAATTGCTGAAATCTAATTTCTTAAAAAAGCAAAACCCTAAATCGTGAACTCCAACAGCAGAGATTCCATGTTGTGGGCTCTGCATCCTCCTCCTGCCTAATTTTCTTTTTCATTTTTCTTGATTTCACCATTAAATAATCCTCAAACCTTCTGATTCTCTTCTAGCTTCATCACCCAATTAAAAAAACTTCCTTCAATGCTCAAATAAGGTACGACTTCATCACCGATCTTATTTTTATTTAGATTTTCATATTTTTTATGAGTAATTTATTCGAATTTTTCCATTCACTTTTGGTTCTTCCTTGGCAGTTTCTCTCTTCCTAATCCACCGAGACTCGTTGCAGTAGCTGCCCAGATGTCACCGTGAAGGCCCTTCAGCGCCAGCAGCCGGCGAAAACTGCTCGCATCAACGCCACCTCTTGAGTTTCATTCTCTGTTTGTTTCGAATCTACGGGCATAAATCTGCTTCAGGCCAAGAAAGGTTTTTTTTTTTGTCATCATTTTATATTGTCTCTTTTGGGGTTGGGTCAATGGTGGAGTTCAAAATTTTTATTGCATGGAATTTGATCGCTACTCTGTCCTCCTTACACAGCTGTTAGCTACAGTTTCTGAAATTAGAAAAAAAAAAGAAAGTACTGATCGAGTCTTGAATTTTGAGGCATTGAAAATTAGCATAGAAAACCTAATTGGTTATGCATTTTATTTTTACTTTTTAATTCTGGGTTTTGAATTTTCCAATTTTCTGTTTGGAAAGTTGCATTGTTTGCTGCTTTTTCTTTTCAATTGACCAAATTAAATTGGTTTTATAAATCTAAAACCGCAACTTTTGGCAGTTGTGTATCTGTTCTTGCCAATTGAAACATATTTTCTTTGAAGCGGTAATCATCTTTCAGAAGTTGGAAGCACTTGAATCGATCAGAAAAATTGACATGCAACCGCCTTGTCTCTCAATTTAAAAACTAGGTTATATCTAGCCTTTTTCTTACGTTATTTATTTTTCATTTATGCCTAAGATATGATACTATGTAAAAATGGTAGTTTTTTTCTCTTTCCTCTGAAAATAATGTTTTGGGAACCAAAAAATAATGTATGCGAAGATTTTGAAGCTTGTGGTTGTGTTTTATGAGTATTAAGTATGTAAATTTTAAGTCTGGCGGTCCTGTATTGTGCTTTTTGTTCTGCGAATTTCTGGTCTGGCTATGCTGTATTGAATTTTAATTAACTACTCTTTTAGTTTGGTTGTGTAATGTGTAGTGTTGAATTCTAAATACGCAATCTTTAAGTTTAGTTCATGTTTACTTAGTTTTAGTTTAAATTTTTATGTCTAAACTTTTAGTTATATATTTGTTTGATTTAAAGAATTCCAAGTTACAAGATTATGATTTGTGACTTGTTTTGTATCAAATTTCATTTTTGTAACTTGAATTCATGGTTACTTGGGTATTAAAGCGGCTTTAGGATGGGCAAGGGTCTTGAGGAATAACTATGAATGGGTTTGGGATGAGTGTGGGTAGTTCAATATTAACAAGTTGGGGATGCTTATTCTATACTGCACTAAGAAACCAATCTTATTCTTCATTTTTAATTTTTTTCCACTTCGCCTCTGTTCGATGCTCTTACCCAAGTTTTTGTTTGTCCAGATCTCCTCCATAGTTGATATAGGGTATCGACCTATGCAATTCGATCCAATTTTATAGAGATACAGGTTTGCACTCTGTTTTTCTACTTGCTCTGTATTTTTTCAGTTATTCATCTTCTTGATTTAAATATCTGTACTGAATTTTTTTATCTCATGCTTTAGAAATCTTTCCGAATTTGCATACATTTTTTTATTCTCATCATAGAATTGATTCTTTTTTTTTTCTTTGTAACAAAATCGACAAGTGTAAATTTCAGTTGAATAATTTGCATCATTAGAGAAATAATTGATTTTAGGCAATTATTTTGCAGGTTCACTGTCATATAAATTTCATATTAAACATCTAATCTCAATTTATTAATATTGTTAGACCGATTCCAGTAATGTAATCAGCTGTTGCCATCCTCATCTTATAATGAACATATGCTTATAAACGTGTTTTTTTCTTTGTAGTTTTTGCTTTCCCTTTATTTGATAGACACAGAATGCACTCTGTTTTTATGGACTCCGTGTCTGATAAACCAGTGCTCTAGTTTTTGCTTTTCACCAGGACATAATTTATGTTGCAAATGCACCTGCTTTACTCAAAGTAGAACTGGACAAAAAATAAATAAAAAAAACTGATATGTCCAAACCGAGTCTAAACCAATAAATATGATTAACTAGGCCAATTGGACTCTGTTATAGTTTTTATTTTTTAAAATAATGGTTAATGGTTTTGGACTTGTTTTTTATCTCTTTAATTGATTAAGATTTGTAATAAATTAGTTTTTATATGTATTTTGTCATTCTTATGAATTATTTTTTTTTAATTTTTTTAATAATCTAGTACTGAAATCTATGTGAAAATGGGTTTATTGGTGGGTAAATGAAATTACGTGAATTTCAAAACAAACAGTCCAAAATATAAAGTTTGGAGTTGCTAACCCTTAGAATAGCCACCGACTAGTTGCTGTTCTTCGAATTTTGTCACTGGAGCTATTGTTTCATTGGTTGGGATTTCTTTATATGTTGGTTCTTAGTTGAATATATTTCAGCTTTCCTATTCTTGTATTACCATTTCTTTTCCTTATAACATACAAGTCAATTTAGCTAATGAATGGTTCTTAGTTGTATTGCCGTTTATTTTTTGAGGTTAATAAATGTCGGTTTATCACATGTCTACTATCATTTTATGAATTGTTTTAATATTTCCATCAACTTCTTATGTTTACTACCTTTATGTATAGGACTTGGAATGATAAATATTTCCCTTTATTCTAATTATTTGATAGACACAAAAATGAATTTTCTTTGAAATCTGGCTCTATGATTAGTTTTGGGTTTTGTTGTTTACTTGTTATTTAAATTATATTCCAACTTCTACTAGGAGGAGTAGCATTAACTAATAAGATCTATGATTCTTCCTTCACTAGAATCCGTAGCACTCAAATGTTTGCCCAAATTATCAAGTTTATACTTAGGAATTGGCATTTTGGAATGTCCTACGCTGAAACAGATTATCATAATCAACTGTCCAAACTTAAGAGATTTCATTTTCTTACTGTCAAGGACACAAAATTCTACATATTATGAAGGAAACAAATACAAGAGATCTGCTATTTAATTATGTTTTCAATTATTTGTTTGGTTCAATTTTTGATTTTTTTTAATTTGATTTTTATGAAATTTAATATTTCTTAGAAGAATGCATTCCTAGAGTTTAATCGAGTAGTGAATGCGAAGCAACATTTGTACGTGCTTATATGTTCTGTGTTAGGGGGTATTACATACAAGGGTAAGAAGCACCAAAATCTCTATGTCGTGTGACGTGTTGATGTTTATCTCGGTAGTTTTGACTTTATAATCGTCAAAGTGCATATAATGAGTTAGATTATTAAAATTATTCACGATTGAAGGTACCGAAATGGAAAAGATTAGCAGTATATAATTTTATCCGAACCTTATTAATATTATAGTATTCTAAATGTGAGATATAGTACAACTTATCCAACTTGTAGTTATGGGATTATTTAGCTCGGTGACAATTCCTCTTTTTTTTTGTGACTTAATGGACATATTAAGTTTGTGATAATTTATTAATGACTGAACTATATATATATATTAAAATTGCTGTGGTAATTAAAATTTCTCTATTGGAGCTCTCATTCTCCATTTTCCACTTTACATTTCAATCTCATTGCAGTCCACCTTTTTGTATATCTTTAAGATAAAAAAAATTAAATTAATCCATTTGATAAGAATAATAATTCTTTTCAATAGTTTTGTGGGGTAAAATAATTGGAATTACTGTTTGTTCATAGAAGAGGCCACAGTCGGCAAATTGTTCTGTTGTTATATATATATATGTGTGTGTGTGTGTGTGTGTGTGTGTGTGTGTGTATATATATTTACACACACATACACATGTATGTATATATATTTAAATGATTTATAGTTATTAGAATTAGGAAAATGTGTGTTCGTTTGATGCTTTCTAAAGAGATAGTTCTTGTCACTTGCCCTCTGATTATGCATTCGACAAGTTCCAAAGGTTATTTTTCAAAATATTTTTAGCTACTTCCATCATTCTTACTTTATTATGTTCATGAAATAAATTTCCCAATTATTCTAGTCATTCCATTTTATTAGGCCAGCTAATGTTCCTGAAGGTGCTCATATTCAATGGTAAATTGAGCTACTTGGTTTTGAGATGACAAAGGTAACTGAGAGTTATTTTTTAGTAATTTAATAAATTGTTAGGTCTTTTATTTTAGAATCTTAATTAACTTTCTCTTTATTCTTTATGAGTAGCACTCCCATAAATGGCTTGTCAGCAAAATTTGCTTTTGAAAATCATTGGTTTTTCTATCTAGTATTTTTTTAGTGATCATTCTCTATAATTTAGTAATGGAAATTGTTGTTGTAAGTACAGTCTTTTACTCAATTCAACATTGGGTAGCTAGAAATCCTAATTAGGAATGTATCTTTTAGTGAATGATTTTTTTCTTATATCATGATATGTAGAATGGCTAACATGAATAGGATTGGACTGTTATGGATTTTCCAACTATAATGGGTAAAGTAGAGAAAATTAGAAACACAGTATGTACCATTCCTATCTTTGAGAGCATATATTACTGTTTTATCTATATTTACCTATGGTCTATCCATGTTTGCTATTTTTTTTATTGTTATATAGGGAAATAGGCTTCTCAAAGAGGGAAAGTTTGAACGCTACTGAATTATTTTGCTTTCTGCACTTTTTGTATTTCTAATTTTTTCTTTCTTTTATGGTTCATGTCAGGGGATTTGAGCTTTTTTTTGGCTTGTTTGTGCGTTGGCTGGGTAGTTTGAATTAATTGAGTCCAATAACAAGCTGTTTGAAAAATTTTAGTTCCACATAGACTTTGAATGCAAAGGACAAGTACTTTTGTGACAAGTGCCGCAGGTACGGATTTGTACTAGTTGGATTAAATTAATTTTTATGTTGTTTTCTAATAGCTTGTTTTGTACCTTAAATTAAAGTAAATAATATATGATTACTAATATGGGTTCATGTTAAATAAGTTAATTTCTCTTGCAATTTTAAGATTTGATGTTTTTTTAATCTATTAAAATATAAATAATAAGGTTATGGCACCCAATAAGGAGTGGATGCAATTTGTTGATGATCGGCTTGGTGAAACATATTCGATTGGAGTGCAAAAATTTTTAGACTATGCTTTTAAAAGAACAGGAGAACAAAATGAAATACGATGTCCATGTGTAAAATGTTGTAACACAACATTAGGAACACGTGAGACGGTTGAGTATTTAGGGACAGCTACTGAAAAAATTATAATGTTTGAAAAAATTTATAATTAGAATTTTGATGATTGCTCAAAAGGTAATTAATTTTTTTATGTATATAATTCTTAAAAACTAATTTATGCTCTTGTATCTTGCAGCCCCTATCATATATGCTGACTTTTTGAAGTGTATATAGCTACACTTGGTGGAATTACAATTTTTTGAGGTTGATATGCTGAGTTTTTGAAGTGAATACAGTTAAACTTGATGGAATTAGAATTTTTTTTGAGGTTTGTCCTTAAATCACTTATAGTTTCAGTCAATTATTTATAGCATATCTATATATTTTTTTTGACATAATAATTTTTATTTTTTTTGCAGTTTTTAGTATGAACAAAATATCGGTTTGATAAACATTGACTGTGAAGACTTGAAGAAACATTGAAATGTTGGCTAGATAGAGATTTTTTGTTTTTTCTTAGAACGGGGCTGTATAAACAATACATATCTTTTTTGAATGCTAATTCTATATTTGTAATGAATTACAAATTTTCTATAAAAGTATGATATTATTTATTTTGTATTCATTTATTGTATGTTTAAAAATACAGGGTAAAAATATGGTCTAATTATTCTTAGGGACCATATTAATTTCTGCTTTATATTATGTTTTTAGGAATTAATTTTATGGTTCTTAATATAATATATATTCAAATGGATATTATTTTTAAGGATGAGAATTTTTTCACCATTATTATGATTTTAATATTGTTGAGGATGGGAATTCTGGTCTTTAATACTTTTTAGGAATAGGTTTTTTTTGGTCATTAAAAGTTTTTAAGGACCAAATTTTTGGTCCCTAATAACCAGTTGTTATATTTTAATAAAGATGGAAAAACCGGTCCTTAATAATTTTTAGCGACCAGTATTTGGTCGGTCCTTAAAATATTTTTAGTGACCGTATTGCACCTTTTAAGGACCAAGCTTTTGGTCATTATCATAGACTATTAAGGACAGTAAATCTGGTCCTTAATAATTTTTAGCCACCAGTATTTGGTCAGTCCTTAAAATAGTTTTAGTGACCGTATTGCACCTTTTAAGGACCAAGTTTTTGGTCATTATTATATACTATTAAGGACAGTAAATCTGGTCCTTAATTGTTTTTGGGGACCGTATTTACTATCGGTCCCTAAAAGATTTTAGCGACCGGATGTTATACCGTCCTTTTTAGTCATTAGCGGCGGAGCCTGTAGCGACCGTATAGCGACCGGGTTGTCCGGTCTCTATTGACTTTTAGGGACCGGATTTTTACTTTTAGAGACCGGATTTCCCCTCCTTATAGGCCTTTTTTCTTGTAGTGCAGCTTTGGCTTTCTTCAAAGCCCTGGCCGTTTTCTTTATAGCTACCTCCTTCAACCATTTGGCAAGGCTTACAGCTATACTTCCTACAACATGATCAAAAATATCTGATCAGACTTCACATTGTTAAAAAAAAAAGCAGAAGAAATCAAGAAAGCAAAATAAAACTAGACTCACCCTCTGCCTCTTCATCCCCCATAGGCAGAGGATTAACCACTATACTCAGTAGTACAACGGAGTCAAATGGTCCATTATTTGAATCCATCGTTGATAAAAAAATTCTCTATGTCCTTTTAGAACATAGGAAGATTGACAAGTCATCAACATTAATCCCCTTAGCCAATCTAACCAGATTTATTTTGAATCCATCCCTGAATCCGACTAGGAAAATTTCTCTTTAAAGCCTTTTAATAAAGAAGAAAATTTAAAAAGTCTTTTATCCTTCCGACTCGTTAAGTAGAAAAAATCTTTCAAGTCACTCTAATTAGAAATAAAAAGCAAACTTCTAAACACCTCTAAAAGAGGGGCAATATCATATTGCCGACACAAAACCTTAAAGCAAGTTATAACCCTTCACCAGTTTGAATTTAACTGATTTGAGGATACAACATAAGCACTTAATATTGCCCAATCAAACCCATCATAAGGGAACCTCAGATCGGATTCTAGACTCATGTTGTGGTAGATGAAAAACTTGCCATTAGCAAGACGACTGTCCTTAGCAGACATGGTTAAAGGGTAGGGTAAGGTAATAGCCAGTAGAAAAGCTAAATTTTATGAGAAAAGATGCAACTTCATTCTGCCTAAGTTTTGAATGATCAGGAACTCTATCATCCTCTTATTATATTCATCTAAAAAGTTGATGTCTATATCATGAAATTCAACTGTTCAAGGTGAACTACAAAATGGAATCGCCATTATAAGAGGAAGATCAACTATAGGGCTGCCAAACACAAAGGGATCCCTTAAAGAAGAAGAAGAAGATGAAGAAAATTCTAAAACCATAAACCAAACTTTCTTGCTTTTAGTTCCCCAAATCCTCAAAAGAAATTTACTAAAGTGATAAAAAATCACAAAAATATTTCTATAATTAAATTAAAATTTTTACTAATAAAATTGGGACTAATGTCCCTTGTTTTAGCCAAATAATAAAAAAATATCACAATAAAAGGAAGAGTTAGTTTTCTCTAAAAATGGGATCATTCATCCCGGTTTTCAACTCAACAATCAAAATTACTCTTCGAACCCTCTTTAAATAAATGCGAAGAAACCAATATTCCCAAACCTTCAAATAGGCACGAAGGAACCAATGTTCCTAAACTAAACAAATGCCCCGATTCATGTATGTCTTTCTTTACGTTTGTTGTGTTTGATTATTTCTTAATTAATTTCTTTTGGGGCCCTTGTAATTAATTTTGGGGCAAATTCTATTTAATCTCCTTTCATTGGGGTTGTATTCCGCCCCTATTTCCTTTGTAATTGTGTGCTTGTATGTTTATCGCTTTCATTTACCGCTCTTCTTTATCGATTTATTTATCGCTTTTCTTTTACCGCTTTTGAATGCTTGCGATGCGGCTTTAAATTTAAATGCCTTGATCGTGTGAGATAAGAGATATAATTTTAAGGGGTTAAAAACTCATTTATAATTAATCAAAGCATAAATAAGAGTGAAGTTCCAAACATCAATCTCTGGTCTAGACCATTAAGAGGTTAGAATCTTTCCCAATTTCTTGTAAATTGGGTGGCGACTCCATGATACCTCAAAGGCACTTATAGGAGTCGTGAGGCTAGGTGGTTCTTCTCAATGTTCTATTGGGAGGAATACACCCATGATGTCTCGTGGCGCCCATGATCAAAAGACGCAAACCAATCCCTCGAATCCCAAAGGCGGATTCAACAGCGAGGGCCCTTGCTGGGTTTCGGCACGCTTCACACAGCCTCTCATGCCCTATTGGTTTGAGGGCAATACAGAGAAGACATGCGGTCTTTAATGCCATACCTCTAGAGCAACTCCCTAGCCTTAGCCATAAACTGACCTTCCGTCCTTAGACATAACGTGGTGAGGGAGACCATATCGACAAATCGAATTCCTTTCGATGAACTTGTCCACTGGAGGCCATAGGGCGCACCTCCCCTATGATGTCTATTCCCAAACTCGACCAATCTGTATCCATTATAAGTCAATAGAACCCTTTTGGTCCTTTTCAGAAGTCAAGGAGAATGGCAAAGTACGGGTATGTTTATATCAACAGGATTTGAACAAAACTTGCCCCCAGGATTACTTTCCTTTGCTCCCATATCAACAGTTTTTGGCCGGATCTACATATTGATTCTTTTCCTTCCTTTTTTTTTTATTTTGTTTTTTTATTTATTTATTTTTTGCATTATTTTTCTTTTTTTTTACAGTCTTTGTTCAAATCCTGATAGTTTACACATATACGCACTTCTCTTCCTAACTATTGGGGACAATGTAGATCAACCCAATTGGGTGTTACGCTTCAATAAGAAATTTGGTCCCGTTTCTGCTTGTAGATCTCTCCTTTTAACCTTTTCTACCCCTTTCGGCTTGAGTCTTTTGGGCTTCTGCGTGACTGGTCCATGATCGTGATATGTTGGCATAGTGTGTTCAGCGACTTTGCGATCATCTCCCGGCGTGTCATCGTAGGTCCAGGCAAAGACTTTTCCACACTTTTTTTTTTATTCTTTCAAATTTTAATCTCTCCTCAGGAGTTACATATACTATTAAGATTTCCTTTGGGTTCTCTAAAGTCTCCGAGATTAAATAAAATGGCATCAGCTGAATTAATGTTAAATATGAATGAGTCGTGATCATAATTATGCGTAGTGAAATCATGAGAGATATCACACAAATAAGCAAAAATCATTTATTTCATTTAATAAAAACTAGAATTAAGATGTCATTATCAACTAGTTCCAAAATAAAAAGAACATCTAAATAGCTATCTTCTTCCCATTTTCGCTAGCACAGGTGTTATAGTCGATGGTCCATTATCATCCTAAAGAACCATCTTTTTTTTTCCACTAAAGCCCTTAATCTATCTTATTCTTTGTCTTTCGCCTTTCTGGGTCAGAGAACTGTTTGGAATCAATCAAATCTTAAGTAGCATATCTCAAGGTCTTGCAATCGTCTATGGTATGCCCAGTATACTGGTGGAAGGCACAATATTGATCTGCCTTACACAAATTTTAGGAATGCTTAGGAGAAAAATTCCTTCCAGTAAGAAAGAAAAAGAGAATGCAAAAAAAAAAAAAAGGAGAAGAATGGCTACTGAAAATTTCTTCCTTTTGTTTTCTTCCTTTTTAAATGATTTTTTAGGTTTTTTTTCTCAATTGTCTTGAGCTACAAACATTGCTGTAGATTTATTTTTAATAGAAAACTTAGATTAAAACTTTATTTTTCATTAAATAGATTAGTTTTGTTTAATTTTCTCTTAAGAGTTGGAGAAGAAGAGCTTGGATTCAGTTGCAACCTTCATCATCTTCCATAAATTTATGGGTTTCTTCTTCCCTTTTTCTTTTATTTTTAGTTATGATTAGTGAATAGTCATCTAGTTGTTAAGGCTTCTATGAATCCCCATACCTATGTATCGACTTGAGATTATTTGGATTTATATATGATTTTGATGTTCTATTCTTCATTGTGCTCATTTAACGACTTTAGTATTTTATCATGCTATTTTATTGAATGGATGATTGTTATGCTTGAATATTAGGGGTATGGTTATGTTTTATTTTTGATGATGTTTTTGCTATAATTTTTGGATGATTCTGGAATGGAAGTTTATAGCTCTTGTATTGTTGAATTCAGATTTAGTTGAAGAATAGATGGATATTGGGTTAATTGGCTCCGAAATGGGAAATTAATTCATATATAGGACATTAAACCTGCGGTTAAGCTAGTTAATTAATAGGCTCCAGAATGGGATATTAGTTAACTAGAATAGTTTACTCTGGAATGAGGACTTGGGTTTGGTTGGGTTGTTCACATCTTAATCATATATTTTTTATGTTAAAATCAATTACAATTGTGAATGGGAAGGATTAGAGTACCTTAGCAGCGTTTTTATTAATTTGTTAATCTTAATTTCTAATTTCTATTTTTAATCTTTAATTCAGTATTTACAGTATTTAATTAATCATCTTTTCTTGCATAATTTTAGAGTTAAACAAAATCACCAACCATTGGGAATTCTTTAGCATATTTTCATTGATCAAATTACTTGTTTTTCTCAATCCCTTGGGTTCGATATTTAGGGGTCATAATTATATTTTCCTATATTACTTAACCGATTCAGTATGCTTGCTGAATATCGGTCAGGAACATATGTGTGTGTGTATATATATATATATATATTAGTCAATATGTTCAGAAAGATTATTTTAATTAAGTTTGGTTTAGAAATAGGTGTAGAAAACAAAGAACAAGAGAGTAGGAAACATTGGTCAGCCCTAAAGGTATGCGTTGGTCAGCCAAAGGAAGCCAAAGATAGGCGAAAGGTGGTCCCGTCAATACTCTCAGATTCAATCTTTACTGTTTCTATTTTTAGAATAGCTTGGTTAAGATATCCTTAATGGACAGACTGTCTAGAATTTTTTCTGTTAGAGAACCAAGTTCGAGTTCTAGCAGCATTTTTAATTAAAATAACAATATTAATTATCCTTTAGATATGAATTCTATGGAAGTTAACGTAGAAAATATAGAACAAGAATTAGTAAATTGGAATATACCTAGGCAGAGTATTAAAACAATATATTATATAGGAACATTTGATATTATGATGGATTATTCTATAAACACTACAGAACAAACTATACCTATAAATTAGGAACATCCGAGTATTTAATTATTCTCAGAAGAAGCAATTAATCAGCATAAAAAAAATAAATATAAATTTTTGCATATACGAGCTATTCAAATTGCAATTAAACCATTATTTAGATTAGGACTCAATATTCTAGTCTTAATGTGTTTAAGAGATGCTAGACATTTAGATTTCTCAAATTCTTTGTTAGTAATGATAGAACTAATCTAGCTAATGGACCAGTTTATTTCAATTGTTACCCAGGATTTACTTTAAGCTTATACGATAGACATCTAATGCACACTCTAACTTTAACTGTTAAAATAAAAAAACTTAAATTTAAAAGATGATATTAAAGCAGTAGCAATAATTTACAGATTATATTACAAAGTTATGACTACTCAAATAAATCCTACATCTAAAAATATGTTAACTAGAAATGAAACATTAGTATTTGAAGGTAATAGGATTCACTCTAATATTCAGACCCCTAGAAAACTTAGATGGGATGAAATAACTAGATCGAGTAGATGGAATTTACTAGAAGTAAATAAGCCAAGGCAAGTAGACCTAAATAATAAGACATCTAAGATAACAGAAGAAAGTAATGGATCAGTAACTATAAATTTCTTTAATAATATAATTATGCCAGGAAGAATTTCTACATATTCTAATAGAACTCCTAGTATTACTAACACTGTTCCTCGATCTACCTCGGCAAGAAATTTAGATTTAAGAGGAGTAGATTTTAGAGAAACAATTCTTAGACCAATATATACAGAAGAAAGTGATGCACCTATTAGTCCAACTAGATCACAAATAGAAGCTTTTCTCAAATAAATCAGTAAAATGAATTTTCAAATTAATAAAGAATTTTTGAAAGTAAACTTAAAATCAGAATATAATGATGAAAAAAGGGAATGGTATTTTAAAAATTTTTCTCAAGACAAATTAGAAGAATTTAGAAAAAATGGTATAATGATATGATTGAACAAGAAATTAAAATTTCTTTATTTTTATGGTTTGAAGATTATTGTAATAAAAATAAAATAGAATATCCTTATAAAGAAATTAGTATGCTTAGTACCTCAGGAAAATTTATGGAATTTAACTAGTGATGAACAAATAATATCAATACATCCACCATTAGAAAACATTTCAATCAGGCATAATGATTTAGAATATATAAGACAACCTTTAGTAGAACTAAAAAAGGATAGTTCTATGACAAAAAACTTAGGTCATATAATTTTTCAGAATAATTTTACTTACCAAATTCTAGACACAATAGGAAATCAACTAACTAGAGTAGAAACCTTAGTTCAGAGACCACATGAGCCAGTCTTCTAAAAAATTAACAATAGAAGAAAAGCCTCTATTCAAACCTTTTGAATATAAGGGTCCCGCAGTGAATTTATATAAGGAAGATCCTATATTAAAAAAGATAGAACAAAGATTGAATAATCTAGATATAAAAGATAATAGAATAATTAAAGAAAATAAACAAAAGGATAAACAAATAGCAGTGATCAAAGAAGATTCTGAATCAGATAATGAATCAGTAATAGAACTAGAAGAACAATTTAATACAGGAGAAGATTTTAAGATACAAAAACTTTGATTAATAATCCACTACCTAAGACTTATAATTACTATCCAAGATCCACTCCACTAGATACTAAATATGAAGAAAAATGCCTTCAAATAAGAGCTTATTTTGATGGAACGTCAGTTTATGAATGGAATGTGGATGAAATGTCAGAATATTTAATATTAAATATATTACAAGTAATGTCTATGGCGGCAAGTCCATATAGGGCTAAGGTTAATAATGAATTACAAGTAGCTCAGGCTATTTTAGAAGGTTTTGCTGGTCAGCTAAAAGGATGGTGGGATTTTTATGTTAATGAAGAACAAAAACAGCATGTTTTAACAACTAGAAAAACTATTATAAAATAAGAAAATAATATGACAACCGAAACCTCAGTAGACGATATAGTCAATACTTTAATTTACACTATTATGAAAAATTTTATAGGAGACCCTAGCCAGTATCAAGAAAGGAATTCTAAAATATTACAAAACTTAACTCGTCCAAAACTTCAAGATTTTAGATGGTACAAAGATTTATTTTTAACTAAAGTAATGACCAGAGAAGATTGCAATAATTCTTATTGGAAAGAAAATTTTTTAGCAAAATTGCCAAAATTATTTGCTGAAAGAGTCAGGAGTAAATTCAAAGTAGACTATATAAGGTATAGTACCTTATCAGGATTTAACTTATGGACAATTAATCAATTATGTTAACAATGAAGGTTTGGCTATATGTTCGGGTTAATTTCACTCATGGTCACTCAACTTATCACTTATCGCACAAAAGTAACCGACTTTTTTTTTCTTACTTAAATGTCACTGAACTTCTAACATTTTTGCAAAAAAGTCATGTTGACCAGATTTCGGCAAGAACCCTTACCGGATTGATGACATGGCATATGACACGTGGCAACGAATAGTAAATATATGACTTTTTTGTAAAATGTTAGAAGTTCAGTAACATTTAAGTTGGAAAAAAAGAAAATTAGTTATTTTTGCGCGATAAATGATAAGTTTAGTGACCGTGAGTGAAATTAATTTAGATGTAGCATTTGTTGTAGATATTGTTAAACGACATGCAGTTTCTGATATGGCATGCCATGTCATCAATCTGGCGAGGGTCCTCGCCGGATTTCGGTTAAAATGACTTTTATGAAAAAATGTTAAAAGTTCAGTGACATTTAAGTAAGAAAAAAAAAAAGTCGATTACTTTTGCACGATAAGTGATAAGTTGAGTGACCGTAAGTGAAATCAACCCCTATATGTTCTGATATGAAATTTAAAGCTAAATTAAAAAGAGATAATATAGCAGGAAAGAAAGAACTAGGAGAATTTTGTCAACAGTATGGTTATGAAAGAATTATTGCTCCATCAACATTTGTAAAAAGAAAAAATAAGCTAAAGAAAAGATATATTCCTAGGAAAAGTTTTATAGACAGAAAAGAGAATATGAAAAAGAAAATAGAAGTCCATCCCAAAGAAAAATTAATTGAAGTAAAAAATTTAAAAGAAATAATAAAAGAGATCTAGTAATTTGTTATAAGTGTGGAAGACCTGGTCATTATTCAAAAAATTGTAGAATGCCAAATAAGATTAATAATTTAGAGGTATCAGATGAGCTAAACAATAAAATAATGAAATTAGTAATAAATGAAAGTTTTGCTAAAAGTGACACAGAGTTTTCAAATTATTCAAAAAATGAGTTAAATATAATAAGTAAAGAAAATAGCTCCAATAGTGAGTCAGAATTCTGCGAATGTATAGGGATTTGTTAGTGCAATAGTATTAATGTACTCAGTAATGAACAAGAATTCTTATTAGACATGATAGATAAAATAGAAGATAGTGAAATGAAAAGGGAATACCTATTAAGGTTAAAAGATTTAATAAGCCAAAAGGAAGAAAGAAATTATAAGCCATACGATTTTAATGAAATTTGCAATAGATTTAAACAAATTAAAAAGGAAGCATCTATTCAGGATTTACAAGAAGAAGTAAAAGGATTAAAACAAGAAATGAGTATATTAAAAGAAGGTTCAAATCTTAGAAGAAGAAAAATTTAAGAGAGATTTTAATAGTCTAATTTCAAATAAAAATAAAAACAAGGTCTCTACTTCATTAGTAATTAAAGAACTAGGAAATAAAGAAGAATATGTTAACAATATTAATAAAATAAATTATCAAAAATGGTATGTTAGAGTAAAAATAGTAATCAATGATGACTTTCATTTTTCTACTTTAGCTTTGGTAGATAATGGAGCTGATCAAAATTGTATACAATAAGGCCTTATCCCTACTAAATATTATGAAAAGACCTCAGAAAGACTTTATTCAGCTAATGGTTCTAAATTATTTATTAATTATAAATTATTCAAAGTAAAGATCTACAACAAAGGTTATTGTTTTGGAACTCGCTTAATATTAGTAAAAAACTTAAATTCAGGGCTTATATTAGGAACTCCTTTCATTACTATGCTTTATCCTTTTCAAGTTTGTGACAATGGAATAATAACAAAAGTCTTAGATAAAGAAATACTATTTGATTTTGCTTTTCCCATGCTTTCTAGAGATATTACCCAAGTAAAAAATAATATTCAAGAGATTAATTTAATAAATAATAAAAATAATCATATAAAATTTTTAATAGAAGAAATTAATGAAAAAAGAATAGAAGTCCAATTAAAGAATTCTAAGATAAAAGGGATAGAAGAAAAAGTTTCAAAAAAGGTTTGTGCTCCTGTTCCAAGTGCCTTTTGGAAAAGAAAATAGCACATAGTAGAATTATCCAACGAAAAAGATTTTGATGAAAAGAAAGTTACCACTAAATCTAAAGCTATGCACATGTTGAAAGAATTAGAAAGATTTTGTAGAAATGAAATCCAGGATTTAATTAGAGATTCTAAATCACCATGGTCTTGCTCAGCTTTTTGTGTTATGAATGCAGTAGAATTAGAAAGAGAAACTCCTAGATTAGTTATTAATTATAAGCCACAAAATAAGGTTTTACAATGGATTAGAATTCCTATACCCAACAAAAGAGATTTATTAAAAAGATTATATAATGCTAAAATATTTTCAAAATTTGATATTAAATCAGGATTTTGTCAGATACAAATTCTAGAAAAGGACCGATATAAAACAATTTTTAATACTCTTTTTTGTCATTACGAATGGAATGCAATACCTTTTGGTTTAAAACATGCACCATTAGAATTTCAAAATATAATGAATGATATAATAAGGCCAATAAATAAATTTTTGATAGCCTATATTAATGATGTATTAATATTCTCTAATTCTATTGATCAACATTTTAAACATTTAGAAAGCTTCTTTAGGATATTATATGATAGTGGATTAGTTGTTTCTCCTACTAAAATGAAGCTTTTTCAAATAAATGTTAGATTTTTAGGACATTATATATTTCAAGGAACTATTAAGCCTATAAGTAGAAGTTTAGAATTTACTAATAAATATTCAGATGAAATAAAAGATAAAAGGCAACTTCAAATATTTTTAAATGTCTAAATTATGTCCATGATTCCTTTAAAGACTTAAGAAAACTTTGTCAACCTCTTTATAATAGATTAAAGAAGAAACCTAAACCTTGGTCAGAAACCCATACTTAAATAGTTAGAAAAATTAAAGAAAAAATCAAGAGTCTCCCTTGTCTTAATATTCCTCACCCATATGCCTTTTTAATTGTCGAAACAGATGCTAATAATAAGGGTTACAGAGGCATTCTGAAACAAAAAAGAAAGAAAGAAGACAAAGAAGAGTTAGTTCAGTATTATTGAAGAAACTGGAATCCTACTTAGATTAATTACTCTACTATTAAAAAGGAGATATTAAGTATTGTTTTATGCATTAAAAAATTCGAAGATGATTTATATATAAAGAACTTTCTTTTAAGAATTGATTATTTATCAGCAAAGCATATTTTAAAAAAGGATATTAAAAATTTAATTTCTAAACAAATTTTTGCTAAATGGCAAGTACTTTTAGGAAATTTTGATTTTCAAATAGAATTTATTAAAGGAAAAATTAATAGTTTACCTGACTTTCTCTCTTGTGAGTTTTTACAGGGGAAATGAATCCTAATCAGAAAGTTTTAAACAAAGCTTCATTATCAAAAGGAAACCAAGATTATCATCAGGCAGGAGTTTCGGGCATTCCTACTTCTTCTAATAGGTTCTCACCTTTAGGACCAAGACTTAGAGCAAGTGCTTCTCCTCCAATTTCTCCTCAGCTTAGGCCTCAGACGCCTTCTTCCTTTTCTCCATTGGCACCTAGAGCCCTAACCTATTCATCAGCCCTAGCTACTCCATCAGTTTATATTGCACCATCCTCTACTCCTGGTATAATTCATGTAGTTCCTCCTCCGAAAAATCTAGCCCAATATATATTAAATCCACACAAAGAAATAGTCAAGGTTCTTAATCAAGAAGAAGTCAGCATTATAGGAAACCATAGCTTTTATCAGTTAATAGATTTTATTTTTCCAAAAAATTTTCATTTCTATGAATATAACCTCAACTGGACAAGAGAATATTATGAAACCATT
Organism: Excoecaria cochinchinensis; assembly: GCA_947683425.1. Lineage (NCBI taxonomy): Eukaryota > Viridiplantae > Streptophyta > Magnoliopsida > Malpighiales > Euphorbiaceae > Excoecaria > Excoecaria cochinchinensis. Next base: position 5,281,476 of record CANTUQ010000069.1, read on the forward strand.
CTCCTTGACACTGAATCCATAGAAATTGTACATACCTATGGTAAACAGGATCATACTAAGATCAGCTATAGCAACGTAAAAAATTTTAAAGTCATGGATCTTTCTGAATTGGGTCAAAAGCCACATTCTCTGAAGACGTTGTCAGTGTTGGAGAGAAAGAAAAACAGAGCTAAATGGAGGAGAAGATAAAGTATTTGGCTTATCTATTAAAAATATTCTGAATAATATTTATAGGCATGTAAAAGTGACCTTTTGACATCCACTAGAGAAGTTACAAATAACACACAATAACCACACACGTTACACACATTACACACTAAGGATAATAAAATATAATTACTACAAGTTTAACTTCTCAACACCCCCTCTTAAACTTGTAATCTAGCCTTTAACAACTCCAAGAACAGCTCTCAATCTACAGAAATCTTCAAACTTCAGAGCTTTAGTAAAAATGTCAGCAACTTGGTCTTTAGATATTACATGCTTGAGCTGAATATCTTTCTTCCGAATGCATTCTCAGATGAAATGATACTTGGTGTCTATATGCTTGCTTCTCTCATGAAAAATTGGATTCTTTCCCAAAGCAATAGCTAATTTATTATCAACCAAAATATCAGTAGCTCTATCTTGTTCAAACTTTAAAACTTTTAATAGCCTCCTCAACCAAATAGCATGATAAACACAAGAAGCTGCTGCAACGTACTCAGCTTCACAAGTCGAAAGAGTAACAATTGATTGTTTCTTAGAGCTCCAAGCAAACACAGCATTGCCTAAAAAGAAAACAAAACCACTGGTACTTTTACGATCATCAACATCTCTATCCCAGTCACTGTCACTAAACCCATACAATCTGAAATTATTTGCAGCCGCATAAGATAAACCATAATCCAATGTCCCTTTAACATACCGGAGAATCCTCTTGGCTACCTTTATGTGAGTCAACGTTGGAGCTTCTATATAACGGCTAATAACACCAACTCCATACAAAATATCTGGCCTTGTACAGGTTAAAAATTGTAGCCTTCCAACCAATCTTTGAAACAGAGTAGCATTTACCTTCTCAGCATTGTCAAACTTAGAAAGCTTGATTCCACATTCCACAGGTGTAGCAACTGAATTAATTTTATCCATGTTGAATTCTTTCAAGATTGCTTCTGCATAAGTCTTTTGAGAAAGAAAAATCCCTTCTTCATATTGCTTCACTTCGATTCCAAGATAATAAGACATAAGCCCCAAATCAGTCATCTCAAATTTCTCAGTCATCTATTTTTTGAATTCTTCGAACATCATCAGATTGCTACCTGTGAAAATCAAATCATCAACATATAAACAAACATACATAATTCCTCCATCTTTATTCTCCTTAACATACAAAGCATGTTCATAAGGGCACTTTGAAAAACCATTTTGCTGGAAATATCCATCAATGCAGGTATACCAGACCCTTGGAGCCTGCTTAAGGCCATATAAAGTTTTCTTCAACTTCAGCACCTTGTCTTCTTGACCTTCAACAACATAACCTAATGGTTGCATCACATAAACTTCTCCATCTAAGGTTCCATTCAGGAAGGCTGATTTTATATCCATATGAAAAATCTTCCATCCTTATTGAGCTGCCAATGAAATAGTTAGCCGGATAGTCTCTAAACAAGCCGAGATTTGTACTTCTCTACCTCTCCTTTAGCATTCTTCTTCACTTTGTAAATCCACTTCACTGCTACAGATTGTTTTCCTTCAGGAAGTGTTGCCAATTGCCATGTATCATTCTTTTTAATGGCATTTATTTCTTCATCCATAGCCAATCTCCATCTTTTATCTTTGACAGCTTCCTCATAATTCATTAGTTTTCTATCTGCAAATAAACAAAACAAAGTGGAATTTTTTGCTGTTGCTTCATAAATTTCATACAAACTTCGCATACGAGATGGCCTTTCAAATGAGCTTTGAGGAGACAAAGTTGCTTGGTCTGTTTGAGCTGTATGAGGAGGAGTTTGTGGTGTAGCAGCAGCAACAACCTGATCTTGAGACGGATCTGCAGCCAAAAAATCATTAAATAAAGGAAGAAAATTATAATTTTCATCTTGAGAAACATTCCACTCCCAAGAGACATCTTCATCAAACTCCACATCTCTGCTAATAACAGTTTTTCCATTCCGAGGATCATAAAATTTGTAGCCCTTTGAATTTTTTGCATAACCAATAAAGACAAGTTTCTCACTTTTATCATCCAATTTGCTTCTTGTCTTATTAAGTACATGAACATAACCAATACTACCAAACACTCTCAAATGAGAAATATTTGGTTTCTTTCCACTCCAAGCTTCTTGTGGAGTCATTTGCATCAATTTCTTTGTGGGACTTCAATTATTCAAATAAACTGCACACGCCATTGCCTCAGCCCAAAACTCTTTTGGCATTCTTTTATATTTAAGCATACTACGAGCCATGTTAAGAATGGTTCTATTTTTTCGCTCCATTACGCCGTTTTGTTACGGTGATCTTGGAACAGTCAAAGAGTGTCGAACACCAATATAATCACATAATTGATTAAACTTATCTGATGTGAACTCCCCTCCTTGATCAGTTCGAAAGACTTTGATTAAATAGCCACTTTTATTCTCAACATGAGTTTTGAATTTTTTGAAAACTTCAAATGCTTCAGATTTTTCCTTCAAGAAATAAACCCATATTTTGCTAGAATAATCATCAATAAACAGTAAAAAATACCTGTTCTTGCCATAAGAACATGGTTTAAGAGGACCACACAAATCCGCATGCACCAATCCAAGTGGCTACGAGGCTCGAGAGAAAGACACCCGTGGAAAACTTTTCCTGGCCTGCTTACCATACATACAACCTTCATAAACTTGATTTGGATGATTTATGGAGGGCATACCATGTACCAACATCTTCTTGGACAGCAGCTCCAATCCACCAAAATTCAAGTGACCCATTCAAAGATGCCACAGCCAAGATTGATCGTGTGCAGTAGCTTTCAAACACTTGGGACTATCTTTGTTGATCAGCAATTTAACATATTATTTTTGGATAATGGCACCTTTGCTATCATTCTTCCTTTTCCATCACTCATAACCAGTCCACTTGCTCATCACTATCTGATACCCCTTGTCTAAAAGCTGCCCAATACTTAAAATATTTGTTTTCAAAGCTGGAACATAATAAGCATGAGAAATAAATTGATGATCTCCATTTTTTAATCTAATAAGAATATCTTCTCTGGCCATGACTGGAACTATTGTTTTATCACCAAAAGAAATACTACTTTTAATAGATTCATCAAGACTACAAAATAGAGTTTTATTACCAGTCATGTGATTACTGGCTCCTGAATCAAGATACCAAAAATCTTGATTCCTTTCTTCATCTCCATTGCAGGTCATCAATAAAGTGAACTCTTCATCTTCTTCAGCCTCAACAAAATTTGCTTCTTCATTTTTGCTTGATTCACACTGTGCAGCAAAGTGCCCAAATCCTTGATAATTGTAACAATGAACATTGGATTTTCGACCATGACCACCTTAAAACTAGCCACCTCTACCACGTCCTCTTGATTTGTGTTGTTGCTGAACATATGGTTCTGCATTATTAGAAAAACTTCTGCCTCCTCTCCCTCTTCTATAATTCCAGCCATGACTTCTACCTCTTGCTCGTCCCCATTTGCGTCCACGTCTACCAACAAATGGTTGCTGTGTATCTTTTTTTTCATTTAAATTCAGTTTTGCCTGTAATACTTGAGCAATAGGTTCTTCTCTTTTCTTTAATCTTTCCTCATGGGCTTGTAGTGAACCCAAGAGTTGATCTATTGTCACGGACTCCAAATCCTTTAACTCTTTAATGGCAGTTACAACATAATCAAATTTTAAAATCAATGATCGAATAATTTTTTCAATCACTCGAACATCTTCCATCATCTCTCCATATCTCTTTAATTGATTAACAATTGCCAAAGCTCTATTGAAATACTCTTCAATAGATTCAGATTCCTTCATCATGAGATGTTCATACTCACCTCTCAAGGTTTGCAAATGTACCTTGATGACCTTATCTTTCCTTTTAAAGGAATTTTGAAGAACTTCCCAAGCTTCCCTTGCACTTATTGCATTAGCAACCTTTTCAAACATACTCTCCTCCAAGCACATATGGATAAGAGTAAGTGCTTGCTGATCTTTCTTTCTGGCCTTCTGCAAAGCATCTCTTTGGGCTGCCGTAAGCACTTCATCATTCTCTGGCCGATCACATCCCTTCTCTATAATCTCCCTTACATCCTGGGAACCCAGCAACGCTTTCATTCTTATGCACCAGTTGTCATAGTTCTCCTTGGTGAGTTTTGGAAATTGAAAAGGAAACATCCCATTCATCATGATTCTATGGCTCTGATACCACAATGTTGGAGAGAAAGAAAAATAGAGCTAAACAGAGGAGAAGATAAAATACTTGACTTATCTATTAAAAATATTCTGAACAATATTTATAGGCATGTAAAAGTGACCTTTTGACATCCACCATAGAAGTTACAAATCACACACAATAACCACACACGTTACACACTAAGGATAATAAAATATAATTACTACAAGTTTAACTTCTCAACAGTCAGGACGTCCACCCCTAGCCATTTTTAACTATTATGAGTATCAAGAAGCTTGGTATAAGACCTTTTATTTAAGGAACTATAATCACTCATGGTTCTTTTATTTTTCTCACAAGTTCACTGGTATTTTCCCTAACTGGTGGTTCAAATGGTTCGATTATTTTGGTATATTAGAAAAAATCTTCCCTCCATCAATCCTAGAAGGATATAAAAAATTTTCAGATTATCACCAATCTTTAAGGCCAGATTATCTTATTTAGTATGTTAATGCATTCAAGATTCCATGGATTGTTACTTAGACTTATCATATCCCTACTAAACCAGGACTTCCTATTCTCTATAGAGAGTTTAAGGTAAAGTGTTGGGATTCTTTTCAGATAGACTATCAAAATAATCCTCTGTAATAAATCCTAATTTTAATCCACATGTTTCTCCGGTTAGACCTTCTAATTTTCAAGCTAATAAAGAGCAATTAATGCAACAATTATCCTCAGCATCCAATGAAATTAAATTTTAAGAAATACTCCAAAAAGCCTCATCCGAAAAAGGAAATTCTACAACTGAAGAAGAAGTAAGACCCTCGTCTCGTTACTATAATGATTCTCAAGACCCATTTAATGATCCCCATGATGTGATCATATTATAAAAAAAGTGTTTTTTCTAACAAAATTATTTATGCAGGTACTTACTGATTTCTGTCGAAATCCTTCACAGAAATTCTCAATTATAGAAGGCAGCTATTCATAAACAGTGATCCCTTATCCTGTCGGCAACTATTCATCAATAATGCAGATTTTCTATCCTGTCGGTAACTATTAATCAACAGTGTAGATTTCCTATCCTCTCAGCAGTTATTCATCAACAGTATCTCCTGTCTAGCATTATCTTATCTTCAACAATAATTCAAGATTGCTTTTCTTCATATAAAAAGGGGCAGATATGTTTACAAAGAGGCAGAGCATGAAACACTTCAAGAATTATTAGAGAAAATAAGAAAAAACCCCTTGTAATTTCCACTTCCTTTTATGATAAATCCCTAGATCTTTAACTTGTATTTTCAAACATATGTTCCTGTACTTCTCCTTTGACATCTTCTCCATCTTGTAAGTCTCCATGGAAAAATAATACATCAGGTATTTCATTCTAAAATATGAGTAATCATTTTGTTAAACATTTTTCTGATGCGCTTGATAGTTTAGATTTTTTATTTTTAAATGAAGTTTCTATGTTAATTTAAGAAATGAATGATTTAAAAGAAGCTATCACTCAAAAGCATAATGATTTTCATCTAGACGAATTTTGCAATTGTATGGATTTTCAAAGGAAAATATATTTCATAAACAATATTATTAATCTTTTTTATACTTTTTGGTATATAAGATCTTAATTAAAATAATGAGTCATATGATCGATGATTTTATAATTAGCATAATAGGAATAAATTTTTGTTCTGCAGAACAAAGAGAATATATAAACTCAAAATTATGAAAACTTTTGGGATTTTTACAAGAAGATACAAATATTAATCACGAAAATGGAATTTATGATTGTGAGCATTATAATATTAAAACAATATTCATTTTAAACTTATTATATTTTCTTAATTTAAACTTTACTTAATATCTCCTTGTTAATTAATGTTCGATATACATATATATGTATAAATATATATGTACATACATACATACATATATATGTATATGTATACATACATATATATATATATGTACATATATATATACATGCATATATATATGTACATATATGTATTTATGTATATATACATATATGTACATATACATGTATTGTAATGGTCTGGTTTATATCCTAGTAGTATTTTGACCTAATTAGGATACTTGGGGTAAGTTTGTTTTGAGCATTATTAAAATTAGACTAAAGAGTAAAGAATTGAGGACTTAATTGCATAAAAGAATAAGTTTGAGTGGCTTATAGGTAGATGTGCATGATTAAGGTTAAGTAAGGTTGATTAGTATTAATGGAAGACAAATTTTGTTAATGGTGGATTAGTGAAGAGGTAGTGGATTCCGGGTGGCAAGCTTAGGCTTAGCCAACCCACCCTTCACATGCATATATATAGGGTTTTGAGGAGAGAGGAAGTCCAATTCTGTTTAGGCTTTCTTCTTCCTCTTCTTCTGCTACTTCCTTTCCATTCTTATGTCTTTCTCATTCATAGAATTGAACTTACATGCATGATTAGCTAGCCAATTGATTAAGTTAGGAGTGTGAATTGTATATTGAGTTCTTGAGCAAGGTAAATGTTAGTTAGCCTTTGTCTTCTTCTACTCATTTCTTAATCGTGTTTTGAGTTTAAATTGATAATTGATCCTTGTTTTCCAAATTCTGGAATTGGTGTTAGCTGTGGTAGAAGAATCAAAGAGAGACAAATGAAAGGCTAAGGTTGGAGAGCCTAGCAACAAGTGAGCTTGAGGAGCATAGGAGTTTGAGGTTTGGGAACAAACCGAATTGTGTATGTTAATGATATGAAATTGTGAATTGAGATGTGATTAATTGAACTTTAATTTCAAGTATGTAATAGAATGATTGTATTTGTTTTGGTTATTGGTTTGACCATGAACTTGCATATGTCAAGATATGTGTGTTTGAATTGAATTGTGCAAATAAGATGTGAGAATGATAGAATTGAAGTAAAGAGCCTATATGGGTTATGTGTTTATCAATAGAGAGTAATATGTGTTAAAATGGCATAAAGTTATATTAGAAAGATGAAGATGGCTATGATGTAAAGTGAAATGGAAGCATGATAAGTATGAGTAATTTAGATATGAATTGTGTTCTAGTCTTAAAGAAAATATGTGTTTATGTTGGTTTGATTGCATGATTTTGAGAGTTAGAATCATGAATTTGTAGGTGAGGATTTGTGGTTCAAAATGTATAGGTTCAATGCTTGAATTTAGCATTATGCCTATAGTTGGACATATGTCACGGTGACAACCAAAATGATTGTCACCGTGAGGTATGCACAGATTGCATTCTGGATTGCAAAGTTACATATGTCACGGTCACAACCAAAATGATTATCACTATGAGCTATGTACGAGTGACATTCTATTTTGAAACTTAGGTATGTCACGGTCACAACCAAAATGGTTGCCACCGTGAGATACCTTCAATTTACATTCTGTTTTGAAATTTAGGCATGTCACGGTCACAATGAAATTATTGCCACCGTGACATACCTTCAGTTTATATTATGTTTTGAAGATGCAAATAGGTCACGGTCACAACCAAAATGGTTGCCACCGTGAGGTACCCCTAATTTGTCTTCTGTTTTGATTTGTGTCTATGTCACGATCATAATGATTTGATTGTCACCGTGAGGCATATGAAAGAAAAGTAATTCTTTATAAAGCTATGTATAATGTTATGGAATGAGATTTATACTAATATATCAACATTATATGGACTTGGGAAAAGATTATGAATTATGCAAAGGTGTTTAAATGGAAGTGAATGTGAACATGATAGTATGCTTACAAATATATGTGAGCTATTATGTACTATGATCTATTTCATACGATTATATGAGCAATGTAAATTGAGATTGATATACAAATAACTGGAAATAATAATTAGCCTGCGAGTCAAGTAGAGGATAAGTAGGCATGCCTAAAAGGGTCTAAAATTATGGCCAATAGTATCTAATTTCTTCAGAAATCATCTTTCTATTGAATCCTAAATGAGTTCATCTTTGCATAGTAACATGCTGATAGTGGTACCTACGGGTACTAATAGTGGTGAGTATCTACGGATACGAACTAATAGTGGTACTTTTGAGTACTGATAGTGGTACTTTCGAGTACTAATAGTATCACCTGTTATCCGCGTCTTTGAATTGCAAGCAAGGCAAAACAAAGAAAGAAAGATTAATGATAATTTGTGATCATTTGAAAGAAAGTAATAAAGATGAGAATATGAATACAAAGTGATAAAGTTTGGCATGAGATGCATTTATGTGATAATGATCTAATAGCATGAATGCATATGAAATATTGTACATGTGCAAACGTAAAATGAAATGTGTAACATGCTATGGTTGTAATAAGTTGTGGACATGATGTGTCATTGTGGCATGTTTGTATAGGCATGACTATAATTATTTAACTCTAATTACAATGATAATTAATCGATGCATATGTGCTTTATACATATATTGTATATTGTTTGCGGTTCCCCACTAAGCGTTATTGCTTAGCACGGGTTATTTCTAATCCGTGTAGGTTCTGAAGTGAGATGATTCGAAAGGACAGTTCCACATAACCAAAGGGGTCAACACTAGGACTTGATTAGTGTAGGTTTTGAGTATTTTGTGTACTTGAATATGTTTATATGTATACAGTCTTTTTGGACTTGGAATGTAATAATTAAGCAGGCATGTAATATAAGTAATAGCATATCTTCAGCCGTGAAATGAAATGCATGATATGATTGCAGTTGTGAAAGAAATTTATTATTATAGGATTATAGTATATAGATATATATGTTATGTGTGTGTGTATCTGTGTGTTGTAGCGACCACTCCCGACTACCACAACAAAGCTGTGTGGATAGCTTGGAAGGGGCGCTACAAGTTGTGGTATCAGAGCATAGGTTTAGTTGTTTCTGGTTATAGTGTAAAATAGAATGTGTATAGTTGTGTTGACCTAATGCGGATGTCCTTGTTTATGTTTTAGTTTCAACGATGGATCTTTCTCAAGATGCTATAGAAGAGACTGCCGAGAGTGTGAATCCACGAGATCAGGAAGTGTTTGTATTTGGCCAGTCTGTGCCATTAAATAGAGGGCATGATGTACCGATGGTTCCTTTGGAAGCCTTACTCAAAATGTCGCAAGACATGGCGAGGGTGCTTGATCGAATGACAACACCAAAGGCACCGTTGGAATCATTGAGGAAGCATGGTGCAGAGGAATTTTATAGCACTAGTCTGGATGAGTCAGTTAAGGCAGAGTATTGGATAGAAAAGATTCAGAAGATATTGGATGAGATAAGATTCCCTACAGAACAGAAGGTGGAATGTGTGGTTTCACTACTTCAAGGATCTGCCTACGACTGGTAGAAATTGGTCTTAAGGCATCCGATGCTTCCGAATCCTGTTATATGGGAGTTCTTTGTAAAAGAGTTCCGTAATAAATATATCACTAAGGCATATCGGGAAGCTAACTGGAAGTAATTTCTGAGTCATAGACAAAGGGTAATATCTGTAGCCGAGTATAAAAAGGAATTTTGTAGGCTCAGCAAGTATGCACTTGAGGGAGTACTTACTGAGGAGTTCTATTATCAACAGTTTGAGGAAGGTATGAATAAGCCAATTAAGGCATTATTGATTTCCCTGACCACTACTCAGACTGTGAGTTACTATCAAATAGTGCAAGCAGCCATGAGAGCAGAAAAATCTCTTGAGGTTCAGAGAGAGAGGATACAGAGAAGAAATCTTAACAGAGGTGGAACACATTTTGGGAAGAGATCGAGGGATCCTCAAACATCATTTCCAGCTGTGTCGGCAAGAAATCCAGCTACTAGAGGCAGGGAGCAAGGATCCTCTTATGCATCGGGTACTGGAAGGGGTGCATCTAGTAATAAGAGTGATGTGCCCGAGTGTCTCCATTGTGGTAGGCGTCACAGGAATGAGTGTTTGAAGTTGACTGGGCCATGTTTTAGATGCGGTAGCACAGAGCATTTTATGGCTAACTGTCCTAAGGCATATAAAGCGACAGGGAATCAACATGAAGTGAGTAGAGGTGGATCCAATTTGCCTCCAGTTAACAGAGGAAGAGGCAGAGGATGTGGTAGAGGTAGCCAGTCTAGGGGTGGTACAGTGTCAGAGTCTGTTGACCAACCGACTTTAGCACCAGTGCGGGCTTATACAATGAAGGCTCATGAGGAGTAGGATGCGCCAGAGGTCATAACTGGTACATTCCTACTCTTTAATATATAAATGTTTGCTTTGATTGACCCCAGGTCTACGCATTCTTATGTATGTTCTAAGAAAATATGTGATAGGATGTTGGTACCTTAGCATCTAGATTATGATATTTGTGTAACTAGCCCGTTGGGTAATAGAGTTAATGTGAATAAAGTATATAAAAAGTGTCCCTTAATGGTTCAAGGGCAAGTGTTTCCAGTAGATCTGATTGAGTTACCTTTTGATGATTTTGATGTAATATTGGGTATGGATTGGTTGAGTAATCACCGAGCTATAGTTAACTGTAAAATGAAAACAGTTGTATTGAGTGGTTCTGGACAGTCAAAAGTGATTGTAAAGGGAGTTTGCTCTCAACCGTTAGTAAATGTGATTTTTGCTATGCGTGCTTGTCGTTTCTGAGAAAAGGATGTGAGGCTTTCTTAGCCCTTTTCTTGGATTCAAAAAGAGAACAAGTTAGGATCCAAGATATACCAGTAGTGAGGGAATTCTCTGATGTTTTTCCTGAGGAATTGGCTGGTGTACCGGCTATCAGGGATGTGGAGTTGTCAATTGAAACTGTACCTGGTATAGCACCTGTGTCAAAGGCACCTTACAGAATGGCTCCAACAGAGCTGATAGAATTGAAGATGCAGTTGCAGGAGTTACTGGATAAGGGTTTCATAAGACCAAGTGTGTCTCCTTGGGGAGCACCAGTGTTGTTTGTTAAGAAAAAAGATGGGAGTATGAGAATTTGTATCGATTATAGACAGCTGAATAAAGTGACAGTGAAGAATAAATATCCATTGCTAAGGGTAGAAGACCTGTTTGATCAATTGAAGGGAGCTGGTGTGTTCTCTAAGATAGATTTGAGATTGGGGTATTATCAGTTGCAAGTTAAGGGTAAGGATATACCTAAGACGGCATTTTGAACTCGATATGGACATTACGAATTCTTAGTAATGCCATTTGGGTTAACTAATGCGCCTGTAGCGGTCATGGATTTAATGAATAGAGTGTTCAGGCCATATTTAGACAGTTTTGTGGTGGTATTCATTGATGACATTTTGGTATACTCTAGAAATGAGAAAGAGCAAGATCAGCATCTGAGGATTGTGCTTCAGACCTTGAGAGAGCATCAGTTGTATGCTAAGCTCAGTAAGTGTGAGTTTTGGTTGGAAGAAGTATCTTTCTTGGGTCACATTGTTTTTTCGGATGGTATTAAAGTTGATCCAGAAAAGATAGAAGCAGTTGTGAACTGGAAGCCGCCTAGGAATGTGCTAGAAAATCATAGTTTCTTGGGACTATCCGGATATTATTGGCATTTTGTGAAAGGATTTTCGGTAATTGCGTCTCCTTTGACTAGACTGCTTCGTAAGGGAGTTAGATTTGAATGGTCAGATAAGTGTCAGACAAGTTTTGAACAATTAAAGAGAATGCTTGTTGAGGCACCAATTTTGACTCAACCTGTTTCTGACAAAGAATATGCAATGTATAGTGATGCCTCTGGTATTGGATTGGGACGTGTACTAATGCAAGATGTAAAGGTAATAGCTTATGCTTCGAGGCAACTGAAGCCACATGAGCAGAATTATCCAACTCATGATCTGGAATTAGCTGCAGTAGTATTTGCTTTAAAGATTTGGCGTCATTACTTGTATGGTGAGAGATGCAAGATCTTCACAGATCATAAGAGTCTCAAGTATCTACTCACGTAGAAAGAATTGAACCTAAGACAAAGAAGATGGCTTGAATTGTTCAAGGATTATGTTTGTATTGTGGATTACCATCCGGGTAAAGCTAATGTGGTGGCCGATGTGCTGAGTAGGAAGTCGATTTTGGCTTTGCTTTTACAACGATTTAGGTGGAGATTTGATTCAGATGGTGCCTTAGTGGCACAGTTGAAAGCAAGACCTGGATTGCGAGATGAGTTAATAGAAGCACAGAAATGCGATAATAAGCTATAGCAAATTCTACAGTCAGTCAGGAATAGCGATAAGACTGACTATTCAGTGAATGAGCAAGGTGTTCTATTTTATAAGCATCAGTTATGTGTAGCTGGTGATAAGGAATTGAGAAAGAGGCTTTTGTTTGAAGCACATAATTCAATTTTCACTATGCATCCTGGTGAAAATAAGATGTATCAGGATTTAAAGCAGTTTTACTGGTGGACAGGTATGAAGAGAGATGCAGTAGAATATGTTTCTAAGTGCCTTACATGTCAGCAAGTAAAGGCCGAACATCAGGTTCCACATGGTCTGTTGAATCCTCTTTTTATTCCACAGTGGAAATGGGACAACATCACCATGGATTTTGTTACTAGATTGCCGTTGACATTAAAGCAACATGACTCAGTATGGGTAGTTGTGGATCGATTCTCTAAGTCGGCTCATTTTATACCAGTTTGGATTGACTATTCCATGGATCGATTGGCAGAGTTGTATGTGAAAGAGATTATTAGATTGCATGGCATTCCTTTGTCTATAGTATCAAATAGAGATCCGAGATTTACTTCCGAGTTTTGGAAGGGTTTGCAATCTGCAATGGGAACAAGGTTGAACTTCAGCGCGGCGTTTCACCCTCAAACTGATGGACAGTCGGAAAGGGTAATTCAAGTGTTAGAAGATTTGCTTCGAGCCTGTGTATTAGATTTCTCTAAGAATTGGGATAGGTATATTCCATTAATGGAGTTTGCTTATAACAACAGTTATCAGGTGAGTATTAGTATGGCACCGTATGAGGTTTTGTATGGCAGAAAGTGTCAGACTCTGATATGTTGGACTGAACTAAATGAGCATAAGGTTGTTGGATCTGATTTAGTAAAAGACACAGAAGAGAAAGCAAAGATTATTCAACAACGATTAAAAGCTGCCAGTGATAGACAGAAGTCCTATGCGAATCTGAAAAGAAGAGACATTGAATTTGTAGTGGGTGATAAAGTATTTTTGAAAGTATCTCCCTGGAGAAAAGTGTTAAGGTTCGGGAAGAAAGGAAAACTGAGTTCGAGGTTCATTGGTCCATATGAGGTATTAGAAAGAGTGGGAACAGTGGCTTATAGATTGGCCTTGCCTCCGGTTGTCACACCCCAAATCGGGCCTAGTCAGAATGTGCATGACAAGTCAGGATTTCAAGGGTAAATCGGTAATTTGTGCATGAGAATATTGGACATTAAGGAATTTAGTGCAACAATTAATCTAATATGTTAAGTGGAGGAAGTATCTAGTGAAGTGTGAGTATTGTACCAAGGTATTAAATATCTACTTAAGCAATGATGTGGTGTATGTATGTGTATGGTGCCTTGGTGTTTGAAAGTCAAAGGAGGAGTTTTGGTCCAATAGGAGGCTGCCATGTGGACCTGGTAGGTGGGCAATTATTGGGAAAAGAAGAAAAAGGAAAAAGAAAGAGAGAGGGAAGGCAGATCACGTTTCCCTACTCTCTCTTCTCCTCCTCTTTGTTCTTCTTTCTTTTTTTTCCCTTTTGATTGTGCTCCTCTCTTTGGTTGTGCGTGAGTGGGGGTCTTGGTGGAGCTTGAGGATTTCTTGAGAGGTATGTATATGGGTTTTGCGTGCTAGGGTTTCCTGCATTTGGGTGTTTGGGTTCTTCTTCTTCTTCTTCTTCTTCTTTTGATTTTATTTGAGTTAGGGTTTGGATTAAGAGTAATTTTCTAGCTTTTGGTTTGTGCAAGCTTTGGGTGGCAAGAGGAAGCTCAAGAGCAAGGAAAGATTGAGGATTGAAGTTTGAAGAGGGATTTTGGATATTCAATTCTAGGTTTGGGAGCTTTGATTTTTGCATTTGAGTTTTGGGTTGTCTCCACCCTAATTCTTCTTGGATCATGAGTGTGTTTATGTTTGATTTCTGGAATTTATAGGTGTTTGTATGAGTTTAAGCATGTAATTGATTGGGTAATTGTGTTAGTAATGCATGTCTCTAATTGAATTGAATATATATGAGGTTTGATAGTGAGAATACATGAGTTTGGAAATTTTGTGATTTTTGTATTTTTGTGGTTGTTGCCCTTTGATGAAATTTCTGGAAAAATATGGGGATCTTGATGTGCATTGTAGTTTAAATGTTATGGGTTTTGATTTAGATGTGTTAAAAAGGCATGAATGTGGTTTAATGAACATAATTGTGTTTTTGAGTGAGATGATGATGAATAGTGCTGATATTTCAATTTGTGTAAATTGATATTGTTATTGGCATGATTTAATTGGAATTCTTGGGGTAGATGTTGTATTTTATGTTGTTAATGATGTGTGGGTGACTGGAGATGAGGTAAGTTGATGTTTTGATGTGTGGTTTGAGATTTGGGTGTTGTGAAGTTGGATTTTCTGCAGATTTCTTGTGTAAGGACTGGAATTCACGACTCTGTCGCGAGCGCGACATTATCGCGAGGTCACGATAGAGCCCAGTGAGAGCAGCCCTCGCACGCTCCTGAGCTCTCCGCTGATCCTTGCAGTAGAGCCTCTGTCGTGAGCGCAACAGAGAGCTCGTCTGCTGATATGTTTTGGGACGATCCTCTGTCGCGAGCGCACTCTCGGGTGCGAGCACGATGGATCGGCTTGGCAGCTCACTATCGCGAGTGCGACAGTGAGTTGAATTTGTTTCCCGCGAGATCGCAAGGATTGCCGCGGTTGTGACCTGGGGCAAGTTCGCCTCTGTCGCGAGCGCGATAATTGTCGCGATCGCGATAGTGATCCCAATTCTGCCCTATTTCCTGAGTTTATTTTCTCTTCTAAAATTAATTTCCAATGGTTTCTTCATGAGTTTTACCCCTGTATGCCGTATTAAATGCTTATTATTATATGTGTCATAATATGAATCCTTCATGGTTATTTATTATGAACATGTTCTACTAAAATGTGAAATGTGTTATGCATATCTTAATTCACGATTCTTCCCTGAGAATAATATATATTATATTATATTTGACATGAATTGTACTATTGCATGATAAGGATTTTGTATGGATAATCTTTGGCATAATATGGTTTCCCATATTTGAGTCTGATATGCTTTAGAATAATGAATAATGTTAAAGCGTGTGACTGGATTATATTATGTGCTGGGCAATGTGAATTGTATGATGTGTGTCTGGCATTAAGAAGATATTTATATGTCTATCATACTCTGGTTTATGCACGATGATATATATATATATATATATGTATTATGTGATTCGAAATATGATTTGTTTTATGCATGACCTGCGAGAGTCAGTCTAGTGGATAGTTAGGCATGCCTAATAGAGCTCTTAGCTGCAGTACCTTTGGACGTTTGGACCCTGATCAGGTCCCCATTTGGTTCCTCGCGAACCCTTTAAATGTGTTTGGATCCTCGCGATCCTTTTTAATGTGTTTGGATCTTGTTTAAAATCCCCCTCAGTATAATGTTTTAAATGTGATAAAAAAATTAAATGGTTTTCGATTCGTACCCGTAAGGTACCCTTTGGTCGATTCATACCCGTAAGGTACGCTACCGTATTCTCTCGTTATCCACTAAAGTGAGTCAGCAGGGACTCTGTTTGCTTTGTCTAATGTGAATATGAGAATGTGAAATTATAATGAGCATGATTTTTTGATATGTGAATCAGTTATTTATCCGAATGTGATTACGAATCTCTGAACGGGTTTAATGTGACTCAGGCATGTATATTGTATATGTACATCGTAAACCATGTATATTGCTCTTCCGTATAGTGATGAGATAAATTAATACGTATATGAATGTGAGCTAGAATTTCTGAATGTTATGGTTAACTTGTATAGTAATGTGATTTTGTGTTGTTAACTGTGATGGTTAATACGTGAATTAGTATGGGTATAAATATAATCTTGAACTAGCAAATGCAACGAATTTAATATTATGCTATATGTTTCTTTGGTTTCAGCTATAGTAGTATCTTCGGCATGTTGTTATGTGTTCATGTTTCATGGCATGATATTTTATGTATTAGAGTCGTGCAAGGGAAGTGTGGTGGTATGAACATTGTCCTTCGGGTTTTGGCTAGTGTGTGCGTGTTATGGTCTGATAAAAGTATGTTTAGATATCTAGTAATTTTGCATGAAAGTTGGGTTACTGGAATGAAGGCAGCATGTTTAGTCATTGATTAGCTAAGCTTGACGCGGTTTTGATATCTGATACCTTGGTAAGTATATGCATGTAAGATTGTTTGTGTTTCGGCATGATACTACTTGTATCCTGTATAATACTCTGTCGGCTTTGGTTTAATCGACACGAGGAGTGAATGCGGATATGATTTTCTGAATGTATGACTTTTATATGTAAGTATGCATATCTATCTGTTAGGATTATGTGCATATGCCATTCGAATGTGTTATGCCTTGACGACCATTGTGAATGGTCGTCCATGTTCATGTGAGTTCTCCCCACTAAGCGTTATCGCTTACCACGGGTTCTTTTCCCGTGCAGGTAGCAGGTTCGGTTCGGTTCGAGTCGCGCATTTGTAAGGTCGGCCACGTAGGAGTTAGAAGTTTTGTTATCTTGTACTCTGCTTCTGTATTTTGGATTTTGTATTTCAGTAGTCTTATGTATTTGTAATTATATATAAGGATCTGGATATAATATTTGGGCTATGTAATGTTATTATATTTAAGTTTAAAGTTGTTCCTCGGTTTTATCGTTTGCCTTATGCTTTCGCTGATTGGATGAGTGAATGGCTGCGTGTGTGTGAGTTAATGCATGACCAGCTTTTTCTCGCAAGGTAAGTTTTTAATTATCCCGCATTTATGCATGTATGATTATGTATTAATGTACGCTTCCGCATAGTGTATGTGTGCATGTATATGAGTGAGCGTCGGTAGCGCTCTCCGACATCCTTCCAACGGTGACGTAGGGGGTGTTACACTGGCTTTGGCTAAGTTTCATGATGTTTTTCATGTGTCAATGCTCCGGAGATATCGTTTGGATGAGTCGCATGTTCTATCTGTGCAAGATATACAAGTACAGCCGGATTTTTCTTATGATGAGGAGCCTAAAGAAATTTTGGCTAGAGAAGTGAAACGGCTTCGAAGTAAGCAAGTTTCATTGGTGAAAGTGCTTTGGCAGCACCATGGAATTGAAGAGGCAACCTGGGAATCAGAAGCTGTTATGAGAGACAAGTATCCCCAATTGTTTAAATCAGGCATGACTTTCGCGGACGAAATTCTTATTAGGATAGGAGAGTTGTAATGGCCTGGTTTATACCCTAGTAGTATTTTGACCTAATTAGGGTACTTGGGGTAAGTTTGTTTTGACCATTGTTAAAATTGGACTAAAGAGTAAAGAATTGAGGACTTAATTGCATAAAAGAATAAGTTTGAGTGGCTTATAGGTAGATGTGCATGATTAAGGTTAAGCAAGGTTGATTAGTATTAATGGAAGACAGATTTTGTTAATGGTGGATTAGTGAAGAGGTAGTGGATTCCGGGTGGCAAGCTTAGGCTTAGCCAACTGTGACGCGCGCCGGTGGTACCCAGCAAGGGCCCTCTTTTTGAATCCGATTTAGGAATCGAGGAATTAGTTCGCGTCTTTTGATCATGGGCGCCATGAGACATCATCGGTGTATTCCTCCCAATAGAACATTGGGGAGAACAACCTAGTCTAATGACACCTAAAGGCACCTTTGAGGCATTTGGAGTCGCCACCCAATTTGCAAGAAATTGAGAAAAAGTCTCTCACCTCTAACGGTCTAAACCAGAGATACGGTGTCCGAAACTTCCCTCTTATTTATGCTTTGGTTAATTATAAATGGGTTTTTAACCTCTTAAAATTATATCCCTCAACTCACGCGATCGATGCATTCAAATTAAAGGCACAATGAAAGCATATAAAGCAATGAAGTAAAAACGATAAATAAAATGATAAAAGGAAGCGATAAATGAAAGCGGTAAACATGCAAGCACACAATTACAAGAAGAATAGGAGCGGAATACAACCCCAACGAAAGGGAATTAAAGGTATGAAAGGGGATGGAATACAATCCCCCAAAAATAAAGTTGCCCCAAAGTTAATTACAAGGGCCCAAAAAGAAAGAACATAAATTTAAAACACTCACCCCAAAAAATGCAATAAAAAGCCATACATAAATCGGGGCATTATTTTAAGAACATTGGTTCCTTCGCACTTATTGAAGGTTTGGGGACATTGGCCCCCTCGCATTTACTTAAAGAGTGTTCGAAGAGTCGTTTTTGACAAGGGAACAATCGATTCTCACTTTCGTGCCAAAAATCGGTCTTTTGTTTTCATCATCGGGTAATCCTGATTTTGGACTGCCTCGGGACCCGGTATCTACAGTTGCCCCCAATTTTAGGGAACTTAGAACCTAGGTGCCTAAGTGAGCCAAAATTCATAAAAGAGAGGGAGAGATGCGTACCTGAGGTGGTCGCTGTTCGGAACTTGGTCTTGCCAGCCCGTTGGCATTATAGGATTACTACTGGTCACGTGATTGAGGAACACTAGCTTGTCTGTGTGTGAAACCACGGCTGAGCGACTGATAAACACCAGCTTGTCGGTGTGTGATGGCGCCAGACTTTAAAGAACGCGATTGATAGAACACCAGCTTATCGGTGTGTGAAACCACGGCTGAGCGACTGATAAACACCAGCTTTTCGGTGTGTGAAGGCGCCAGACTTTGAAGAACGCAATTGATAGAACACCAGCTTGTCGGTGTGTGAAACCACGGCTGAGCAACTGATAAACACCAGCTTGTCGGTGTGTGAAGGTGCCAGACTTTGAAGAACGCGATTGATAGAACACCAGCTTGTCGGTGTGTGAAACCACGGCTGAGCAACTGATAAACACCAGCTTGTCGGTGTGTGAAGGCGCCAGACTTTGAAGAACGCGATTGATAGAACACCAGCTTGTCGGCCTGCGAAACCACGGCTGAGCGACTGATAAACATCAGCTTGTCGGTGTGTGAAGGCGCCAGACTTTGAAGAACGCGATTGATAGAATACCAGCTTGTCGGTGTGTGAAACCACAGCTGAACGATAGATAAACACCAGCTTGTCGGTGTGTGAAGGCACCAGACTTTGAAGAATGCGATTGATAGAATACCAGCTTGTCGGTGTGTGAAACCACGGATGAGCGATAGATAAACACCAGCTTGTCGGTGTGTGAAGGCACCAGACTTTCCTGCGAAATCGAAAGAGACTTTGTATGCAAAGGTAAGTTATGCATGTGCATATGCATATGTTATGCAAGGTGCAGGTGACACCATTCATCTGAGTGGCCCAGTAGTCGAGGTGTGATGACTTCGGCTGAAGCGACTCATGGCTTTGTTTGGTCGATTATGACTCCAAGGGTCTGAAGGTATCGTTCTGATCTAGGGACTCCGATTCACAATTTTCATGGGGAACTGCCCGATGTGCGTCCCTGCTTGAAAGGGGTTGCCCAAGGTAACGCCCCCTTATCGCTCCAAGCGTCGCACGTCATTGTTTTAAAGGTAGTGCGTCCCTCGTGGATTTTCACACTAGCTTTTCTTAGCGGGAGATACGTCCTTTTCGGATTTTCACATGACCCTGTGCCTTATTTTTTGCCTGGAATGGACCCAACCCAATCCAGCGGCTTTTATTAATTTCATTTTTTTATAGGGCAGACTGCCTGTTCCCAGGTTTTCACCCTGCCCTTTGGCCTAACTTTTGCTTAGAGCGCCAGTCACGGTTTTCATCTCTAACAGCCTTTTCTTTTTTTTTTCTTTTTTTTTTTAAGGATAAAGTTTTTATCGGTCGCAGCAATATTGGATGAATTGCGCACATTCAAATGGGGAGTGACACATTACTTGTTCAGAAGGAACTATGGACATTTATTGGATAAAAGAACTACTCTGAGTGCATAATTGCATACATGCACACGTTTCTCGTGTGATTTTATTACACATGATCATCATTTGACATTAGGCCCAAGATACCAGACCACATCTAATCTCGAGATAGATCTCAAAGGCATCACAACTCCTGTTATCAATCAGCCCTCTTGGGTTTTCTCGATTGAACATTTTCTCTCTGTTTTTTTTTTTTTTTAGCCATGGAACCTCTTCAATCTGTCGACGTTGACCGGCTCCTTGAATTCATTTCCATCGCTATCCGTCAAAATTGCGGCCCCTTTAGATAGAAGCTTCTTCAGGATGAAGGGTCCTTCCCAAGTCGGCCTAAACTTGCCTCGAAAGTCCGAAACCCCCGGCCTCATCTGTTTGAAGACTAGGTCCCCTTCCTTCAACGGATGCTTCCTTACTTTCTTCCCGAATGAGTGAGCTAGTCTCTTCTGGTAGACCTGATTGTGGTAGTATGCCCGCATCCTATCTTCGTCCAATAGGTTCAACTGTAGTAGCCGCTGCTGGGCCCATTCGGCTTCTGGTAGCAGAGCTTCTGTTACCACCCTCAATGACTGAAGTTCTATTTCTACCGATAGGACTACTTCCGTCCCGTAAACCAAGGAGAAAGGGGTGGCCCCTGTAGAAGTTCTAGCAGTGGTCCTATAGCCCCACAATGCAAATGGCAATTTCTCTGCTCAGTCTTTATAGGTTTGCACCATCTTAGCCAGTATCCTTTTGATGTTCTTATTAGCCGCCTCGACTGCTCCGTTAGCCTGCGGTCGGTATGGAGAAGACTTATGGTGTTTAACGCCATATTTCTTGAGCATCTGCTTAGTCTCAGCTTGGAATTGTACCCCATTATCTGACATGATGCGATGCGGGAGCCCGTACCTACAGATCAAATGTCGCTCGATGAATCTGGCCATTTCCCGAGCACCTAATTTCTTGAAGGATTCAGCCTCAACCCACTTAGTGAAGTAATCAATGGCGACTACGATAAATCTGTGCCCATTGGAGGCTTTCGGGTGTATTTCTCCTATAATGTCGATTCCCCATGCTGCAAACGGCCATGGAGATGTCAGGTTGCACAACTCCGAAACTGGGAGGTGTCTCAGATTAGCATATTGTTGGCACAATTGGCACTCCTTCACATACTTAGAGCAATCTGTATCCATTGTCAGCCAGAAGAATCCTTGCCGCATTATTTTCTTTGCTAGAGCCAGACCATTCATATGGGCCCCACAGACCCCTGTATGAGTTTCCTCCATAACTCTCTTGGCCTCTTTACCATCTAAGCATCTTAGTTGTATGCCATCGGCCTGTCTCTTGTACAACACCCCGTCTACACTGATGAATTGAGTGTACAGTTTGCGGATCACCCTTTGGTCTTTTTCAGTGGCTTCTTCCGGGAATACTGACTTCTCTAAATAATTCTGGACATCATAGTACCATGGCTTTCCATCAGTAACCTCGACATCCCCTACTCGCTCGGTATCAAAGTATGGCTTGCTGGAACTGGAAATGAGCACAGGCTTCATAACTATTCCTTTTGGGTTATCCCACATGGATACCAAGGTAGCTAGGGCGTCTGCCAATTGGTTCTCATCTTGGGGCACGTAGTTAAAAGTGCAAATTTCAAATTGGCCACTAAGTTCTTTCAAGCACGTCGCATATGGCAACAGCCGCTTTTCCTTGATGGCCCATTCACCCTTGACTTGACGGATTACTAAAGATGAGTCCGCGAAGACCTCTACTACTTTTTCCCCCATGGCTGAGAGTGCTTCCAACCCGAAGATGCAGGCTTCATACTCAGCTTCATTATTGGTGGCCTTGTACCTTAATTTCTTTGCTAAGGGGAGCTTCTCACCATCTGGGGTTACTAGAATTACTCCCGTTCCAGCTCCCTTGTTGTCTACTACCCCATCGAAATACATCTGCCATTTCTGTACGGTGATGGCCACCATATTTTCATCGGGGAATTCATACTCTAGTTAGTCTCCTTCAATTGGATGGTCGGCAAGAAACTCCGCAATTGCCCAACCTTTAATGGTCTTTCTTGTGACGTATTCCACATCAAATTCTTGCAACAAAATCAGCCACCTCCCCATCTTTCCTAGCAACGAGGGAGCTTCTTGAAGATATCGAAGGGGGTTTTGCTTGGCTACGGCCTGCACTTTATAAGAATGAAAGTAATGCCTCAACTTCTTCGAAGCCCAAATTACAGCTAGACAGATCTTTTCCACCTCGACGTACTTGGCTTCGTAGGGAAGGAATTTTTTGCTGAGGTAGTAAACTGCAAATTCGACCCCGAACTCATCCTCTTGGGCCATCATGGCCCCTACAGAGTTCTCCTCTATTGCTAGGTAAAGGATCAACGGCTTAACAGGCCGTGGTGGTCGTAGCACTGGGGGATATTGGAGGTAATCCTTAATGACATCAAAAGCCTTCTGGCAGTCGTCGTTCCACTTAACCGGTTGATTCTTCCTGAGGAGCTTGAAGATTGGTTCGCACACCGAAGCGAGCTTGGAAATGAACCTACTGATATATTGCAATTTACCAAGAAAACTCCGAACTTCCTTTTCCTTTTGAGGCGCTGGCATTTCTCTGATTGCCTTGATTTTATCAGGGTCCACTTCTATTCCCCTTTGGCTTACCACATGGCCTAACAGCTTACCCGAGGTGACTCCGAAGATGCATTTCTTGGGATTGAGGCGAAGATTATACTTGTCGATCCTCTAAAAGAACTTTTCCAAGGCCTCAAAATGCCCCTCTCGAGTGGCTGACTTAATCATCATATTATCGACATATACTTCTACCTCTTTATGGATTAAGTCATTGAGGATCTTAGTGGCCATCCTTTGGTACGTTGCTCCGGCATTCTTCAACCCAAAAGGCATTACTCGGTAGGCGAATGTCCCCCATTCCGTGATGAAGGCCGTCTTAATTCGATCCACAATCCTGTTAAGGATTTGGTTGTATCCCGCGTACCCGTCCACAAAACTGTACATCATACAAGCGCCTGCGCTATCTACCAGCACATCAATATGGGGTAAAGGGAAATAATCTTTTGGACAGGCTTTGTTCAGGTCCCTGTAGTCAACACACACCTGGACTTTCCCATCCTTCTTGGCTACGGGAACCACATTAGCCAGCCATGTCGGATACTGAACCTCTACCAGGAACTTAGCCTCAATTTGCTTATGTACCTCTTCCTTCACCTTTTTTGCCCACTCTGGTCTCAGCCTTCTAAGCTTCTGCTTGACTGGCTTGCACTCTGGGTAGGTTGGAATGGCGTGTTCTGCAACTGACCGATCGATCCCTGGCATGTCCTCATAGGTCCAGGCAAAGACTCTTTCATATTTTTTCAAAATTCTCTCGAATTTTATTCTCTCCTCAGGAGTTACATCGGATGCTATCAGAATTTCCTTTGGATTTTCCAAAGTCCCGAGATTAAATGAGGTGGTATTGGTTGAGTTAATATCAAATATAAATGATTCATGCTCGTGATCATGCATAATGAAATCATGAGAAACATCGCACAAGTAAGCAAAGTCATTCATATTATTAAAGTACTCAGAATCACAGACAGAGTTGTCAAATAGTTCGGGAATAAAAAGTACATCAGAAAACTTATCATTCATGTCCTCCATTGGTGCTGATGCTGAGGTCGATGGCCCGTCGTCTTGATCATCAGCTATCTTCAGGCTCTTCAATTTTGGCACTGCCGCTCCATCTTCTATCTTTGCTTTACCCTTTACTTGGGCAGCCAACAAACTTTCGGTGATAATCTCCTTGGGAACCTCCCGATCCCATGCTAGAGTCCGATTAAAGATTTCTTCATCCCAGAAGGCTTCCACTGCCTTGACCATTCCCTCGGACCAGTCGAACACATCGTTAAAGATTTCAAAACCAGGGGTAATCTTGCCGCCAATCCACTGGGGCTCAATCTCTCCACAGTAGGCACACGCCGATGTAGCTGGTACAAAACTTTCTAAAATGTGCGGCACTTCCGCAGGCTTCTTTGCGGGCTTGTTCTTCTTGGCATCAACAGCGTAGCCCAAACCCCTCCTATCCTTTTGCCCCCTTGTGGCGACAGGCGCTTGAATTCCTTGTGAACTCTTTCCCAAACCAACCCCAGGGAGAAAGCTCATCCTCTTCATCATATTGACGACTTGGGGGCTTACCTCTGAGCCGTCTTCCTCACTCATCATAGCAATATGGAATCCGCTGAAAGGCTAATTGGAAATTTCGAGCACCGACACTTGATTGTCACTAGCCGCTTTAATGGTTACAATTTGGCCTTCATGGGGAATCTTAATCATTTGATGGAGCGTAGATGGAACCCCTCCCAACTTGTGAAACCTTGGCCTTCCCAACAGCACTGCAAAGTTAGCCGGTATCGGCAGGACAACAAACTCAGCCTCTATCTCAACTGGACCGGTCTTTACTTGCGCCTTAAAAGTCCCAGCAGCTTGCCTTCTCGAGTTGTCATAAGCGGTGATGGTCAAATCAGATTCATTCAACATGCCCTCATTCAACCCAAATGCAGATAATGCTACCAGCGGGCACACATTAATAGAGGACCCATCATCTACCATGACACAGGCCGTGTGTTTACCATTGATCTGAGCTCTAATGTACAGAGGGCGATTGTGATTGCGACCCTCAACTGGCAGATCTGTATCAGTGTAAACTATGTTCTCCTCAGATCCCCCTTTCACAATGCCCAATAACTTGGTGGGTGAGATGGTGGTGGCGGCTGTCGACTCACACAAGGCTTCAACCAACTTCTACCTATGGCTCGGGGATTGCCTTAATAAGTCCCAAATGGATATCTATGCTGTCATTCTCTTCAACTGTTTCAGGATCTGGTTCTCTTCTGTCTCCCTCTCCTCGTTTGGAGGCATTGGATCCTGTTGTCTTTCAACCTCTAGCACAACTCTTCCACTGCGAGTAACCGCTTGCACTCTTTGCATTTCTTCCTCACCCCCAGAACTCCACACACTCTCTGGTCCCTCAACTTCTTCAATCTCACTCTCACTGGTTGAGTCCCAAAGCTCTATCATGCCAACCTGAGCCCCTTCTTCGCTAACCTCCCACTCGGGACGTACGACTGCTACATAATCATTACCGTAGAGGTCTCTCAACACATACCACTCTGGCAAGCTCGAACCTATCATGAAAACAAGGGGAGGGATGGCATTATACCCGGTGTTCTTCTTCTTCTCCCTCTTTTCAGGGTCGGAGATCTGTTTACTGTCAATGAGATCTTGGACTCGATCCCTTAAAGTTCTGCAAGAGTCAGTGAGGTGGCCGGTGTGCTGATGGAAGGCACGGTATTGATCCCCTCTATGGTTTGGCTGGCCATAGGTCTTGGCTTGCCTTGCTGGTAATGGCCGGAGTTTTCCCTCTTTCACCAATCTTTCAAGAACCCAGGACAATGGCCTCACCAAATTCGAATAATGTCTCTGGTTCGCATCCGTGGCTCAAACTTCCGCTGTCTTGCCCACTCTGTTACTGCTACTTCCGACGTCACTCGGCCTATTCCCCCCTTGGGTCCCGAAGTTCTTCCGAGCAAAACTGTCATTATTGGCTTTCCTTGCCAAGTACTCCGATTCAGCTTCAATTGCTATGTCTTTTAAGGATTCCCAATCCTTGAGCCCTTTCATCTTAAGCCCCTCCCTCAAATACGGGCTCACATTCTTGATAAATAACCTAATTTGGTCCGATGTATTGGGCTTCCTCTTCATTTCCATAACGCGATTCCTCCACCGCATAAGGTAGTCATGGAAAGATTCACCAGACTTTTGTTGCAGGAGCTCAAGGTCTTTTAGCGTCACTTCCATACGGGTGCTGCAGTCATACTGCCTCATAAACTCAGTCGTAAGCAGATACCAATCTTCTTTCGACCTCCTGTCTAAACCGTGGTACCAATCCATCGTCAACCCTGTCAGACTAAGGTAGAAGTACTCCACCTTTTGCTTCTTGGTGAGACCTATGCCCTTCATGATTAAGGCATACTGCTTAAGATGGGCTGAGGGGTCAGAAGTGCCATCGAATTTTGGTAAATCCGGCATCTTAAATCTTTGAGGCAGCAGCTCTTCCTCACCCAAGTCTACGTCTTTGGGGATAACCCCCTTTCCTACCAACAACATCCGTGTGATGGCCTCCATCTTTTCCTCCATCTTCCTCATCACATCCTCCTCTAGCTTAGGAACTTTGCATCTTACAGCCTGAGGGACTACTAGCTCATCTTCCTCTTCCCCTAAGAAATCATCCCTCGGATCCGAAATTCTCACCCTCGGTTGCTTAACTGGTGCCGTCCTAGGCTCAACCACTGGCTGTGGCATAGTAGTAGTTGGTATAGCGGTCTCCACAATAGGTGTTTCAACCGGGTCGACAACCGGAGCTCCAGACGGCTGCCCAACATGCGGTGTCATTTGGGCGACAAGGTTCCCCATCATAGCAAGCATTTTCCTTTCGAAGTCTTTGAATCTCTTGTCCAAGTCCTGTGTCGTTATAGCACCCGAATCTTGTGGTAAGTCTGCCATCGCTGATCTAGAAGACTGTTCTGAATAAGAGTCCGAGCTTCTATCCCAATCTGAACCCAAACCAAGTGCTAATCCTGATGGATCAACTGCTGGATTTCTGACTAACCTTCCGTTGGGATCCTTGGACCACTCGAATGAATCTATGATGGCTGAAACAATTAAAGGGATTAGCATGATGCGTGTATGCCATTAAAGATGCATGATCGTGTTAATGCACCATAGGCAACCACATGCAAGCACGTAAATCCTTCCACCCTTATCACTCCCACACACGCGGCAATACAGTCTCTTCCCTAGGTGGGCTTAGTTCACGGGTCAGCAGGGGACCCTATCAACGCGCGATGCGCGCGGTAAAAAACCAGCAGCATAACACCTCCTAATCTAAAGTGCATACACATGAGCTCTAGCCACTACGTATTTGGATAATTCAACCTCATCAAGATGGGCCTACCGGGGCATGGAAGCCTTTGGTAAGAGACCATTCTAAATTGGTTGATTTTGTCTAATACGCGATGACCCACATCACAAGCATCGTATTAAGGAGCATGCTACCTAGGGGAAGTTTCTATTTGCCATTACATAAGCTTTGGTCAAGGTAATGAAGCTTTAGGGCTACCCAAGCATGGTCTCTACCAACGGGTCTAGCTCGTCGTGAGCGTGGCGACCGATTGGGTCTCCATTTGATATGCCAAAAGGCACTAGGCTTGGGCTGGTGATTATCCCTAACACTTCCCCACAATGAGTGAAAGTAGGATCGTGCTTTGAGAACGCATCGAGGTAAAAAAGGGACCAACTAGCATATTTCTAAGGCTCTAGAATGTAATGCAATTTCGATGAGAGATAGAATTTTAAGTTTTAAAAACCCAATTATATTTTAACCAAAGCACTTTCGTAGTAAAGTCTCAAACACAAAGTCCCCAGTGGAGTCGCCACTGTGACGCGCGCTGGTGGTACCCAGTAAGGGCCCTCTTTTTGAATCCGCTTTAGGATTCAAGGAATTAGTTCGCGTCTTTTGATCATGGGCACCATGAGACATCATCGGTATATTCCTCCCAATAGAACATTGGGGAGAACAACCTAGCCTAATGACACCTAAAGGCACCTTTGAGGCATTTGGAGTCGCCACCCAAATTGCCATAAATTGAGAAAAAGTCTCTCACCTCTAACGGTCTAAACCAGAGATACGGTGTCCGAAACTTCCCTCTTATTTATGCTTTGGTTAATTATAAATGGGTTTTTAACCTCTTAAAATTATATCCCTCAACTCACGCGATCGATACATTCAAATTAAAGGCACAATGTAAGCATATAAAGCAATGAAATAAAAATGATAAATAAAACGATAAAAGGAAGCGATAAACGCAAGCGGTAAACACGCAAGCACACAATTACAAGAAGAATAGGGGCGGAATACAACCCCAACGAAAGGGAATTAAAGGTATGAACGGGGACGAAATAAAATCCCCCAAAAATAAAGTTGCCCCAAAGTTAATTACAAGGGCCCAAAAAGAAAGAACATAAATTTAAAACACTCACCCCAAAAAACGCAATAAAAAGCCATACATAAATCGGGACATTATTTTAAGAACATTGGTTCTTTCGCACTTATTAAAGGTTTGGGGACATTGGCCCCCTCGCATTTACTTAAAGAGTGTTCGAAGAGTCGTTTTTGATCGTTTGATGAAAACGGGGATGAGTGATCCCATTTTTTGGAGAAAAGTTGACTCTTCATTTTAATTGTGATGTTTTTATGGTTTGGCTAAAACAAGGGACATTGGTCCCGATTTTATTAGTAAAATAACTTCAATTTAATCATAGAAGTATTTTTGTGATTTTTTATCACACGCGTGCACAAATAAAACAATTATTTACAAATAAACACGTAACACATAAAGGGGAGTTGAAAGGATCTCACCAAACCGGAGTGTCCGTCTACGCGTCGCGACCCATCCGGGGAGTCGCGGGGCGCTCACATAGCTCGACTCAAATTAAATCTCATACAAAAATTAACATAAAAAAAAATATTAGTAATAACTCTAGAAATTAATCAAATAAAGATAAGATAATGACAACAATAAAATTATAACAAATAATCATGGCAATAATAATAAAATGGTAATGATGATAATAATATAATAGTGAACGTAATATAAATAAATATGATGATAATAATAATAATAATAATAATAATAATAATAATAATAATAATAATAATAATAATAACAATAACATGGTATTAATAACTATAATAGAGATGAACACAAATATAGCAACAATATAATAACGATAAAAAACTATTGACAATAATAATAATAATAATAATAATAATAATAATAATAATAATAATAATAATAATAATAATAATGGCAAACAGTGACATGAACAAACAATAGAATAACAATAATAATGACTACATGTGATAGTAATAACAATAAAAAATAATACTAACAAATAATAGCATGAGCATAAACATGAACACAAACATAATAATAATAACAATAACAATAAATAATAATAATGATGATAACAATAATAACAATAATAACATTAGCATATGAACATGAAAATCCATTTAAAGCCAACAAATAACATATTAATAGTGGTATTAACACAGTAA
This sequence comes from Excoecaria cochinchinensis, assembly GCA_947683425.1. NCBI lineage: Eukaryota > Viridiplantae > Streptophyta > Magnoliopsida > Malpighiales > Euphorbiaceae > Excoecaria > Excoecaria cochinchinensis. The sequence continues at coordinate 5,311,008 of CANTUQ010000069.1, forward strand.
AATGCTAAAAATAAATAATAGATGTGGTAATAATGGCAAAAATAATATTCAACAAACAATAAACAATATACAAAAAATAAATGAGGACGAGTCCAAAATGTTTACCCTCAGAATTTTTGAATCGGAAATAGGATGTCTCGATCCGTTCTCCTTGTCGATTTTTGACGATAATAATATTCGAAAAAAAAGTATAAAAATTTGTGTTCTAAACAAATTAGTTAAAAAAAATATTTTTTGTGGGATGAGCAAGCCAAGAAAATTAATTTCTCTTGCTCAAATCAACCCAAGATTTAATATTTTGTAGTAGAAGAAACTAAAATTTGAGAAGAAAGCTTAAAGATTTTTGAAGAATTTTTTTTTTAGAACAAGAAAATGCCTCTTGGAGAGTAGAAAACACTAGAGAGAAAAGCCAAGAATCCTCTCTTTTTTTGTTGCCGTCCCCTTTAAAATTAAGGGAGAATCCCCTTTAATTTTCAATTTTGGCCAAAAATAGGAAGGGAGAAAATAGCTTTTATTTTTAGTTAATCAAAAATAGCATAAAATGGTGAAACAAACGGAAAAATCAGACTGAAAAAAACAGGAAAACTGGGCAGGCGAAGACCAACAGGCCGCGCGGAGGGGGCAAGGGCGCGCGCGGTAGCCTGCTGCGCGCGGTGCCCCTCTGAGCGTGCGGCAGCCTGCTGCACGCGGAGGGGCGCGCGCGCAGTGCCCCTGCACCGCGCGCGGTCCCCCTGACTGCGCGCGCGCAGGGGCGGCCTGCCTCGCAGGCGCCCCTGCGCTGCCGTAGGTGGCATTCGCGACCTTCTTTTTTTTTTCTTTTTAAATAACCTTAAGATCTCAAAATTAATATATTTTTTCTACCCTATTTTAATTTTTAATCTCTAAAATATATATTTTTAAATATTTTTCGAAAAAACACAATTTTGACAAGGGAACAATCGATTCTCACTTTCGTGCCGAAAATCGGTCTTTTGTTTTCATTATCGGGTAATCCTGATTTTGGACCGCCTCGGGACCCGGTGTCTACACCAACCCACCCTTCACATGCATATATATAAGGTTTTGAGGAGAGAGAGAAAGTCCAATTCTGTTTAGGCTTTCTTCTTCCTCTTCTTCGGCTACTTCCTTTCCATTCTTATGTCTTTCTCATTTATAGAATTGAACTTACATGCATGATTAGCTGGCCAATTGATTAAGTTAGGAGTGTGAATTCTGAATTGAGTTCTTGTAACACCCCGAAATGTACCCTAGAAGGATTTGTGTATTTTCGGGGATTTTGATAATCGAAATCGTGTGATGTGATGGTCGGAGTGATTAAGTAGTAGGAAAAGATATGATCAGAATTAAGAAAAAGAAAGCCAAGGGTATTTCGGTAATTTTACATATAGAGATTTAATTGAGTGGAATAAATAAATATGAGGGCTAAATTTTGAGAATGGATCATTTATATGCCGAATGTATGTAAGTTGTGGTTTTAGGTGTATCGAAAGGACGAATTCGGCATTAGTGCAAAAGTTTCGGCAAGTGCGGCCAATTGCAAATTTGTAAGGTATTAATTTAGGACTTAATTGAAGGGGATAAGATTTAATTGTGGGCCAATGTAAAATTATATTTATGTATTATGTGAAGGAAGGATTAAAAAGGAATTAAGGGACCAAAAAGGGGAAATATCATAAAAAAATATATTGAGGGCCAATAGGAGGAGGACATGTGGCATTTGAGATGGCATTTGAGATAAGTTTGACTTAATTAAGAGAGAGTGAGAGCAGATTTCTGCTCATTTCCCCTCTCCTTCACGTTTTGCCTTCTCCTTTTCCCTTCCTCTTCTTCTTCATCCCACGACAGCCCCTCTCTCTCTTCTTGCAAGCCCAAGTTGTGTATAATGGATTGTAGCTCAAGTACTTTTATGAGAGATTAGAGATAGAAGGGTAAGTTATAACTTTTGATTTCTGCAATTCCTCTTTGGTTAATTAGAAACCCTAAGTAATGTTATGTATTTTCTTGATGAGGAAATTGGAGTGGTGAATCTATGGAAGAGTATATGAGCAAGGAAGTACTACCATTTAAGCTAGTAGAGCAAAGGAGCTAAGGTTTGGAAACTTTCTTTTATCTGTATATGAATTTTTGGTATATTCATGTATGATACAAGCTTCTTGAGTGTATTGTGATGATTTGTGATGATGGTAGTGAGTGTTGGCTCAAATGACTCATTGTTGCATGTGAATAGGTTTTTGGGTGAAAAACTGGATTAGAATACACTGGACCTTTCTTCGGTTATTACGCTGTTTTGGGAGTTGTAGAACTCCAAATGATATGAAATCAGTACCTTTAGAAAGCTAAGACATATTTCTACAAATGTGTTAGAAATAGGTTTGAGCTAATTGCAACTCTAAGTGTCCCAAAAGTGGTCAAGAAGTAGAGTCATCTTCTTTGGACGGGTTCAGGGAAGCACTGTGGGTTGTTTAGATCATATCTAAATCTATAGATGTCCAATTGACCTGTAATTTGTTGCATTTGGAATTTAACATCCTATATAACATTTGTTAAGAAGGAAGTTTTGGTTAAAAATGAGTTCTAGACTTTGATATAGGCTGTACAAAACTATGGTGTGAACCAGTCCCGAAATTTTGCTTCTGTTTTGCAATATTTTGGTATGTCACGGTGGCAACCAAAATGGTTACCACCGTGACCTATGAAAATGCAGGGCAGAATGCTCATTTTTGGACCTCACGGTGACAACCAATTGGTTACCACCGTGACCACCTCCTAATATGCATAATTTGAGTGTTTTTCTTCCCGAAACGTACCCGAACTTCATGGTAAGTTCCTATAGCATGTCTAACTCATTTCTAACCTTAGGAAATGAGTATGTGGGTGGTCGTTAATCCAAATTATAAGTGATTAAAGCTATAGCATAAGAGTTTAATAATGAAATTAGATGTATATATATATGCTTTTAATTATCGAACAGGATATGCCTGTGGTATTGATCGTGTATGATATGAACAAGTATGCATAATCATGAATTGAGTTTGTTTAATGGAAAAATGTATATAGGGGATACGGGCAGTGAATGCGTGATTAAAGTAATTGCCTAACAATATTATACGATGCATGCATTGGTAATAAATGTTATTTGAATATGTTAATATGCAAGGTATTTATGATATTTTAACGGTTCATGTGGTTACTTGAGTGCCTATATAATATGATAATGATTAAGGTGATTTAATGCTTTTAGATTATGAATTTCTCTTTTAAACAGAGACCTGTAATGTGGCAAACCGGGTAAGTAAGTGTTTATGTAAATGTATAAATAGTTTGTATGAATGATATGATTAAGTGTGAAGAATAGCATTCTGTTTTGAGGTTTTTGGTATGTCACGGTGGCAATGAATGTGGTTACCACCGTGACCTACCCCAGATTTGCATTCTGTTTTGAGGGTTTGGTATGTCACGGTGGCAATGAATGTGGCTACCACCGTGACCTACCGCAGATTTGCATTCTGTTTTGGGTTCATGGTATGTCACGGTGACAACCTAATGGGTTACCACCGTGAGGTACCCCAAGAGTGCTTTCTGTCGAAAGTTTTGGTATGTCACGGTGACAACCAACCTGGTTGTGACCGTGACCTACCCTGTTTTTGTAAAAAGTGTTTAATTGTTAAAAGCAAAGTTTGAGTGTTAAGTTAACGATTGACTCTGATAAATCTTAGAACCTTGAATAGTGCTAAAGTATATTGATGGAACTATATCATATGCTTTGTAAAATGAATAGTATGATGATGTTTATATATTGTCTGATGTGACACATGATTTGAATGATGCATAACCTGCGAGAGTCAGTCTAGTGGATAGTTAGGCATGCCTAATAGAGTCTATGTATGTGTAGCTGCAGCGCCCTTTGAACGATTTGGACCCTGATCAGGTCCTCGAATGGTTCCTCGCGAACCCCTATTATGTGTATGTGTATGTGTATGGATCTTGTTTAAGATCCTGTGCAATGAAATGTTGCTTTCCGACTTGTGCCTGTAAGGTACATTATATTATGTGTTCGATTCGTACCCGTAAAGTACCATTCAGTACTCGTTATCCACTATTTTGAGTCAGCAGGTATTTCGTTTGCTCTATCTGATATGAATATGAGAATATGATATCCGAATGTGGAAGATTTCGGTCATGTGAACCAGTTGTGAATTCGAATGTGATTATAAATCTCTGATTGGGTTAAGTGTAACTCTGACCTGTATATTGCACCTTTGTGGTTATCTGTAAATGGTCTTGTGTATAGTATGTGTATGTGAAGTCGGTGTATCACATAATATGGATACTACACTTCTGTATAGTAATGAGATAAATTAATATGTATGTGAATGCGAATCTGAATTACTGAATACTATGGTTGAAGTCTATATATATAAACGTGAATATGTATTGTTAATTACTAAGATTAAGTATACTGGTTTGTATACTTATGAATGTGATCTTGAACCGACATATGTAACAAATTTAATACGATGCTATATAGCTCCTTATTGTTAGCTATTGTAGTAATTACAGTATGTTATTATATGTTTACGTTTCATGATATGATAATTTGTAATAGGCTTACGCAGTGGAAGTGTGGTGTTTTGACATCGTCTCTTGGGTATGGGCTGGATTATAACTTTTGGCATATCAAAAATATGTTTGAATAAATATAATGATTTTGGCATAATAATTGGGTGTGTTAATAATATGAGTATATGAGCGTGGTTAAGAACATTTGAGTGCAAGGCTATATTAAACAAGCATGTATATTTATCTGTCAGGATTTTATGTATTCACCTTCGTGTATGTGGTATGCCTTGGCGACCATTGTGAATGGCCGTCTATATTTCGTACTTTTTTCCCACTAAGCGTTATCGCTTAGCACGGGTTCTTTTCCCCGTGCAGGTGGCAGGTCTGGTCCAGTTCGAGTCGCACATCTGTAGAGTCGGCCACATAGGAGCTAGGAGCTTTGGTTTTTGTCCAGCTTCTTTATTTTGGATGTTGTAATTCTGTAAAATATGTATAAGTATTATTATGTAAAGAAACTGAAGTAATATCTTGGGCGATGTAAATATTTGTTATTAAGGATTTCCTCTATTTTATCGTCTGTCTGTAACTTCTGTTGCATGGTGGTAAACTTACATATCTGTATGTTTTTGCTTGGTGTACGTGCATTGGTGAAGTATGTATGTGTTTATGCTTTCGTTTAAAATATGCGCATTCGTGAATTATGTATGTTCAGTTTTTACTCCTTAAAGTTTTAATTCTTTCGTAATTATATATGTTTTGTATCGTTTCTGTTCGGTAACACACCTACTCGTACGGCTTCCTACTCCCTGGCGGATGGGTTCGCCTACGTATGGGTTGGGGTGTTACAGTTCTTGAGAAAAGTAAGTGTTAGTTTAGCCTTTGTCTTCTTCTACTCCTTTCTTAATCGTGTTTTGAGTTTGAATTGGTAATTGATTCTTGTTTTCCAAATTCTGGATTTGGTGCTAGCTGTAGTAGAAGAATCAAAGAGAGACAAAGGAAAGGCTAAGGTTGGAGAGCCTAGCAACAAGTGAGCTTGAGGAGCATAGGAGTTTGAGGTTTGGGAACAAACCGAATTGTGTATGTTAATGATATGAAATTGTGAACTGAGATGTGATTAATTGAACTTTAATTTCAAGTATGTAATAGAATGATTGTGTTTGTTTTGGTTATTGGTTTGACCATGAACTTGCATATGTCAAGATATGTGTGTTTGAATTGAATTGTGCAAACAAGATGTGAGAATGCTAGAATTGAAGTAAAGAGCCTATATGGGTTATGTGTTTATAAATAGAGAGTAATATGTGTTAAAATGGCATAAAGTTATATTAGAAAGATGGAGATGGCTATGATGCAAAGTGAAATGGAAGCTTGATAAGTATGAGTAATTTAGACTGACACATTGGGAGACCTAGCTTTACAGTTGCTAGTATAGCTTGAATTATCACTCGATTGCATTCGCCTCTACATGCAACATATGAGACACTATAATATATAGCCCCCTCATTTTAATATGTAATGGGAATTTTTTCAACATTTGGGACCTTCTCTTTCTACACTTTATCTTTCTAAGTTTATCTAACTTAAGGTTTGGAGTGCTTACCCCTTGCAAGCCAGAATTGAGTACCTTTTTACTTCCTTAGTAGGTTCTCAACTAATCATAACTTGTTTGCTAATCCGATCGGACCACTTCCTAATCAACTCTTAATTCAATCCTCTCGTGATTATCATACATGTACATGCATGCGTGTATACGTGAAACAGATGACAAAAATATTACTATAAAGTCCTTAAATTTATATAAACAAGAGATGAACCATATCATCACGATATTTTATGATAGTATATGATTAAAAGTAGTCATTACATCGATCTTTTATATTATGATGATGATGATGATAAACAACTTAATTTCAATTCTAAAATGAAAAATATATCTCCTGTTTAATGATTATAATGAGTTTTGACAAATTTTTACCCAACTAGAACTCGCTAAGAAAAGGTGATTCGAATCCAAACTCGGAGGAAATCCGAAAGATCTAAAAAAATTTAGGCTCAAACCGGACTCAAACCCAAAAAATCCATCCAAAAATATTTAAAATTCGATCCGACCCATGACCCATATATATATATAAATAAATAAATAAATAAATAAATATATATACATACATACATACATACACACACACACACACACGCCAATCCCAATTTTATATAAAAATTAGATTTAATTGAGAAAAGAGAAATATCTAATTGTTTAAATTTTGAGTTTCAAAAAATATATAAAAGATATATAAAAGGAAAATAAATAAATAAAAGTGAAATAAAAAATAACAATTAAATGGTGTACAATGTATATTGTATTTCACTATTTCTATTCTTTGCACATTTTGTTATTCGATTTTTCTTCGCTCTGTGCCCTAATTTGATGTTGTTCTATTGCTTACGACTCATCCATCATTTTGCATTGCCGTTGTTGTTTATTCGTGCTATTTCGATTTTCTTCCCAACAAATCATAGCATCTCAAATTCGAAATAGAGTGTAATACCCAAAAATTCCTAGTTTGTAAAAAGTACAATTCGAATCGTAAATAATAGTTTTTGAGATGAAATAGTGCAATTTGGGACATGAATAGCATTTTTTTGGCCTATGAAATCAGTGGTCAAAGTTGACCCTTGACACCGAAAAAGTCAAACCAATATGATGAGTTATATATGATGTCAATTATGTATTTTAAGTAAAGATACCGAAAATATCAAACTTAACTAGGGACACCAAAAAAGTCAAAACCGAACCGATTAAACCAAAAATCGAATCAAATATATCGAATTATTTATGATTCAGTTTTTAGTTTCGGTTTGATTTTTCAATTCTAACTGTGATTTGAGACTCGATCTGAACCCATTCGAAAAATAAATGACCTGATCCGAAAGTGATCCGAAAAATTATAAGCCAGAAAATTCAAACTCTAAAAGAACTAACTCGAAATGACCCAACGGACTTGATCTGTTTGCCAGGTCTAATAACACTATATTTAAGTTGAAGATACAATGACTTCTATTTTATTTTACTTTTATATTTTTTTCAAATGATGTGTCTACTTAAGTTAATAATAATACTGCTCTAAAAAACTTAATAATATTACTATAAATTTAAAAATATAAACATAAATGCTAACATGTCAAAAAAAAAAGAAGATTTTTCTATAATAATACTAAGATCCCAAACTAGATCTTATTTAGTTGCTACCTAAGTTAAATTTATTTGATATCATAATTATTTTGCATATTAATTATTTTAAATTCACCTAGTAAATAGTATACTTTGAAAAAACAGTATTGAAGTCTTGTAAAAGTGATCTATAAGAACAAAAGACTTATTTGAAAAAGAAAAATAAGTTTTAAGGTAAAAAATATTATTTTCAAAATTTAAAGAAATATGCAACGGTTGAATTAAGATTAAAAAAAATAAAGTATATTGCTCAATGTGGCAAAAAAAAAATTATAAATCTTATAGCAAAAATGGAAAAAATATAAAGACTTGGTGATCCGTTTTGCCTTTAAAATTTAAAGGCTTATAAGAGTCAAAATTTGAGCTCTATGTACATTTACGCTTCATTTAGCTAAATTTTCTATTTCCTGAGGCAAGACCCCATGTGACATTAATTGCATGGATGTCAATTTCAATCATGTTTCTGCCCAAATATGTTACAAATTTTAAAGATTTTGTATTAAATAATTATTACCATATCTACGATGAGCCCTAATATCCTACAAGATTATGAGTAGGTGTTTAGATATAGTCATATCCAAAGCTTTCCTACTTTTAATTATGTTAGCAAGCTAGCCTAAGATTTCCAAATAAACTATGTAACTATATAATAAAGCCTACACTACTTAGTTTGCAAGCCCATCTATTACCTTAAAAAAAATGCCTCAATATCCAAAATTTTCATTAGTTGCTTCCTTTCTATATCTTATAATAAGTCTTCTTTCACTTCTCTCTTCTACTACGTCAAAATCTAATGGTTTTAGCTTTGAGCTTATTCACGCAGACTCCCCAGAATCTCCTTTGTACCCAGGCATCCTTAGTGATGTTGAAAAGATAAACAGACTTGTAGAATTTTCTCTGATTAGGGCTAATTACTTGGACTTAGATATTTCTAGTTCAGCATTTAGTCCTAAACCCTTAAGATTTCCTGTAGCTCAGGATTATTCATCCTATGTAGTGAAAATAGAACTTGGGAATCCAGGCATACCTCTATATCTAATACCAGATACTGGTAGCAGCCTAGTGTGGACACAATGTGAACCTTGTATGCATAGATTTCGTCAAAATCCTCCAATCTATAATTCAACCGCTTCACATACATATGAAAAGATTCCATGCAAGCATCCTTTTTGCAGAAGGAATTCTCATTTCTTCAAATGCATAAGCGGTGAGTGTGTTTAAGAGCAAGAATATGTGTCAGGTTCTGTGACTAAAGGTGTTGCTTCTAAAGAAGTGTTTCAATCTTCACACAATGAACAAATTTCAATTAATTTTGGTTGCTCGAGAGACAACCGAAACTTTCCTAGCTTCGAGCGAACAGGGAAGCTTAGTGGAATTATGGGTCTGAATAAGTCACCAATCTCTCTTGTGCAACAACTGAGGAATATCACTCATGGACGGTTTTCTTATTGCTTAATTGCATATAATTCAGGAGCAAACGCATCACATAGCCTTTTAAGGTTTGGAAATGATATTCCTACTCATGGAAGAAGATTCATTTCTACTCCATTTGTGCACGCACCTAACAGAGGAAACTATTATCTGAGTTTACTAGACATAAGTGTTGGTGGGAGTCGATTGAGACTTCCCCAAAATACATTTATGTTAAGGAGTGATGGAAGTGGTGGTTGCATTATAGATACAGGAACTCCAATTACTATACTCATTCAGAATGCTTACCAGCGCGTGCTGAATGAATTCCAAAATCATCTTGATCATCATGGATTTCGACGAGCACATTTAGCAGGAGTTGGACTAGAACTCTGCTATTTTACTCCTGGATCATCAGGTTCTGCTAGTAGGCTTCCTTCGATGACTTACCATTTTAATATGGCTGATTTCGTGGTGAAACCCCAGCATGTTTTCTTGCTTGTAAATCAGGGTGCTGCTTTTTGCTTAGCTTTAAAATCAACGACTCGTCAGACCATACTGGGAGCTATAAATCAAGGGAACACTCGGTTTATATATGATGAAGCGGCAGGTAGACTTCAATTCGCTCCTGAGAACTGCCTGCATGACAGTTAATTTAATTGAAGCTACTTGTTGTAACATTTTACTACAGGTAATAATAACTTTAAAATAAAAACAGGTTTATTTTTATTGATAATGAATGCATCAAAAAATCTCTCCCAGATATGTATCCATACTTTCATACAGAAGCAGTCCTATCATAAATTTAGATATAATTTCAACGGGTGATAAGTTGTGTTATTGGGGTGTTTAATGTTTTTTCTTTTAAATAAAATTAGATAATTGTACAAAGAAAGCATATATTATTGGTTGCTGCAAATTAAGTATAAGGCTAATTTTCTGCATGATTTATGGTGTTTAATAAGTAATTGGATATTTTTGTAAGATATAGAAAATCTAAAGTATCACTCTACGTCTAACACCCCTTACCTCGACATAGTAAATTACTATGACAGGTAGAGGATGCCACACGACAATTACAGAATTAAGCACTAAGCACGCTTGTCTTAGAAACATATATCAAAATTAGAATTATAAAATTTCTTTTTATGATATTCGAGGCATAGATTTCATGCAACCATCCACATGCAAAATGTAAGTATCATACTAATTTACACCACACCATGTGCCCATATATTTATGCATAAGTTAGTCTTTCCATATTACATATTACATATCTCAAATATAGCCCAAAGCATTACAATTTACAACATTACAATCCAAAATGTAAAACCTACACAAAAGTTGTGTTGGCTCTTAGGAATGTAGATTTCTCCTTTCAAAATCAACTACCTTCTACACTTGCACGGATGAAATACCCGTATTAAGCACAAAGGTTTAGTGAAAAAAACATGAAATAGACAACCATTCACAATGGTCATCAATGCATACACAAGCATATGTTAAATAATTATGAACAATTAAATAATAAATAAGTAACAAGTAACATCATTAATTATCATATAATGCACATTAGAACTTTACACATACAATCATGATCATAAGCTCATATATACCATATTGACAATTTTTGTTTTCTTTAACCATAAAGTGCCTGCATTTTCAAAGTTGTGGATAACGGGTGAAAACGCATATGTACCCGAAGATACATTCATATTCAATATATATATATATATATATATATATATATATATCTAAGCAAGACCTATAAACACATGAGAATCCAGATAGGATCCAAAATGCATATGGATCCAAACAGGATTCAAACACATAGGCTGCAGCGATAGAGGACTCTATAGGCATGCCTATCTGTCTACGAATTGATATTTGCAGGCTATTTATTCATTTAAATTAGTTTGCTCAAATTGTAATACTAAGAGTATTTAGTCACCAAATATATACCATTTAAGAACCAATCGTAATAAACCATTCAATTTCCATCATATCCAATAAAATTGTATATATAAATTCATAATATAATGCCATGAATATTTTTAGTTTATGCAAATAATTCCACATTAAATTTATAATTAAAATCATATAGCAAACTCATACAATAATTATGTATAATATAGAAATTATACCATTTTATTAAATCACAATGTTTATTTGATATGCATTTCATATTAAATCACAATATATATTTCATATATATATATATATAACATCTCACAAACTTCCCTTTTTTGTCTTATTTATGCATGAAAATGCACTTGTGTTCATTAGAATTGCAATTGGTACATAAAAACAACAAATATCAAATGGTGGCTTTGGGGGTTGTCATGAGTCATCGCTCATGTGAAGACTCGCAACAGATGCTGGCTGTGCCAAGTCGGCAAAGCTATGCTGACTCGGGTGTTGAGCATTTTCTATAGATGCTAATTATACCGCAAGTATACGGTGTACCGCAATAGTACTTAAGATGTCGATCCCACGAGGAACGTTTTTGCACACTATTACTAATTGATTTTAATATTGTTTACAATGATTAATTAATGGTAGAGTTGATTTTAATCTAATCTAACATGTAAACTAAATATACCTAGTTAATAATAGTCAAAAGAAGATAAAATAAATCATGAAGAATTAAAGACAATGAACTTGATTCCATCAATTTATTAGCATCTTTCATCTTTTTATGCAAGCCAAGTTAGAATCAATTTTTAACTCACTCTCTCGACATGAATTAAAATGCCTAAAATATACAATTAAAATTCTAACTCACAATTTTCATTAATGAATTAGAGGTTTCTAATTACATATTTTAAGAATAAACACTAACCTATAACAATTATCTCAATATACCGATTTCTCAAAATATACCTTGATAATGAAACTCTATTAGATGTCAGATAAAGCAAACTCTCGAATTACTTTAACTTGTAAAGATTATGCAAAAGATACTAATAGAAAATCTGCATTCAAAGACTATGAAAGTAGATGAAATAGAAAGAATTATACATGCAAATTCATTGAAATGATATTCATTGAAATAATGGAGAAGAATTAAAAATAAGAGAATAAGATAGAAGCCTTTCAACCCTTTTCTCAATATCTTGAAATAAATTTTCTTCTCCTTGATCTTCTTCTTCAAATCATAAGAACTAAGTAAGAAAATAAAACTAAAGAAAATACAGAAAATTACACAACTAAAATTTCATATTATTCTATCTTGTCTCATATATCTATATTAAAACTATAGTTAAACTACATATTTATAGATGTTGATTTGAGAGTTGTGTCCCTTGAAAATGTCCATTGAGAATAGTTGCAACTTTTGGTGAAAATAGGTGACTTTTCAAGTGACTTTTGGCTAAAAACTGCCCAACTGTCGCCTCTGTCGCGCTCGCAAGGTTGTCGCGATCGCGACAGAACACACTCCTTGTTTTCTTCTTTCTTTCTTTCTCTCGGTTTTCTCTTCCTTCTCTGGCCAGTCACGACTCATTACCTCCCATCACGGCGTGTCTTCGCGTGTGGCGTGACTGGTGCTCACGTCTCGCCTTCTCTCCTGTCCTAGTCGGATGCAACATCCTAGTCGGATTCCATATCCTAGTCGGATGCTCCTTCTTTCCCCTCGTGCTTTTCTTCGTTTTGTTATACCCATCCGACCCGTGCTTGTCCATCCTAGTCGGATGAATTTTCCTACTCGGATGCTCCACTGGAATGCTTACTTCCTCTTCCCTTTTCTTCTTCTTTCCTTCCCTACTCAAGGCCTATCCGACTCGTGTTCTAGAATCCTAGTCGGATCCTCTCCTTTTGCTCTGTTCTTCTCATGCTCCAGCTCCAGTACCTCCTGTTTTCTCACCATCATAGCTTACTTGCCCAATTTAACAGTTAAATAGACCTGTAATACACCAAACTCACCACTAACACATATCCACTTAAACTAAACAATTATAATATCAAATACACACTTAATGGCATAATTAATATCATAATCTCATACAAAACATATACTTAATTATACATTAACTAAGCTCCTATCAAATTCCCCCACACTTAATCCTTGCTTGTCCCCAAGCAAGACAAAAGTCATGAACAAATTTAACAGCTAGTAAACATAATTACAAAGCAATGTCCATTCAGCATATACGCTAGAGTTGCAAAGATCAACTATCCCAAATACTCACAAGTGCCAATAAATCAAAGTTGAACATATGCATTAAAAATTCAACAAGTTACTCAACTTTACTAACTCCAACATAAAGAATACTAAATCTCGAAAAACTAATCATGAACTAAAGAGAGAAATTTGATCATAAAGTTAAAAATTCTAAGTTTTCTAGTTGCTTTTTAGAACAAATGTAAGCTCACTCACCCTTATTTTAATCTCATGGCATTTTTAGACTTTACTTTTTCTTTTTATTTTTCTTTTCAATTTTTTTTCTTTCACATGGGTATAACTTTTTATTGAATCCCATGTAGAGCAAGGGAAGGTAATATGGGTGCGTTTTACGCTCCATCCCATATTTTTGCAATTTTAAATGTACATCTTGCTATTTATTGTTGAAATTAGTGGGTGCATTTTATGCTCCATCCCACTGTTAATTTTTCTTTTTATTTTCTAAGTCCTCATCCATTATTGAAAAGATAAAAAGGGTAAGTATTATGGCTATAGTTTCCATAGGCAACTAGAAACCTAAAGCTTTAACTAAATGAACAAATTCTAACTTTAAAAACATAGGTAGTTAAAAAGACTAAATAATCTATAATGTTGAAATAAGTAAAACAAATTAACTTGAAAAACTTAAAACACATACCAAAAATTTTGAAAAATTGGTAAAAATGAGCATAAAAAATAAATGACTTCACAACCTATATAACATGCCAAGTGAACAATGCCTTATAATAAAGCGTACTTAAAAGCCTAATTAAAACATACACATAACCTATATGCATACTCACAAAACAATCATACAATTAACATGCACAATATATATATATATACACATAATTATAACACATACACAAACACAAACCAATAAACACACTCCCCCACACTTAAAACACACATTGTCCTCAATGTGAAGGAATGACACACAATAAACAAATAAATAAAGAAAAAGTAGGAGAAGAGAACTCCCCTATCATGGCGATGGTGGAGGTGATGGCACACGAAACCCAACTTGATTCATGAAGTTATCAAATTTGTACTCCAACCTTCTTTGTCTTCTAGCTAAAACGGTTTGTTGATCTTGTATGTGGTGCAGGTTACTAAGAATCTGATCAAACATGGCTGGAATATTGGAGCTTGATGATCCAACTTCAGGTGCAGTAGGAACCTCATGCATTGATGCATCACCACTAGGTTCCTCCTCACCCTCTTCTTCTTGTTGTGCAGAGGGACCTGCAAAATCCTTCCAACAAGATCTCAAACGAGGTGGAATTTCCTGAAAATCATTATTAACCACACCTCCTGTAACACCCCAAATCGGGCCTAGTCGAAATCGGCAAGCTAAGTCGGTTAAGTGAAGGGTATTTCGGTAATTTATGCATGAGTAATATGGATAATAAGGATTTAGTTGCTAAGAACTTAATTAAATAAAGTAAGTAAAGGAATTATTATAGTGTGTTAGTAGTGTATGGTAGTAGGATGTTAATGGGCTAAGAGATTTCATTGAGTGATTTATGAGCATGGTACCTTGGAGATATTTGCATAAAAGAAATAATTATCAAGTGGATTATGGGTATGGAACTAAGGATGTAGGATATTTTATGAGAAGTGATTTAGTGTGTGTATGTGTATGGTGACTTGAATTGAGAAGTCAAAGTGAATCATGTGGACCTATAGGAAGTGGACAAGTGGAATTGGGTAGGTATGCATTTAATGTGAAAGAAAGACTAAGTGTTAGGGAAAAGAGTTCCCGTTTTTGCTCTCTCATTCTCCCTATTCCCTATTTTCTTTTCCTTTTCTTCCCTTTCTTTGCTCAATCTCTTGGTTTTGAGTGAATTAGAAGTGATTTGGTGGAGCTTGGGAAGTAAGATTAAAGAGGTAAGTTGGGGTTTTAGGGTTCCTACTTTTGAGTTCTTTTCTTCTTCTAGTTTTGTTTAAGTTATGGTTTAAATTAAGTATTGTGGGTTTGTGTGTGCAAGTGACTGATGATAAGAAGAAGCAAAGTAAAGGAAAAGAGAAGATTAAAGCTTGAAGAGAGAGCAGCTATTGTGCAACAAGAGGTTTGGGAGTTGATTCCTTTAATTGAGTTTTAATTTGTTTTTACCCTAAATTCTTTTTGAGTTATGAATACACATTTATATATGATTTCTAGTAAATTGAGTGTTTTGATATGAGTCTTATGCATGTATTTGTTTGGGTAAATGTATTAATAATGCATGATGTGGCTTAAGTTGAAGGTGTGTGAGAATTGAAAGTGAAGTGTATGATTGGGTAAACTCTGTTTCGTTCTCATCTGACCCTCGTGCAATGTTTTTGTCTTAAGTAGAGTTTTAGAACTCTAAACCATGTGATTCTTGATCCATTAGAACCATTACTTCCCTTCCTTTAAAATTCTTAGAAATAGCTTTGGGCAAATTCTTGCTCTAAGACCCTGAATTTTGGATAACACCGTACTGTCTCTTTTTGTGTCGGGTTGGTTGACCAGTATAGGTTGTGGAATTCATATCTCGAGTTATAGATGTCCAATTGACCTGAAACTTGTTCCTTTTAAAAGTTAAGACGTAGGGGAACATTTGTTAAGAATACCACTTTTCCTAAAAATGAGTTTTAGAGGTCAGTTTTCACCATACTAGTTTGTAGTAGAAAGCAGTCTGTTAAGGTAGCTGAGGCGAGCCTCTGTCGCGAGCGCGACAAGGGTCGCGACCTCGCGACAGAAAATCATATTTTGAGCCTTTTCTTCTCTATTTTTGAGTCCAGGGTTGACCCGGATCAATCCCGTACCTTTCCCATCAGTTATTATGCATGTTTAGGGCAATTAAATGGCTATATAAGTAGTTGTTGTGGGAAAAGCTTAGGAGTATGATTAAGATTGGTGATTTAGCTAGTAAATAATAATAGATATAACTTTGTGAAGGATGAGGATTAATATGTATTGATCTCTTGAGTAACTTAAGCATGATATATCATATGTTTGAATGGATTTAGCATAGGTGCGGTTGTGATGATTGATGAATAACATTGTTATTATAGATTGTGTAAATGGATATTGTTAGTGGCATGTTTTAGTGAATTCTTGATACGAATGTTGGGTTTATGTTGTCAATGATGTGTGGCTTGCTGGAGATGAGGTAAGAGACCTTTGGGTATGTTTCGTGTGTTTGTGGGTGAGTTTGAGGAAGGAAAGATCCGGCAGAATTCTGCAGATTTTCGGAATCATGACTCTGTCGCGAGCGCGATAGAGACCGGTGATTCTGATGCTGTGCCATCGCGAGCACGCGACGCTATCGCGACCCCGCGATAGCAATGCTTGCCCTCTGTCGCGATCGCGACAACATCGCGAGCGCGACAGAGCCGGGCCCTTCTCTCCTTCTTGCGATCGCGAAATCCGTCGCGCGCGCAGCGAAGAGACTATGGTCTCTGTCGCGAGCGCGACAGGCATCGCGAGCGCGACAGATGTATTGTACTGAATGAGTTTCTTTTGGGTGATTCCAATGTTTGAATTCCGAACTTGTGGTACCTCTACGTTTATAATTGAACTATTTTAGGAAGCATGTTAATATAATTGGATGTATTATGCATATCTATACTTATGATCTCTCTCTGAGATTAATAGGTTATGCTTAAAGTGTAAATTGTATGATGCATGATTGACTTTATGAACTTATTCATATGTCTTATCTATTGCTGATTATGTACAATGATATAAATTACGTGATTTGAAATATGATTTGTATTATACATGACCTGCGAGAGTCAGTCTAGTGGATAGTTAGGCATGCCTAATAGAGTCTGTATGTGTAGCTGCAGCGCCCCTTTGAACGATTTGGACCCTGATCAGGTCCCCGAATGGTTCCTCGCGAACCCTATTATGTGTATGTGTATGGATCTTGTTTAAGGTCCTGTTTTGGGAAATGCTTTTGAAATATGGAAAGTGACATTACTGTGTGATTTGTACCCGTAAGGTACAGTTTGTTACTCGTTATCCACTATTTTGAGTCAGCAGGTATATCGTTTGCTTTATCTGATATAAACATGAGAATATGATATCCGAATGTGTAAGATTCCGGTTATATGAACCAGTTATGAATATAAGAATGTGATGTCAGTATGAATATGATTTTGGGATATGTGAATATGTATTGTTAGTTATTAAGACTAAGTACACCGATTCGCATACTTATGAATGTGATCTTGAACTAGCATATATGACAAATTTTTACGATGCTATATAGTTCCTTATTGTTAGTTATCATAGTAATTTTGTTATATTAGAATGTGTTTACGTTCTTGACATGATAATTGGATATGTTAATCAAATGAGTATATGACCGCAGTTAGGAACATTTGGAATGCGTGGCTACTGTATAAAGCATGTATAATTATCTGTTAGGACTTTATGCATTCGCTGTTGTGTATGTGTTATACTTTGGCGACCGTTGTGAATGGCCGTCTATATTTTTGTATATTCTCCCCACTAAGCGTTATCGCTTAGCACGGGTTCTTTTCCCCGTGCAGGTGGCAGGTTTGCTTTTGTTCGAGTCGCGCATCTGCAGAGTCGGCCACATAGAAGCTAGAAGTTTTGTATTTTGTTCAGTTTCTGTAGCCTGGATTTTGTAATTCTGTATAATATGTGTATGTAATAATATGTAAAGAGAATGATGTAATATTTCAGGCTCCTATTGTATGATTGTAAATTTGTATATGTGTATGTTTTCGTTTAAAAATATGCGCGTTTATGAAAATGTATGTTCAGATTTTGCTCCTTAAAAGTTTTAATTCTTTCGTAATTATATATGATTTGTATCATTTCTGTTCGGTAACACACCTACTCGTACGGCTTCCTACTCCCTTGCGGATGGGTTCGCCTACGTATGGGTTGGGGTGTTACACCTCCACGCACAAATAAATGCTTAGTAAAATATTTACAAGGAAGCATGTTAGCAAAGACACCAACAGAAACATGTAAATGTTTAGCAATAGAAGCAATGATATGCCCATGGGTAAGAGGTGAACCTTTCTTGTTAACACATTGCAACAATTCACTGAATATCCAATATGACCAACAAATAGGCTTACCTTTATGCACACACCACATGAGAAATAATTCATTCAAAGAAACCCGATTAAACTCCATCCGATTAAAAATATAGGAAGCTAAAATTTTGTGCAAAATCCAAAATTTTAAATCTTTGATAAACATGGACTTAGCATCTCTAGTTTTGAAAGGAGTTTGTATATCAGTCAAATACGTCCAAAACTCATTCGGGTTAAAAGATCTAGGAAATTCTGTTAATCCATTTTGTGAAAAGCCATAAATCCTATGCATAATAAAATATGTAAGTGTGTATGGCCTACCTTCTAGGCGAAAATCTAATAGCCTATCATTTTGTTCATTAAGTTGCAAGGTAGTGTAAAATTCAAACACAACATCAGGATAAAAGGGTTCATGCATATCAGCAAATCTAGACAAGCCACAGCCAGCAAGCATTTCATTCACAACATTAAGCAAACCAGATTGTTCAAGCAAATTTGCAGGAAAAAACCTACATTGCAATGCACCTCTGTCCTGAAAAGTTAGGAAACGATTTCCTTCTTCAGCTGAATGGATGGGAAAATTGGCACCAAGGGCAATAGAAATAGGTACCTGTGATTCCTCCACTGGCTCCTGATTGTCGCTTGAAGGTGTGGGATTCTTAGTTCTCACCATTGTTTGTGTTTGTGTAAATAGAAAATGCAAGAGATAGAAAAAAATAGGTATACTGTCAAAGAAGTTCACAAAATGAAATGACAGAGTGTGGGAGCAAACCAAAAAGAAAAAAAAATGAAAACGAAACTGAAGATAGAAAGTGAAGAGGAACAAACGTATGAATACCTTAATAAATTTGAGGAAACAGAAAAGAAATAGAAATGTTGAACTATTAGAAAACGTGATGCATAAATGAGAAAAGAAATGAGTGAAGAAAAGGAAGAAACTAAAGAGGAAAAGGATGTGCGACGCGTACAGAAGAAAAAGAAAGAAAGAAGATGAAAAAAAACTTATCTGTGTGCGACTCGAATTGAAGAACACGACAAGGAGAGAATAGGAAGAAAACGAAAAGAAAACGAGAGGGAGAGCGATGAAAAAGAGGAAAAAACCGACGCTCTATGAAATCTGGGCACCAGCACGAGTCGGACAGCCCAGCACGACTCGTGTTCTGGCGTCTTACTCGGATTCTCCTGTTCGTCTCGGATTCTCCTTTTGAGTTTGCTTGCAAATCCTCTCTGTCGCGATCGCGATGATGCCACGCTCACGACAGAACCCTAAGAATATTTTATTATAGTATATTTTTTTTATATATTTAAATAAATTAAATTAAACTACTCTAATCTTCCTAACTTAGCTGTAACATAAAAATCAAATGTGTTAGTAACATAAGAAACAAGAATACAAAAATTAATACATAAATCTATCTATACAAATCTAACACAACATAAAATATACTTAGAAAGAAAACAAAACTAAGTAAACCACAAATCCTGTAAGCCAAAAACAAAACACAAAATTAAACTTAAACAAACAAACAAATTAAAACAAAAGAAAATATTGTAATACAAAATCATAAATCAATTTTCATAATGGCAAAACAACCGTTCCCCGGCAACGACGCCAAAAACTTGTTGAGCATTTTCTATAGATGCTAATTATACCGCAAGTATACGGTGTACCGCAATAGTACTTAAGATGTCGATCCCACGAGGAACATTTTTACACACTATTACTAATTGATTTTAATCTTGTTTACAATGATTAATTAATGGTAGAGTTGATTTTAATCTAATCTAACATGTAAACTAAATATACCTAGTTAATAATAGTCAAAAGAAGATAAAATAAATCATGAAGAATTAAAGACAATGAACTTGATTCCATCAATTTATTAGCATCTTTCATCTTTTTATGCAAGCCAAGTTAGAATCAATTTTTAACTCACTCTCTCGACATAAATTAAAATGCCTAAAACATACAATTAAAATTCTAACTCACAATTTTCATTAATGAATTAGAGGTTTCTAATTACATATTTTAAGAATAAACACTAACCTATAGCAATTATCTCAATATACCGATTTCTCAAAATATACCTTGATAATGAAACTCTATTAGATGTCAGATAAAGCAAACTCTCGAATTACTTTAACTTGTAAAGATTATGCAAAAGATACTAATAGAAAATCTGCATTCAAAGACTACGAAAGTAGATGAAATAGAAAGAATTATACATGCAAATTCATTGAAATGATGGAGAAGAATTAAAAATAAGAGAATAAGATAGAAGCCTTTCAACCCTTTTCTCAATCTCTTGAAATAAATTTTCTTCTCCTTGATCTTCTTCTTCAAATCATAAGAACTAAGTAAGAAAATAAAACTAAAGAAAATACAGAAAATTACACAACTAAAATTTCATATTATTCTATCTTGTCTCATATATCTATATTAAAACTACAGTTAAACTACATATTTATAGATGTTGATTTGAGAGTTGTGTCCCTTGAAAATGTCCATTGAGAATAGTTGCAACTTTTGGTGAAAATAGGTGACTTTTCAAGTGACTTTTGGCTAAAAACTGCCCAACTGTCGCCTCTGTCGCTCTCGCAAGGTTGTCGCGATCGCGATAGAACACACTCCTTGTTTTCTTCTTTCTTTCTTTCTCTCGGTTTTCTCTTCCTTCTCTGGCTAGTCACGACTCGTTACCTCCCATCACGGCGTGTCTTCGCGTGTGGCGTGACTGGTGCTCACGTCTCGCCTTCTCTCCTGTCCTAGTCGGATGCAACATCCTAGTTGGATTCCATATCCTAGTCGGATGCTCCTTCTTTCCCCTCGTGCTTTTCTTCATTCTGCTATACCCATCCGACCCGTGCTTGTCCATCCTAGTCGGATGAATTGTCCTACTCGGATGCTCCACTGGAATGCTTACTTCCTCTTCCCTTTTCTTCTTCTTTCCTTCCCTACTCAAGGCCTGTCCGACTCGTGTTCTAGAATCCTAGTCGGATCCTCTCCTTTTGCTCTGTTCTTCTTATGCTCCCGCTCCAGTACCTCCTGTTTTCTCACCATCATAGCTTACTTGCCCAATTTAACAGTTAAATAGACCTGTAATACACCAAACTCACCACTAACACATATCCACTTAAACTAAACAATTATAACATCAAATACACACTTAATGGCATAATTAATATCATAATCTCATACAAAACATATACTTAATTATACATTAACTAAGCTCCTATCATCGGGACAGTAGCCTTTGGTGCTGTGTCGACTCGATACCAAGTTTGCATTTGGCTAGATTTCGACCCCCCACTTGCGTGTCCAAAATGAGCTAGCTGATGGTATTTTCTGCCAAAATGATCTCTTAACAAATATTTCTCTAGATGTTAAATTTCTAATGGCATAAATTTCAGGTTATTTGGACATTTAAAACTCTAGATATAACTCAAACAACCCTAATTGCTCCTATAACTCAGCTAGAATAAAAACCCTTCTATTTTGGCCATTTTTGAGATACTTATAGCTAAAATTAGCCCAAGTTCCTTTTAGTCGTAATTAGGTATGTGGGTTAGATTTCCAACCCAACTGGAATCATGCAATTTGTAGCTCTACAACTCCACTTATACCCACAAAAAGCAACAGAGGTCAAACTAAATTTGGACAGAGTTTCCCCTTAAAACTCAACTTGCCCAAATTAGCTAATTCTACAACAACAATCACAACAATTCAACCCAATTCAACATAAATAATTTATACATACTTCAAAACAAGCAACTAATTATCATACACACAATAATACATAAGTTTTCCCAAACTTTATTTGATGTCCCCTTTTTTCTTCACTTCTGGCTCTATATTGCTCCTTATGCACTTTCCTTCTCTTCTTGTTCAACTTCCAAAGCCATAATCATCACAATACCTCATCAAAACCCATTCACATCACTAATTATATTTTTAAGCAAGAGAGAAGAAAATAGAAAGAAAGGAAGCTAAATTCTTACCTTTACTTACATAATCTTCCATCCAATATAAACTTAAAACTTGTGGAATCTATGCATCAACTTATATCTTGAGTTTGGGAGAGAAAAAAGGCATGTGGAAGAAGATGAAGAAATATGATTTTTCTTCCTCTTCCATCCAATTCTCTCTCTACTTAAATACCCTTAACTTCCTTTCCTTCACTTATCTTGAATGCAAGATGTCTAATTCTTATTGGTTCAATGTAGATTTGTATGCCAAATGTCTAATTTAATCCTACATCTATTCTTTCTTCATACATTTGACATATAATTAATTCATTCACATACATTGGCCCAAATTATTACTTAACTCACTCAATTAAGTCACGATTTAGTGAATTACCAATATACCCTTGGCCTTTCACTTAATACTGATCATGTCCTCCACTTCATTTTACTACTATATTCTATCCATTTTACATTTACCTTTTAATTAACTTTATTCTATTCATATTCATACCAAGTAACTCATTTCTTTCCTTAAAGTCTATAAATATCAAATTACTAATTTATCCTCAACTTTTTAATTAATACCGTCCTCAACTACACTTAACAATTTCAATTAGTCAATTACACATTTCGATCACTTTTGTACTCAAAACACCTGCGAATCCGACTAGGGTACATTTTAGGACATTACACTATCTGACTTATTTTCCTGAAGTTGGAACCCTTTTTGTCAAATTTCTACTCCAGACACCACTTTTATACTTTGCAGAATTATGATTGACTATTTTAGGCTTATTATATAAGTAACTCCATCCACTTGCAAACATTAGTCATTTTATTTTTAATTTTTTTGGAAAACCACTTATCTCTTTAAACTTTTAATTTCTATATATAATATATTCTTAAATATTAATGTAAAATTTTCATCCCAATAAAAAAGAGACACTTGTGTTTTTTGTACTTAAACTTAAACTTACATATTTCTTTCTCATTGGAAGAAAAATTATACATCAATATTTAGAAATCTATTGTGAATAAAAATTTATAATTTAGATTACTGAGTGATTTCTCAAAAAATTGAATTGGTAAAATGACTAAAACTATCGAGTTCAAAAAATTAAGTGGTTCCTAAAAACTTAAACAAGCAAAATGAGTAAAATTGTAAACTCAAAGGACTGAGCATAAAACATATGGTTAATACATATCTTTTTTTTATAGAGCTGAAATGAAGAGTATTAGCTCGAATCTGAAATATCCCAATATATTAGGATAAATTTTATCTATTATTAAAATAGACTCCAGGATAAAGTGGAATCGCAGCTAAATTAAACTTGAGAAAATAATAATTAAAGAACAAAATACAGGTAATAGAAGAATTTTCACTATGAGAAAAATATGAGTTACTAAAATATAACTTTTTCTATTTTAAGGAGAAAACAATTAATGTCACACCCCGTTTGCCCCCTAATAGAATAAAACATGTTTGTGCATGTGCATTGTATGAGTTTTGGCATGTATTAAGGGCATTTTGGGTAGAAATGCATGTTTTAAGAGTTTTGTTAGCATGTGGGTGCATGTGTGGTGTTAGGGTGTGAATTAGTTGGGTTACACTTGGGTGTGTTTACTCATATGTTTGTAGAGTGTGTTTTGGGGCTGTGCTTGTGTGTGTGTGCACACACACATGTAGGGTGTTATTAGTTGGGAGAGTTTTGGGTGTATGTGATGCATGATTGTAGTGTGTGTGTGTGTGGTTGATTTCCACCACTAGGAAGTGGACACATGGTTATGTTAGGAAAATGAAAAGTTGAAGAAGAGAGAGAATTGGGAAATCAGAATTTTTCATTCCTCATTCCCGTTCCCCCTCTTCTCTTTGCCTTTCTTTTCCTTTGCTTTCCATTTGTGTGCTCTAAGCTTGGATTCAAGCTCTTAATGGTGGGAATTGATCACATCTTGCATTTATTTGGTAAGTTTCTGCATTTTTCCACCTTGTTCTTCTTCTTCTTCTTCTTCTTCTTTCTTGCTTTTTTTGCTTTTGGGTTTAAAGTTAGGATTTTGAGTTTGTGAGCTTTGATGGTTTGAGGTTTAGTTGAGCCTCCTCGTGAGCCAAAGGGCAAGGAGAAGGCATCAGGAAGCGGAACTAAGTGAATAGGAGCTAAGGATTTCAAGGTTTGGGAAATTTCCTGTTTTTGTGTATGTAAATATGTTCATGTATGTGTTATTGGTGATCTCTGGAAATTGGGTTGTGATATGTTCTTGATATAGCATGTGTGTTATGGGTTTTGATTCTTATTGTTCATAAAACCTTGATTGTGAGTTATGAAACCAAATGTGAGATTGATGGAGATGTGGTATGAATAGTGATGAGATTGATTATGTAAATAGATGTTGTTCCTTGAATCCTTGAGTAGGATTTATATATGGCATGATTTAATGATGTTTGATTGGTCTATTATTATGGTTTGAGTAAGGATATTTTGGTTGAAGTGAAAGTTTTGGGATTTTGGCTTGAATGAAGTGGAAATCGGCTCTTGGGTATCGTATTTGGGCATGGGTCACGGTGACAACAATTTTGGTTGTGACCGTGAGTTATGTACAAGATGCATTCTGCCGTGAATCTGGACACGTCACGGTGACAACCATTTTGGTTGTGACTGTGAGGTGCCCAGATTTTGCTTCTGTTCTGGGTCTTGGATAGGTCACGGTGACAACCATTTTGGTTGTGACCGTGAGGTACCCAGACCTTTGCTTCTGTTTGGTTTCTTTGGTACGTCACGGTGACAACCATTTTGGTTGTGACCGTGAGGTACCCCAGACTTGCATTCTGCCGAGATCCTTGGTATGTCACGGTGACAACCAATTTGGTTACCACCTTGACCTACCCTATTTTTGCAATAAAATCTCTTCTGTTTCACATGATTTAGGGATGTTAAATTATGGATTTTTGCACACATTACCACTTAATATTAGTTGTATACTAGTAAGATGGATGATAATTGCATGTACTAATTAATCAAAGTATGTGTATTCTTTGCTTGTTGTAATTGAACTGTGGATGTTAACTATATGATTTTAGCCTGTAAGAGTCAGTTTAGTGGATAGTTAGGCATGCCTAATAGAGTCTTTAGCTGCAACCTCAGTTCAGTTTGGACCCCGATTAGGTCCCCGTTTGGTTCCTCACGAACCCTTAATGTGTTTGGATCTTGTTTAAGGTCCCCTAATAAAATGTTTTGTAAATGACAAAGTAAATCGGTTTGTGATTCGTACCCGTAAGTTACTGTCAGTAATCGGCTCGTACCCGTAAAGTACTGTCTGTTCACTCATTATCCACTGCCTTGAGTCAGTAGGTTCTTAATTATTTTGAACTGTTTTGATAATTATGAGAATGTATTATCCGAATGTGTACAATGATGAGGTAATATGAATGCGGTTATATATATTAAATGTATGATTCTATCTGTTCGCATGTTCCTATTGTATCTAATGAGTATTTCTGATCATGCCATTTGTATGCGTTATGCTTGATGACCATTGTGAATGGCCGTCCATTTCTTGTGTGTGTGTTCCCCACTAAGCGTTTATCGCTTAGCACGGTGTGTTTACCCGTGCAGGTGCGGAAGGAGTTTTGCCTTGGGAAAGTCGTCGCAGCCAAGCCAACACAGCTGGGTTATAGGGTAGGGCTTAATATTTATAGCTTGATGATTCATTTTGTATAGAACTCTCTTATGTCAGTTTTGTAATAGCTTCCGCATATGTTTAAGTATATTTTGGTTATGTAATTATCCTTTGTACTTTCGGGTTGATCAAACAGTAATGTAATGTTTTCCGTTATATTAATGCATGATCAGCTTCTTTTATGAAAGGTTTTGTAAAGTTTTTAATTATCCTGTATTTCGGTATATATGTTTATGTATGAATGTATGATTATCCTGTTTTTGCGTGGTGGCACCTTTACCCATACGGCATCTCACTCCTTATCGGATGGGATCGCCTACGTATGAGTAGGGGGTGTTACAAGTTGTGGTATCAGAGCCTCGGTTTAGGCGTTTCTGGGTGTTGTTCATGTGATATTGTGTTTGGGTGCGTATATGTCTAGGGCTGTGTTGGCTGATGAGGTTTTTCCTTATTTGCTTAGATGGCTTCTAATTCTGCTCGTGGATCACTTGAGGAGTCCGCTGAAAGTGTGAACCCTTAAGTTAGAGATCCTTCTGTTTTTGTGTCGGCTCAAGCTGCTAGGGTCCAGCCTGAGGCCGCTGCCATGCCTTTTGAAGCCATGCTCAGGCTATCACAGGACATGGCGAGGGTTTTGGAGAGAGTGGTTGCCCCTAGGCCTCCCATGGAGAACTTGTGAAAAGCTGGGGCCGAAGACTTTTATGGAACCGGGTTGGATGAATCTGAGTTAGCAAAGAGGTGGTTAGATAAGGTGAAAAGGGCTTTAAGAGAAGTTAGGTGTCCTCCAGAGCTGCAATCAGAAGGGTCGGCGTTTGAATGGTGGGAGCTGGTGTGCAGACAACCTCAGATGCCTGATCCTGTTACATGGGAATTCTTTGATGAGGAATTCACAAAGAAGTATGTAACTCAGACTTACAAGGATGCGAGATGGGCACAGTTTTTGAGTTTGAAGCAAAGGGCTATGTCGGTTTCGGATTATGAGAAAGAGTTTAATCGGTTGTCCCGATATGCTCCACGTGGGGT
The DNA here is from genome assembly GCA_947683425.1 of Excoecaria cochinchinensis. Lineage (NCBI taxonomy): Eukaryota > Viridiplantae > Streptophyta > Magnoliopsida > Malpighiales > Euphorbiaceae > Excoecaria > Excoecaria cochinchinensis. Next base: position 5,338,070 of record CANTUQ010000069.1, read on the forward strand.
CATGACAGATGATTTTTGATGCAAGTATTTTGAGGCTGGCTTGAATGAGTCCTTAAGAGTAGCTTTGATCTCCTTGATGAGCACGCCAGGGGTGAGCTACTATCAGATTGCAGATGCTGCCATGAGGGCTGAAAGGTCAAAATCGGTGCTGAGAGAGAGAGCTCAGAGGAGGAGTCAGTCTAGGGGTGGTTCTTCTTCTTCATCTTTGGGTAAGAGAGCAAGGGATCCGCAAGATCAGTTATCATCTGGTTCAGCCGCGAGGGGTAGAAGGCAGGGTTTAGCAGATGAGTCTGGTTCTGGCAGGGGTGGTAGATCTGAGCCTATGCCTATTTGTTCGCACTGCAATAAGGCTCACCGGGGTGAGTGTAGGTGGCTCACTGGTGGGTGTTTTAGATGTGGGAGCACCGAGCATCGTCTGGCTAATTGTCCCCAGTTGAGTGAAGATTCAGGTCCTCAGAGAGGGGCTAGCGGTATTGGATCTAATACGACACAGGCTGCCCGTGGTAGGGGCCGAGGTAGAGGTCGAGGCGGTCAACCTAGAGATGGAGCTGTTTCGAAGACAGTTGAGCGTCCTCCGCCAGTCGTAGCCAGAGCTTATGCTGTGAGAGCTAGAGAGGAACAGGATGCCCCTGATGTGATTGCTGGTAAGTTCCTACTCCATGACATTGAATTATATGCTCTAATAGACCCTGGTTCCACACACTCATATCTGTGCACAGATAAGATTATTGATAAGTTGCATGTGATAGATCAGTTAGACTATGAGATATGTGTGACCAATCCATTAGGGCATAGTGTCAATGTGAGTAGAGTTTATAGGAGTTGTCCCCTGTTGGTTGAGGGAATTGAGTTTTTCGCGGACTTGATAGAGTTGCCTTTCAAAGAGTTTGACCTGATTTTGGGTATGGACTGGTTGAGTAAGCATTGGGATGTGGTGGACTGCCATAGGAAGACCTTTGTACTTCGAGATAGGAACAGATTTCCAGTGTTTGTAAGAGGTTTGGGTGCTAGTTCTGTGAATAATGTAATCTCAGCAATACAAGCCAAGAGGTTTATTAGGAAAGGCTGTGAGGCTTTTCTAGCTGTGGTTTTGGATTCCAAGAGGGATCAAGTAAGGATTGAGGATATCCCTGTGGTATGGGAGTTTAGTGATGTTTTCCCGAGTAATTTGCCTGGGTTGCACCCGGAGAGAGAAGTGGAGTTAGCTATAGAGATTATGCCGAGTACCGCACCTGTATCGAAAGTACCTTATCGGATGGCTCCTGTAGAGTTGAGAGAACTTAAAATTCAACTACAAGAGCTATTGGATAAGGGGTTTATTCGACCCAGCATATCTCCTTGGGGAGCTCCGGTTTTGTTTGTTAAGAAAAAGGATGGATCCTTAAGGATGTGTATCGACTACAAGCAGATCAATAAGGTTACAGTGAAGAATAAGTATCCGTTGCCTAGAGTTGAGGATTTGTTTGATCAGCTTCGGGGTGCAGGTGTGTTTTCCAAGATAGATCTTCGGTCGGGATATTATCAGCTTCGGGTCAAGGATGAGTGTAGACACCGGGTCCTAAGTAGCCTTGATCAGGATTATCCAATGATGAAATTAAGTGTGCCGATCTATAGGCAAGAAGAATGAAGTTGGAAGTGACGATTTCCTTGTCGATTTGTTGTTTTAAAATTAAATAAAAATGTATTTCAAAAATATTTTTAAAGTATTTTAAAAAAATTTTTGTGATAAAAAAAGTGAGTTTTTAAATTATTATATTTTATAGAAAATTTAAAAAAAAAAAATTCGCGCGAGTGTCGGGCGGCGGCAGCGCTGGGTGCGCGCCGCAGCGCGCAGTGCCCAGCGCTCGCCCGCGCGCTGACGGATTGCCCATCTCGCGCGCCTACGCACTGGAAGGCCGTCGGGCGCCCCGTGCCCCTGTGCTCCTGTTTTCGTCCGTTTTGGTCTTTTTGGCCTTTTTGGCCATAACTTCTTCATTTTAAATGCTTTTTAACTCTTTTTTTTTTTGCATAATTCAATTCAAAAAGCCTTTTATCTTCCAATCCAATAAATTCAGTTGTTTTTTTGTAGTTATTGGAATTAATTTCTCAATTAAAAAATCTAAATTTTGAGAGGAATAAAAAGGGTTTTTTAGTGAGAATTGGGGGGGATTTTCTTTAGAAAATATTTTTTTTCTTCTTCTTTTTTCTTTCAAGAACAAATTCTCTCAATTTCTAAAGGAATTTCCAGCAATTCTTAAGGCAAAAAATAACTATTTTTGTTCTTGAGAATTTTCTTATTTTGAATTGACAATTTTTGCTTTGAGACAAATAAATAAATTATTTGTTCTTGAGTAAAATTTCACTTTCAATATTTTATTTTCTAATTTTATTCCAACAATACAAGACAAGGAATTGGATCTTACCTTCTTTTCATCAAGATAAATTTTGAGGGTAAACATTATTGGCTCAATTTCTTAGTTTAATTTTTAATTTGATTTTTTATTTCTAATTAACTAGTTAACATGTAAATTCTTTTAGTCTTATTATTTTCTTCTTATTTCTTATTTTTGTTTTTTATTTGGTTAGTTAACAATGTAAATTCTTTTAAAACTATTTTATTATTTTTATTCAATTGTTCATATTATTTTTATTTAATTGTTCATGTAGTTCATATTGTTCATATTGTTCATCTTCTTTTATTATTATTATTATTATTATTATTATTATTATTATTATTATTATTATTATTATTATTATGTTTGATTGTTCATATTCCTTGTTATTATTGTGTTCTTATTATTATTGTAGTTATTAACATCATTAGTATTATTATTATTATCCTTATTCTGGTTTAATTTTATTATTACTATTATTATTTATGTTTTATGCATGCTGATTTTTATTATTACTTTTGCTTTTTATGCATGATTGGGTGTTATTGTTGTTATTTTGTATTTTTATGCATGTTAAATTCTATCATCATTATTTTATGCTTGTTTTTGCATGTTAAATTTTATTATTATTATGTCATCTTTTATGCATGCTAAATTGTTAATTAATTGGATTGCATATTTTTATTGTGTCGTTTTAATTGGCTTGTCATACATGATGCAATTTTGATTGCTTTAATTTAATTATTTTCATGTTATATGTTTAATTATTTTTTTTACTAACTTCACTTTTATTTATTTTTTTTCTTTCATTTTTAATACTTATTTTTATGTGTGAGTCTTTTCCAAACCAAGTGGGAGCCCATGAAGATTTGAATATCCATTTGGGAGTTGATTTGTTATTTTTTCATTTATTTTGCTTTCGTTATTTTATTTCTAATATGTAATTTGTAATAAGTTTATTTAATTTTATCTTTATGCACGTTAATTAAAAAAATCACAAAAATATTTCTATTTAATTAATTTGATTTTTCTAAATAAAATGGGACCAATGTCCTAGTTTCTTTCATCCAAAATAAATTGTCATTTTAAAATTATTTTCTTTAATTATGCATAAGAGGACCAACGTCCTCATTTTTAATAAATATCCCGATTTATGTATGAATTGTATTTTATTTACAAATGGGGGTTGTATTCCGCCCTTAGTTTTGTTGTAATTTATTTTGCTTTCATTTATTTTATTTATCGCTTTTATTATGTAATTGACATGCGCGTTTAATTAAATTGCATGAAAATTGAATGAGAAATGGGATGAAATACTAAATTCAAAATTCAATTATAAACTTAACCAAAGGTATGAATAAATGGGGAGTCCCGAACCATCTCTAGTCTTTGGGCTCAACGAAGCGAGAGACCCATTTTAATGGGATCTCCAAGACACCTCTTGTATCCTGTAAAAAGGCTTTAACTTGCACAGTCCTAGGCTCCACGAGGCGAGAGGGCACTCCTAATGTTCTATTAGGATGGGACCTCCAAGACCCCCTCTGGCTTGCCCAAAATGGACATAGCAGCGCCGTCTTAGGCTCACTGAGACGAGACGAACTGTCCCAAAGTTTTATTGGGTGGCGACTCCATGAAATCTCCTTGTTGCCCAAAATAGACGCACTTGTAAATACCTTACAAGTTTTAATGAACCTCTCCTGATAGCCCTAAAGCGGGCCTTCGGGAAGATACGGGGTTCGGCGCGCGTCACAGTGGCGACTCTACTGGGGACTAATAAGAGACTTCCCTTTGAAAGTACCTTGGCTAAAATTTACAATTGAGTTTTAATTTGGAAATTTCATCTCTTTTCGAAATTGCATTGCATCCATGCTAGAGTCTTAGATTATGCTAGTTTGGTCCCTATTTTAAACCCCGGTGCATTCCCGAAGCACAACCCTATGTTCACTCAATGTGGGAAAGTGTTAAGGATAATCACTAGCCCAAGCCTTGTACCTTATGGTATATCAAATGGTGACCCAATCGGTCGTTATGCTCGTGATAAGCTAGACCCGTTGACAGGGACCATGCTTGGGTAACCCTAAAGTATCACTACCTTTCACCAAAGCTCATGTAATGGCAATAGATACTTCCACTAGGTGAAATGTACCATAATACCGTGTTTGCTATATGGGCCATCATATATTGAACAAGATCAGTTAAATTAAATGGCCTTCATCAAAGGCTTTCATGCCTCGGTAGGACCATCTTAATTTAATTGAGGTGTTTAAATAAATAATGGCCAAACACTCATATGTGTGTACATTAAAGAGCTGTTATGCTGTCGGTTTTCCACCGTGCACCATACGCGTCTAAAGGGTTCCCTGTTAACCCTTGAATAAAGCCCACCTAGGAAAGAGACTATGCTACCTCATGTCTGGGGGCAATAAGGTTGGAAGGATCTATCTGGTTGCATGTGTTTGTCTATGTTGCATCAGCATGACCATGCATTGCATTTCAATCATGCATCATCCTAACGAGATGTATTTTTTCATCCATCATAGATTCGCTCGGGTGGTTTAGGGGTCCCGACGGTCGGTTGAGAAGGATTCCACTCTTGGGGTTACCAAAGCTAGTGCCGTATCGGAGCACAGATTCTCTTTCAGATAGTAGTGAGACTTTCTCTTCAGAATCATCAAGTATGTCTAATCCAGCCAGTGGGTCTGATGCAACCAGGGCAATGATTGCCGAGGAAGTGGGGACAAAAATGGAAGAGTTTGAGGCTAGAATGATGGCCATGATGGGCAATCTTACCACTACCATAGCTGGGCGACAAGTTGCTACTGCTCCTATTAGGGGACTAGATGAACAAGGAGCTATTAAGGAGGATCCCCCTGCTGTAGTTGACCCACCTGCGGTTGAGCAAAGAGCACCAGCACCTGTTGAGCGTAGAGAAGGCCCGAGATCTGAGGTTGACCTATGGGAGGATGAGCAAGAGGAACAGATGGTAGGAAAAGGAAAGTCGCCCAAGCTAGAGGAAGCAATATGGAGGAAGATAGAGGAGAAGTTTGAGGCTATGACAAGGATGATGACGGTAGGAAGGGGAATGAACCCGGAGGATCGTGAATTGGATGGGGATGATCTGGTCCCCCAGAACTTCAAGATGCCTGATATCCCAAAATTTGACAGCACCTCTGATCCCGCTGCACACATTAAGCAGTATTTATTAGTCATGAAGGGGACAACTTTAACAAGGAAGCAGAAGATAGAGTACTTTTACTTGAGTCTTACAGGAGCTGCCATTGACTGGTACCATGGGCTAGACAGGCGGTCCAAAGAAGACTGGGACTTGTTGACTGAAGACTTCCTAAAGCAATATGATTGCAATACCCGGATGGAGGTCACACTGAAGGATCTAGAGCTGTTGCAGCAGAAGGCTGGGGAGTCTTTTCATGAATATCTCACCCGGTGGAGGAACCGGGTTATGGAGATGAAGCGCAAACCTGATACACCCGATCAGATCCAGTTATTCATTCGAAATGCTAGCCCATAGCTGAGAGATGGACTGAAAATGAAGGGGCTGAAAGATTGGGAGTCCTTGAAGGACATTGCTATAGAGGCAAAAGGAGAATATATGGCCAGAAGGGCAAGCAGTGAGGCTTATGCCAAGAAGGGCTATAATAATCAAGGTGCAACCAAGTCAGCTAGTTCCAGTGGTGGTAATAGAAGTGGGAAGACAGCTGAGGTGTCGGCAACAGGAATGAATCAGAGGTACTTCTTGAATTTAGGTAGGCCTTTGTCATGGGTACTGAAGAGGTTGATGAAGGAGGGGAAGCTACAACCCCTACCACCTAGGCCAGCTAGGACCCAAGGGGAACCGGGGCTTAAAGAGAACAAGTACTGTGCCTTTCACTAACATACGGGCATCTGACAGACAATTGCTTCAGGCTGAGGCACCAGATTTAGGATCTGATCGATAGTAAGCAGATCACCGATCCTGAAAAGAGGGAGAGCAAGAAGAAGTCTAATTTTAATGTTGTGCCACCGCCTGTCTTCATGATTGGGTCGAGCCTACCCGAAGGGTATGTCCTTCAAGATTTGTTTGGAAATGAATACGTCGCTATCACTCGCCCTGAGGCAAGTAAAGAAGGGATTCCCGTGGCGGCGATAGACTGTTGGTCCACTAGTGAGAGTGGAGATGAGGATGAAGAGGAGAAAGATGGAGAGTTCGCGGATCCATGGGATTCGGAGGAGGATGAGAGAGTTGGGGCTGTAACAAGAAGTGGGAGAGTGGTCCTCGAAGTTGAGAAGCAGCAGGACTCAGTACAAGCACCTGTAGAGAAGGAGCCAGAAGAAAATTCCATAATAAAGCAGCTGAAAAAGACCACGGCTCAGATATCTATTTGGGACCTTCTAAGGCAGTCCCCTTCTCATAGACAGAAGTTAGTTGAGGCATTGAGTGAGTCCACCATAGCCACCACAATTTCTCCATCTGAGCTGGTAGGTCTCGTCCAGGGGGGATCAGGGGAAAGACTAGTGTTTTCTGACGTAGATTTGCCAGCTGAAGGCCGCAATCACAACCGACCACTATACATCAAGGCTCAAATTAATGGCAAACACACCGCTTGTGTTATGGTTGATGATGGGTCATTCATAAATGTTTGCCCCCTAGTGGCACTTCAGGCTTTTGGGCTAGACGAGAGTATGTTGAGTAAGTCTGATCTGATTATCACAGCCTACGATAATTCTCGGAGACAGGCATCGAGAACATTCAGAGCTCTAGTTAGGATTGGGCCTATTGAGACGGAGGCAGAGTTTGTGGTCTTGCCTATCCCAGCAAATTTCTCAGTCCTAGTGGGAAGACCGTGGTTCCATAAATTGGGAGGAGTGCCGTCCACCCTACACCAAATGGTAAAGATACCTCCACTACAAGAAAACTGGAAAATAGAGAAGGAAAATAGAGATGAAAATTTTTTTGTCTCTAAATAGAGACGGAAATCAGTTTTCCGTCTCTAAATAGAGACGAAAAATATTTTCCGTCTCTAAATAGAGACGAAAATAATTTTCCGTCTCTATTTAGAGACGAAAAAATTTTTGTCTCTATTTTTCATCTCTATTTATGGCGGGATCGATTCCCTCCAAAATTTGAGGCCGAAAATAGAGACGTTCGTCTCTAAATAGAGACGAAAAATATATTTCCGTCTCTAAATAGAGACCGAAGCAATTTTTTGGTCTCTAAATTTAGAGACGGAAAGCAATTTTCGTCTCTAAATTTAGAGACGGAATTAGTTTCCGTCTCTAAATTTAGAGACGAAAAATAAATTTCGTCTCTAAATAGAGACGAAAAGTTTTCGGTCTCTATTTAGAGACAGAGTAATATTTACGGTCTCTAAATAGAGACCATAAAAATTATTTCGTCTCTAAAAATAAAGACGGTAATTGATTTTCGTCTCTATTTAGAGACGGTATAATCGTGCGGTCTCTAAATCGAATTTTCGTCTCTATTTTAGGGATATTTTTTCCTGGTCCCTTCTTTTTCTTGGTCCCGATTTCTTTCCCTTGGTCCCTGCTTCCCCCTTTCTCTCCCCTCGCCGGCGGAAGTTGCGCTGCCCTCTCCTCGCCGCCGTCCGACGACCGGCCTACCCCGCTACCGTGCGCTGCCCCTCTTCTCCGCCAGCCCCCTCCCTACCGTCCTTCTTCTTCCCCCTTCCCTTTCTTCCCCCTTCCCTTTCTTCCCCCGTCGCGGCTCCCTCTCTTCCCCGCCACCAACGGCGCTGCCCCCCTCCTCCCCGCCGACGTACGAGCCCCTCTCCTCCCCCAGCCCACGCCGGCGCCGACGCAGCTCCCCCTCCTCCCTGTCGGCGGCCAGATCTGAGTCTGGAATCAGAGATGATCTAGGCATTTCTGTCGCCCAGGTATATATAAATATAACGACAGTAAATTTATGCTGAATTAAATCCATCTATGTTTCTAACCGAAAGATTGTCAAACTTTGATTCAGTACTCTGTTTTTGGGTCGATTATGGTGCTTGGAGCAATGTTGGGTGCTGGCATTAGTGGAAAAATAGCAGATTTACTTGGTCGAAAAAAGGTATGTTTCACTTTCACATCCAATTCTTAATTTTGTTCATTTTTTTTATTTTTTTTAAATAAGTTCATTTTTTTCAGTCAATGGGGATCTCAGAAATAATCTGCATCATTGGTTGGGCAACAATCGCATATTCTGAGGTTAAATTTTCTCTTTCTTACTCAAGTTCAATTCTTTGCAGCTAAAGTGGCTTAATACGTACTGCTTGTTGGCAGAAAGCTTGGTTGTTGGATCTTGGAAGAGTCTTCACAGGATGTGGTGTTGGACTTCTTTCTTTCATTGTAATGTTTTATATATATATATATATATATATATATACCTAAAAAATACGAATTTTAATGAATCTGAGTCAATACTAGAATGTCATGTAAGCTTTATAAATATTTTCTATTTTCTACTATACATTCGGTCACTAATGTTATAAAGAACCTATAAAATTAATAAATTGCAATTAAAAATGATTATGTCTTGGGTTTCACCAGGCTCGGTCTGCTTGGTCCGTTATAGAATTGGATTCGGACATGTATTTTCATAAAATGGTTCAAAGCTATTAAAATTCATGTATTCGAAAAGTCCGGATCAAAAAATGTAGTGTAAATTGTATGTCTGTTTTTGCTTAGCCTGCTCATTTCCTTATACAGATGCACTTGAGTTTAATATAAGATGGCTGTTTAAGCATAGTTTTAAGCAATTAGGATTGAATTTATTGGCAAATTAGAGAAATTAGAGATTGATCATGTTAATTACTATTTATTCTGTTTTTATTATTTGCACTCTAATTGTTTGATTATTTGTTTCATCTCAACGAGACCAGTTTTATTCGCCCCAAATGCATTAAAAAATCTTTATATTATTGTTTATAATAGAAGCATAGATCTCGTTATTTACATGTCAATAATATGGGTTTTATTCACCCCAAATGTAGTTTAATATCTTGGTTAATACATATTAATATTAAATTAATTTGTAATTAAATTTGTTCTAATATGTTTTACTATATTGTATGATTTGAATATATTGTGTTATATTTGGGGGTGTAATTATTTTAGTCTTATTTCATTACATGAACATATTTATTTTATTATTTGAATGTTGTAATTAGTTATTTGAATGTTGTAATTAGTATGTACACTGAATTGTAATGTGTTCTGGGTTGTAATGAGGAAAAATGTTAGTTGTTTGTTTATGCATTAATTGAGGTGTTTTTTAAATTTATTGTATATTGAGGTGCATGTATGTTGTAGTGTATATTTCAATTGTATATTGAGGAATAATGTATTTTGTTATAGTTTTTATATTTCAATTGTGTACTTAAGAATAAGGGAAAATATATAAATTATTTTTTATTTATCATTGCATGTACCTACCACAACCGCACCCGAATCGGCGTTAAACTGTTGGACGCATCGAATAATCACAGCTTCCCAGCCGCTTTCGTCGAGGTAAATGTGTTATGTATTAATAATTTATTTTTCAATAGTACGAAAAAAAATTTTAATATTTTTTTAATTGCATCTATATGTTTGAAATATGTTGCTTTAATGAAATAAAAATGTGTAAGTCATGCATAGTCATGTTGTAATTCAATAGTAACGACTATGCTATTATTAACGATACTGTATTAATGGAATATCACTTTAAGGGATAAATTTACAACTGTTGGTGATTTTATCCGTTAAATTTAGATGTTTGATATGAATGGGTAAATTTCTTATTACAATGAGTTTGTTGTGGAGTTGCGATTGGTTGATATTTTACCGAAATATTAAAATTACTAATGTTTGACAGGGGGATAGGGACCCGTATAGGGGGAACTCTGTCCATTTTTTTACAAAATATTTATGATTTTAATTTAGGGAAATGAATCATTATGTAAAACTAATTAGGGATTAAAGCGAAATAGTAGGCTAGAGAATTGAGTTCAAATTAAATACTAACTTCGACCTTATGATTTTTTCTAAGCAGTTTAATATTAATGAGTAATATGGACAGAAGTTGGAGACGGTCGGCGTACTAATGAGGTCATTGAGTTACGCAGTATGGTCGGCGTACTAATGGACCGTATCAATATACTGGAGGACTTCATTAGCCGTAGATTACCTGCTGACCCGCAAACACCGTCTGCTGATCGTCCGCATTCTCCTCCATCTTAGTTATTATTTTTAGAATTTTTATCTTTTTTTATTTGTAATCTCACTACACTTTTTATATATTAATACATTCAATAATACAATATTTTCATAATTATTTATTGTTTATTTAATTTTTTTCATTATATAAAATTAAGAATAATTTAAATTTAATATTATATATTTTTAATATATAAAAAAAATTCAATAAATTAGAGACAAAAATTCATTATATAAAATTAAGGAATATTTAAATTTAATATTATTTATTTTAATATATTAAAAAAAATTCCAAAAAAAAAATAGAGACGGAATTGATTTTTCGTCTCTAAAAATAGAGACGGAAAAACTTTTTTCGTCTCTATTTTTAGAGACGAAAATTTCGTCTCTAAAAATAGAGACGGAATCGTTCTTTCCGTCTCTATTTTTAGAGACCGAAACGCTCCTTCCATCTTTAAAAATAGAGACGAAAAGCACTATTCCGTCTCTATTTTTAGAGACGAAAACGTCCCTTCTGTCTCTAAAAATAGAGACGGAATAAGTTATTTCGTCTCTAAAAATAGAGATGGAACAATTTGGTCTCTAATTTTTAGAGACCGACGAAATAGAGATGAAAAATTTCCGTCTCTATTTCCGTCTCTATTTTCAATTAGAGACGGAATTTCGTCTCTATTTTCCATCTCTATTTCTCAGATTTCTTGTAGTGCTCATGAAGGGGAAGTGGTGACCATTAAAGCAGCAAGAGAGAACCAAGTGTCTGCCTTGGGGATCTCTAATCAGCCATTTAGTGGCTTCCACGTATTAGTGATTGGTAAGGAGCAGGGCTTGGCAGGTAGCCCTCAGGTGATGAGCATGATGAAGAAGATGCACTTCCTCCCAGGGGCTGGATTGGGTAAAAATTCACAGGGGTTGCAATATGCCATCACAACACAAGGCCAGAAGGATTGGAAGGGTCTGGGTTACAAAGGAGAACATGGCAAGAAAAAAGTGTCAGAGAAGATTCCCCACATTTCAGAGAGTTTTGTTCCCTCATCTTCGGTCTGTGCCTATACTGGAGAAGAAGAGCCTCAGTGGGTGGATGGAAAGATCATTCCGGGGTTTGAAATTTTCAATGATGTCTTTGACTGGGATGTTGGAGTTATCAAGTCCGCAGAGAACTTCTGGGATAAGGAGATTATGACTCAGTGCAGTGTCTGGGATAGGGATGGGCCCGAGGAGATTGTCACTGATAAGCTGTTAGCTACCAGGTTGAAGGGAAAGGAAAAGATGGTAGAGCCAGAGCTGAAGTTTAAAGATTTGGAGATTTCATCAGAGGTAGTTGAAAAGCCTCCACCAAGCCAAGAAGTTAAAGCCCAGTCGGCTGCAGCATCATCATCGACAGAAGATGAAGGCAGTAGTTGTTTAGATAGTCTTTTCATGCCAAAACTTTTTAATGACAATGTTAATGTTTCTGATTACATTAATGAGATGAATAACTTTTCTTACTTGTGTGATGTTTCTGATGATTTCATTTCTCATAAGCATGATGCATTCATTTTTGACATTAACTCAACTAGCACGACTGCATTTAATCTCAGAACTTTGGAGAATCCAAAGGAAATTTTGATAGCATCAGATATAACTCCTGAGGAGAGGCTAAAATTTGAGAGAATATTGAAAAAATATGAAAAAGTCTTTGCTTGGACCTACGAGGACATGCTGAGGATTGATCAAGATGTAGCCGAACATGCCATTCCAACTTACCCAGAAAGTAAACCAGTCAAGCAAAAGCTCAGAAGACTTAGGCCAGAATGGGCTCAGAAGGTGAAAGAAGAGATCCATAAGCAGATTGAGGCTAAGTTTCTACTGGAGGTTAAATACCCGATGTGGCTGGCTAATGTGGTTCCTGTGGCTAAAAAGGATGGAAAAGTTCAAGTATGTGTGGACTATCGGGACCTGAACAAAGCCTGCCCGAAAGATAATTTTTCTCTGCCTTATATTGATGTGCTGGTGGATAGTGCCGCTGCTTACATGATGTACAGCTTCGTAGATGGGTACGCAGGGTACAATCAAATCCTTAACAAGATAGTGGATCGGATTAAGATAGCCTTCATCACCGAATGGGGTACATTTGCTTACCGGGTTAGCCTTTCGGACTAAAGAACGCAAGAGCGACCTATTAGAGGATGGCCACTAGAGTTCTCAATGTTGACGACATGATGATCAAGTCAGCTACCAGAGAAGGTCACTTCGAGGCTTTAGAAAAGTTCTTTCAAATGATTAATAAGTATGATCTGCGCCTCAATCCCAAGAAGTGCATTTTTGGAGTTACCTCGGGTAAGTTGTTAGGCCATGTGGTAAGCCAGAGAGGAATTGAAGTAGATCCCGATAAGGTCAGGAACATCAGAGAGATGCCAATGCCTCAGAAAGAGAAAGAGGTTAGAAGTTTCTTGGGAAAACTTCAGTACATCAGCCGGTTTATTGCCAAGCTGGCTTCAGTATGTGAGCCCATCTTCAAGCTTCTTAGGAAGAATCAGCCGGTGGTGTGGAATAATGATTGTCAATTGGCTTTTGATACTATTAAGGATTATCTCCTGAATCCTCCAGTTTTAAGACCACCACGACATGCCAAACCATTAATCCTGTATCTGGCGATAGAAGACAATTTAGTGGGTGCTATGATGGCCCAGGAGGATGATTTTGGGGTGGCATTTGCTGTTTACTACCTTAGCAAGAAATTCTTGACATATAAAGCCAAATATGTGGAAGTGGAAAAGATCTGCTTAGCAGTTATTTGGGCTTCTAAGAAGTTGCGGCACTACTTTCATTCCTTCAGTGTACAAGCGGTTGCTAAGCATAACCCGCTTAGGTACCTTCAGGAAGTGCCCTCTCTGCTGGGAAAGATGGGAAGATGGTTACTACTATTGCAGGAGTTCGATATCGAATACATGACCAGGAAAACCATTAAAGGAAGAGCTGTAGCTGAGTTCTCGGCTGAGCATCCTATTGAGGGAGACCAATTCGAATACAATTTCCCAGATGAAGATGTCATGGGCATAGCAGTACAAGGGTGGCAATTGTTCTTTGATGGGGCAGTTAATAGTAAAGGGGAAGGAGCAGGGATCATTCTTACGACCCCGGATGGTGAAAAGCTGCCATTAGCCAAGAAGTTGAGGTACAAGGCGACCAATAATGAAGCAAAATATGAAGCTTGCATCTTCGGATTGGAAGCATTGCTGCCTCTGGGGGCAAAGACCGCAGAAGTCTTCGGAGATTCTTCATTAGTAATTCATCAGATCAGAGGGGAATGGTCAGTTAAGGAAGAAAGGTTGTTACCTTACGTGAAGCACTTGAGAATGTTGAGTAGCCAGTTCGAGACTTGCACTTTTTACTTCACCCCCAGGGATGAAAATCAATTGGCTGATGCTCTAACGACACTAGTGTCCATGTGGGATAATCTAACAGGGATTACTATGAAACCCGTGCTAATCTCTAGCTCGGAAAAGCCTTGCTTTGAAGCTGAGCAGGTGATGGATTTAGGGGCCACTGATGGAAACCCTTGGTACTACGACATTCAGAATTATTTGGAACGGTCAATTTTTCCAGAAGAAGCCACGGAGAAAGACCAAAGGATGATTCGAAAGTTGTCCACTCAGTTCATCAGTATAAATGGCACTTTGTATAAGAGACAAGTCGATGGTATCCAATTAAGATGTTTGGCGGAGAAAGAAGCTGAAAAGGTTATAGAAGAGGTTCATGCCGGAGTCTGCGGAGCTCACATGAATGGTTTAGCCTTAGCGAAGAAGATCATGCGCCAAGGATTCTATTGGCTCACAATGGATACGGATTGTTCAAAATATGTGAAGCAATGCCAGTTATGCCAGCAATACGCGAATTTAAGGCATGTCCCGGTTTCAGAGCTACATAATTTGACATCTCCATGGCCATTTGCAGCTTGAGGGATAGATATCATAGGCGAGATACGTCTTACAGCGTCTAATAGGCACAGGTTCATCGTAGTTGCCATTGATTATTTCACTAAGTTGGTCGAAGCTGAATCTTTCAAGAAGATTGATGCTAGGGATATGGCTAAGTTCATTGAGCGAAATTTGATATGCAGATATGGCCTCCCACACCATATTGTATCTGATAATGGGGTGCAATTCTTAGCAGAAACTAAACAGATGCTTCAGAGGTATGGAATCCAGCATCATAAGTCTTCTCCTTACCGTCCTCAAGCTAACGGTGCGGTTGAAGCGGCGAACAAGAATGTGAAAAGAATATTGGCCAAGATGGTTTAGAGCTATAAACATTGGGCGAAAAAGCTGCCTTTTGCACTCTGGGGTTATAGAACCACAGTCAGAACCTCTACGGGAGCAACACCGTTCTCCCTGGTATACGGAACCGAAGCGATTCTGCCAGTTGAAATTGAGCTGAAATCTTTAAGGGTAGTCATGAAAGCCGAGATTCCAGAGACAAAATGGGCACAACAGCGATTGTTGCAGTTGAATCTGTTGGATGAAGATAGGTTGAGAGCCTATTATCACAATCAAGTTTATCAGAAGAGACTAGCTCGGTCCTTTGGCAAGAAGGTACGAAAGCACCCGTTGAAAGAAGGGGATTTGGTCTTTAAGATGATGAGGCCGGGAGTGCCAGACATATGAGGAAAATTCAGGCCAACCTGGGAAGGTCCGTTCATTGTGAAAAAGTTGCTAACAAAGGGAGCAGTAATCTTGGCAAACAGCGATGGGAATGAGTTTAAAGACCCGGTCAATGTCGATAGACTAAAAAGGTTCCATGGCTAAAGACCAGAAAATGAAAAGAAGAGAATAAATGCCCCGCAGGTCGAAAATCGAAAAAAGGCGGCCTTACTAAAATTGGGCGCCCTGTCAGGGTGAAAACCGAAAAAAGGCATCCTGGGCAAAAATTAAGGGCCAAGAGAGAATGTTCAATCGAGAAAACCCGAGAGGGCCGATTGATAACAGGAGTTTGATGCTTACAAGATCTATTCCGAGATTAGGTGTAGTCTTGTGCTTTTGAATTCTTGTTAAATAAGGATCATGTATGATGAAATCATATAGAAATGTACTCAATTTTGCAATGAATAAAAGAATACAGTTTACGTTTTCATTGTTCTTTTAGTTCTGCCTTAAAAAGAAATATATCACTTATTCATCTAATGACTATTGTCTAATCATTCTGTCGGAAGGTGCCTAAGCAGATAGGTGCTATTCACTCTTAGCGGTGGTTCTGATAATAGCTTTCTCTTGTAACTCAAAAAAAATAAAAAAATAAAAAAAAAAAAGATAAAAAAAAAATCTTGAAAAAAAAGAGGCCGTTAGAGATGAAAACCGTAATTGGCTCTCTAAGCAAAAGTTAGGCCAAAGGGCAGGGTGAAAACCTGGAGACAGGCAGTCTGCCTTACAAAGAAATATAAAAATAAAAAGCCGCTGGTTTGGATTGGGTCCATCCCAGGCAAAAGTTAGGCAAAGGGTTATGTGAAAATCTCTAAAGGGACGCATTTCCCACAAAGAAAAGCTAGTGTGAAAATCCACAAGGGACGCACTACCTTTTAAAGTAATGACGTTTGATGCTTGGAGCAATAAGGCGACATATACTTCAGATGATCATTCTTCAGTCAGATAATGCATGAGTCAGAGTCTTGGGCATGCGATCATTGACCGGGGGGCAAAGATGCACACATGATATCTCTCTCAGAAAATGTTTTGGGGTCAAAGTCCCTAAAGCCAAAATGTCACTCTATCAGATTCTTGGAAGCGTAACGCAGCAGCCAAGCTTTATCCTCGGCAGACCCTTAACCACCTAGGATAGGGTCAATCTATTTTTGCAAACATTTACGTACATTTACATCTCATATACACTTAAATTTCGTATATTTTCTGTGCACATTACTTTGCAAGAATATCTAAATGAAGATCATCGATTTTTGCACTTTTACTAGTCTGTAGCAGACTCGGAGCGGTCATCTGCGGATGACACCCTTGCACTTTTGGTAGTCTTGGTAGCGACTCGGTGCATTTCTTTCGGGCGCTTTTGGTAGTCTTGGTAGTGGCTCGGCGCATTGTCATCTGCGGATTGCACCTGCACTTTTGGTAGCCTTGGTAGTGGCTCGGTGTAGTTCTTACGTGCACTTTTGGTAGTCTTGGTAGTGACTCGGTGCATCTCTTTTGTGCGCTTTTAGTAGCCTTGTCAGTGGCTCGGCGCATCGCTATTTGCGGATAGCACCTGTACGTTTAGTAGTCCTGTCAGCGACTCCATGCAGCACACTTTTAGTAGCCTTGTCAGCGGCTCGATGCATCTCTTTTGTGCACTTTTAGTAGCCTTGTCAGTGGCTCGGCGCATCGTCATCTGCGGATAGCACCTGTACGTTTAGTAGTCCTGTCAGCGACTCCGTGCAGCGCACTTTTAGTAGCCTTGTCAGCGGCTCGGTGCGATTTTTTGTTCTGCGCTTTTAGTACTCTTGTCAGTGGCTCGGCGCATCGCTATATGAAGATAGCACCTGTACGTTTAGTAGTCTTGTCAGCGACTCCGTGCAGCGCACTTTTAGTAGCCTTGTCAGCGGCTCGGTGCGATTTATCTTTCGCGTTTTGTAGTCTTGGTAGCGACTCGGCGCATCACCGTCTGAGAATGGTTCCTAACACTTCGTAGTCTTGTCAGCGACTCAGTGCCACTCGGAGAGGATATTCATATTTCAAGTCATAGCAGTGTTCCCCAGGGAGCAGCAGGAAGGTCGCCGCCTCAGGTACGCGCTTCTTTCCTTTTTCTGAATTTTGTCTCACCTAGGCACCCACACACTAGCCTCCCCAAAATTGGGGGCAACTGTAGACACCGGCTCCCGAGTAGCCTTGATCAGGATTACCTAATGATAAAATTAAGTGTGCCGATCTATAGGCAAAAAGAATGAAGTTGGAAGTGACGATTTCCTTGTCGATTTGTTGTTTTAAAATTAAATAAAAATGTATTTCAAAAATATTTTTAAAGTATTTTAAAAATTATTTTGTGATGAAAAAAGTGAGTTTTTAAATTATTATATTTTATAGAAAAAAAAATATTTGCGCGAGTGTCGAGCTGCGGCAGTGCTGGGTGCGCGCCGCAGCGCGCAGGCGGAGATCTCGCGGGGAGCGCTGGCCCGCGCTCTAGGCGGCGCACGCTGACGGATTGCCCGTCGCGCGCGCCTACGTGCGGGAAGGCCGTCGGGCGCTCCGACGGGGCGCCCCGCGCCCCTGTGCGCCCGTTTTCGCCTGTTTTGGTCTTTTTGGCCATAACTTCTTTCATTTTAAATGCTTTTTAACTCTTTTTTTTTTTTTTGCATAATTCAATTCAAAAATCCTTTTATTTTCCAATCCAATAAATTCAGTTGTTTTTTTTGTAGTTATGGGAATTAATTTCTCAATTAAAAAATCTGAATTTTGAAGGGAATAAAAAGGGTTTTTTAGTGAGAATTGGGGGGGGGGGGGATTTTCTTTAGAAAATATTTTTTTTCTTCTTCTTTTTTCTTTTAAGAACAAATTCTCTCAATTTCTAAAGGAATTTCCAGCAATTCTTAAGGCAAAAAATAACAATTTTTGTTCTTGAGAATTTTCTTATTTTCAATTGACAATTTTTGTTTTGAGACAAATAAATAAATTATTTGTTCTTGAGTAAAAATTCACTTTCAATATTTTATTTTCTAATTTTATTCCAACAATACAAGACAAGCAATTGGATCTTACCTTCTTTTCATCAAGATAAATTTTGAGGGTAAACATTCTCGGCTCAATTTCTTAGTTTAATTTTTAATTTGATTTTTTATTTCTAATTAACTAGTTAACATGTAAATTCTTTTAGTCTTATTATTTTCTTCTTATTTCTTGTTTTTGTTTTTTATTTGATTAGTTAACAATGTAAATTCTCTTAGAACTATTTTATTATTTTTATTCAATTGTTCATATTATTTTTATTTAATTGTTCATGTAGTTCATGTTGTTCATATTGTTTATCTTCTTTTATTATTATCATTATTATTATTATTATGTTTGATTGTTCATATTCCTTGTTATTATTGTGTTATTATTATTATTGTAGTTATTAACATCATTAGTATTATTATTATTATTATTATTATCCTTATTCTAGTTTAATTTTATTATTACTATTATTATTTATGTTTTATGCATACTGATTTTTATTATTACTTTTGCTTTTTATGCATGATTGGGTGTTATTGTTGTTATTTTGTATTTTTATGCATGTTAAATTCTATCATCATTATTTTATTCTTGTTTTTACATGTTGAATTTTATTATTATTATGTCATCTTTTATGCATGCTAAATTATTAATTAATTGGATTGCATATTTTTATTATGTCGTTTTAATTGGCTTGTCATACATGATACAATTTTGATTGCTTTAATTTAATTGTTTTCATGTTATATGTTTAATTATTTTTTTTACTAACTTCACTTTTATTTGTTTTTTTTATTTTATTTTTAATACTTATTTTTATGTGTGAGTCTTTTCCATACTAAGTGGGAGCCCATGAAGATTTGAAGATCCATTTGGAAGTTGATTTGCTATTTTTTCATTTCTTTTGCTTTCGTTATTTTATTTCTACTATGTAATTTGTAATAAGTTTATTTAATTTTATCTTTATGCACGTTAATTAAAAAAAATCACAAAAATATTTCTATTTAATTAATTTGATTTTTCTAAATAAAATGAGACCAATGTCCTAGTTTCTTCCATCCAAAATAAATTGTCATTTTAAAATTATTTTCTTTAATTATGCATAAGACGACCAACGTCCTCATTTTTAATAAATATCCCGATTTATTTATGAATTGTATTTTATTTACAAATGGGGGTTGTATTCCCCCCTAGTTTTGTTGTAATTTATTTTACTTTCATTTATTTTATTTATCGATTTTATTATGTGATTGACATGCGCGTTTAATTAAATTGCATGAAAATTGAATGAGAAATGGGATGAAATACTAAATTCAAAATTCAATTATAAACTTAACCAAAGGTATGAATAAATGGGGAGTCCCGAACCATCTTTGGTCTTTGGGCTCAACGAGGCGAGAGACCCATTTTAATGGGATCTCCAAGACACCTCTTGTGTCCCGTAAAAAGGCTTTAACTTGCACAGTCCCAGACTCCACGAGGCGAGAGGGCACTCCTAATGTTCTATTAGGATGGGACCTCCAAGACCCCCTCTGGCTTGTCCAAATAGACATAGCAGCGCCGTCTTAGGGTCACTGAGATGAGACGAACTGTCCCAATATTTTATTGGGTGGCGCCTCCATGAAATCTCCTTGTTTCCCAAAATAAACGCACTTGTAAATACCTTACAAGTTTTAATGAACCTCTCCTGATAGCCCTAAAGCGGGCCTTCGGGAAGATACGGGGTTCGGCGCACGTCACAATGAGGATGTGGTTAAGACTGCATTCCGGACTCGGTATGGCCACTATGAGTTCCTTGTCATGTCGTTTGGTTTGACCAACGTGACGGGTCCTCGGCAAGTGTACCGAATCGACAAGTAATAAAGTGGGGTATAATTAGGACCCCGAGTTATCGTACCCAAGGGAACAAGGATTGTCCAGTTAAATATCTATAGATGAGTGAATTTGAGATGTCCCCAATTTGTTTGGTGGAGAAAAACTAAACTAAGCAAGAAAATAAATTAACAATTAAATATAAAATTGGTCATCAAGAAATTACTCAAGGATGAAATTGAATGCTTAGGAAATTCTATCCTCATAAATGTAACTGAAAATTGGTAAAACAATATAACATGAAATTCTGGACAACCCAACTGAACCCAAGCCTACCATATCCATGGATTAAGCTATTCTAATTAATAAACCTACCATATCCCTGGATTAAGTCTATTAATTAGCTTAAGCACGGGTTACCAAATCCTAGATCTAAGACAATCTACCATCCCTGGATTAAACTATCTTAAACCTATTTATTCCTCACTATTCTTAATCTAATAACATCAACACCCACAAACCAACCTACCATATCCCTGGATTAAGCTGGAAATATAAATGTCAATATTAAAACAACAGAGCATTTGCACAAACAATAATTTTCGGATTTAGCTCCAATCATCATTATAATTGCAAAACAATATATAACAAGAGGAATAAAAGAAAACATGAAAATATTTATTAAATCCAAATATCCAAAATACAAATACGATTCAAGAACTCCCAAGCATGATTAACTACTCTAACATCAAGAATATAACCATAAAAGATGAAAATTAGAGTTTAGAATACACCCTTGATGAGAGAGAAAATAGATCTTGAAGTTCTTGTTCTTCAAACTTGGAATCCACTTGAATCCCCAAAATATAGATTTAAACTAAATTGATCTAAGTATTTAAGAAGGAAATTTCAATTCAAAATTAAATCTAAGTTAAACAGAATTTAAAAGGAAAATTAAAACATGAAAATAAAATAAATTGTTGCTGGAAATTAAAGAAAAATAAAACTAAGTCTACTGCCTAAAGGGAAAAAAATAAAGGAAAACCAAAGCTAAAACTAAAAAACTATCTCTTGTTTTAGAAGATGAAGCAGCGTTTTATTTTCAATCTGGAGAAAAGCACAGCTGTGCTGTGCTAGGGTTGCGCGACTGCTGGCGGAAAAAGGCGAAGCACAGCTGTGCTCCTGGGCGATAATTGCGCGTTGAAGCTCCGTGTGCGCGCGCCTCCTGCTGCGTGACACAGCTGTGCCTTGCGAGATTGCACGGCTGTGTCGCTTAATTTCACGCTGTGCGCGCTCTTCCTCTTCGTGGCACGGCTGTGCCTTTTGCCTGTGCACCTGCCACCCTCGAAAGCACAGCTGTGCTTATGAAAAGCACGGCTGTGCTTTAGGCAAAATCAGCCTCTTTTGCTTTATTTCTTCTAAAATCACCCAACAACCTCCAATTTAGCTCCGATTAATAATATAACACCTGAAAACATCCTAAAACTTATTAAATTTATAAAAACATTATAAATTAATAAAAATACAAAAACTCATTAATTATTATTAAAATTAAATAAATAAAACATATAATTAGGCCAATAATTAATCTAAAATATTAATATAATTGCAACTTATCAACTACCCCAAACTCAAACCTTTACTCGTCCTCGAGTAAACTGAATGAACCACATTCTCAATCATCTCAATCTCAACAAAAGAAAATAAGGAGTCATTCTCAATTAAGGGACAAGAAAATAGGTTTGCAAATAACAATGCTCACTAAATAACAAATAAACACAAGAACATACTAAACAATTTCTGTGTGTGTGTGCAACAGGCCAAAACAGAATTTTTATCATTTAAAAACAAAACTTCTAGATACAATATTGGGAAAAGGAATCAACTCGAATGCATTAATGCACTCATAGCTTTTCACTCAAAGCTCAAGAAACACCATATGCCTCTTCTTACGTACCAAACCTTACTAGAAGGTCATCTCCACTAAATAGAACAAGACAAAACAAAGAATCAAGAGGTCTTACATTTTGGTTGTAACGTTAGGCTTAGGTAAATTGGCTAACAAAGAAAGATCAAGTTACTAGAGAAAAATAGCCACTACCTAAACAAAACCACAATCACCCAACTGTACTAAAAAATATTCCCAACTCAATCACATATAATCAAAATAAAATTGGTCTAAAAGACACCTTAGCATCATCAAACTCAACTTACAATAACAAATGCCACATAATATGCAACCCCGATTTTCACAAGGCACTAGTTCAAGTCTCACTAAATTTTGTACCCCAAACTCACATTTTGCCCAATTAGCTAGGAAAAACTTACAATGCCTCTTTTTTTTCAATTTTTATTTATTTATTTATTTATTTATTTATTTATTTATTTATTTTTTTAGAAGCATAAAAACCAACTAGCCATTAACAATAAATAAAGTACTTAATTCGTCTATAAATCCCAACAAGAACTAAACTTGAGTTCTAATTTTTAAAAGACCAATAAACCACTTAAATCACATTCCTCTTTATCAACCCCAAACTCATTTCTTTAAATGGGCTCAACTCTCCATTACACACACCAATCAATTCTCAAACAGAAATTTACACCAAGAATTGACAAAATCTAAACTCCTTTTTACCCAAAATAAAAAAACTCAACCTTACTAGAGTGGCCACTCTTCTAAAGGGAGGCAAAAATCATTTAAGGCTAAAGGTAGTTTTAATATGTGTAACAATAAAACAAGCACGCATTTAGCATACTAAAATAATAGGCTCAACGGGCTAACAAGAGACAATGAAATTAAGGTAGGAAAAGTCATTTAAAGTAGCTATACAAGAAAGGTTGCCTAAATCATTTTCTAAGTTGTGTCTCATCTGAGGTCGCTTCGATGGGTAATCAGAAAGGTTCTAGTGCTCTTAGTGAGTTTTCATCTAATCCCCTAATTGCAACTAGATTTTTTCTCAATTTTTGAAAACAGGCCCAAAGTGCTCAAAATTTAGAAATTGCAAAGTATATTCAAGGTTTACATGCAGTCTAACAAACAAAGATATAAACATGACTATTTCTCACTCAACTTAATATTGAATGAAACACAAATTTCTAAACCTGAGATCAAAATCATTCACAATTAAGAACTATTAGGACGAAATAAAAATTTAAATCGAAGGAAAATAAAAAAGAAACAACCATAAAAATATTTAGACACAAACTTGGTACAAACACGCCACAACCAAAGCAAACTAACTAACAACTACTCAAACGCAACAAACTAAAAAGACAATAAAACAAAACAAATCTGGTTTTGGTTTGAAAAATTGAAATGGTACTCCACCCCAAACTCAAAATGTTGCACTGTCCTCAGTGCAAAAAAAAAATGAAGCTCACAAAGATATTTTTCAAAAAATTTCCCCTATGCTGTGCTAAAACTCATTGCAATTTAAAATCAATTGCAAGCATCTCAAAAATGGCAAACATAAAATAATTACTATGCAAAATTAACAACCATACAAAATTCCTGCATGCCACCTGTGCAAAATGAAGAAAATTCAAAACCTGTGCAAGAATCCAATAATCACTGTGCAAAATCGAAATACTCTGAAATCTGTGAGATTCATAGCCAACACAAATAATATCTATCCTATCACACGTCATTGGCTCAGCCACACAATTCCAAAATATAATAAAGTAAATAAAATCATACATTGCCTGACTTCATCAATTTCATTAACTAAAATAAATAAATAAATATATACAAAATCTATTGTGTACGAATCACTTCCTGAAATATATACAATATTTTACTGTGGTGGTCGTCTCAGATGTGGAGGAAACACAGTGGAAACAGGAGTGAAAAATCCACGAATCTCAACGCTCAACCTGTCCAACTGTGTCATAATCCTGTGCTGGAAGGATCCCAAAAATGCATCTCTCTGCTCAGCTCCCAGGACCATATCTCGGCGCACCTGCTCCATCTGAGTCTCAATAGAAGCCAGTCGCTCCCAAGCTCGCTGTACCGATAAGTCCATGCCAGAGATCATCTGGTGACTCTGAGAGGTAGCTGCCCTGACCTCCGCCAATCCTCTACTCAGCTCATCCAATCTCTCCCACACCCTCTCCTGGAAGGCTGCCTGCTCCCTCCTCAACTCACTAAAAGAAGTCTGAAACTGCGTCATCGATGCTGTCATGGACTGAATCTCAGATATCAAAGTCTGCACCAAAGAAGCATCTAAATGTGGAGCTGAGGGTGGAGGGGCTGTAGAAGAAGATGGCTCATCATGCCCCTGAGCATAGCGGCTCATATCTGGAGGGGAGAAGGGAATATCACTCCTCCGTCTCACCCTCCTACTGGAAGTAGCTCTCTGTGGCGAAGGTGGTGGTGGAGCATCAGTATCGTGATCAGCTGGCGGATGGGCATCATCAGAATCTCCCTCTCCATCATCACCCAAGTCATGAGCCTCCAACTCGTCCGCTCTCCTAAGTCAATATCCACTCTCGGAAGAAGGATCCTCTATAGCAATCCTACATTTGAGCACTACCTCCTCATCAATCAAGTACGATGACCCTAAAGCTGGTCCCATGTCAGGAGTAGGCAGATGCAGGGCTCTCATGATCAAGGTGATCAATCCACCAATCCCGATCCTCTTCCC
This sequence comes from Excoecaria cochinchinensis, assembly GCA_947683425.1. NCBI lineage: Eukaryota > Viridiplantae > Streptophyta > Magnoliopsida > Malpighiales > Euphorbiaceae > Excoecaria > Excoecaria cochinchinensis. Next base: position 5,362,760 of record CANTUQ010000069.1, read on the forward strand.
TGAAGTAGCGGTGGCTCTCTTCAGTTGCTTACACAACCAAGGTACGGCATTAACTCTGGTGCCGGTCTCCATAGCATATAGAAAAAATAAATCTGGTGTGCTCACATTGCTAGGACACCCCGGTCGCATAGACACTGATGAAGTCATCACTCTATGTAGGTACTGATAGACTGGAGAGCGGAGCTTCGTTGACTTGGTGTTTCTCGCATGAAAATCCATATTGGGCTTCCCAATAATAGCCCAATGCACAACTGAATCACCCACAACATGCACCTCTCCATCCTCTGGCAACCTCAAGTATCTAGCCAGGTCAGAAATAGATAGAAAATAAGGGATATTGCGCACTCTAAACTGAATGGTATTCCGATCATCCAGAGATAACCTAGGAGAGTACTGAAACGTACTAAGGAACTCCAATGTTATCTCAGGATAAGTCGGACCATTCAGAGAAAAGAACTCCTCCCATCCGATGTTCCTCAGCAAAGATACTACCCTCTCTTGAATGCCCAGGTCGATGAGTGTCTTCATACTCATAAACCTACTCGAGATAATAATTTTTGCAGCCAGCTTGTTGAACAGGGTGCGCTGCTCTGGAGTCAACCAATCAGGAGGCTGAATGGGCGCTGATGGTTGCTCCTCTCTGTTACGAACCATGGTTCCTGAAAAAGAAAGTAAACACTTTGTTCAAAACATTCTTGGTTTCATTAAGCGCATACCACATCTATAACTTAATTGGAAGAATAATATCAAAACTCACCAAAACGTCACAACAGAAATTTGCAAGATAAATATACTTTCTAGCTAATGATGATGCAAAAATTGAAACATTAAGCATAAGGCAAATGTATAAACCTATTAAAGTACAAATTCTATGCACAAAATAGTAACAATTGGAAGATTGCACAAATTAGAATTTAAATAAATTAAAAAAAATGAAAAGTACAAGGTGGAAAATAAAATACGCACAAGTAATTAATCATTGAAGTGCAAATGCCAAGACTAAAATAGATGTAATTAATGAAGAAAAATAGAGAACAATGCACAGTTTGCTTAATCAATGCTCTTTTCAAAGCAAAAATATGTAGGAACAATTCAAAGCTGCATGTAAATAAAACTATGAAAATTTGGCATCAATTGCAACTTCTCCTAATCCCATCAAGTTGGGAACTAGCAAACATGCATTTACCTCAACACAATAAAGCACAATTACCAATTGCATCTACATTAAAAGCTTAAAAGCAAAAGCAGCAGCAACATTAAAACAAAAGAATGCAAAGCATTATCTCAAGCAATTTGCATTTAACTTGCAAAATTTTCTTTCCATATTCATACAATGCATAATGCCCCAATTATATCAAAACAATTCAGTTCAGAATTCTATAGCTCAAAATCCCATATTCCAGTAGCCATATTTCAAGACAGAAACACAAGAACATAACCCATCTAACACAAAAATTATTAAGCTCAAATTCAATTATAATTTCACCCATCAACTCCACACTGTCATAAGAACAATTTAGCATAAACGTATATATGAAATCAGGCTCAAAGTGTGAGTGCTCAGTACACAAAATGTTAAGATAAATTCCACAGTTGAAAGCTCTCAATCAGCAGTGAATAACAACCGGATCTATGCAACATAAATTTGGAAATAACCTCAACAGATCAAATGGACAGAGCTAGACAGAATAAATTAACACATTGCTAAATTAGTTACGTTATAAGTCCATTAGTTGACATGCATTTCTCATTCAGGCATTTCATCAAACAGTTGGTGCACATAATTTCAATTAGATTTTCAAGCACGATTTTTCTCAATTCAAAACACCCATATCTGTCCATGTTGACCCAAAGGAGCAAAACATATCAAAATCACAACTAACACAACAAAATCAGCAATTGAAGATCTAGCACAATTTACTTAAATGAAAGAATAGAATGCGTAGAATGAGGGAATTACATACCTGGAACTGTCGAATTTAGCTACTGACTTAAGAAATTTTTGAAGATAAGTAACGGGAAAGAGGAAGAGAGCTCTTAATTCTTTTAACCCAAAAATCTGGAATTTCTTACAGAAATTGGGAAGAAAATCAGAATTGGAACAAATAGGAAGGGAAATGCAAAATTAAGATGAAGAGAATTCCAATTAAGCTCCATACAAATGCACAAAATAAAAATTACCTGAGATGAGCTTGGATTAACAGTGAAGATCAAAGAGGAATTGAGAGAAAAATTTTAATTTTTGAAGAACAGGGGGGAAAAGAGGAAAAGAAAAGAGAAAGGAAGAAGAAAGAGGGGCACAGCGTGTGTTAAAGGAGGCTGTGCGAAAACGCACAGCTGTGCTTTTGAAATAAGCACAGTTGTGCTTTTGAAAGCGCTGCGTTTCGGCGTGCGTTTAATTAAAAGCACAGCTGTGCTTTTGATAGAAGCACAGCCGTGCATTACACTCAGCGCTTCGTACTGGCGTGTTTTAAATGAAAGCACAGCTGTGCTTTTGTAAAAGCACAGCTGTGTTTTCGCTCTATACCTGATGCTACTGCCCTGTTCCATTTGTTGCACTTCTTGCTCCTTTTGAATTTTTCTTCATTCTCAACTGTTAATTTCCAAAACAATTAAACAAATCAAAAGCAAATACACAAAATTAAATCCAACAAATTAAACATTAAAAATAACAAATTAACATTCTAACACACTAAAAATTTAAGGAATATTATTTTATAAAAATATATATAATAATTTTATTTTATTATTATTATTACTATTTTTTTTATAGAATACTTTATTATTATATATATATATATATATTTTTTATTATTATTTTTTTTTATTTATTATTATTATTATTTTTTTTTTAAGAAAAAATAAAAATACAAATACAAACAACTAGTAATTAAAAATTAAAACATAAACACAGAAAATTAAATAAGAAGGGTTAAGAAAAATATAAGTTCTGGTTTATTGAGTCCCAGCTCGACTCATTTCACTCTCGGGTGGACGAGCTTGTGAACCAAATAATGGTCTTTCCGGTTTTTGCTCTTCATTTTCCCCCATCAGTAGGAGAAAATCATCGAAAGCTACCAAGGTGGGAAATTCCATGTCTTCGATGAAGTATGACTCCACCTTGGGTTCACTATACACGAACTCTACCGGCTCTTCAAGCCTAAATAAATCCTTCAAATGGACTGAATTCAGTGTTTCCATTTGAGAATCATTCAACTCTTGCTCCTTTGGTGCATTATCCTGCATAGAAAAATTGAAATTAGTTTCAAACAAAACACAAGATTTTTCTTCAACAATAATTGGCTCCTTTTCTTCTTCATGCAACCCATCCTCAAGAATTTCAATATTCTCGTTAATCTCTATAGGTGCATGACTCAATTCACCACCATCTTTTTGATCACCCGGAGAGACAATTAAAATTTCTAACTTGGATTCCAAAGTTTGGATCTCCAATGCTTGACTCTTTACTAGATCCCCTTGAGCCTTGATCCTTTCCTCTTGAAAGTTGATTGTAGCCTGCAACTCTCTCCTTTCTGCTTGGTATTCCCTCTCTCTACAATAATTGTAGTTTGAAAGACGTTCGATATGGGCAAAGTGATACTCTTGTGATACACATGAAGAGTGAGGATCTTCAAAAGACGGTGAATAGGTGACTGGTGAAGTTGAATACATTTGTCGTAACTCTTGCATCTCCCTCATCATATCATTCACTTGTTCTCGCAAAAGGAACAACTCATAATCTTGATCACTATCTTGCATCATTTTGAAAATGTCTCAAAATTTTCCTGCAAAAATAAACACCAAATTAAAATAAAAAGAAAAATAAAAACCTCAAACTAACTCAACTAAAGATATAAAATAACAACACCGTGTCCCCGGCAACGGCGCCAAAAACTTGACGGGTCCTCGGCAAGTGTACCGAATCGACAAGTAATAAAGTGGGGTATAATTAGGACCCCGAGTTATCGTACCCAAGGGAACAAGGATTGTCCAGTTAAATATCTATAGATGAGTGAATTTGAGATGTCCCCAATTTGTTTGGTGGAGAAAAACTAAACTAAGCAAGAAAATAAATTAACAATTAAATATAAAATTGGTCATCAAGAAATTACTCAAGGATGAAATTGAATGCTTAGGAAATTCTATCCTCATAAATGTAACTGAAAATTGGTAAAACAATATAACATGAAATTCTGGACAACCCAACTGAACCCAAGCCTACCATATCCATGGATTAAGCTATTCTAATTAATAAACCTACCATATCCCTGGATTAAGTCTATTAATTAGCTTAAGCACGGGTTACCAAATCCTAGATCTAAGACAATCTACCATCCCTGGATTAAACTATCTTAAACCTATTTATTCCTCACTATTCTTAATCTAATAACATCAACACCCACAAACCAACCTACCATATCCCTGGATTAAGCTGGAAATATAAATGTCAATATTAAAACAACAGAGCATTTGCACAAACAATAATTTTCGGATTTAGCTCCAATCATCATTATAATTGCAAAACAATATATAACAAGAGGAATAAAAGAAAACATGAAAATATTTATTAAATCCAAATATCCAAAATACAAATACGATTCAAGAACTCCCAAGCATGATTAACTACTCTAACATCAAGAATATAACCATAAAAGATGAAAATTAGAGTTTAGAATACACCCTTGATGAGAGAGAAAATAGATCTTGAAGTTCTTGTTCTTCAACCTTGGAATCCACTTGAATCCCCAAAATATAGATTTAAACTAAATTGATCTAAGTATTTAAGAAGGAAATTTCAATTCAAAATTAAATCTAAGTTAAACAGAATTTAAAAGGAAAATTAAAACATGAAAATAAAATAAATTGTTGCTGGAAATTAAAGAAAAATAAAACTAAGTCTACTGCCTAAAGGGAAAAAAATAAAGGAAAACCAAAGCTAAAACTAAAAAACTATCTCTTGTTTTAGAAGATGAAGCGGCGTTTTATTTTCAATCTGGAGAAAAGCACAGCTGTGCTGTGCTAGGGTTGCGCGACTGCTGGCGGAAAAAGGCGAAGCACAGCTGTGCTTCTCGCTGAAGCACAGCTGTGCTCCTGGGCGATAATTGCGCGTTGAAGCTCCGTGTGCGCGCGCCTCCTGCTGCGTGACACAGCTGTGCCTTGCGAGATTGCACGGCTGTGTCGCTTAATTTCACGCTGTGCGCGCTCTTCCTCTTCGTGGCACGGCTGTGCCTTTTGCCTGTGCACCTGCCACCCTCGAAAGCACAGCTGTGCTTATGAAAAGCACGGCTGTGCTTTAGGCAAAATCAGCCTCTTTTGCTTTATTTCTTCTAAAATCACCCAACAACCTCCAATTTAGCTCCGATTAATAATATAACACCTGAAAACATCCTAAAACTTATTAAATTTATAAAAACATTATAAATTAATAAAAATACAAAAACTCATTAATTATTATTAAAATTAAATAAATAAAACATATAATTAGGCCAATAATTAATCTAAAATATTAATATAATTGCAACTTATCACAACGCTCCAACGGCATTCATGGATTTGATGAACAGAGTCTTTAGGCCATACTTGGACCGATTTGTGGTGGTGTTTATAGATGATATCTTGGTGTATTCCAAGGATGAGACCGAGCACGAGGAGCATCTTCAGTTAGTGCTGCAAGTGTTGAGAGATCATCGGTTGTTTGCTAAGCTTAGCAAGTGTGATTTTTGTCTTCGGAAAGTGTCATTTTTGGTTCATATAGTTTCAGCTAAGGGTATCCAAGTGGATCCGGCCAAGATTGAGGCGATAGTGGTTTGGAAGGCACCTAGGAGTGTTCAGGAAGTGCGGAGTTTCCTTGGTTTGGCGGGTTATTACCATCGGTTTGTTAAGGGTTTCTCAGTAATTGTCGCTCTGATGACCAGGTTGTTGAGGAAAGGAGTTAAGTTTGAGTGGTCAGATAGATGTCAGACTTGTTTTGAGCAGTTGAAAAAGTTGCTAGTTGAAGCTTCTATACTGACTCAACCCATATCGGGTAAGGAGTTTGTTATGTATAGTGATGCTTCGGGTGTTGGCCTTGGATATGTTCTGATGCAGGAGGGTAAAGTAGTGGCATATGCTTCTCGGCAGTTGAAACCGCATGAAAGGAACTATCCGACTCATAATCTAGAGTTGGCGGCTGTGATCTTTGCTTTGAAGATTTGGCGCCATTATCTGTATGGGGAGAGATGTAGGATATTTACGGATCACAAAAGTTTAAAGTATCTCCTCACACAGAAGGAGTTGAATATGAGACAGTGTTGTTGGCTCAAGTTATTTAAGGATTACGACTGCATTATGGATTACCATCCGGGTAAGGCCAATGTAGTCGCGGATGCTTTGAGCCGGAAGTCAATTTTTGCTTTATTTCTGAGGCTGTTTAGATGGAGGTTTGGTTCAGATGGAGCTTTGATGGCTCGGTTGAGAGTGAAGCCTACCTTGAGACAGAGGATAGTTGATGCTCAAAGGGATGATGAAAGGCTACAGCGGATTGTATAAGAAGTTAGTTTGGGCAAGCAGTCAGAGTTCTCAGTTCAGGATGGAGTTCTTCTGTTTGAAAACCGTTTGTGTGTACCAGGAAATGAGGAGTTAAGAAGACAGCTGTTGAGTGAGGCGCATAGTATGATTTTTACTATACATCCTGGGAGTGAGAATATGTACAGGGACATGAAACAGTTCTATTGGTGGTCCGGTATGAAAAGAGACATAGTGGATTTTGTGTCCAAGTGCCTAACATGTCAGCAGGTAAAGGCTGAGCACCAAGTTCCTTCGGGATTACTCACACCTTTATCCATCCCCGAAAGGAAATGGGATGACATCGCCATGGATTTTGTTTCCGGGTTGCCTTTGACTCAGAAAAAGCATGACTCAGTATGGGTGATAGTGGATCGGCTTACAAAGTCAGCTCACTTCTTGCCGGTGAGAGTAGATTATTCGATGGACAGGTTGACCAGTATCTATGTGGATGAGATAGTTCGGTTGTATGGAGTGCCATTGTCCGTGGTTTCAAATAGGGACCCAAGGTTCACATCTAAGTTTTGGAAAGAGTTGCAGAAGGCTTTGGGTACCAAGTTGAACTTCAGTACAGCATTCCACCCTCAGACAGATGGTCAGTCCGAACGGGTTATACAGATTTTGGAAGATATGTTGAGAGCTTGTGCCTTGGATTTTTCGGGTAGCTGGGACCGATATGTGTCGCTTATGGAGTTTGCCTACAATAACAATTATCAATCGAGTATCGGTATGGCACCATATGAGGCTTTGTATGGTCGGCAGTGTAGGACTCCGATTTGTTGGGCCGAGTTATCCGAGCGATCAGTGATTGGACCAGAGTTGGTTAGGGATACAGAGGAAAAGATTAGAGTTGTACAGCAAAATTTGAAGGTAGCTAAGGATCGACAAAAGTCTTATGCCAATCTGAAGAGGAAAGATGTGCGGTTTAAAGTTTAGGACAAAGTCTTCCTTAAAGTATCGCCTTGGAGAAAGGTACTTCGGTATGGAAAGAAGGGAAAACTTAGTCCTCGCTTTATTGGTCCGTATGAGGTTTTTGCTAGAGTTGGTCCAGTGGCTTATAGATTGGCTTTGCCAATGGAGTTATCGAAGTTGCATGATGTGTTTCATATTTGGATGCTTCGTCGGTACCAGTCGGATCCGTCGCATGTTCTGTCAGTGCAAGAGGTGCAAGTGCAGCCTGATTTTTCATATGATGAAGAGCCAAGAGTTATTTTAGCCCGAGAAGTGAGACAGCTGAGAAGCAAGCAAATTCCTTTGGTAAAGGTGTTATGGAGTCATCACGGGGTCGAGGAAGCAACTTGGGAGCCAGAAGAGTCGATGAGAATTCAGTACCCGCATTTGTTCAGATCAGGTGAGAATTTCGAGGACGAAATTCTTGTTAGTAGGGGAGAGTTGTCACACCCCGTTTGCCCCCTAGTAGAATGAGCCATGTTTGTGCATGTGCATTGTATGAGTTTTGGCATGTGTTAAGGGCATTTTGGGTAGAAATGCATATTTTAAGAGTTTTGTTAGCATGTGGGTGCATGTGTGGTGTTAGGGTGTGAATTAGTTGGGTTACACTTGGGTGTGTTTACTCATATGTTTGTAGAGCGTGTTTTGGGGCTGTGCTTGTGTGTGTGTGCACACACACATGTAGGGTGTTATTAGTTGGGAGAGTTTGCGTGTATGTGATGCATGATTGTAGTGTGTGTGTGTGTGTGGTTGATTTCCACCACTAGGAAGTGGACACATGGTTAGGTTAGGAAAATGAAAAGTAGAAGAAGAGAGAGAATTGGGAAATCAGAATTTTTCATTCCTCATTCCCGTTCCCCCTCTTCTCTTTGCCTTTCTTTTCCTTTGCTTTCCATTTGTGTGCTCTAAGCTTGGATTCAAGCTCTTGGTGGTGGGAATTGATCACATCTTGCATTTATTTGGTAAGTTTCTGCATTTTTCCTCCTTGTTCTTCTTCTTCTTCTTCTTTCTTGCTTTTTTTAGTTTTGGGTTTAAAGTTAGGATTTTGAGTTTGTGTGCTTTGATGGTTTGAGGTTTAGTTGAGCCTCCTCGTGAGCCAAAGGGCAAGGAGAAGGCATCAGGAAGCGGAACTAAGTGAATAGGAGCTAAGGATTTCAAGATTTGGGAAATTTCCTGTTTTTGTGTATGTAAATATGTTCATGTATGTGTTATTGGTGATCTCTGGAAATTGGGTTGTGATATGTTCTTGATATAGCATGTGTGTTATGGGTTTTGATTCTTATTGTTCATAAAACCTTGATTGTGAGTTATGAAACCAAATGTGAGATTGATGGAGATGTGGTATGAATAGTGATGAGATTGATTATGTAAATAGATGTTGTTCCTTGAATTCTTGAGTAGGATTTATATATGGCATGATTTAATGATGTTTGATTGGTCTATTATTATGGTTTGAGTAAGGATATTTTGGTTGAAGTGAAAGTTTTGGGATTTTGGCTTGAATGAAGTGGAAATCGGCTCTTGGGTATCGCATCTGGGCATAGGTCACGGTGAGAACCATTTTGGTTGTGACCGTGAGGTATGTATAAGATGCATTCTGCCGTGAATCTGGAATGTCACGGTGACAACCATTTTGGTTGTGACTGTGAGGTGCCCAATTTTATTTCTGTTCTGGGTCTTGGATACGTCACGGTGACAACCATTTTGGTTGTGACCGTGAGGTACCCAGAGCTTTGCTTCTGTTTGGTTTCTTTGGTACGTCACGGTGACAACCATTTTGGTTGTGACTGTGAGGTACCCCAGACTTGAATTCTGCCGAGATCCTTGGTATGTCACGGTGACAACCAATTTGGTTACCACCGTGACCTACCCTGTTTTTGCAATAAAATCTCTTCTGTTTCACATGATTTAGGGATGTTAAATTATGGATTTTTGCACACATTACCACTTAATATGAGTTGTATACTAGTAAGATGGATGATAATGGCATGTACTGATTAATCAAAGTATGTGAATTCTTTGCTTGTTATAATTGAATTGTGGATGTTAACTATATGATTTTAGCCTGCAAGAATCAGTTTAGTGGATAGTTAGGCATGCCTAATAGAGTCTTTAGCTGCAGCCTCAGTTCAGTTTGGACCCCGATCAGGTCCCCGTTTGGCTCCTCGCGAACCCTTAATGTGTTTGGATCTTGTTTAAGGTCCCCTAATAAAATGTTTTGTAAATGACAAAGTAAATCGGTTTGTGATTCGTACCCGTAAGGTACTGTCAGTAATCGGCTCGTACCCGTAAAGTACTGTCTGTTCAGTCGTTGTCCACTACCTTGAGTCAGCAGGTGTTTAATTATTTTGAACTGTTTTGATAATTATGAGAATGTATTATCCGAATGTGTACAATGATGAGGTAATATGAATGCGGTTATGTATATTAAATGTACGATTCTATGTGCTCGCATGTTCCTATTGTATCTAATGAGTATTTCTGATCATGCCATTTGTATGCGTTATGCTTGACGACCATTGTGAATGGCCATCCATTTCTTGTGTGTGTGTTCCCCACTAAGCGTTTATCGCTTAGCACAGTGTGTTTACCCGTGCAGGTGCGGAAGGAATTTTGCCTTGGGAGAGTCGTCGCAACCAAGCCAACACAGCTGGGTTATAGTGTAGGGCTTAATATTTGTAGCTTGATGATTCATTTTGTATAGAACTCTCTTATGTCAGTTTTGTAATAGCTTCCGCATATGTTTAAGTATATTTTGGTTATGTAATTATCCTTTGTACTTTCGGGTTGATCAAACAGTAATGTAATGTTTTCCGTTATATTAATGCATGATCAGCTTCTTTTATGAAAGGTTTTGTAAAGTTTTTAATTACCCTGTATTTCGGTATATATGTTTATGTATGAATGTATGATTATCCTATTTCTACGTGGTGGCACCTTTACCCATACGGCATCTCACTCCTTATCGGATGGGATCGCCTACGTATGAGTAAGGGGTGTTACAATTAATATTTTCTCTCTTGAAATAGGAGAACACTCAAATAAAACTCACACTCTCAAAATTCTTAAATTTTGCGATCAATCTTTTAAAGGTTAAACTCCTACCTTATATAGGCAGGAGACCCTGTCAAATGCATTTTCTAGCAATTTCCAGCAAAAATTTTGCTGGCCAGCCTCCATTTTTTACCTTTTTTTTATTATTATTAACATGGGGTCAACCCCAAGTTTAACAATCTCCCACTTGAAAATTTGATTGAGGATTGATAAATATTCTCACCATTCTTTCATCCTTGCTATCCCTGTTGCTTATGTCTCTATCAAGCCGCTAGAAAATCAACACTAAACAAACTTGTCAATGTTGACCGCTGTTGTCATAAAGTCTGCTATATTTTTTTAGTATGTATTTTTTGCATATCCACTGTTCCTTCTTCCGATTTCTCAAAAACGAAGTGATACTGAACCTGAATGTGTTTTTTCCTAAAATAAAATTCCATATTTTTTACAAAATGCAAAGCACTCTAACTGTTATAGAATAGAAAACATTCTCTCTTTTGTGCTTAAGTTCCTCTAATAATAATTTCAACCATACAACTTTTTTACTGGCTTATGCAGCTACCATATAACCTGCTTCTATTGTTGGCATAGCCACAACTGACTGCAGTTTTAAAATTCAGCTTACATCTTCGCCAGCAAGTGTAAATACATACCTTGTGGTGGATTTACTTTTATCTAAATCACCAGCACAATCTGAGTCAACATATCCTCTGATAATAAAGTTTGATCCTTTGTAACACAATGCAATATCTATGGTTCCTTTAATGTATCTAAGGACCCTCTTTACAGTATTCCAATTCTCTCAACCAGGATTCGCCATGTACTAACTAACTGCTTCCACTGCATGTGCAATATCTGGTACAAATCATAGCGCACATAAAATTTCCCATTGCTAGTGCATATGGTACTCGAGACATCTCCATCTTTTCCTCTTCACTACTAGGATATATACTGGGAGTTAACTTAAAATTAGCAAGAAATGGAGTAAAAATTGGCTTACAATCTTGCATGTTGAACCGTTGCAAGATCTTCTTTAATAAATTTTCTAAGAAAGCTAGATTTTCCTGCTATTTCTGTCTCGATGAATTTGCATCCCTAGAATCTTATTTTGCTATCTAGCCTCTATTTTTGACCTTCCTTTTTTATTATTATTAACATGGGGTCAACCCTAAGTTTAACAATCTCCCACTTGAAGATTTGATTGAGGATTGATAAATATTCTCATCATTCTTTCTTCCTTGCCATCCCTATTGCTTATGTCTCTGTCAGGCCGCTAGAAGATCGACAATAAACAAACTTGTCAATATTGATCACCTTCGTCATAAAGTCTGCTATATTTTTTTTAGTATATATCTTTTGCATATCCACTATTCCTTCTTCCACTTTCTCACAAATGAAATGATACAGAACCTGAATGTGTTTTTTCCTAAAATAAAATGCCAGATTCTTTGTAAGATGCAAAACACTCTGATTGTTACAGAATAGAAAAACATTCTCCTTTTTGTGCTCGAGTTCCTCTATTAACAATTTCAACCATACAACTTTTTTACTGGCTTATGCAGCTGCCATATAACCTGCTTCTACTGTTGGTATAGCCACAACTGACTGCAATTTTAAAATCCAGCTTACAGCTCCGCCAGCAAGTATAAACACATACCTTGTGGTGGATTTACTTTTATCTAAATCATCAGCATAATTCGAGTCAATATATGCTCTGACGATAAAGTCTGATCCTCTATAACACAATGCAACATCTATGGTTCCTTTAATGTATCTAAGGACCCTCTTTACAGTATTCCAATTCTCTCGACCAGGATTCGCCATGTACTAACTAACTGCTCCCACTTCATGTGCAATATCTGGTACAAATCATAGTGAACATAAAATTTCCCATTGCTAGTGTATACGGTACTCGAGACATCTCCATCTTTTCCTTTTCACTACTAGGACATATACTGGAAGTTAACTTAAAATTAGCAAGAAATGGAGTAAAAATTGGCTTACAATCTTGCATGTTGAATCGTTGCAAGATCTTCTTTAAATAAATTTTCTAAGAAAGCTAGATTTTCCTGCTATTTCTGTCTCGGTGAATTTGCATCCCTAGAATCTTATTTTTCGGTCCCAAATCTTTCATGTCAAATTTCCTAGCCAACTGAGTCTTTAATTCTTCATTATGATCTTTGTCGGGGGCTGCTACCAACATGTCATCAACATACAACATGTAACACCTTAAAAATTTTAGTGTTGCAAATAATAATTCGGTAAGCTAAAAATTTATTGAAGGCCAACTTTCGATCCAAAAATAGCTAAATGTCGATTTTGATTTAATAGTTAAGTTATAAATAAGTATATAAACAAATAAATAAAGTAGATAAATAAATACATATCTATGTAAATAGATAAGTAAATGATAAACAAAGAAAATGATAAATATAATAATAATACCATAATAATATCATAAGTCTAGAATTTTCTAGGAAAATTAAGAATGAAGGAGAAAATTAGAGAGGGACAATAAGTGAGAATGAAAAAGGGGGGGGAGGGGAAGAAAAAGAAGAAGAGGAAACCAGAGAGAGAGAGAAAGCAATGGAGAGTAACTCCGATGACAAACTGACGCTCTTTATTGCATTAGCCAGCCAGTCAATTTCTCTCCCCGTTTATGACGTCATTATCACGAGAGAAAGCGAGAGAAGTCAAAGCTTTTTCCTTACATTCTGGCCACCTCCGATGACGAGTGGCGATATGGACAGCACCGGAGGATAGCTGACCGCGTGATGAGTCTTCCACAGTCCTCCGATCGTCTTTATTCGCCGACAAGGGTAGATCGGCATTGGGGTGAGCCAAATCTTCTTAGGACAATTCTAGTCAAACGGCTTAATGTACTGGAGTGTGACCACCAGCAAAAGAGTCTTGACACTGTGAGCTTCACTCCGGCAGTGGTGGTGTCATCTCTGGTGGAGCTTCGGCGAGGCTTCGACTAAGAAACAAATGGAATTAAGCTACAATTTTAGGGAATCTTGACTCCAACTAGTATGTGACTACCAAATTTACTTTTCTTTGTGATTATTATTAAATTAAACTGATTAGAAAATCTCCTATTTTCTGTTCTATGTTCTGATGTGTAAGTAGTACAACAGCTGAGATTAGTTAATTATTGGCATTTATTTATTAATAGAGTATGCTACAATGATGTTTAGGTAAGTAGAAAATTATAAGGTGCAAAATTTGTGCAAGATAATGATTTTAGTGAATTTATGCATGAAACAAAAATAAATAAAAATAGTCATTAGTGATAATTAAAGGATTTTGAACGTTCAAATGGATAATCTGACACTTAAACTTGCTTATTTTATTTGAAATTTATATTACGAACATAGGAGTATATGTGAACTAAGTTAGGGAAGAAATATAATTAAGTGTAAATCTATTAAATTGGGATGGAATTAAGGTATATAAGATAGAATTAATACGTAAAGAATATGAAACTAAATCTTTGGGTGCATAATTGGTAGATTTGCATATAATTACTTATTAATTACATATAGAAAAAAGAGATTTTTGTATGTAAATGGTATGGAAAGTTAAATTGATGTATAAATAGAGAAATTAGTTGATAATTTGTTCAATTATTGGCATTAAAATGAAAGAAATGCATGTATTTGTAGATGATGCAATTCGACACCTAATATGAAATTTAGAGGAAAATAAGTAAATGATGAAATTAAATTTAGAACCAGAAGAATCATACCTAAATAATGAATATAATGTATATATAAAGGCTAAGTAATATAGAAAAGTGAGAAATGATGAGATAAAAGTTATATATTTATCATGATGATATAAATATGTAATGTGATTAACATTTTAAAGAAATAATTTGATTTAATATTATTGGATGTTTGCACTTGCATTTTCATATTCTTTATGCTTGTATATGGGTATGTATGTATATATATAAAGGTAGGTAATATGAGACTAATTGAAAGTAATTTGAAGTAATTTCATAAAGGTGAAATTAAGGCTAATATAAGACATTTGGAAATAAGAAAATTGATGAGAAATGTTGTATGTGGTGAAATAATTATAAGACTCATATTATGTAAGTAATAGGTATAAGCTTAATATATAGAATCTTTATGAGATAAAATTTTAGAAATAAACTTAGAATCAAATTGAGGTAATTGATGAACTAAAATTTATAGTAAAAAATCTAAATTTTTAAGGTGCACATAGGAAGGTATTATGTAAGTATGAGAATAATTCATGAATAAATGATATAAATGAACTAACAGTAAAATTGAACTACAAATAATTTAAGAATGTGATAGAAATAAATAAGGAAGTAAGAAAAATTAGAAAATGATTTTTAAAGCGTGACCGAATAAATAATGATGTGGAAATGAAATTTTTATGAGAACATAATGGTATAATTTAAGTGAAACATGAGAAATAATTAATTAAGTGCATAATGCCATGAGAAGTGGAAGAAAACTAAAATGGAGAATGAATTATTATAATGGCCGAATGGTCTATGAAGTGAAAAATAATAATATCAAATGTTATTAGTCATGGATAAGATATGGAGTGTGGAACATGTAAGTGCATAATGTTCAATGTATAGATAATGAAAGAGTTTATGATGAATTATGACATGGAAATTATGTATATAATGGAAACAATGAAAAATTGAGAATAAAGTATAATTGCCTTTAGTAATCTGGTTAGGGGTGTGCATCGGTCGGGTTCGGGTCAACCCGAACCGAACCCGATTAACCCAAAACCTGAACTTTTACCTAAATCATCACCTAAACCGACCCTAACTCATAAAAGGGTCCCGAACCGAACTATCTGACATTTTTCGGGCCCCCACCCGAAACACCCGAAATTGAAACCTAAAAAATTAAAAGCATCTGAAAACCCAGAAAATCCAAAAAATTAAAAGCAATCTTGAAACCCAGAAAATTTTCTTCGAGGAAATCCTGAAAATACAACAAATATTCTTCCTCAGGAAGATCCAACAAAAAAAATTAAAAAGAAACCAAATTTATGCAAAAAACACACATATCTCAGCCAAAAAAAGTCAAATCTAAGACAAAATCCATATCTTCAGCCAAAAAAAAATAAAAAACAAATCAAAACAGCATATCTCAATGAAAAAGAAGAAGAAGAAGAAGAAGAAAAAGAAAGAAGCAAGATCAAAGAAGGAGAGAGTGAGAGGAGAGGCAGATCGAAGAAAAAAAAGAGAGAGAGGAGAGGCAGATCGAAGAAGAAGGAGAAGAGAGAGGAGAGGCAGATCGAAGAAGAATGAGAAGAAGAGAGAGTGAGAGGAGAAGTAGATCAAAGAAGACGAAGAAGAAGAAGAAGAAAATGAAGACGAAGAGAGAAAAGGAAAGGCCAGATCAAAGAAGAAAAGAAAAAGAAGAAGAAGAAAGAGGGGTAAGGGCAAATTGAAGAAGAAAAGAAGAAGAAGAAAGAGGGATAAGGGCAGATCGAAGAAAAGAAGGAGAAAGAGAGAGAGAGAGAGAGTTGTGTTTGCGTGGGAGTGGGACTGAAAAAAAAAAAGAGGTATATATAATATTTCGGTCGGGTTCGAGTTTTGATGATTTTAACCCGACCCGAACCCGAAATTCAAAAATTCCTAACACCCGACCCGACCCTAACTATCCGAACAACCCTACCCGAACAGCTATTTCGGGTATCGGGTTAATCGGGTCAGTTCGAATTTTGTACACCCCTAAATCTGGTAGTCAAATCTAGTTTAGGGATAATTGGCTAGCAATAGGGACACTCATACCGCAATGCGAGTCGTGGCGACTCACTTGGGTAGACTAATGATAATCTACCATAGTGATATAGTGTATAGAGTGCACAATGTATTTAGTGACAGTGATATAAATGGTCATTCGGAATCACTCTTAAGTGTAGTAGACCTGTAGGGTCTACGTTTCATATATTTGGTTCAAAGATTTTTACCGAATAACGCTAGGGATAAAATAGGAAAAAGTAGTTTAAATTAACAAAATAAGATTAAATGTGAAAGTGTAGCATAAATGTAAAAGAAATGAGTTAAAAGGGTAAAAATATAAAGAACTGAAAGTTAAAAGGACTAAAATGGTAATCTACATATAGAATGATAAATTAAGGATGAAAGTAAATGTGGGTGGCAAAATAATAAATTAGAAGATAAATTGGTCAATGTAAAATAAATATGTGAATTAAAGGATTAAATGATAAATAAGTAAGAAATTTAAGATAAAAATTACTTGAATAGCACTGTAAGTTAAATTGAGATCGACAAAAGTCCCTTGAGATTCTCAGTAAAATTTATTTTATTAAATATAAAACGACATAAGTTGCAAAAATAATAAGGTAAATTAAATAGAAATTTAATTTTAGATAAGAGAAATAGAGACAAATATTTAGTTTACTCTAAGTAAACAAAACCTAAAACTTAAGCATGAACTGATAGAAATATATGATACATTAAATAGAAATGAAAATAACATTAAAAGAGAATTAATAACAATTTTGACAATGGAGTTTTAAATGAAATGACTATTTTGGTTCATCAATTTAACCCCATGATAACTAGGAAACTTAAGAAGAAATAGATGGAGAACCAAATTAGAAATTTTACACAAATCAGCCCCTTTCTTCTTCTTGGAACGGCGTCATTTCGCCCAAAGGGACTACCCACAACGCAGTTGCCCCCCTTTTTCTCTCTTCTTCTTGATTTTTCTTTCTAATTCTAGCAAATTTGCCAGACCTCACCCCTGTATTCTTCTCCCTCATTTCAATGTTTTGCTCCCCTACAAACCCCATTACCACCGCTGGTTCCGCCATCTGCAACTAATGAATTGCCGGCATTTTTCTCCCTTTTCCCTCCGATGAGAGGTAGCTATACAGCCTAACCTCGATGCCTCCTTTCACCGCTGACCACCAAAAACACAATCGGCTTCCTATGCCATGAATGTCGGCTGAGAAGTGAGCTTTAATGGCCAAAGAACTCTGAGAACCAAGGAGATTTTGGATCGGAGGTAGACTTGAGATTTAGGGATTTAAATTTAAAACTTTTTGGGGTTAGAACTTAAGGTAAGTGAAATTTTTCATTTTAAACTACTACTCCCTCCAGTCCAAAATAGATGACGTTTTAAGGTAAAGCATTAATATTAAGAATCTATTAATAAGGCCAATTAAAATACTAATTTACCCCTAATTTATTCTCTTCAAATTCTACTTAATTGCATGCTATATTCTCTCTCCTCTTCTCCAAAATTACAGCTTTTTCTTCAACCTCAAATTAATTACATGCCATATTCTCTCTCATGTTCTCAAAAATTTTGGCTGAAATGAAGATTGATTATTTCCTTTAAAGTAAACCTTTCTCCAAATATAAAAATTATGGCGCCACTTACTCAAAAATTATGGTACGGATTCTTTTTTACTCTTAAAATATTTCTGCCAATATTTGCAATTCAAAATTCTTTACTTACTCTTTAAATTAACTTAAACCTCTCAGCATAATTTTTTTTTCCTTATAACTTGAAATTCGTTCAATCAAAGGTACAAGGATAACACAAAGCCTATGGAACCAAATATTGACAATTATGATTTCTTTTTGATCTCAATGTCAGTCCTAATTCTTCAATGTTTGAGATATCTTCTTCAAAGAATTTATTGTTTGATTTAAATAGTGAGCCAAATGGTGGAGAAGAAGATGATAGGGATTTAATTGACTTACATTTGGAGCCATGTTTAGAGGAAGATGATGCTCATAACAATACTCACTTGGAAGAAGGATTGGGAGAAGGATTACACCAAGAAATAACCATTAACACAGGTATTTCGTAATCATTATTTTTTTTTCCATTAATCCTTTAGCTTTAGCTTTGTTCAAAAAGGAAATGGAGAAAGGTTCCTACTTTTATTTGCATATACTCTTTCATATATGTGGTTTATTAATTTTTTGCTTTTGATGTTAGACTGTTAGTATATCAGTAGGATTTTGAAATTATTATTTTCTGCAATTCTAGATAACTCATATTTTCTTTCTTCTCATTCTCATTTTATGATTTATTGTAGTTTTTATTATTGTGATGGTTAAAAAAGCAACAAAATAAGCAAGATTCTGATTTTCAAATATAGGTAGCTTTGATTGTTGCCTTTTGTTGATGTGAACTCTTTTGTCTTGATATATTTGTTATTGATTTTATTTTTGTAACACAGATGCTTGTATCAGCAATAAAAAAAGAACTACAAGCAATGATGAACGAAGAGCTATATATGATATGCTTCTACATAAGAGTATTAATGGGAAATTAAAAAAAGAGGTGACAAAAGTGGTGGCATCAGCTTTTTCGATTCCCCTCCGAACTATTCAACGAATTTGGAAACAATAAAACAGCTCTCCAATTGGTGATGTATCACATAGAAAAACATCAAATTATGGTCGAAAAAGAATTCATGTTGACTGTGATCAAATTGGTGAGATTCCTTTACATAAACGAACAACTCTTGAATCCTTAGCTTATTCCTTGAAGATTAGCAAGAGCAAAACATTTAGGATGTTAAAGGCAGGAGCTATACGACGACACTCTAATGCTAGCAAGCCTTTTTTGAAAGAAGAGAATAAAAAATCTCGATTACGATTCTGTATATCAATGCTTGAAGAAAGTAGCTTACCACATGATCCAATATTCAAGGGAATGTACAACATTGTTCATATTGATGAGAAGTGGTTTTACATGACAAAGAAATCTGAGAACTACTACTTATTACCTGATGAAGAAGAACAATACGCACCTGTAAGAGCAAAAATTTCATTGGAAAAGTAATGTTTTTAGTTGCTATGGCTCGTCCAAGATTTGATGCACAAGGAAATGAAGTATTCTCTGGAAAAATTGGCGTATTCCCTTTAGTCACACAAGAACCAGCTAAAAGGAGTAGTGTTAATAGAGCTGCGGGCACATTGGAAACTAAACCGATAATTTCAGTAAAGAGAGAAGTTATAAGAGCATACTTGATTGAAAAAATAATACCAGCCATCAAGGAAAAATGGCCAAGAAATGAAATAATGCATCCAATATTTATTCAGCAAGACAATGCAAGGACACACATTGATCGTAATGATAATGAGTTTTGTGAAGTAGCTAGGCAAGGTGAATTTAATATCCGATTAATGTGTCAACCTACGAACTCTCCAGATTTGAATGTTTTGAACCTTGGATTTTTTAGTGCTATTCAATCCTCACAATATAAGGAGTGTCTTAAAACAGTTGATGAGCTTATTAATGCCGTTATAAACTCATTTGAGAATTTTTCTTCTGTAAAGTCTAACCGTATTTTTTTGACATTACAGTTGTGCATGATAGAAATCATGAAAGTGAGAGGTTGCCATAAATACAAAATTCCGCATATGCACAAATCAAGGCTAGAGGGCAAAGGCAACCTTCCTATTCAATTAAACTGTAACGATGCACTGGTACAAGAAGTTCTGCAATTTTTATGTTAAATAATAGCCCTACTACTATATTTTTTGTTTGATTTAGTTGTACTTATAATTGTGGTTTCATTTTGTTATTTTGGTATTTTATCAAAATATTATATCTTTGGATTTGATTTTAGTAATTTTATTTGTGGATTTGATTTTGTTAGTTTGGTATTTGTGGCTCGACCAATTTATGATTGCACCTATAATTGATCATAAATCACAAGGGGCCTACAAATTTTGTTGCCGAAGCAGCAGTTTCTAACTATCTTGTGGAAAATGAGTTGTTTCTGTTGTTGAGAATGAGTGGTCTTTGATGGGTATAAAATAATGATTACAGGACACTGTAGAATTTACCTCTTTGGTAACTAACTATCTCTCTCACTCAACCAGGAAGACTACTAAAAAAAAAGGAAATTTCTTGCTAACTGCTAAAAAAATGGGAGGTAATGTGAGAATAAAATGAAGAGGAGGAAACAATTGGGAGCTAAGTATATCAAAACTGATAGAGTTGGGATACGCCCATGACTTTATAATGGATTGAGTTCCAATCTAGATTAAATTGAGTTATTTAATTTGATTAGAATTACCAAATCCTATCTCAGAAAGAGTCTAAGTTAAACTAGAGTTAGGACTCTAACTTTTAGGATCTCTATAAATAGAGGTGAGGTACTCATTATTTGGTAACGAGAAAACGTATACGCCGCAAGACTGCTCGTTCCCACTCACACTTATTTTTTGTCTTAATCTTTTACGGGCTTTTAGATTGTGGAATAGGTACTATTATCCCGCATGTGGATAAAAGCCAGACTAGTGACCAAAAACAAACAAGATCCTTGTAGACGCTTCTGCAACGAGTTTCTGTACTACAGGAGGTAGGTACCATTATTTAATGATACTTCCATATTAAATTATATTTGTTATAATTACCAAATCCATCAAAAACAATCAGCAAAAATTTTTCTCTAACCAATAGAGATTATATACTCTTAATATGAATTAGGAAGATAAATCTTCAACATCATTCTAATAGTTTGTCGAATTTCCTTTTCCTTGAAACTAACTTCATCCTCTTCATCCGGAAACTTGTTTAAATCAAACTCATGATGAGCCTGTAAATTCAAATCAATATTCAATAGAATCTTCTTCTTCTCCTTTATAGAATCCTTCTTTGACTCAGTTTTATCTTCTATCGGCTCCAACTCATTCTTTATTGTTTCTTCTATTGGTAAATAAAAATATCAAAACCATGTTCCTTTTAAGAAGTGATTTACAGAGACTCTTGATTTTTTTCATTGGAGACTGTCATTTAAATCAAGATTATCATTTAAGATGGTTATAATTAATAACGGCAAAGTAGTAAACAAATGGATATAAGTTCTTTGGAAGAGTAAAACGTCATCTATAATGAAATAAATTGACAATCTTAAAACATCATCTATTTGGGACTGGAGGGAGTAGGTATTAAGTTAATTTACAATATTATTGTGTTTAATTGAGTTTATGGTTGAATTCAGTGCATGTATGGTGAAAAAGGAGAAGGAAAACGTGAGGAGCAAAGGGAAAGGGAAAGAAGTGGAGGTCTAGGCTTATTTTGTAGATTTAATTGGAGCAATTAAAGTCAATTCTACTGCCCATTGAGGTCACTAAACTTACCTTTCCTTAATTGTTATTGTGTATATTTAAAATAAATAAAAAATTATGGTATGAAATAATATTGATAGAATCAGCTTAGGATCTATATGAATAGCGTAAAAATGAATTTGTGGAAGAAATTTAACGATGAAAAATTGGCTTAGTTCTGAGAGTTCTTAATTTTTATCTAGATATGTTGATGAAAGTGAGTTAGAATTTGAGTTATCGAAATGTATATAAGATGTTCATGTAAGGTCTGCAATCAAAAAAAATGTATATTTATATGAGTTCTCTCGTGAAGTGTTAATTTGAATATGGTTGTAGCCTTGAGTTGCTTATGCCTTAATAAGTCGATATGGAACTATGGTAATTAAAGCTCAAGTAAGCATATATAAGGTTATTGGAATGAGAATTTACTATCGAACCGAATACTTTTTCATAATTAGTCTCGAATTCAGTTTGACTATTTAATATGAATATAAGTGTGTATTCAAGATAATAATTTACAACGTATGATTGTGATATGTTAAATATAACTATAAATAACCAAGAAAGTAGGAGATACTGAAGGAAATATGTAAATTTTAAATTTGTATCCGAGTATGTGCCTTGTTTACATTGAAATAAGGTCATGGAATATATATACTGATGGAATTTTGATTTTTGAATATGTTAATTTTTTTACTCATGCTAATTTGTTGATTAAGGCTTAATGAAAGGAAAGTGGTTAAGATTTGATTCAATGAATACAATTGAGCTGTTAGTATAAGGCTGCAGTTGAAAATACATGTATGTGTGAGTTCTCCTCTTTAAAAATAATTTTTAATTAGATTGGTGATTTTGATTCGTTCATGTCTTGTTGATTTAATGTGTAAATATTGATATTTATGTTTAATTGTTTATATCGTGAGATTGTGGAAATGGAAAATAAAATAAAATTTATGTATGTGTCATTTGTTGGTTTAATAAGGATAGATTAATTGTGGCCAATAAAAGAAAAATATATTTTGAAAATGAAGATATGGTGTGTATTAGTTCAAAATGAATGATGTGATGCAGTGTTTGAGAATTTGAAATTTACTTAATATGCTTATAAATGTGTAAAATGTCATGAATATTATAGTTGAATAAAGAAAGATAAGAAGAATACAAATGCTTGTAAACAATAGAAAACATGGGTAGGATATAATTGGCCGGTCATAGGAATATAATTTATTCAGAGTGTTGGATGGAGTTTGAACATTTATTTATTTGGAAGGTAGGATGGAAAGTGATTGGTATGTTGGGTGGTGTATTTGGTTATTGGCGATTTGTATTGTATGTTATTGAGAACCTACATCTAGGGATTGAAGTGTAGTGCTAAGTATAGGCCACTTCAATTCATTAGGCCTGCAAGGCCTTAGTCCCGTGTATCCTCTCAATGTGTTCTATCGGGTTACTAAAGGCAATATAATGAGAATTTTTATTTATTTATTTAAAATGGTTTTAAATATTGAAAAATAACTAGTTTAATATAATTTATTAATTTAGTAAGGGAAATAAAAATAATATAGGCTTAATACATCAAGAAACACTTAACTTGACAATAAATTTCGTTTAGACACTTAATTTGTGCTTTTAACCTATTGAACCCTTATTAATTTGGTAACTATTAAGCACTAATTATTGACTTGGCATCAGCGTGGATAACACGAGTGAAAAGAGAAGGTGAACTCATGTGTAGAAGAAAAAAAAATTCTTTCCTCTCTTTCCTTTTCTTATCTCGCCTTCTTTTCCTCCTACACCGTGCATTTCCTGCATTTCTTGCCTTTCGACATCTGGTATTCCTTTTTTTCTTTTTCTTTTTTTTTTCTCAATTCAACATTTTCTTTTCTTCTTCTTCTATTTATTTATTTATTTATTTTTTGTATCATTCAATTGTTTATATTTCTCTTCTAGAGCCATTTGTTTAGTTCTAAGTGAAGTAAGCTAATTTGATTAGTTCCCGGGCAAGTTAATTCTTTTTCTTCTTTAATTTATTTTGTTGTTGTATTTTTGAAGTTTATGTATGCTTAATTTTGATGAACTTGAAGTTGGATTAATGCTTTTGGAGGGAAGTACAACTAATTGAGGGGTATTGGTATATGGATCACTCTTAATTAGAACCATGTGTCTATGGGTGCTTATGCTTCCCTTCACGGTTTTGCTTGTATGTCTCTCTATGAAGTATTTCCCAATTCATTGCAATGAATTTTCATGGTCTCTTCATGAAAATGTATTTCTTTATTCATTTCCTAATCATCGTTCATAATGTGTTTTGATTATTTTTGGATTTAAGCATTTGTAGGATTTTCCAAATTGCAGAGAATATTTCTAATGGTATATATCCTGTGTATAACTTCAAAATTTTGCTTCAATGTTTGATCGGGAGAGTTTATTTTTTATCGAAATTTTGAAGAGAATGAAAGTTGGTCATGATTTTAAAGGGGAAAAATCCACCCACTTTGCTAGAATCACCATTATCATTCTATGTAATTTTTTTTTATTATTTCTATGTTGTCACTGTAGTTTTGAGATTTATGAGTTTTTGGTGGCAGTTCAGCATCGGAGACTTGGAGGGTCAATTCCACTCACGGTCACTCAACTTATCACTTATCGTACAAAAATAACCGACTTTTTTTTTCTGACTTAAATGTCACTGAACTTTTAATATTTTTACAAAAAAATCATGTACACCGAAATCCGGCGAGGACCCTTACCGGATTGATGACATAGCATATGACACGTGGCGACAAATAGTCGGTACATGACTTTTTTGCAAAAAATATTAGAAGTTCATTGACATTTAAGTTGGAAAAAAAAAGTTGATTACTTTTTCACGATAAATGATAAGTTGAGTGACCGTGAGTGAAATTCACCCAAATATAGCATTTGTTGGAGATACTATTAAACGACACGTAGTTTTTGACATGGCATACCATGTCATCAATCCGGCAAGGGTTCTCGCCTGATTTCGGTGTACATGACTTTTTTGCAAAAATATTAGAAGTTCAGTGACATTTAAGTCGAAAAAAAAAAGTCGGTTACTTTTGCGCAATAAGTGATAAGTTAAGTGACCGTGAGTGAAATTAACTCAGACTTGGGCTGTGGTTGCAACTTCCAGTGGAGGTGAGATTGCAAGAGTAGAGACTTCTCTGGTTTCTCTACTGCCATCTATGGCTCCAATTGCCACGTGTCATCCATTTATGGATCAGTTGCCACGTGTCATCTATCAATGGCTCAATTTGCCATGTCACCGAGTGTGGAGATCAGAGGCTTACCATTCTAGCTAGGTACTCAATTTTGTGTTTAAAATTTACAAAATTAAGAAGTTAAATGTTTAAATGGTTAAATGAGTTCAAGTGTTTAAATGGAATTTGGAGATAAATTTAGGTGTTTATTTATGTATTAAGCCAATAATATATATATAATGTTATATATACTTGCTTATTTAATTATTGATGATAGTGAATTGGATATTGTTTGATTTCAATATTGTCATTTAATGTTCTTAAAATTTGATTAAACCTTATATTATTAATTATTTTTGGAAAGTAATTTTATTGATTGTCACTAAGTAAAATGCTTAGCATGTGGGAATTTATTTCTATGCTCAGGTACACAAAGTAATTGAACAGTAAGAAATTGAACAGTAAAGTTAGCTGGTAGACCCTAGGACATTTGGGGGAGTCCTTGAATTTCAAGATAGATGATAAATATTTATGCTTAGAATTTTTTTTTTTGTTTTGGACTATTGTAAGTCTGAAACTTTTAGATGGCTCATCAAAGAGTCGATTTAGAAATTTAAGTTGTAAATTTATTTTGGTTGATAGTTTGAGAATATTTAAGCATCTTGTAAATATATTTATATAAAAGATGATGGATGTTATAGTTCTTTATGTTCTTTATTATGAGAAGTGTATGAATTAAGAGGGATGAATTTACAATTGTTGGTAAATTTATTTTTTTATAATGATGTTTTGAAAAGGATGAAAAAATATTGTGTATATATTGGATTTTTTAATGGAGTTTGGTTTTTGAATGAAGTTATGTGAATGATATTATAGAAGTGAATTTTTAATTATTTAATAGAGAGATAGAGATCCGTATAGGGGGAATTATGTCCCATTTTTTGTAAAAATATGTGTTGTGGATTTATATGAATTTAAGATATAAAAATAGAAATGGATGTGTAATATTTTTACTTGGAATAAAAAGGTTGGGTAAGATTTTGTACGTATCTGATCCTCGGCAGGTTGTGTATCGGATGTTACAAGTAAAATGATAAATACTAAAAGGTTATAAGTATAAGGGTAACTTCGTAATCATGTAAGTAAAATACAAATTAAAGGAATAGAAAGTGACTTAATAATAAAAAGTAAAGTTAAATAGTAAAAAGGTAAAACTTTAAATGAGATGTTAATTAATAGCGAAGAATGGAGTATTAGAGTATAAGTAGATATTTAACTGAAAAGATAATAAATATATATTAACATTTCAAACTAAGAAATAAAATGATAGTTTTATGATAAAAACTTTAATTGAATAAATGATACTAGTAATTGATCTTGTTAACTAATGGCATGATGAAGTGGTTTTATGTATGCATATGAATTTCATGACCACCGATGTATATAACATACATGCATATATGCCAGTAGTAATTATAGGATAAGATGAAAGATAAAATAATTCTTGATATGAAAATGGGAAATTAAATATTATATTATATGCACATTAACTGTTTAGGAATCCATGAAATTTGTATGGTTACACATGTTAAGCATATTTTATATATGATTAATATGTAATGAGATTTAGGATATTGAGTTGGAAATTCCACTACAGATGTTTTATGACGTTTTGCTTGTTTATTTATAGGTGTTGAATGTAATGCATGAATGTTGGGGTTAATTTCTATGGTGGTCACTGAACTTTGTGTCTTGTAACGATGTGTTTACTAAATTTCAATTTATAACGAAAAAATAATTAATCTATTATTCTGTAATGAAAAAATCACAATGACTGTAAATTGTATTTGCCAGCAATCGGCACATGATATGGACGGTGAAACCCAATGCCACGTCGGATTACGGGTTAATTTCTATGGTGGTCACTCAACTTTGTAGCTTATAACGATATGATTACTAAATTTCAATTTGTATCGAAAAAATAATTCATCTATTATTTTATAACGAAAAAGTCACAATGATAAGAAATTGTATTTGCCAGCAACCAGTACGTGATCTGTATGGCAAAGCCTAATGCCACATCAGAAAATTTGTCATGTCAGATCTGATTGGATCCGACGTGGCATTATGGTAAAAAAAATAAAGAAAAATAAGTTTTTACTGCTCTTGATTTCTCTCCACCTCTCTCTCTCTCTCTCACTATCGCCATTGTCGTCCCTCTTTCTCTCTCT
Organism: Excoecaria cochinchinensis; assembly: GCA_947683425.1. NCBI lineage: Eukaryota > Viridiplantae > Streptophyta > Magnoliopsida > Malpighiales > Euphorbiaceae > Excoecaria > Excoecaria cochinchinensis. Next base: position 5,389,870 of record CANTUQ010000069.1, read on the forward strand.
TTGGGCATCATCGTCCCTCAACAAGTGAACGTGTATATGGGAGAAGGTTGGTACTATGATTTCCATCGCACTTATTTTGATGCAAATTCCCCACCGGATTGCTATACAAGAATAAGCAGATCAAAGTTCTTTTCACAATTCTGATCTAATAAATGTTTTTACATTGTTGAAAATAATAATAAATTGTGGTATTTGGCTTCGCTAAGCAGATAGGGATTGTTGGGGTCCCTACTGAGGCAATTATGATGAAAACACTGGAGGATCATAAAACTTATTTAGCCTCGTTGAGAAGGTAAGAGAGGTGGAAAGAAACCGAGAGTAATAAAAACTTTTTTTTTTGCATAATTCCACGTCGGATTCAGTCAGATCCGACATGGCAAAATTTCTAACGTGACATATTATTTTTTCATTACAAATTAAAGTTTAGTGATCATGTCGTTACAAACCACAGAGTTGAGTGACCACCATAGAAATTAACACCTAATTCGACGTGGCAAAATTTCTGACGTGGTATTAGGCTTTATAGTGTAGATCATGCGCCGGTTGCCGGCGAACACAATTTTCAATCATTGTGATTTTTTCATTACAAAATAATATATGAGTTATTTTTTCGTTACAAATTGAAATTTATTGACCACATCGTTACAAGTCATAAAGTTAAGTGACCATCACAGAAATTAACTCATAAATGCTGCTTTACTGTACGAAGTGTCTGTGTTTGTTATGGAATTAATATGGATAAATTATAGATGAATAATATTTGGTATATTGAATGTAAAAAAATAGTTTCATATTGAATCATCTAATATAAAAAGGGTATAAATGAATGTTTATTCCATTAAAGAAAATAAAACTGGTGAATACTACGAAATGGAAAGTAGTCACCATTATTCAAAAACATAATCATGTATGTGTGTTTGAATTGTATATGTATGTTTAATACCTTGGATTTTGGATAAGTAAATTTGGTAGTCACAAATAAGCTTTCAGCTTAGCGCGTGGTTTCCTTTTCCCAAGCGTAGGTAAAGGATAACGATCAATTGATAGATAGGAGTAGTTCGATGGATTATTGTTTGATTGGAGTCATGTTAAGAAAACAAGAAAGATTAAAGTACTGGGAATAGGCATACATATTGTAATTTGAGTTCTGATTCTAGTTTGGCATGTACACTAGATAGATAGTTCAAATATAATTCAAGATAAAAGTTTTGTATCGAACATATATATTTGAGTTATTAGTTTATAATATTAGTTGCTATTCATATAATATAACTTTTTATTACATGTGGATAATTTTAGAGTGAGCATGTCATGTTATGGATAAGGAATTGATGATTGTTACATACTTTGCATAGTTGAAATAAGTATCAACTATTGTTGAAATGTACGATTTGCATGTTATGTATGATTGATTGTGTCATAGAGGATGGGACACTTGTGGTGGAGTTTGATTTGGAGAATTGGAGATGATTTGTGTAATTTAGAAGTGTAAAAAGAAATTTTCTTTTTAGGGGGATAGGTAATATTAGAGAAAATTCTATAGAAATTTCAATTAGATTAATGGTACATTTGGATGACTTATAATTTTGAGAAGAAAAAATTTAATATTCAAATGCTATGGATTTTAGAATAGGTTGTAACATTCTTATCCGGCTCGTATACTAGATCGGGTATAAGGTGTTACACAACAGTAAAACAATGAAGTCATTTTTAACAAACCTCTTGAAATATACACAAGGGTCTGCATAAAACCTGTTATATCCAAAACTCAAAATGAATGAATCAAATCTCTTGTACTAACACCTCGGTGTCTGTTTAAGACCGTACAGAGATTTGTTCAACCTGTAAACCAAGTTCTCCTTTTCATTTTCTTCAAAACCTTCTAGTTGTAGCATATAAATTTGTTCATTATTATCTTCATAGAGAAAAGAAGTTTGTACATCTAACTGCTCCAGATATAAGTCAAATGTAGCACACATCGTCAAGACTACTCGGATTGCTGTAAATGTAAACACTGGGGAAAAAATCTCATTGAAATCAATACCTTCTTTCTAAGCATATCCTTTAACCACCAATCTAGCATGATACCGCTCTACTTGATCATCACAATTATGTTTGATCTTTTAAACCCATTTGTTTCCAATAGGCTTTCTTTCTTGTGGTAACGGAACAAGTTCCCAAGTTTTATTTTTGCGAAGAGCTTTAATTTCTTCTTGCATTGTTACCATCTACTGAGATGTATCTAAACTATTCATTGCTTCTTGAAAAGTTGATGGCTCTCCATCCTCTATTAGAAAACAGTATGCAACATTGCTCTTCATAACATAATATGAGTGCCAGCCCAGTTATTTTGTTAATTGACTTGATCGACGAATTTGTAGTACTTGAGATTCAACTAGTTGGGACTCTTCTAACTTATGTTCTTCATGCTCTAGTTCATCTTCAAGAGAATTTTCTTGTTTAGATTCATTTTCCACCTGTACAATCGCAGTCTATGAACTTCCATCCACAGTGCTATCATTTGTTTCTTGTCTCTTATTTTCATAAATATTATATCTCTACTGACTACAATCTTGTGGGCAGTGGGATCCCACAGGTGATACCCCTTTACTCCATAAGCATAACACAAAAATAAACATTTTCTAGATTTTAAATCTAACTTTATAGTTTCTTGAGAATTAAACATCACATACACCAAACTTTCAAACATGTGGACATTTGAATAATCAACTAGTTTACCAGTCCATATCTCCATTAGTGTCTTCAACTCGATTGCAGTTAAAAGAGATCGATTTATTACATAGCAAGCGGTGTTGATTGCTTCTGCCCAGAACTTTTTGTCTAAACTTGCAGTTCCCAACATTGCTCTTGTTCTCTCTAATAAGGTTTTATTCATCCTCTTTGCTACTCCATTTTGTTGAAGAGTGTATGCTATAGTGAACTGTCTTTTGATGTCTTCCTTATTACAAAAACCTACACATTCATTGCTTGAATATTCTTCTTCATTATATGTCCTCAAATACTTTATCCAATTTATACCCGCACTTTGAATACTTTGAAGACTGGAACCCGACATCTCCTGGAGTAATTCTTAATGAAGGACACAAAGTACCTCACTCCTCCTAAGGATAAAACTAGTGCTTGCCACACATCAGAGTGAATCAATTCTAAAATATACTTGCTTCTAGAATTAGATCTGCTGAATTTCAACCTGTGCTACTTACTTGAAACACAGTGCTCACAAAATGATAAGGATACCTTAGTGAGACTGAAAGTAGATTTTGCTTCACAAGTATTTTGATTCCTTATTCAGACATATGGCTAAGTTTCTAATGCCACACCATTGCAGATCTTTCACTCGGACTACTTGAAGCAACTGATGGTTCTCCTTCCTGCAAAGTCTCTCATTTCAACATGTATAAGTTGGCAACTATCTTTTCTCCCTTCATTAGTACAAGCGCACCTCAAATTATTTTCATAATTCCCTTTTCCATTTCCACCTTACATCCAAGGTCATCCAATCTTTTGAGAGACAACAAATTCTTTTTTAACCCTTCCATATGTCACGCTTCCTGAATAATGTGAACTGCACCATCATACATCTTTAACTTAATGATTACAATACCAACAATCTTTAAGGCATGATCATTGCAGCTGTACATAGGTTCTTCTGAAAAAGGTTCAAAATGATGAAACCATTCTTTTCGAGCAGTCATGTGAAATGTAACTCCTGAGTCCATGATCCAAATGTCAACAATTCTCTTCCTGCCTTCATAAGTCATTGCTACTTCGCAACATAGAGCATGTCTATCATCCGAGGTACTAGCCACGTTCCCTTGCGGGTTGGAATTCTTTTTGTTTAAATTCCAACAGTTCTTCTTCAAGTGACAATTTTTGTCACAGTTGTAGCACTTCAAGTTTTTCTTACTTCAAAATTTTGATCTACCTTGACTTTAGCTTCCACTTGAGCCACGTTCTATTGATCTCCCTCTCATCACCGTCAATGCCTATACTTATTGAGAATTCTCCAATCTGTCTTCCTTGTTTTTTGTCGATTTTCTTCCTCTAGAATTACAGCTGCAATATCATCGAATACTAGATTGTCAATGTTGACATTATTTGTCAAGTTGATGACGAGTTGATCATATAAGTCAAGCAGAGTTTGAATCAACAGATTTATTTGCCCTCTATTTTATAACCCAACGATGTGAGTTGAGAAAATAGAGTATTTAAAGTGTTTATGTGCTCTGTCACTGAAGTGGATTCTGACATGCGAAGAGTGTAAAGTTTCTTCTTTATAAAAATTTTGTTATAGAGTGACTTGGCTTTATACAATTTGGTTACATGATCTTAAATTTCTTTTGCTGTCTTCTACTGCTCTATGCTTGGCAATACCTCATCTACCAATGTTAGATGAAGATTTGCAATAGCATTCCCGTCAATCTCGCTCCACTTATTTTCATCTTTATATTCCATTGGCTTTTCACTGATAGTCGCTAAGTAATTATCTTTTCGCAAGATAACTTTCATCTTTAATTTCTAGAAGGAGAAATTATTTCCATTGAAGTTTTTGATCTCAAATTTTGCTGCCATTACTTCTATCATAAGCACCCAACCTTAAATCTGATACCACTTATTATTAAAATAGACTACCGGATATAGCGGAACCACAGCTAAATTCAACTTGAAAAAATAATAATTAAAGAACAAAATACAAGAAAAGATAGAAGAATTTTCACTATAAGAAAAAATAAAAGTTACTACAATATAACTTTTTTCCTATATCATAAGCACCCAACCTTAACTCTGATACCACTTGTATTAAAATAGACTACCGGATAGAGCGGAACCACAACTAAATTCAACTTGAAAAAATAATAATTAAAGAACAAAATATAAGAAAGGATAGAAGAATTTTCACTATAAGAAAAAATAAGAGTTATTACAATATAACTTTTTTCTTATTTTAAGGATAAAACAATTAATAGTTTCTTTATTAAAATAGAATAACACTCAAATAAAACTCACACTCTCAAAATTCTTAAGTTTGGGATCAATTTTATAAAGGTTAAACTCCTACCTTATATAGGTAGGAGACTCCGTGTGCCTAGTAAAATATTTGCTAGCAATTTCCAGCAAAAATTTTGTTGGTCAGCGTCTATTTTTTACCATTTTTTTTTTATTGTTATTAACATGGGATCCACTCCAAATTTAACATTAACAAGACAATTTTTACCGCACACTAATACATATCAGGCTTCATATTTGTATATACCATTTTTTTTATAATTTGTATGTACTTTCTACTTGGCCCTTTGTGCTTACCTTTGTACTTGCAAGTTTTCCTCCCTAATCTCATCATATGAAATCATTTTAATTGCACTTGATCTATTGTAATTGATGTCACCGACCAAATATTAACGTGGAGTTCCATATTAGCTTCATATCAACTATTCCTTCTGTTTTATATAGCTACTTTTTTTATTTTATTTTGTCCTATTTTAAATATTCTTTTAGAAATTTAAAAGAAAATTACACATCTATTCCTATTTAATTTGCAGTAATACATGTAATAGAATGATAAAATTAGTTTTAGCCATATATAAATGAAATGGTTTATTTGGTATTAAAAATAACAAATTAGTTAATTATAATATTTTTTTATAAAATAATAATTTTTCAATCATTTCTCTAATTTCTGTATTAAAATGAAAATGACTATTTAAGGGTGCGTTCGGGGAGGATTTTATTTTTGGTTTTTTGTTTTTTTTTTTTGAAAATAAAACCAAAACATGTTCGGCAAATTTTGTTCCGTTTCAATTTTTGCAAAAATTTAAAAAAGTGATTTTCATAACAAAAATAAAAAATAAAAATCTTCAAAATATGGTTTTTAAAATTTTGTTACTTTATCTTTATTATCATCACCGTCACTGTCACTATCACCATCTTTGTCGCCCCACGCCGCCACCGCCGCTGCTGCCTCCACTACCACTACACCGCTACTGCCGCGGCCACCACTACGCCGCCGCCACCACTACACCTCTGCCGCCGCCGCCGCTGCCACCACTACACCTCTGCCGCCGCAACTACCGCCATCACGCCACCACCGCCGCAACCGCACCACCGCCACTACCACAACCACACTGCTGCTACCACCACCGCTGACTCCACCACTACACCGCTGCTGCCTACACCACCACCACACTGCCGCCGCCACCGCCACAACCACATTGCCGCTGCCACCACAACCACACTGCAATCGCCATCACCACACTGTCGTCGCCACCATGCCTCTGCCGTTACCACCACTATACCGCCGCCACTGCCACCACCATAACCATATTGTCGCTACCACCGCTGTCGCCTCCACCACCACTACCACGTCTCCGTCGCTACCACTACCACACTGCTGCCACCACCACAACAACAACACCGCTGCCACCACCATAACCATATTGCCACCACCACTGCTGCCGCCTCCACCACCGCCACCGCCACAATCACACCGTCACCTTCACCACACCGCTGCCGCCTCCATCAACCACCACGCTACCGCTATTGCCATTGCCACTAGCAAAATCATTATTATAATGTACATGAATAATTAAAAAAATATGATAAAATTTTTAAATATATAAAACAGTTTTCTAAAAAATAAATAACAAAAACTAAAAATAGTTTTTAGATTTTAAAAATAAAAAACGTAAAACGTAAAATTTTACCGAACACATCCTAAAATGAAACAAAGCTAAAATGAAACAGAGCTGTTATAAAATAAGATATGTGAAGTGAAAATTAACTTCATTAAGATTAGTGAGAAAAAAAAATGCAAATAAATGAGACAGTTAAAAAAAATGTAGAGAACTAAATGGAAAATTTGGAAAAACACGTATTAAGCCTAAACATAAAACATATCAAAGGATGAAAAGCTGGGAATGTTTTTGAAAATAATGCAATTTATAAAAAAAAAAATTGAAAAATATGGTGTCAGAAATCAGTGATGGTACTGTCGATTTCTGACTGCGTGGGATCCGATGCAGGATGGTTGACTTTGTAGAAAACAAATAACAAGTATGCCGATTTTTGGAAGTTAGAAAACAGAAGCGTTGCTGGTTTTTGAAACTGCTAAGTCAATTGACAAATCAATTTTGTTTTTTTTTTAAAAAAAAAACAACTGTGCAAGCTTACAAATTTTACTATAGGCACTGTTACATCGCGGTAAAATTCATGAACTCTGCATTCGTTTGTTGTTCTCAAAGGCTCTAAGTTTTTTTTTTTTTTTTTACTACCTTTTGCTCCTTTAAAATCATTCTTTTTTATTTTCCATTTCTACTATTTACACCTTCTCTTTCATTTTGCAAATTTATCTACATTTCCATTTTTATCTTCTTTTCCATTTCCATATTTGTTCCTTCTTCAAATTCTAAATACCATTATAAATACAATCTAATTATAATTAGTTCATGCAATTTTTTTCTCAAATTTCTTTGAAAGAATTTATCTTAAGTTGAAGAAAATATAATATTATATGGGTATAATATAATTTAATTTTGTTAAACAAAATTTATGTTATTATTAACATTATTTTCATTCTTAATTTGTAGGTGGTAATATTTTTTAAATATAGCTAATTACAACAAAAAAATATAACTATTTACAACATCAAAGGTAAGTTATTATTATATTTTTTTCATTTTTAGAAAAATAGTTTTAATTTATATCGTGATGATTAATTTTCATGCTACTTGATTTAGGTGATTGCTTAATGTTTTGAACTATATATAAAGCCATTTTAATTGGTTGGTCCGGAAAGATAAAATGATGACAAAAAAAATAAGAAAAATAGATTATTAAGTATTTGCATGTGTTATATAATTGAGTTAAAAAATGTCTCTGTTTGGTTTATATCTAAAATTGATAATTCACAGTTTGACTTTTTTTCTATTTTTATATTGATATTTATAAGTTTGATATATCTAATTGTTCCATATATTGTAACTGTGTAATGGAAAAATAATATAATAAATTTTAATTTGATAAAATAATATGATAAATTTTTTTTAAAAAAAAGTACAAATTTTATTTTAATATATCATTTATTTTTATTAATTTGATGTGATAGATTATGTACACATACTTAAGATGATGTACACATACTTAACTTCAAGAGTCATGACGAGTGATATTATAAGGAGAATCATCACCTAAAAATGGAATAAATTATACAACTGCTGAATTGATAATGGCATACCAATATTGAATCATATTATTATAATACATAAAAAAAATTACAATGAGAGAATATCCAATAACTAAAACAAAGATGTGAGAAGTCTTGGTAGATACTACCAATATTTTATTTGAAGTTTATAATAAAATTTGGAATAGCGAGCATGTAACAAAATAAGAACGGTTTTGTGAAAAATATAATAAAAATTAGTCTAATTTTTTTTTTTTAGAAAATTAGAGATATAATACCAATTGACCAAAAAACTTATTGTAAGCAGTACAATTACAATAAGTGGTCTGAACATTATGCTCATTAAAAGATAACAAAAAAATTACCGGGCTGTATGAATCGAAATGTAAATATATTATGTACTAATTTATATTTTATTTTTATTTAAGTGTTTTTTAGCAATAAATATGGTTAATTTTCATAATGAAATTATGTCATAATTTAAATTTCTATTCCATAATAATTTTTAAAGGAAAATATAATATTGATGCAAAAGTTACAATGATAATATATTGATGAAGAATTTATAAAATGATAAATAATTAAATATTTCTATTATTAATCAATAAGTTATGAACCTAAAATATTTAATTAGATTTTATCTTGAAAAATTATTTAACTTTTTATTTAAATTATTCTAATAACACATAGCTAATTAGAGGAATTATAATATAAAATTTCAATAAAAATTATAAAGCAATTTGCATATAATGCACTATGATTTAACAAACTAGAATAGTTAAATTATCATGCTTGTAAAAATCAGAACAAACGAACTAGTTTAACCGTAAACCTATTTAATTTTCGAACTGGTTCACTATTGAATACCATGATAACTGATAACCCAGCAAATATCATTTGCTTTAAGGCCCATCCTGTCGGCCCACTCAAACTGGCAAGGCCCAAAACCCATCAGCTAAAGGTATCAGACACGAGCTCCTAGGCAGCGCACATGCCCGATCGGCTGATGTGACCGCCAGTCCCATCAACCGCCTGACACAAGGCAGCGCCCATGCATACCACCTGCTCCCTGTCATGTCGCCGAATACCTACTCTGACAGCCAGTAACCACTCCCCAGGCACTCAAGTGCCCCTCAACTATCTCATATAAATAGTCCAGCCAACGATGGCACCAGGTATTGAATTCACACCATTATCTCTCTAAAGCACATTCTCTCTCTAAGCTACTAACTTAAGCTTCGGAGTGCTCACGCCTGGTCCGACCGGGCTCTTCTTATTGCAGGGTTATCTCATCTGATCGGATCGACCTCTCTTCTATAGATAAAGACATTTTTGGATTTATCATTTGGCGAACTCAAGATCTAATGAGAATATAACCCCCATGGACCATGACCATGATGACGACGCTCATGCCATATCAGGCACCTCGAGAAGGAGGGCAGCGCCCACCAGGTCCCCCATGAGGACCAACCTCCTTCTCGAATTCGATAATGCCACTACTAGGCAACCAGAGAACACCCCCATCACTGTGAGGGACATGCGTGCCATTCTCAGTGATTTTACGAAAAGCATTGTCCAAACTCTTAAGAAGGGTAAGATGCTAACTGTTTCTGAAAGAGCCCAAGAGGATTACCTCGCGGGCGAAGACTTCAGGAGAAACAGGAATAAGGGAATCATTATTAATGAGTCCCGAGCTCAGGGAACCAGGAAAAGCGCGATCAGGACCCCAGGAAAGAGTGACAAGGGGAAGCAGATAATATCTGTAAGTAGGGCCTCTCCCTACAGCAACCGGTCCGCCACTCCGTCCGTGAGGGATGACGTGTCCCACATGTGCACCCCAAACCGCAGCTAAGCGAGAAAGCACAAGGGCGAATCCACCGCCACGACCCTGAGCAAACAGAACCCGTTGAATAAGCAGGACCAGTGGTTTATGCAAAAGCTCAAGCAGTTTGGTGTCCTCGCGCCCAAAAGAGGCACCTTCGAAGGAAACACTTGTGGGAATACCGCCTCCCCCTTCTGCAGAGAAATCACCGATACTGAGCTCCCCCCCCCCCCCCCCCAGGTGGCAAGATGTGGTTATGGAGAGGTATACGGGCAAAACCGATCCTACCACACACTTGGCAGAGTACTTGACCAAGGTACAGGTCTATACTTATGACGAAAGAATAGCCTGTAGGGTTTTTCCCACCACTCTGGGAGGGGATGCATTGACGTGGTTCCACGAGCTGCCCGTGGGATCCGTTACGTCATTCAGACAGTTAAAGGAGCTGTTCACTACGAGGTTCATTGTGCAAACACGTGCGCCTAAGACAGTGAACGACCTGTGCAACCTTTACCAAAGGACAGATAAAAGTCTTCGAGACTACATCGACAGGTTTCAGGCTACCATGTCTGAAGTGAGAAATGTCAGTGTTGAGATGGCGACCAACGCCTTATCAGGGGGCATCACTGACCGACCACTCTTCGAGTCACTTACAACAAGACCCCCATCCAGCTTTGCCGAACTCATGGAGAGGGCCAGGCAACACATCCAGTTGGATGATGCCCTTAGGTCCAACAGAAGAGGAAGGACCAGCGTTCTGGACCGCCTTCAATATCCGGACAATAGCTCTACTCAAAGAGCCCCCACTTCCGATCGGACAGCTAAAGGCCAAGATGGAGCTCAAAGTTCCAGAAATTCAGGCCAGGTTAGAGGATCGGGAAGAGACCGGAACCCGCGTCCAGACGACCAGGCTGAGAGGACGTACACCCCTCTCAATGCTACCCCAACCGCGGTGTTGATGTGGATTAAAGAAAGGCACCGCAAAGTCAACTGGCCCAGGGACCTCTCTGCAAGAAGCCGTGGTGTGAGGGACCCAAGCAAATTTTGCGAATTCCACAGAGATGTCGGTCATTTAACCGACGAGTGCACCTCTCTCAAAAAGGAGATCGAAAGGCTGATACGCCGCGGGGCCCTCAGGAGATTCATAGACCCGACCACAGGGGACGAACCCTGTAGACAGCCGAAGCCTCGGAGGGACGACCCTGACTCAGATGATGATGAGCGCAGGAACCCCAGAAATGCCGATCCAAGCAGGCCCTACGCCGGGGTGATAAACGTGATCACCGGAGGGTCATCCTATGGAGAAAATCTCCCCAAGAAAGGGAAAGGCAAAGGTGTCTACCTCTCCCGTCAGACAGAGCAGCCTGCCTCAGTCACCATTTTCAGTGAGGACACACGAGACGTCCTGTTCCCTTATGAGGATGCTCTCGTTGTAAGAGCTCGGATAAATAATTTCAATGTAAAGAGAATTCTGGTGGACAATGGCAGTGCTGTCAACGTCCTAACTCTCCAGGCCTACCGAGCCATGGGACTCCCGATCGGAGAGCTGAAGCCGAACGCCACTCCTTTGATCGGCCTGGGCAACGCCACTATCCCCGTAGGGGGATCTGTAGAGCTCTTCGTCGAGCTCGGCCAAGAGGCGATAGCTCACGCTTGTAAGATAATTTTCATGGTTATTGACATGACTTTCGCCTACAATGCCATTTTCGGCAGGCCATTGCTTTTCCAAACAGGAGCCATGACCTCCATCCGCTACATGGTGATAAAGATTCCAACCGCAGGAGGCGTCGCCATCCTAAGAGGTGACCAGAAAGCATCCAGGGAGACTTATATCACCATGATAAAGCAACAGCGAGAAGTAATGGTCGTAGAGCCTGGCCTTGAGCAACAAGAGCAGGTGGAAAGGCCCAGGATGGACCCAGCAGAGGCCACAAAGGCCAGGTCGCTAGATAAAGGAAAAAATGTTCAGGTGGGGACAAGCATGGATAAAGAAACTGAAGAAGCCATCATGCATGTCTTGACCATCAATCAAGCGACCTTCGCCTGGAAGCCAGAAGATATCCCTAGGGTAGATCCCAAAATAATCACCCACAAGTTAAATGTGGACCCAAACTTTCCCCCGATCCGCCAAAAGTTAAGAAGGCACGCACCCGATCGGAGGAAGTTCATCTCCAAAGAGGTGGATAGGCTGCTCAAGACCGGAACCATCCGGGAGGTAGACTATCCAGAGTGGCTGGCTAACGTGGTGCTGGTCAAGAAGAAGTCTGGCAAGCTGCGGATGTGTGTCGACTTCACCAACCTGAACAAGGCATGTCCCAAAGACAGCTATCCCTTGCCCAGCATAGACCAGTTGGTAGACGCCACAGTAGGCCACGCTATTTATTCTCTTCTAGACACATATGCCGGCTACCACCAAATTCTGATGTGGCTCCTGGATCAGGAGAAAACCAGCTTTATCACAGACGACGGGACGTTCTGCTACAGGATGATGCCGTTCGGACTGAAAAATGCTGGGGCCACATATCAGCGTCTGATGAACAAGATTTTCAAAGACCAGATCGGACAGAATGTCGAAGTATATGTTGACGACATGATCGTCAAGAGCTAAAGCGCCGAGGAACATCCAGCCGATCTGGCAAAAGTTTTTGACACCTTGAATAAATTCCAGATGAAGCTCAACCCCGAGAAATGCTTCTTCGGGGTACCATCAGGAAAATTTTTAGGATTCCTAGTCTCTCAACGAGGGATTGAGGCAAATCCAGAAAAAATAAAGGCCATCCTCGAGATCAACCCCCCAGGAACATAAAAGACGTCCAGAAGTTGAACGGAAGGATAACAGCCTTAGGACGATTCATTTCCTCCTCTGCCAAGCGCTGCATGCCTTTCTTCAAGAAGCTCAGGAAGAGTGAAACTTTCATCTGGGGGGAAGACTGCCAGCAAGCCTTTCAAGAGTTGAAGGCATTCCTCACCAACCCACCGTTGCTTAGCCGACCAGTACCAGGTGAAAATCTGTACTTATATTTAGCCACCTCTAAGGAAGCTGTTGCAGGTGCCTTATTTCGAGAGGAAGATACTCAACAGCTACCCGTGTACTACGTAAGTGAAGTACTCAGAGGTGCAGATCTAAGAAAGGGGCCGGTTGAGCAGCTTATTATTGCTCTCATGATGTGTGCAAGGAAGCTCAGACCATACTTCGAGGCGCACACAATTGTCGTCCGATCGGGCCATCCTCTTAGGAAGATACTTCAGACGCCCGATCTAGAAGGCAAAATGGTGGGATGGGCAATTAAGCTACAGTCCTGGGATGTCAGATATGAGCCCAGAAAAGCAATAAAGGCCCAAGCTTTAGCAGATTTCATAGCCGAATTTGCGGGTGAGGAACCACAAAGTCAGCCCAAGCCACAAAACTGGGAAATGACAGTGGACGGCGCAGCAAACGACACTCGAGGAGGCGTCGGTATAGTAATAAAAGGCCCTTTGGGCATCACAATAAGGTACGCCATAAAGCTTAATTTTAAAGCTTCTAATAATGTGGCAGAGTATGAGGCGCTCCTTCAAGGGCTGAGGCTGCTCCACGCCATCCGACCGGAGTCAGTAGCCATCAGGAGTGACTCCCAGCTGGTAACCAGTCAAGTTTTGGGGACTTTCGAAGCATGTGAGGCCACAATGATCCAGTACTTAGCCAAAGTTAAAGCTGCTTGAGCAAAACTGGAAGAGGCTGGGTCGGAATGGGTGCTACAAAAAGTCCCAAGAGACCAAACTGCGGAAGCCGATCGGCTAGCGAAGATGTCTGCTTCCTCACAAAGCGTTATAGAGGAAAACATTGCCGTTGTTGACCAGACTTCCTCCTCCCTAGACGAGCCGGAGATGATGGAGATCGACCAAGAGAATGAAACCTGGATGAGCCCAATCAAGCAGTTCCTCCAGACAGGACGTCTGCCCGAGGACAAAGATGAAGCTCGAAAGGTATCTCAAAAATCTCTCAATTACTCCATCATTAACGGTGATTTGTACAAAAAAGCTTTCAGTCACCCTTGGCTCAAATGCATGGCAGAGGAAGAGGGAGACTACATCCTCAGAGAGCTCCACGAAGGCATATGCGGGGCGCACGAGGCAAGCAGAGCCATGGCAAGAAAAGCCCTTCAAACGGGATATTACTGGCCTAGCATGCTCAAGGATGCCCAGGAGAAAGTAAGGATATGCCCGCAATGCCAAATACATGGCAGGATTATAAGGCAGCATGGAGCAGACCAGCAGCCGATCGGAGTCGCATGGCCGTTCGACCAATGGGGTATGGACATCTTAGGACCTTTTCCCCAGGGCAAAAAGCAGATGAAGTTCCTTATAGTAGCCGTAGACCACTTCTCCAAATGGATTGAGGATGAGCCGGTAGCCACCATCACAGCCGAGAGGGTCAAGAGCTTTACATGGAAGAACATCATCTGCAGGTATGACTTACCTAATGTTTTTATTGCAGATAATGGCAAGCAGTTCGACATCTCCACCTTCAGAAACTTTTGCCAAGGCTTGAACATCAAATTAAAGTTCACATCTGTCGCTCATCCCCAAAGCAACGGAATGACTGAGGTCTCCAATCGGACCATCTTGGAGGGATTGAAGAAGCGACTGGGTCAAGCCAAAGGCAACTGGACTGAAGAACTACAGAGTGTCCTGTGGACATACAGAACGTCCCCCAGAACAGGCACTCATCAAACGCCATTCTCTCTTGTTTACGGCTCCGAAGCAATGATTCCTGTGGAGGTCGGCCTCCCTTCTTACCGATCGGCTCTTTACTCCGAACGGATGAACACTCAAGAGAGATGCCAGGACTTGGATCTCATAGAAGGAAAGAGGGAGGACGCCTACGCCAAGATCGCTGCCTACAAACAAAGAGTGGCCAGATACCATAATTCTAAAGTTAGGTCCAGAACTTTCAATGTAGGTGATCTGGTGCTCAGAAAGGCAGAACTAGGCTCGGGAAATGCCGGATTGGGAAAGCTGATGCCAAATTGGGAAGGGCCCTACGAGGTCTCTAAAGTCTTAGGCCCAAGCACTTACAGGCTCCGAACTGTGGAGGGGCAAGATATCCCCAGAAGCTGGAATGTTGAGGTACTCAAGAAGTACCATGTCTCGTAATGTATCAGAACCTGGCAATTGCCTTATTAATAAAAAGGTTCTCTCTTTCATGACTGTTCAATTAATACATAATATAGTGTTCTACGCTAGGCTTGATGCCCATCCAAAGCTAAATAAGCAAATCCTTTGCGAAGGATGATCTTACCTCCCCAAATATTATCTGTATTATAGAGGATCTAACCTCTCTCGCTCGGTTATGCAATCCTTATGCAACTTTACGAGTACTCTCGGCTATGCAATTCTCATGCAGTTCTACGAGTATCACTCAACTCGATTTTGCAATTACTATGTGATTCTACGAGTATCACCTAGCTCAGTTATGCAATCCTTATGCAGCTTTATGAGCATCACTTAGCAAAATGGTGCAAATTTTATGCGATCTGAAAAGCCAGATTGACCCGATCGGTCGCTGAGCTTAGACGTTATTCGAATTCAGGAAGTACTTGTAAAATTTAATGCAAATATTATGCTATTTTACGAGTTTTAATTAGCTCGATCAAATTGCAAATTTTAGTACAAACTTATGTATACATTGATTTGCAGAAATATGCAATTTTATTAATACAAAATGCCTCCACTATACAATTTGTAAATAATTGTTACAAGGATAGAAAACAAAGGAAAAAGCAAAGCTGATCTAAGCTCCTAAGCTAACTATCTATATTTACAATTTCTACATCTCCAGGAGGATCAGCGATTTGCTCAGTTACAACCTCCACTCCGCCAGAAGGATCAACGACCTGCCCGGCGTTCGGATCGACAGTGGCTTGGGAGGGGTCGGCAGCAGACGGCGCAGATACTGCCCCCCTTCAGACACAGGCCCCGTGGAAGAAGGCGCCACTTGCTCGGCTTCAAGCGCAGGGGGAGCCTCCATCTCAGTTTCAGGGGCTGAAGGCGTCGCTGGCTCCACTTCGAAGGGAGCCTCTTGAATAATCTCCAGTAGTGAAGGGCCTTCTCCAGAAGTTCTCTCAGTTGCTTCACCCTCGGGAGCGTTCTCGTCTTCATCATCATTTGGAGGAGCAGGCAGTGATGCCGGATCGTCCATCCAAGTCAGATCCACCCCGGGGAAGCGCCGCCCAGTTTCATGAACCAGCCGAGATAACAGCTCCACCTGAGTGTCTGCTAATTCATCAATCAGACGCTCCTTTTGAGTGGCAAGCTCCATTTCGAGAATCTTCGTAAAGGAAGCCTCCTTCTCCTCTTCCGATATCTTCAAGGACTCCACTTCTTTTCGAAGCTGCTTGCCCTCTGCCTTCAACTTGGCGTTCTCGGCAGCCAACTCTCTGCACTCGACATCCAGTCGGGTTGTATCTGCCTCGAACCGCCTCAGCTGCGCACCCTCCGCAGATAGACGAGCAACTTCGCCTTTCAGCCTGTCAGCCTCGCTCTGCCGAGCCTTCAAATCTTGAGCACTCTGGTGGGCCTCCTTCCTCAAGGCCACCGTCTCCGATTGCGAGGCAGCATACCGCTCCTCCAGCTTGGCCACCTCAGCTCGAAGGTCCGAAGCTTCTTTCTTGGCAACTTCACAACATGTGTTTGCCTCCGCCTTGGCCATGGCGCCTGACTCGGCCCTCCCTCTCCACAGACCGGCCATCATGTGCAGCCGCTGTGCCCTCCTGGCAGCCTACACAAAATCAAGAATAAATGGATCAAACACAAAGGTGTAAACGATCACCAAAAATAAAACAGCAAATACTTACGTCTATTAACTGTTGACTGATAGCCTGGCTTTCTCTGCTAAGCTGGCTGGCGTCGCCGGTGTCCCGATGATCTTCATCCCGGAGAAGACCCCGGCAGATGAAGTTAGCCACTTGGCCCACTGACCATTCATCGCCAAAGTTTTCTCTCAGAATGTCCTTCATAGGAACAATCCGCCGATCGGATGAGCGCCTTGGAGACTCACCGTGTTGCACAGCTTTGCCTCTGGCGGTAACTCGAGCGTCCGATTCGGCTATCAGCTCAGCAGCTCTCCTCTTGGCCGCTTCCTCGGCCTTCTTCTGGGCAGCCTCCTCAGCCCTCTTCTTAGCCGCCTCTTCTACCTCTCGGAAAGTGATACCGATCGGCCTATCATCTTCATCTGACTCATCCCGAAGAGTGTGGCGCTGATGGCGCACCAGCGGAGGAGAGGTCTCAGTTCGAGGCGCATTCTGTGACCCAGCAGCAGTGAAGGTAGGCGCAGTAGTAGCAGCCGGGGGTGCCGACGAGATCGAAACAACCGCGATGGCCAGAGTCATTGTAGAGGTACCGGTCGCCCCCTTAGAAGCTCGAAGCTCGGAAGCGAGGACCATTTTCCTCCTCTTTCTTTGCTCCTGGGCCTTCTTCTCTGCCTCGCGCTTTTGGCGGATCCGATCGCCAAGTTGTTGGGAGGCTCCGTTCCCACCAGCCATCTCAGCTGCACAACAGAAAATAAACTAGATAAGTTTTTTCATACACAAACTCTCTTCATGAAACATAAATAAAGTGCAATGAATGATTTGATGCACGATGATTGGGTTTTCTCCGATCCTAACGCTCACGTTCTATGTTCTCAGCGTCTTGGAAGCCGGGAGAGCCAAACAGTGTACGCAAAAGGAATTTGGACTCATAAGGTCCTTCATTCCTGCTGACGGCGGCCATTTACTTTTTTATGTCATTCTCGTAGAATTCCTGACCGGCGGCAAGATCCTTCAGAGTCTCGACCCTAGCCGATTGGGTCAGGCGTACTCCAAATCCACCTTTCCTCCCCACCAAGAAATACTGTTCTCTGTACCCTTTCATGGAGGTGGGGACGAACATCAACTTCCTCTTTGGGCGGCTTGTAAAGAAATACTCCGTTCCGTTGCTCCGACCCGAAATATAGAAGAAGTGAGTGAAAAGCTCCAAGGTCGGTGCTACCACTTCTATTTGGCAAAGGATCTTGAAGCACGCCACCGATCTCCAGCCGTTCGGATGTAATTGGTTAGGGGCGAGACCATACCCCCTCAGTACCGCTATCTCAAAGGCGCCCAATGGGAACCTCAGGCCTGCATCTAGGCTCCAGAGGTGGCAAACGAACCATTCTCCGCCATCTTGGCCGAAGGGCCCTTCAGTCACCGCCATTGAATCAGGACAGGCCAGCACTGATATCTCATCAGGAAGGCCGTACTTGGAGGGAATTTCGGCCACCTCTGCAGCGGTTAGGCGAGAATGCGGCTCGACGGCTAGTTTGTTCTCATACCACTCCAAAAAACTTGCGTCTAATGCTTCAGCACTACTGGAGGCCATCTTCAACAAAAATAGAATGAAGGAAAGGCATAACTCTCTTTTCTAAACGAAATGGGTGTGAGAAGAAAGACGAAATCACAAAGAAAGCAAAAAAGAAAAAAAAAAGTTACTTACTTGATGAAAAAGACTCGAGGAGATTCGAAGAAGGAGTAAAGAGTAGTTGCAGAAATCTGGGAATCAAAGGAAGATTTTGGCAGAGCTTCGCTAGAAATCTCGAAAGTAAAGAAAGAATGTTTCACAGAGTCCCCTATTTATAGACTGAAGCTTCTCAAAAATGCCAAACAACGCGCCATTCAACAAGCACCACGTGTCAAAGGACATTATGTCTGTGCGAAGAACGAAGCGTCACCCTCGGTACGCTCACAACATTAAAGGAAAACAGCTGTCTCAGCAGGCGCGTCGCTTTAGAAAAAGCGCCTCCTAAATTCAAAAAGCGCGCCAGTACGCGTCTTCGGATCGGGAATCTCCAGAACTAATTCCATCCGAACGGACAGACAAAGGCAAATCTATGCCCGATCGGACCTGTTGAGGGGGGACAAGTGATAACCCAGCAAATATCATTTGCTCTAAGGCCCATCCTGTCGGCCCACTCAAACTGCCAAGTCCCAAAGCCCATCAGCTAAAGGTATCAGACACGAGCTCCTAGGCAGCGCACATGCCCGATCGGCTGATGTGACCGCCAGTCCCATCAGCCGCCTGACACAAGGCAGCGCCCATGCCTACCACCTGCTCCCTGTCATGTCGCCGAATACCTACTCTGACAGCCAGTAATCACTCCCCAGGCACTCAAGTGCCCCTCAACTATCTCATATAAATAGTCCAGCCAACGATGGCACCAGGTATTGAATTCACACCATTATCTCTCTAAAGCACATTCTCTCTCTAAGCTACTAACTTAAGCTTCGGAGTGCTCACGCCTGGTCCGACCGGGCTCTTCTTATTGCAGGGTTATCTCATCCGATCGGATCGACCTCTCTTCTATAGATAAAGACATTTTTGGATTTATCAATAACAAATAACTATTTTGAAACATTTGAACCGAACGGTTGAACCAAAAAGTGTATGAATCAATATAATTAATTTTATATGACATTATTAATTTTTCTAGGTTGATCTACTTAATAATCAATATAATTTTTGAATGTATGGTTAAAATAATTAAAAATAAGTACAAAATATTGTTATGAATAATCACAATAATTTTGAAATAATTAATTATAATAATTAGATTAGACCATTTAATTTTTTAATTAAAAAATTACTTTATATTTGATTAAAATTATTATAGTAGTGTTAAAATAAATAGAATAATTATACGTAAGCAATTAATTAAGGGCTAGAAAAACTTATGTTGGCCAAAATACTAATAATTTTACATGTAAAAGTCAAATGAAATGTACATAGAATACACATAAATTATTAATCACGATCTGGAGTATCATCTTTAGACTTGTACAAATGATAGTTCATTACATTTGTTTCCTCAAATTTTGTTAGTTCGCGTCCCATAATGTTTGCTTGTTCTCTAGCCAACCTCAGCATATAATACCTACACTTTCGCTTAAGCATGCGATTATTTTCTGTCTTGATTAGTGCAACTGCAAAATCAGCTAGTTTGTCAGAAATTGCAAAAAATTGGAGTGATAACATCACTTATTAAAAGGTGGCAATTGAAAATGCATACATTTCATCTCATGTGTGGTGAAACCACAATCAAACTTTAAGATCTAGGAATTTTAACAAGATTACCAATTGAGTGTCAACTAGTAATGGGAAGAAAAAACCTTAATTGGCTGACTATTTGTTATAATCTATTTGAAATAGTTTCTCTCGTCACTGATTTGCTAGGAGGTAAAGTAAGGATGACATGATTGGATGCTAGATTTAGTGAAATACCTGATAAAACAATAGTTGAGGTTATACAAAAGTATGCTCGTGCATGGATACTAAGATATTTAGGTAGATTTTTTTTTTCATCGCAGTCATCAAACATGGTCCATTTGATGTTTCTACGTCTTCTAGAAGATTTGAAAAGGTTTGGGCAATATAGTTGGGGGTCGGCTTGTTTTGCTTAGTTGTTTAGAGATTTATGCAGGGCCACATGTCTTGATGCAAAAAGAGTTGTTGGATATCTACAACTCGTAAAAATGTGGGCATGAAAAAGATTTCTCCAGTTTAGGCCTTAACTTTTACAACCATATGTGCTAAACCGAGTCATTCATTATGAATTTAGACACATAACATATTTAATCTAAATCAATTTTTAAATGTTAACTCATGATAAGGCAATTCGTCTATATATAGTGGTGATTTAAAATCGAGTTATACACAGTTGGGTGTTACAAGGTCAGGTGATATAAGATTGAGTGATGCACAGTTTGGTGGTGAAAAATCAGGTGATGCACTTATTCATGAACAATAACCATGACATACTAATCGAGATAGATGGACCATTAGATGTGGAACAAGATCACATCTACTTCAATAAATATCATATGGACGATGTTTCATAAGTTTCATATGTATTGTATTATGTTTTTTACAATTTAAGTGGACGAGAAATATATTATAATCTTCTAAAGAACTTAACATTTGGAAAAATATATAGGAAAACATTAATATTAAAAAAGCATAATATTATTTAGGCAATTAAATATTGTTTAAGTTCAACTGAAATGTCATTGTCACTACATAAAAACTATTACAATTGCCTTTTGCATTGCTTCATCTGAGATGTCAATATCGGATTAATGTTCAGAATGGTTGACAACTCTGTAAAAAAGTTGTGCACTTTGTATGTCGCCATTACGAAGTGCAACTTGTCGACTTAAATTAATATGATATTGATTAATCCTAATTTTAATTAGACTAATTTTCTCATGTATTCTATAAAGGGCATAACATAGCTCAGTAGCCATTGTATGTGGCATCGATATTGATTTATTCTTTGGGACTTACAAACTATGTTGCCATAGGTCCTGTCTTAAAGCAAAAAACTGATGTCGACGATACCGCCATTCTTCCTTTAAATAATCGATCATACTCCCATCATTATCTTCATTTGGATCAAGAGGATAACAAAATTCATTGTCTAACGCCTAATACCTCCTCATTGGTTGAAATATTTCTCTAGGTGAGTAAGTATATGACATTTTATCTTCTGCTAGGAATGTTATCAATGTTAATGTCAATAATCATGAAAAAACAAATAGAACAACACATTAACACATATATAGAGTCTCAAAAATATGTGAAAATTTTTAATTTAAACAAATATTAAAAGGATACAATATCATGATGTAGTATAAATAGTAAACACTATATAACTCATAGAGATTGAGTATATTTTGATGGTTTGGCCAAGTTTGGACAAGTCATTTTGTTATGCTTCTTCATACGACAAAAGTTATATCGACTAGACTTGTTGCACTCTCTACTGTCCATTTCTAATATCTAGATGTCCACGGCGGACACTTTCTCCTTATAAACTCTGGGTTAGGAGCTAGAGTTGGTCCAACATATGGAGGCCAATAACCATTGTGTGCAAGTGGTTGGAAAAATGATTTGTAATGGCTCAAAGCCTTTGAGAGTTTATAGCATTTGTTGATGTATATCCATATGTCAACTCGAATATGCATACAGGCAGCTATAGCATGTGAACATGGCATTTTCATGCCTTGAAACTTCCCAAATTTGTAATGACGGCAATCCAAACTAATAGCTTGCTTGTTATTTCTCTTTCGCTTGCTTTTTTAATTTTTTATCTTAATCATGAAAAGTCTTATATGCCGATCTAAATTTTCAACTCTGTGACCACAAGCTTTTTTAGCACACTTTGCCATCTCATCCATACAATTTTGGGTGTATGTGTTCCTAACATTTATTTGAATTCGATACATACACCTTCTATCATCAAAAAATTTAACAAGCCTTGCAGATACGTGCTTAACTACATAATAGACTGGCATCATCCTCACACCTTTTAAAGTACTATTTATACTTTCTATAATATTGGTTGTAGCATTCCCATATTTATGACGATTATCGGATGACAGAGTCCACTTCTGTAAAGGGTTTTGCATGGCTCAATTGTATGAGTCCACATCAAGTTTCTTGATCTTATTCATTCATTTCATAAACTTACATGGTTGGAAGTTGTTACTTGTCAATAGGGGTTTAGTGTTATTAATAAAGTTTTAAACATTCAATTTATGGACCAATACGAAAATCAAATAAAATGATGGGTGAAACCATACCCACCTTATACAATATATCCTTCATTTTAGAATTTCTATGCACGATGTTGTAATTGCTGACAAAGTGCCGGAGACAATAATGACGGTATGATAATAGCTCTTTCCAACCACTGGTATCATTACGAAATAATGCCATTATACTTGCGTGTTGGTAAAAAATAGTAGTTACACCTGATTGGTTTAGTGGCATACCGCATAATGCATGTCATAAACCAACTCTAACTAGACTTATTCTCACTTTTAACAACATCAAATGTTATCAGGTACAAGAAATTAATACCTTAAATAGAATTTGCAATCAATAGAGTTTGATGGAATTTTCTTGTCATAAACGTTCTATTAATAAGCAATACTAGCTTGCAATAAGGTAATCTATCTATACATAGCTTAAATACCCAAAAAGCCTTTTGAATTGCTTGAAATATGGTTATAGACTATTTTCAACAATAAAGTCATAGATCGCCATGATGTGACGCACGCCGGAACCTAGCAAAGGCCCTCATCTGAACCCGCTTTTAGGGCTCGATAGATTTGGTTCGCGTCTTTTATGATCTTGGGCATCATGAGTCATTTTGGATGCTTCCTTCCCAATAGAACATTGGAAAGGATCATCTAGTCCCACGACGCCTTTAGGCACCTTTGAGTTATTTTGGAGTCGCCACCCAATTTACAAAAAATTGGAAAAGGTCTCTAACCTCTATTGGTCTAAACCAGAAATGGTGTTCGGAACTTCACTCTTATTAATGACTTAAGTTTATAAATGAGTTTTTAAGAAATCAAAATTCCATCTCTCATCTCACGCGTTTGTGCATTGAATTTAAAGCGCATTTGCAAGCATATTGAAATCGATAAATAAAGTAATAAGTAAATAAATAAATTACGAATGAAAATTGGGACATAACAATCCCTCAAAAATGAATAAAGATGGGACAGAACAATTCCCCAAAATAAAATAAGAAAGCATAAATAAAATTTGCCCCAAAATTAAATATAAGGGCCCAAAAAGAAGAATAAAAATAATTAAAACGCATAAAAGTAATTAAAATGAATCATACATAAATCGGGTCATTTATTATATTTTAGGAACATTGGTTCCTTGTTTATTAACTTAAAAATTAGAGAACTATTTTTTGGGTATTTGATTGGAAAAATTGGGATGAGTGATCCCATTTTATGAAAATTAGTTTTCTATTTGATAGTGAGATTTTATTGGTTAAAATAGGACATTGGTCCATTTTATTAGGAAAAATTCCAAGTTATTAATTATTAAAAACGTGACTTTCTATAATACGGATAACTAATAAAATAAATTTTTACATACAACACATAAAAATAATAATAATAAAAGAAATACAACAATTAAAATGCAAATCCTAAATTTGATGGTTTTTAGTCACCCGGTCCTCCAACCCGTGCGCAAATATAACTCACATACATAAATAAATTTTGAGACAACAAAACAAAAATAAAATAAATGTTAGTGAAGTGAAATAAATAAATAATACATAAATGAACAATTAAATAAATAAATAAATAGTAAATAAACTGATTAAGTAAACTAATAAAAATAATTAAACCAAGACAAATAATTCAACAATAGCATCAATGATTATTAATAGATAAAAATGGAATAGGACAGGAATAAGACAGAAATGGACTAAAAAAATTAATATCATGCGAGTGCTGGACGGTCGAGAAAAACAGGAAAGACGAAGAGGGGAGAAGGAGCGAGTGCGCATGCACGACTCATGCAGGCCTTGCACGAGTCGTGCAAGGCGTGCACGACTCGTGCACTTACTGCACGGGTCATGTAGTCCGACCAGGAAACATTGTTCTCTCCAACACGTCCGACCGGGAGAAGGGATTCAACGGCACTATCCGATCGGAAAACAAAAAATTCGACCGGAAAAACACGGTTCAAGCAAAAATAAAGGCAAAATCCGATCTGCAACCACAATCCAAGCAAAACAAAACTTATGACTCTAACAACCATAAAAATGGGGGTAAACAGAGGACTAAAAACAGGTTAATAAATATGACAAAATAAGATCAAAACATGCTAAGTACGGTAATTAACATGCTAATATGTTCATAACAACAACAAACATACGATCAACGGGTTAATAAGATCAAGGGAATAATATAGACAATATATACAATGAACATAACTTACAGGCTCAGCAAAACGAAGAAAAGAAGTAAGAAGAAAGAAAGAAAAAGAGAGAAGAGAGAAATAAGATAAAAAGGAGAGGAGGCTAACCAGTATTTACCCTCAGATATAGACGTTAGATTGCAAGATAAAGAAGCTTTGGTTTTTCCTCTTTGCTTCTCTTGAAGATGATAAAACCGTGAGTGAAAAAACTTTTAGTAAAATGTTTATGTTGAGAAGAAAAGCAAAATCTGATTGAATCACACCCCCCCCCCTCTCTTTAGTTTCTTAGCTTTTTCTTTTTATATCTCAGAGGAGGTTAGGTGGTTTCCCACCAAATCCAAACATAAACTATGCTTTCAAACCAACTCCCCCCAAAAACTGGAAGAGGAGGATGCTAGGGGCAGTGGGCAGTGAGACGCACCTCAATAACGTGAGGTTGCCTCTCATCACTAACGTGAGGCTGCCTCTCACGTTAGTGAGATGGGCCTCACTAACGTGAGAGCTGCATCTCACGTGAGATGGGCCTCATCAACGTGAGGCTACATCTCACGTGAAATGGGCCTCACAAACACAGGCCCAAAAAATCCTTCAACGAAAAACATATTTTTCGAGGAAACCATAGCTTTTATCTATCTTTTGCCTGTGAACAGGTATCATTTTCATCATAGGGTAACTTTGGTCAGGTCTGTCTCAGGATCCGGTGTCTACAGTTGCCTCCAGTTTTGGGGAACATAGTGCCTAGGTGCCTAAGTGAGCCAAAACTCAAAGAAAGAGAGAAGAGATGCGTACCTGAGGCAGTCGTCTTCTTGAACTGGATAATTCGCCGAGTCTGCTCCAAACTTACAAAATGCGAGAGTTTCTTTTCTGAACTGCACCGAGCCCGTTCTAGGCTTACAAAGTGCGAGGGTGTTCTTTCGAACTGCACCGAGCCCGCTCTAGGCTTATAAAGTGCGAGAGGTGTTCTTCCGAACTGCACCGAGCCCGTTCTAGACTTACAAAGTGCGAGAGCTTACAAAGTACGAGGTTTGTTATTGGATTGAAAAGATTTGGAAAAACTTAATGCTCTGAAGAGATCGGGGATGTTTTAGAAGAAGGACTTAAGGGATAATGCTCCAAAGAGACTGAAAATGTCTTGAAAAATGACTTAAAGATAATGTTCCGAAGAGACTGAGAGTGCCTTTAAAGAAGGACTTGAAGATAATGCTCCGAAGAGACTGAGAATGCCTTTAAAGGACTTGAAGATAATACTCTGAAGAGATCGAGAATGCCTTGAGAAAAGGACTTAAAGATTTGAAAAATTTAGAATGCTCGAAAGACTTGGAATTCCTTGAGAAAAGGACTTAAGAATGCCTTGATAAGAGACTTTACAAGTTACCGCATGATTTCAACTTGCGCATGTTTCTTCTTGACTTCATTGTACCGAAGCTATCGCTTGGTTTGGCCTTTTCCTGCAAAATCATTAGCACGAAGGCATATACAAAAGATTGTGTGTGCATAATGTGCGTGAGATGTATACCTAAAGCTATATACATGAAACACAAACAAATGATTAACGTACAAAAATTATGTGTACACAACTATACGCGTGAAGGATTGAATGCACGTAATATACAGGAGGATATGCAAAAGATCTATACATGTGAGATGCAAAAATGGATAGACCACATCCTAAGTGGTCAAGAGATTTGTTGAGGGTACTGTTCGGCTGCTCACATTGTCCAATGCCCCCAAGGATCTAGAAAAATATCGTCTTGGCTTTAGGGATTCCGACCCATAGTTTTTTCAAAGAGAACTGACCCATGTGCATCTTTGCCCCCCCCCCCCCCCCCCCCCCCCGGGTCAATGAGCATTTTGTCCCCAAACTTTAACTCATGTCCTGCACCATATGCTTAAAGGGAAGTTATTCAAAGTAATATCGCCTTATCGCTCCAAGTTTCAAAAGTCATTGTTTTAAAGGTAGCGCGTCCCTTGTGGATTTTCACACTACCTTTTCTTAGTTGGAAATGCGTCCCCTTGGGGATTTTCACATAACCCTGTGCCTTATTTTTTGCCTGAAATGGACCCAACCCAATCCAGCGACTTTTATTCATTTCACTTTTTTTGTAGGACAGACTGCCCATTCCTAGGTTTTTACCCTGTCCTTTGGCCTAACTTTTGCTTAGAGTGCTAATCACGGTTTTCATCTCTAACGGCCTTTTTTTTTTTTTTTGCAAAGGGATTGAAGCTGTTACCAAAGATCTCCTGGGTATGATCGGAATGTGCTTACATCCCAGATCATGGTTGTACAAGCTTGATTCTTTATTGCGAAGGTGTTGTAGAATTAGCTCCACATTGATATCAGGATGAGTCGACTGAACCGCTTGAGTAGCGAGAGTAGCAGATGATAGATAGTAACCATGTGATGATTTTATATCAGAACCAGACAATTTTAAGTAAGCAAAATGAATTGCTCTGGTCACATCAATAACATTGCATAAATGCATATATTTCAACTTGATTTCATAATACGTGATCGTCATTTGGCATTAACTCGAAAAATAGACCTTATCTAATTTCGGGATAAATCCTAAAAGTATCAAACTCCTGTTATCAATCAGCCCTCTCGGGTTTTCATGATTGAAGATTTTCTGTCATACCTTTTTTTTTAAGCCTTTGCCATGAACCCTCCTTCAGTTCATCGGTGTTGATTGAATTTGCCTTCATTTTAGCTAACAGGTGAGACTGCTCCTTCTGAGAGTGGTCCTTCTTTGGTCTCAAAATCCTTTCCTTATTCCTTGTGCAAACTGGCCGAGATAACAGGTTTCTTATTTAGGGCTTGAATGTGAAATTTCACACCTTACTTTTGTCGGTTTTAGTGGTTAAATTTCTAAAGTGACTTTTAATGGCTGAGATTGGGTCACAAGTTAGGCTTTAGATGGTTGAGATTGGGTCACAAGTTAGGCTTTAGATGGTTGAGATTGGGTCACAAGTTAGGCTTTAGATGGTTGAGATTGAGGCAAATTGAGGGTTTATTTGTTTGTTTTTCTTTTCTTTTCCTTTTCTCTTCTTTTTTTTTTTTACTTTTTTTTTTTATTTTTTTTAAAGGGTAAAGAGTTGTCCTTCTATGTTTGGCTATAAGGGTCCCGAATGGTTAATTGGTTTTAGGGTACACATTTCAAATGGTTGGAAGGAAAAGGGTCACACGGCTGAGTTAGATGTTTCTCCCGAAGGTCCTGAGTTTTATTCGTCCAACTTTTGATGTAGCTCTCGGAATTTGATCTTATTTAGCAGCACCATATGCAACCCAGATGTTGTGGATGCAAAGGAATGGCTTTCAAAATTCTGTTTGTCGTCATATTGGCATGTGAAAGTAACATGATCTCAAGAATGTCCTTGTCAATTTTCAGCATGTCATCCTAGGTCCAGGCAAAGGCTTTTTTTTTTTATAATATTATCTCTCAAAATTATCCTCTCTTCAGGAGTTATATTAAATGCTATCAAGATTTTGTTTGGATTCCCCAATGTTCCAAGATTAGATGAAGCCGTATCAATTGGGTTAATGTCAAAAAATGGATGCATCATGATCATAAGAAATAAAATCATTAGAAACCCCATACAAATAAGCAAAATTGGTCATCATATTAAAATAACCAAGACTGTTATAAAAAGTTCTTGAAATAAAAAGAAACAAAACATCTAAAACATAGTCTTCTGCATAGGTGCTATAGTCAATGGTCTATTATAATTCATGAGAACCGTCTTCCCCACCTCTCAGCTCCTCATCAGTGAGGCCTTGGATAATCTTCTTCAGAGTTCGGCACCCATCAGTCTCATGTCCAGTATGCTGATGGTAGGCACAATACTGATCTGCTCAATGGTTAGGACATCCCTGGCTCTTGGCGGGTCTTGCAGGCTTCGGCTGTAACTTCCCTTTATTAATGAAATGAAAGAAATGCTCAGATAAAGACTTATCCCAGATGGAATAGTAGCCTTGAGTGGTTCCAATGGCTGAAACCTTAGCGGCTCCAATATCTCTCACACTGTCATCCTCAGGGCACGAGTTCTCATTATTACTTCCTCCCATGCCATTGCTCCCTCCTTCGAGGATTACCAGCTGCTCGTCATTAATGGGGTCCTAGACTTGACCTTTCGGGGCTAAGCAATCGTCGATTGGATAGCCGGTGTGCTAATGATAGTCTAGTTGCCTCTGACCTCTAGTTAAACCTGGTCGCGGATTCCTCTCTAATGCTTGAGGCAAAGATCTGCTTATGCCGAAACCACACTTCTGGGCTATTCTGATTACTAATACTTCTTCCATTCCCCAAGTGCCAACACGGCTGTTATACCCATGCATTCTACCTCTCTTTCCTAAGTTCACCGAAACTTCCTTACTAGCAGCCAGGGTAGTTGCAAGTTTGGCCTTTGAAATTTCTTC
The DNA here is from genome assembly GCA_947683425.1 of Excoecaria cochinchinensis. Classification (NCBI taxonomy): domain Eukaryota; kingdom Viridiplantae; phylum Streptophyta; class Magnoliopsida; order Malpighiales; family Euphorbiaceae; genus Excoecaria; species Excoecaria cochinchinensis. The sequence continues at coordinate 5,419,093 of CANTUQ010000069.1, forward strand.
CTCGAGGATGTCCATCCTTCTTTTCAGGCCTCGAGTTGCTGCCAGAAACCCACTCTCTAAAGCATGCCCTTTACCTTTTTGCTCAGATGATAGAGCAACAAGCGATTCTCCTCTAGACTCAGTGGGTGGCATGCATGCTTCTTTAGTTGGCTCATGCCCTTTTTGTGGCATGGTAGGAGCGATAGACTGCTGCCCGGCAGGTGGCACTACAGCGGTGACTAAATTCTCCATGATAGCCTTGGTCTGGGCTTTGAACTTTTCAAACCTCCCTTCTATCCTCTTCCATATTGCCTCCTCAACTTGAGGTGTTTCACCCTTCACTGGGGTTGAGTTCTCTAGGTCTTCCTCAAAGAAACCGTAATTAAGTTCTATAACCTTTTTAGGTTCAGGTGCACCCCTGGGCTCAGTCACTGTTGGGAGTACAATCACCAAAGGATCCTTTCTAACTGGGTCTGATTTCTCTGGTCCTACTGCAGGAGCGGTTAGTGGCCGCCCAACGGGCTGGGTCGTTGTAGCAATCAGATCCCTCATTATGGCCATCATCCTATTCTCAAATTCCTCCAATCTCCTACTTACTTCCTCAACAATCAAAGCACGGATCGCCTCTGTCTCTCTTGAAAGATCAGCCATTTTAAACTCTATCAAAAGGTTTGAAGGTAAAGTCTCACCGCCCTCCGAAAGTGAATCTGAACCCCAAAACCACTTGGACAAATGGTCTATAGTGGCTGTAAAATTAAGGAGTTAGAATGATGCATGAATGAAGTGCAATGCATGGTCGTGCTATGCAGATGGTCCTCGATGAGTGAAAGACTAATAAATTACAATGATACAATGTGATGCATGGAATAAATTATATGCAGGATGATATGTACATGTGAAAAATAACATGCAGAAGAAAGGATATGCACACACAAAATGAAATGTATGTTCTTTTTTTTATTATTTTCTTGTTATTTTTTTATTTTATTAATATGCATGAATGACACGTAATGCATGAGCATGCTATACAGCATGATTTGCAAGAGTCAGTTTAGTGGATAGTTAGGCATGCCTAATAGAGTTCAGTAGCTGCAGCCCTCAGTTCTGTTCTGTACCCTGATCAGGTACCTGTTTAGTTCCTCACGAACTTCAATGTGTTTGGATCTTATTTAAGATCCCCTCCGTAAAATGTTTAAAAATAAGAAAAGGTAATGTTGATTTTCGATTCATACCCATAAGGTACCGCCATGTGTTTACTCGTTATCCACTACTGTGAGTCAACAGGTGTTGTGGTTTGGTACTGTTATTGTAGACACCGGATTCTGAGGCAGCCCAGACTGAAGTTACCCGATGATGAAAACGATACCTGTTTAGGGGTAAATAGGCAAATGGAAGTGACGGTTTCCTCGAAAAAAAATATATATATATAAAAAAAAAAAAAAAAATAATAATAATAATAATAATAATAATAATAATAATAATAATAATAATAAAGTATTTCCTTTATTTTCTTAATTTAAAAATATTATTTTTGTTCCTTATTTAAAAAAGAAAGAGAGAGAAAAAAATGATTTTTAGGGGGCCTTTTGGGTGAGGCCCATCTCACCCATGTGAGATGGGGCCTCATATTTGTGAGGCCTATCTCACCTAGGGTGAGATGCTGCCTCCTCATGTGAGGCCCAGCTCAATTGCTGCTTCCTCACTTGCTGCCTCACGTGATTCCCTTGCTCCAGGATCTCCTCTCCACGTTTTGAGGATTGGGTTTGAAAAATGGAGATTGATATTTGGATTTGGTGAGAAAGTTACCTAATCCTGTCATTTTACATTAAAAGAGAAGTGAAAGCTAGGAAGAAAAAGGGAGGATAATCAAAGAAAAATGGAGGAGTCTGGGAACAAGAAAAGGAGGAGCGAAAAAAAGAACAGAGAGGGAAAAACACGGAGAAAAGAGAGAGAAGATTAGAGAGCTGGAAAAAGACCTGGGGGATTAGTTTGAGAGCAAAAAGGAAAAGAAATATTCAGTATTTGAAAAATACGTTGTTTTGGCAGTTCATTAAAAAGCATTTTAGAAAAATCTTCATTAAAAAGCATTTTAGAAATTTCTGTTTTCAAGTTCCAATCCAAGAAAACTTAGAGGAAAACCAGAAGCTTCATTTGCAGATCAAAGATCAACATTCTGAGGGTAAATACTAAGCTCATTCCTTCTTTCTTTCTTTTTTTTCTTTTCATTCTCTTTCTTGTTTGTTTGTACCTGTTATCTTCTTTTTCATTATGCATATGCTCTGTTCATTTCCCGTTTGATTCTCCTTACCTATATATACTGCTTGTTTGCTGCATTTGTTATTTGATATGAACTCTATATTTTGTTATGATTATATTAACGTGCTTTGATGCTTATCATGCATACTAGAATAGTATATCACTGTGTTTGATGTTTTGTGGAATTTCCTCTGTTCATCCCTATTTTATTCTGTCTGAACTGTATCTTCTCTTCCTCTGTTTGAGTCGTGTTCAAGCTTTAAGTGTCGTGTCCGAGTCGTGCCATCTCCTCTGCCCAGTTCTCTTCTTCTGGTCTAAATCACGCTTTTTTTATGCTGTCCGAGTCGTGCCTTCCCCGTCCGAGTCGTGTCCCCTCCAAACAAGTCGTGCGCCTCTTTGCTTAGTTTCCCCTTTCCTCCTGCTGTGTTACCATTTGTTATATCCACTGTTATTATTTCTTTTCTAATTTATTATTTTCTGCTTGCTGTTATCGGATTATGTTATCTGATGTGAGTCTGAGTTAATGTTGTTTTATCATTTATAATGAATGCCATGTGATTCAGGTTTGATGTTTTAGTGTTTGGAAATCAAAAATCTGCTTTTTTCCGATGATGGCTGTGCGTTCTGCTTAACAGAGTGAAAGCACAGTTGTGCTTTCGCGAGAAGCACAACTGTGCTTCTGCTTTGTTCGAAAGCACAACTGTGCTTTTTTCGTTTTGTCTCGCTCCCACCTCTTCTTTCTTTTCTTCGTGTTGCCCGTCGCCCTGCTGTGAAAACACAGCTGTGTTTCCTTTAAAAACACAGCTATGTTTTCACCTCCACTTAGTTTTTTTTGCTTTTCTTTCATTTTCCCGCATGTTATTTATGCTCCATTTATTTTCACTTTTTTGTTCATGCATTTTTTTTTGTAGTTAATTGTTTCCACTTAATCAATTGTTCATATTTACTTAGTTTATTTATTTATTATTCAATTAATTTATTATTTGTTTCAATAAATTATCTTATTCAATTAATTTTGGTTAATTAATTAATTACTTAATTTACTCTACTAACATTTTATTTCTTCTTTGTCTTTTATTGTCTCAAAATTATTTGCCTTCGAGAGTCATGTTCGAGCATGGGTCGGGGAACCGAAGAATTTGAGACCATCCAGCTTAGAGTTTGCATTTGATTTTTTTTTTTTATTTTATTCTCTTCGGTTATGTTATTTTTATTTTGTCATGTAAAATATATATTTTAATTAGCCGCACTATAAAAAAATCACATTTTTTATATAATTAATAATTTGGGATTTTTATTAATAAATTGGACCAATGTCCTATTTTAACCAATAAAACCCCACCTTCAAAAGGAGAATTAAATTTTCATAAAATGAGATCACTCATCCCGGTTTTCATCAATCAATGCCCTAGTTCTCCAATTTTTTAAGTTAAATTAATTGAACCAATGTTTCTAAAATTTAATGAGTAACCCGATTTATGTATGCTACATTTTAATTCCTTTATGTGTTTATTTATTTATTTATTTTTATTTTTATTTCTTTATTCATTTGGGGGATTGTTCTGTCCCAATTTTTATTTATTTCTGTAATTTATTCATTTGGGGGATTGTTCTGTCCCAATTTTATATTTTTGTAATTTATTTATTTACCGCTTTTCCTATGTGAATGAATGCGCTTTAATTTATTGCATAAACGCGTGAGATGAGAAATGGAATTTAGATTTCTTAACAACTCATTTATAAAACTTAAGTCATTAATAAGAGTGAAGTTCCGGACACCATCTCTGGTTTAGACCAATAGAGGTTAGAGACCTTTCCCAGTTTCTTGTAAACTGGGTGGCGACTCCAAAATATCTCAAAGGTGCCTAAAGGCGTTATGGGTCTAGATCCTCCTTTCCAATATTCTATTAAAAAGGAGGCATCCAAGATGACTCATGATGTCCAAGATCATAAAGACGCGAACCGATCCATCGAGCCCCAAAAGGCGGGCTCAACGAGAGCCTTGCTGGTTCCGGCGCACGTCATAGTGGCGACTCCACTGGGGACGGTGATCGAAACTTCGCTTCGAAAGTGACTTAAGTTAAAATTATAATTGAGTTATTAAAAATCAAAAATTCCATTTCTAATCAAAATTGCATTGCATACATTAGAGCCTTGCAGTTATGATAGTTGGTCCCCATTTTATCCCGGTGCGTTCCTAGAACACGACCCTACTTTCACTCATTGTAGGGAAGTGTTCGGGATAATCACCAGCCCATGCCTCGTACCATCAAATGGTATATCAAATGGAGACCCGATCGGTCGCTATGCTCGTGATGAGCTAGACCCATTTGCAGGAACCATGCTTGGGTAGCCCTAAAGCAATACCACCTGCAACCAAGCCCATGTAATGGCAATAGATACTTTCACTAGGTGGAATATACCATAATACTGTGCTTGTTATTTGGGCCGTCATATATTGAACAAAGTCAATCAAATTAAATGGTCTTCATCAAAGGCTTTCATGCCTCGGTGGGCCCATCTTAATTTAGTTGAATTGGTTAAATACATAATGGCCAAACATCCATACGTATGTACATTAGGCAAGAGATGTTATGCTGCTGGTTCTTCACCGTGCACTATACGTGTCCAATGGGTTCGCTGTTAACCCTTGGATAAAGCCCACCTAGGAAAGAGATTGCACGACCCCGTGTGTGGGAGAAATAAGGTTGGAATGATCTATTTGCTTGCATGTGGTTGTGAATGCTGCATAGCATGCTCATGCATCACGTGTCATTCATGCACATTAATAAAATAAAATTATTAAAAATAAAATAAAAAGAAAATACATTGCATTTTATGTGTGTATATCCTTTTTCACATGTACATATCATCTTGCATATAATTTCTTCCATGCATCACATTATATCATCGTAATCTTACATAACACGACCATGCATTAGATTTCAATCATGCATCATTCTAACAATCTGAGCTTTTCAGCCATCATAGATTCATACAAGTGGATTAGAGGCCCTGACGGTCTACTAATAAGAACGGACCGGCCCTTTGGATTGCTAGAATTAGTGCTAAATTGGGATTCTGAGTCACTTTCGACAACTAGTGGATCTTCCTCAATGGCAGAAGAGATGAGAACTTTGACCACTCAAGACCTTGCCAGGAGATTAGAGGACTTTGAACGGAGAATGTTGGAAATGATGGGCGCTGTGGCCGAAAGGATTGCTCATCCCCCTGTTCCACAACCACCAATTGCTCCACAAGCACCTATTGCTCCACAAGACCCGGCAGTACCTCCTCGGGGGCAAGTCGAACCGCTTGCTGGTGGGGAGGCTCCCCTCGCTGAAGTTGCTGCCTGTCCACCCGTTAATAAAAATGAAGCTGTTGTGCCTGTTGAGCCAACAAGGGCAAGGGTCCCTAATCCTAATGAGGATTTTGTGATGGAAGAGGAAGCCGAGGAGTTAGTAGCCCACCAAGCTGTGAGGGGTAGAGCACCCAAAGTGGAGGATGAGGCCCCGAGAGGAATGAGACAGCAGATTGAGGCAATCACCCGTATGTTATCAGCTGGGAAAGGGATCAACCCTGAGGACAGATTTGGGGGATGAAGAGCTGCTGCCTCAGAGGTTTAAGATGCCTGAGTTGTCGAAGTTCAATGGTACTTCGGACCCGTTTGCGCACATTAAGCAATACACCCTGGTGATGAAGGGCACAAGACTAACCAAGAGGCAAAAAGTGGAGTATTTCTGCCTCAGCTTGGTGGATCCAGCAGTAGATTGGTATCATGGACTGGACAGGAAATCCAAAGAGGACTGGGACCTACTGACTGATGAATTCATGAAGCAGTACGACTGCAGCACTAGAATGGAGGTCACCCTGAAGGACCTCAAACTTCTACAGGTAAAGCCTGACGAGTCATTCCATGAATACCTCACCAAGTGGAGGAACAGGGTAATGGAGATGAAGCGGAAGCCTGACACTGCTGACCAAATCAGGTTATATATCAGAAACTCCTGCCCTTACCTGAGGGATTTGCTTAGCTTTAAGGGGCTCAGAGATTGGGAGTCACTTAAAGATATTGCTGTAGAAGCTGAGGGGGCCTACCTGGCAAAGAAAATGAGTCAGAATAATCTTCTTGGGAAGAACTTTAGGAACCAGTCTGGATATAGATCAGTTGGGGCTGGAAGCAGTAACAGAAATGGAAAGGCAGCCGAGGTAGCGGCTACAGAGGTAGGACAAGGTCAGAGGTGCTACTCTAATTTGGGCGGCTCTCTATCTTGGGTACCGGAAAGACTGATGAAAGAAGGAAAGTTGTGACCTTTGATGCCTAGGCCAGCCATGAATCAGGGACAGCCGGGACACAGAGATGACCAATACTGCGCCTACGATCAGCACACCGGACACCTGACAGATTACTGCCGAACTCTGAGGATTAAGATCCAAGATCTCATTGACACCAAACAGATCACTGATCCCGAGAAAAGAGAGAAGAAGAAGAAGACAAGCTATAATGCCATCCCTCTACCAAATATGTGATCGGGTCTAGTCCACCTGAGTGGCACATTTTGCAAGCTTTTTATTTTAAGAACTCCTTGTGATAGTTTGGTTATTTTAATATGATGAACAATTTTTGCTTATTTGTATGGTGTTTCTAATGATTTTATTTCTTATGATCACGATACATTCATTCATTTTGACATTAACCCAATTAATACGGCTTCATTTAATCTTGGAACTTTGGAAAATCCAAACAAAATCTTGATAGCATCTGGTGTAACTCCTGAAGAGAGGATAATTTTGAGAAAAAAAAAGAAGAAAATAGAAAAAAAGAAAAAGAAAAAAAAAGAAAGCCTTTGCCTGGACCGGGTATGATATGCTGAAAATTGATAAGGACATTGTTGAGACAACGTTGTGCCAACATGACGAAAAATAAAATTTTGAAAACCATTCTTTTTGCATCAGCAACATCTGGGTTGCATATGATGCTACCAAATAAAGTCAAACTCCGGGAGCTATTAGAAGTTGGACGAATAAAACTCAGGACCTTCGCGAAAAATATAACTCATTAGAACAAAACCGTATGACCCCCTTTTCTCCCAACAATTTGAAAAAAAAAAAGAAAAAAAAAAGAGAAAAAAAAGAGAGAGAAAAAAAAAAGAAAAAAAAAAAAAAAACAAAAACATGAAAACCCATAATTTTGCCTCTAAGCCATCTAAGCCTAACCTGTAGTCCAATCTCAACCATTGAATATCACTTCAAAAATTGAACCACCAAAGCCAATAAAAGTGAAGTGTGAGATTTCACATCCAAGTCCCGAATGAATAACTCATCGACTCAACCAGTTTAAGACTTTGAAACCAAAGAAAGAACACCATCAGAAGGAGCAGCCTTTCTAGTTAACGAAGATTCAATCAACACCAACAGATTGAAGGAGGGTCCATGGCAAAGGCTAAAAAGAGAAGAAAAGAAAAAGGAAAAAATAATAATAATAAAAAGGAGAGAAAATATTCAATCATGAAAACCCAAGAGGGCTGATTGATAACAGCAGTTTGATGCTTTCAGGATATATTCCGAGATTGGATGAGGTCTCGTATTTTTTGAGTTAATGCCGAATAGTCATCATGTGTTATGAAATCAAGTTGAAATATATACATTTATGCAACGATATATTGATCCGACCAGAGCAGTTCAAATTGCATACTCAAAGCTGTCTGGGTCCGGCGTAGAATCAGTACATTAGTACTATCTTCCTTCCGGTGTTCTATCCACTCGGGCATTTCAGTCAATTTTCCCTGTTAAAAAAAAGAGAAAAAAAAAGAAAAAATAGCCGTTAGATATGAAAACCGTGATTGGCGCTCTAAGCAAAGGTTAGGCCAAAGGGCAGGGTGAAAACCTGGGAATAGGTAGTCTGTCCTATAAAAAATAAAATGAATAAAATCCGCCGGATTGGGTTGGGTCCATTCCAGGCAAAAAATAAAGCACAGGGTTATGTGAAAATCCGAAAGGACGCATTTTCCGCTAAGAAAAGCTAGTGTGAAAATCCAAAAGGGATGCACTATCTTAAAATAATAACTACAGGTATCAGACGAAAACCTCGTAACACAAAATTCAAAAGCGATTCCAAAGGGCACCGATCCTACTGCAATTTGTGACCAAACCGGCTGTCACATCCAAATCCACTCAGACGAGTTCTTATCCTGCATTTTTGCATGATTCATACATTTCACTTGCATACTCACCAATATTTTTTCCTGCATATTTGGTTTTTCAATTTTGCAGTAAGAAAGATTCGATGCGGACATCGGCAGAAATAGAGTGACGACATCATTCCAAACATCAATCAAAAATTCAACCCAAGACCTCTCAGGGGGCACATTCAACCCAAGACCTCTCAGGGGGCAGATAAACCAAAGACCTCTTAGGGGGCAGTTTAACCCAAGACCTCTTAGGGGGCACATTCAACCCAAGACCTCTCAGGGGGCACATTCAACCAAAGACCTCTCAAGGGGCACCACTTCGCAAGAATTTGCATGATGGCGGTACTACCATTCTACGGAAGGTTAGCACGACCACGACACTACCACTTCGAATCTCAGAAAGGTTAGCACGATGGCGGCACTACCACTCTAAGGAGGGTTAGCACGACCACGGCACTACCACTTCTAAACGGTTAGCACGATGGCGGCACTACCAGTCTAAGGAGGGTTAGCACGACCACGGTACTACCGCTTCTACAATCACAACAACATCGCTCAATTCGAAAAGACAGTTGCCTCAGGTACGTGTCTCTTCTCTTTTTTTTTTGAGTTTTGACTCACCTAGGCACCCGAGCACTACTTTCTCCAAAACCGGGGGCAACTGTAGACACCAGATCCTGTGGCAGCACAGACCTAAGTTACCCGATGATGAAAACGATGCCTGTTTACTGGCGAATAGGCAAATGGAAGTGACGGTTTCCTCGAAAAAAAAAATATATATATAATAATAATAATAATAATAAAGTATTTCCTTTATTTTCTTTATTTAAAAATATTATTTTTGTTCCTTATTTAAAAAAAAAAAGAGAGAGAGAAAAAAAATGATTTTTGGGTTGATTTTTGGGGGGTCTTTTGGGTGAGGTCCATCTATGTTTGTGAGGCCCTTCTCACCTAGGGTGAGATGCTCCCTCCTCGTGTGAGGCCCAGCTCAATTGCTGCTTCCTCACTTGCTGCCTCATGTGATTCCCTTACTCCAGGATCTCCTCTCCACGTTTTGAGGATTGGGTTTGAAAAACGGAGATTGATATTTGGATTTGGTGAGAAAGTTAACTAATCCTGTCATTTTACATTAAAAGAGAAGTGAAAGCTAGGAAGAAAAAGGGAGGATAATCAAAGAAAAATGGAGGAGTCTGGGAACAAGAAAAGGAGGAGCGAAAAAAAAAAGAACACAGAGGGAAAAACACAAAGAAAAGAGAGAGAAGATTAGAGAGCTGGAAAAAGACCCTAGGGGATTAGTTTGAGAGCAAAAAGGAAAAGAAATATTCAGTATTTGAAAAATACGTTGTTTTGGCAGTTCATTAAAAAGCATTTTAGAAAAATCTTCATTAAAAAGCATTTTAGAAATTTCTGTTTTCAAGTTCCAATCCAAGAAAACTTAGAGGAAAACCAGAAGCTTCATTTGTAGATCAAAGATCAACATTCTGAGGGTAAATACTGAGCTCATTCCTTCTTTCTTTCTTTTTTTTCTTTTCATTCTCTTTCTTGTTTGTTTGTACCTGTTATCTTCCTTTTCATTGTGCATATGCTCTGTTCATTTCCCATTTTATTCTCCTTACCTATATATACTGCTTGTTTGCTGCATTTGTTATTTGATATGAACTCTATATTTTGTTATGATTATATTAACGTGTTTTGATGCTTATCATGCATACTAGAATAGTATATCACTGTGTTTGATGTTTTGTGGAATTTCCTCTGTTCATCCCTGTTTCATTCTGTCTGAACTGTATCTTCTCTTCCTCTGTCCAAGTTGTGTTCAAGCTTTGAGTGCCGTGTCCGAGTCGTGCCATCTCCTCTGCCCAGTTCTCTTCTTCTGGTCTGAATCACGCTTTTTTTATGCTGTCCGAGTCGTGCCTTCCCCATCCGAGTCGTGTCCTCTCCAAACGAGTCGTGCACCTCTTTGCTTGGTTTCCCATTTCCTCCTGCTGCGTTACCGTTTGTTATATCCACTGTCATTGTTTCTTTTCTGATTTATTATTTTCTGCTTGCTGTTATCGGATTATGTTATCTGATGTGAGTCTGAGTTAATGTTGTTTTATCATTTATAATGAATGCCATGTGATTCAGGTTTGATGTTTTAGTGTTTTGAAATAAAAAATCTGCTTTTTTCTGGTGATGGCTGTGCGTTCTGTGTAACAGAGCGAAAGCACAGCTGTGCTTTCGCGAGAAGCACAGCTGTGCTTTCTGCTTTGTTCGAAAGCACAGTTGTGCTCCTTCAAAAGCACAGCTGTGCTTTTTTCGTTTTGTCTCGCTCCCACCTCTTCTTTCTTTTCTTCGTGTTGCTCGTCACCCTGCTGTGAAAACACAGCTGTGTTTCCTTTGAAAACACAGCCGTGTTGTCACCTCCACTTAGTTTTTTCGCTTTTCACTCATTTTCCCGCATGTTATTTGTGCTCCATTTATTTTCACCTTTTTGTTCATGCATTTTTTTTTGTAGTTAATTGTTTCCACTTAATCAATTTTCATATTTACTTAGTTTATTTATTTATTATTCAATTAATTTATTATTTGTTTCAATAAATTATCTTATTCAATTAATTTTGGTTAATTAATTAATTACTTAATTTACTCTACTAACATTTTATTTCTTCTTTGTCTTTTATTGTCTCAAAATTATTTGCCTTTGTGAGTCATGTTCGCACATGGGTCGGGGAACCAAAGAATTTGAGACCATCCGGCTTAGAGTTTGCATTTGAGTTTTTTATTTTATTTTATTCTCTTCGGTTATGTTATTTTTATTGTCATGTAAAATATATATTTTAATTAGTTGCACTATAAAAAATCACATTTTTTATATAATTAATAATTTGGAATTTTTATTAATAAATTAGACCAATATCCTATTTTAACCAATAAAACCCCACCTTCAAAAGGAGAATTAAATTTTCATAAAATGGGATCACTCATCCCGGTTTTCATCAATCAATGCCCTAAAAAATAGTTCTCTAATTTTTTAAGTTAAATTAAAGGAACTAATGTTTTTAAAATTTAATGAATAACCCGATTTATGTATGCTGCATTTTAATTTCTTTATGTGTTTATTTATTTGTTTATTTTTATTTTTATTTCTTTATTCATTTGGGGGATTGTTCTGTCCCAATTTTTATTTATTTCTGCAATTTATTCATTTGGGGATTGTTCTGTCCCAATTTTATATTTTTGTAATTTATTTATTTTTCGCTTTATTTACCGTTTTTCCTATGTGAATGAATGTGCTTTAATTTATTGCATAAACGCGTGAGATGAGAAATGGAATTTAGATTTCTTAACAACTCATTTATAAAACTTAAGTTATTAATAAGAGTGAAGTTCCGGACAGCATCTCTAGTTTAGACCAATAGAGGTTAGAGACCTTTCCCAGTTTCTTGTAAACTGGGTGGCGACTCCAAAATACCTCAAAGGTGCCTAAAAGCGTTATGGGTCTAAATCCTCCTTTCCAATGTTCTATTAAAAATGAGGCATCCAAGATGACTCATGATGCCCAAGATCATAAAGACGCAAACCGATCCCTCGAGCCCCAAAAGGCGGGCTCAACGAGGGCCTTGCTGGTTCTGGCGTGCATCACAGTTATGCTTATAAGAATGTGAATTCGAATGATTGTGTTTACAAGTATGTGAATCTGAATGAGTCTATTTATGAGCATATGAATCGGTTGGCATATGAATGTGACTATGAACCTTTGACTGCTTATGAATATGACTCAATTATGATTATCTCATATGATTTTCAGCGTATGCCATTATGAATGTGTTTTGCCTTGACGACCATTGTAAATGGCCGTCCATATTATTGTTGTTTATTTTTCCACTAAGCGTTATCGCTTAGCACGGGTATTTCATCCGTGCAGGTGCAGAAGGTGTATCGCTTTTGGGAGAGTCACTGCAAGTCAAGCCAACACAGAGGGTTTAATGCTAGGACTTAGCTTCTTTTTGTATTATGATTCTTTTTGTAATAGAGAACTCTCTTTGTATATAGTCTTTTGATCAGCTTTCGCTTTGTAACTCTAAAAGGATGTAATTATTTTGATATCAGAATAGTTATATAACGAATATTATTATTCCATCTATGATATGATCAGTTTATTTTAAAGTTTTTATTCCGCTGTTTATATGTATGTTTTTATTATGAATGAATGTTATTGTACCGTTTTGTTTGGTGACACCCCTGCTCATATGGGTTCTCACTCCATTGCGGATGGGTTCTCCTATGTATGGGAAGGGGGTGTTACAGTTTTTGATATCAGATCCCCGGTTTAGTTATTTTCTGGGTGTTGTTATGCATAGATATATGTTTAGGACCGTGTTGGCTGATGCGGGTGTCTTTGTATTTGTTTTAAATGGATTCTGATTCGGTGCGAGGGTCACTTGAGGGGTCCGCTGAGAGTGTGAATCCCAAAGCAGCAGATCCTTCAGTGTCTGTTTCGGCTCAAACACCTAGAGTTCAACCTGAGGCCGCAGCCATGCCCTTTGAGGCAATGTTGAAGATTTCTCAGGATATGGCTCGTGTCTTAGAGAGAGTGACAGCTCTGAGAGCCCCTTTAGAGAGCGTGAGGAAAGCTGGAGCAGAGGACTTCTATGGAACTAGTTTGGATGAGTCTAAGTATGCTAAGAAGAAGGATGGTTCGTTAAGGATGTGTATTGACTATAGGCAAATTAATAAGGTCACAGTGAAGAACAAGTATCCTTTGCCTAGAGTCGAGCATTTGTTTGATCAGCTCAGAGGTACAGGTGTCTTCTCCAAGATTGATCTTCGGTTGGGTTATTATCAGCTTCGAGTTAACGATGTGGATGTGGTTAAGACTACATTCGGATGCGGTATGGCCATTATGAGTTCCTTGTGATGCCGTTTAGTTTGATCAATGCACCTGTGGCTTTTATAGATTTGATGAACCGAGTGTTTAGGCCATATCTCGACCGATTTGTAGTAGTTTTCATAGACGATATTTTGGTTCACTCTAAGGATGAGAGTGATCATGAAGAGCATCTTCGGTTAGTGTTACAAGTTTTGAGGGAGCACCGTTTGTTTGCGAAGCTCAGTAAGTGTGACTTTTGGCTTCGAAAGGTGTCTTTCTTGGGTCACATTGTATCAGCTAAGGGTATTCAAGTTGATCCAGCTAAGATTGAGGCGATTGTGAATTGGAAAGCGCCTAGAAATGTTCCTAAAGTGAGGATTTTCCTTGGTTTGGCAGGCTACTACCGTCGGTTTGTGAAGGATTTTTCAGTCATTGCTGCTCCTATGATGAGATTATTGAGGAAATGAGTCAGATTTGAGTGGTCGGATAAGTCCCAGCTATGCTTTGAGAGGTTGAAGAGATTACTAGTTGAAACTTCTGTACTGACTCAACCCATCTCGAGTAAAGAGTTTGTAATGTACAGTGATGCTTCGGGAGTTGGGCTCGGATGTGTGTTGATGCAAGAGGGTAAAGTAGTGGCTTATGTATCTCGTCAGTTAAAACCTCACGAGAAGAACTATCCGACACATGATTTGGAATTGGCGACTGTGATCTTTGCTTTGAAACTTTAGCGGCATTATCTATATGGGGAGAAGTGTAGAATTTTCACGGATCATAAGAGCTTAAAGTATCTCCTCACGCAGAAGGAGTTGAATATGAGACAGCGCCGATGGTTGGAGTTGTTCAAGGACTATAACTGTAACACCCCGAAATAGCCCTAGAAGAATGACAGAATTTTTGTTCAAGAAAGATTAGTGTTGTGTGTGTGAGTCCTGTCGCGAGCGCGACAAGCGTCGTGGGCGCGACAGAACCACTCCGGTGATAGGGTATTTAAATTGGCCTTTTTAATTTGTAACTTGTAAGAGAGCGACACATGGCTTTGTAGGGAAGTGACAAGTGGCAATAGATTAACTTATGTTAAGAGAGATTAAGAGTTAAAGAAAGGATGAGGATGTAATTAATTAGGTAGATGGCATTTATTACCATAGTTAATTTTTAGATTGACTTGGACTTAGTTGTTTCTTTCCTCTTCTTTCACGTTGGTTTCTTTCTTTTCCTTTGCCCTGCTCTTTCTTCCGTTCCTTCTTCTTCTTCTTTACATTGTTTTGAGTGATTCATTTGGATTAGCTTTGAGAGGGGTTAGTAGAGCTTGATTAGGTCTCCTAAGAAGGTAAGTAATGCTCTTTAGTTAGTATTGGTCTTCTTCTTTTATCTTATTTCTGTTTTTGATTTAAAGTAAGAGAGAAGAGTAACTTTGGTATTTTAAATGGTTTGTGCATGGAAGCTGTGGACAAGAGGCCCAATAAAGGCAAGGAAAAGGTTGGAGCCGAGTAAAGAGCGCGGTTCAACGTCCTAGAGGTAGGGATCGTGTGCGGTTTTCCTATTTTGCATGTGTTGTGACTTTGAATGTTTTAATAGAGACTTAGTTGTATAAAGAAAGGTACTGGAAGCTTAAATTAGCTCAATTGCTTTTTAAGTGTGTGAAATTATTGTGATTGCTTGTAGTGTCTTAATGTCTAAAGTGGTTGTGTAATTTGAGTGGAAAACAAAACTTAGTTATGAGCATGATTTATAGGGCAATTACATGTTAACAGAGGAGTGGTTGCATGTGAAAATAAAAGAGTTGGTTAAGGTTTTATTTGAGTTTAACTGTGTGTGGATTTTGCCGTTGGAATTGGGAAACATGATTCTGTCGCGAGCGCGACATAAGCAGTGATCGCGACAGAATCGCGTCTTTCATTTCCGTAGGAAGCGAGTTGGAATTTGGTTTTCAGAGTTGTGAGGAGAGAGTCACGAGACATGAGGGTAGGTCACGACTCGTGACCCTGAGGCGACCTCGTCGCGAGGCGTGAGATGGCATCACGTCCCGCGACGCCTCTCTCTAATTTTGCTGTGAGAGTTCCGTCACAAGACGCGACGAGCAGTCACGCCGCGTGACCTTCCTCCGGCGAGGTGTGAGATGGCATCACGACCCGTGATGCCCTCTCTCTGTTGTGAGGATCCTGTCACGAGTCGTGATGGGCAGTCACGACTCGTGACCCCTTCCTTCCTGGTGGGCATGAAGCAAAGCAGATCGTCACGAGCCGCAATCGCGTGTGCGACTCGTGACGGCCCTGTTTCCTTAGGCTACTGTCGCGATCGCGACAGTGAGTTGTTTTTCGCCTGTTTTGTCTTGTTTTTGTCTTTTGCTCCTGTTTTGAGTTATTAAAGGTCTAAATGGATCTTGCATGTTATCATTTAGCCTGTGTTTGGTTTAAATCATCTTTTAAATCTCTTATATGATTAATAACCTTAAATATGCTTGATTATTAAAAGCTATACAGAAATTAAATGTATTTGAATTACAGTAAATGAGTTGATATCTGTGTACGGTATGTGAGTTGTATTTGAGCCTGATTACCGTTATAGTGGATAGATAAGCATGCTTATAAAGGGCTAGAGTGCAGCTGCTAGAGTTGGCCTTAATTGTGCCTAGAGTTCGGAATACCTCGTGTATTTCATAGAGATTGAGTTAATTCTCCACATGTAAGATACTGTAAACAATATCAAGAGTTACCCGTATCCACCATGAAAGGAATTCAGGCTTATTGTTATTGTTAGTGTATAGTGAACATGAAATGATCATATGTAGTGTTATAAGTAAATATTTAAAGTATATGAGATGAATGCTACAGGATAGTTATGTGTACCAGCACATGTTTATATGAATTAGAATCCATGATTAATATGATTGTGTAAATATATGCATGAGTTGTTTGAGCAGCGCATGTGACATGTATATTTTATTGCTGACTTCGACAGAAGTCCTTTGCATTATTTTCATCCCCACTAAGCGTTATCGCTTAGCACGGATGATTGTTTCCGTGTAGGTTTACAGGATCGGACCAGTGAAAGCGTTCATCTGCAGGTCAAGGGCCACTAGGAAGTTTTGCTATATCTTTTTGTATAAATTAGAGGTAGAGTTGGTGATGTTTTGAGTAACATCATTATGTAATAAAGAGTATAGTTGTTATATGTAATTGTTAAAAGTATATGTATATGACTCGAACAATGAACATGTATAAGTATAAAGTTTTTGGTAATTTTGTTTGGGCCCAACTTATTTCTAATTTGTTATTACCACTTCCGCTAATGCATGTTTATGTATGTGTATACGTATGTGCCGCGTGACGCCCCGATATTCCTTACCGGGGATATGGGGGTGTTACAATAACTGCATTGTGGATTATCATCCGGGTAAAGCCAACGTGGTTGCATATGCTTTGAGTAGGAAGTCAGTTTTGGCTTTATTTTTGCAACGGTTCAGGTGGAGATTTGATTCAGATGGGGATTTGGTTGCCCAATTGAGAGTGAAGCCAACCTTAAGACAGTCGATTGTGGATGTTCAGAAGGATGCTGTTAGATTGCAACGGATTTTGCAAGAGGTCCGATCGGGTAAGCAGTCTGAGTTTTTTATCTTGGATGGGGTGCTTATGTATAGAAACCGGTGGTGTGTGCCCGAGAGTGATGAGTTAAGGAAGAAGCTTTTGAATGAGGCACATACTACGGTCTTCACTATGCATCCAGGTAGTGAGAAAATGTATCGGGATATGAAGTAGTTCTACTGGTGGTCTGGAATGAAGAGAGACATTGTGGAATTCGTAGCGAAGTTTTTTACTTGTTAGCAAGTAAAGGCTGAGCATCAAGTCCCTTCGGGATTGCTCACTCCTTTATCCATTCCTATGTGGAAATGGTATAATATTGCCATAAATTTCGTGTCGGGTTTGCCAGTGACTCGGAAGAAGCATAATTTGATTTGTGTGATTGTGGATCGGCTCACCAAGTCAGCACATTTTTTGCTGGTCAGAGTGGACTACTCAATGGATAAGTTGGCCAGTATTTATGTGGATGAGGTGGTCCGACTGCATGGTGTGCCGTTGTCGATAGTGTCAGATCGAGATCCGAGGTTCACATCAAAATTTTAGAAAGAGTTGTAAAGGGCTTTGGGTACTAAGTTGAATTTCAATACGGCATTCCACCCTCAGACAGATGGTCAGTCAGAACGGGTTGTCCAGATTTTGGAATATATGCTTCGGGCATGTACTTGGATTTTTCTTGCAGTTGGGATAAGTATGTGCGGCTTATAGAGTTTGCCTACAACAACAGCTTTCAGTCGAGCATTGGGATGTCACCATTTGAGGCTTTGTATGGTCGACCGTGTAGGACTCCAGTTTGTTAGACAAAGTTAACTGAGCGATCTTTTGTTGGGCCAGAGATGATTAAAGATACAAAAGAGAAGATCAGAGTTGTGCAGCGGAATTTGAAAGTGGCTAAGGATAGACAGAGATCCTATGCCAATCTAAAGAGAAAAGATATCCGGTTTGAGATCGGGGATAAAGTTTTCCTTAAGGTTTCACCTTGGAGGAAAGTATTGCGGTTTGGCAAGAAAGGTAAACTTAGTCCTCGGTTTATTGGACCTTTCGAGGTTTTGGAGAAAGTTGGTCCGGTAGCTTATAGGTTGGCTTTACCGATGAAGTTGGCTAGGATGCATGATGTCTTCCATGTCTCCATGCTTCGTCGGTATAGATCGGATCCATCGCATGTGTTATCAGTTCAGGATGTTCGGATTCGGCCTGATTATTCTTATGATGAGGAACCGAAAGTCATTATAGCTCAGGAAGTGAGACAGTTAAGGAATAAGCAAGTTCCGCTGGTCAAGGTTTTTTGGTAGCATCATGGAGTTAAGGAAGCGACTTGGGAACTAGAGGCGACGATGAGGATTCAGTATCCACAGTTGTTCAGTTTAGGTGAGAATTTCAAGGACGAAATCCTTATTAGTAGGGGAGAGTTGTCACACCCTATTTTCCCCTTAGTAGTTTGAGCCACGTGTATGTGTGCATGTGTGAGTGTTTTTGGCATGTGTTAAGGGTATTTTGGGTAATATGTATGCTTTGTGGGCTTTATTAGAGTGTGGGTGCATATATGATATTAGGATGTGAGTATATGGGTCTTGCTAGTGTGTTCATGATTATATAGGAGTAGGGTGTGCATTAGTAAGGGTTAGTCTTGTGTGTGGCATCTTGCATGAGTGTAGGGTGTGAATTATCAAAACCCACCAATCCCAAGGTGACATGTGGCAAGGGAGAATTAAGAAGGGGTATATAAAGAGAGGAGAGAGAAAGAGGGAGCAAAAATCTGCCCTAGCTTCCCGTTCTCTTCCTCCTTCCCTCTTTTGCTTCTTCTTCCTTCCTCTTCCTCTTACTACACCTTGATTCTTTCTTTCTTGGCTGATTTATTGGTGGATCTTGGTAATTCTCAAGAGTATTTGGTAAGTTGTTCTGGGTTTTCTCTTTTTCTTCATCTTTTTCTTTTGATTTGATTGTATGTGTTCTTAATTTGGGATTTTTGTGTGTTTGTGTGGTTCTTGGGTTTTCCGGGTTTAGAAGCGCCTACTCGAGATCTCAAGAGGAAACAGAAGGCGAGTGGGAGCAAAACTTGCCATTAGGAGTATAGGAATTTCAGGTTTGGGAATTTATTTGAATTTGTGCATTTTTGTGATTTGGTATGTTGATTGATATTTCTGGAAATTTGGATGATGCATAAGGTTTATGTTGGCATAATAATTATGGATATTAATCAATTGGTGATATAAAGCTTTGATTGTGTTTTATTTGGCCAAATTGTGCATTTGATTAAGTTGATGGTTGTAAATTGCTGAGTTTTGGTTTAGAGGATTTAAGCATGTTCATTGTATGATTTCTTTAAGTTTATGGTTATAAAAAGGTGGGTTTTAAGTTGATTTTGATGAGTGTATTGTTTTAATTTTGAAGTATGTTAATTTTGGGTTGTGAGTTGTGTGGATTTCTGGTATATTTCTGGGTTGGGCGATTCACACGGCGGTATGGTTTGAGCTTACCATGTGATTGCATTCTGTTCTTCTGGAATTCCTTGTCCGTGATGTTACACGGCAGTAAGGACTTTGCATACCGCCGTGTAAAGTCATTCTGCCTTGTAAATTTATGGGCTGTATGTTTTACACGGGGGTAAGGATTATCCATATCGCCGTGTAAATGCATTCTGTCTGATGAGGAGTTCGTGTTGGGCATTCTACATAGCAGTATGGCTTTTCTTTACCACCGTGTAGTATGTCTTACACGGCGGTAAGGGTAGGTCATACCGCCGTGTAAAACCTCTCTGTCTTGAAAATTTTGTGAAGTTTGAATTAAGTCTTTTTCATTTATTATTGTTTATTTTTATTTTATTGGGTGTCTTCTTGATTAGCAAATGACATTAAATTGCATTTTTACCTTGTCTGATTATATTAAATGTACATTATATCGAATGTTATGCTTTGATTACAGAATGGATTATGCATGACCTACAAGAGTCAGTTTAGTGGATAGTTAGGCATGCCTAATAGAGTTCAGTAGCTGCAGCCCTCAGTTCTGTTCTGGACCCTGATCAGGTCCCTGTTTAGTTCCTCGCGAACTTCAATATGTTTGGATCTTGTTTAAGATCCCCTCCGTAAAATGTTTTGAAATGAAAAAAGGTAATGTTGCTTTTCGATTCATACCCGTAAGGTACCACCATGTGTTTACTCGTTATCCACTATTGTGAGTTAGCAGGTGTTGTGGTTTGGTACTGTTATGCTTATAAGAATGTGAATCCGAATTATTATGATTACAAGTATGTGAATCTGAATGACTCTATTTATAAGCATATGAATCAGTTGGCATATGAATGTGATTATGAACCTTTGAATGCTTATGAATGTGACTCAATTATGATTATCTCATATGATTTTCAGCTTATGCCATTATGAATGTATTTTGCCTTGACGACCATTATGAATGGCCGTCCATATTATTGTTGTTTGTTTCCCCACTAAGCGTAACACCCGTGCAGGTGCAGAAGGTGTATAGATTTTGGGAGAGTCACCGCAAGTCAAGCCAACACAAAGGGTTTAATGCTAGGACTTAGCTTCTTTTTGTATTATGATTCTTTTTGTAATAGAGAACTCTCTTTGTATATAGTCTTTTGTTCAGCTTCCGCTTTGTAACTCTGAAAGGATGTAATTATTTTGATATCAGAACAGCTATGTAATGAATATTATTATTCCATCTATGATATGATCAGTTGGTTTTAAAGTTTTTATTCCTCTGTTTATATGTATATTTTTATTGTGAATGAATGTTATTGTACCATTTTGTTTGGTGACACCCCTGCTCATACGGGTTCTCACCCCATTGCGGATGGGTTCTCCTATGTATGGGAAGGGGGTGTTACAGGTTGAGCAACCGCTAGCGCCCATTTGGCCTCCTGATTTGTTGACTCCTGTGCAACACACATTGTTCGACAAATTAGCTGCAAAGATCATCATTTCTAGTAGGTTTATGAGTACGAAGACACTCATTGAACTGGGAATTCAAGATAAAATTTTATCTTTACTGAGAAATATTGGATGGGAGGACTTCTTTTGTCTTAATGGTCCAACTCATCTTGAGATAACATTAGAGTTTATTAGTACTTTTAAGTACTCTCCAAGGTTATCTAAGGATGATGTAAACACTATTCAATTCAAAGTGAGGGATACTCCTTACTTCTTATCGGTTTCGGACTTGGCTGGATATTTGAGGTTGCCAGTGGATGGGAAAGTTCATATTTTGGGTTATTCAGCTACACATTGGGCTATTATTAGGAAGCCCAATACACACTTCAATTCCAGCAACACCAAGTCGACTAAGCTTCGCTGTCCCATCTACCAGTACTTACACATAGTCATTACTTCTTCGGTATTTATGTGACTAGGATGTCCTAGCAATGTAACTACACCGGCTTTATTTTTTTATATGCTATGGAGACCGGCATCAGAGTTAATGTTGTACCCTGGTTGTGTAAGCAACTGAAGAAAGCCATTGCTACTTCGGGAAAGAGGATCGGGATTGGTAGACTGATCATCGTGTTTATGAGAGCCCTATATCAACCTACTCCTCATATAGGACCATCTTTAAGGTCATCGTACTTGCTTGATTAAGAGGTAGTGCTTAGGTGTAGGATTACTATAGAAGATCCTTTTTATGAGTTTGGGTATAGATTGAGGAGAGTAGAGGAGATAGGTGTTCAGGACTCTGATGAGGAGAGAAAAGGTGATTCTAATGATGATGGTGCCCACCAGCCAGTTGATCATGATGTTGATGATGCTCCACCACCACCTCCACCACAGAGAATGACAATGAGTACTTCTAGTAGGAGGGTGAGGCAGAGGAGTGACATTCCATTCTCCCCTCCAGATATGAGTTGCTATGCTCAGGCGTGTGATGAGTCGTCTTCTTCTACAACTCCTCCACCCTCGGCTCAGATACATTTAGATGCTTCATTAGTCCAAACTTTAATATCAGAGATGCATTCTATGAATGCCAATATGACATGATTTGAGACTTCAGTAAGCATGCTTCAGACTTCTTTTATTGAGTTGAGGAGGGAGCAGGTAGACTTTCAGGAGAGTGTTTGGGAGAGACTGGATGATTTGAGTGGAGGATTGGCGAAGGCTAGAGCAGCTACCACTCAGAGTGACTAGTTGATTTCTGACATGGACCTATTAGTGCAGCGAGCTTAGGAGAGATTGTCTTCTATTGAGGTTCAGATGGAGCAAATGCAGAGAGATATGGTCCTTGGAGTTGAGCAGAGAGTGGAATTCTTGGGAGCTTTTCAGCAGCAGATATTTGCACAGTTGGACAGGTTGAGTAGGGAAATTTGTGAAGTCTTTACCCCTGTTTCTACTGTGTATCCACCACATTTAAGATGAGGACCACCACATTGAAGTGACTCTTTCAGAACAGATTTTGTACTATATTTATTTTTGTAATTAATGAAGTTGATGTAGTCAGGCATAGTATTATTTTTATTTGCTTTGTTATATTTTGGAATTGTATGGCTGAGCCAATGTTGTGTGATAGGATAGACATATTGTTTGTGTTTGGCTATGAATGTCGTAGATTTCAGAATATTTCATTCTGCATAGTTATTATTAGATTTTTACACAGGTTTTGAGTTTTCTTAATTTTGCACAGGTGGCATACAGGAATTTTGCATTGTTTTTAGTTTTGCACATTAATTGTTTGATGTTTGCCAAATTTTTGAGATGATTGCAATAATTTTTAAATTGAAATGAGCTTTTCGCACAGCATAGGGGAAAATTTTTTAATATTATTTTTATTTACTTCATTCACTTGCACTAAGGATAGTGCAATATTTTGAGTTTGGGGTGGAGTACCATTTCAATTTTTCAAACCAAAATCAGTTTTATTTTTGTTGTGTCTTTTTGTATTTTTAGTGTCTTTTTGTATTTTTAGAGTATTTTTAAAATTTTTAAGTAGTTTTTAATTATTTTTATTTTGTTTGTGGTGTGTCTGTGCCAAGTTTGTACCTAAATATTTTTATGGTTATTTCTTTTTGAATCTCCTTTGATTTAAATTTTTATTTTGTCTTAATAGTTCTCAATTGTGAATGATTTTGATATCAGTTTTAGAAATTTGTGTTTCGTTCAATTTTAAGTTGAGTGAGTAGTAGTCATGTGTGTATCTTTGTTTGCTAAACTGCATGTAAACCTTGATTATACTGTGCAATTTCTAAATTTTGAGCACTTTGGGCCAATTTTTAAAATTGAGAAAAATCTAGTTGCAATTAGGGAATTAGATAAGAACTCACTAAGAGCACTAGAACCTTTCTACTTATCCATCAAAAAGACCCTCGGATGAGTCTGAACTTAGAAAATGATTTAGGCAGCTTTTCTTTGTATAGCCATTTAAATGACTTTTCCTACCTTAATTTCATAGTCTCTTGCTAGCCCGTTGAGCCTATTATTTGAGTATGCTAAATGCGTGCTTATTTTATTGTTACACACATTAAAATGACATTTAGCCTAAAATAATTTTTGCCTCCCCTTAGAAGAGTGGCCATTCTAATAAGGTTAGGTTCATATTTTGGGTAAAAGGGAGTTTAATTTTTGTCAATTCTTGGTATAAATTTCTATTTGAGGATTGATTAGTGTGAGTAATAGAGAGTTAAGTCCATTTAAAGAAATGAGTTTGGGGTTGACAAGGGGAATGTGATTTAACTTGCTTATTGGTCTTTTGCAAATTAGAGCTCAATTTTAGTTCTTGTTGAGATTTTTGGGTTATTTAAGTACTTCATTAATTTTTGGTGGCTAGTTGGTTTTTGTGCATCTTATAAAAAAAAGAAGAAGCAATGCAAGTTTTTCCTAACTAACTGAGCAAAATGTGAGTTTGGGGTACAAAAATTTAGTAAAACTTGAACTAGTGTCTTGTGATGATCATTATTGAATATTATGTGGCATTTATTGTTTTGAGCTAGTTTGATAAGCTAAAGTGTTATTAAGGCCAATTTTATTTTGATGGCATGTAATTGGGTTGGGAATATTCATTTGCCTAGTTGGGTGATTGTAGTTTTGTTTAGGTACTGGTTAGTGTTCATTAGTGGCTTGATCTTTCTTTGTTAGCTAATTTACCTAAGCCTAACGTTACAACCAAAATATAAGATCTCTTGATTCTTTGTTTTGTTTTGTTTAATTTAGCGAAGATGACTTTCTAATAAGGTTTGGTATGTAGGAAGAGGCCTATGGTATTTCTTGAGCTTTAAGTGGAAAGCCATGAGTGCATTTATGCATTTTAGTTGATTTTTATTCCCAACTTTGCATCTAGAAGTTTTGTTTTAAAATGATAAAAATTCTAGGTTGGCCTTTTGCACACATATACAGAAATTGCTTGGTATGTTCTTGTGTTTATTTGTTTTTTAGTAAATTTTGGTATTTGCATGCCTATCTTCCTATTCCTTAATTGAGAATGACTCCTTATTTTCTTTGGTTGAGCTTGAAATGGTTGATGTGGTTCATTCATTTTCCTCGAGGATGTGTAAAGGTTTGAGTTTGGAGTAGTTGATAAGTTGCAATGATATCTATATTTTAGGTTATTTGTTCGCATAATTATGTATTTTCTTTATTTGTTTTTAGTCTTAATTATTTAATTTTAGTTATTTTATTATTTTATAATATTTTAATAATTTTTAATAATTTTTGGGATGTTTTCAGGCATTTTATTTCAATGCAGAGCTAATTTAGAGGTGCATGGCTGATTTTAGGAGCAATTGGTGAAAGAGGGCATATTTTACCCAAAGCACATATATGTTTTTGCATAACACAGCTATGCTATCCAGTGTCCAGCGCCAGCAAGAGCAACCCAAAACACAGCTGTGTTTTCGCTAAAACACAGCTATGCTTTTCAGCCAGAGGCGCGCAAAAGGAGGACAGAAAAGCACACTTTCTCGCCTAAAATACAGCTGTGTTTTGACGAGAAACACAGTTGTATTACCCCATTTTCCACCAAAATTTCGCACGCGACGCTAACCCTATGTGCATGAATTATTCAAGAACACAGCTGTGCTTTCCAAAGTACAGCTGTGCTTTTCCGCAGATTATAAATAGAACGATGTTTCATCTTCTAAAGAGGGGCTAATTTTAGATTTAGATAGCAGTAGTCTTTTTAGGTTTTATTTTCTTCTTAAATACTGTTTTTAGCTTAGATTTAATTTTAAATTCCAATTTTATTCTTAAATAATTTAGATTAATTTAGTTTGGATTTATATTTTGGGATTCAAGGAGATTTCAAGGTTAAAGAAGAAGAAACTTCAAGATCTATTTTCTCTCTCATCAAAAGTGTATTCTGAACTTTAATTTTTCTATTTAATGATTATATTCTTGATGTTAGAGTAATTTCTTGAATCATATTTGTATTTTGGATATTTGGGTTTAATGAATATTATCATATTTTCTTCTATTTCTCTTAATCTTATTATATGCATTTATAATGATGATCGGAGCTAAATCCAAAAATTATTGTTTGTGTAAATGCTCTATTCTTTAAATATTGGCATTTATATTTCCAGCTGAATCCGGAATGGTAAGTTGGTTTATGGGTGTTAATGTTATTAGGTTCAGAATAGTGAAAAATAGATAGGTTTGAGATAGATGAATCCGGAATGGTAGGTTGTCTTGGACCTAGGATTTGGTAACCCGCACTTAAGTTAATTAATAGGCTGAATTCAGAATGGTAGACATATTAATTAGAATAGCTGAACTCGAAATGGTAGGCTTGGGTTTAGTTGGGTTGTCTAGAATTTCACGTTAGTATACATTCACCTGTATTCAATTACATTTATGAGGATAGAATTTCCTAAGCATCCAATTCATCCTTGTTTAATTTTTTGATGAACAATTTTATAGTTAATTGTTATTTTATAATTTTATTTTCATGCTTAGCTTAGAATTTCCCATCAAACAATTTGGGGATATCTCATATTCACTCAACCATAGATATTTAACGTGACAATCCTTTTTCCCTTGGGTTCGATATTCACGTGTTTTTAATTATACTAGTTATATTACTTATCGATTTAGTACACTTTCTGAATACTGATCAACTACAAAAAAATTTTACACGTCATTTAGAGCCTATCTGAAAATTTTTATCAATTTTGGGAATCATTTGCTATTTTTAAAGTTTCGATCAAACCTCCGGTCAACCCGAGTACTATTCAAACTGAAATCATATCTTTTTCTTATTTTCTAAACTTAATTCCTCATAAAAATGACTACATAAATCTTAACACATATTCATTAGACTCCAATAATATTTTGGGGTCAGTCGAAAATCATTTCTCGGCCTGATAATTATTTACCAGCCTGATAACCCAATTTTTCAGTGTCACCAAAAATTAATTTTTCATTACCATATAATTCTACTCATCACTACGAGTACATCCATATTTTTATATCATTTTTCTGAGGTTCTTAGCATCCTTTATGGTCCTGTCAAACTCCCAGTCAACCTAGTTACTATTTACACCGAAACCTCTACTTTTTCGTATTTTCAACTTTTGGAAGTGTATTTGACCTCGATTTCACTCCAAATTTTAACCCCGAACTCATTGTGACTAATAATTTTCAATAATCAAATAAAATATTTTTCATTTTTGGGTGTACTTTTTACTCCGAAAGCACTATTCACTATCAAAAATACTATTCCTGGCTAACCCAGTATCGGGGCCATTAAATTTGCCCCAATGGATGTATATGAATGAGGCATATATGTTTTTGACGGTGATTGTTCTAGGGCCTAAGAATCCAAAGCATAAAATTGATGTATATTTACAGCCATTGAAATATTACAACAGTTTTGGGATATCAGTATTGAATCACACGATGCATCTCTTAAATATAATTTTATGTTGAAAGCAGCGTTAATGTGGATGGTTAATGACTTTCCTGCCTATACTATGTTATCTGGTTGGAGCACAGCTGAAAAATTAGCTTATTCTTACTGTGACGATGATTCATATGCTTTTTTTCTTCAAAATGGATGCAAAACATATTGGTTTGACAACCACATGAAATTCCTTCCACCGGATCACCCATTCCGACGCAATAAGCAAAAATTTATTAAGAATAGAGTAGCACAAGCACCTCCTTCTGTTATTAGAGGTAGTGAGAAAATCTTGCAAGAGATTAATGAATTGAGTTTGCTTAAAGTTACTGAACTTGATGCTGAAAAAATTAATGGCAAAATAAACAAAAACTTTAGTTCGAGAAAAAAAAATATCTTTTGGGATTTGCCATATTGGAAGTTTAATTTGTTACGGCATAATCTATATATGGTGCATATAGAAAAAAAAATTTGATAATGTGTTTAAGACAATTATGAACATAGAAGGGAAGACAAAGGACAACATCACGGGCAGATTTAAAGTTATTTTGTAGAAGATCTGAGTTAGAAAAATATACTTGAACGGGAAAATATCCAAAAGCATGCTATACTTTGGACAAAAAATAAAAGGAAGTCTTGTGTGAGTGGTTAAAAAGACTAAAATTTTCGGATGGTTATGTATCGAACTTGGCAAGGTGCATCGACATGAGAAAGTACAAATTATTCGGAATGAAAAATCATGATTGTCACGTTTTTATGCAAAGACTAATCCCAATTGCATTTTGAGAGTTATTGCAGGCTAAAGTGTGGGAAGTTATAATCGAGCTAAGTTCGTTTTTCAAAACCTTCTCATCTGAGATAAAATTGGTAGACATGGCAAGATTGGAATGGGGAATTCCGGTAATCCTATGCAAATTAGAGTCAATTTTTTCTCTAAACTTCTTTGACTATATAGAGCATCTACCCGTGCATTTAGCACATAAGGCAAAACTTGCTGGTCCTATTCAATGTCGATAGATGTATCCCTTTGAGAGGTAATTAGCTATAATACGCAATTTCTATTAACTTATAATTTGTTGTGGTAATTAATGTGAATAAAAAATGTCATGTAGGTATTTGTTTCGCTTAAAAACATGTAAAAAACAAAGTTAGAGTTGAAGTTTTAATAAATAATACATATTTGGTCGAGGAAGCAAGTACATTTTGTTCGCATTATTTTTAACTGCATGTACACACAAGATAAAAGAAACTATCTCAAAATGATGATGAGGGTGAAACAAGTGATATGGACGGAAGCTTATCCATATTTACGTATCCTTGGCGTTTACATGGACGCTCAACAAGGAGACTCATGTATGGGAGACTCGTGCACGAGGACATTATAGAGACTTAGTGTTCGGGTTACACAATGATGATGTATGACCTTGTTACATAATAAAAGATATATAGGCACACTGGCAACAGTATTGGACGACACCTAATGCCTTTTTCCATTTCAGAGAGAAATTCAAATAATAGACGGGAAGGATCTGAGGGAGTCAGTTCATGCCTACATACTGGAGGATCGATGTCCCATCGGGAGCATGCACATATACTTGTAAGTAATAAAAAACATTATTGTTTTACTTAAGAGTTTCCTCATTACAATATATGCAACCTGTTGATGATTCACCTAATGTCTGATTGAATAGAAGTGGATGGGAAAGGCAAAATTGTGTTAGAAGTTTGAATTGTTGTTCGATGCCGGTCTAAAAATAATATAGAAGTGCTTTTTTGACTTTGTGTATAGGAGATTTGGTTAAAATTTAGGAAAAACTCTACCGAAATTTTAATAAAACCTTATAAGAATAGTTGGGGGTGTACACAGTTTGATCTTTTACAAATCTCCATATTGTATTGAAATTTCAGTTCTTATAAATTTCAGTACATTTCGGTTTTTATTAATTTCTGTACAGTTCGGTACTGTTATTATAATTTTCGATACAGTTCAGTTCGGTTCTTCAGTTCTTTCGGTACAAAATAAAACAAGACAATACAATACGGTATTTCGGATAATTCAATATTTTAAAAATTTACAATATAAATATACACAATAATAAATACAAATATAATTAAAATATCTCAATAAATACATACAATTTTGCATTTAATTTTAAGAAAATCTTTCAATTTATCCCTCTCCTTCACGAAAAGATAACAATATCTTCTAGCAATAATCACTCTAAATGGAATTTTAAATTCAGGACAAATTGCTTTAATAAATTCTCTAAAACCCTCATATTCAATAAAATTAAATGGTAATTCATCCCTAATGATCATCATAATTAAAGTTTATGTACAAGCCTATTGATCAAATTTCCAACTAACTAATGATTAACCAATCCTACAAAATTCAAAATTGTGTGTGATTTAACCTTACTTTTAGATACAGCTGTTAACTCTTTTTAATTTAAATTTTTTTTGCAATTTTTCATTGAATGTTTCCACAATCCTGAATTTTTTTTTTTTTTTTGCAATTTTCTCTTAAATGCAGCCACTAACCCATATATTCTCTCTATTAAACAATAAAAATAATTTGATTCAGTAAAAAAATTATGTCCATTGCAAAACTTGTCCATACCAGTAAAAGTAGCCGTCGTGGAAGTGGTCACAAAAATACTTCACAACATTGCAAAACAAGTAAATATGTCAAATGGCAAATAGTAATAAAACCGGTCAGATTCCCCCCAAATTATATATATATATATAATCGATCGGATTCCCTCCAAATATTTCAATTCACTACAAATATTTTAATTCCCTCCAAAACTTAAAATAAAAAATATTTCTACTAAAATTTTTCAAATTTTATTCTTAATTCACTCAAAAAAATTAATTAATAAGAAAATTATATACTAATATAATTATATTATATATTAATTAATAAAATTTTATTAATATAATAATTGTATATAATTATATTATTAAAATATATTTTCAATTACTCACATAAATATTGTGCTAAATATAGATGAGCATTAGTTGAGTAACACTAAAAATAAAAGAAATTAAAATTTTATTATAAATAATTATATATAATTTCATTTTTAATTTACATATTCATATAAGTATTGTGATAAAAATAGATGAGTATTAATTGAGTAACACTAAAAACAAATGAAACTAATTGATAAAGTGATTATATAATAAATTATTCAGTTGTATATAATTACATTATTAAAATAAACAATCAATTATTCAAATAGATATTGTGCCAAAAATAAATAAATATTAATTGAGTGACACTAAATATAAATGAAGTTAATTAATAAGGTAATTATATATACAGTTTTGGCTGATTATATGGTTACAATCCATCTTTATATATTATTTTGGCTTAGTTATTATACTCAATTTCATTGAATTTGTCTTACCAGTTAAAAGATTATTAATTAATATTATAGTCAATAGCTATAAAATTGAATGTAAAAGTAGTACTAAAAGTAAATAAAATTAATTGGTAAAGTGATTGTGTATATAAATATTTGTAAAAAAATAAAATAAGTAGTAGTTGAGTGATATTAAAGTTAAATTAAATTAAATTAAATACGAATTAGTTATATTTAATTATATATAATTAAATTATTAATTTACAACTCAATTACTTATATAAATATTGTGCCAAAATAGATAAGTACTAGTCGAATGATACTAAAAACAAATAAAATTAATTGGTAAAGTGATTATATATTTATATAATTACATGAATTGAATTGGTAAATTTCATTACATATAATAATTATCTATAATTATATTATTAATTTATATGCTTAATTACTCATATAGATGTTGTGCAAAAAATATATGAGTACTAATTGAGTGATATTAGGAATAAATGAAGTTAATTGGTAAACTGATTATATACTTGTATAGTTATATTAATTAGTAAAATTCAATTATATATAATTAAATTATTAACTTTCAATTCAATTACTTATATAGATATTATATCAAAATAGATAAATACTAGTTGATTGATATTAAAAGTAGATGAACTTAATTGGTGAGATGATTATATACTCATATAATTACATTAATTAGTAAAATTTCATTGATATAATAATTATATTTGTGTGTGTATATAAATATTTGTAGAAAATGAAAAATCATGTAGTAGTTGAGTGACACTAAACGTAAATTAAATTAAACATAAATTATTTTAGTTGCACATTCATATATATATATGATAATTAAATTTATCTTAATATTAATTAAAATATTTATTTTAATTTATTAACTATCTATTATATAAATTTCGTGCATTAAAATATTTAATACAAATAATTATGAAGTTAAATTTATATAATAACTATATAATAGAAATTATAAATAATATTTATATGTAAATTACTAGTATTATATATAATAATTAATAAATATTGGTTCTTTCGGTCCAATTCGATTAAGAACAGTTCGGTACGGTTTTCGATTTGGTTCCAATACAATTCGGTTCGGTTCTATTAAAAAAGTCAACAGTATAATTCGGTTCAGTTCTAGTCAAAAAAGTCAACGGTACAATTTAATTCTGATTTTTTTCTTATGTATTTTGATTCGGTACAGAAAAATTCAAAACCGTGTACACCCTTAGGAATAGTCAATAAATTATAGTTTAATTATAATTCTTTATTTGTTTGCAGAAAATATCGATGGGTAAACCGCCTACGCTAGGTGAGGTTTTTTTACACACCCACACAAGGAATCATAATGCTCAAATATTAGTCAATTCTCGAGCCAAACATTTGCACGTATGTTAAAATTATTACATTTCACTAATATTTTGATGATATTAGTTATTAGTTATCATTAATTAATATAAAGCATTTGTTTTACGGCAGGAATAAGTCTAAGAGACAATTCAGTAACGTTCACAGAATTCCAAAAATATTGATGAGAATCAGATTTATTATGACATGGTTGGTGGTAGAGATCAGCGGAGACGGGTCTTTGGCTTCGATTCTTTTGCCAACACCTGTTACTCGCATTCCTCCAGCTCAAGTATAGCGGCATCTAATAGACCATTGCCTCTAGCGAAGTATATGAATTTCGGAATACTGTACGTGAGCTGAGATCTGAATTACAACAATCACGCGCTCAATGGCAACAATCACTCGACTTCATATCTAAACTACGCAATAAGATGGTTAATTTGAAGGGTATAGTCAAATTATCATCGCAGTAGTCTGATCATTCACGTTAGCCGCCGCTGCCACCACCATCAGCTTAGTTAGGATTTTATAATAGATATACATTACTATTATGTCCTTTAAATAATTATTATCTATATAATTAGTACAATTTAAATTATATTATATTATTTTCGAATATTAAAATTTTGATATTATCTTAATCTTTTCATTATTCGGATATCAATATTAAAGGTTGTAATGTTATAGGATTTAAGAATTAATTAAAAAATTATTATTTTCTCGAAAGAAAAAGTTTTTCCGTTGGAAAAATTACTGACAGAAATGTCCTTTCTGTCGAAAATTTTGCCGACGGAAAGCACGTTTTGTTAGGAAAATTGCTGACGAAAAGGACATTTCCGTTGATAATTTTGCCTACGCATCAATTACAAACGGAATTTTTTTCTGTCGGCAATTGAATTTTTCGACAGAAATTCCTTACTTTCCGTCGGGAATTCCTAATTTTCTTGTAGTGACTTATAAACTCAAGTAATTCAATAAATTTATATTATTTTGCTTCCATATTTTTCTAAAAATCAGAACATAAAAAAAAAAGTTAAAATAATATAAATAAATTCCTCATATTATTGCTCCACAAGTCTTCTAAATTATAGCTCCTCTAGGTTAACTATAAAAAAAAAAGTATACATTAATAGGAATAGTGATGTTATAAAACTTACTACATAAATCTATTATAAAAATCAAAGCAAATGAAAAAAAAATACATTTTTTATAGCAAGGAATGTGAAATTTTTTAAATTATTCTAAAAATTAAATGGGATATGTAATTTATAAGAAAAGAAAATAAGATTAGGTTTTATGATTTATAAAATAGATGAATTAAGAAGAATTTGTGATTATAAAGGAAAAGAAAATAAGAGATATAAGATATATAAGGTGTTTATAAAAGATGGAAAATGATATGATTATAGGTTTTATCAATGTTTTTAGAAGCGGATCGGATATCGACTCGACCTGTCAACTAAATTATGAGTCAACTGCTTGAACTGGTTTGATTCGAAATTTTTATTTTTTTAAATATAATTATTTATAAAAATTAAAAATATGTTATATAAAAAATACATTCAAACAACTTATTAATTATCAAATATCAATATATTAATCATTTTTCAATTATTTTACTACTTTTTTTAGCAATAATAGTAAAAGATTATACGCTATAACTGGATTTATCTATTAAATATTTGGATTTTTAAGGAAAATGCATTTTTGAATTTATAATTTTTTTAATTTTAATTTCAATTGTCAAATTTATTTTTATGACGTTACCTAAAAATATTATTTTTATAATTATTATGTTCATCTTCATTTCCTTCTTAATATTTAATTACATTTAAATTATATAGTTATTCAATATCTAAAAATATAAAATAAAAATATAGTGAAAATAATTTCACATAATTTTCAATTTTATCAAGTTTAATATTAATATGAATTGATTTTATATTAAAATACAAATTTTTGATTAAACAATATCCAACAACTATTAATCCGGATTATAAAAATATATTTTACAGATTTTCAGTTTAATCCGATTTTTTCGGTCCAATCCAGTTTTTTCCTCTTCAAGTCGAATTTTTGCATATTTCAGTTTTTATGTTGGATCAAACTGATTTTATTTCTGATTTGCAATTGAACTGATTCACAGGTGCTACCTGTAAGCCTGCAAAGGTTTTTTATGATCAAATTATATACGGCTCTAACAAAAACTGGCATTATTTGTAATGGTTTTTGATAAAGCCCTGGATGTCTTTATCTGGAGAGGGAGGAACCGAACGATCGGATGAGAGTGACCCTGCAAGGAAGAATGCCCGGTCGGACCAGGCATAAGCACTCCGAAGCTTAAGTTAGTAGCTTAGAGAGAGAGTGCTGAGGATTTCAATACCTGAGGCCATTGTTGGCTGGACTATTTATAAGAGATGGCTGAGGGGCACTTGAATGCCTAGGGAAGTGATTATTGGCAGCCAGAGTAGGTTTCCGGCGAAGTGGCAGGGAGCAGGTGGCTGATGGGGGCGCTGCCTTGTGTCAGACGACTGATGGGACTGGCTGTCACATCGTCCGATCGGCTGGGTGCGCTGCCTAAGAGCTCATGCTTGTTCACTCTTAGCTCTTGGGCCTTGGGCCTTGCCAGTTCACTGGGCCGACTAGATGGGCCTTGGTGCAAATGATATTTGCCTGGTTATCACTTGTCCCCCCTCAACAGGTCCGATCGGGCGTAGATTCGTGTTTGAAGTCCCGTTCAGATGGAAACTGCTTTGAGTTGTTCCGATCCGTGGGTGTCCGTTGGCAGGACTTTGAATTTTGAAAGGCGGTCAGTTGAAAGGACGTGCCTGTTCGTACAGTTGCTTTTATTAATTGCTGCGCATGCGCCGAGGGTGACGCTTCATTTTTCGCATAGCCATAATGCCCTTGACACGTGGCATCGTTTCAGTGGCGAGACTGTTGGAGTATTCCAAAAGCTTTGGCCTATAAATAGGCGTTCTTTAAGTCTTTTTACTTTTACTTTTTGTAATCCCTAGCGAAACTCTGCAAAAATTTTTTGTCGACTTCCCTTGAGTTCTGACAGATTTTTTCTAGTTCTTTCTCGTCGAAAACACCCCACATTACCAAGTAAGTAATTTCTTCTCCCCCCTTTTTAGCCTTCTTTGCTTTCCATTTCTTTTGCATTCATCCTCCTAGCATTTTCGGTTCGCATTCCCCTTCCTTTTCTTTAGTCGGTGATGGCGTCTAGCAGCAGTGTGACACCAAGTATAAGAGTCAACCTGCGGTTGAGCTGTGCTCCCGCTTAACGGCAGAGGAGGTCATCGAGGTGACTGCTAAATACGGCTTTCCCGACGATATATCTATGGTGGCCTGCCTAGATTCCATGGCGGTGTCGGAGGGGCCGTTCAGAGAGGGCGACAGTGAGTGGTTCATCTGCCACCTGTGGAGTTTGGATACCGTAATGCATTTTTCCTTCGGCGCCTTTGAGATCGCCGTGTTGGAGGGGTATGGCATCGCCCCCTACCAACTACATTCGAATGGGTGGCGCTCAGTGGCCTGCTTCAAGATACTATGCCTTCTGAAAGGAGAAGCTCCGACCCTCGACCTCTTCACCCACTTCTTCTACGTCTCCTCTCGGAGCGATGAGTCAGAGTTCTTCACCAGTCGACCGAAGAAGAAATTGATAAACATTCCCACCTCCATGAAGGGCTTCAGAGAGAGGTATTTCTTGGTGGAAAGGGAGGGCGGCTTCGGGGTGAGTCTCACCAGGTCGGCTGAGGTGAAGATCTTGAAAGACCAAGCCGCTGGGCAGTCCCTATACGAGACCGACATCTAGAAATTGATGGATGTTGTGGCTCGGAGGGGAGGGCCCTATGAGTCCAGGGAGCTGCTGGAGTCGCTCCAGAGAGCCAGCGTTGAAACAGCTGCAGCTGCCGAACGTGAGTTTTAGGATTGGGCTGGCCATGATTTCATGATCATAAAGCATTGCATTTGCATTTGCATGAAAAAATATTTTGCTAGAGAACTTATCTTGCTTGTTTGTTTTTTATTGCAGCTGAAATGGCCGGAAGAAACAGTACTGCCAGCGAGTTGGCCGATCGAGTTGCCTCCAAGAGGACGGCCAAGCTGGAGGCTAAGGAGGCTAAGGCGGGTAGCAAAAGGAGGAGGCTCATGAAACAGTCCGAGCTTGAAGCCATGAGGAGACCGCCGGTCTCTTCCTCTGCTGCCGCACCGCTTGCTGCTGTGCTTTTATCTGCCGCTCCGGTCGGGTTAGCCCCCACTCGCACCGCAATAGCTGCTCCAATGTCAATCCCAAGGCCGATTGTCGCAGAACCCTCGGCTTGGGTTTCTCGCAGGGGGCATGTTGTAGGGAGTGAGCCCGAGGAGGAGGAGGAGGCGCCCGGGGCGATATGCCCTCCCGAAATTCAAACTCTGAGGGAGATGGTGCAGGGGAGGGCAACACGCTTGGACGAGGCCGCTCAGCGGCAGATGGAGGAGGGCGCCCGGAGGAAGGTGAGCGAGCTAGTGGCTGAATCGGACGCTCGGGTGGCAGCTAAGGGGAAGGCCGTTCAGCAGGGCGAGACACCCAGGCCGTCCGGTAGGCGTCCCGTTCCCTTTGGGGACTTCTTGAGGGACAGCTTCGGTGAGGATTGGTCGCCTCATCAGGTGGCCGATTTCATTTGCCGTGGTCTCCTTCGGGATGAGGACCGTAGGGAGCTCGGGGATGCCAGCCAGCTCAACCGGGAGACACAGGCGATCAGCCAACAGCTAGTTGATGTAAGGCCCTTCCCCTTCTATTCCTTTTATTTGTTTGCGGTCATTCGTTCGTGTGAAGTTTGGTTGGCTTCCTTTTTTCCTTTTCTCCTCACTTTTCTTCTTCCTCTCCTGTCTCTCCCCCTAGGTTGCCAGGAGGGCTCAGCGGCTAAATCTGATGGTCGGCGCTTGGTGGTTAAAGGCTGAAGAAGGCGCCAAGGCCAGGGTGGAGGCGGATGCCCGCTGCGAGACTGCCAAGAAAGAGGCCTCCGCCCTTCGAGCTGAAGTGGCCAAGGTGAAGGAGCGGTCAGCCACTTCCCATTCAGAGACAGTGGCTCTGAGGAAGGAGGTCCACCAGAAGACCCAGGAGCTAAAGGCTCGGCAAGGGGAGGTGGACAAGCTAAGGGGTGACACTGCCCGTCTTTCTGCCGAAAACACTCAGTACAGGCACTTCGAGGCAAATGCAACCAGGTTGGACACTGAGTGCAGAGATCTGGTTGCCGAGAATGCTAAGCTGCAGCTAGAGGCCGATCAGGCGCGCAGGGAGGCAGAATCCCTGAAGCTGTCTTTGGAGGAGAAAGAGGCCTCCTGGGCCGGGAAACTTGACGACGAAGTCGCCGCTCAGAGGGAGCGTCTTCTTGATGAGCTTGCTGAGGCTCAGGCGCAAGCACTTGGCCGTTTAGTCGATAAATCCGAGAGGCGCTTTCCGGGTGCTGATCTCAAGTGGATGGACAATCCGGCGACACTGCCCGATCCGCCATCAAGCGATCATGAGGATGACGCTCCCGAAGGGGAGGCAGTCCAAGAGAGCCAAAGTGGGGACCCTTCACTTCCGGGGACTGGCCCAGAGATCCGCTCCGAGGTCGAGCCTATCGTCCCTCCGCCACCCGAAGCCGAGCCCGAGGCCCTTCCTTCAGGGGGGCCTGTCTCTGAAGGGGGAGCGGGGCCTTCTTTGCCTGCCTTCGACCCTTCTCAAGCCACCATCGAGCCGGGCATTGAGCAGACCGTTGGTCCTTCCGGTGACGCGGACTTTGTAGATATAAAAACGTAGGAGCTTGTACTTAGCTTTTCTTTCTTCTTGTAAATTATTTCCTGCAACGATTCTTTGTAAGTTGTATATAAATTGTATACTTAGAACCGTCATAATAAAGTTCCTCTTCTTCTTTCTTTTTTTATTATATTTTTTTTTTGCGAAGTGTATGTATCCAATCGTTAGCATAATCAAAACGCATAAAATTGCATTGACTTCATTAATCACATTAACGAAATTTAATTCACAAGATTTCAAGTAATTTGCGTATACTTCCTGAATTGGAAGAGGCCGAAAATTAGCCTGTATACTTCCTGAACTGGAAGAAACCGAACGATCGGTTATCCATTGGTATAAATTTTGAAGTCCGACATTATGGTCTCGTATTTGCATATTGGCCTGCAGCCGCTGCATAGCACCTAGGCTCGTAAAAGAATCGAGTAGGTGTCGTGTTGCATGGTGGCTAATAGCCGTTGCATGACACTTAAACGTAGGAGAGACCTAGAATTGAACTTTACCGTACCCATCGGTAGATCCGAATAGGCATGGGTGGCCTGCCATTGGCCAATTTTTTGGCATCAGATCGGCAATATCATCAATCCGGGCTCGTAAGAGAATTAAGCTTTACCGTGCCTATCGGTAGATCTGAACGGGCACGGGTGGCCTGCCATTGGCCAGTTTTTCGGCATCAGATCGACATTATCATCGATCCGGGCTCGTAGGAGAATCGAGCTTTACCGTGGCTATCGGTAGATCCGAACGGGCACGGGTGGCCTGCCATTGGCCAGTTTTTCGGTATCAGATTGGCATTATCATCGATCCGGGCTCGTAGGAGAATCGAGCTTTACCGTGCCTATCGGTAGATCCGAACGGGCACGGGTGGCCTGCCATTGGCCAGTTTTTCGGTATCAGATCGACATTATCATCGATCTGGGCTCGTAGGAGAATCAAGCTTTACCGTGCCTATCGGTAGATCCGAACGGGCACGGGTGGCCTGCCATTGGCCAGTTTTTTGGCATCAGATCGGCAATATCATCGATTCGGGCTCCTACGATTGATCGTTTTCGTATTTCAGACCGGACAGGTCGTCCGGCGCATGGCGATCTCATTACTTTCGGACCGGGAAAGGCATCGGCCTTGATGGATATATCCTTGAGAGAGTGTTGGAATTCCCATGCCCCTAATCTGAAATGGGCATCTGTTATAGATATATTATATATGCAATTTAAATAAGGAGAGAAGAGAGACCTCTATACGTTAATGCACGCTGAATTTGGTCTTCGAGAGAGCTTGACTTTCGCATTTTGGACTTGGGATGCACGTCAAGTCTAGCGTATAAGTCATGACATATAGAGCCTTCGCGGATAATAAGAAAAATTCATAAAAAGATTCCTTTATTGATGAAGAGTGATCAATACAACATTACAAAGATTGGGAAAAGCCTGAGCCTAACTGGAGACATGCGCCTAACTGGAGACGTGAGCCTAATTGGAGACGTGAGCCTTATTGGAGACGTGCGTCTGTCCAGAGCTCAGCCTCTCTGGGTCATCTACGGGCGTACCAACCCTTTAACCCTTGGCGCTCGATTAACAGGCTTCCTTTTGCTGCTTGATCATGGTGATATAAGCCTCTCAGGACGCTTTCTGGTCCCTTCTCACAATAGCCACACCCTTCCCGGTGGGAATTTTCATCACCATATATCGGACGCTAGTGACAGCTCCTGTTTGGACGAGCAACGGCTTGCCAAAAATGGCGTTATAGGCAAATATTAAGTCAATTATCATATAACTTACCTTACAGGTGTGAACCGTCGCCTCCTGTTCGAGCTCCACGAAAAGCTCGATGGATCCGATCACCGGGATGGTGGCATTGCCTAATCCGATAAGAGGCATTGCGTTCGGCTTTAGCTCCTCAACCGGCAGTCCCATCGCTTTGTACGCCTGCAAGGTAAGCACGTTGACTGTGCTGCCGTTATCCACTAGGATCCTCCTGATATCAAAATTGTTGATGCGTGCTCCGATGACGAGCTCATCCTCGTGGGGGAACACGATGTCTTGGGCATCATCGCTGGACACCGTGATAGGCATAGACTGATCGGTCGTCTAAGAGAGATATACTTCCTTCCCCCTCTTCTTCCTATGGAGCTCTTCTGCGTAAGTCGATCCTCCTGAGATCATATTCACTATTCCTGCGCTTGACTTACTCGGGCCTGCACTCCTGGGTTTCTCCGCTCCTCGTTCTCATCTGAGCTATAGTCGGCCTGCTCAGGATCCAGCCGTTTATAGGGACTTACCCCTCTGGCCGGTCGGAGAATCTCTAGAGGGCTCCTCTTTGCACCAGGCATTCAATTTCCTTGAGTAGTGAGTGACACTCGTCGGTAGAATGACCGACGTCTCTGTGAAACTCACAATACAGACTCTGATCCCTTCGGTGCTTGCTCCGACTGGATAGCCTCTTGGGCCAGTTGATTGTGTGGTGGTTCTTTTTAATCTAAACCAGCACTTTGGAGGGGCTGGTGTTGAGCGGGGTAAAGCCCTGAGGTGCCGAATCACTCGCCATACCCGAGGATTCACCCTTGGATATCTTCCTTTCGCTCCGGTGCTGCTGGCTTTTGAGCTCATCCGAAATGTTTCCAAGCCGCTCGGTCACTCTCTTTTTCGTGAAAGGCCGTCCATCAGGGTACCGAAGCCTGCTCAGCATGCTGGCTGGTCCGGCTCTACCAGTCCTCCGGGCCTCATTCTTCCGAACGTGTTGCTTGGCCCAGTCCATCAGCTCATGAAAATCCTGGGGGGTTGTTGTCACTATAGATCGGGATGGAGGACGGTTGGCCGGGCATCTCGCTAAGGCGGTCATCGCCATTTCTTCGCTTAGGCTCTTCACTTGCCCCACAGTTTCTTGAAAGCGGTCAACGTAGTCCTTAATTAAGGCTTTCGTTGGCTCACCCGTAGGAGCCACCCAGGTCGCCTGTCGACCTCGATGAGGGTGCTCTGGCCTCAAATCTCGAGACTAAGAAGTCCTTGAGCTGCCAGAAGGAGACGATCGATTCTCGTGGGAGCTTTTGAAACCATCTCAAGGCCTGTCCACCAAGGGTGGTGGGGAAAATCCGACAAATAGCCCTCTCATCGCGGGCGTACGCCTGCGCTTTCAACAAGAACTTGGCCATATGGGTAGTGGGGCCAGTCTCACCTATATACCTATCCATCCTGACGTTTCTCCACCTGGGAGGCATCTCGAACTCCATGATTTCTTTGCAAAACGGGGATGCCTGACTTTTGCGGGTTCTTGTCCTGGGCGTGCTCCTTTCGGAGCTCGTTAAACCAAACTGCTCTAGTTTTCGTTTCAGCCACTTGTCTCATTTGCTCAAAATTGCTAAGCCGGGGCCCTGGCGTGAGCTCCTGGAAACAGAGCTGTTAGGCGTGCACAAATAGGACAAGTCGTCCTCGTCACTTGAAGTGGAGGGTTCAGCGTGGTGGTAGGCAGAGCCTTTGCTGGATAACGCTATTCCTTTCCCTTTATCGCGGCGTCCCGAGATCTCGGCATCGCGTCTCCTTGTATTTTGAGCCCTTGGCTCGTTAATGGAGATCCCTTTGCTTCTTCTTCCTCCGAAGTCTTCATCCATGGGATAGCTCCCATGAACTCTTTCGAAAATCTCAGGCATTTTGCCCTTTTGGAGCGTTTGGACTATGCTTTTGGTGAAGTCACTGAGTATAGCAAGCATATCGCGGACAGTGACGAGAGAATCTTCTGAGTATTCTAAGACGGCGTCGTTTGACTCAGGAAGGGGGGTGGTCTTCATTGGGGACCTGACAGGCTCTTCCCCCCCCTTGTGAGGTGCCTAAATTGGCACATCTATCTCCTTCTTGGTCAAAGTCCATGGGGGTCGTATTCTCGTTTGATAGTGAGTTCGACATACCTCTCAATGAAAGCACCAAATGATAAAGCCCTGGATGTCTTTATCTGGAGAGGGAGGAACCGAACAATCGGATGAGAGTGACCCTGCAAGGAAGAATGCCCGGTCGGATCAGGCGTAAGCACTCCGAAACTTAAGTTAGTAGCTTAGAGAGAGAAAGTGCTTAGAGAGAGAGTGCTGAGGATTTCAATACCTGAGGCCATCGTTGGCTGGACTATTTATAAGAGATGGCTGAGCGGCACTTGAGTGCCTAGGGAAGTGATTACTGGCAGCTAGAGTAGGTTTTCGGCGAAGTGACAGGGAGCATGTGGCTGATGGGAGCGCTGCCTTGTGTCAGACGACTGATGGGACTGGCTGTCACATCGTCCGATCGGCTAGGTGCGCTGCCTAGGAGGTCGTGCTTGTTCACTCTTATCTCTTGGGTTTTGGGCCTTGTCAGTTCACTGGGCCGATTAAATGAGTTTTGGTGCAAATAATATTTGACTGGTTATCAGTTTTTAATATCCGAACATATACAAATAATATTTTTTTGTTAGAGCCGTGTCAGATTTAATATAGAAATTAGCATACTTATTGCAGGTTTTTATACAAAGAAATTTTTCCTGCACCGGATCCCATATAATAAGTTTTTGACACGCTATTTTTCAAAATTCTTTTATCGTATTGTTTCCCTTATAAATTGCGTTATTTTTTAAAAAACCTACGAAAGGCTAAACATAAGGAAGGACGAAACGGTGCGTTTAGGCGCAGTAAAGTGGGATTGCCCTGAGCTCTCGCCTCTCGGTTATCGTTATAAATCTATCAATCATAGCAAAATGTGCCTTGCTAATTTTTCTCCACCTTTTCGTTTCATAAAAAAACATACATAAATCATAGACCGTTTACTTCATTAATGGAATTTCTTTTGTAATCAACCTAACATTGAATTCTCCAATTAAACTTTAACATCAATGGCGGATCAAGACATTGCAGACTGGGATTTTCATCTCAGAACTTTATCTATCAGTGCCAGAGACTCTAATTTGGCCAGCGACCCCGCCTCTGATCCTTCACTTCTCCAATCCGTAAGCTTCTTTCTCTCCTTATCATTATCTTCCTCTGCTACTTGTGCTTTTTGTCTTTGAGATTAAGTTGATTTTTAATTGTTGTTGTAATAGGTGAAAAGACTTCATGAACTGTGTAAAAAAGAAAATTCAGAGGATCTAATAGCCAGGATTTACCCTCAGATTAACAGGCTCTTTCAACGCTCTGTTACTTCCCTCTCTCAATCTAGGTCTTCTTATGGATTTCTCTTGCTGGTATGTTTCTTTATTGTTATTGTTATTATCTTTGGCTTAACAAGAGAGGAAAATAGTGTAATATTAGTTTGGAAGTAGCTCAAATGCTTTAATTGTATCAGGTAACATTTTCCAGTTTAGCAGTTTTGCAAGTCTATTATACTACTTTCCAACTTTGTTGTCATTACTGTTTAGAGAAGTAGGTCTGTCTAGTGATAGAGTTTCCTTTTAGAAGTTTCACCGCGTTGCAAACAAAAGCTTAATATTGCAACACCGGTTTGGCTTCCTAGTAGTCGCGGGATGTTGGTGGATATTGAACAATTGTAAAATGGAGAAAGGTCAAAGGTAGGGAATAACATAGTGTATCTTGTTCTGCAAGACAATTAATTTTACATGTGTTTTTCTTACTAATATTAAAGTTGGATTTCATGGGATTGGATCAATTTTGCCTTACAAAAAGTTGGGACAAAAGGGTCCACTCATTTATTTATTTATTTTTCCTATGTAAATAACCTACTATACTAAGTCCTTGTGTAGGACAGGTTTAGCTGTTGATCAAGCTTAAACAGCGATAAATCTTGGTTAAATAATGAATTTCAAGGCATCGAAATAGTGTTTATCAATTAATTGGGGTTAATTTAATTGTCTTTTTGACCCAAAAGTGGGCCTGTGTTTGAGAGAATTAATTTTCTGGAAACAACAAAAACTCATGAATGGTGAGATTATTCTGGTTAGCTAATTGATGAGATAATGCAAGTGAAGTGTCCATTGTTTAGGGTTTATGTACTCATACAGTTTATTTGTTGCCATTTTGTTCTATAAATTTTTTCTTCTTGTTTTCATGCAGTAAAAGCTTACTTCTTTGCTCAGATTTTTATCTTGGACAGCAGTTGGAAAAGAGATAGCTTTTGGCTTCTAACCTTTCCTATCATAATGTCATATCCAGCATTCCATTGGTTTATTTTTTGTAGTAATATCACTTATATTCTTTCCTGTTATTAATCAGGCCATTATCCAATTTTTCCTTGATTTTGGTGAGGTGGTTCTGCATGATGCTGATCCCAGTCTAAGGACATTTTTCCGCTCATGTTTGAGCCGGTAGGGATGGAAACTTAATTTAAATGAATCCTATTGCCACTATTTAGATACGACTTCAATTTGTGCTTTGTTCGGTAACTTTGGCCAAGAGCAGTTATGAACCTTGCTGTGTGAAAGTCATTGGCTGTTAAAGCTAAATCAAAA
Source organism: Excoecaria cochinchinensis (assembly GCA_947683425.1). NCBI lineage: Eukaryota > Viridiplantae > Streptophyta > Magnoliopsida > Malpighiales > Euphorbiaceae > Excoecaria > Excoecaria cochinchinensis. Next base: position 5,462,724 of record CANTUQ010000069.1, read on the forward strand.
TAAATTAAGAGATGCTAGTGTGGTGCAATTGAAGCATTCTTGATGGAGGGATGATTTCTCAGTATAACAGTTTTCTCTTTTTTATTGTTCTGGCTATTTATATCCTAGAATTAAAATGAGCTTTGTATAAAATTACATCCTGTAATAATTTGATTGTCTGCACAAATATATCTTATTCTAATGTTAATTGCAGTGAATTTGCAGATCCGGTTGTTGCAGAAGCAACTCTCAATTTTCTGAATATGAACAAGAAAAAGCTCTTGATGTCCTTTCCCTCCTTACTGCCCCAGGTACGATTTATCTATAAAACCTCTTTTCAATAAAAATATCGTGCGTGTTGTGTTCCTTAGCCAAGCGTCTTGTCACAGGGCGATTAACTGAAAAATTGAACTGCACTAGTTACCTCTTTCGCATGTTATTGTTCTTGTTTTGACCTATTTTGAATAATTATTCAGCTCATCAAATGGAGACCAAAATCTTGGACTTCATTAAGAGAGAGAATCCGATCTCTAGGTTGACTATAAAATTCTGCTTATATTTTATTAATTTGTTGTCCGTTAAATTGGACAAGCTCAATACAAATAGAAAGTTTAATACGAATAGAAAACTTATAAATTAGGAACTAAATAAAGCTAATATAAAAATAAATAAAATAAGCAGATAACAAATAATTTAAAATAGACCCCACACACCAACAAAGGAGTTCCCAGCAAAGGAGTCTGTAACATCACCCTCCCCCTCGAGAAAGAGCTTGTCCTCAAGCTCAAAAGTAGGATAGGTCATTGATAGTTGCACCTTTCCAACGGACTGAAAGCTCCCATATTCCTCGTAATAGCATTGAGGGACATTTCTGGTTCTACTGGAGCCCCATGCACCAACTCTTTCTCATTCGACTCATCCAACTCTAGCCAAAAGAGCTTTTTACATTGATGATTCGCGGAATACAGCCCGTCACAATTATAACACAGCCTTGTGGCCCTTCTATCTGTTATCTCATAGATGAGTATTTATAGTTTTGTTGTCGATTCGTATGCTATTACTGCCATTAATTTTAACTGGTGTTGTGGAGTGCAACGCTCGAGATGAAGTGAAGCCTAGGCTGTCCTGCCATGCTGTTCCTCTTTTTGGTATCGGTTCGCGCAATACTCTATGTTTTGCCTCAAAACCTCTAGCTCAATTCATGGCATTAGCTAAATTTGGTGGTGCATGGAGTTCCACATCCAGCCGAATGGAGTCGGACAACCCTGCGGTGAATAAGCTGACATGTTGCTCCATTATGACGAATTTACTAGCGCGTGCCAAGCGCTCCTGAAATTATCGCTGGTACTCCTCCATTGTTCCTGTTTGTTTTAGGTTGACCAGCTCTCCTAATAGATTGCTACGAGTTGGAGGACCAAACCGAAGTGAACAATATTCCTTGAACCCCGGCCAATTAACTGCTGGCCGCTCATATAATTGCGCCTCTCCAAGAAGGTTAAAGGCTGCCAAACTTACCTTATCTATCTCGGCAGTACGCTGATTGGCAGAGAACTACTCGCACCGGTGAATCCAAATCAAAGGATCATTTGTTCCATCGTAAGTGGGAAAATCCAACTTCGTATAACTGGGTACCACTCCGCCACTACTTGCAGCGCCGTTTGGGGGGGAACTGCCTGCATGGGTTGCATTTGGGTTGCGACCTTGTGGTGGGTAATGGCTCGCTGTACCTCCCTCTGATTCTGCATGCCACCCGACATCAATTCCTTGATCTGTAACGACAGCTCTTGGATCTAGCTCTCCAATCGTTTTTCTGTTTCGGCAGCCCTAGCTTCACTTGCCGCCTGCACCGCTTGGATATGACCCCTTAATCGTTCTTCGGTTTGAGAGTCGCCCATGGTTTTTGGCTTTGATGCCAATTTGTTGTGATACCAATTACCCCAAGGATCGTAGAAAACACCAAAGAGAGTTTGCTGCCAGCCAGGTATGACTGTCCAAATAAATGGCTTCCTAGCCAACTGGTGGACTATCCTCTTAGACTGCTCAGAACAGAACAAAATGATCTGTTCCACGGTCCAAGGAGTTTAGATAGCAGGATCCCAGACTAAATCATAAGAGTACTTTTAATGAAAGAGAAAGGAGAAAACTTAGAAACTCATGATGAAAGCTTAAAGGATTTTTTTTTTGCTTAAAAACCACTTGATCCTCAAATGATTCAAGATACATATTTATAAAGCCAGCCAGAGCTAGCTTACATCACACCTTACATCATATTAGGATAAGGAGGAATCTCCTTTTACAAAAGTAACTTTACAAAAGCAGGAATCTTAAAAAGGTACTTTAAGAAAGCTACTTTAACTAAAGAGGGAATATATTCCCACCTTTTACAAAAGCTACTTTAAAAAAGAAGAAAGTAATTTTATTCCTTCTGTCGGATAGGTTCATGAGACGGGGACAGGTTGAAGTCTTCAGGATTGATATCTTCAAAGCAAAGCTGTGGGGTCCAGTCTAATTCATCATTATCTTTTCCTTTGTCTTCTTGCTCAGGTATGGAAAGGAAATTCTCTGCTATATTTTCATCAATTGGAGTATCTAGCTGCAGATAAGGATCTTGTGAATCCTGAAACAATGAGTCCAAGTAGTTTGGCTTTTGTGAAGATTCTGCAGTATCAACAGGTGGTCGTAACAGAGGCAAAGAAGTAAGCTCAATATTATTAAGCTCACATAATGTATTATGGTGGGTCTTTTTGAAAGCAGAGGACTTATCATGTTCATAATCCTCTACTACTTCCCAACACCAAGCTTGAGGTTGGGTCCATACTGAATTCTGAGCAGGATTCCATATGTAAGGGCAATGAAAGAAGTATATAACAGAAAGATTTTGTGCTTGCTCAAATGGTTTTTTCCAAATCTTACGAGCCTGAATTTGTCTGAGGAATTCGTGGCGCCACCAAGATACTGGTGCATACCATTCTAGAAATTGCCATAGGATTGACCCCTGTTGAGTGGCATCAGTGAGGACATCATAGACTTCTATAAGAGGGAAAATAATTGCATGGGTATACAGAACAGAAAGACACCAGAGAAACCAAAGTTCCTCTTCACAGAAGGGTAGATTAGGATAAATCTTGTATAGCATTGCCCAAGGTTTGTCAATCTGGAAAAGGTTCTTTGTAGGGGAGAGATTTTTCTTGAGTGAGAAAAGATGAACATAGTAAAATAAATGGCGAGTAGCAAAGTGTTTGATTTGAGCAGGAGAAATGAGAGAACATTTAGGATGATGGGATTGTTTGTTTGTGGCTGCAAGATATAGGGTAGATGGTTGGTTTTTTCTGGGGCTTGGATTAGGGCGAAATCTATCCATGGCCAATTAGGTGGAACTCAAACCTTTTGATTCCATATTTTACAACTAGTATTTTTTTAAAGGTTGAGTAGTAGTGACATTCTGACTCCATGAATTGACCACTAGCATATCCACAAACACTGTGGATATTGTCTTTTCTTCTAAAAGTATTGCTCCCCAACATTCATCACTTGCGTCGGTTGGCAATAATCTTTTGCCAGTTGAGGGAATATGGAGAGGTGGCAGATTCTGAGTGACTGCTTTTATCTGTTGGACGGATCTGGAGTGGATATCTGTCCAGGGGGGAGGATTCTTTTTCAAAAGTTGTGCCAGTGGTTTAAACAGGTGGCTAAAGTGATGGATGAACTGTCTGATGTAATTGGTGATTCCAAGGAACTGTTGGACCTGCTATTGAGACAGGTGATGATCTGGAAAGTTGAGCAATTCTTTTGCTAAATGTGGCTGTGGTTGATAAGATCCATTAGCAAAATGCATTCCAAGAAAATCAATCTCTTTTTGTGCAAGAATCATCTTTGTTGGTGAGAGCATAATTCCATGTTCCTTTGTAAGTGTAATGAATTGTTGCAGATGAGATTAGTGTGTAGGAACATCTGAAGAGAATATTAACATATCATCAATGTAGAGAAGTGCAAAAGAGAGAATTGATTTGTAAACCCTTATCATTGACTGTTGGAAGATGGAAGGGGCAGTCTTGAGGCCAAAGGGTATGACAGTCCACTGATAATGGAAATTAGGAATACAAAAGGCTGTTTTGGGTCTATTTTCTGGTCTTATTCCTAGTTGCCAAAAACCTGCTTTAAGATCAAATTTGGAGAAGATTTGTGCATTGTGTAGGTAAGGGAAAAGAGAGGAGATATTTGGTAAACGATATTTATTGTTTTTTAGAAAAGGGTTGAGAGGTTTATAATCAATGACAAGACGCTTTTTTCCACGAATTTGTTCAGAATGTTTGTTAACATAGAAAGCTTGACAAGCTCAATCTGATTGAGTGGGCTCAATTAAGCTCTGGGCTAAGAGCTGAGAACATTTTGTTTGGGCTAAAGCAAAATCTTCAGGTGACATGCCAGGGTGAGAGGCCTTTGTTGGGTTTATGTCTTCTGATTTTTTGAAAGGAAGGGAAATGAAGAACTCTGGCCTGGTCCATAGGGGGTTTGGATTTTTGGAGAGAAAATCAGTATGGGATGTAGCACAACAGTGAGTCTCAAGCTGGGTTTGAATGTGTTGGAATGGGCCTGGGTCATAGACAGGGAAAAGTGAATGAGTAGTGGTGTAGGGCTGGAAAGATTCTTTATGTTGAAGTCCATTGGGATTTATTCGGAGGTGTGGTAATTTGCAATAAGCATCAAAACCAAAAACAAGATCCTTTCCTGGAAGTTCTGATCCAAAAGCATGGATCCAGACGAAACAGTCAGGAAATAGTTGAATTTTTATGGGCTGCTTGGTTTTTAGCTTAATTGTAAGAACAACTTGATTGGCTGCCTGAAATGTTGAGTATACGAAATCCAATGGGAAGAAGGAAGGATTTTTGGGTTAAGGATGGTGTTATGGGCTCCAGTGTCTATAAAGGCAATAATGCTAATAGGATTAGCATATTTATCAGGAAATACCTTTGCTGAGACAAATGGAATAGGGTGAGTAAATAAAATGGAATCAGTTGATGGATGTAGTAATGGTTTTATGGTTGAAATTTCAGACATGGTATCAGTATCAATATCAGTTTCTTCATCCGAGAGATCAGAATCAGAATACTCAATTGCAAAAAGAGTATATGGATCTGGTTCTTCATCTTCAGAGAAGAGTGATTCAATATCATCATTTTGGATATTAATGGGAGAGGATTGCTGAATCTGTTGAAGCAGTTGTTGAGACTTTTTCCTCTTAGGACATTTCTTGGCAAAGTGACATTTTTGACCGCAATCAAAACATCGGTCTCCTTTAGGCTTGTGTCTCTTCCGTCGATAAAAACGAACTTTCTTCCGTTGGTAAGGAGGTCGATTTCTATAGAACTTCTTTGAATACCAAAACTTTCTATGCTTTTTTGAAGGGTAACATGAACAATCTTTTTTGGGAAAGCATTTGATCTCCAAATCAGGTCTTTTATATGCTGCCTTTATCTGAGGATCTTTGCCTTTCAAGAAAGTGTTCTTGATCATTTTTTGTGAAGCACAAAGTCGTTCGAGTGCCATGAGAACTCTCTGATAGATCTGTCCAAGAGAAAGAGAATTTAACTGGATACCTTGTTCCCGAAGATAGAACATTGTACTGTCAGATAGTTGTTCTGAGATTGAAGACAAGAATCCTTGCTTTAAATTGGGATCATTGGCTCCATTAAGCATATAAAAGAGTTTAGACATTCTTTTATAATGCTTATTTAGATCCTTGGGAAGGAGAGAACAACATTTCATTTTGAAAAATTTATCTCGAGAAGTATTCTCAAATTCTCGTACATCGCCAATGAACTCAGAGTGGATCTTCTGGAGTACATAAGTGATGGATTCAGATCTAACAAATTGAACTTTTGAATATTCATCAAGGCGGGTAAACCAATCCCTGAGTCTGCCTGTAAATCTGCATTGGAACTCATCAAGGATAGTTTCTGGGGTAGTAATTCCTTGTGGACGTGTTCGTACCTTGAGATCGAGCCAAGCAAAGAATTCTTGGAGACGATCACGCCATTTGTCACTGGGAATATCTTCAAATTGGAACCATGGACCACTTAGTGGTCTGGAATCAGCAGGGAGAGGAACATTATCAGCCATTTTCTCTTCTGGTTCTTCTGCTTCATATTGAGTAGTGGTACTTTCAGCAGGAGGAGGATCTGCCATGAATAAAGGAAAATGCTTTGGATCTAGTTCTTCATCTTGGGACATGGAACTAGAACTTTCCTCATCTGTATCAGTATATTCAAATGAATCATCAACAGTGGCAGATGAGATAGCAGGTAGATCTTGTAGAGCTTTCTGCTTCAATGTTTGGATAAGTGGGTTTGGATTTAAAGGTTGTTGGATCATATGAGATGTTGGTAGTTCAGAGATAACAATGCCTTTTTGTTTGAGATCTGAAGGAGGAACAATTGGTATGGTTGGTGGTTCAGAAGTTCAGGGTATATTTTTGTCAAGAGGTGAAGTTACAGATTGAGATAGAGGTAATTCAGGAATTTTCTTTGGGTGTTTAACTGGTTTAGCAAAATGTTGTCTCATGAACATCTCATCAGAGTAACCTAAGGCGTCGAGTTCATCCTGAGAAGGTTCAGAATATGGTGGAATTTGTATGGAAGGTTGATGAGTGTATGGCATAAAAGTAGATTGGTAAAAAGGTAAAGAAGGTACTGGAGAAGGCAATGGTTTAGCTAGATCCCTTTTGATAGTTTCAATCTCTGCTTTTAAGCGTGTGGCTTTAGTGGCTTTTGCCTTGAAGGTAGCATCATAGATCCGTTGATTGATAGAAGTCATAAGCTGCTTATCCAGCTCGGCAACTTGGTTCTGTAATTTTGAAAGCAGTTGGTAGGTAGCAGCATTCTGATCTGTAACTTGTGAGCGAAAAGTATCAACACGAGTAGAAACATGATCAACTTTTGTTTCTATTATGTGTAAGAGTTTATTCTGAGCAATAGAATTCTCAGATTGCCAATTAAGCACTGCTTCTGCTGGTAATACAGATCTGGGAGTCTCTTTAGTAGAAATGCCGGGAGATTTAACAAAGGGCGTTGTTCTAATATTTGTGGTAGGATTAAGTGTCTCAGAAAGAGGAGGAAACTCTTCTGTATAGCTACCAGTGGGTTGGTACATACAGACAGCAAGAAGAAGAGGGGTTTGTTGTACTTTAGGTTTCCATATGGAAGGAGTAGTAGAACAGGGTTTCTTTGGTAATGGCCTTGGTGCTGGCTTGCATTTTCCTGGTTTTGGAGTTGGTGGAGTGGGTGGTTTATACCATGAAGGAGGAGTATAACTAATTGCATAGTCAATACTTTCCAGAGGGTTGGCCAAGAGTACCAACAGAGGGATCATCATCCTCATCCAGGTGATCTCGGAAACGAGATTCCAAAGAAGTTTTCTTTTTGGCTTTCCGTCTCTGTCGCCGGTGATCTTCATCATCAAGATCTGCTTCCAAACGATCTTGATAACAATCATCACAATCACAGAGATCCCAATAGCAGTGACCATTCCTTTTAAAAGCATAAATAGGACGGCCATCATTATTAAAGGCTTCAATTGGGATATAATCTTCTTGTGGAAAAGGTTGCATCATGAACTGTGTAGAAAAAATAGATGCTGTGGTGGAATCAGTTGGATCTGTTTCGGGAGAAATGAATTGAGTTTCAATCATACCATCTGGCTTCTTGAGAAAAATAGGAGTAGTTGACTGAACAGGTTTCTTCTGCTCATGAAGGATCTCATAGCTAGTAAGCCATGACTTTGGAAAATATTCTAGCAATTGCTTATTTGTCAATTGTTTTGGAATTTGAACGCAGGTAGGAACCTGGTTTGAATCAGCACTAATGAGCAATGCATCATTGGAGCATAGGAGTGAGATGTCTATAGCATGGTTCCAGACTCTATAGATCATTTGATAATGGAGTGTTGCTACTTCAGTCGTTTTAACTTGATCTGCACCAGTAATCTGAATCTGGATCTTCAGATTATCAAGGATGTGAGAATCATCCAACCTCATATTGAAGTTGGGATAAAAAGTGAACATTACTGTTCCAGCATTCAAGGAGGTTTGTACTGTACCAATAACGGCTTGTGAATAATTGAGGTACCTAGTGTCTAGAAGTGCAATTCTCGCAAAGACAGGAAGTCATTTGCGTCCATGGTAGGTAACTGCAATTCTGACAGCTCCAAAATGGAGATGAGTCAAACCTTGATTAGTCCAATAGGGAATGGATTCGGAAGGAACATCAAGAGAGATGAACTGTTCCTGTCCAGTGGCTTTAATAGGGTGCTGCTGAAAAGAAGAGGACTGGATGTATTCTTTGACATGAGATTTTGGTTGTCGAATAAGTGTCTTAATATTAGAGAGAACATTAGAACTGGGTGTTTTAGTGAAAGCATCATAAGGGTTAAGGAAAGGTAAGTGGGAATCTTGAATTTTCTGGGTTTCATCAAGAAAGTTTAATTCGTAAAGGTAATCAAACTTTTTTATTGTAGATGGTGATAGAGAAAAAGAAGATTTAGAAGAAGAAAAAGATCTGGATAGAGCAGAGTTTAAAGATGAACTGGAAGTATTCATGAGTATGAGAATGAAAATTCCCTTTCATTAAAATACCTTAAACCTTAATCTGAAGGCTCTGATACCAATTACCCCGAGGATCGTAGAACACACCAAAGAGAGTCTGATGCCAGCCAGGTATGACTGTCCAAATAAACGGCTTCCTAGCCAACTGGTGGACTATCTTCTTAGACTGCTCAGCACAGAACAAAATGATCTGTTCCACGGCCAAGGAGTTTAGATAGCAGGATCCCAGACTAAAGCATAAGAGTATTTTTAATGAAAGAGAAAGGAGAAAACTTATAAACTCATGATGAAAGCTTAAAGGATTTTTTTTTATTGCTTAAAAACCACTTGATCCTCAAACGATTCAAGATACATATTTATAGAGCCAGCCAGAGCTAGCTTACATCACACCTTACATCATATTAGGATAAGGAGGAATCTCCTTTTACAAAATCAACTTTACAAAAGCAGGAATCTTAAAAAGGTACTTTAAGAAAGCTACTTTAACTAAAGAGGGAATATATTCCCACCTTTTACAAAAGCTACTTTAAAAAAGAAGAAAGTAATTTTATTTCTTCTGTCGGATAGGTTCATGAGACGGGGACAGGTTGAAGTTTTCATTATTGATATCTTCAAAGCGAAGCTGTGGGGTCCAGTCTAATTCATCATTATCTTTTCCTTTGTCTTCTTGCTCAGGTATGGAAAGGAAATTCTCTGCTATATCTTCATCAATTGGAGTATCTAGTTGCAGATAAGGATCTTGTGAATCCTGAAACAATGAGTCCAGGTAGTTTGGCCTTTGTGAAGATTCTGCAGTATCAACAGGTGGTCGTAATAGAGGTAAAGAAGTAAGCTCAATATTATTAAACTCACATAATATATTATGGAGGGTCTTTTTGAAAGTAGAGGACTTATCATGTTCATAATCCTCTACTACTTCCCGACACCATACTTGAGGTTGGGTCCACACTGAATTCTGAGCAGGATTCCATATGTAAGGGCGATGAAAGAAGTATACAACAGGAAGATTCTGTGCTTGCTCAAATGGTTTTTTCCAAATCTTACGAGCCTGGATTTGTCTGAGGAATTCGTGGCGCCACCAAGATAGTGGTGCATACCATTCTAGAAATTACCATAGGATTGACCCCTGTCGAGTGGCATCAGTGAGGACATCATAGACTTCTATAAGGGGGAAAATAATTGCGTGGGTATACAGAACAGGAAGACACCAGAGAAACCAAAGTTCCTCTTCACAGAAGGGTAGATTAGGATAAATCTTGTATAGCATTGCCCAAAGTTTATCAATCTGGAAAATGTTCTTTGTAGGAAAGAGATTTTTCTTGAGTGAGAAAAGATGAACATAGTAAAATAAATGGCGAGTAGCAAAGTGTTTGATTTGAGCAGGAGAAATGAGAGAACATTTAGGAGGATGGGATTGTTTGTTTGTGGTTGCAAGATATAGGGTAGATGGTTGATTTGGCTGCAAGATATAGGGTAGATGGTTGATTTTTTCTGGGGTGGATCAAACAATCTCATCCTCCTAAATGTTCTCTCATTTCTCCTGCTCAAATCAAATACTTTGCTACTCGCCATTTATTTTACTATGTTCATCTTTTCTCACTCAAGAAAAATCTCTCTACTACAAAGAACATTTTCCAGATTGATAAACTTTGGGCAATGCTATACAAGATTTATCCTAATCTACCCTTCTGTGAAGAGGAACTTTGGTTTCTCTAGTGTCTTTCTGTTCTGTATATTCATGCAATTATTTTCCCTCTTATAGAAGTCTATGATGTCCTCACTGATGCCACTCGACAGGGATCAATCCTATGGCAATTTCTAGAATGGTATGCACCACTATCTTGGTGGCGCCATGAATTCCTCAGACAAATCCAGGCTCGTAAGATTTGGAAAAAACCATTTGAGCAAGCACATAATCTTTCTGTTGTATACTTCTTTCATCGCCCTTACATATAGAATCCTACTCAGAATTCAGTGTGGACCCAACCTCAAGCATGGTGTTGGGAAGTAGTAGAGGATTATGAACATGATAAGTCCTCTGCTTTCAAAAAGACTCTCCATAATACATTATGTGAGCTTAATAATATTGAGCTTACTTCTTTGCCTCTGTTACGACCACCTGTTGATACTGCAGAATTTTCACAAAGACCAAACTACCTGGAATCATTGTTTCAGGATTCACAATATCCTTATCTGGAGCTAAATACTCCAATTGATGAAAATATAGTAGAGAATTTCCTTTCCATACCTGAGCAAGAAGACAAAGGAAAAGATAATGATGAATTAGACTGGACTCCACAGCTTCGCTTTGAAGATATCAATCTTGAAGACTTCAATCTGTCCCCGTCTCATGAACCTATCCGACAGAAGGAATAAAATTACTTTCTTCTTTTTTAAAGGTGCTTTTGTAAAAGGTGAGAATATATTCCCTCTTTAGTTAAAGTAGCTTTCTTAAAGTACCTTTTTAAGATTCCTGCTTTTGTAAAGTTGATTTTGTAAAAGGAGATTCCTCCTTATCATAATATGGTGTAAGGTGTGATGTAAGCTAGTTCTGGCCGGCTCTATAAATATGTATCTTGAATCCTTTGAGGATCAAGTGGTTTTAAGCAATAAAAAAAATCCTTTAAGCTTTCATCATGAGTTTCTAAGTTTTCTCCTTTCTCTTTCATTAAAAATACTCTTATGATTTAGTCTGGGATCCTGCTATCTAAACTCCTTAGTCCGTGGAACAGATCATTTTGTTCTGTGCTGAGCAGTGTAAGAGGATAGTCCACCAGTTGGCTAGGAAGCCGTTTATTTGGACAGTCATACCTGGCTGGCAGCAGACTCTCTTTGGTGTGTTCTACGATCCTCGGGGTCACAGGGCGATTAACTGAAAAATCTAACTCCACTAGTTATCCCTGTCCTTTGTTATTATTCTTTTTTCGACCTATTTTGAATAATTATTCAGCTCGTCAAAGGAAAATTGAAACCTTGGATCTCGTTAAGGGAGAGAATCTAATCTCTAAGTTGACTACAAAATTCTGCTTATGTTTTATTAATTTGTTGTACATTAAATAGGACAAGCTCAATACAAATAGAAAGTTTAATACGAATAGAAAACATATAAATTAGGATCTAAATAAAGCTAATATAAAAATAAATAAAATAAGTAGATAACTAATAATTTAAAACAGACCCCACACACCAACAAAGGAGTCCGTGATACTGTGATATCAGATATGAATTTTTGTTTTATGAAACAAAGTTGCAAAAACATGTTAGAGTGCTGTTTTTTTAGTTTTTTAATTATGTTAGAGAGAAGATGAAGACAAGCAATACCTTTCAGAAAAATAAATAAACAAATAAAAGAAAGCATGATGAATGTGAAATTTCCATTTAAGATATCTCTACATGAAGTTGATAAATTTCTTTGCAGTTTTTTCCCTTGTTGCTGAAGCTGATTGCATGGAATGGAGAAAAGTAAGTTTTTTCCCAGTATGCTTAAGCAGTTTAACAGTATGATTATTTTTATGCAGTCATAACCGTTAATATGTTCATGCTTGGATGTGTTTTTAGGATATAACTTTTGGTAAGTTAAATAGATACTATATAGAATATAATGTCCAGTTATTGTGTTCAGATGCCTTAATGTAATCTATTGAGATGTGATGAAGTCTTGATTAATTTTTAATAAAATCCATATGCTTTCTCATTCTTCAAGTTTTATCTTGTAAATCGGTTTGCTGCTAAAGGAGATTTGTTTGGTAATAATTGTTCATTTTATACCTGCAGCTGAGCATATCAATGAGTGTTCCTTTTCTGAAGTTTTTGAAGCTTTTAGGATGAGTATACGTTGCAATAGCATTAGTATAATTGTAAGATGCAGCGAAAATCTTTTACTCTTCAAATTGCTTTCTTGAACCAATCAGATGGTGTTCTTCTTGTGACAGATCTTTTTATCTTAAACAGGATCAATAAGTCAATTTCTAAAGTCTTCTGGTTATAAATTTTTGTCCATAACCGTATCAAAACATAAAGCTGACTCATGCTGTCACATATGTTCTTTATGGAGATTTTTAGAGGCGTTATGTTTTCTTTGTTTATGTCAGCTGTACAAGAGAACTGTAAGGGATGAATTAAATGCACAAATGAGCTGTTAGTTATCCAGGAAAAGAGCTAACTGTCATTTATCTATTGTATCTGCAGATTGGAGAAATCATTTCTAAAGGTTTTTCCAGGATTGATATCACCTGGCTCATTTCTTCCTCTATTTCCATCTTTGGTAGATTTGCCAAGTAAGTTTTGAGGCCTGCTACAGTGTTTTCTATAGGTTATGTACGCATAAATTCGTTGGCCCATTTATGTTATTGATGAAATGTCTTGTTTCGGATCTAGGAATATTCTAGCAAATGCTGTTTTTTTCTATAGTAATCTTTTATTTTTACTTTTAGTGTTTTTGTGTAATGAAATTGTTTAAAGTGGCCATAATATTGAGTAGGTTTTTATACTTTGTGCTTGTATAAACCTTCTCTCTCAGCATATCTGTGTTGTGTGCGTGTTTGGGTCGGGGAGGGTGCAAGGAACAATTCTCAAGTATCATTCTGGATCAATTGCCTCATCTTTTCTGCTTTGGCACTTCAGTAAAAGTTGTTTGATGTAGTTCAGTGAATGTGTTTAACTATCTTCTGCAGGATTATTAATTTTATTTGCTTTAGTTAAATTAGTGATGCAAAGCTTGTTTTTAACCTTTTATTCTGTTCTAGTTTTGGTCACGGCATTAGAAAAGGTAGAAAGGAGTTCAGGATCACTTATTGGGAATAGCATTGCCTCAATCCAGAAGAGTACGGCTCCAGAGGTAATTTTTGGGACTATACAAATTTACTTGTCTAGCTAAATGCATAGGGTGCAACTATGGATACTCATTCTATCTAGATGCAGATGCTACTTGCACTTATGGATGAAGCTTATACTGGTTCAACCATCGGTGATGGTGGGGCAGACTCTGAATCTGAGGATAGCAGCACAATAGACGTGGCTGATCCCGTGTTTCTTGAACTTTTGAAGGACGAAAACGATGGGCTAGCTGTATGGTCCCTTCTGGTTCATTTTTATCTTTCCAGTGGATAAATTCAAACAATAAAAGTGCAACTGTTTTTGCCTTATTTGAGGAAACATTGACAGCAGAATTCCAAGTAATACCTGATCAAATAAATAAAATAAATAAAAATATATATCTAAAAGAAGAAAAGAAAGAAAGAGTTCCCCGTGGTTAATCTTTCTACTGGGTTCGTTGTGGTGCCATAATGTTCTTTTCATTATTGGGATTTTGTTCTAACTAGAAACAAAATTGAGAATCTTTTTACTTGATGAAGTTTTTACTTGTATTTTTTCTTCTCTTTTTATTCTTGTATTTTTCTTTTTTACTATTAATTTAGATATCTTTCCTTTACCCCCTACTAGAAAGAAGAAATATCCTGATTTTACGCCTTCCCTTCTAAGAAATTTAGGCTGTTGTTTGTTTTACCGTGTTCTTTTTATTAATACCTTTTTTGGTCCCTCTATCTCTTCTACCTTCTTTTTATTTTTTACTTTTATACCATGCCCCATTTTCTTTTGCTTTTTGAATTCTTTTTATCACATGCTCCTACTAATTTATTGATAATGCTATCATTCGTCCTGTAACCTTATGTTGTATATTTTCTTTGTATGATATGACTTTATCTTTCATCCTGGAAAATTAAGCTAAAAGTTTATCTTTGAAGTTGAGCTGACACACACTAGTCTTTTCAAACCTATACCAGTTAATATTTCCATTTCTGAATCTGTTTGAGACATGTTTTGCCCAGCAGTTGAAATTTCATGTTTAATAAATGTTGCATTTCAGGATCGGCACTGGACTTCTCCAGGGATGGCTGCAACTATCCAGGCTGCAATTAATAACCCTCAGTCTGATAGGCTAAAGCAAATGCTTAAAATGACTCCTCGGCTTCTTGATGTGTATTTTGCTATAGCATCACGTGATGTCAATGATTGTATGTTGACATCCTTCTTTCCTTTTCCTTTCATAACATCATCATTTAGTGGCAAATATTTTTCCCCTAGAGTGCACATTTCTCTTCAATGGAAAGCTTTTATTTTTATTTTATTTTAATTTTTTGCATTTTTCTTCTAACTGATTGCTATTCTTAAAATATTCCTTTTCTTTGCAGCTTTAATCTGCGCATTGATTCCGTTAGTTATGTCCAGAAATGACACAATATTTCCAGACAAAAAATTTTCTTATGAGGTGCATTTGTATTTGATTGTGATTGATGTTTTCTTTCAGTGGTTTTCATGTGGTTTTGTGATAATTTTTCTTTTCTTTTTTGCTTGGATATTTCAATTAAATAATAATTGTGAAAATGCTAAGACAATTGCCGTTTATGTTTGTAATGGTGATTTATTTACAGGTTCGTAAGAGGCTTTTAGAGTTCATGCTTGCTGCATTTCAACGATCTCCAGATTTTATTGCTCTTTTAAAGGTTTCTGCTTGACAATTGACATCTTATTTTTGTCCATATGTTATCTTTAGCTCCTTTTGAGATGGTTATATTTGTAATCCATCCATTAATTGCGATAAGAAAGTGCAAGATGTGTTAGAAAGACATTCCATTATTCCAATTGGAAGGTTGTTTTGGTAACGGCAACAGTGCGCAACATGGTCTTTTGTATGGCCAACTTCATAGGGTTTCCAAATGATATGTTTGCAATTCTCATTATGCCTTCGCTGGAAATGATAGAAAAAGAAAGGCAATATTTTTCTTTCAAAAATTCAAGTTATGCCCTGGGATATTTGTCTAGTGTGTTGTGGTTTTGCTTGCTTCAATGTTTATTTTCAAAGCATCTCAAATATCTTCTCGGAGAAGCAAACAGACAATGTTGCTCAATGCTTTTTTCATGTTTGCCATTATGAGAAACCTTTTAAAAGATGGTAAACCTATTTCGTTGTGTGTTTATAACTATTCATCATGTCTTGCTTTAATATTTTAGGTGTAATTAATTTTGTTAAATAGCTATACTCTTTTGCAGAAACCTATAATGGACAGGCTTGGGGAAGCTTATGACAGCCCTGCAAAGGTTAGGTGGTTACAATTGTTTGATATCACTGTAGAATTTCCGTTGCCAGTGCTAGGTGCCCACATTTTGGTTTCTGATGAATCATCACTTTGTATGTATTCTTCTGCAGACAGAATTAGCATTACAGTTATGTTGGGCCATTGGGGAGCATGGAGGGGGTGGTGAGTCTCACAAAGATGCTGCTCGTGAGCTTTTTGAAAACTTAGAGTTACTTCTATATGAAAATCTGTCATCTAGGTATAAATTTCTATTTTCTTTTCCGTTTGTGCTCTTAGAATTAACTCTGTACTTGGTCTATTGTTGACTTTTTTCTTCTGTTCATTTGGAAAGTCGTCTTGGCCTTAGGGAGTCAACTATGAACTCCAATGGTTCAAATTCCGGCAAGTCATCACAATCGAGGCTTTTGTGTTTCGTTGTAACGGCTATTGCCAAGCTTGCCACATATCACCTTGAACTATTACCAAGAGCCCGTGTTTCCTTAGGCAAGGTCTGTTTATGAGAATTCTGATTGGAACTTTGGAACAGTTACCGTAGATGTAATTGCTTCTTTGTGATAATGAATTCAACTAAGTTCTGCCTTTGGTAATTATCTGTGTGGCTTGCCAGTTCTTTCATCAAATATCATAACTAGATTTGTATTCCCAGGTAGCTCGATCTCGAATCTCAGATGCAAGGGTCTGGAGGCGGGCTCGTGATTATTTGGGATTAATGAGTGAACCTGCTATTTGTCTGTCCGTCTTTGGGCCTTCATGTCCTTCTTCATATGGACTTACACAGGAACCAGGCACTGTTAACTGGAGTGAAGGGGGCACAAAGATGATTGCGCACATTCCATTTTACATTCTTGGTTCACAAGATGGTTAGAAATCTTCATTGAATATTTTAATTCCTTAACCAAAAACAAAAAAAGTGTTTATTAGTTTTTTTTTTCTTTGGAAAATAAAAGGAATAGATTCAGTCATAAAATTTAACATATTGGTCTCCCTAAAAGATAAGTTAGTTTCATAGAAGGGATATATATAGCTCATATCCAATCACTAGTAAAAGAGTTGGAACTTAAAATTACTAATCAAAAAGTCTTTATATTTCTCCAATTCAGGATGTCGAGAAATATCATCATTACTATATGAATTTCAGATACATGGGATGAGCTTAAGCAATGTTGATTTCATATAGTGGGATATATGAAATGTTTTCTGATTACTTTGCCATTTAACTCGGAATTCATTATTATTGCAGGTCCACCTTTCCATGATTTTTCCTTTTCTGATGCCCTCCCGAGAAGATGATGACCTCCTTTTTCAGGATAATCTCCAGTTTTTTCTTCCTTTTTTTTTTTTGACGAAAGGTATTTCTTTATCCTTTTGGCCACCTTCTCAGTATGAACATCATTGGAAGTTTCGTACCATATACCATATACGTACTGAAAGCAGATGGGTATTATAATTTGTACGGTACTTTATTTTTGCCATTTTATTTTGTAGAAGCCTTGGAAAGTCGGATGAAGTATTTTAACATGCGACAATGATTGAATAAAGATTTCTCTCTCTCTCTCTCTGTTTTTTTCTTTTTTTGGAGAAATTCATGTTCATTAGTTAAAGCCTTGTTTCTGTGCTGTTATAAAGTGTTGTTAATATAATTAATGATATTCATACGTGAGACTTGAATTTTTAGTGGAGTAGGAGTGGTAAGTATTGATTCCATGACGATACAAGAATTTCAGTATCTAATGGAAGTAGATGAACAAGAGAACTCCCAAGAATTGCACAGAAAACATATAATGATAGGAAGCTATTTTTTCTTTTTTCTTTTCTTATCCAACTAAGGGCGACACTTATCCCAAATGACTCTCTCTTTCTTTCACCATATTGAACTCCTTACTTTATTATTTATATTTATAGCATTGTAAACCTAATACTTCTATCACATGTTTAATTTACTTCGAAGTGAATTAAAACAATTGGATTTTGAAGATCAAGTTACATAGATATGTTTCAATCGAAAATTTAATAACGGATGCAATTCTATGGATTTAAAAAAATAAATAAATAAAAAAGAGGAATCGATAAATTGCGATGTTAAACACAGTGAATTAGGAGTGTGTATGACTGATCTATTGATAAATTTTAGTAACGAGTTCAATTTCATTAAATTTTTAAATCATTAATTATTAACCGGTATAATAATTTCTATTAACTGATTCATCGGTTTCGATTATTTTGATCGGTCAATCATTAATGTTTGGTTAACCGTTAAAATTTTTTCTAACGTGTAAATATAAGAAATTGTGTAAATTGCAAAATTTATTTCAGTTGTTTAAAGTATTAAAAATAAACATTATAAACAAAACATAATACCAGACAAATCTCAAAATAAATACAAATATAAATATAAATATAATACCAAATAAATTTCAAAATAAAAATATAATATGTTACATAATGCTAATTCTTCATTTTTCAAATTTTAATTCTTCATTTTTAATTGCATACATTCTAATTTTTCATTTAAATACAAAATACATGTCAATTAATATGGGACGGAAAGAATAATATTTTAAAAAATTAATATATATATATATATATTTAAAAATAAATGTAAATCGACTAGTTAACCGTAACTGCCAATTTTTTAAATGGCCAAACTGTAACCATTATTCTAAAAATTCATAGCACAAGAAATAAGTTCACAAAAATCAATTTGAACCATTGAATCGGTTTTTTCTTTGCACTCCTATAGTGAATGATATTTAAAGTAAGAAAATCTTGAAATACAGTTACTTTCAATTGGATAGATAGAGAGAAATGTGAAAATGAACCATTCTGTGATTATATGTTTATTGTATTGCTGATCGCATAGAGTTTATAAATAAGTCTTTTAAAGTTGAAAGAGTTGGCATATGCAAATTGAAAATGAGGGACTTAAATGATATATTACGTGAAGTTGAGGGATAACTTATGAAAATACTTTTATTCCATTTTACTGAAAATTTGAGAGAGTAGCCCGTCATAGAAATTTTACTGTTATATTTTTTTTGATATCGAGGAAGTTTGTATTTGTAGATAAGAATTGAAGTTGGGGGATACTGTGAATATATATATTCACCATAGTTGGATAACTATCTATGCGAATTAGTCGTTGATAGAATAAGACAAGACAAAGGAATATTAACTGATGCTAGTTTTGGACAATGTGGAACAGGGAAGTAAGAGAAGAATCTAATAAAATGCTCTACTTTTATCATGTCTTTACTAAGGATACATGGTGAAACAGAATTAATGCAAGGAGAGACTAACAATGCTATTAAAGAGGCTCAATAAGTTGGTTGTGATGAAGTGACTTAATTATGGGCCGGATATAGATACAAAATATATTGAGGAAATTACACCAAATAACACATTTTTAACTTTTTTTTCAAAAATATACCCTTTGTTTAAAATCTTTCATAAATACCACTTTTTCAATTTTTACTTTCAAAAATAACTTTTATTTTCCAAGCTGTCCGTGCCGTTCTCATTCTCCTTCCGGCTTCCATTTCAGCGGAAAAAAGTCCAACTCTCTTCTCCTCCAACAGAGAGAGCGGCACTCTCCTCACTATTTCCCCCTTTTTTTTCTTCGATTTCTCCTCTTACTTTCTGCACTCTCACATCGATTAGCTGCTGATTAGGTGATGGCTCTTTTCTTTTTTCTTTTTTTCTTTTTTGTCGAATAATTTTATTTTCGTTTTTATTCTTTCGGGTTTTAGTTCATTTGGATTGGTGGTTATTGGGTATTCTACGATTTCGATGTTATCTGGTTTCGTAATTGGTAGATTGGGTTTATTGTTTTCTGATTTTGAAATTATATGGCATCTCTTGCAGTTTTAAGTTTTGCTGGCAAGATGGCGACTTTTGCCGAACCGGAAAATGCTTTAAAGCAAGCTGAAGGTGAGTTTTATAATTCCTGGCCCTTTTTTATCTGCTAGTTGCTTGTAATTTTGTTGTCTGAAAGCTTGTGTCCATGATTGTTTCCTTTTGCTAGAATTTCTGAGAATGCTATTTTACCTGGGAAATTTTTCTTTTTGGTTGTAAGATTATATATCATGTTGACTGCTGTTGATATAAGCTAATGTTTCAGTAGAATGGTTTAAATAGCTAATGTTTCAGTAGAATTGTTAAAATGCTACTGTTAGTATCATTTGCTTTGTCTTTCTCCCCATATTTTTGATTTGAAGATCTTGGATAGTGGTAATAAATTGATGTCCTGATGATGCTTATTTCCGAATAAGATGGTGGAGGGCTAACTCTATGTTAGATATGGGAAACATTGCATTAGACCTAGGAGGCATCATAGGTTGCAGGATTTCTTATATGCAAATCACCAAGTTGTAAATTCTCCTTTTACTTTCATTGTTTTTATTCAAGTAATACAATGATAAATGGTCTAGTTTTGATATATCTTTGGATTACAGTACATCAGCTAATTAAGCATTGTACATCTTGCATTTTAACTTTATCGATAATATAAACTTTCAAATTCTCAGTATCTTTAGTAACTTGCTTTGTTATTTTGACTCTCGCTTCATCCAGATTTGTAAAACATTTATGCTTAAATACCAATCTATTTTTTTTCTTGATGCAGATCTATCTACCCATTCTGTTCATGGGATAATTAAAGTAGTTTTATTTCCTGCTTCTGCTGGATCTAGTGAAGATGATGAGTTTGCTATTTTGAGGCCAAGGAATTTCTGAAGGGAAGAGAGCTTGATGTCTGTTCAGATTGACAAGTGCTCATATTTATATATTAGATAGTCAATGGCGAAGTCTATTGAAGTCTTTTGCAATCTGTCAGCTGGATGTGCAACAAAATGCCATGTTTTGCAACCTTATCAAAATTTTATCGACAGTGACAACAGAAAAACTAATTAGATTCTTGGACTGTCTAGGGGAACAGTGTTCTATTTTCATTTCTTTTTACCAATTTTGCTCTTGCTGTATTTTTGGTTTCGGGAACTAACAACTGTTTTCTTCCCTATTACTTTTGGGCGTTGAATGGCTAATAGCCTTGCACCATTACATTCAAATTATACAAAGATTAGTGCAAGTGATGATTGTTGTTGCCATTGCACTTTGTTATTTCTCAAAGACTAATGTAAGTGATGATTGTTGCTGCCAATGTACTTTGTTATTTCTGGAATCATTTTTAACGAAATGTATAAACGTGGCACCCAAACTTGTTTTTCTATCATTTTAAAATACCAAGAATGTAAAATTCCATTTATATTATTAATTTAGATTCATGCCAAACAAATTTATAAAAAATATAAAATATTATATTTTAAATATTTAAAATATTTCATAATTAAAAATCTAATTTAATATCTTTTATTCAAGTAGTCAAGTATAATTACAATATATAACAAGTATACATCAAGTACACATCTAATATATGTACAATATATATTTAGTTTACAAACAATATACATCAAGTACACATTTAATATACGTAAAATATACATCTAGTTTACTAATAATATACAATAAATATACATCTGGTATACGCATAATATATAGCTAGTTTACTCATAGTATACATCAAGTACACATTTAATATACGCACAATATACATCTAATTTATTAACAATATGCATCAAGTACACATCTATTATACGCACAATATACATCTAATGCACATCTAGTATACGCACTATATATATCTAGTATACACATAATATACATCTAGTATACGTATAATATACATATAGTACACATCTAGTATACGCACAATATACATGTAGTATACACATAATATACATCTAGTACACATCTAATATACGCACAATATACATACAATATATATCTAGTACACATCTATTATATGCACAATATACATCTAGTATACACATAATATACATCTAGTACACATCTAATATACGCACAATATGTATCTAGTATACGCATAATATACTTCTACTACACATCTAATATACGCACAATATACATTTAGTACGCACAATATATATCTAGTATATACACAATATACACCTAGTATACATCTAATATATGCACAATATACATCTAGTATACGTACAATATACATCTAGTACACATATAGTATACGCACAATATGCATCTAGTATACACACAATATACATCTAATACACATCTAATATATGCACAATATACATCTAGTATACACACAATATATATCTAATACACATCTAATACACACACAATATACATCTAGCACATATCTAGTATACGCGCAATATACATCTAGTATACGCACAATATACATGTAATATACGCACAATATATTATGCATTATATATCTCTTATTATGTTATGCACTATATCAAATAATAATACAACAATAAAACTAAAAATATAAAAAGAAACTAGATTATCATGCCTATTTTGTTGACCAATTTTTCGTTGACTCTGCTTGCTAGATAATATTATTTATTTACATGTGTTCCAATTAAATGCTTATTTTCATGTATATTTTATAACTAATATTATAATATATATTATAACACATTTCATATTGAATTCCATTTCATTCACACGTTTTCATGGATTCCCATACATAATATAATAATAAATTAAAGTAAAAACAACAAAGTTAACATGGAAAATACATAAATAGGACAATTATTTCAAAAGAAACAAATGCGGGAGGGATGGGGCTGTCACGAGTCGGCACCATTGTGCCGAGTCGTGACAGAGGGTGGTTGTGCCGAGTCGGCACAGATGTGCCGACTCGGCACAGAGGCCACTCGTGCCTCTTCCCATTCCCAAACCAGACTGCAGCTTTTAGGCCCACTTCCCATTCCAAGCTGCCACACTTTCTCGTGATATTAGAGCAGCTAACCCACAATTATGAAGCCTGACTCATTAAAGACCACACAAGCTTTAGAGCAATCAGCTTATAATAACCTAAATGATCATTGATCATAAAACTAGATAAATGCAATAGATTTTACTTAAATAAAAAGGCATGCAATTGAAGTGAAAAGAACCTGTTTGAGCTTAATAGCATAGATTTCACCAGCTAAAACTCTTTCACCAAACAACATCACAGCTTCCTTAACAAATTTGAATGGAGGTCTTGTATCAATCTCTGCCCGACCCATCACCACTACTCTGCCTTCTTCTTTCTCCATCTTCTGATATTATTACTAACAAACAGCTCCCTGATCTTGTGGAGATAATATGCTAATTTGTGCTTATTATTTATGACTTATTATATAAAGGAAGTTTAAGATATATATATATATTGAGTTTAATTTCGTGGCGTCCACTTCACTGGAATTTCGATATTTGAAGTTGACAGATGGTGAATAGCAGTTGGTTGATGTTGATGATTAATTAGTTAGTTTTATTGCCAAACTAATCAACGCCAGTCGTTGATTATGACATTACTCCTTACTAGTTTGTATAAAAATAACTTTGCTAGGAAATGACAAAATATCATACCTATGTTTGCATACAAAAAAACTCGCCTTTCTTCACTCTTTCTTTAGCTTCCATGTACGCTAGTTCATACCACAATAAAGAAGAAGACTGGTTACCGAACCTGTTTAGTGTCATCAAAGCAGATTCCACTTCTCTCTCCCCAAGCTTTAACCCTATTGCTATCTCTCTGATCACCAGCCGCCCTGATGTAGGCAAGCAAAAATGCTGTATCACCAATTTAAATTTTGGCACATAAATTTCTCCCGACTTATCAATAAACCTATTTCGAAATATTGAAACACCATGCCAGATTCTTTCTAAAGGAGGCAAAATTTTTGAACCGAGAATCGTTATATTGTGGCGGAGAGTTTCTCCGGCGACTTGGAGTACACTACAAAAAAAACACAAATTAGCGACGAATTATTTTTCGTCGCTATTTAGCGACTAATTTGCGACTGAATTTAGGATTAGTCGTAAAAATATTTTTTTTTCAATTTTAGCGACGGAATAGCGACTAAAATAAAAATTCGTCGCTAAAATTTGGCGGCAATTTATGGCGGCTTTTTTTGCGACTATTTAGCGACTAAAAATTTAGTCGCTAAATGTGCGACTAAATTAGCGACGGAATAGCGACTTATATTTCCGTCGCAAAAATATTTTCAAATTTATTAAAAGATATTTTAGAAATTGAATAAAATGATAATTTAATATTAAAAAAAAAACCCCAAAACTACGTCGTTTTGGGCTTCCCCTTGCTTCTCTATTTCTTTTTCTTTCTTTTCTTCCTTTTCCCTTTCTCTGCCCCGATCCCATTCAAGCTTCCCTCCCTCAATTTGCTCCTCCTCCCCGTCGCTCCCGCCACCCAATCCCCCCGTCCCCGCTGTCAGCCGGCCGCGTCGCCTCCTCTATTTTCCCCTCTTTCGCATGCGACGGCCCTCCTCCACACGCTTTTGGAGTCGGGATTTGCAGCCTCTGGATCTCAATCTCTCGATCTCCATCTCACTCCCTCTGTCCCGATCACACTCTCCAGGTACTCTCTCTCTCTCTCTCTCTCCGACTTTGCTTTATTAGCTTTCGTCTTCTTTGAGCTCAGTTCCCATTTTTGTTATACTAGTTTCAATGTTCATTTTTGGAATTTCTTTTGGTTTAGTGCCTTGAATGAGACATTTTGGCATGTGGGTTTAGATGTATTATTGGTAAAAGATCCTTTTTTGGTTATTGATTTGTGGGTTTGGTGTGGATTTGCTTGTTGAACTCATTTGATGCTATTTGTTTTTGGATTTTGATTTTTCTGATTAGGGTTTTGTATTGGGGCTTTCACTTAGCTCTTTTGAAAGGGGTTTCCATGAACGAAAATGGAGAAAAATAGGTCAATTTTTAAACATAATTTTCCCTGTTTTGCTGCTGAACTTAGTTTGAATACAAAATTAAGCAGAAAAAGGAACGTGGGTTTAAACTGTCTCTTAGATTTGTTTTCTCTTAAAACCAACTGGTAGAAAACAAGAATAAAATGAATTGTCTTTAGTTACAGGTCTTATTAAGACTTATTAAATAAGCATCTCAAATGAATTATCTTTGTTTTCTCCTAATCTTATTTTACTATTTAAGCTTGATATTTGTTAGAATAAGTAATTTACCAGTAATGATATGTGAACTGTATATCTTGTGTTTACAACAAAGAAGCCTGCGTGGTTTTTGAAGAAGGTTGAAAGACAAGGAAATCAAAGACCAAAAGGGCTTAAAAAGAAGAAATGCAAATCTCATGGAAGAAAAATTAGTGAATGTAAGTTCCTTTTGTGAGCTAATTTTTCCAAGATTATTCCACTGTTTGTTAATTTAGCTTATAATTTTATTTTATTCATTATTATTTCTTTTAATAACAAGGTTTCTGTTAAGTACAAGGTTTCTGTTAAGTACAAACGAAGAAATTGCTAGATGATGATTCCAAATATACAGAGAGTATGAGGTACGAATCAAAATCTATCTTCTTTGACTACATGGTTAAGTTTTACTGTTTTGCTTTGCTTATTTTCCATTCTCTTCAAATAAGTCATACATTGAATGTTAGTGGAAGTTGTTCCAAGTTAATAGGAGATGTAGTTTCAATTAGCGGTCATATATTTCAGTGTTAGTGGTTCAATTTGTTGCTATGAACTCTTTACGAATTCTACTATCTAAAGGCAGCATTTGAATGAATAAAGTATGCAGTTTTTCAGTTCAATTTCTTTTGCCCACAAGCTGTGCGTTAAAAGTCCTCATAGAATTTATACTTAAATAATTACAACAGTCCCTGTTTTGTTTAACATTCAAATTTGTGATACCTATATCTATCCAGTAATGTGCTTGCTTGGTACTCTCCCTAAGTTGTACACTTTAATTCTGAAGAATAACCTACTTACAGGTTATGCATAGGTGAGTTCCAAAACATTAATATTATGCAGGATATGAATTAGAGCTCCAAATAGATCAATATTGTCTTACAAAATATAATTTTTAGAAGTGCCAATAACTCGAGTAGAAAAATAACTAAAGAACCAAGTTCATTAATGATTTCAAAATCTAATTTAATTGCATTGAGCATTTGTTTTACTATTTGTCAGATTGAAGTTGCAAAAGTGGTCCAAACTCAAGCTAATTGCTTGTTGGTGTCTTATTTCTACAGTTATTTCCATGCTCAATGTCTCTTATTCTTAAGGTTTATGAAATATGTAAATTTATGAAATATATATATATATATATATATATATATATATATATATATATTCTAGTTATTTAATTAAGTGGGAAATTTAGAAAATGGTAGCTCATGCCTTGTAATATATGAGTTAGAATCAATTTTTCTTATTTTGATTTTTACTTTATTAATTTTGGTATATATTAATTTGAAA
The DNA here is from genome assembly GCA_947683425.1 of Excoecaria cochinchinensis. Lineage (NCBI taxonomy): Eukaryota > Viridiplantae > Streptophyta > Magnoliopsida > Malpighiales > Euphorbiaceae > Excoecaria > Excoecaria cochinchinensis. Next base: position 5,488,724 of record CANTUQ010000069.1, read on the forward strand.
ATTTTATTGGTGACTTATAGGTACTGCGGTTGGATGAATGCTGCTAAATATAATAAGGACGTGTACTTTCAATTTAAGTCTTGTATAATTTAATATACTTTTATTATATTTGAATTATTGTGAACTTATTGTAAACTTTTATATATTGTTAAATAGTATTATTTAGTTTGAATTAGTATTTTTTATAGTATTTTTCAAGTATTATACAATTTAATTTACTTTTTAGATATTATATTTTTTAAATTAATAGTAATATTGAAAATATTGTATAATTGTTATTTACATAAATTAAATTAAATTTTGGATGTAATAATAATAAAAAAAATTAAATCAAAAATTGTAATAAAAAATTAAATTAAAAATAATGATAAAAGCACAATATTTTTAGCGACGGATTAGCGACAAATTTTCCGTCGCTAGTAAATATTTATACGACTATTTTTAGAATTATTTAGCTACTGAATTTCATTTTTAGCGACGGATTTTTCAGTCGCTATTTTTAGCGACCGATTTATGAATTAGTCGCAAATTTTTTGCGACGGTACCAATAGCGACGGTTAGTCGCCGCGTCTCTAAAATTCATTAGCGACGAAAAAAGCCCAATTAGCGACGAAAATGTCCGTCGCTAAGTGGCTTTTTTTTTGTAGTGGTAAGTCCTTCTCGAGTGTAACCCCAAGTTTTCCTTTTGAATCTTCTTCTCGAAAACGATTATCTTACATATACATAATTTTGTTGGATATTATATAAAAGTGGTATTTTTGTAAAAAAAAGTTGTATAAATGAAATTAAAATTTTAAAATATTATATATTTGAAATGTTGTGGGAAGGGTATGTTATTTTTGTTATTTTTATTTTTTTTGTGTATAATTATGTAAAGATCCCTAATATATTTAAAAATCACATAAGAGCGTTAAAAAGTCAGGTAAGAATTCGAACCAGTGAAAAGTTATGTTTTATAATATTTGTCACTTTTAAATAGAATTTAAATTTTATTTATCTGTCACTTTTAAATTTATAATATAATTTCATTTTTTTTAATTAATTTTTTTTCATGAAATTTGACCAATTAAATTTAAATTTGTATATTTAAATACTTAATTTTATTTTAAATTTAAATGTAATTAATATTTTTTAATTTTAATAAAAATAATAAAAATAATAGATATTATGAAACGGAAGGAATATTAATAGATGAAAAAGTTTAAGGGACGAAGCATAAAACAAAGAGGAAACCGATGCTGTTGCAGGGGCAGTGCTGCATGTACCACTATGGTTACTTTTTGGGTTATTGCTTACTCTTTTTCAAAATGGATTTTTGTTCTTTATTGTATCATAAATTGATAAGAGACTTTTAACATAAGAGATTGATGGCTATCATGCTATCTACTTGCTGTTTGTTGGATTTTTCTTTCAATTCACTTCTCTGAGATTTAGTGGGGTATGCCCATTTTCTCTTGCATAATTGCATTTTTATCCCTTTTAATTTTTCAATATTTGTTTTTGGCTTGGAATCAATGATGGGTGGGATGCTTTTTGGAAGAACGTTTATTTGTAAAACTAAATTCTTTCTATTATTTTCCTTCAGTTCACTCCATGTGATTATAGCTTTGGACTATTTATGGGTCTTTGAAAATGAGAATTTATTGGTTTGATAATTTCTATGTTCTTAACTTTTTTACTTATGGTATGATCTTAAGCTTTACCTCTGATTTCTTCAAAAAAAAAAAAAAAAAAAAGCTTTACCTCTGATTTCTATACGAACTTGTAATTTTTTATCTGGTGATTATAGTAAGGAAAGACTCCTTTTAAACCAACTACCATTTTCTATTCAATTGCTTCATGTGTTTTATAGGAAAAATTCCCCTTAGCATATTACGTTATGGATATAACTTTATTTTTAGGATATGCTCATTGATTCTGGCTTATGTAGATTTTAAATTTTTGGGATTCTTTAGAGACATATACAAACATTCATGTTCTTATTTCTATGAATCATATGCAACCTTTTATTTAATTTTGCTTTTCATTTTAATAATTTGTGAGTGAATCTTCATGAAGTTGGGCTAATGTTTTCCATTACATAGCACAAGTGTGGACAAAGCTGTGAGATCAAAATATTCCTAAGCTTTTAGGATCTAATTAAATAATTACGTTTTTTCAGTTTGTTAGTTTCTATTTTGGTATGTACATTTTGAAATAAAATTTATTAAGTTTATTTCTTTCTTTGACTATGATGCTATTGTTTTTTTTTCTTTAAGCTTTACTTTGGTTGAGGAGAAAGTTGTCACATTTCTCAAAATTTCAAATTACGTGCTATATCATGCTTTTTTCGTTGATCAATCAAAATTATAGTTAGACAATTTTATTCGATATTATGTGTTGTGATATTGCTTGAAAATGAATATATAAAACAACTTGATAGTTCCGAGGTCACTCATGAGATTCACCACAATGAAATATAGTTCCCATACTTTAAGGTAAATTAAATGTCTCATCAATTTATTAGTAGGATTGTTAATCTTAAATGTTAATAATAACATTAGTACAAGATTGTATCAGTGCACTTGATGGAACTCATATTTGAGTTGAGGTATCAAATGCAGATGTACCAAGATTTTAGGTAGAAAGGATTACCCAATACAAAATGTCCTTGCTACCCGTTCATTTGATTTAAAATTTACTTATATTTTGGCTTGATGGGAAGGATCAGCATTTGATTTTAGAATTATTAAAAATGCATTAACTAGGGAAGAAAATTTAAAAATTTCAACAAGTAATATTTGGATTTTAGCATCTTAGTTTACTATTTGTTATGGTTTATTTACTCAATTTATTATTTGATAGGAATACTACACTAAAAATATCTTGTTGAATTTTAGAAAGTATTACATTGTTATTAGGGGGGGTGTTATGCTTAGAAGCTACCTGATTACTCCTTATAGAGGCTTGCGATATCACCTAAAATAATATTCATCTTGAGGCCTTAAAAATGCAAAAGAACTTTTTAATTTTCGACATGTTTCATTGGACAATGCAATTGAAAAAGCATTTGGAGTTCTAAAGAAGTAATTTCCAATTATTGGAAATTCAAATGAAAAAACTTATTCATTTGAAGTCCAAAGTGAAATTGTTTTAGTATGTGCAATCCTACACAATTTTTTAATGGGAATGGATCACAATGATCGATTGATTAATGAAGTATATGCCGAGTAGCGATGATCACGGGGTGGGGTAGGGGTGGAGAGTGGCTCCCCACCTATTGCTCCACCCTATTGGGGACGCGGGGGAAAAATTCCCCCCGTCTCCGCTCTCGTGGGGATCCCCGTCTTCAATAAAAATAACCAACTCCAATGAAAATTTTCGATCCCGATGAAAATTCCCGATCCAAATAAAAAATATTTCACAAAATTTACATTGCACAATTTAATAATTTATGACTTAAAATTAAAAATATCTCATACAATTTAAATACAAATATTTATAAACATCTGATACAATTAATATACACATATTTGTAAATATTCAATACAATTCAAATATTAATAATATCACTTGGACAATTTACATAGCGGCAAATATTAACATGAAAAAATTTAATATATATATATATATATATATATAAAATAAAATATTAATTTTTTTCGGGGGATGGGAACCCGTTCCTCTTTCCCGCCCCGAATTCAAGGGCGGGGATTTTTTCTCCCCACCCTGCCCCCGTGGAGAAAAATTCGGGGATTTCTCGCCCCGTTCTGGTTGGGTCCCCACCAGGGACAGGGAATCCTTGCCCCATGATCATCCCTAATGCCGAGCTATTAAATAGAGAGGAAGTGAATGCATGCATTGGAGCTGATAATGAGGATGCTCGATTAGGTGCTAAGTTAAGGGATAACATTGTAGCTGCAATGCGGTTTTATTATGTTTCAAATAAAAGATGAGTAATTATGCTTTGTATGTTTTAGTTGTTTTCCATTTAATGTTTGTAATAATATGTTCTTCATTGTAATTTTCTTCAATATATCTTATATTGCTTGATACTTGATTGAAATAATACTTGATTGAAGGGCATACATGTTATGTTGTTTGATAAAGACATACATGTTTGGATATTAATGAACACTACAAGAAAAATGCATAATTAGCGAGGGAATTTTAGCAACGGAAAAGCAATTTCGTCACTATTTTGGTAGCAAATAATTCACTTTATTGACGAAATCAAAGTCCTGTTGCTAAAAGTGGCGGGACTGATTTTTCACCATTTTTAGCGACAGAATTTAGTAACGGAAAAAATATTTTGTCGCTAAAATAGGCACAAAAAAAATCCACCAAAATTTGCTACAAAATTTAGAGACTGAAGTGGTGTATCGTCGCAAAAGGAATTTTGCGACGGAACATAACTGTCTGTTGCTATGTTTAGCGACAGACGTGTAAATACTGTCGTTAAATAGCGATGGTATATACTGATCGTCGCTAAATAGCGACGGGATGAAACGCATGTCGCTAAATAGCGAAGGGTTTTAAATTGTAGCTGTAATGTGGTTTTATTAAGAGATAACATTGTAGCTACAATGTCGTTTTATTCTATTTCAAATAAAAGATGAGTAATTATGATTTGTATGTTTTAGTTGTTTTTCATTTAATGTTTGTAATATTATGTTCCTCATTGTAATTTTCTTCAATATATCTTATATTGCTTGATACTTGATTGAAATAATACTTGATTGAAGGCGTACATGTTATGTTGTTTGATAAAGACATACATGTTTGGATATTCATGAACACTTAAAGAAAAATGCATAATTAGAGAGGGAATTTTAGCGACGGAAAAGCAATTTCGTCGCTATTTTGGTAGCAAATAATTCACTTTAGCGACGGAATTAAAGTCCCATTGCTAAAAGTGGCGGGACTCATTTTTCACTATTTTTAGCGATATAATTTAGAAACAGAAAAAAATATTTCGTCGCTAAAATAGCGACGGAATCAAAGTCCCGTTGCCAAAAGTGGCGGGACTGATTTTTCACTATTTCTAGCGACATAATTTAGCAACAGAAAAATATTCCGTTGCTAACATAAGAGCCAAAAAAAATTGATCAAAAATTGCAACAAAATTTAGCGACGAAAGTGATGTACCGTCGCAAAAGGAATTTGCGACGGAACATAACTGCCCGTCGCTATGTTTAGCGACAGACGTGTAAATACCGTCATTAAATAGCGACGGTATATACTGATCATCGCTAAATAGCGATGGGGTGAAACGCATGTTGCTAAATACCAATGAGCATGTAGTGACTGTCGCTAAATAGCGACAGGTTTTCAATTACCGTTCTCTCCTCCCCCCTCTTCTTTTCCCTCTCTCCTGCCTCTTTTCTCTCTCGTTGTTGGTTGTCCTCTCCTCCATCCCTCGCGCCCTTACCCGCCGGTCAGATCTGGGCTAGTAGAGGGGTTGCCCGCCATCGTCGGTCTGAACATATGCTTTGCCTCCTGCTCCGGTATTTGGCTTCGCCTACGCACAAAAGGCTCATCGCGAGCACATCTTCTCTCTCCCTCTCGTCGTCTACCTCTCTGGGTGTCTGCCTGCATTTCTGCCGCTGCTGCCGATGACCCTCCATCTCCCGCCAGTTGCTTCATCTCGCCCCAACCGCAGGTCAACGCCCATTGCCCCTCTCTTTCTAGCGTGCCAGGTCTGCTCCGCCTTCCTTGTGCACCCCAGATCTGTTCCAGCCTACGTTGCAAGCTTTCGCCGCTGCTCCTGTCGACTCTGGTTGCTCCTTCGTCAGCATTGCTTGCTCACCCACGGTCAGTTTCTGTATCTCTTTTTTTTCGTTTAAATTTTTTATATTAATTTTATTTTGTATATTATTGAAGAGATTATTAGTCCGATTTGGGAGTGCCTGAGTTGCTGAGTTGGTTGTGGTTGTCGGGGTGGCTGCTCTAGTTTTTGGGCCGAAGAAACTGCTTGAAGTGGGGTAGAGCACTGGCAAGACTGTCAAGAGCTTCCAACAGGTAAGAAGTCTTTAACTTTATGTTTGATTATGCTAAAAAGTTTCTTATAAAAAAGAAGAGTGTGAACTTGGCTTAAATTAGGCTTAATTGCAGTGTGAAGGTTATCAGTTTTATTCATTTTTAGTTTTTTAGCTTGTGTTGGCTTGGTTCTTCAGAAAAATTACGGAATTTGATAGTTATTATGTTTCTAAAGCTTGGCAGTTTAGTCTTTAGGCTAGTTTGTTTATTTATCTTCAATATTTTGAGTAATTTGCTGTGTTTATTCCAGAGGAAACAAATTAGACTTGTTTTTCTAAGGGGATAGCTAGGAGGGTGTTGGTTTTAGAGTCTGTTTGTAGCTTGTTTACTTGAAGAGTTTTAGAGACTTTATCTGCCCAACAAAATTCATAGCTGCTTATGTTTTTATTATTTTTTCCTTTTTTTTTGCATTTTGCACTTTTCACTATTATAATTTGTATCTTCATTCACAATTGTAACTACTTATGTTTTTGTTACTTTGATGATTATCTATCTGAATTTCAACATGAAGAGGTGATATGTTTTCTTATAAATCTAATTCTATAAATATCTCTAACATACATTTTGAATTTGAATATTTATTTATTTTGGATTTGTGTTTGTGTCAGAAAATGCAAAAAAAAAAAAAAATTAGGACATGAATATATCTCGGATTTCCACTGGCAAACAATTAGTATTTGGAGAGCATTACTTATTTGGTTTTCTGCTGTTGGATATTCAGCAGGCTGTCATCAGTTGTTTCAAAGGGTTTGCATTAGATGTGTTTTGAGCTGGGGTATGCTTCTTTATTCGTATTTGTTGTCATGAAGCATGCTGTAAATGCCAAGTTTGACATGAATGTGAGTTAAGTTATAATATTAGTTAACCTGTACATGGGTAGGTTGGCCTCTGCACATTTCTTGGTTGATGAATGTGTGTCATTTTAGAATATTAATGGAGACCTGATAGAAAAGATTTTCTGTTTCCAAGCAATCAACTAGAAAATGTTCACCCTTGTTCATGTATGTTAATCTTACAATTTACTATTATTTTTGTATATCATCTTAGTTTAACTTTAGTACTAATTAATATTTGAATTAATTTTATGACAGGAGTGAGTACAAGAGAGTCTTCATCTTTAGGAAGAGGATTATGAGAATATGAACCACGCTCGGGTATTTTATGAGGCAACTAGTGGTAGGGATCACTGTGAACGGGTTTTTGGCTTGGATTCTTTTGCAAACACTTGCTTAGTTAGTGTTTTTACTATTTGTACTATGTTTAGTTGTAGTATTGTTATATGTTAAGTTAATACATTATGATTACATTTTTATCAAATTTATTTATTTTAATTAATACTTTTTCATTATATTAATTTTGCTAATTACAATTTTTATATTATTTATTATTATATATTTAAAAAAAACCTTTTAGCATTTAGTGACAGAATGATACTTTTTGTCACTATTTTTAGTGATGGAACCAATACTTTCGTCGCTAATTTTGAAGATCAAAAAACCTTGGACGCCAAAAATAGCAACGAAAACCTACTTTTCGTCGCTAAATAGCGACAAACAGTAATATTACGTCGCTATTTTTAGCGAAGGAAACCTTCTTTACTTCCGTCGCTATTTTTGTCATCCAAGGTTTTTTGGTCTTCAAAATTAGCGACGTTACGCTTTCTTTCGTCGCTAAAAATAGCGACGGAAGCCCACTTTCTGTCGCTAAATTTAGAAATGACGCGAATAGTGATGGAATGTGTCCGTTGCAAAATTCCATCGTTAATTCCAATTAGTGATGGAATTTTGTCACTACTAGCCGTCGATAAATGGTTATTTTCTTGTAGTGGAAGACATATAGGTTTAAGTATATAAGTCATGCTATTTTTTCTTAAAAAGGCTATATAATGGCAAGTGAGACAATAAAGGAGGGTGGAAGCAATAGAGGAAAGTTGGAAAAAGAACTTTTAGCGAGTGTTATGATATTTTAAGCACTATAGTACTATTACTTAGAGTTTCATAATGAAAATATTTGATGCATAACCAGAAGTGTGGGAGGCATTGATGCGGGTTTTCATCCAATATTATTATATGTATTACTTGAATAAATAGAATAAGTGCATTTGAAAATTATGTTAATTGACTTTTATATAATAATGTGAGCTATGATACTGAGCTGTATTGAAATTCACCATGTGAGTCCCAAATATATGATCTAGAGAGGGGTGAATAGATCATTTCATAATTTTTTTCTTGATCTGGATATATTAGAACACAGACAATTGATATATAAATTATCATCATTATAACAAATCCAATTTATGCAATTTACTTAATATAATTTTTTAATCATATTTTACCATTACAAATAACACATATGGACGAAATTATTTATGAGAAAAATCAGACTTTCATTGGATTAATTAATATAGAAAAATCAAGTTCATCCCTTTTTTTCAGAACACAAGTGATTTTCTGACACTGTTCTATAGAACATAAAACAAAGACAGAACAAATAATATAAGCATGAAAATTATAGAGCACAAAATAAAAAGAGAGTAAGGGATAGAGAAGTTTAACACCGCGATTTATAGAGGTTCGGCTATTGCCTACATCCTCTCCTTAAGACAATCCGTCTTAAGAATTTCTCTCTTTTTACTCTATTTACGGGTAAGAGTCAAAAGCCTGTTACAAATAGCTATTCCAAGTTTTTCTTTCAAAGTGAAAACTCTAAAATACTTATTCATTTTTCTAAAGTAAAATGATCAAAACATTTAGCTCTTTTTCCCAAGTAAAAGAACCTAAACACTTGCTAGTTTATTTTCCTAGGTTCTAGCAACCTAACCTCACAAATTATCTCACAAATTTGAATAGCCTCACTAACATGATTACAATTGAAACTATAATCATATTGAGGAGATATGATCATGAATGCACATGAAGGAATGAAAAACTTACAAGATAAAACCCAATTTAGAAAAAAAATGTTTTTCACTCTCTTAATAAAACGCACCAACACAACTCCTTTTTATAGCTGAAAATTATAGTTGTTAGGTGTGAACATTATTTTAAAAATGTTTCTATGTTTGAAGAGATTTTTGTTTTCATGTTTTTTTAGTCAATGAAGATCTGATTGAGAGAGATTTCTTCAGATTTTATGTTTCTTTAAATAAGAAAAATCAGATTCAAATAAAAGACTTTCTTTCCATTTTCAAAAACTATAATTGTGGATTTTTATCTTTTAGGAAAGAATTAATTTTATTTTGGACAACCATGATATTTGAAAAATATTTTTCATGCAGAAAATAATGTAATAAACGTGCTGTGAGTGTGTGGATTCCTCAAGAATAATTTTACAAATTTTATTTCCTAAAAAACCTTTTAAGGCTGCAGGTCTGTTCTGACAGATGTGGAACACAAACACGTTTGTTCTGTACTTGATAGAACACTCTGCATCAGCACCTGAAACTTGGATCTGCAATATAAATTCTAAAAAGAAACCCAATTTTGTTAAGTGCAAATATTTTGTTAATGCATCAAAACCTAACAAATTAGTCCTTTGAGCCAACATTCTCCCCATTTTTTATGATGACAAAACATTAATTTATTTTGATCTTGTGCTCCCCCTATTTATTTAGAGAAAAAACTCCCCCTAAATATATGCACTTAAAACTATCTATTTATCTCCTTGCATAATTATTTTATGCCACAACCTATAATAAGTTTAGCCTTGTTTCGAAAGGTACTGCAGTTATTAAAAGAATTTCTACATATGTATTTCTTAATTCTCCAAACTCTAATCCTTTTTATGCTTTTTCATATACTTTCTTCAGGTACTCAATCCTAAGCATAATTAAAGTTCAATGCATCAAGATATATTATTCAATTCAGCATATTTTATTTAACATGTAGCATTTTGTCATGACTCTTATGCATATAGAGAATCCATCTTCATGAAGCTTTAAGAATAATTTAGTTACAAGGGAATTAAAAAACAATCCTGCATGAAAATCAGGTCAAGCATTATATTTAATCATCAAATGTGCATACAAATCTGCACAAATCAAATTTTGCATCAATTCCCAAAATTAATAGATCAAATTTCTACCTGCATAATATTCATTTAACAAAATTTCTACATACACATTCAGTCCAAATAATCAAAACATATTAAATGTTGCAACGATTTAAAATATCAGCCCTTTTTGAAACATCAGCAGCAATGATCAAAATATCATATGATCAAGATAAACCATCAGCACAAAGATAATCATTCTTCATCAAAATATATATTTAAAATATCAGCACATGAGCAAAATAACATATCACATTATCAAAATAAATCAGCAGCACAAAGATATAACACAATCATTCTTCTCCCCCTTTTCGTCATCACAAAATCATAAAGGTTCAACCACTCATAAACCAAAATAGCAATAAAAAATAGTTCCAACCACTAATAAAAGTGATAAATCAGTATCCAAAAAAAAAAAGAAAGTAAGTTTCCTAGCAAAAAGAAATAATGAAAACTCAGTCAATATCTTCGGGATTGGTACTGCTGCCAACTTGACCAGGCTTGGGGGTTGGTTTAAATTTGTGCTTTGCCACAAGATGCATAGACTTCCTCAATTTTGGAGCAGGTATAGGTGAACAGAGTCACTAAGAGGTGAGGAGGGTGGAGAGTCATTTGGTTCTTCAATGATCTTACGTTCAGAGTCAAATTCACTCTCAACAAATCTTTTTTCAGCCCAAGTCATAAGTTGTCGTTGAAGTTCCCACAACTCTACCCATTTCTCAGATTTAGGTTTGCAATCCACTTTAGGTTCCTTTTTAGATTCCGAAGCAGATAAGGATTGCTGTTCCTTTGGGTCTGTGAGAGTTTTTTCAGACTGACTATGAGTGTCCCCAATTTTCTCTTCACTATTTACCACTTTCATTGCTATCTCAGTTTCATCATCACCTTCAAGGTTCCCAGAATGATATGATTCTGATGCTTTAGCACTAGTCTTCATACTTTGAGAACTACTAGATGAAGATGTGTAACACCCCAACCCATACGTAGGTGAACCCATCCACAAGGGAGTAGGAAGCCGTACGAGTAGGTGTGTTACCGAACAGAAGTGATACAAAGCGTATAAAAATATGGAAGAATTTAAAACTTGAGAAGTAAAACTGAACATACATACTTCACCAATGCACGTACACCAAGCAGAAACATACAGATATGTAAATTTCCCACCATGCAACAGAAGTTACAGACAGACGATAAAATAGGGGAAATTCTTAATAACAAATATTTACATCGCCCAAAATACTACTTCAGTCTCTTTACATATTATTACATGTACATTTTATACAGAATTACAAAATCCCAAAATAAAGAAGCTGGACAAAAACCAAAACTCCTAGCTCCTATGTGGCCAACCCTTGCAGATGTGCAACTCGAACCGGACCAGACGTGCCACCTGCACGGGAAAAAGAACCCGTGCTAAGCGATAACGCTTAGTGGGGAGAACAAACATAATAATATGGACGGCCATTCACAATGGTCGTCAAGGCATAACACACACAAATATCATACACACCTAGTTCTTACCGAGAAATATATATGCTTACATATAATAGCTATGCATTCAAATATTTCTAATCATATTCATGTACTCATATGTGTGACACTAACCAAATCAAACATCACCATACAAGATGTGAGTATGTTCATGCATAGCTACATATAACTTCACATGCATGCACTTACCTATACATTACATGTCAGTATCATTATATTTATATGCTAATACTTGTAACGTCATACCAATACAGGTCCTCATATGCATACATTTACCGAGCACATTGGGAAGTCAGGCTTTTGGAAGTACATCTTGCATAGATACATAACAACTTAATCATGTAATTATCTCGCCAAAAATAACCATATCTCAGTCCCGAGAACTAGTACCCTAACTGTTCACACCATAGTGCCCACAAATTCCTGAGCAAAAATCACTAGAGTCTACTCATACTACAATACATATACACTAGCTGAAAGCATAGGTACATAATCACAATACCATCACACTTCCGCTGCACAACATTAATCTTTAATATAAGCAATTATACAATATTGCATTCCAACCACGGTATTCCAGAGAGCCAATAAATTTGCACTTATTAGTTCACATATCTATAATCATAACTGATTAGAATCGCATGCTTATAAATACAACATAACAAATCATACACCTGCTGACTCACAATAGTGGATATCGAGTGACTGAATTGTACCTTACGTGTACCAATCGAACACATAATATAATGTACCTTACAGGTACGAGTCGAAAAGCAACATCATCTTTTTCCACATTCCGAAAACATTTCACATAAAAGGGTTCGCGAGGAACCAGCCAGGGACCTGATCAGGGTCCATTCGTTCAAAGGGGCGCTGCACCTACTCTTATATAGACTCTATTAGGCATCCCTAACTATCCACTAGACTGACTCTCGCAGGCTATACAAAATATTCCATAATCGAAACATAATATTCAATATAATACGATACAACAAAGATAATTACAGTTAAATATAACTTAAAAACTGAGGTGACGTTAAATAACTATTCAAACCAGAACATAAGTTAAAAATGAACAAATGACATGAATTAAAACATTAAAATTCAAGACAGAAGACATTTAGAAACATGCTATGGGAGAGGAGCCTGTCACTACTCGTGACAGGGGCTTACTGTTACGACTCGTGACAGTCGTCACTACTAGTGACAGGGGCTTACTGTCACGACTCGTGACAGTCGTCACTACTAGTGACAGGGGCTTACTGTCACGACTCGTGACAGGTGTCTCGACTCGTGACAGTCGTCACTACTAGTGACAGTCGTCACTACTAGTGACAAGGGCTTACTGTCACGACTCGTGACAGAGCCACGGGATTTCCAAATCATTCAAGCTAAAATCCCAAAAATTCTCATTCCAAACAATAAATCCTCACCCATACCATAATAATAAACCAACCAATCATCATCAAATCATGCCATAACCAAATCCTATTCATGAATTCTAAAAACAACATCAAGAACATCACAAATTTCCAGAATTCATTCAAATAATAACATGCCAATAATACTCAAAACACAAATTCCTAAACAAATCATGCATAACCTCATATCAACACTCAAATTTATGGAAATCACACACACAATACACATCCATGATCCAAAGAAGAATTAGGGCAGATAACCCAAAACTGAAAATGTAGAAAATAACTTCCCAAACCTGGAAATCAAAGATTCAAAGTCACTTTCTAGCTTCTATCTACAATCTTTTCCTTTCCCTTGAGCTTCCTCTTGTTACCACCAACTTGCACAAACCAAAACCCAGAAAATCACTCAATCCAAACTCTAACATATCCCAATCAAAAACAAATAAAGAAGGAGAAGAACCACACACACACACACAAGCTAAACTAACTCTTACCTCTCCAATCTTGCTCTAATACTCACCCAAAACCACCTCTAAACAAGCACCACTTCTAGCCAAAAAGAGAAGCAAGGAGGAAGAGCAAAGAATGAGGAAAGGAAGAAGAAGAGGAAAAAGAAGAGGAAAAAGAAGATGAATGGCGTGAAGAGGAAGAGGAGAACGGGAAGAGGAGATGACTTACAGATGGTTTCTCTTCCTTTACCCATTTAATTCCCACTTATCCCTTAAGCCACATGTCACTTTCCCATAGGTAGGTCAACCTAAGCTCACCTCAACTCCCATACTCTCACCTACACACAATTCATTTCCCTTACTCATACCCTACTTCCCTATCTTATGCACACACACTAGCACCTCTTACAATAATATCTTCATGGTACCAAACTTAAGTCACACCCTAACATTCCCTTATAACCCCATTTTCCCATTGGTCCAACTAATTCACTTTGACTTCTCTATTCAAGTCACAGTACACTCCCACATACTAAATCACTTCTCATAAAAATATCCTACATCTTTATTTCCATACCCATAATCCACTTGATAATTATTTCTCTTATGTAAATATCTCCAAAGCACCATATCTACAACCCACACTATAAAACCTCTTAACCCACTTATATCCTACTTCCATACACTACAAGCACACCATAATAATTCCTTCACTTAACTTATTTAATTAATTCCTTAGCAAATAAATCCTTATTATCTATATTACTCATGTACAAATTACCGAATTACACTCACTCACTCCGACTGAATAAGCATATTTCGACTAGGCCCAGTTTGGGGTGTGACAAGATGTATCCGCTAAGGTTGGATTTTTTTGAATAGTTAGATTTTTTGTGGGGTTAGCTCTTAGTTTTCGAATCATGTTCTTGGAGGTATGAGCCATTTTAATTCTTTTTCCCTTGCTCTTTTGAACTACATTCCCACTTATAGGCCTCTTTCCTGACTTTTATAAACGAAGATCTGACATTTTATAGAAATCCTTCCCAATTCTTAGCTTATCATTAAAAAATGCACACTCAGCTCTTTCCACATGCAGATTCCAATAGATAAAAATAGCACTTAGTATCATGGCAAAGGGATAACGTTGATTCTCTTTTGCAGATATGATTTGGTGAAAAATTAGATAAGGCAAATTAATAGAATATCCTCTGTAAACATGCCACATGATGCTTAAATCAGTGTTTGTAACATGATCTACGCTACCAGCTCTAGGCACTAAGATCTCAACCAAAAATTTGTGAAGAATTCTAAACTCTAAGTTCATATTGGTTGATGGAGGGGTTTTATCCTTTCTAGAGTATTGATTCATATCAGCTGTTTTACTCAAAAACTCAACTTTATTAAATCCCCCAATTTCAGTTAGCCTAGTGTTCTTAGTTATTTTGAATCCATCATTCCGCATGGTAAAGAGTAGAGCTATGGTTCCAGGAGTGAGGATTTTATACTGCCCTCTATCTTAACAGCCATTGATTCATCATCTAGCATTTTTCTAGTTTGAAAGAAATCTTTAACAAGGGAGGGATATATTTCTGACTCATAAGTTAAAATATCTCTCCATTGAAGTCGTTCAAGCCATGTAGCCAACGATGGGGTATTGTTTTGCAGTGCTTCCCAATCGACAGATTTGGGGATGAGAAATTCGCGAATCTCCTTGACTGTTAATGTTGATATTTTTCATGGTGGTGGAGAGTGCTCTTGTTCAGATTGCAACGAGTCTGTGGCAGAGGATGGAATCGGTTTGTGTAATGGAGATGAGGGTTTTTTGTTTGCCGATGATTTCACTCTTGCCATGGTTTGCGATTTTGGGGAAAAGGATAGAGTGGATGAAGAAGAGTGTAAAAATCAGATTTTTAAATTCTTTATATAAAGAACTGAACCAATAAAGAGGGTAGGTGAAAAGTTGTACTTTTAAAGTTTGAAAAAGGAGTTTTTGTTTTTGTTTTTTTTTTTTCTTTTTAAGAGAAAACGAGAAGTTTATTTTAAAGAGGAAAGTGGATTATATAGAAAAAGACAATAACTTCCCCTTTCAAAAACCGAAAATATCTCCGTCAAAATAGCACTCATAATAAAAATAAAAAAAAAAATCTCCATAACTGATATTAATAAGAAAAATAGAGCACGACTAGTCTGTGAAAAGCATTAGAACATAGAACACAAATATAGAACACGCAAGCATAAAGTAAACTAAAATTACCTTTTAGGATGGATTTTCTAGCATACCCCTGCCCAATTCTCTTCTTAGTTTGTAAAATTGTTCTTCCTTTAATGGTTTGGTGAAGATATCAGCTAATTGATGTTCAGTTGAGATATACTCCATTGTAATGTCCCCTTTTTGAACATGATCTCGTATGAAATGGTGTCTTATTTCAATGTGTTTTGTTCTTGAGTGCATCACTGGATTCCTTGTGAGATTTATGGCACTAGTGTTATCACAATAAATGGGTATTTCTTTAAGCTCAAAGCCATAATCAATCAACTGTTGTTTGATCCAAAGAATTTGTGCAGTACAACTTCCAGCAGCTATGTATTCTGCTTTTGCAGTTGACAAGGCAACATAGTGTTGTTTTCTGCTAGACCATGTAATGAGAGATTGTCCTAATAATTGACATGTTCCAGATGTGCTTTTTCTCTCAATTCTGCAACCTGCAAAGTCAGCATCTGAAAAACTAATAAGGTCAAAACTTGAATCTTTAAAATACCATAATCCAATATTTTGAGTTCCCAATAGGTATCTTAAAATTTGTTTTACTGCTGATAGATGGACTCCTTTGGATTTGACTGAAATCGAGCACATAGATATACACTAAAGTGTATATCAGGTCTACTGGCAGTTAAATAAAGTAGTGAACCAATCATTCCTCTGTAAATCTTTTGATCCACATTTTTATCTTTCTCATCAGGATCAAGCTTAATTGATGGACTCATTGGTGTACTGACAGTCTTTGCTTCCATCATTTTGAATTTCTTCAGTAATTCTTTTGTGTATTTAACTTGGCTAATAAAGATTCCATCTTTATTCTGATTAATTTGCAGTCCCAAAAATAAGGTCAATTCTCCCATCATACTCATCTCAAATTCATATTTCATTAATTTTTCAAATTTCTTGCACATTGAGATATTAGTAGCACCGAATACAATATTATCCACATATATTTGCACAAGCATGATGTCCATTTCTTTATGCTTTATAAACAATGTATTATCAACTTTTCCTCTAGCAAAATCATGTTGTATTAAAAAGCTTGAGAGTCTTTCATACCAAGCTCTTGGAGCTTGTTTTAAACCATACAAAACTTTTGTTAATTTATAAACATGATTTGGAAATTCAATGTTTTCAAAACCACGTGGTTGTGCAACATATACTTCCTCATTAATGTACCCATTTAGAAATGCACTTTTGACATCCATTTGATAAAGCTTGATTTTCTTAAAACATGCAAATGCACATAAGATACGAATAGCTTCTAAACGTGCTACTGGTGCAAATGTTTCATCAAAATCAATACATTCTTCTTGATTGTACCCTTGAGCCACAAGTCTTGCTTTATTTCTTGTTACATTTCCTTGCTCATCCAGCTTATTCCTAAAGACCCATTTTGTCCCAATAATTGAATGATTTTTTGGTTTTGGATCAAGAGACCATATCTTGTTTCTTTCGAACTGATTCAATTCTTCTTGCATTGCAAGTAACCAGTTGTTGTCATATTGAGCTTCTTGAATGTTTTTTGGTTCAATTTGAGAAACAAAAGCCACGTTACTGCAAAATTCTCTTAGTTGTCTTCTGGTCATCATCTTAGTTAATGGGCTGCTTAGCAGATCCTCTTTTGAATGATTCCTGTGGACATCCCACTCCTTAGGTGGATCAAGATTCTGTTCTGGTTTCTCATAATTTGTTTCTTCTGTTATTTCATTTGTTCTGTTTTGATCTGTTTGTTCTTCTCCTTTAGTTTCTTCATTCTTGTCACCTGTATCATCATTAGAAACACACCTTTCTCCAATGTAGACATCAGTTTCATCAAATTTGACATTGATTGATTCTTCAACCATTTGTGTTCTTTTATTGTAAATTCTATATGCTTTACTTTTAAGTGAATAACCTAAGAAAATTCCTATATCAGATTTAGCTTCAAATTTTCCTAGATTATTTTTATCATTTAATATAAAGCACTTACAGCCAAATGTATGAAAATAATTGATGTTTGTCTTCCTTCCTTTCCAAAGCTCATATGGAGTTTTGTTCAGAATTGCTCTAATCAGAACTCTGTTGATGATATAACTTGCTGTATTTACTGCTTCAGTCCAAAAATATTTAGGCAAGCTATTTTCATTCATCATGGTTCATGCCATCTCCTGCAATGTTCTGTTTTTTCTCTCCACTGCTCCATTCTGTTGTGGAGTTCTTGGTGCTGAGAAATTATGTTCAATTCCTTCCTTTGAACAGAAGTCATCAAATTCTTTGTTCACAAATTCTCCTCCATTATCACTCCGAATTTTGACAATATGGTATCCCTTTTCATTCTGTATTTTCTTTGCCAGCTTTTTGAATGCCTCAAACGTCTCATATTTGTGTGCAAGAAAAATTGTCCATGTGAAACGTGAGTAATCATCAACAATCACAAACACATAACTTTTACCTTTTAGACTAAATGGTGAAATAGGTCCAAATAAATCTATATGCAACATTTCTAAACATTTTTTAGTTGATATTTCTTTCTTGGATTTAAACGAATTTCTAGTCTGTTTACCAAGTTGACATGCCTCACAAACATATTTCTTATCAAATTTAATTTTACGCAAGCCAATAACTAAGTCATTTTTAGATAATTTTTCAATAGCATGTAAACTAGCATGACCTAGTCTTTTATGCCATAACCAGTTTTGATCATCTTTTGACATTAAACACGTTGAGTTATTATTTTTATTTTCATCCAAACTTACTTGATAAATATTCCCAGTTCTATAACCAGTAAGGATAGTATTACCTGATTTTGCATCCTCAACTTTGCAGTCCTTTATTTCAAAGATAACTCTGTTATTTTTGTCACATAATTGGCTTACACTAAGGAGATTGTCACGTATCCTTGATACGTGGGTTGGTTCCAACACTAATGATTTTGCCTTTGTTTTTGTCACCAAAACTGACAGTCCCTCCATTTTTCATAGAGAGTTCAGCGAACATCTTTTTGTCCCATGTCATATGTCTTGAGCAACCACTGTCTAGATATCATTTGTTATTCATATTGCTCCTTAGACAAACCTGCAAGATAATTATTTCTTTTTAGGTACCCAATTAATTTTGGGTCTTTGATGGTTAGTTTTCACAGCAAAATTTTTACTTTCAGCTTCATATTTCTTTTCTTTCCCCTTCTTCTTGTGATAACAATTATTAGTAATATGACCACTTTTTCCACAGAAGGTACACGATACTTTGGACATAGTTACCCGTTCAGCCCACTTGGTTTTCTCAACTTGGTCACTAATTTCATTAGCTTTAGTGGATTTCTTAAATGCTTCATTTTTCCTTCTTAATTTTCCAATCATGATATTCAGATCAACAATTTCCTTAGAAGCAAACTTTCTTAATTCTTCTTTTTCTCTTCTTAGATTTTCAATTTCCTCCTTTAAATCATCAATTGAAGATTCCATCAGTTCTTGATTTTTTCTTTTTAATTTTTCAGTATCCTTTTTCATTTCATCAACAACCATCTCAAGCTCCACATAATCACATGATTTCATGTTAAACTCATTTTCTAGATCATTCCAATCTTTAATTAACTCCAGATATTTTTTTCGATCTTCTTGAGCATTTCTTAATAACTTTTCCACATTTATTTTCAAATTTTTATGTGACTCCTCTAAATTTTTATAATCCTCAAACAGTGTTTGATAGCTCACCACAATTTCACAATTTCTTTTCTTTACGTTATCATATTTTGTCCAAAGCTCCTCAAAGATTTCATTTAGCTCTACTAGATTTAGGCCAGAATCAATTACTTCATTTTCAGTTTCCTCCTGATTTACCAATACAGCACCATGTTCAATTTCTTCATCAGACATAGCCATCAAACCAGCATCCTCTGTATTTTGATCTGATTTTAAATCTTCACTAGAGTCATCACTATTGCTCCATGTTACCATCATTGCTTTTTTATTTGACTTCATGTCCTTTTTTCAGAAGAGGACATTTGGTTTTGATATGTCCCGGCTTATTGCAGTGGTAGCATACTGGTTCTCTAGAGTTCTGTTGAGAATTTTTAGCTTTATTATTGTTACGTACCTTCTTTTGAAATCTTCCACGTTTCATTTCCTTTCTATAAAATTTTTGAAATTTTCGAGTGATCATAGCAAATTGTTCATCTGAGGTATTCTCATTTGAATCAGCAGCTAGAGCAATTCGTTTCAGCTTCTCCTCATTTCCCTGACTTTGCATCACAAGTTCATAAGATAGTAAGGATCCTATAAGATCATCATATGAAAAATTACGCAAATATCTGGCTAGCAAGACAGCCACTTTTTCACGCCAGTTTGAGTTCAGTGATCTGATCAATTTTTTAATTTGCTCTTCTTCACTTACAATCTTTCCAAGACCTTTCATGGATCCTATTATCTTGATAAACCTGTCACTCATTTCAGAAATTATTTCATTAGATTTCATCTTGAATGATTCATAATCACACATTAAAAGATACAAACGAGAATCTTTCACTTGATTAGTTCCCTCATAGGTTGCCACCAATTTATCCCAGATTTCTTTGGCCGTATCACAAGCTGAAATTCTATTGAACTCATTAGCACGCAAAGAACAATATAATAAACTCATAACTTTAGAATTTCTTTGAATGTTTAAAATATCAGTTTCTGAATACTCATTTTCTGCCTTAAGAACTTCAGTTCCATTCTCAACTTTTGTTGGTGGATAGAATCCATTTGTCACCATCTTCCAACTCTCCATGTCTTGCATTTGGATGAAGTGTCTCATCCTGGCTTTCCAAAATGAAAAGTTTTGTCCGCAAAACAAAGGAGGACGTGTTCATGATTGTCCTTCGGTAAAAGTTGTGTTTAAACGATTTGTTCCAGCCATCTTTGGATCTCTCTAGGTTGTTAAACCTGCAAAACAAAAATATGAGACCTACTCTGATACCAAATGTGAGTTGCAAATATATGATCTAGAGGGGAGGTGAATAGATCATTTCATAATTTTTTCTTGATCTGGATATATTAGAACACAGACAATTGATATACAAATTATCATCATTATAACAAATCCAATTTATGCAATTTACTTAATATAATTTTTTTAATCGTATTTTACCATTACAAATAACACATATGGACGAAATTATTTATGAGAAAAAATCAGACTTTTATTGGATTAATTAATATAGAAAAATTAAGTTCATCCCGTTTTTCCAGAACACAAGTGATTTTCTGACATTATTCTATAGAACATAGAACAAAGATAGAACAGATAATATAAGCATGGAAATTATAGAGCACAAAATAAAAAGATAGTAAGGGATAGAGAAGTTTAACACCGCGATTTATAGAAATTCGGCCATTGCCTACATCCTCTCCTTAAGACAATCCGTCTTAAAAATTTCTCTCTTTCTAGTGTGACTCTATTTACGGACAAGAGTCAAAAGCCTGTTACAAATAGTTATTCCAAGTTTTTCTTTCGAAATGAAAACTCTAAAATACTTAATCATTTTTCCAAAGTAAAATGATCAAAACACTTAACCATTTTTCCTAAGTAAAAGAACCTAAACACTTACTAGTTTATTTTTCTAGGTTCTAGCAACCTAACCTCACAAATTATCTCACAAATTTGAATAGCCTCACTAATATGATTACAATTGAAACTATAATCATATTGAGTAGATGTGATCATGAATGCACATAAAGGAATGAAAAACTTAAAGGATAAAACCCAATTTAGAACAAAAACGTTTTTCACTCTTTTGATAAAACACACCAACACAACTCGTTTTTATAGCTGAAAATTATAGTTGTTAGGTGTGAACATTATTTCAAAAATGTTTCTATGTTTGAAGAGATTTTTGTTTTCATGTTTCTTTAGTTAATGAAGATCTGATTGAGAGAGATTTCTTCAAATTTTATATTTCTTTAAATAAGAAAAATCAGATTCAAATAAAAGACTTTCTTTCCATTTTCAAAAACTATAATTGTGGATTTTTATCTTTTAGGAAAGAATTAATTTTATTTTGGACAACCATGATATTTGAAAAATATTTTTCATGTAGAAAATAATGTAATAAACGTGCTGTGAGTGTGTAGATTTCTCAAGAATGATTTTACAAATTTTATTTCCTAATAAACCTTTTAAGGCTGCAGGTCTGTTCTGACAGATGTAAAACAAGAACACGTTTATTCTGTACTTGATAGAACACTCTGCATCAGCACATGAAACTTGGATCTGCAATATAAATTCTAAAGAGAAACCCAATTTTGTTAAGTGCAAATATTTTGTTAATGCATCAAAACCTAACAAATTAGTCCTTTGAGCCAGCACACCATTATGAAAATTTGTCAAAATTATATGGTAAAGATAGAGCAACAGGTGATGTTACTTTCACTCCAAAAGACAGATCACACAAATATGCAAATGCAAAGACCATCAATCATATTGATCAATTATTGGCTTCAATTATCATATCCTTGAAAAGCTATGATACTAATTATGATGATGGAAGTCCTACAACTCCTTTCGCAGTTACAGGTACTGCTTATTATAATTCTAACTTTGAAGATGATTCTGTAATATTGCCAAAAAAAAAAACAAAAGAAAGAGTGCAAAAAATGAAGAAGATAGTGACATTAAAAAAAAAAAAAGCTATTGATAATGTTGTCGAGGTTTTTAAGGAAGGAAATGTTATAGTTGAAAGAACACACCAATGTGTTTATTCGGAACAAGAAGTATATGCTGAGCTGATGAAATCTGGCTTTGATATTTCTTTTCATTATAAGGCTTAGGATTTCATCACAGCAAATCAGACTAGGATTAGAAGATTTTTTGGTTGTTAGCATGAGCTCAAAGAATACTTATTCCATTTGATGCAATATGCTGATGGCTTCTACGTGGATGCAAAGTTAATATAACATTCATTTTTTGCAAAGCAGATACATTTTGAGTGACTAGCAAAAATCGTTTTTGAATACATTCCAGACAAGTTTTGTCAAATGGTATTATTAAATATGACAATTTGTCGATTTTTTTTGTATATTTTTACATATCACATTATGTAAATGCAACTATTAAGTGGCTTTGATTTAATTATACTGATTTAATTTCTTTATAAATGAATTATACAATTTCAATTTGAAACATGCATGTCATTGTATATGTATATAATTGTGTTTGCTTGTGGAAACTATGGGGCGTAATATTGAAATTGCTGGTGAATAGGTGAAATTTTAGATATTGAATTTGCTTGCCAGTAATAAAAAATATTTTGATAAAGTGTTGAAACTAGTTTTGATAATAGTTTGAGAGTTTAGGTGTAGGTATTGTTAAGTTCAATTGTGAATGTTGTTTTTAAAATGGAAATATGACATGTATAGCTAAGTCCAAAAAGGAAAAAAAAAAAGTATATTATTGTTTTGTATCGTAAGGGCCTAAAAGTCAAAATAAATTATATATATATTCCTAAATTATAAGGAGGATGAACTTTTACTTTATATTTATTTCAAGTTAATCAAACAATTGAAAAGAAATAAGAGTAAATCAAATTTATATTACTTTCATTTTTTTCGTTAAAATAAATTCAATTTTCATTTCAAGTTAATCTCACCTAAACAAAGGCTTAAACCAACATTTTTGATTTTCTATTAATTTCATTAGATTATTGTACGGTCAAATTTTAAATTAACTCAATGCCGGAGGCGGAGTGTCTACCTAACCTACTAAATATACTAACCTACCAAATTAACACTTGCTACTGACCCATCTTAATTTTCGTCCAAAAAATATTTACATGTAAAAAATGTCAAAAATTTAGCCTTAGCCCCTCCAAATTCAAATTTAATAATAGTTTGTTTTAAAGGAATTATGAACGGAGGAATTTAATTGGAAATAGACAACATATAATAGGAATCCAATTGTAATGTTTCAAACTATAGAGTTATAATTACAATTTGGCCCAATGATAGGACCTTTTTTTTTTTTTTTAAAAATTCCTTAATCATGTTCTTTAATTTTTTTTTTCCTTTCATATGTAAGATGAGATGGATAGAGATTTAAACCCTGGTTGTCTGAGATGAGAACCAGCTTATTAATTATCGCACATTTCTTAATTTCAATAAAGGACATGTGAATCAACATTTAAATAATAAGAAAGCCTTAGTTCAACAAGCACCAGTGGTCTAGTGGTAGAATAGTACCCTGCCACGGTACAGACCCGGGTTCGATTCCCGGCTGGTGCAATCTGAGCGGTGATGATATTGACGCCCAAATGATGGAAGGGTCCATCAATGCATCTGATCACCAGATGAAAACGGCTATTCTGAGCTCTCTCTTTTTTTTTTTTAATTTTTCCTAAAGACAAATATTATTGTTATTATTTATGGAAAATGAGCAGTACATTAAATTCAATTTTATCAAATTGAATAAAATAATAATGTTTTTATAATAAATATCAAGTCCTTTAATTATATTTTTCTTCTGCTATATTCCTCTTTGAACTTATAATGTATTTAAAATAAAATTTAAGTACTTAATGCAACATATACAATTTTTTTTGATACATACATTAACTTTTTATTGAAAAGTAAAATTTAAATAAATTTTATTATGAAAAAAATAAAAAAGACAAAAGTATAATATTACAACAAATATATATACATATAAATTAGTAATTTTAAAATATGACATGGAATAGTATAATATAGTACAGACTAATTAATACAAATATATATGGTATTTGGAAGGTTTTTTTTTTTTTAAATTATTATGGAGATAATATAATACAGCATAAGCCCCGTTATCCCTGATGTCGCATTCATTTCCAGTATGTTTTCAGGTTAATTTTTTCCTCGATTTGTTTTTTCTATTTTGGATCCAAAAGACAAAAAATATGAAAAGAAACACTAGTCCAATGATGTATATGTTACTGACTAATTGCATTTTGTTTCATTCTATAATTATTATTCCAGTTCATCAAGTTTTAAAATTATTAATTTATATATATTTTTCATTGTAATACCATATTTTCATCTCATTCTATTTATTGTAGTCAAAGAAATTAATTTAGATTTTATATTTTAGTAAAATATTAATGTGTATATCAAAAATTATATTTTATAATCGTAATTATTTTTATCTAAATTAATAATAATACAAATAATTTAATTTTATTTAATTATAAAATTAATATAATAATATGATATTTTACACAAAGCACAATATAAAATATTATATAATAATACAGTTTTTCACTAACTACTATATATAATAATACATGTTAAATAGTATAAACTAATATCATGCAGATTAATAATATACAGACTAATACTATACAAACTAATATAATACCGAAATTTAAACGTGACCTACATGTGCATCCAAACATACCCTAAAAGTAAAAAAAAAAATGAACAAGTTCAGGATTGGAGAATGCATTTTTCCAAAAAGAAAAAAAGAAAAATTATGAGTGAAGTTGTTGTGTGGCGGTTGGCACAGTTGGAGAAGCAGGAGGTGGCGCATCAAAATTCATTTTCATCACTTGGCCTTAAAAAAAAAAACAATTTCTTCAGTTTCTATGTTTTCATTTCTTACCAAATCTTTCTGCTATTTATCTTTTATTCTCTCCAGTGTGCACCCTAAATTGACAATTCCGGCAGCAGAAAATTAAAATTATTTTTATAGTATAATTTCATGAAATGCTATGTCTATTATAAAGCTACTACACTCAGTCTCTTTTTTATATTTCACTTGTCATTATATTTATGTGTCTTTGATTAGTTGATACTCGGTGATCAACATGTTCTTTTTGAAGTTTTATACATACAAAAAGTTGTTTGGGCCTAAGTAGGCTTGTTGGACCGATCAGTTCCAAAGATCCAAAGACCGGTATAACAAAAACATTAAACACTAGATAAAGGTGGTTCAAATTTGGTTGAAGCATTTCGATAGTTAAGTCAATTAACCGGAATAAATGGGGTAGAGAAAGGAAGTAGAGAAAATTCAGGATACCTTAACTATGTGATTTTCAGGATATTATAGCCAGCTGAGCCACTCGATTTTCTCATAGAGATTTGACTACAATGATCAATTATTGTATGACGACGTAAAAAGAGTAGATTCGAAATATAATGTAATCCAAATTTGTAAGACTGAAAGTGTAGAAATTTTGTTTAATAAACACTAATTGAGTTCATTACCAGCTTTTTAACTAACATTTTTATAATATTTAGATATGTTTAACTAAATTTTTCAGAGAGTTTTTACTTATTATAAATCTTTTTGTACGAGACACTCAATTTTAACTTTAATTCAAGTAAAATAAGGAAAATTGTTTTGCTTTTAATAATTTTTTCAAAATTTCTATATTATCCTAATATGTGTCTAAAAAATTTAAAAATTTCATCCATATCATTTTTTAATTATTTCTAACTTCTTCTTGTCATTTTCTCATTTGTATTTCAATTTATCTTTCAAAAGAAATAATCAATATGTTTTACATATGGCATTTGGCTCATCGAAAAGTGCTAAATATCTTCTCTTTGTTACTTTCTTTTTCACCTTCTCTATTATTTGCATGACACATGTGCAAATAAATTAAAACATATGATTCTACAATGTATAAAATACATATATATGTCATGCTCTCATCCAGGTTATGGTATAAGCTTTGTAACTGGTGGGGGCTGGCTTTCTGTATCCCTGGAAACTTCAAAGCCTTTGTTGAGCAATGGTGTGTCTTGGTCAGTGGCAGTATACAGCTCAAAGTTTGGAGTATTATCCTATTATCTGGGATTTGGACCATTTGGCTAGAAAGGAACGCAATAGTGTTCTCTGGGAAATCACTAAATCCAGATGCCCTTTTTCATCTCTGTCTGGCCCGGTCTTCCTTTTGGCTCAAAGCCCACGGTGATCTGAATGCTTTGTGGGAGCAAAATTTGCTTTTAGCAGCTGAGGGAATTAGAAGGCTTCGGCCACTCTCTAGACCCAAACCCAGAATCTTCTGGCTGCCACCTGCTCTAGGGACTTTAAAATGGAATACTGATGGTGCATCTTTTGGCAACCCCGGACCATCTGGTATTGGTGGAGTTTTAAGGAACTCTTCTAGTCGTATTATTTGCTTATTCTCCTGTAATGTTGGTGTGTCCAATGCGGTTGTAGCCGAAACTCTTGCGGTTCGAAAAGCTCTACAAGTCTCAATAGACTTCATTGTTAGCCATAACTATGAGGTATGCTTTGAACTCGATTCCTCATCTGTTGTTTCTTGGTTGCAATCCTCAAAAGATCACAGGCCATGGAAACTTGGTTATATCTTGAATGATATCAAAAATCTGATGGCTAAAATAAATAGGGTCTCCGTTGTGCACAAAAAAAGAGAGTTCAATCACTTTGCTGACACTCTAGCAAAGCAAGGTGTATCCAGATCGGAGGAGTTCTTGGCTTGGTTATAGCTAGCCTCTGGTAGCTGCTGGAGAAGATCCACCTGTCTTTAATGTAGGGAAGGTAATGTTAAACTGTGTTTGTGGTTCATGTTCTTGTCACGTTTTAAGGCATCTGCTGCTCTTAGTTTTGTTCTGTCCATAAGCTGGTGTTGGTGATGCTACTTCACTGGGGGATCGTATAGCTTCCTGTTATTGCAGTTGGGTTATGTCAGTTGGTCCGGCATCTGCAGCTGTTTTCATCTAAAGTAGTTTTATTTCACTTGTTCAGTTTTTCTGGATTTGCCATATTTGTTATTGGCTGGGTGGTAGTTTTTTGTTGGCAGCCTAGCCTCTTTGTACACTCTTCTATTTTAATAGTAATCCTTCGGCTTATCAAAAAAAAAAAAGAGAATGTTTTAACTTTAACTTTTCTATTTTTCTTTTTGCATAGGAAAGCAGTAAAGAACTTGATACTGAAAAAGTCTCACTGAATGTCAAAACTAATTACTTATCCAGAAGCAGGTTTAAATTAAGTTGCAAACACACAACAAAGCTATGGCACAAAACAACAGAGGTTTTACAGGAGTTTAAGCATCTTCATTTTACATTTTACATTGTTACACTGCATCCATAAAATTTCTTGCTCCTTCCACTCCTTCTTCCTTTATTTTTCTTACTGCAAAGCAAAAAAAAAAAGAAATAATAATTAAAAAAGAGATAAAAACCTTAATCAGAACTTGATACAGCAATACAAACATTATTTCATGTAAGTTTTAAACGTCCTCAATGATAATACACTTCGCTGTCTCTATTAAAACATATAAATTATTCTCCAATCTAATAAAAGATTTTAACTATCATTGCTAAATTATTCATATAATAGAAACATAATTGTGTTAAATTATCTTATCTCACAATCAATAGAATGGGAGCTAACCTACTGAACTAATAATTTAAAATTTGATTAAAACATAGTTTTAAACCCGAATACTCTATAAACCCATATCATATTACGGAGAATTCTAAGAAAATATATTAGAACCATAACAAAAGATAAACCTTTATAGAGCAAAATATTCTCCACAGTACCACTAAACATAAACCCTAGGACAGAAATTTAGTTAATTATAGAATAATTTTAAATCAGTGAACAACATAACTAATTAATATGACTAAAATTAAAGGTGTACTAAATTTAAGATTGTAAACCCATGCACCGAGCGCTGCATGAGTACTACCGATCAAACAGTGTACAACGCTTGATGCATGAGTGCATGATCCATGGAATCACCCGTTAATTTAAGAAGAGAAGAAAGGATAAAGGATAATTACCAGATAAAATGAAGTGGTTCCAGGTTGAAGTTGATCTAAGGATTTTGTGATAAAACAAGATTCGTAATGAGAGCAGCAGTTCGGGTGAGAATTCTGTAAGCAACATGAATGGATTCAGGAGGAATGGAATCTTCTGAGGAAGAACCATCAATGATATGAAATGAAAGGGTAAGGATTGTTCCATTATTTGTTCCAGGATGAATCACAAATCCTGATGGTAATATATTCACACTTTCTGGATTTCCACCATTTAGTACTGAAGCTATTGATTCAATGTCTATTGGTGCATATACAACATATGATGCTGTTGGCTCTTTGAAGCTCTCTTGCAGGTACAATATTTCTATCTTCCCTGGATTAGACTGCAAAAATTAATTAAGAACATGAGACATCTTGATAGAGAGTTTAGTAAGTTATAGCTTCTTAATTACTGACATTTTAACTTACATTTGCCTGGATGATAGAGATGCAATTTGCTGGATCCTGTCCTATGATAATGTGCGTACGTTCTTGAACAACAAACGGACGAGAAAGCAAATCCCACTGCATCAAACATAAAAATAAAATAAAATAAAAACTTTGTAAATACAATAGTTAATAGAAACTACAATGAGGAAGATCTCAATTATGTTAAAATATATGCCCTTTCTTGCAACGTTTAATGAGGTTAAGCAACTCTTTGCAACCTACTAATCGTTTTTTATTAACTATATGATATCTAAAATTCAATAGTCTAATTATTTCAAACTTTCGCCGCCGGGTATTTAAAGATGATCCCTTATCATAACTTGAACTTGAAACCTCTATGTTTGGTTTCTTAATATGACATCGGAGTGTTAATTAGATTAAAATATAATTCAAATTTAAATTACCTTGTTTCTGAATTCAGGTTGACGGAGAATATGAAACACTCTATCAGGGGAAACTGAAAGTGAGAGGGAATTGGTGAAGGCTATTGATGTAGTGGGACAACCACAAGTAGTAGGAAAGTTCTTGCTCATCAATCTATAATCTTCAGCTCCATTTACAGGAAATGGCGTCCACAAATTATTAGTTGAGGCACTCAGATCAACACAAAAATTTCTTACCATCCTGTTAGCTAGCCTTAACAAACTTTCTTTCCCATTTAATGGTATTAATCCTGCACCATAGGATAATTAAACATTTTGTCCAATAAAGAGGAAACATTTACATATCTTAATAATAAAATTAAGGACTTACTTCCACCAATGACAACAGCATGGTCAGACATTAAGGTTGTAACCCATTCACAATGTTGGATTAAAGTAGAAACCCAACGCCTGGCACTAAAGACAAAGCCAGAATGAATTAGTGGCTGAAAAATCCTATGCCCTCGAGTATTGTCCACTTCGACATGTTCAACCCATGTAACCTATGCCAACATTTTAACACAAACTTAAACAACATATATATCACCAAAAATAGTGCAACATTTTCCTCCACTAATCTCTTGGAAGTCTTTTAATTAGGAGCTTAAAAAAATACGCTTTGTGGATTATGAAGAGATAATCTAAAAATCATGGAATTATTGAGAAAAGAGATATCAATAAAACACCCATTTCCAACATAACATGAAAGAAATAAAATTAGGTTATTTGATTTAAGGCTTAATACATACCCAGTGCTTTAAATTTGACAATTTTGATCATTTTGCTCCCTCAATTTTTTTAAGAAATCATTGACCTCTCTAATTTATCAATTTTTGTTATACAATATGTCTCTAAATACTAATGTGAATTTTTTTCTCTGTGAAAAAGAAACGTGTATCTTTAGATTTACATATAAAAATTATTTAATTTTTTTATTGGCAGAAAAATTTCACAATAACATTTAAAGATATATTGTATATGATAATTAAAAGTTCGGAAAGCTAAATGGTTTTTCAAAAAGTTTAGAACACAAAATGATCAATATTTTACAAGTTGAAGAGTGTGCTGATGTATTAAGTAACTTAATAATCTAATGCATGCATTCTAATGGAAATATTTACGTAAACCGGATCAATCATGGACCATTCCTACAATAAAATGCCCTATAGATTTATTTGATTGTTCATTAAAGATTAAATTTAGGCACGAAAAATCGTACAACATATACATGCATGAATAAATAAATGCATGACAACAATAAATATAATCATGAAACAATGGTAAGTATGTGTGGCTGAAATAACATCACTATGGGTAGCTATTATATAATTTTATACCTTGGAATACCCATTAGGCAATTCTTGGATCACACAGCCTGATGGCCTTCTTCGAAATCTTACTATTGGATATGGGAATAGATTTTCCAAGGAAACATCAACAATTCCCCATGTGCTGGAGCCTAGCTGTTTACAATACCTTGCAAATTGACACTCTCGAACAGGAAGCAATGGTGTTGGCATATGAAATTCTGCCCTCATCTGAAAAATTAAGCCATTCAATTCACTATGTCTCAAACCAAATCATTTATTTCCCATAAAATTAAAGTCTACGCTTCCTTTTCAAATGGAAAAAGAGAATAACAATAAAAGCCAAGCATGCATAAGCATAAGCATAAATTAAATTTTCATTTCATAAATACAGGAAGAGTATGAAAGTAATGGCTATCAAGCAGACAGTTCTCATCTTGCTGATATGAATTCAATCTTGATTTAACACTTTTTTTTTTTTTTTTCTTGGTCTATATATTTTTCTTTTTAAAAGTGAGAAAAGTAGAAATTTTCATTATCTATTTAAATATTTGGACATGAAAACTTGTGAAATATTGAATAGAGTGACTCATGGATATATCTAATTATAAGTACAAGGTTATACTGAAAAGAAAGATATTTCCAAATTTAGTATATTTTGATTAAGCAAAAAGAAATGAATATCATAAATTTGTAGTTAAAATTACCACTTGGAGAGTTTCATGGTAATTCCCAGCCGTGCCGAGTGATAAAGCTCCAAGTACAGATGCTCTTGAAACAATCTTAGAGAATGCTGAAGACCATTGTTTCTATTAATCAAAACATTCAAAACAATTATAAATTGAAAGATAATTAAGTATATAAAATTGCAAACAAAAAACAATCATAAAGCAAAGAAAACAACCCACCAAATCCATAAGCCACTCAACAATTGTAGTAGCATTCATACTAACAAACCCTATTTCTCTTGAAGCTTCAGTTTGAAGACAATCTGGTTGATGAGGTTGTTGAGGAAATGCAATTTTGTGTTGATTTCCATTGATGAAATCAAAGTTCCAATCCAAGTTAGTGGAGTTTGAAGGATCTCCAATTTCAATCATTCTGATTAACTCTTTAAGAGTTGCATCAAATGCATGGAACTCCCTTATATATTCAGCTTCATTTAGGGTTTCCATTGTGCTATTTCCTTGGAGATGCCATAGAGGTTCTCCTCCAAAGGCTTTTCTTTCTAACTCTGCCATTGCTGAGTTCACAAGCTCAATTATTCTAATCTTGTTCTCTTCAGCACCCAGTGAGACCGCCATTAATAGATCACTTGCTCGGTTTAACTCTAGAGGAATGTTTGAAGAAGAACACACCGAATCAACCACACTTTGAGGTGAATTCTGAGGAGATTGAGAAAGAGTGTTGTGGACCACATAATCACCCTAAAATTAAACAAGATCAGTATAGTAATATATTCATTTAATCAACATATAGATTTGAAAAAAAAAGATTCATAAAATAAAATAAAATCTTTATCTCAATCAAGATAAATTCAAATTAATAAGATAAGTGGTAGAGCTGTAGATAAAATCCTGGTTTTAGGGTTTGTTATGAGAACTAATTATTATTTTACAGCAGATAGAGTACTAATCAAAAGCTTATTAATTGGACATGAGATCTTACTCATTAATCTTTTTGTTTAAGCTAATTAATTACCTGTGGATTCATGTCTGGTTCTAACCCTAATTCTCCTCTATTTCCCATTTCTTCACCTTGGCCTGTCATGTCTTCCACAAAACTGATCGCAAAATTGAAAGAATAAACATTTTTTATGATCTTCAAATCGATAGGAAAAACATTTATTTAAAATTTTTGGGGAAAATAAAACAATAAATTAAGCAATGCAAGTTAAATCTCTTAATCTCTCTCTCTCTCTCTCTCTACATATATATATATAGAGAGAGAGAGAAAGAGTATGTGACTAAAGAGAACTCAGTTTATTACTTCTCTTTTTCTCTGAGTGCACCACCACCACTAATTTCTTCAGGATCTTCATTTCTTGTTCTCTGGAATTCACTCCCATTGGATTCAGACATTTTTCATCTGTAATACATATGTTTTTCATTTAATCATGTTGATTAATTTTTTAAAAAAATATATAAAACAAAAATCAGTAAAAATAAAGATGATCGAAAGGAACACTTAGGATCTAGAAATGAAACTCAGATCATTCTTTCTACCTAAAAAATTCTAGTAACTAATGACAAATTAATGATATAAAAACAGCGTAGTTAAATCTTTTCAGTTCCAAACATACATGCATATAAAATCAGGCAGAAATAAACTGAAAATAAAATTAAATGTATATGGGAAATCTGTGGATATACATAAACAGAGAGAGATGATGATTATGAGAGAAGAGCAGATCTGTGTTTGTGTGTAGGTAGTGATGGTGCATATCAGTTGATGCCCAAATGGGATTTTGTTTGGCATTAGGTGTGCACGTAGAGAGTGTTTAAGTGTAAGTACACTGCCAGCAGGGTTTTGTCTTTCTTCATCTGGTAGGGCCCATTTTGTCCTATGATGTGGCAAATTGGCGCAATCTGATTGGAAGTTTTGAGTTGTTGGGCGACCATCAGTTTCATAAGTGTGCGTGCTTCAGGTGTCGTCTGTTTTGTTCCATTTTATTCTTTGAGAAACACTTTTTTTTTTAATAATTATATATTTTTTAGGTAAATCAAATTATAATGAATTGAAAAAGTTATCAAATTCTAAGATACAATTTGAGAAGATATTTGAAGGTTAATTAGTTTGATAAACTTGCCAACTCAATCTGATATCTATTTTGATGTCAATAAACTTTTATAAATATCAATAACCAAAATTAAAATGAAACAAAATAAACATGAAAAATAAAAATTAGAAATAACTAAAAAAAAAATTCTAACATTTGAATCAATTTATAATTAAAATTCTATGGTTTTAAATCTAATAATTGCACTTCTAGCATTTTAGCAATGTTTTTAAAACCGGATCGGACGTTGACTCGTCCTGCCAACTGGGTCAGGAGCCAATTGATTCGATCGGATTGACTAGGAGTTTTTATATTTTTTTTTAAATATAATTATTAATAAAAAATTAAAAATATGTTTAAACAACATATTAATTATTAAATATCAATATATTAATCATTTTTTATTTATTTTACTACTTTTTTTAGTAATAATAGTAAAAAATTAACAATTAATTTTTTTTATTAAATATTTGAATTTCTAAGAAAAATGTAATTTTGAATTTATAAGAAAAATGTAATTTTGAATTTATAAATTTTTTAATTTTAATTTCAATTGTAAAATTTATTTTTATACATGTTTATATTCATTTATTTTTCAATATTCTGTTATATTTAAATTATTTAGTTATTAAATATCTAAAAAAATATAAAATAAAAATATAGTGAAAATAATTTTACATAATATTCAATTTTATCAAGTTTAATATTAATATAAATTAATTTTATCATTCAATATAAATTTTTAATCGAATAATATTCAATAACTATTAACCCAATTTATAAAAATATATTTGATAAAAATATAAAAATATAATTTAGAATATATTTGGTTTTTTCCGGTTCAACCCGATTTTTTTACTGTTCATTCCAGTTTTTTTATGTTTTCTGGTTTTTACATTGAATCGAACCGATTTTTTGTCCAGTTCGCAGTTGAATCGGTTCAACTGACCGGTTCGGTCCGGTTTTCCAAACAATGCATTTTAGAGCTCCTTAATTATGACTTTCCATCAATAATTCCATTAAAGCTAATTACAATATTATTTTTTTCTTCAAAAAATGAATTCTTTTAATCTTTTCTTTAATATTAAATATAAATAAAAGTTGATATTCTATTTGTCCTACTAAATTGTCACTTTTTTAATAAAGATTTATCCCCGTAAATTGTTAATTTGATAAATTCAAGATAATATTTAATGCATACTTTCCAACTTTACGTTTTATCTAATATGAACAAAACATTTAATAACTTAATTAATATTTTTCTTTTTTCTACATGATAAAGCCATTTCTGACTTTATCGGGAGGTACGCTGGGCACTACATATATTGTCCGCTTTGGGCCGGAGCTCTCACGGTTTTGTTTCTGGGGCTTTGCCCCAAAAGGCCTATGCAGGGAGAGGGTATCCATGGCCTTATAAGGGCCACTTCAACCTCATCTCCAGCCGATGTGGGATTGGATGATAGCATTGCTATCACTATTCCCCCTCCCGAAGAGGTCTTCAGGGCGTCTTCGGGCGCTGGCCGCTTGTCGGGACTGGCCGCTTTGGGCGCTGCCGATCGGGCGCTGGCCCTCGTACCCCTCGTCTCTCAATGAAAGCACCAAATGATAAAGCCGAGAATGTCTTTATCTGTGGAGAGAGGGCGATCCGATCGGATGAGAGAAACCTGTAGTAAGAGGAGCCCGGTCGGACCAGGCGTGAGCACTCCGAAACTTAAGTTAGTAGCTTAGAGAGATAAAGTGCTTTAGAGATAGAAAGTCTTGGATTCAATACGTGGAGCCATCGTTGGCTGGGCTATTTATATGAGATAATTGAGGGGCACTCGAGTGCCTGAGGGTGATTACTGGCTGTCAGAGTAGGTATTCAGTGACATGATAGGGAGCAAGTGATAGGCATGGGCGCTGCCTTGTGTCAGGCGGCCGATGGGACTGGCGGTCACATCAGCCGATCGGGCATGTGCGTTGCCTAGGAGCTCGTGTCTGATACATTTGGCTGATGGGCTTTGGGCCTTGCCAGTTGAATGGGTCGACTGAATGGGCCTTAAAGCAAATGGTATTTGCTGTATTATCACTACACACTTTACTTTGATAGCCCGTATTAAAACGAGCATTTTAGTCTATTCAATATAATTTTTTTATAAAAATCAACATAACTAATTATTATTTTAATATTAGTAATTTATGTAACTAAAAAGTGATAGTTTGGTGGGATGAAGAAAAAAATAAAATTTTCTTATTATTAATAACTCAATAAAACCTTCTTTTTTGCAAAATAGCTATTTTAGAAATGTTAAGGATAAAATAGCTATTCTAAAAATACATTAAAAGTAAAATAATAAATTAAAATTAATGGAGAGATGAATCCATTGATGATGTGGATTGACACTTGCGCCACGTGAACGCTGTTTTTTCTCTCTAACATTGTTACAAAGAAAAAAAACACACCAATTTCAAAACTTTTAGGTAAAATTAATAAATATATATTGAAAGACAAATAAATTAAAGTGTATTTACCTCTTGTAATACAGAAACTTTGCGAAAATGAAAATAAGGATATGATTTTGAGTAACTGGCCAAACTTTTATCTACGTGGGAGATAATAACTATTTTTCAATCTAAAAGTCCCTTTAATATAAATCAACAAATAAATACGTTTTTTTCGCATTTTGAATCTGATTTTTCATTATCTATTTATAGTATCATTTTAATAAATATCAATCTCCAGTATAATTCAAATTCTTTTTGAAATAAGATAAGACAATTTTATTCATCTTTATTTGATTATTCAAACTCAAATTATAATCTAAATCATAATTGATATGTAACTTTATCCATATATAAAGTTATGGATATATCCAAACGCTATCACTATAAGGGCAAATTATTACTCTCTCCCTTTAATATAAATCAACTTTAATTTTTTTTTTTAATTGACAATCTTTGCTCTAATATTCGTCTACCAAGCTTTTATTTGTTTATTAAACTAAAACATTCTTGAAATTATGAATTTGCAAATTTCACCTTAACACAATCAAATTTTGAACTTTTGATATGGAAGTCTTTAACATCGGCCATATTAGTGACTTGTAAAGCCAGATATGTGATTTTATATTTGAGGGTTTTAAGAATATTTCATTAATATTCTATCTCTCTCTATATAAAAGCAGTAGGCATACACCAGTTAATCAATTCACAATCTATTTTTCAAGTCTAGTACATTAGTATTGACCAGTCTATTAGTATTGATTTTTTAAAATTAAACTTTAAAGTAAGTTCATTAACCACTAGTTAAATGCGATTAACTATATTAAAAAAAATTAAAGATACACATTTTCCCTATAAATCATAAAAGAATGTATTTATAAAATTAAAATATAAACTAGTCAAAGAGCTATGCTTCATGCGCTTGTAAATAAACATATTTTTAATTTAATAAAACAATCATAGTCTCAATAAATAAATTCTTTATTTAAATATCGATTAATGCAATATTTTTTTTTTATTGTTTATGTAAGTTATAATTTGTAAAAGTATATTGTTTGGATGTAGTTCACAATTAGCTATTATTTTACATTTATATATGCATTAATAATTTCTTTTTTTTTAATCTTCATTAATCTGCAATTTTGGACACAAAAGTAACAAAACCCATTATTATGTATTTCCTCGACAAAGGAAGCATAATCACTTTAAAAAAATAAAGAAAAAATGAAAGAAAAAAGATGAGATCGAAAGAGGAAGAAAGATAGAGAGATCGAAGAGAGAAATCGACAAGAAAGAGATGCAAAATAGAGAGATCAAGATCGGAGAGTGTTCGAAATCGAGAAAGGACAGAAGAAGAGAATATTAGATCTAGAGAGAGCATGATTGAAGACAGAGAACGTAGCGAGAGACAAGGAAATCTAGTGCAGCGATAGAAAAGGTAGAAAGAAGAGCGAGAGGGAGAGAGACTGTAAATTTTGATTTTGAATTTTTTTACATTCATGCCACGTTGGTTCCAGTCAAATCCCGATGTGGCAAAATGGATGACGTGGCAAGGTATGTTACCATAACATCATGCATCGATTGCCGAAATATCCAATTTTTAGCCTTTGTGACTTTTGTATTACAAAATAATAGTTAGGTTATTTTTTCATTACAAATTGTAGTGTAGTGACCATAGAGTTACAATTGCTAAAGTTGAGTGACCACAGATGTAATCAACCCTAATTCTTTACCTTTGTTGCGCCATAAACTTTAGGAATAAGCACAATGAAAGATGAATTGATGCTCTTAGGAAGTTTCCTTTTCACATAAAGATATTTAACTAAGTCAAACATCTCAAGGCCTACGAAATTCTAAGCGGGTTTGATGAACTTGAAAATAAAATCGTCGAGTCCAGGAGCTTTAGAGCTTTCACAATTCCATACAACAGTCTTCACTTTTTTAAAAGTGAAAGGCCTTTCCAAGGAATCTATTGAGGTAGGAGATATTTATTGAAAAGATTGGGTGGTAACAAAGGTTTGGAGTGAGACTTTTCTTTGTATAAATATGCATAAAAGGAAAGAATTTCCTTTTTGATAGATTGGTTCTTCTACCAAGACATTAGAGGAATGGATATGGTTAATACAATTGAAGGCTTTTCTAATAGAGGCAGCAAAGTGGAAAAATCGGGTATTTCTGTCTCTTTTTAAACACCACTTAACCCTTGATTTTTATCTCTATAAAAATTCTTTGGCTCTTAATTACCCTTGTAGATTATTCAGCAACTCACAATTTTTTATGAAGCATGAACTTCCTAATGATGGCATAGATATCCTCATTTTCAAAATCAGAATCAATTTTGACAATTTCCTTTTCTAAAGTCTTAATAAAGGAATTTATATCCCCAAAAACCGTCTTGTTCCTATTTGAGAGTCTGCCCTTGAGTATCTTTAATTTTTTATGGAGCTCATTAGTCCTGGATGAGCTAAAGTTAGGCTATAATAAGAGTTAATTTCTTCCTTAGTCACTCAACTTTGGCCATTGTAACACTATGGATATTATTATATGATTTGTAACAAAAAAAATAATCTCACTATTGTTTTGTAACAAAAATGTCAAAAACACCAAAAAAGCGTATTCCGGTGATTAACATGTGTTTTTCACGATGACTAAACTAAACAGGTCATTCAACATGCCACATAAGCCAATGAATATAGCCCACAAGGCATAAGGCGAAAATTAAAAAAAAAAAAATCCAGAACTATCTTGCTATTCCTCCTCCTCTAGAAACTCACCTCTAGATTTTTTTACTCTCACTCTCCTCTATCATTGTCTTGCTCTTTCTCATCCTCATCCTCATCATCACTCTATATCTCAACATCGATACCATATTCTCCCTAAATTCCTCCACACACATCATAACTCTTTTTCT
Source organism: Excoecaria cochinchinensis (assembly GCA_947683425.1). Lineage (NCBI taxonomy): Eukaryota > Viridiplantae > Streptophyta > Magnoliopsida > Malpighiales > Euphorbiaceae > Excoecaria > Excoecaria cochinchinensis. Next base: position 5,527,536 of record CANTUQ010000069.1, read on the forward strand.
TCTCTATTAATCTTTATAGACCAATCTTGAGGCTTCAGACCAAAAATAACTCCTCTACTGTGTTAAATAGGAGTTCGTGATGATCCATAGTAGGCATGGCCCTTTTTTTTGTCGGCAAGTTTTTTTTTGTCACCACCTCTGATCTCTACTCGGGTAAAGGTTGAAGCTGTGCTATGATGTCTGTTCTGTTGGTCAATGATGATAGCCCATAGAATGACGGCAATTTTAAGAGGAGTCAACTTGAGGTCTAAGTAGGTTTCTCTTATCTTTTTTTCATTAAAAGAGATGATTTGAGAGTGGCTACTTGGTATGAAATTGAGAGATTTCTGAATTGGGAATTAAGGAAATTGGATTTAGAGAGAGAAATGGGTTTGTGAATTTGAAAGAGAGAGAAGGAGAAGAATGAGAGAGAAGTGGAGGCTGGTGTTTTAATTATTGAGGCTGCCATTTTCCTTAGAAGCTTTGTGAGCTTAGAGTGAGAAAGAAGAAGTAGAAAGTGTTAGAGAATAACAATTCGGGTATTACTTGATAAACACAACCAGCTGTTATTTTAGTCCTTTCCGTTGTTCCTTCTGTTGTATCAGATTACTATGTAATTCTTTATATATATCTGTAACTACTTGAGATTATCCTCAGATGTACTTAGTATATAAGCATAAACTGTATCTTAAGAAATAAGTGAGAAATAAACATTAGTTATTTGCTCTGTATCTCACGTCCCTTTAAATTCAACATGGTGTCAGAGCTGTAACTCCATTTAACCATGGGTGATCAACCTGTTGTTCCAATCTCCTCTTCTTCCACCACTCCATCCTCCACTTCGTTCACACCATCTATTATTTCTTCTACTCATTCATTCTTTGTGAAACTAAACACAAAGAATTACCTAGCCTAGAAACTCAATTCATTCCTATTCTTAATTACCAAAATCTTAATGGTCTTGTTGATGGAACTTATCCACCCCCTCCTCAAACAAACCCACAATATGACATCTGGTTCAAAAAGGATAAAATGCTTCTCTCATGGCTCTTTTCTTCGTTAACAGAGGAAACTTTCCCATATGTTATTGGGCTTTCCTCCTCTCGTGAAGTATGGACAGCTCTAGCCAATGCTTTTGGCTCAATCTCACAAAACCGGCAACTACAGCTGCATATAGAACTCCAAGAATTAAAACGGAATGATATGTCCGTATCCCATTTTCTTCAAAAGGCAAAGGCATTAGCAGATCAACTCAAAGCTGCAGGTAAGCCTCTTTCCCCAGCTAATTGGTGCAGAATTTCATAGTATTATTACTGCTCTCAACCTTCGGACTGAGCCAGTTTCTTTGTAACACCCCGCCATCCCCGTTGGAAGGATGCCGGAGTGTCACGCGGGCAAACACATATAAACATATACATTTACACATGTATAAATAAACAAAAGAAAACCAAATGAGATTGAAAGAAACTTTTAATCATTTGATCAGAAAATTCCTGTAAAATATATTTATCAAGTCCTTATACATATGTCATATTTATATCGTTTTGTCGTTTTACAAAAAGGGCTCGTATGCAATTACATATACAAAAAGAATACTTGTTCCTTTACAAAAGATTCATTTTGCTAATTACAAGCCATATACAAAAATAGTTACAGCGGAAGACTTCACAAAATAAAACAACTTCATCCAAATTGACTCCTAGTGGCCGACCTGCAGATATCCGACTCTGAACAGCACTCGCCACCTGCACGGGAAAAGAGCCCGTGCTAAGCGATAACGCTTAGTGGGGAGGAACAAAACAAAATAACAATATACAATATAGCATCTCAACACATTAAAATATTTACAATACAAGTAATTAACATATGCAAACATACTTTTCTACATTACACCGATATAGAATATTCACGAATTCATGTGCAACATATACCTTTAATCATGTCAATAAACATCTCAACATATATAGAGCAAATAAACATGTAGCCTGATTAGTCTGGTATAAACCTAAGAAGTGGATACGGTCATTTGGATACTGATAGGACACAATATCCCAAGCATATAGAGACATGAGTCTCAAACATGTATTTTTCATATAGAGACCGAGGTCCCGCTTTATTTCCATATAGACCAAACATGGTCGAAACAAGGATCCAATGGACCTGCATATATCGTTTTATCATATAGCAGCTGCACACACACTCTGACCTAAGTAAGCGCTTACTTATCCACTACTATGACTTATACAGGCTTAAATGACACAACTCAATAATTCATATAACAAATCATGAGCATTTCAATAAATACTAGCTTATAAATCATGTATACTTGTATAATAATCAACTTCAGAACATTTAAACATATTCAATTATCAAACACAGGAGGTAAGAAGAACCTAAAACCCACATTGGAATAACCATATTCATGTGAATTATAAACATATAAATCATGTATAATAATATTATTATTTATGTATTCAAAACCCAATATTATGCAATTATGAAAATACAATCAGATTTTAGGTCAAATATTTATCATGTAGTGAAAGATTCTTGAAGTCAGAAGTTAAAATCTCAATTTTGGAAAACAGGGCAGCAGGTAAGGCTGGTCACGCCGTGACCTCAAGTCACGCCGTGACTCCAGCTTCACGCGAGCGCCAGGGAAGAACAGCAGGCAAGAAAGCAAGGCAAGAGCAGGCGGTCACGGCGTGACCACTAGTCACGTCGCGTGACGCCTGCAAGAGGAGAGGGAGAAGTCGCGCAGGAAGAAGGGCGACCGTCACGGCGTGATGCCGCTTCACGCGACGTGACCTTCAGCAAAGAAGGAGTCACGGCGTGAAGCTGCTTCGCGCCTCGTGACCATCAACCGAGAAGGGGGTCACGGCGTGACCACCAGTCACGTCACGTGACCTTCTTCTCACAAATCTTCATCTTCTCCAAAATTCCAATTTTCTTCAGAAACCCAGAAAACACGAAAACCAGAAGATTTCTAAAACAGAGTACTACCTAAATTCAGAAACCCCATTTGTCTAAAACCATTTTTCATGTAAAAATCATTCAAATACGTACCTTTAGGTCTTCTGAACACATTTACAGCCATTTCATTCACAAATTCACAATATCATATAATCACAGTAAAATAACAGAGAAGGTCACAACTCAGAATTTTACATTCAAACTCATACATATTCATCCTATTTACATACTCATCGATATTCATTTCCTCAGAATTCATGTATACACATTATATTTTTCATGCATAAAAGTAAACAAACACACATACTAACATCCACATTAACACAGTAACTAGGATCCAAAAATGAGCAAGAGAACAGACACTCCCAAACCTGATACTGAAGTCCAAAAGAAAAATGCCCACTGTATCCTCTACTCCACAACCTTGCCCTTTCCCTTCTCCTTCCTTTTATCCTCAGGAGCTTTGCAAACAGATTAAAACCACAGTCAAAAATCCAACAACAGAATCTCCATAAACCCAAACGACAAGAAGAACCACATGAAATCACAAGCCACTTACCTTCTGAAGCTTCAAAACCTAAAACCCAAGCTCTCTAAATAGATTATCATACACATGCAATGGGGAAAATAACAGAAAATGGAGAGGAAGAAGATGGCCAACGTGAGAGAGAGCAAAAGAGAGAAAAACTCATATGTTTAGTTTCCAGGAACCAAAACATTCAAACCTCTCTTTTTCCCTCACCCACGTGCCCATACACTCACCTCATCCACCTGGCACACATGCACAGTTACACACTTCACTTAATCCATTTAACCAGTTAATCCTCCAAATGTATTAATAGGTCCTCACAATTTCTTTTTACTCACTTAAATAAAATCTGCATTCTAATTAAATCCCATCTAGCAAATAAATCCTCCTTCCTTGAATAAATTACCCAATTAATCTTAATTGTCCAATTAAAATCACTAATTCCAATTAGGCCACTTATGGGGTGTGACAACTCACCCCTCCTTAAGAAAATTTCGTCCTCGAAATTTCCTCGCTTACCGAATACAACTCAAATACCAAAACCGAAACAAGACAAAACTGAACATGTAAACACTTACCCGAAGGACCCGCTGCACCCGTCGCATCTCTAGCGATCATAGCATAACCTCTATACTGATTATGATCCTCAGTAGCACCAGGTCGCTGCACCGTCTCAGATGGTGCTCTCGGAGCTCTACTTGCATCCCGGTTACTTTGGATGACATTGGATTTCTTACTCTCTTGCTGATGCTGGTCCACTTGTCGATCGGGGCAAAAGGCAAACCGATGCTCCATACTCCCGCACTTAAAACAAGCGCCAGTAATCTTCCGACACGTACCCCAATGGTACCTATGACAGTGCTCACATTCTGGTGCTCGATTTCCTCTATTACCCTGTGGTGCTACACTCTCAACCTGTGAAGGCATCTGAACACTCCCTCTAGATCCTTGCTCAACTGGTGTACCCTTTGCTTTCTTAACACTCACATTACCTCCTTCTGGTGCTCTCCTCTTGCTAGCCATTCTCTGCTTAATCTCCTCAGATTCCTCTAACCTCATTGCTGCAGCCACAATCTGATAATACCCAACTGGCTGCAAAACAATCATCGCAGACAAAGGGCCTCTGAATACCTCACGCAATCCCTCTAAGAAGTGCCTACATCTGAACTCATCTGTCAACAACTGCTCCGGCACATACTTACTCAGCCTATTGAACTCCTTGTCATACTCACTCACTGTCATTCCCCTCTACTTCAAGCTAATGAACTCTCTCCACTTAGCTTCTTGATATGCTTTTGTTATATACTTTTGCTCAAATTCTTTCTTGAAATATTCCCAAGTCAGCTCAGCTGGTCGCTGAGGATTCCTCAACACAAGTTCCCACCAATCGTAGGCTGGTCCCTGAAGCAACGATATAGCACAAGAAGCTCTCTGATCAGCAGGACATCTAATCTCTTGAAAAATCCTGTCCACTCTCTTCAACCAAAACTCAGCTATATCGGACTCATCTAAAGCAGTCCCATGAAAATCCTCTGCTCCTCTTTTTCTTAGCAACTCAGTTGGAGCCTTAGGTGCAGTCAACCTATCCACCACTTGTAATAATCCCTGAACTAACGCTGGATCAAAAGCAATACCTCTATTTGCACCCTCAGCTGGTGCAGGTTCCCGCTCATGTCTATCCTGTCTAACTGGATCATCTCTTCTAACTGGATTCTCTCTAGGACCCCCATTATAACTGCTCATAGTGTCGCCCATATACTCACTTGGATCCGACTCCATATAAACTCTACAAAACACAAGAGACATCTGCATTAGGCCACTAAACAAAACTGACTCTCATGTATAGACTCGACTCTACACTCAAACAATCACAACATAACCCAGAACCACCAAACCTGGGCTCTGATACCAAGCTGTAACACCCCGCCATCCCCGTTGGAAGGATGCCGGAGTGTCACGCGGGCAAACACATATAAACATATACATTTACACATGTATAAATAAACAAAAGAAAACCAAATGAGATTGAAAGAAACTTTTAATCATTTGATCAGAAAATTCCTGTAAAATATATTTATCAAGTCCTTATACATATGTCATATTTATATCGTTTTGTCGTTTTACAAAAAGGGCTCGTATGCAATTACATATACAAAAAGAATACTTGTTCCTTTACAAAAGATTCATTTTGCTAATTACAAGCCATATACAAAAATAGTTACAGCGGAAGACTTCACAAAATAAAACAACTTCATCCAAATTGACTCCTAGTGGCCGACCTGCAGATATCCGACTCTGAACAGCACTCGCCACCTGCACGGGAAAAGAGCCCGTGCTAAGCGATAACGCTTAGTGGGGAGGAACAAAACAAAATAACAATATACAATATAGCATCTCAACACATTAAAATATTTACAATACAAGTAATTAACATATGCAAACATACTTTTCTACATTACACCGATATAGAATATTCACGAATTCATGTGCAACATATACCTTTAATCATGTCAATAAACATCTCAACATATATAGAGCAAATAAACATGTAGCCTGATTAGTCTGGTATAAACCTAAGAAGTGGATACGGTCATTTGGATACTGATAGGACACAATATCCCAAGCATATAGAGACATGAGTCTCAAACATGTATTTTTCATATAGAGACCGAGGTCCCGCTTTATTTCCATATAGACCAAACATGGTCGAAACAAGGATCCAATGGACCTGCATATATCGTTTTATCATATAGCAGCTGCACACACACTCTGACCTAAGTAAGCGCTTACTTATCCACTACTATGACTTATACAGGCTTAAATGACACAACTCAATAATTCATATAACAAATCATGAGCATTTCAATAAATACTAGCTTATAAATCATGTATACTTGTATAATAATCAACTTCAGAACATTTAAACATATTCAATTATCAAACACAGGAGGTAAGAAGAACCTAAAACCCACATTGGAATAACCATATTCATGTGAATTATAAACATATAAATCATGTATAATAATATTATTATTTATGTATTCAAAACCCAATATTATGCAATTATGAAAATACAATCAGATTTTAGGTCAAATATTTATCATGTAGTGAAAGATTCTTGAAGTCAGAAGTTAAAATCTCAATTTTGGAAAACAGGGCAGCAGGTAAGGCTGGTCACGCCGTGACTCCAGCTTCACGCGAGCGCCAGGGAAGAACAGCAGGCAAGAAAGCAAGGCAAGAGCAGGCGGTCACGGCGTGACCACTAGTCACGTCGCGTGACGCCTGCGAGAGGAGAGGGAGAAGTCGCGCAGGAAGAAGGGCGACCGTCAAGGCGTGATGCCGCTTCACGCGACGTGACCTTCAGCAAAGAAGGAGTCACGGCGTGAAGCTGCTTCGCGCCTCGTGACCATCAACCGAGAAGGGGGTCACGGCGTGACCACCAGTCACGTCACGTGACCTTCTTCTCACAAATCTTCATCTTCTCCAAAATTCCAATTTTCTTCAGAAACCCAGAAAACACGAAAACCAGAAGATTTCTAAAACAGAGTACTACCTAAATTCAAAAACCCCATTTGTCTAAAACCATTTTTCATGTAAAAATCATTCAAATACGTACCTTTAGGTCTTCTGAACACATTTACAGCCATTTCATTCACAAATTCACAATATCATATAATCATAGTAAAATAACAGAGAAGGTCACAACTCAGAATTTTACATTCAAACTCATACATATTCATCCTATTTACATACTCATCGATATTCATTTCCTCAGAATTCATGTATACACATTATATTTTTCATGCATAAAAGTAAACAAACACACATACTAACATCCACATTAACACAGTAACTAGGATCCAAAAATGAGCAAGAGAACAGACACTCCCAAACCTGATACTGAAGTCCAAAAGAAAAATGCCCACTGTATCCTCTACTCCACAACCTTGCCCTTTCCCTTCTCCTTCCTTTTATCCTCAGGAGCTTTGCAAACAGATTAAAACCACAGTCAAAAATCCAACAACAGAATCTCCATAAACCCAAACGACAAGAAGAACCACATGAAATCACAAGCCACTTACCTTCTGAAGCTTCAAAACCTAAAACCCAAGCTCTCTAAACAGATTATCATACACATGCAATGGGGAAAATAACAGAAAATGGAGAGGAAGAAGATGGCCAACGTGAGAGAGAGCAAAAGAGAGAAAAACTCATATGTTTAGTTTCCAGGAACCAAAACATTCAAACCTCTCTTTTTCCCTCACCCACGTGCCCATACACTCACCTCATCCACCTGGCACACATGCACAGTTACACACTTCACTTAATCCATTTAACCAGTTAATCCTCCAAATGTATTAATAGGTCCTCACAATTTCTTTTTACTCACTTAAATAAAATCTGCATTCTAATTAAATCCCATCTAGCAAATAAATCCTCCTTCCTTGAATAAATTACCCAATTAATCTTAATTGTCCAATTAAAATCACTAATTCCAATTAGGCCACTTATGGGGTGTGACATTCTTTTTATGAGCTGTATGGCCAACTGGTGGCCCATGAAATTTTGTTCAAAGGAACACAGGAGCCACAAGTTAACATGGTCATCAAAAATTCGGACACCTCTATCTCAAATGCAACCTCTGCTTCCTTTTCATTCCGTTCCCGTGGTGGCAATCAAAATCAAAATCGAGGTAACAATAATCAATAGCGGCCACGTGGTCCTTGTCAAATTTGCGGGCTTCGCAATCACACAACAGTCACCTGTAGAAAATGATATAACCCCAAGTAACAATCTCAGTATGTCAATTATGGCACAAGGCCAGTGTTTCCTCAAGCCAACATGTCTATGCACAACAGCCTATCTCACCATATGGAACTCAGTCTTGGTTTCCTGACACAACAGCTAACTTCCACATCACTCTTGATATTCAACAGCTTACTGATGCTCAAAGCTATAATGGGACTGACAATCTTCATGTAGGTAATGGTCAGGGGTTGCAAATCACTCACACCGGTAAAGTTTTGCTTCCTTCCTTGAATGGTTCTTTGCAATTAAATAGTGTCTTATGTGTTCCCAAAATTATCAAAAATCTTTTGTCAGTACAAAAATTCACTGCTGATAATTCTTGCTTTTTTGAATTTTGGCCTTCTCATTTTCTTATTAAGGATCAAGCCACCAGGAGGGTACCGATGCAAGGACCCAGTGAAGGCGGAGTGTACAAGTTGCGCTCAATCAAGCAAGCCTTGGTGGCGAAAATGGCAACACTTGATGATTGGCATGCACGCCGGGGGCATCCAAATTTCAAAAAATTACAGGATCTAGTTCACAATAAATTTATTTCAAGTACCGATTCTTCTTTAAAACCATGTAGTAGTTGTTTTTTAGGAAAATTGTCTCGTATTCCTTTAGTTGCTGTTGAACATAAGAGTCATTTTCCTTTTGATATCATTCATTCTGATGTTTGGGGTCCATCCCCAATGTTATCCTTTAATGGCCATCGATATTTTGTATTGTTCACTGATGATTTTTTGCGCTATACTTGGGTTTATTTTTTAAAAAATAAAAGCGAAGTTTTTGATATTTTTCTGAAGTTTGAAAAAATGGTTGAAAGACAATTTCAGGCAAAAATTCATTTTCTCCACTCCGATTGGGGTGGTGAATACCAAAAATTACATACATATTTCAAGAAAACCGGTATTCATCATCCAGTTGCTTACCCTTATATGCATTAGCAGAATGGGATGGCTGAGCGCAAAATTCGACATTTGGTGGATACCACCTTAACTCTTTTAGTACATGCCTCTTTACCATTAAAATTTTGGCATTTTGCACTTGAACAAAGCAACATGTTAATTAATGTTTTGCCCAGCAATGTGTTACTTAAAAAAAATCCCCTTTTGAGATTTTATTTAAAAGGCATCCCAATTATTTGGCTTTTAAACCTTTCGGATGTGCTGTTTTTCCATGGCTACGACCATACCAAGCTCACAAGTTTTCTTTTAGAACTAAACCTTGTGTTAATCTGGGACTTAGTCCAAATCATGTTGCTTATAGGTGTTTTAACGAAAGTATTGGGCGAATTTTCTTAGCTCGGCATGTAAAATTTCATGAAAAAATTTTTCCGTATGCAGTGACAGCCACTCATCCCTCACGTGTTGCTCAAGACCCACCTTGGCTTCATCTCACCAGCTTGACACACTCAAATTTGGGTCCTACTTCAGTCCCCTCTTCAGGTATGACTCATAATTCCACTCACTCTCCATCACCTTTTTCACCCATCCCCTCACCGAGAATATCTCCTCATCAATTATCCCACTCACCTTAAACTCCTTCATCTTTATCCTCAAAATTATCCTCTACATCTTCATCCAATCAACCACCAGATTACTCTTCCCCTCTTATCCTTAGCCGTACCACTTCTTCTCTACCTATCCAAAATCAATCCTAACAACCTGGCCTCAATCTCGTTGTGGACCTCTCTAGCTAAACAAATGATGCCCACATGCACACTCCATAAAGAACCCACCATATGAACTTATGCCCCACTACTCTTCTCCGTCGCCAAGCCCATGCTGCCCAAACCAAACCAAATTATCTTCTTGTTGAACCTAAGACTGTAACTCAGGCAAAAACTGTTCAAGTATGGCGCACAACTATGCAGGATGAGCTGAATGCACTCCTCCGAAATCACACATGGAGACTTGTTCCACGTCCTTCAAGCAAGAACATCATTGGTAACAAATGGATTTTTCGTACTAAACGGAAATCGGATGGGTCTATTGATCGCTATAAAACCCGTTTGGTAGCCAAAGGATATGCCCAGCAATCTGGCATTGACTATCAAGAAACCTTCTCTCCAGTCATCAAATTCACCACAGTACGCACAATATTGTCTCTTGCCACCATTCATCAATGGCCCATTTGTCAAATTGATATCTCCAATGTGTTTCTCCATGGCACTTTGACAGATGACATTTATATGGACCAGCCAGCGGGTTTTACTCACTCATAATTTCCAGATTATGTTTGCAAGTTACAAAGTTCCTTGTACAGACTCAAACAAGCACCCAGGGCCTAGTTTACACGCCTCTCAAACTTTTTACACAAACTCGGGTTCCTATCCCCCAAGGCTGATTCATCATTGTTTTATCTATGTATTAGGCCATTAAAATTTTAAATTTTAGTATATGTTGATGACATATTAGTAACATGTTCTGATCCAGCAAAGCTTGAATGGTTTTTAAGTGAAATCAAACAGGTATTTCCAGTCAAATATATGGGTCCCCTGCACTATTTTCTTGGTAGTCAGGTCAAATATCAGCCCAGTGACCTCTTACTCACTCAAGAAAAATATTTGATGGATTTGTTAAATGAGGCTAATATGCAAAATTCAAAACCATGTGCCCCACCCTTGGCTGTATCTCCAAATCTCAGCAAAACAATGGGAACTTTGTTTCCACAACCAGAGCATTTTCGTCAAATCATTGGTGCTCTTCAGTACCTCACCTTAACGCATCCAGACATTGCCTTCGCTGTCAATAAACTAGCGTAGTTCATGCATCAACCGATAGATGTGCATTGGCAGTCCATGAAGCATGTCCTTCGCTATCTCCGTGGCACCTATCAGTTTGGTCTTTTTATTTCTCAAAATTCGACCCTTCAACTTCAAGGTTTCTCTAATAGCGACTGGGCCGGCTGTCCTGATGACCTCAGGTCCACCGGTGGCTACCTTGTATACATGGGCTCAAATCTGATTTCCTGGTCATCAAAGAAACAACCCACGGTGGCTCGATCATCTACTGAATCTGTGTACAAGGCGGTTGCTAATGTCACGGTAGAAATTTTATGGCTGGGCTCTCTTCTTCAAGAGCTTGGATTTCCTCATTCTCTACCTGCTTCTCTTTGGTGTGACAACATTGGCACCATTTATCTATCTTCCAACCCAGTTTTTCATGGCCGTACAAAACATGTTGAATTAGACTACCATTTTGTTCGCGAACAGGTTAGATGTGGTTCAATTCTGGTGAAGTTTATTTCAAGTGCTGATCAATTATCTGATGGCTTAACAAAACCATTGGGTACTCGTCCTTTCCTCACCTTTTGAGACAAGCTTTGTCTTCGCCTTCCTCCGCCATCAGCTTGTGGGGGGGGGGGGGGGGTGTGTGTGTGTGTTAGAGAATGACAATTCGGGTATTACTTGATAAACACAACCAGCTGTTATTTTAGTCCTTTCCGTTGTTCCTTCTGTTGTATCAGATCACTATATAATTCTTTATATATATCTTTAACTACTTGAGATTATCCTCAGTTGTACTTAGTATATAAGCATAAACTATATCTTAAAAAATAAGTGAGAAATAAACATTAGTTCCTTACTCTGTATCTCACATCCCTTTAAATTCAACAGAAAGAAGTAGGGGCTATTTTTTGGAAGCTTTTTAATTTTCTCGTATGCGACGTGGGCTCCATTCATTAACTTATGTGGCATGTTGAATGATGTGTCCAGTTGAGTCATCGCGAAAAACATGTGTCGATCACCGAAATGCCTTTTTTTTTGGTGTTTTTGATTTTTTTTATTAGAAAATAATAGTGGAATTATTTTTTTGTTAGAAATTGTAGAATAATGACCAAAGAATTACAATATGCCAAAGTTGAGTAATCACAAATGAAATTACCCCCACCGTGATTCAATCACGCCAATAAAATTAAGATCTTGAAGTCAGCAATCCACAAGTCTGAAAGGCTTAGGTCCCTAATTATGATCTAGCAAGGTGAGATCTAGTAAGGAAAGAATAATTGGGGAGTGATCAGAGACTTCTTTTGGGAGGTAGTACTAATTGGGACAATTGAATTTAGCCAACCATAACCCATTAACCAAGAAACGGTCTAAGTGACTCTAGCTCAGTAAGTTGCTCCAAGCGTACCACTTACCATAAAGGTAAATCAACACTACAAGAAAAATCAGAAATAGAGACGGAAAAATAGAGACGGAATGAATTCCGTCTCTAAATAGAGACGGAAATCATTTTCCAAAATTTCCGTCTCTATTTAGAGATGGAAATTTCTCTCCGTCTCTATTTAGAGACGGAGTTTGTTCCGTCTCTAAATTTGGTCGCTAAATATGGCGCGATTTTTTCCCGCCAAAATTGGAGACGGGATTTAGAGACGGAATAGTTTTTCCGTCTCTAAATAGAGACGGAATAACTTTTTCGTCTCTAAATAGAGACGGAATGATTTTTCCGTCTCTAAATAGAGACAGAAAATTCATTCCGTCTCTAAAAATAGAGACGGAATAATATTTCCGTCTCTATTTAGAGACGGTATGAATTTTCTGTCTCTATTTAGAGACGGAAATATTTTCTGTCTCTAAATAGAGACGGAAAAGTCATTCCGTCTCTATTTTTAGAGACGGAACACGATTTTCGTCTCTAAATAGAGACGAAATTTAATACCATCTCTAAATTTCGGGTTTTTAGCCCTAATTCCCTTTCTTTTTTCCCTCTTTCTTGTCCCCTCTCCTTTCTGCTCCCTGTGTTCTCTGCCTCCTCCCTCCGTTGCCCGAGCCGTCCATCCGGCATTTGTTCCCACCGCCGCCGTCGAGTAGAAGCCGGTGAGGTAAGCGTTTTCCCCCCTCTTTCTTTTTTTCCCCTCTTCTTTCTTTTCCCTTTCTCCTCCTCTTCCGCTGCCCCCTGTACATTGCCCATCGCCGTCCGGTGCCCTTGCCCCCGACGAGTCGTCGCCGGCGTTATTCTCCGGCCCGTCGTCTGCTCCGGCGTTCCTCCTCCGGCCAGTTCTGCAGCATCAGGTAATAAGTTTTTTTTTTTTATTTTTTGAATTATTATACTTAAAATGTAATTAATTATTAGTGGTGTTGAAAGAAGATTGTAACTTTGATTGGTATCTCTTTTTGTTTATAGAACCAATTAGAAGTTTAAATTTTTTGCAATCATGAACTAATTTTAGGTCAGGAATGTGGAGCTATGGTTGAGCTTGAGCTTATTAATTGAATGGCTATTACATCTGAAAAGTACTTCAAATTTCTGTATATAATATCTAAATTTGATTGTCTCCATTAGTTTGTGATGTTTGTTTTTCTCAATGTGTTTGTTTGAGGCTATGTGAACAACCTGCACAGGGAAGAATATTCTAGAATGAAGGAAAAAAAAAAAAGACGGTTGGTTGGCAAGTTTGTTTTCAAAAATCCAGCTCGACTTTGAATTATGGGAGGTTGTATGTAATTGTGTTAGAGTTTTGAGTGCATTTAGTTTTCATGTGAGTCAGAAAAGTACATTTTGCTTTTTTGGTGTTTATAGAATAACAACATTGGCACTAACAGCAGATGAATTATAGGCAGTGCTGAGTGGTAACAGTTGGAGTTAAAACTTTGGGTCATTTCTGCCTTTTGCTTCTAAATGGATACAATTTTACGATGTACAATTTTAATTAACCATGATTTCATTACCTCTATTCCTGCTACCCATTTGAGACTTTCTAGTTATGTTTTTATAAAATTGCTCATTTGAAGAGACTCCTACTTAAAGTTTTCTGTTACCTTGCCTAAATGAAATTTTATATAATGGTGATTCTTCGATCACGGCATGGATGTGAGAGGGTCAAATGCATGTAACAACTATGTGAGAGGGTCAAATGCATGTAGCAGTTGTTACGTTATTTAATTTCAGTTTTCATTAGTTGCAGTTTATCCAAACAATCAGTGACTTGTATGAATATTGAAGCATTTGGTTGGCGTAGCAACTATCTAATGTTCTTGCAGTTAGTAGTTCGTAGTAGACTTTTGTTAATATGTTGTTTAGATTACACAGGAAGAATGATAATGATATAGATGGAAGCTATAGAAGATAAGAGGACGAAAGATCCTATGAAGTATATATCTATGCATATTCCTGTGGTGGATTAACATTATTTTATCGTGAAATAAATATGAATGTTTGGGTCCCAATTAGATTAATGAAAGGACCTCTGAGATTTATATCTATGGCTGCTCCAACTACTTGAGTGGTCCAATCATTTATTGTGGAATATTATAGATACAATCAATTTTTTATTGCTTAATCATCTGCTTTCACACCTAAACTTTTTCAACAAGTCTAACATAAATATAAGAGTTATTTGATTATAAAATAATATTGAATAATAATAATAAAATTATTTGTATATGAAATGGTCATGTATGAATTCAATTATATATAGTTGTCAGAGTAAATGTAATTTTTTTAAATGAAATTATATATCTTGTTTCATGTACCCCGCCGTTATCGGTATCGACCGCTGATCAGTTTCGCATCACGCGTTTTTTTTATCCCCTGCCCCCTAGCTCCCTGACCGACTGGTATATGACGAAAGGTCAGTTTTTCGATATCAAACTGAATTTGATAATAATAAATATTTACCGTGGATTAGATGTGAGAACTTATTGCATAACTAATTATGCATTAAATTGATTGAAGAAATAGATTATATAATAGAATTGAATTTAATTATGAGAATTGGAATGCTTTGGTACTAATTATGTATTTTTGATTGTTGCACTATAGTTTAACAATAATGAATAATTTAGACAAAAGTTGGATGTATAGAAGACTAACGCCTGATGGTTTCATTAATCTTGAGTTTGCTGAAGGCGTTTAATATTTCATTGAGTATGCAAGATCTCAGCCTGCATATATGGACGGTTTGAAAATTAGATGTCCATGCAAAAAGTGTAAACATAGGTGTTATCTACCTACGGAGGAGGTGCATCTACATTTGCTGAAGAAGGGATTTGTGCCCAATTATTTTGAATGGACAAGGCATGGAGAACCAATAATAGGTAGCACATCCAAAAGTTCGGAATTTGGGCCGAATACAGTTGAAGCTGAAGTGCATTCGGAATTTGCACCAGAGATGGTTGAATCTGAGTTGCATGGTGGGGAAGGAAATTTGATGGCAAACAATGTTTTTGCACCTGAAAATCCTTATGCCTAAATGGTTTATGATGCAGCGGGAAATACTTTTCAACCCAATTTTATTGGGAATGAAGAAGAGGAACCGAACCCAACAGCCAAAAATTTTTTCGACTTACTTAATGCTGCTGACCAGGAATTATGGCAAGGATGTGATAGTATGACACAGTTAAGCTCCGTGGCTTGAATATTGAACATTAAATCTGAAGGTCATATTTCTGATCAGAGTTTAAATGAAATACTGGCTTCGTACAATGAATCGTTGCCATCGGACAATCAAATGGTTGAAAGTTTTTATGATATGAAGAAGTTGCTTAGGGGTCTGGGTTTGCCTGTAGAAAAAATTGATTGCTGTCGACTCGGATGTATGATCTATTGGGGAGATGATGTGGATTTAATGGATTGCAAGTTTTTTAATCAACCAAGGTTCAAGTCGATTAGTGGTAATAGGAAGCAAAAATTAGTACCATGGAAACGGATGTATTACTTTCCTATTACTCCAAGACTTCAGCGGCTATATTCATCCGATGTTACTGCATATCACATGCGATGGCATGATGAACATGAACAGGCAGATGGAGTAATGAGCCATCCATCAGACGCAGTTGCATGGAAGCATTTTAATGATATTCACCCCGATTTCGCTGCCGATAGTCGAAATGTTAGATTGGGTCTAAGCACTGATGGTTTTCAGCCTTTTGGGCAATCAGGACAACAATATTCATCATGGCCAATAATAATAGTTCCTTATAATTTGCCTCCATGGATGTGTATGAATGAGGCTTACATGTTTTTAACAGCAATTGTGCCGGGCTCGAAGAATCCAAAGCAGAAAATTGATGTATACATGCAACCATTGATTTCTGAATTGCGGCAATTATGGGAATTCGGTGTGTTAACATATGATGTGTCACGCAAATAGAATTTTATGATGAGAGCAGCTTTGATGTGGACAGTTAGCGATTTCCCTGCATATGCTATGCTATCAGGTTGGAGCACAGCGGGAAAGTTAGCTTGTCCCTACTGTGGCAACGACTCAGATGCTTTTTATTTGACTAATGGGTGTAAAATTTCGTGGTTTGACAGTCACAGGAAATTTCTTCCTCCAAATCACCCATTTAGACGAAATAAACACAAATTCATTAAGAATAAAGTTGTCCATGCTCCCCCTCCACCTAATAGATCGGGTGAAGAAATCATACAAGAGATTGATGAATTGGGTTTGCTGAAAGTAACAGAACTTGAGGCTGAAGAACTCAACAGTAGCATTTCCAAAAACTTTGGTTGGAGAAAATGCTCTATATTCTTGGATTTGCCTTATTAGAAATCAAATTTGATACGGCATAATTTGGACGTGATGCATATCGAAAAAAATATCTTCAAAAATGTATTCAACACGATAATGAATATTGAAGGAAGGACCAAAGATAATGCAAAATTGCGTGCTGACTTGAAATTGTATTGTAAAAGAAGTGAATTAGACAAAGATTCCCGAACGGGCAAGTATCCAAGCGTGTTACACTTTGGACAAAAGGCAAAAGGAAGTTTTGTGCGAATGGTTGCGAATCATAAAGTTCCCAGACGGCTATGTTTCAAATTTAGCAAGGTGTGTTGACATGAGAAAGTATAAATTGTTCGGAATGAAAAGCCATGATTGTCATATATTCATGCAAAGGTTGATGCCAGTTGCTTTTCGCGAGTTGTTGCCACAGAGAGTTTGGGAAGCTATAACTGAGTTGAGTATATTTTTCAAAAACTTGACATCGTCTGAGATAAAGATGGCTGACATGGAAAAACTCGAGAATGAAATTGCAGTCATACTTTGCAAATTAGAGGGATTTTTTCCTCCGAGCTTTTTTGACATTATGGAGCATTTACCGATACATTTAGCACATGAGGCCAAAATGGCAGGACCCGTTCAATATAGATGGATGTATCCCTTTGAAAGAGTAAAACTAAATCTTTGATATACATGCGGTCGATTAATTTGGTAATTTATTATTAACTAGCCACAATTTATCATGTAGGTATCTGTATCACTTGAAAAAAAATGTCAAAAATAAAGCATGAGTAGAAGGCTCAATATGCAATGCGTACTTGGTTGAAGAAGCTAGTACGTTTTGTTCTCATTACTTTGAGCCTCACGTCAGCACAAGATGCCGCAAGGTTCCTCGTAATGGCGACGGATGCCAAACAAGTACGCATGATGGAAATTTAGCTATTTTCACATATCCTGGTCGATTACACGGACGTTCTACTAGTAGAATGCTGACAGATGAGGAATTGGAGGCTGCACATGGTTATATCTTACTTAATTGCCAAGAAATTCAACCATTTGTGCAGTAAGTGTTACTTGTTTGACTAGGCGAATATTTATTTAATAATGGTTCAATATCATATGTAAGTTATGTTGTCCGATGCAGTTTATATGAGGAATGGTTAAAGGAGCTTATGCCACATATAACACAAAATGACATAAATAAGGAAGTCGAAAAGCACTTTCATTTATGGTTCAAGACATATGTAAGTGTTAACTTCAAATATATTTAAGACATATATTGTATTTCGTGAATTGATTAAATGACTAAATGCAATTACATTATATAGGCATCGACGCATACAATTGAAAATAATTTCATATCTGATGTTGCGAAGGGACCATTGCGTACTGTTAAATCTTATCCGATTTATTTTGTGAACGGGTACAAATATCATACGCAATCTCATGGTCATAACAAGGCTACTACAAATAGTGGAGTTTGCATTCAAGGTGAATTGATGAATTATTACGGCAAAATTACAGAGATATTGGAAATTGAATACCCCGCCTTGCCAATAAAACGATGTGTGCTATTTAAGTGCGAATGGTTTGATCCAACGCTTAATATTGGAACAAAAGTGCAAAACGCATACAATTTGGTTGAGATAAATCAAAGAAGAAGACTTCCTAATTTTGAACCTTTTGTGTTGGCCATGCAAGCGATTCAGGTGTATTATCTTCTGTTTCCTAGCTTAAGGCGAGATAAGAAGGATTGGTTGGCAGTTTGCAAAGTAAAATCGAGAGGCTTATTTGAAATGAAAGCTAATCGACAAAATAAACGAATTGAAAGTGAAGCCTTCCAGGAAGATGAAGTGGCGAGTCATGAAATAAATAAAAGCATGCCATATGAAGATAATGAGCCTTTGAACAATGTCGACAATGAAATGGTTGATATTGCATCGGACGAGGAATCCAGGTCTACATCTGAATTGGAAAGCGAATTTGATTCTAATTATTCAGAAAATGAAGACGATAGTGATAATGAATTACATTTAAGTGATGATAGCGAATAATTTTTTGACCACGTGAGTATGATCCATATGACTCGCATATCATTTTATACTTTCTGTTTGGTTTAATTTACAAATGACACATATATGTATTATTGCCACATATAAATATGATTATGTAATAATAACTTGATGTATAATATTGTTCAATAATATATTCAGGGAAAAAAATGCATCACAAGAGAAGGACTGGTGCTATCTTACCACCTAGGGTGCGTTCGTCATTATCACTACAAGAAAAATGCTCTTTAACGAAGGGAAATCCGGTCGTTAAAAGTTAAAATCCGGCCGTTAAAAACCTTTAACGACCGGAAAATCCGGTCGGTAAAAGCCCCTTCGTTAAAGGTATAGACGACCGGATATTGCATCCGGTCGTTAATACCGTTAACGACCGGAACTTTTTCGGTCGTTGAAAAGTAATTTTTAACGACCGGATTTGCCCTTCGCTAATTATATTCACTTTTAACGAAGGGATTTCCGGTCGTTAAAAATGCCTTTTAGCAACCAAATTTTCCCTTCGCTAATTGTATTAACTTTCAACGAAAGGATTTCCGGTTGTTAAAAATGCCTTTTAGCGACCGGATTTGCCCTTTGCTAATTATATTCACTTTTAACGAAGGGATTTCCGGTCGTTAAAAATGCCTTTTAGCGACCGAATTTTCCCTTCGCTAATTGTATTCACTTTTAACGAAGGGATTTCCGGTCGTTAAAAATGCCTTTTAGCGACCGGATTTTCCCTTCGCTAATTGTATTAACTTTCAACGAAAGGATTTCCGGTCGTTAAAAATGCCTTTTAGCGACCGGATTTTCCCAACACAAACTTTTAATAAGTTTAAGCTAAAGCTTAATAAGAAAACTTCACATGCGAAATAACCACATGCATCAGATATATTACAAGGCATTGAAGTCAACAATCACCATAAAACCCCACTTTGCATCTTGTTCATCTAAAGTTCATACAAGAAACTGAGAATACATCAAACAACTGCTGGTACTTACATTAGAAATGATCAAAACTTGCTTTTTCTTGAGGTCTTAAATTATGTACAATGAATGAAAATAACATATATTGTTATTAGGGATATAAAAGAATCAAGAGTGGTCTTTCTATGAACTAACGACCAATCTGGATTACCTATAATTTACAATTATCTGCCACTATCACTAAAATCTTATACCCACCCACTGATACTTACATAATGTACAAAATTGCCTAAAAAAAAAAAGAATCTGTTCTTGTTCAACTGTTTTACGGACTGTACACCTGCAATAAAAAAGTTTTGAATAATTTTGATAGTTAGCGCCAGAAAAGTTATAAGCAACAACATAATGTATCCAATTCTAAATTATTATATTTGATCCCAGAAATTAAAGCTGTCTATGGACATTCCTAAGAGCTAGGCTTCAACTAATAATTGTATTGTTTCTGAAATTTCTCACTATAGTAAAAAAGTTAATCGTGGAATCCATACAAGATCAACAAACAAAAATGGATGCCGCCACGATCATGATGTATACCATTGACCTTCAAAGTTACATTAATTACCAATGGTGCTTTCATCAGACTCAACCATGTTTTGATTTCATTTCTCATGAAAAACATAAGAGTAGAAAAAACAAAATAAATAACCATATTACTTGAGTAAATCAAGATTTGCATAAATACTTTCTAGCAAAGCTTATACATTACATCAAATAAGTTATTGAAGAGTTCAACTTACATGATACATGGGCTACAGGAAGTCTTGGATACTACAGCAAGAATTGAATCAGTGAGCCGTGTTATGGTGCTACTACCCAAGCATACAAATCAATTCAAATCACGTGGTGGAGAGGGACCCAGATACTTGTCCATGGACTCTTTCTTGCGCTCAGGATCAAGGCTGCAAGCATCCTCACCAAAAGTGAATTATACTTGTATAATGACAACCAAATATTATTATATCATCTATAAGACAAGTTCAATAAACTGACCTGTTTCTAAGACCAAGAAGAGCATAGTGTGCTGCACTGGCACATGCAGAAACTGGAGCTATAGCAGCAGCAGGAACACTCCGTACAGCAGTTGCCAAGGCAGATCCTGCAGTGGCTCCACGCTGGTACTTTTTCAATGGTGATTGAACTAATGCAGAAGCAGACTTCCCCAGGCCATCACTAAGGCTCTCGTATGCCTATCAAAATAATAATAATAATAATAATAATAATAATAATAATAATAATAATAATAATAATAATAATAATAATAATAATAATATTCATTTACCATGTATAAGTTTATTTCCCAATATAATTCAAAGTCAACAAATGAAATGATCCAAATTTCTAACTCATATATTTCTTTCAAACCTTTTTGCATTGGAAATCGGATTCCCAGATTGAAAATCGTTCTAGCAATTTAGCATAAAACATAAAATATGCAGAAGATACACTTATTAAGTGGCACGGCAATTAATGTAAAACACAAAGCATATTGTAACAATCACCTGTTGAATTCCCTGTTTGGCACTTTTTGGCTGATTGCACCTCACATTTGGTTTTGTATTGCCTTCTGCAGGCCATGATACAGGAGGAGGAATCCTTGTAAGAATGTATTCTGCTTGGACCAAAATATCATGAACTCCTGCCGCCAAATGCACCCCAAGTCCAACAGCTTCAAGTGAAATACTTCTAAGAAATGCAATAGTCCCTGAAAAGAATACCTGGATGTCATCACCAAGACTCACTGCTTTATGATAACAAAATATTCTGCAAGAATTTAATGTCCAACATAAAACAGAGCAGTACACAAAGGTTGATACACAAAAATATTAATCACTAATAACTTAGTGATCAAAGCATATGGATTCTGAGTCCATGTTAGAATTTTATTCTTGAAATTCTATTGCTCAAATAATTAATAATTCACGCGTGATCAAAGCATATGGATTCTTCAACTGCATACACCTGAAACTCTACAACTGCATGATGAAAATTCACTGCCTTGTAGATTTTTGTCTCAACGTAATTTTAACTCAATGCAAATAGGCCTGAACAATCTTCAAACGGGTTGTTTTCAAGTAGCAAAACCAAATTTATCTTAGCCAATTAAGAATTGATAAAATGAAATTCAAATTTGCTACACATCCATAATTATGACAAGGAAATGAAAATATATTAGCTGTCTACAATCACAAATGATGAAAATTGCAGCAAGGATGCAATTTCCAAGGCATTACTCCACCATATACTTTAAGATGGCAAAGTTTCAGAATTTAATAAGGTTGCAAGTATTTAAGCTTCTCAAAATACAACTCAAAATTTTACATGACTTAAACTAAATTTGACATGATTACCTCTCTGCATGCCTCTCAGTACTCTCTGATCTTTCCGATAGCTCTCAACTGGCAAAGAAACCAGCTTTGCAGTACCAGAACCAACAGCAACCAAGGATCTGATAGTTGGAAGGCCTTTCAAGACTTTATGTATCTACATCACAAACAGAAAAATATCAACAAACAAGTCAACAGGAAGAATGAATTTCTAAGATTCTCAATACATATAATGGATATAACTGAAACCTGAGATCGAGAAATATCCTCCAACCACTCCCCCATAACTGTTTCACACACACTGTCCCAGCCATAGACACCAACAGCATGAACATGCTTAAGCTGCAGCTCCACCCCCTGCATCAAATTTGCAAATTTGTGATTAACACATTCCATTTACATTTTCAGAAGCATCTTTAGGACAAAAAATGATTCACAAAGTCAAAAAGTAGACATTGATGTGTCCACATAGCAAGGCACTACATGCTTAGTAACATGTAACAAGCAATTTGTAAAGAACAATTTCTACAATGCATTGAAACTTCTAAAAATATTTCAAAGAGCACCACAGAAGAGATCAAATAGAACGTGTAATGCTTAATAAATCGGTAACCAGATAGAAATGAAGCATTACCAATCACACTGGAAACTTGGTACTGTAGCATAGACAATCACCGTATATTTTATTATGCTAGCGTGAAATACAATAAAAAATGCCAGTCTCTCTAAGTAAGAATTGATGATATTTTTATTGCATATCAATCCCCAAACTTAATAGCAAAAGTAACAAGATTGGAAATTGTTAGAGCCAAAATAACAAAGTTGCTAAGCACAACTTCCTTGCACGATAATTTCCTTTGCTAAGTAAATTTCACTTCTTTAATAACACAATTCTAGCAACACAAAAGCCTTGCAGATTAATGCCAGTATCAAATGCTTACCTTC
Source organism: Excoecaria cochinchinensis (assembly GCA_947683425.1). Classification (NCBI taxonomy): domain Eukaryota; kingdom Viridiplantae; phylum Streptophyta; class Magnoliopsida; order Malpighiales; family Euphorbiaceae; genus Excoecaria; species Excoecaria cochinchinensis. The sequence goes on from CANTUQ010000069.1 coordinate 5,550,566, forward strand.
CAAGGGACAAGGTTTACAAGTTCAACATATTTCCCACCTCCCAATGCAGCTAGAAATGTGCACCTTCCTCATTGATATAAAAATGAAAAGGTTTGAAAGGGAGTTTGAGATTGAGTACCTAGACACTGCCAACTTAAACTAAAGTGAATGTTTTAGCATATAAACTTAAACTTAAACTAAGGAGAAAGCATGAATATCCAGAAAAAAATGGAAACAAAAGAAGAACGAGAATTAAAAGCAGAACAGGAATAAAAAACAGAACGGGAATGAAAAGCAAAACGGGAATCAAAACAAGAAACAAGAATCGGGAATCAAAACAAAATGGGAATAAAAAACAGAACAAGAATCAGAATGCGGTTTTGAAATCAAAAATCAGAATATCAAAAATACCCAATTTATTGAACTCACCTATTATAACAGATCGATTATCTTAGTAGAAATGCAATTCCATAAAACATCTCAGAGTTGGTATGCCCTATTTTCCTATTCGACGAGAACAAGAGAAGATTAGAAATAAATAGAATGATAATGGTATCAAGGGAGAAGAGAAAGACGATTTTTTAGTTTCTTACCTGTAATCGTAGATCAAATTAAACCCTAGATAGGAAAAGGAAAAGGAAAATTAAACCCTAATCGTAGATCGAAGTTTAGGTTGGAAGATAGAAAAAGGGTTTTGCGTTTTTTTGCTATTTTTCCATCTGCTGGGTTTGCTGGGTTTGCTGGGTTTTGAGGTTATTCACCTTATTTTAGTGAAAAATCGAAGTTTAGGTTGGACAGCAGTTTTGTGTTATAATTTTTAATGAAATAATGAAAAATGATTTTGGAGGTAAGTTGTAAAGTAGTACCGCCAATTTTTTAAGATTAGTAACGACCGGATTTATAATGTTTCAACGACCGGATTTTAAATCCTTTGTTAAATGGTAATAAAATTTAAAAATTAACGACCGACTTTATTTTCCTTTGCTACTAATAAATTTTTACGACCGGATTTTATGCCTTTTAACGACCGAAAATAATTTTATCGTTAAATAATAATAAAATTTGAGTTTTAACGACCGTATTAATTTCCCTTCGTTATTTGTATATTTTAACGACCGGATTTTTATTGTTTTAACGACCGGATTTAATCCCCTCGTTATATAACAATAAAATTTAAGAACTAACGACCGGATTAATTTCCCTTCGTTATTTGTATATTTTAACGACCGGATTTTTATCCCTTCGTTAAATTTTGGTCGTTAAAAGTCAGTTTTCTTGTAGTGTATCCACACCAGTTAGTCAAGGTGATGGATCGTCTCATGCTTCTGCACCTCCGCATACTGCTGTAGAATCTACACCCCCGACGTATCCAGGCCCATCTCATCCTGCTGGTACATCATCTGCTGCAGCGCCTCGTACAGAGATTCCATCTGAGGCATCTCAGAGATATCCTGATACAGTTGAAGGCCCTTTGCTCGGATCAGTTGGTGTGGATGGACGGATTTATATTGTCATTGAAGGAGAATAGTGAGTTATTAACATTCGTATTTCTATTTATTATATAGGATATGCTGCATTTCTTACAATTTATTATATTTATGTTGTCTATTAGCTTCCGTCCATCTGGTGTTTGCTCCCGCTCCATGGCTCGCACATTTAAGGAGAGAATGGAACTCAATGGTTTTTTTATGGAAGAATATATCTCATGAGACAAAAATGTTTTATTTTGAAGAGTTTCGGGTAATTAAATTAAATTATTTATTTCTAATTATTGCACCTTAATTCATGTATTATTTAAATTTTATATGTATTGTACAAATACATACATTACGCTTAACTTTTTTCTTTTTGTTGTATATTTCTCAGAAAGCTTTTTATTGGGATTCCTCGGTTGATCACCTAGTCTACACTGTTTGGGAGAAATGTGCTCGTGTACGTTACAAGGACAGGCTTAACAAGCTGCACAAAAAGGGTCGACGACCACGGTACTTAAATGAAGAAATTTGGGTACATTGGTTGCAGTACTGGTCATCACCGGAGGCCCTCACAATTGCCGATCGGAATTCTACTAATAGGATGGGCGGGCCAGAGGGAGTTAGCGTTTCTATACACACTAGAGGAGGAACGTTGACCCATCGGGAGCATGCTGACAGACTCGTAAGTATTCATACATCTTAATTTATATAAGCTATTTTTTATTGCAATACATCACATCTTGATAATAGGCTAAATATTTCATTGCATGAAGGAGGATGGGAAAAATGTTGTGTAAGGAGTTTGAAAAGAATTTTGATTGTGGATAATACAATTCTAAATATATTTTCATGCTTTTTAAGCAGGGAGTTTGTTACAAATTAAGGGGAAATTCCGCCGAAATTTTTTAACTTTATGTCCAAGTGTTATTGTTTTTTGAGATTGCAATACATCACATCTTGATAATAGGCTAAATATTTCATTGCATGAAGGAGGATGGGAAAAATGTTGTGTAAGGAGTTTGAAAAGGATTTTGTTTGTGGATAATACAGTTATAAATATATTTTCATGCTTTTTAAGCAGGGAGTTTGTTACAAATTAAGGGGAAATTCCGCCGAAATTTTTTAAATTTATGTCCAAGTGTTATTGTTTTTTGAGATTGCAATACATCATATCTTGATAATAGGCTAAATATTTTATTGCATGAAGGAGGATGGGAAAAATGTTGTGTAAGGAGTTTGAAAAGGATTTTGATTGTGGATAATACAGTTATATATATATTTTCATGCTTTTTAAGCAGGGAGTTTGTTACAAATTAAGGGGAAACTCAGCCAAAATTTTTTAAATCTATGGCCAAGTGTTATTGTTTTTTGAGTTAGAATTGTTTTCGCTTAGTATTAATATATTAACATATATGAGTATTGTTGTGCTTTTTTCATATTACTTTTGATACAATTTTAAGGAACGTTAATTTCAAATATTGTTGACCTATAATTTATTTACAGGAGTCTAGAATGGGCAGAGTACCGTACCCTCATGAGATATTTATGCATACACATACGCGAAATCATAACGGTGTCACATTCGTCAGCGATCGAGCTAGACAAGTTCATGTATGATTTTTAAAATTGTTAAACTTAATTTCTATATGTTTTTAGTTTTAGATTACTCTTAAATAACATTCGATTAATTTTCATTATAGGAATGGGTACTAGAGGGTCTTCAGAGTCAGGAGGCAGATGGTGGTAATGTTGATCATGCAAGAGTATATTACGACGCAACTGGTGGTAGGGACCGCCGTGGACGGGTCTTCGGCTTGGGCTCTTATGCAAATACTTGTTATTCGCATGCTGCTTCATCCTCTACGGCAACGGCGAGTAGACCTGCTGCGACTACAAATGAGGTTATTGAGCTTCGCGGCACAGTCGACACTTGAATGGACCGCATTGGTAGGCTAGAGGAAATCATTGCCCAAAATGTTCGTGCACCGCCGACTGATCGTCCACAGTCACCTCCGTCTTAGTTAGTACTGTTTAATACACTTTTCAAGTACTTTTGCTTGTAGTCTTATTACATATATATATTAATACATTACTATTTATACTTCTATTTATTTTACTTAATTTTTATTTAATACTTGTTTCATTAATATTATTATATATAATTTTGCCAATTATAGTTTTATTATTTAAAAAAATTATGTATTGAAAATAGCTTTCAAGATGGAAAATACATTTAAATATAACTAAACGATACAATTAATAATATATTAAAAAAAATATGTATTTAATTTAGAGACGGAAAAATTATTTCCGTCTCTAAAAATAGAGACGGAAACGAGTTTTCCGTCTCTATTTTTAGAGACGGAAAAAAATTCCGTCTCTAAATATAGAGACGGAAACGAGTTTTCCGTCTCTATTTTTAGAGACGGAAATAATTTCCGTCTCTATTTTTAGAGACGGAAAAATAATTTTCGTCTCTAAAAATAGAGACGGAAAATTTCGGTCTCTAAATTTAGAGACGGCCAAAATAGAGACGGAATTTTTTCGTCTCTATTTCCGTCTCTATTTTCAATTAGAGACGGAATTCCGTCTCTATTTTCCGTCTCTATTCCCCTGATTTCTTGTAGTGCAATAAGACCTACATAATTGACAAAGTCACCAAACGTTAAGTCTTTTCTAGACATAATAGTGAGCCATCTATCTTCATGTTTCAAAATTGCATTGAAGTCCCCCCTATACATTAACTTGTAGATCCTCTAGGGAAAGGGGCATAAATTGTAAGGTCATGTTTGGTAAGAAGTATTGCATTGTAATGTAATTGGTTTAGTAATTAATACTATGTTTGTTAATGTAAAATTTTTATATTGTATTGTAATGGTAAATGCATTGGTAATATTCAATACATTCATTACCCTAAAATTGTACTGTATTTCTCATTACATGTGATTTAGCTCTTTGGATTTTGGACTCTTAACTATCCCATTCAAATGCTTCTCTTTAAATTTAGATTTTCCCCTACTCAGTTTAATCTCTATTTTTTTTTTCAAATAAAAAATTATACTGAAATTTAAACTCGATATTATTATTTTAATTTTCATATCAATTTCACTAAATTAAAATCTATTCATATTTTTTTAAATTGTGTTTTAATTTTAAATCCAACACTATATACTAATAAGCACTATTGCATTGGAGTAATATTTTTTTTATGAAATATATATATATATATATATATATATATAGGGGGAAACAATGTTACAATTTAGTATAATTGTATTTTTATATGAGATCATAATATAATAAATATATAAATATATAAAATAATCATATAAAAAATTAGTTTATAATTATAAATATAATTATATTTCAATACATATATATAATATAACTAAATATATTAATGTATTAATATTTACATTACATTACCAATGCAACCAAATATAATAATGTAATTATAATTACATTCAATTCCATTACATTTTTTAATCCATTACATTTCTCATTCTATTACACTTCATTACAACTTACCAAACATAACATAAGAATATAACACTTTGTATCAAACTGAAGTAGTTTACCTCTTATTGCCAACAAGAAATCACCCTTAAGGTAACAAAGTTCTTCGAGAATATCATGCCTATGCTGCTAAGACACCACTACTGTTACCGTTAGATTCAATAAATCTCCACATAAATGAGGCCTTACCTCAGATTTGTCTAACATCCTTTTTATTTATAACTTGCATCTTAGTCTTTTACACTATTAGAAAATCAAATTTCTTTTGCTGAAGCCAAGACCCAACTGCCTTCTTTTTAACCATATAATTATGTCCTTTAACGTTTCAAGAAAAGAAATATATTTATTCTAATTTATTCTATTTCCTTATTTGTATCCTTTCCTTGTACAGTCCTACTGACACTAAATGTCATAGGGTTACTTGTACTGTATATAAACATCTTTTATGAAATTAATGGAAGTGTGTCGTATTGCTCTTATATGGTTTCGGTGTAGAAAGCAATCCTCTTTTTCTGATAGTTTCTTTGTGAATCTATTTCTTTTACATCATTTCTACTGAAAGTACTCTTGCTAAGACCCCAATGCCCTCGAATCCTCTCACCATAGTTGTGCCCACAATGGCTTTTTCTCCTCATCTACCTAATGTCTTCAATCAACTCTTTTTAAAACTTACCTCTTCGAACTTCATTCTGTGTAACGCTCAAACTCAATTTAGACAGCTCTCATAATCCTGAATATTTTTCTTAGTATCAGTGGAGTCAAATTGTTTTCTCTTGGATTATCTCATTTGTTTTTGAATTTATTTAACGTCAAATTGTTCTTGCTCAAAGTACTAAAGAAGCCTATGTCAAACTTACTGTTGCATACACCAATGGTTCCAAGGTGAAAATAAGGGCAATTGTTCAATCTCCATCATGGCAATGATTCCATCATTGATTGTATATAGCATGCCAAGTCTATCTCTAATGAATTGTCCACCGTAAATCATGTTGTTCCAGAAGATGATTTAGTGGAATTTGTTTTATAAGGATTTGGACCAGCTTATAGACCTTTTGTTTACAATCTCAAGGCTTGATTGGAGTTTATTAGCTTTGACAATCTATTGGGGCTATTACCGAGTGAAGAAAGACAATTCAAGATGGATAATTTAGCTGATGGAATTTTGCCAACACCATATGCCCATCTCAATGTGCGTCAAAATAATATTAATGGTTATGGTAGAGGCCATGGGTGCAACACTTTAGGTTGTGGGCAGAATGGTGATTGTAGGCACAATGGTGGTTGCAAAATAACCACTAACTCAATCTGCGATGTTGGCATTTCATCTTTTATTTGCCAAAATTGTGGTGGCAAAGGGCATATCTCTCGAATTTGCCCATCTCCAAAATTTGTCAAGGATGACAAGGCAGCCTCCACCGTAACAAATCTGATGTGGCCTTTTCTTTATCCAAACCATGGATTATGGACACTAACACTACTTGTCACTTAACATTAGACTTGGGAAACCTATCTCTTCATTCAAATTACACTGGTCTAGAGGAAGTAACAGTTGGTAATGGCTTTTCTATTCCAATTCACAATATTGGCTCTTCTATGTTTTTATTGATTCAAATACATTTTGTTTCATAAATATTCTTCATGTTCCTCACTCTACCTCAAATCTTATATATGTCAGTTCTCTACTCAAAGACAATCATGTTTATGTGCAATTTTTTGCTGATTATTTTATTGTTAAGGATTTGAAAACGAAGGGTGTTTTGGTGCAAGGTCTTAATAAGGATGGTTTTATACAATATCTCCTTCATAGTGGGTTCCACTGAAGGAACATCTGGCTTTCTTAAAATGTGGCATGCTCATTTAGGGCACGCTTGCAACTCTTAGGAAAACTCTCAGCTTAAATAATATTTCTACTTGTAGTGCTCAATTTCTAAATTTATGCCATGCTTGTTCAGTTAGCAAACATCATAAATTACCATTTCCTATTTAAAATTATAAAGCCTATGGCCTTTGGATTTAACTTATTCTGATATTTGGGGACCTGCTAGTATTGCTTTTTTTTGATGCATCTTTCTACTATGTTATATTTCTTGATCATTATGGCAAGTACTGTTGGATATATTTTGTTAAGTTTAAATTTGAATTTTAAGCACTTTCATAAAGTTTCAAAGTGTGGTTGAAAAATTTCATAGGAAACCTATTAAGTAATTTCAATCTAATTGGGTAGGGAATATCAGGCTCTCAGCAATTATCTTGATGAACATGGCATAATCCATTGTAGTTCATGTCCTCGTACGCCCGAACAAAATAGAGGGGGGGGGGGGGGGGGGGGGGGGGTCGAGCACAAATTGGTTAAGCCTTATTGCGTCATGCAAATATTCCATAAAAATATTGCCATTTTGCTTTTGACACTACTGTTTACTTAATAAGTCACCTACTTACTGTTAATCTTTCTAATAAATCTCCTTATTAGGTTTTGTTCAATGATATGCTAGATTATTCATCACTATATGTCTTTGGTTATTTATGTTATCCTTAGTTAAAACCTTATAATAAATCCAATTTTTCTCCTAAATTAGTTAAATGCATTTTGTTTGGGATACAACAAACTTTATAAGGATTATCGTCGTCTTGATCTTGTAACCAAAAAGTTATATATCTCACATCATGTCCTCTTTGATGAATAGGTTTTCCTATTTTCTACTACCCCCATTATAGTGGGGTTGATTTCACTCACGGTCACTCAACTTATCACTTATCGCGCAAAAGTAACCGACTTTTTTTTTCTTACTTAAATGTCACTGAATTTTTAATAGTTTTTCAAAAAAGCCATTTTAACCGGAATCCGGCGAGGACCCTCGCCGGATTGATGACATGGCATGCTATATCAGAAACTACATGTCGTTTAACAATATCTACAACAAATGCTACATCTAAATCAATTTCACTCACGGTCACTAAACTTATAATTTATCGTGCAAAAATAACCAATTTTCTTTTTTTCCAACTTAAATGTTACTGAACTTCTAATATTTTTGCAAAAAAGTCATATATTTACTATTCGTTGCCATGTGTCATATGCCATGTCATCAATCCGGTAAGGGTTCTCGCCGGATTCCGGTCAACATGACTTTTTTGCAAAAATATTAGAAGTTCAGTGACATTTAAGTAAGAAAAAAAAAGTCGGTTACTTTTGTGCAATAAGTGATAAGTTGAGTGACCATGAGTGAAATTGACCCCATTATAGTGCCATCTTCTACAATCCATGGTTCCACCAACTTACCATCTGTTTTCGTGCAAATTACTTCTCCGTCAGCCAGCTATAGTGCACACCATCAAACGACTTATGTGGGCATAAGGATGGACATAATAACTAAAGGTATAAATTCTGCATCTAATGCTATGGGTACAATGACTGATGTTATAGGCATAACGATTGATAATTCAGCCATAATGACTGAAAATATGAATACTAGGACCAATGTTATGGGCACAAGGATGGAAACAATAACAATTGATATTATGGGCACAATAAATGAAAGTTCGACCATTGAGACTGATGTTGTAGGCACAATAGCTAGTTCACAACCTCCTTTGCCTATTTGTGCCAATTTCCAACAATATGGACCTTTATCATCTTCAATAATGGCTAATCTAGATCTATCATTTCCCCATTAACAGCTTCCTACTATCCCATGATCATTTAGTCCAAGACAGGCAATCTCAAACCCAACTCTAATGTCAACATCACTACTATTCTACTGGATCCAACTACATACTTTAAGGCTGCAAAACATAAGCATTAACGTGATGCCATAACTTTTCATGAATATAGTGCCCTTATTGCAAATGGAATTTGGGTTCTTATTCTTCCTATATAAACTTCTAATTTAGTTAGGTGCAAATGGATTTTTGCACAAAAAACTAAATACGATGGAAGTGTTGATCGCTACAAAGAGTGGTTGATTACCAAAGGGTTTCATCAGCATCCTGGCATTGATTACTCTAACACTTTTAATCTTGTTGTCAAACCGATGACCGTTTGCCTAATCTTATCTTGAGTTGGTTCATTACAATGGAAGTGTATTCAATTGGATTTGTCCAATGCTTTTTTACATGGTATTCTTGATGAAGAGTTGTATATGATTCAGTCTCCTGGCTTTGTGGATCCATCTAAACTAGATTATATTTTCTCTTTTAAGAAGTCCATCTACGGTCTCAAGCAAATGCCTCGTATATGGAGTAAATATTTAGCTGATGCATTGAAAAATGATGGTTTTAACTACTCCAAAAGTTATACTTCTTTGTTTTATTTTTGTTATGGGAAGATTCATCTTTATTGTCTAGTTTATATAGATGAAATTATTCTCTTTCTATGAAGAAAATTATCATTTCTTTTTAAAAATTCTATCCTTAGAGGAAAGGTGGAAAAGAGCAAAGAAGCAAAGGAAAGCAAGTTAGCCAATTTTGAGGTAAGGTTTAAGGAACCTTATTAATTTCTATTTGTGATGTTTAATAAGTGCTAAGTATGACGATTTTTAGTGTTTGATTTGATGAATTGAGTATAAGAGCATGATTGATCTTATTGTATAAGAAACATAAGGTGCAAAGAAAAAGATGTTGGTAGGAATGACATAGGAGCAACTGGCAGTATTTCAGGGATAACTCCCTCTCTAAAAATCCAATTGAGATTAATCTAACTTATGTGAAAACTAGATTCATTATTGAATAACTTTCCTAAGGGACTCATGACCTAATTTTATTTTTAACCAGTCCAAAGGTTTGCTCAAAGGAGAGATAATAATTCTATCCTGGAAGAGGTGTGAGGCTGCTATGAATATAGTCTTGAATGATTTGGCCATATCTCGGCCTATAGACTTATAATTGAGTGATTCCAATTTTGAATGAAACTTAAGACCTATTTATATAACTTTTATGAAGAGATCATGGACAAATTCTATACCAAATGTTCCTAGAAACCCTTTTAAAGTAAAGTGACAATTTTGTCTTTGAACCAGTATGAGGTTCCAAGGAACAGTTCTGATTGTTTTAGCCATATCTCAGCCAATAAAACATGGAATTGAGTGAATCAAATTGAATATGAAAGATAAGTCATATAACTACAATTCTTATGAGATACTAGAACTTATTTCTATCTTTAAGGCACTTGAAATTGGATTTAAACATTGTGACATGAATCTGTCTCTAGTTTTGGAACAGTCTGTAATGATTTGAATGTAACTCTCTGTACATAACTCTAATTGACTATAAAAACAAGACTTAAAATGGAGAAACTTTCACGAGAATATATGACTAAATTTGATGTAAAATGTTCCCAGAAATTTTCTAAAAATAGAACAACCATTCTGTCCTTGATAAGTGCCTAAGAATTGTTTGTACTACTTTGGATCTCTCATTTTATAGATCCAAATTGTATGATTCGTAATCTAGTGGAAGGTTAAGATATAGGAAAATATTTGTTAAGAAGACTTATTGACTTAAATATTATGTTTACATTGTTTGGAATCCCGTTAAACTTAGACCTGGAATTTTGTTCCCAAGTTGTTCTGTATTTCAGTCATTTTTGGTACCCATACAGCTGTCAAGAAAACGCTGATAGCCATTTGACCCTTATTTTTCACATGAACATGAATTTTCTTCAAGAAATGATTTCAGACTTGTACCAAATTTCCCTTTGGGTATGTAATGCATGATTTAAAGTATGTAAACTTTATTTCTAGAAATATATAACAATGAATTGGGTTTCATTACCTGTATATTTGGATATATGTAAATTGAAATTATTCATATTATGGAGGTTTGGCAAGTATATATGTATACATATGTTTATTATTATTATATGATTTTGGAATGTTGTTTAATATGTTTTGATAATAAATTAAGACCTGCTAGAGTCTGAGTTGTGGGTAAATAGGCATGCCTATAGGTACTAAACCAAATATGCATTGAACTGATAAGAACTTAAATGCTAAAGATAATGTAGTGAATGTAACTCAACTCAGAGTGTTGCCTATCCATTCTATTGATATATTGAGTTGTAATTAGCCCATAAAGGTATTCGGGTAGGATTACATATTTGATATGAATGTATAGTTATGTATTATATTAATTGAGCTCAAGATATAAAGAATAAGTGCATGCTAAATAATACTAAATAAGATTTAGTGTTAATAATTGAACTATGACCTGGTGGAAGAGCATGGGAGCAAACATATGAATTAGAACAAGTGAATTAATAAATGTGAAACTCCAATGCATTAGTTAATGATTTATTTATTTATGTTAAATAGTACATAATTAAGCATGGCTTAGTTTTTGAGTTGCCTTTTTGCAATATAGGTACGAAAATGAAGACTAGCGAGAAGTGAAAGTCGGAAGCAGTTATATGAAGATCACCATATAAAGGTGTAGGCAATAGATCTAATTTAATAAGTTGTAAAGTGTAGTTAAACTTTAAATATGTAAATAAGTATATGTGTATGACTTGACTGGTACTGAATATGTATAGAATAGAGTGATATATGAATTTTGAACTTTAGTGTAAGATTTGATAACTTATGATATGATATATGGTCGAGCTTGATGTATGATTGGTTATAGTCTTTGGTAACATTCCTAGTCCTTCTTAGGGTACATAAGGGTGTCACAACATAGGTATGCGTATTAATCTATCTACTCCTGCATGTCCTAATGATCAATTAACTATAGCTAGTAGTGAAGCTTGTCATGATCCCACTCTCTACCCAAGCATTGTAGGGGGCCTTCAATATCTCACTTTCACTAATCCAGACATTGCCTTTTGTAACACCCCTTACCTATACGTAGGGAGCTTCATTCCTTAAAGAGGAAGAAGGACCCCGATAGATGAGGGTTGTCGCGCAAGACCTCATATGAAGCAAATAAAGTTACAAACCATACATTCATAACAGGCAAACTAACAATTTTCGAAGACAAAATATGGAGGTTGAAAACAAAAGTACAGTATTTTATTAATTTACAAAATAGTCTTTACATATCCAAAATACAAAAGTGCCTCAGCACAAAAGATCATATACATAATTGAAGTGGAGCTTACATCAAGAAGCCAATATTACAAAATGCTAAACTAGTACATAAACAAAAAGTATAATCCTCCATTATAAAATATCTCTCTCCTAGTTGTGTTGGCCTAGCTGAAACGGATCGCCTCCCTCAAAAACTCCATTCAATTATCCCAATTCAAAATGTATAAAAATTGATGCACACATATGGTCTACAACCCTAGGTCAAATTCATTGTTGAAGGGCAACTCATATTCTCATGCCAATTAAATTTCTCCACCAACCACATATCATTCAACACGTACATATAATTCACACGGCAACTTCCCAAATGCAGAATTCAACATACAAATTAACTAAACTATTCAACAGAAAATAAGTTAGAGCAAGTTTCCCAAACCTTAAATTCCTATGCTCCAATCAAAGGGCTCTACTTCCACTTGCTATTTACTTACCCTTAGGCTATCTAGGAGGAATATCTGAGCAAAATACCCACCAAAGTAAACTTTAAAACTCTAATCCCCAAAATATCAAAATACCCAAATTAAAAGAAAGAAGAGGATGAAGAAGAAGAATTAGTAACTACTTACCCAAATTAACTTAAGACTACCAAAACTCACCAAAATTTCCAGCAAAAGGGAAAGGATTGCAAGAAAATAAAGAAGAAAGGAAGAAGGAGATGAAGAATGAGGTGAGGAAAAAGGAAGAAACGGGAAAAGAAGAAGGAGAATAACTGTCCCTCACTCTCTCTTACCTATAACAATAAATATCCTCCCCACTTACCACATGTCAACACCTCATAGGAGAACTCCCCATCAAACACCCAACTAACATCCTCTCTCATACACCCAAGACCAACCTAATTAAAACACATCCTACTCCCATACACACAATCCCACTCAAACAAAACCCCAACCTACATAAAAAATAATAATAATAATACTAATACTTAAAAAATAGCATATACTCAAAATAACACATGCCAAACGTATACATGTAAAATTACACACACACAAACACAAGTCTCAAACTACTAGGGTGGAAACGGGGTATTACACCTTTGCTATCCACAAAGTTGTTCAGTTTATCCATGCAGCCATAGTGGCATGTATATTGGTCTACTGTGAAAAGGATCTTGAGGTACTTGAAAGAAACTTGTTCCTATGGTCTTTCCTTAAAGAAGTCTTTAACTCTCTCTTGTTTGTTATTTTGATGCTGATTAGGGAGGCTCTATTGATAATCAGAAGTCTACTAGTGGCTTTTCCATTTACTTTGGCTCTAACCTCATTTCGTGGTCCTTTAGAAAATGACAAACTGTGGTTTTTGCAATATAGGTATGAAAATGAAGACTAGCAAGAAGCGAAAGTCGGGAGTGGTCATATGACGATCACCATATAAAGGTGTAGGCAATATATCCAATTTAATAAGCTATAAAGTGTGGTTACGCTTTGAATATATAAATAAGTGTATGTTTAAGACTTGACTAGTACTAAATATGTATGAATGGAGTGATATATGAATTTTGAACTTTAGGGTAAGATTTGATACCTTATGATATGATATATGGTTGAGCTTGATGCATGATTGGTTATAAGTCTTTGGTAACACTCTTAGTCCCCCCTTGGGTATATATGTAATGACCCAAAGTGTACCCTAGAAGGATTTATAGTGTTAATTGCTTAGTGAGGGTATAAGAGTAATTATATAAGTAAGAGTTATGGTATAAGTGAGGATGTAATTGAAAGGAAATTAAAGTATTTGAAAGAAAGTATTTTTTCCAAGAGGGACTGAAGGGAGAATTGCTAAGGACTAGGTGGGATTTTGGTGGGTGGATGAATGGAATCCACATGTGGAGTGTGGGCTTTGCCAACACCTCCCTTGCATGCAATATAAAGAGTGAGTGGAGGTAGATTTATCTCAATTTTTGTATGCATTGGCCGCCCACTCTCCCTAATTCCATCCTTGTTCTCTTCTTTTCTTTCTTCTTCATTTCTTTGCAAGTTCTTCATTGATTGAATCTCTATAGCTTCGATTGGTTTGAAGAGATCTTAATGAGTAAATGAGAAGGTAAGTGTGGGTTGGAAGTTTAGTTATCTTTTTCTTCTACCCAATTCTGTTCATGATTTTGAGTGGGTTTGAATTATGGATTAAGAGTGTGTTTTGTTGGATTTGTGTAAGAAGCTGTGGACAAGAGAAGGGACAAAGGCAAAGACAAGGTTTGAGCTAGAAGAGAAGAGTTGATCAAGCTTTATTTTGAGGTTTGGGATTATTTGTATTTGATTTTTAATTAGTTACATGTTTGGATAATTGGGAAGTTATGGGTTTTGAAGAGTTCTATAACTCTTCTACTGTTAATTTGTACATAGGATAGAATAGATAAATTGATAAAGTCCTGTTTAGATGTATTTTGTTTGATTGTTACATGATGATTATGAGTTTGTTATAAATTGTGCATGAAAAGTTACTTGTATGAGATTATATAGCTTGAAGGCCATTTTGGCTGGAATCGGTGTTTGATTGTGTTAAATGATGAGTTTTAAGCTTTGTAGTGTATATGGAATGGTGTTTGGTTGATCATAGAAGACATGCATGTGAATATATGAAGGTATGTAAAAGTATATGCTAGAGATTTGTGTAGTTGGGAGTTTGAACATAGAGTTCAGGCTCTGTCGCAAGTGCGATAGAGTGCTTCGTAGGCAAAGGTTTGCCAGACGGTGCTCTATCACGATCATGAGATTTCTCGCGAGCGCGATAGAAGTCAATTGGGTGTTCTGTCGCGTGTGCAAGCTCTGCCGCGAGTATGACATAAGGTATATGAGTAGCCTATCGCGAGCACGACATGGCTGAGAGTTATGAATGCAAGTTATTTTCCCTTATTTGTGTGCATTATGAATTTATGATATTCTTGTATACTATATGAACAAGTAGGAATGAATATGAACATATTAGATAAATATTGATTGGCATGACTGATAAGTAAACATGTATGTATGTTCATAGTTGCAAAGTTAACATATGATGTGAGTTATATGCGCAATGGTTTGAAAAGGGTACTAAAGTAAATATAAAGTATATGGTTTAGTGAATAAAAATTATATAAGCCTGAATTGTCATAGTAGTGAATAGATAAGCATGCCTATAAAGGGTTAGAGTTGCAGCTGCCAGAGTTTGTCACCGTTTGGTGTCTAGAGTTTGTTACTTTCGGGTATCTAGAGATTTGAGACTTCAGTCTCCAGATGTTTGAGACTTCGGTCTCCAGATGTTTGATATTGCTAGTCAGTATCCAGAGCACCCGTATCCACCATCGATGTGAATTCAGGCTATAGCTATTGTATGCTTGTGAATGAATAAGTAGAGCTATGATATTTTATATGTATATGAATGTACATGTAATATAGTGATATGTTATCACTTATCGTATATGATAAATGTTAAAGCTAAAGATTTTATGCATGTCAAAGTATACTTAAATGATATAGATGTGTTAATAATATGCTTGTATTGATGTATTTGTTAAAGAATGTTATCATATAACAAGTATGACTACTGTTGTATGTCCATTGTTGTTTGATGTATGTAGCTTCGTTAGAAGCCTATTTGCTTTTGTATCCCCACTGAGCTTTCACTCATCACGGGTGTTTTCCTGTGTAGGGATGCAGGTTCGATATATAGAGAGTAGTGCATCTGCTAGCCACTAGGAGTTGGAGCTTGTTGTGGAGTTCTTTTTGTATATGAAATTATTCCTTTTGTAATGTTTAGTGTAGTGATACTGTAAGGAGAATTTTGTATATGAAGTGTAAATGTTTTAGAAGACATATGTTCATGTAATATAAGGATAATGACATTTTGTAACATGAATATATAAAGTTTATTATGCAAGTATGTTTTGTTTATCAGGATATTTTCCTATTCCGCTTGTAAGTAGTTTGTTATAGTGTTTAGTGTGAATTGTATAGTATGCGTTCGTGGCACTCCCTTATCCTTCCAGGGGGTATTGGCGCGTCACAATATAGGGGTGTCACAACATGGGTATGCGTATTGGTCTATCTACTCCTGCATGTCCTAATGATCAATTAACTATGGCTAATAGTGAAGCTTGTCACGATCCCACTCTCTACCCAAGGATTGTCGGTGGTCTTCAACATCTCACTTTCACTAATCAAGACATGAAGTCTTTAACTCTCTTTTGTTTGTTATTTTTATGCTAATTGGGGAGGCTTTATTAATGATCAAAAGTATACTAGTGGCTTTTCCATTTACTTCGGCTCTAACCTCATTTCATGGTCCTCTAGAAACTGAAGAACTCATTTCATGGTCCTCTAGAAAATGACGAATTGTGGTTCATTCATCAACTAAAGCTGAATATCGCTCCTTGGCTTCTATTGCTTTTGAATTGTTATGGTTGAAGTCATTAACTTATGAAATTGGGTGTTATATTCATCTAACTCCTATTTGTGGTGTGACAACCTCATGTAACCCACCTTGCCGATCTAGCCAGTCGAGTGCACAAAAAGGCGCCCAGGGTGGATCAACACCTTACCCTCTAAAGAGGCTAAGGAGTCTAGCTGGGCCCAGCAGCAGGAGACGTCAATATGTTCCAGCCACCACACCCCCTTGAAAAATAATCAAATGACCTCTAAATGGGCTGATTTTTGGTAGGATGATTGTAGAGGCTTCTAGGAGAGTCTCCACAAATTTATAGCTTATCATTATTTCTAGAACATTCTAGACAAAAAACATAGGCCGTAGGATCAAAACGTTCCCCACCGTCCATTTGAATGGGGAAAGGTATAAATAGGTGAAATCCTTCAATTGTACATAACTCACATTTGAGTAATAAAAAGCATTCTCCAAAAGTGCACTTGTGTTCTCACTTAGCTTACTTAACCTTCCTTAAGTTTAAGTTAAGCAATTATTGGAAAAGGCTTACTAGTAAATCTCGCAGCTAGAAAGGTTCACTAGTGCCGCACTTGGCTAATTTGTGTGTGAGAAAATTCAGCTCGTGATAGTTGGTATTAGAGTCGTGGTTAGGCAAAGACACAGTAAGGAGAATGTCGGATGTAATGGAGACTCAAGTAGGCACCAATCCGCATGCTGTTGCTAAGAGGGGAAAAGAGAAGTCGAGGGACTTCATCGCTGCAGTGGAGGAAAGGCTGGCTAGGATGTATGCCTCCATGACCGACTTAGGGGATAGAGTCAATAACATGGACCACGCATTGAGGGGCTAAAGTCCAAGGAGGATGAGCTCCGAGTAGAGATGGAAGAAGCCTTAAACATAATAATCAATGACTTGAGATCCCTCAAGGTGATACCCAGTGCCAAGGATGAGGAGCTTAGTTCCTACAAGGCAAGGCTCGAAGCTCTCGAGCTTGCTTACCACGAACACATTGAGCTCAAGGCACAAGTGAAGCTGTGCATGACAGCAGTAGCTAACAGGGGAGCTACTCAACTTGTGCCACCACCCAAGGTAAATGCACCCAAGCCTCATAGGTTTAGTGGGGCGAGGAATGCAAGAGAAATTGATAATTTCATTTGGGGACTAGAGGCCTACTTCAGTGCCATGGGCATGGCAGACGAGGGTCAAAAGGTAAGTAACGCATGCCTCTTTCTCAAACACATAGCCCTTGTTTTATGGCATCGTAGAGGCGACGATGTCATGTGAGGGGCCAACCCTATCGAGACGTGGGAAGATTTCAAGAGCGAACTCAAGAGGTAGTTCTATCCTGAAGATGTCGAGAATGAAGCCCGAGCCAAGCTTCGATGCCTTCAACATAAGGAAGGCCAAATTCGAG
The DNA here is from genome assembly GCA_947683425.1 of Excoecaria cochinchinensis. Classification (NCBI taxonomy): domain Eukaryota; kingdom Viridiplantae; phylum Streptophyta; class Magnoliopsida; order Malpighiales; family Euphorbiaceae; genus Excoecaria; species Excoecaria cochinchinensis. Next base: position 5,568,386 of record CANTUQ010000069.1, read on the forward strand.
AGTATGTGAAAGAATTCTTGGAGCTACTCTTAGAAATCCCTACCATGGGGGAGCAAGATGCCTTATTCTGCTTCCTCGATGGCCTAAGTAATTAGGCCAAACTCGAGCTAAAGAGGCAGGGCGTGCAGGATCTAGCTACTGCTATGGCTGCTGCCGAGTCCCTGATAGAATTCAGGAAGGAGTCCTCAAAGGGGCAGGGGAAAAACCTCCAAAAGGGTGGAAAAGGTGGGGGAGATAGGGATAAATCTCACAAAGACAAGCCTTCCAAGGACAAGGCGAAATGAAAGAAGAATGATAAGGGCGATTCATCCACGACCAAATACGCTTGCTTCTTATGTAACATGCCACATCGGGCATTTGAATTCCCTAAGCAGGGGGAAGCTTGCCGCTGTGGTTGGCGAGTGTTAATGGTAAATCCACAAGCGCACGGTTTACCAATTATAGTACTTAAAATATCGTTTCCACAAAGAATGTAGATTGATTATTACTCACTATTACTATTTGATTTTAATCATGTTTATAATGTCCAACAATTCTGATGATGGAACTAAACTACTAGTGGAATATTAAATTAAGTAAACCTAATTAATAATGATCAAAGAAGACAAGTAGGATTAATGATGATAAGTTAATAATTAATGGGACTTGAAGTAATTATGCTTGCTTATTAATTTACCCGTGTCATGCAAGCCAAGTTGAACTAATATTCCAATTCATTCTCTCGACATGAATTAGACTGCCTAAAACATGTATTTATAATTCTAACTCTTAATTGTCATTAATGAATTAGTTAATTATACATGCATATTTCAGGATTAATTAACAACCTATAACAATCATGTAACATTCCGATCTCTCAAGTAATGTTTTAATGATGAAATTCTATTAGTTTTAAATAGGAATCTACCTTTCAACTAAATTCTTACTTATTAAGATCATACATCAAATACTAATAGAAAATTATACAAACAAGAATACTATATTGATATGAATAATAAAATATAACATTTAAGATTCAAGTTCTTAAAACATCATTAAATATTTACAAAGAAGAAGTAAAGGTTAGAAGTTAGAAGAAGGAGATCTCTCAACCCTTTTTCCCGTCACAAAATATGTAATCTTCTCCTTTGCTTGTTGTCTTCTTCTCAAAACATTAAAGCAAACTTTAGAATTTACAACTACAAAAAACTGTTCTTTCTACTTACAAAAAATTCTCAAGTTAAAAATCTGGGATATCTTTTCTTTACAACTGAATTATATATATTCCAAAACTTATGTCCCTTGAAATTCCTCATCCAAAGAGTTGTAAAAATTGGTAAAAAGGTTTGGCTTTTCAAGTGACTCTTCAAAATAACTACTCTAATGGCTCTTTCTGTTGTGCTCGACCTCTGTCGAGCTCGCGACAGAACACGAATTTTACTTTACCGACTTTTCTGCTGGCATTGACTCTCTTCTTCTTCCTTGCTTGTCGCGCTCGTGTCCTGCTTCGCGCCCGTGATAGAATGTGAATTTCCTTTTGATCAGCTTCTTTTCTTATTCCTTCCCTTCTTCTTATGCACCTTAGGTCGCACTCAAGGCTATTATTGTGCCCACGACAGAGACCGTCTTTCCTTGGTTAATTTGCTCCTTTTGTCAAGTTTTCTCCATTTTCTCCTAAACTCACACAACATAAAACAAAACATAAAAAATACCAAATTATAACATAACTAACCACACCTTAATATGATTTTAATCACAAAACACTAACTAAAGACGAGCTCTTTAAGCTTATATCAAGTTCCCACACTTATACCTTTGCTTGTCCTCAAGCAAAGATTTAAACATCTAAAAAAAACACAACACAAATATTTATCTTCTCTAAAATAGATGTAGCAATTCAACAAGCTATCTTAACTGTAAAAGAAGTTGAAAATATGATAATCAACATTCAACTTCCAATGCCCAACAATGATAGATAAAACAAGTTTCATAACATACATAATAAATTTAACAAATATCTCAATCTACTAAAGACAAGATCAATGAATATAGAGTTAAGATGCTAATCAAGCTATCTAGCCAACATGTTAGTCTCCAAATCTAGAAATTCTAAGAACAAGGGTAGCCATTTAGGACAAATATTGAGCACACACATTTGCTTGCATTTCTCATGGCATTTTTAGACACTTTTTCTTCTTTTGTTTTCTTTAGTGGGTGCATTTTATGCTCCATCCCACTATTTTAAATTTTATACTTGTCTACTTGTGACATTACTCATTCTTTCCAAATGAATGTAAATGAGGAGCTTACTCACTTACACACAATTTACTCAAACTACATAATATCAACAAGCATTTCTTTTATTTTGTTTTCTTCTTTTTTTTTTTTCTTTTATATGTGTCCTCATCCATTATTGAAAAGCAAGTTATTCATATTATGGCTATAGTTTCCTTAAGACTACGTAAATTCTTAGAAACTAAACTTAAATCCATAACATTTTAGCATTCAAGCTTAACTAGCAAATTAACTAAACATTCTATAGATCTTGTAAATAACAAAAAGAGATAAAAAGTAAATCTAAAACTTATGCTATATGAAACTTTAACACTCTATAAATTGAGAATACAAAAGGTAATTATTGACATCAAGATTAACCTCAACATAATCAAAATTAACATGTGAAAAACTACTTACAAATGTGGAGAAAATAAAAATTAAAACATACAACATCCATGCATATCAATCAAATTCAAAACAAACAAACACCTAATTTTAGCAATCATGCATATCAATAAACACAAAAATATATAAACAAAACCAAAATCAACAAAGATAAAGTTCCCTTCCCTACACTTAGAAATTCACATTGACCCCAATGTGAAACTCAACAAGTAAAAATAGAACATAAATAATAAATAATAAACAAAACAAAATAAAATAAAAGGAAATAGAGTAAAGTAGACTTCTCTCAAAATGTTCTACTAGGGGAACTGGGCGGAGACGGAGTGAACTGAATATTTTACGTGTGGAAGAAAGACAGTAACTTTCGACTTAAACTCTAATGGCTCTTATGCATCTCATGCATTGTAGCTTCCATGGAATCCATCCTTACTGCAAAGTTCGATTTGCCTCCTCCATCGCAACCATACGAGTTAATACTTGCCTCCAACCTGCAACACTGTTACCCTCACTAGCTGCAGAATCTGACTACCCTGCCTCAGCATATTCATCATCAGATTCTTCATCATTTGCAGCAGCAGCTGAAGTAGAATGTGCCTTACCTTTGCCACCACCAGATTTTCTGGTTTGCTCATCAACAGAATAAAAAACTGGAGGCCAATCTCCTCTTTTTAACAGGTTAGAATTACATAAAAACACAACATTCATCATAGCAATATTCTCATCCTTATTAGGCACAAAATTAGAAAATTGGTCCACACACCCTAAAACAATCCCTGTAACTATTTGTCCCATTCCAATGGATTTAATTTTAGCAATGGAAGCACTGTACAATCTATCGAAAATGAAAGATATAGAATGAGGAATTTTCGTGCTTTGAACAAGTAACAACACAAACAAGTTTTTAACTTGTACCTTATTACTCTCTACTCTACCAAACATAGCATGGCATAGATATTTATGCAGCAACAACAATGCCTCATTTTTAATTAAATTGTTGGTAGAATTCTTAGTGTCAAAATATGAAATACCAGTTAAGTGCTTCCAAGTATCATGTGCCACAAAGTGTTGAGGAACAAATTGTTTACCATTTAAGGGAAAATCAAACCATTTGTGCATATCATCAAAACCAAAAACATATTCAATTCCATTATGCCTAACTTTCATGTTAGTTATTTTGTCATCTATATAGGATAAAGTAACAAAAAATTCTAATGCCCAATCCCTACAAATAAGGAATTCCATGTGAATAAAATTTTCCCATTTCATGCATTTCAAGTATTTATTAATATCATTATCCAGTCCCAATGTTTTTAGCAAATCAAAATCCAAGTTCCAACTCCCTACAATTGATTTTTTAGAAAAAGCCTCAAATTTCTTACCGTCTTCTTCAGACAAAAGAGGAAAGGGACACTTATACCTATTTTACAGGTAGATTGAATCTTGGCTCTATGAGGAAGACCCAATAGCAGCCTTCTTTTTCTTGTCTCCCAACGTCTTTATGCGCACCGTGGTAAATAGCTTAAGCAAAAATAGAGTAAAACCAATAAAACCAAGAAAGAACACAGCAAAAACCAAGAAAAATAAAGCAAAATCTAAAGAACAATCAAGGAAGAAGAAGAAGTTAGAGAGAAAAGCAAAAGAAAAACGAGAGAAAAGTTGAAAAACATAGTGAAAATGGGGAAATAGGGCTCAAAAAGTATTTATAGGGGGTAGAAATTGGGGCTCCAACGGTCATATTTCCCCTTATTAATTCAAATCCCAGGTTTAGTCGCGCTCGCGATAGAAACAAATTTCGCTCTCTGTCGTGCCCGCGAAGCCATGTGGTCTCGCAATAGAGCCAAATGTCACCCTCCATTGCGCTTGCGAAAGCAAGCGCGCTCGCAACAGAGGCGAACATTCATAACTCCCTCTATCTATCGCACTCACGATCCCCAGCGCACTTGCGATAGAAGCTTACTTAACCAACTTCCTTGATCTGTTGCGCTCGCAATAGTAAGGAAAAATACAATATATATTTTTTTATTTTGAAGAAGAAATTCTATATTGGAACTTATATTAATAAACCTACTTATAAATTTATCATGTAGAACAAAAATAACTGTGTTAGTAACATTATAATCCAAATTACTAAATTGAAATCTAATTAATAACACACATAAAAATAACGTATAAATGAAAAAAATACAAAATAAAAAGATTGTGTAAATAACCTTCAACCTACGTATAGAGAGATATATAAGACCTCTCTGCCCTTAAAATTGCCTTCTAGGTACACTTTACACCTTTGGCCATTGGCCTTAAATAATTCCCCTTCAGCATTTTTAAATTCTAAATAACCATGGTCAAACACTTGATTGATCTCAAAAGGTCCACTCCACCTAGACCGTAATTTTTCAGGAAACAAGTTTAATCTAGAGTTGAATAAAAGGACTTTGTCTCCTATCTTAAAACTTTTATACTTAATATGAGAATCATGCCATTTCTTAGATCGTTCCTTATAGATTTTGGAATTTTCATATGAAATTAGGAGTAATTCATCAAGCTCATTTAATTGTAAACATCTTTTCACACCAGCCTCCTTAAGATCATAATTCAAGGTCCTAATGGCTCAATAAGCCCTATGTTCTACCTCGGTGGTCAAATGACATGCTTATATGGTGACATCCCAATAGGTGTCTTGAATGCATTGTGATACGCCCAAAATGCGTGCCCAATCTTTCCTTGAACTAGAAACTATTTTTTTCAAGTATCCATTTAAGCTCTCTATTTGAAACCTCTACTTGACCACTAGTTTGTGGATGATAGGGAGTAGCTACCCTATGATGCACATCATATTTACGTAATAAATAATTAGTTTATGAAATGCGTACCTCCATCACTTATTATAGCCCAAGGCACTCCAAATCTTGAAAAGTGCTTCTTTAAAAACTTCACAACCACCTTTGAATTATTAGTTGGTGTTGCTTTGGCTTCTACTCATTTTAATACATAATCCACCCCAACCAATATATAGCTTTTTCCAAAAGATATAGGGAAAGGACCCATAAAGTCTATTCCGCACACATCAAATATTTCTACCTTTAAAATTTTATTCAAAAGCGTCTCATATCTTTTCCCTAGATTACCAACCCTTTGACACCTATCACATTGGGCTACAAAATTCCTAACATTATGAAATAATGTAGGCTAATAAAATCCATACTCAAGCACACGAGATACAATTTTTGTACTCCCATTATGACCTGAATATAAAGATGAATGGCAATGATGCAAAATATTGACATACTCTTCCTCACTCACACACCTACGAATCACACCATCCCCACCTATCTTAAACAAATAAGGCTCCTCCCAAAGGTAATTCTTAACATTAGAAAAGAATTTTTTTTCATTGCTGCCATGTTAAACCATGAGGCACAATTTCTGTAGTAAGAAAATTAGCAAAATTTGCATACCATGGAACATCTAATTTCTTAATGGACATTAAAGCCTCCGAAAAAGTTTCAATAATTTCATTGCTATCCCCCATAGGTCCTTCATTATTTTCTAATCTTGATAAATGGTCGGCTACTAAATTTTTAGAGCCTTTCTTATCCTTAATCTTAATGTCAAATTCTTGTAATAAAAGAACCCAACGTATAAGACAAGGTTTAGCATCCTTCTTAACAAACAAATACCTAAGGGCTATATGATCCGTATAGATTATAACCTTAGATCCCAATAAATAAGATCTAAACTTATCACTTGCAAAGACAACTGCCAACATTCTTTTTCAGTTGTTGTATAATTCAATTGAGGTTCCAATAATGTATGGCTAGCATAATAAATGACATGCAAATGGTTTTCTTGGCGCTAACCTAACACACATCCTACTGCTAGGTCACTAGCATCACACATTATCTCAAAAGGTAAATTCCAATTAGGAGAAGTTATAATAGGTGCACTCACAGAGCTTTCTTTAATTTCTCAAAAGCTTCCATACATGTAGGAGAAAAATCAAAAGCCATATCTTTAACCAACAAGTTAGTTAAAGGCTTAGCAATTAATGAAAAATCCTTAATGATCTTACACCTATAATTATAGTATGTGGAAGCAACTTCTCTATTAGCTTAGTTTTAGCCCTATCGACCTCTATACCCCTACTTGAGATCTTGTATCCTAGAACTATCCCTTTCTCAACTATGAAATGGCACTTTTCCCAATTAAGTACCAAATTGGTCTCCTCACATCTAGTTAGAACTCTATCCAAGTTATTTAAACATAACTCAAAATAATCGCCATAGACCGAAAAATCATCCATGAACACCTCCATTATTTCTTCTATCATATCCCAAAAAATTGAATTCATGCACCTTTAAAAAGTGGCTAGTGCATTACGTAGCCCAAAGGGCATCCTTCTATAGGATAAAGTCCCATAGGGACAAGTAAATTTGGTCTTCTCTTGGTCACTAGGGTATATGAAAATTTAAAAATAACCTGAAAATCCATTTAGGAAGCAATAATGAGAACGGTCGGCTATCCATTCTAACATTTGATTTATAAAGGGCAAAGGAAAGTGATCTTTCCTAGTAGCCGCATTCAATTTCCTATAATCTATGCAAACCCTCCAACCCGTTGTGGTTCGTGTAGGGATTAAATCTCCATTCTCATTTCTTACTACAGTCATACTGTGACGCACGCCGGAATCAGCAAGGCCCTCTTTGAGCCCGCCTTTTGGGGCTCGAGGGATCGGTTCGCGTCTTTATGATCTTGGGCATCATGAGTTATCTTAGATGCCTCATTTTCAATAGAACATTGGAAAGGAGGATCTAGACCCATAACGCCTTTAGGCACCTTTGAGACATTTTGGAGTCGCCACCCAGTTTACAAGATACTGGGAAAGGTCTCTAACCTCTATTAGTCTAAACCAGAGATAGTGTCCGGAACTTCACTCTTATTAATGACTTAAGTTTATAAATGAGTTATTAATAAATCTAAATTTCATTTCTCATATCACGCGGTATGCAATAAATTAAAGCGCACTCATCCACATCAAAAGCGATAAATAAATAAAGCAGTAAAGAAATAAATAAATTACAAAATAAATAAAGTGGGACAAAACAATCCCCCAAATGAATAATAAATAAAAATGGGACAGAACAATCCCCCAAAATAAATAAAGAAATAAATAAAAATAAATAAATAAATAAACACATAAGGGGGATTAAAATGCAACAAACATAAATCGGGTTATTCATTAAATTTTAGGAACATTGGTTCCTTTTTTATTAATTAGAAAAATTGGAGACCTATTTTGGGGTACTGATTGATGAAAACCCGAGATGAGTGATCTCATTTTATGAAAATTTAGTTCTCCATTTTATGAGGAACATTGGTCCATTTTATTAATAAAAATTCCAAATTATTAATTGTATAAAAGACATGATTTTCTTTAGCGTGGATAATTAAAATAATATATTTTACATGACAATAACATAAAATAAATGAAACAATTAAGATGCAAACCCTAAATTAGATGGCCTTCTATCTCTCGATCCGAGCACACGGGCAACTCGCACAAGTAGATAAGTATTTGAGCCATAAAACAAATAATAAAGTAAAATGTTAGTGAAGCAAATTAAATAACTGATATAATAAAAATAAATAAATTAATTAATTAACTAAAATTAGCTTAATAAAATAATTAATTAAAGTGATTAATAGATTTAATCAAATAATAATAAGAAAAATAACAATAATACTAAGACATATATTAATAATAACATTTGAAAACATATTCAAATAAGAAATTAATAATAATTAAGCTAAATGAACATAATATATAATAGTAAAATGAAATGAATTAAAATGACAAATCAAACACAAGAGGACAAAAAGCCATAAAGGATGAGAATCAAAATAAACTAATTAAAGCATCAGGTGAATGAGGAAAGGAAATCAAAGCATTACGTGATTAGCTAGACTAAAAGACAAAGTTTGGCCCAAAGTGATGAAATTAGAAATGGAAATGTAAACTAAAAAACAATAAACTAAAGAGTGACGTGAACAAATAAATTGATTAACTAAAAATTAATTAAAGAAAATAATTAATTAAAACAAATGATAAGTCAATTAAACATGGACGATTAACTAAATGGAAATAATTAGCTAAAATATAGATGCATTAACAAAGATAAGAAAATAAACAAAACAAAAAAAAACATGCAGGGGAGTAAAAAGGAAAAAAATGAGAAAGCACAGCTGTGTTTTCTTTAAAAACACGGCTGTGCTTTCACACGGGGGCGACGAGCAACACGAAAAAAAGAGGGAAGGCCGCGGAGCAGAACTGAACAAAAAGCATAGTTGTGCTTTTGAAGGAGCACAGCTGTGCTTTCCAGAAAAAGAAGAAGCACAGCTGTGCTTCTTGCGAAAGCACAGCTGTGCTTTCACTCTGTCATCCCAAAACACACAGCCAGCACACAAAAACGCAGATTTTGATTTCAAAACCTCTAAAACCAACTAAACCAGATCAAATGGCATGTAATAATATGGATGAAATATAGTAAATCAGATAAAAAAAACCAACAGAAGTCTAAGCAAAAACCAGTAAACGAAAGGATTAAATAGACAAAAATGGAAGACGGAAAAACAACCAGCTCACGACCAAAAGGAGGGGAAGCGGACCAGAGGAAAAAAGCGGCAAAATAAACCTGATCAATCAAGAAAAAATCAAGCAAAAAACAAAGCAAAAACCAGATTGAGAACCTCAGCCCAAACGAAATAAAATCACAATTTAAAGGAAACCAAGAAATAGAGGAGAACAGAGTATCAATCTAGCAAAATAAAATAAGATATTAAATTATCTAAACCCACATAACAACACACCAGAACATGATTAAATAATCATAATAACAATGAGCAAATGATCAATAAAATAAAAAGATCAAACATGACATATATACAATATGTACAGTAAAGGAAGAAACAGAAAAAACTGAACAAGAAATAGAAAGAAAAGAAAAGAAAAGGAAGAAAGAAGAAAAAAATGAGCTCAGTATTTACCCTCAGATTTTCGGTCTTGGATTAGCAAATGAAGCTCTTGGTTTCCTCTTTGATTTTCTTGGAATAAAAGTTAAAAATAGATGCTAAAAAATCCCAGTTGAAAAACACGCTTTAGAGAAAAAACCAATCCCTAGAATGATGGATTGATCCTCACGTTAAAACTCCTTTCTTTCTCACTCAAAAAACCCAAACCCAGAATTCTTCTTTTGCTCTCTATCTCCTCTCTCTTTTCTCTGTGTTTTTCCTTCTTCCCTTTTCAGTAATGCTCTCCCCCCTTTTTTTCGGATCAGACCCCCTCTTCTATCCTCTCTCTCCGTGATTAGTTTTTCCACTCTCATTAAATGTAAAATGACAGCCCCAACGATTAGCTTCCACCAAATCCATGCATAAAACCATTTTTTCAAACCAAACTCCCTGAAAAGAGGGAGAGAAATGACTGAAAGAGAGAGAGGGCAGGTGAGTGAGGCTGGGCCTCACGTTAGTGAGATGGGACTCACTAACGTAAGGCCTTCATCTCACAAAAGTGAGAAGGACCTCACTCCCCAAGCCCAAAACCAATTTCCAAAATTTCAATTTTTTATTATTTTTTTTAAATAAAGGGAACAAAAATATGTTTTAAAGAAAGAAAATGCAAAAATATTATTTTTCATATATATATTATTTTTTAAAGATAGAAACATGTTTTTAAATAAAAGAAATGGAAAAATATTTTTTTTCGAGGGAACCGTCACTTTCATTCGATATTTGCCCGTAAACATGCACCATTTTCATCATCGGGTAACTTTGGTCTGAGCTGCCTCAGGACTTGGTGTCTACACATACCCCCTTTCTTTGGCACACATTGGATAGGACTCACTCAAGCACTATTCGAAATCGAATAGATAATGCCAGCATCTAACAACTTAATAACTTCCTTTTTAACCACTTCTTTCATATTGGGGTTAAGTGTGCTTTGTCTATCAGCTTTAGGTTGGAACTCATCCTCCATATTAATCCTATGCATCACAACATTTGGACTAATACCCTTCAAATCGGAAATTTGCCATCCTATACTTTTAATTCTCTTTCTAACAGCTTGCAAAAGTGAATTTTCTTACATCAAAGTAAGCTTGCTAGAAATGATAATTGGCAAAGTATGATTAGCTCCAAAAAAACGCATACCTTAAATGGCTTGGTAAATCCTTTAACTCAACTATCGGAGGACTTACAATGGATGGTGGAAGTGGCTCTGCACTTCTATTCAAAAGTTTAGGTCTTGAGCTCTCTTGTTCCACTTCCTCTTGCACTTCTTCCTTAAGGTTAACCTCCTCTTGACCTGCATCATCCAAAACTTCCAGCACACAAGCATCAATAACATCAATTTTCATGCACATATTTTCATCCATGGTGTATTTGAGTGCTTTATCCATGTGATATTCTACTCTATCCTCCCCCACTCTTAAAACCAATGTCCCTTCATATACATCAACTAATGCCTTACCAGTTCCCATGAATGGTCTTCCTAAAATCAATGGGCATTTAAATCATAGGCAAAATCCAAAATCACAAAATCAGCGGGCAAAATGAACCTATCTACTTTAACTAGCACATCCTCTATTATAGTATATTATTTTTTAATTGATTGGTCAGCCAGTTGCAAGACCATTGAATTAGGTTTAACATCATCCAAACCCAACTTCTTATAGATAGAAAACGGCATAAGATTGATACTAGCCCCTAAATCACACAAGCATCTAGGAAACTCCATATCTCCCAAAGTACAAGGAATAGTGAAACTCCCAAGATCTTTAAGCTTGGTAAGCACATTATTAGTTATTACTGAACTATAAGCTTTAGTCAATTCAACAGTAGATAAATCTTCTCAACTCTTTTTCTTAGAAATTAAATCCTTTAAAAACTTAGCATAGCTAGGAATTTGAGTTATTGTCTCAATAAAATTTAAATTAATGTGCAAATGCTTCAATTTACTAAGGAAAGTCTGAAATTGCTTATCATTATTTTGCTGCTTGAGATGTTGCAGAAATGGTGAATGAGGTTGGAAAACTCTTTGAGTATCATTAGCCTTTATTGCCCCCTTTGTCGCGCCCACGACAGGAGTCGCGCTTGCGACAGAAGGCTCTTTCTCCTCTGGCGCGCTCATGGATGGTATCGCACTCGTGATGTTGGCCGATTTCCCTACTGTCGTGCTCATGACAAGTGTTGCTGATGAGAATAAATCAAAAATAAATGGAACGAGAGAAAACAAACAAATCAAGAGAATCGATGGAAGAAAGGTTGTTGTATTAGAACGAAGAACAATCCTTAGGAAGATAACTTCCCTCTCCAATATTTGGAGCCCTGTTAAAAAAAATAGAATTACAGAATCTCCCCCTCTCCTTTTTTTCTACTCATGCTAGAATAACCAAAAACAAAATCGTTCCCCCCTATCCTTCAGCTAGGCACTAGGCATAACTAACTTATCTCCCTACCCTTACAAAGTTATTCCAGCTAGGATAACAAACTTAGCTAATTTCCCCTTGTGCCCCTGTCTTGATGCTTCTTCCTGCGCATATACACTTTAAGATTCCTAGGCCCATTCGGATGGTCCAGCAGCTCCCCTTGTTCATCACATTCTCTATCAGTGCCGCCCTCTTGAGACAAAGTCTTGTCCTCAAGACTTAGCTGCGGAAACTCCCTCTTCATTACATATTCATCTTCCCAGGTGGCCTCATCAATAGCCTTGGAATGCCACTAAACAAGCCACTGGGATACACACTCTCCTTCCTTTTGAATTGTCCGGGTGGCTAGCACCTTCTCTGGAGCCAGGAATTCAGCAGCATCTGACTCTAGTTCTGGTGGCAAAATCGGTGAGCTTGGAAGGGCCGCTATAGCTTTCTTAAGCAAAGAAACATGAAATACTAGATGAATTTTAGAAGAGGTAGGGAGTTGCAATCGATAGGCTACTACACCTATCTTAGCCTCAATCTGATATGGCCCAAAATAACGAGCTAACAACTTTGGATAAATGCGCCTAGCAACAATTTGTTGTCTATTGGGCCTTAACTTCAAATACACCCAATCCCCCACCTCCAAATGGACATCCCTACGATGCTGATCAGCTTGCCTCTTCATTTGTTGCTAGGAATGCCATAAATGTTGTTTGAACTGTTTCAAAGCTTCATCTCAGTCTATTAGTTCTCTAGCTACTGCCTCCACTTATATCTCTCCCGGGACATACTGCAAAACAGTTGGAGGCTTCCTCCCATATACCACTTCAAAGGGAGTGGTTCCTGTACTGACATGGAAGGATGAGTTGTACTAAAATTCTGTCCAAGGAAGCCACCAACTCCAGGATCGGGGCTGATCAGCAGCGAAGCAACGGAGATAAGCCTCAAGGCATCGATTGATAACCTCTGTCTGCCCATCGGTCTCAGGGTGATAGGAAGAGCTGTACTTAAGCTATGTCCCCTATAACTTGAACAATTCTTGCCAAAATCGACTCATGAAAATCGGGGTCCCTGTCACTAATGATTGACTTAGGGAATCCATGAAGTCGAACTATAACTTTAACAAACAATTCGGCTATGACCCGGGCTGTGTATGCATGTTTTAAAGCCACAAAGTGACTGTACTTCGATAATCTATCCACAATCACCATTACAGCACCAAATCCCTTTGACCGAGGCAGACCAATAATAAAATCCATCGAGATGTCCTCCCATACTACCTGTGGAATTGGAAGAGGCTGCAAAAGTCCGGCTGGAGAAAGGGAGGAAGCCTTAAACCGTTGGCACACCGAACAGCTCTTGACATAGTCTTTAATCTGTTGTACAATCCCTTTCCAATAAAAATTAGCTGCTATTCTCCGATAAGTGCGGTAATACCCCGAGTGGCCCCCAATAACTGATTTGTGGAATTCTTCAAGCATAACTGGAATCCATTTAGATGTAGGGGAGATGACCAAACTGCCCTTTCGGAATAGGATTCATTGCTTCAATTCATATTGTGGTTTTGAAGCTGGGTCTTGCTGGAGAGCTTGTCTGATGGCCTCCAGCCGGGGGTCCTGACTGGCTTCCTCCAGTAATTGATTACCTTCTATCCACGTAGGGGAAAAAATGAAAGAGGTAAACTCACCGTACTCTTGCTGCCTTGAAAGAGCATCAGCTGCATTATTTAACTTTCCCGGCTTGTATTGGACATCAAAAACATATCCCAGCAGCTTGGCAAGCCAATTCTGCTGATCTGTTGTGGTGATTCGCTATTGCAGCAAATAGCGCAGGCTCTTTTGGTCCGTGAACACTGTGAATTTTCTGCCAAGCAGGTATGGTCTCCAATGCTGGATTGCTAATGCTAGAGCCATCAATTCCTTCTCATATGCAGATTTGGCTAGGTTCTGAGCAGCCAAAGCCTTGCTAAAATACGCTAGGGGCCTGCCTTCTTGCATCAAAATAGCCCCCAACCCAGTTCCAGATGCATCACATTCAACATTAAAAGGCTTGGTAAAATCAGGCAAAGCCAACAGAGGAGCGGCTGTGAGCCTGGCCTTTAAAGCTTCGAAGGCAGATTGTGCATTTGCATGCCATTGAAACCCATTCTTCTTTGTCATCTCAGTCAGTGGCTTAGCAATTTTCCCATAATCCTTGACAAACTTCCTATAATACCCTGTTAAGCCCAAAAATTCATGGACTCCCTTGACATTCCGTGGGACTGGCCAATTCTGCACTGCCATAATCTTGGTTGGGTCGACAGTAACCCCTCTTTTAGAAATACAATGGCCTAGGTAGTCAATTGAAATCTTCCCAAATGAATACTTCTTAGGATTGACTTTGAAGTTATTGTCCAATAAGACCTATAGCACGATAGCCAAATGCTGTATGTGTTCCCCCCAACTCCTGCTATAAATCAGGATGTCATCAAAGAAGACCAAGACCATACGTCTTAACCAAGGGCGAAAAATATCGTTCATCACACTTTGGAAAGTGGATAGGGCAGTAGTAAGCCCGAAGGGCATTACTAAAAACTCGTAGTGCCCATCATGTGTCTGAAATGCTGTTTTGTGCTCATCACCCTTCCTCATCCTTATCTGATAGAACCCAGACTTCAAATCTAACTTTGAATAAAACTCAGCCCCATTCAATTCATCGAGTAACTATTCGACCACCGGTATGGGGTATTTATCAGCCACTGTAACTTTATTGAGTGCCCTGTAGTCAATGCACAAGCGCCAAGATTCATCCTTTTTCTTTACTAAGAGAACTGGACTAGAGAAAGCACTCTGGCATGGGCGAATTAACCCTTGTTGTAACATTTCTGCTACCTGCCTCTGAATCTCCGTTTTTTGAATATGGGGATACCGATATGGGCGAACACAAACCGCTTCATGGCCTGGATCCAGCCTAATTGCATGATCTTGCAAGCGTCTTGGAGGTAGCCCTATCAAGGGCTCAAATACTGCAGAGAATTGGCTCCTGATAGTCTCCACTTCCACCCGTTGGGTATGGGTTAAACCCTGCACTGATACTGGTGGCAACTGGGGTTGGTGTTGTTCCATACAAATTTGCTTCAGACTTCCCCCTCCCAACCAAACTTGTAGGGCGTCCATATCATAAAGAGTGCCCTCAATTCCTATTAATTCAATCTGTTTGTCCCCCCATTCAAACCGAATCCACTGCTTATCCCAATTGTGCATAACATTGCCCAATGTGCTCAACCACTCAATACCCATAACGAAATCCAGAGGACCCAAATCAAATAGCAAAGCGTCTATGTGCAGTGTAATGGCTCCTAAATGCAGCTCAATGTTTTTACATCTTTCCTGAACTGGGATGCGATACCCATCGCCCAGCTTTATATTCACAGAAGGGATGGAGGAAACTTGGAGGTCTAGTGAACTTACCAATTTTTGCGAGACGAAATTATGGGTTGCTCCTGAATCAACGAGCAGGACAATTGGTATGCCTTGAATTGTTCCTTGCAACTTCAGAGTCTTTCTTGCTTGTACATTCACCCTCGACCCAAAATACACCTCGATGGAGTTACATTCCCCGTCAGCAGCTTCTTCTTCCTCCGCATGATGCTTTCTTGCCTCCTCTTCTCGATGCTCTTCATCAACCAAGATCAATTCGTTCTCAAGCACCGTCATCCTCATCTCCCCTACGCTGCATCGGTGTTGTGGACTATAGGGTTGGGCGCATTTAAAGCACAGCCCTAGCTTCCGTCGTTCTTCAATCTCCTTCAAAGATAAATGGTGTGGTCCTCTGTTGCGAGGTGGTTAAATCCTGTTGGGAGGACAAAACGCGCGATTAGAATGCGTTTGAGTTGGTTTTAGAAGCATCTGACCCGTGTCCCTTCCCTTCGGGTCGGGTTGACCCGTCTCCCCATGGGTATTTAAACGCCCAATGAGGGAGATAGCCTGGGCGATCTCCGCTCGTCCCGACGCCGCTCCTCCCTTATCCCTCACCACCGATCTACTTCCAGGAGGACTGAAAGTTACCTCAGCATCCCTTGCAAGTTCCATAGCCTCTTAACAGGTTTGTGGCTTCAGATATCGTACCCATCTCCCCACTTCATCTTTTAATCCTCCCATAAAGTACCCTAAAAATTATGTTTCTGATGTTTTGGGAATATATCCAGTAATGGATTCAAACTCCTCGATATACTCATCCACACTCCCAGTTTGGAACAAAGTCCTTAACTCCTCGTAAGGATTCTGGGTTCGTCGCCTGCCAAATCATCCATTGAGATGTTGTTTAAACTGTTCCTACGATATATGCGGATTATCTCGGAGCGCCTGGGAGAACCAAGTAATTGTTGCTTCGGTCATGCACATCTGGGCTATGGTGAGTTTCATCCTCTCGGTTGTTTGGTGAACGCTAAAATACAGCTCGACCTTGGCAAGCCAGCTGCGGGGCTCTGTGCCTCCAAACTCTGGTACTTTCACCTTAGGGAGAGCCATTGCTCCTCCTCCAAAATGGTTGTTTCTTACGAATGAGTCTAGTCGAGGAGAACTGGGTTGACCAAATTTTGTGTGGGACTGAACGAGGATTCTCTCTGGAGTTGCATCGCCGGTATCGGTTTCGTCACTGGTACGTTGATCCTCTGTTTCTTCTGCGATGGGTTGTTTGTCTATTCTTCTCTGTAGTTTAGCATCCATAGCTACCAGTTTCTCTTCTACAAACTTCTGGAAAGCTGCGATTGATCTCTGGATTGTCCCCAGGGTTTCTTCGTGGTCATCCATTCTAGCTTGTAAATCGAGCTTAGATTGGAAACGGGTGTGAGGTGGGTTTGCCATCTTCTTTTCGTTTCCCACAGACGGTGATAAATGATGAGAATAAATCAAAAATAAATGGAACAAGAGAAAACAAACAAATCAAGAGAATCGATGGAAGAAAGGTTGTTGTATTAGAACGAAGAACAATCCTTAGGAAGATAACTTCCCTCTCCAATATTTGGAGCCCTGTTCAAAAAAATAGAATTACAGAATCTCCCCCCTCTCCTTTTTTTCTACTCATGCTAAAATAACCAAAAACAAAATCGTTCCCCCCTACCCTCCAGCTAGGCACTAGGCATAACTAACTTATCTCCCTACCCTTATAAAGTTATTCCAGCTAGGATAACAAACTTAGCTAATTACGCCTTGTGCCCCTGTCTTGATGCTTCTTCCTGCGCATATACACTTTGAGATTCCTAGGCCCATCCGGATGGTCCAGCAGCTCCCCTTGTTCATCACATTCTCTATCAGTTGCGCCCGCGACAGAAGGCCCATCTTCCTTCTAAATTTCATTTTCCTGCAACAATCTATCTTGGTTATTCGAAATTAATTCATTAACATACTTTTTACCTGACCTTAGTGTAATTACCTTTAATTACTCCCTCGAATTATCTTTCGTTTACTCGAAAGGCATCCTTGTATTCTTGATGGTAATGTATTGGCAATTTGCCCCAATTGGACCTCAAGGTTGTGAATAAATGAGGCTTGATTCTTAGCAATTTGATCAAACTTAGACTCCAGCCTCTTGTGAATTAAATTTCAAATTTATTTCCTCCAAGAATCTATCCATCTTAACCTCCAATGCTCCAAATCTATCTTGTGGTAATTGGAATCCTACACCTCCTATATTCTGATTATTACTACTCCCCCATGAGAAATTTTGATGGTTTCTCCATCCAGGATTATAGGTATTTGAATAGGGATTCCCATGTCCTTGTCCTTGAATGAAACTTACTTGCTCCTTCATGCTTGCTATAGCTAAATTACAGCTTTCACTAGAATGTCCTTGTTGGCCACAAATAGTGCATGTATTTGGTGGAGTTACTCCCATGTTCAAGTTATTTATCTTGTGGATCAAAGCTGCAACTTGTGCTTGAAAAGCAACAACAGAATCAACTGAATGTAAACCTTTTACAAGGAAAGAATTTGATACCTTAGCTCTTTCCATCAGCCATAGGCAATTATTGATTGATATCTCTTCAAGCAAATCAAATGCAGCATTTGTTGTCTTTCTTATAAAAGAACCACCCGCAGTAGCGTCTATGGTACCTCTTATGGTAGGATTGACTCCATTGTAGAAAGTTTGTATGAGAAACTTTCTTGGTAGATTGTGGTAGGGACAACTCCACTGTAATTCTTTAAATTTTTCCATGCTTTATACAAAGATTCATTATCATATTGCAAAAAAGTAGTTATGTCCTTAATTATCTTTACAATTTTAGCTAGGGAAAAATATTTAGATAAAAATGCTTGAGCCAATTGGTCCCATGTAGTAATAGAACCTCTTGCAAGTGAATTCAACCAAGCATTTGCCTTATCATTTAATGTGAAAGGAAAAAGCCTAAGCTTAATTGCATCTGACTAAACTCCATTAATTTTAAAAGTGTCATAAATTTCAAAGAAATTTGCTAAATGAGCATTAGGATCCTCATTTGGCAAACCATAGAATTGAATACTATTTTTCACCATTTGCAATAAAGAAGGTTTAATTTCAAATTGATTAGTATTTATCGTTGGCCTTACCACCCCTTGTTGAGCCCCGCTCAATGCTGGCGTAGCGAAGTCCATCAATTTAGGTGTTTCTTCATCAACCATAACTGGTCTCTTATTTTTATTTTTCTTAGGTTTTCTGTTACTAAAAAGAAATCTTTCTATCTCCATATTCAATTGTTCAAGTTCTTCTTGAGAACTCCTTGTCCTATGCATATACTTGAACTATCCAATCCTGTAAGACAAAAATAAACAAACAAAACAAATTAAATATGGTAATCTAAAATCTTAAATCAAGATTTATAACGGCAATAACATTAATCATAACAGTTCTCGGTAACGGTGTCAAAAACTTGTTAGTGCTAAATCCGCAAGCGCACGATTTACCAATTATAGTACTTAAGATATCATTCCCACGAAAAATATAGATTAATTATCACTAACTATTACTACTTGATTTTAAATTATGTTTATAATGTCCAATAATTCTGATGATGGAACTAAACTAGTAGTGGAATATTAAATTAAGTAAACCTAATTAATAATGATCAAAGAAGACAAGTAGGATTAATGATGATAAGTTAATAATTAATGGGACTTGAAGTAATTATTCTTGCTTATTAATGTACCCTTGTCATGCAAGCCAAGTTGAACTAATATTCCAATTCATTCTCTCAATATGAATTAGAGTGCCTAAAATATGTATTTATAATTCTAACTCTTAATTCTCATTAATGAATTAGTTAATTATATATGGATATTTCAGGATTAATTAAAAACCTATAACAATCATCTAATATTCCGATCTCTCAAGTAATGTTTTAATGATGAAATTTTATTAGTTTTAAGTAGGAATCTATCTTTCAACTAAATTCTTACTTATTAAGATCATACATCAAATACTAATAGAAAATTCTGCAAACAAGAATACTATATTGATATGAATAATAAAATATAACATTTAAGATTCAAGTTCTTAAAACATTATTAAATATTTACAAAGAATAAGCAAAGGATAGAGGTTAGAAGAAGGAGGTCTCTCAACCCTTTTTCCCTTCACAAAATATGTAATCTTCTCCTTTGCTTGTTGTCTTCTTCTCAAAACATTAAAGTAAACTTCAAAATTTACAACTACAGAAAACTGTTCTTTCTACTTACAGAATATTCTCAAGTTAAAAATTTGGGATATCTGTTCTTTACAACTAAATTTTATATATATATCTTTCAAAACTTATGTCTCTTGAAATGCCTCATCCAAAGAGTTATAAAAATTGGTAAAAAGGTTTGACTCTTCAAGTAACTCTTCAAAATAACTGCTCCAACGGCTCTTTTTATCACGCTCACGACAGAACATGGATTTCACTTTGCTGACTTTTCTGCTGGTGTTGACTCCCTTTTTCTTCCTTGCATTGTCACTCTAGCGACCTCCTTCGCACCTGCGACAGAATGCAGATTTCCTTTTGCTTAGCTTCTTTTCTTCTTCCCTTCCTTTTTCTTATGCACCTTAGGTCACGCTTGTGGCTATCATCGCGCTCGCGACAAAGACCATCTTTCCTTGCTTAATTTGCTCCTTTTGTCAAGTTTTCTCCATTTTCTTCTAAACTCACACAACATAAAACAAAACATAAAATATACCAAATTCTAACATAACTAACCACAACTAAACATGATTTTAATCACAAAACTCTAACAAAATATGAGCTATTTAAGCTCATATCAGTGAGGAAGAGAAGTGAGATAACGAGAGGAAGATCACCTCCATGCAACTCCTTAATGCCATCTAAGCAAAGAAGGAGGAGAAACCATGCAGTCGAATAGATGTGGAGACAGTCATTGGGGGTAAACCATTAAAAGCGCTGGTGGATACGGGTGCAGATACCGTGTATATAGCCAAGGAGCTGGCAGATGAAATTGGCCTAGCCTACTCCACGGAGAAGGGCTTCGTGAAGGGATTCAATGCCAAGAGTCTCCCTATTAATGGAGTGGCACTAGGCACCCCAATTCAAATTGGCCAATAGCAAAGTAAGGCCAATATCACCATCACTCCCCTTGATGATAAGAAATTCTATTTAGGCATAGACTTCTTAGATACGGTGAAGGAATTCCTAGTTCCCTACACCAACATAATATGCATCATAGAAAAGGGCCAACCATGCATTGTGCCAGTAAAGAGGGAACTCGACGAAAGGAAGATGCTTTCTGCCCTTAAACTTTCTAAGGGCATAAAGAAGAAACAGCCAACATATTTGGCCACTCTTAAGCTGAATGAGGGCCCCACAGATGGTAGCATTAATGCACCGAAGGTGGTTCAAGGCATACTCAAAAAATTCAAGGATGTTATGCCCGCGAAGCTGCCTAAGAAACTTCCACCCCGACGAGAGGTGAACCATGCGATTGAGCTGGAACCAGGAGCCAAGCCACCCGCCTTTGCTCCTTACAGAATAGCACCTCCGGAGCTCGAGCAATTGCAGAGGCAACTAAAGGAGTTACTTGATGCGGGATACATTTGTCCCTCAAAAGCTCCCTGTAGTGCACCGAGTCTCTTTTAAAAGAAGCATGATGGCTCTTTGAGGCTGTGCATCGATTGTCGAGCTCAACAAGATTACCATAAAGAACAAGTATCCCATTCCGCTAGTCACTGACTTATTTGACCAGCTCGATGATGCTCGCTGTTTCACCAAGTTGGACTAGAGGAGGGGGTACTATCAGGTGCGCATTGCCGAAGGAGACAAGCCCAAGACAGCGTGTGTAATGCACTATGGATCATATGAGTTTCTTGTGATGCCGTTTGGGCTCACGGATGCACTAGCCACATTTTGCACACTAATGAACAAGGTACTTGCTCCTTTCTTAGATCATTTTGTCGCAGTTTATCTTGATGATATAGTCATCTATAGCAAGACCTTAGAAGTGCATGTGGAGCATCTGAAGCAAGTCTTTAAGACTTTAAGGAACAATCAGCTATATGTCAAGAAGGAAAAGTGCTCCTTTGCATAGTAAGAGGTGACTTTCTTAGGCCATGTGGTGGGAAATGGCCAACTTCGCATGAATAGCTCCAATGTAATGGCCCAAAAATAGCTACTTTTATGAATAGTAACTATGGGCCCGTGAATAATGACATCATGGTTAATAGTACCACCGAGATTAAAAAATATTTTATTGAACCATTAGAATATATGAGTTCAAAGGAGATTAGTGGTATAATTTGGTACAAAAATGAAGTCATATAGATCTCTAAAAGTCAAATTGAAGTTAACCTCTGGTTCGATTCAAATAGTAACTAAGTTTGACTAAATTTTGACTTCATTTTTAAAAATAGTAAATGAGGTCTAAAGGATATTTTATGGGGAATCAAATAATTTAAAATAATTTTTAGGAATTTTTGATAGTGAAAGATTAGTAATTTACGGCAGAACCGAAAGTATCGAATCGAACCGAACCGATTTAAGTGAACCGGGCCCTAAATGGACTCCGATTGAGCTTAAATTTTCCAGGGAGACTATTTTTCATATTTTAAGAATGAAGGAACTTGTTGGGAGTGAAAATAAGTGAAGCAACTTATAGCTACAATTGAAAGGTGAAAAATAGCCTAAAAATCAAAAATTAAATCGGTTGGACCACTTTAGTTAGACCTGGTCTGATTTAATTTTTCCCATATGTAAATATCTCTTCACCTGTAAGTCACCATTTCCAGCCGCCTTCCTTCTTCCTTCTTAGGCCAAATTGATATTTCTTGATTTTTCCTTCGTTTTCTTCCATTTTCTCTCCACCACCCCATAGATCTTAGCTTCCCAAAAATATTTCCGTTCCTCTGCAATCCATTGGTGGTCTTAAAAGTTCATTTAAAGGATTAAAAGTTGGTGAAACCAAAACTTGAAAGTTTAGGTGTAAAATTGAGGCAAGTGATGTAGGTGTTTTTAATTTAGTTTAAAGGTCCCTATAGGTACTTTAAGGTATGTAGATCATGTTTATGTAGTTATATTACATAAAAGAAGCAAGATTTTGGATAGATCTTGATTTTAAGTTTCGGATTCCATTAGGTGTTCATGGTGAGGAAGGTTCATCTAAACCTAAAGGTAGGGAAAAGGAGTATTAAGGAGTGATAAGCAAGGATCTAAGGTTTGTGATTGCAAATTCCATCTATTTCCATGGTAAAAGTATGGATTTAGGTTATGTTTATGAATAAAGTATGTGATTTATGCATGTTTAATTGAATCTAACCATATAATCATGCTTTAAAAGGCTAAAAATGATAATTTGGATGATTAAAATGAGAAGATAAAACATGGGTGATGAAGATATGATGTGGCCGAATGGTATATGCATGTGTTTCTATTAGTGTATTTTGAAGTGCTAATTCCGCAAGCATACGGTGTACCGAAATAGTACAAAAGATGTCGATCCCAGGAGGAATGTGCTAATTATTACACACTATTACTACTCAATCTTAATCTTGTTTACAATGATCATAAATTTGTTGAATGAAAGTGGAAATACTATGTTTAATTCTAATTAACCTAATTATAGATAATCGGAGAAGACAATAGATTAATGATTAGCAAATAATAAATAGAACTTGAATTAATTATTCTTGATTATGAATATATTCTCATCATGCAAGCCAAGTTGAATATAATTCCAATTTACTCTGTCAATATAAATTAGAGTGCCTAAAACATGCATTCATAATTCTAACTCACAATTTTCATTAATGAAATAAAGTGTTATTCATGCAAATTCTAGGAATAAGAAACAACTTATAACAATACTAATGGAAAATTCTACAAGAAAGAATATTAAATTGATATGAACAATAAAATATAGCATTAAATAATCAAATTCATAAATTCATCATTAAATAATAACAAAGAAGAAGTAAAGATGAGAAATGAAGAAAGTGATCTTTCAACCCTTTTCCCTTCCACAAACGATATCTTCTTCCTTGCAAGTAATCTTCTCTTCAAAACATAAAATTCTAACTTAAAAACTGAAAACTAAGAATGTACTCTCAAACTTACAAAATTTTTTAATAAAATATTCGACTAAAAATTGTTCAACTCCTAAAATTATAGTTAAAACTACTATTTATAATGTTCCAAAAGTTATGTTTCTTCAAGTGTCCCTTAGGAAGGTTGCAAGATTTGCTTGGAAAGTCATAACTTTTCAAGGCAAAATTTGAATTCAACTTCCAACGGTCCTCTCTGTCGCGATCGCGACATCTGTCGCGCTCATGACAACACACGTCTTGCTCTTCGCTCCACTTTCCTCGTGCTGGCTTTCCTCCGCGCCATGTCGCGACCTCGTGACAGGCGGCCTTGCTCGCGATAACGCCCGCTAGCTCCCTTCCTCCTTCTCCTTGGCTTCCTTCAAGTGCACGTCCTGTCGCACTCGCGACAGAACACTTCTCTCCTTGGCTTTCTTTCTTCCTTTGTCTTTGACTTGGCGCTTTCTATCGCGCTCGCAACAGGCTGA
The DNA here is from genome assembly GCA_947683425.1 of Excoecaria cochinchinensis. NCBI lineage: Eukaryota > Viridiplantae > Streptophyta > Magnoliopsida > Malpighiales > Euphorbiaceae > Excoecaria > Excoecaria cochinchinensis. The sequence continues at coordinate 5,592,519 of CANTUQ010000069.1, forward strand.
TTCTTCCTTAGCTAATTTTTGCTCTTTTTCTGCAATCTTCTCTATTTTCTCCTACCTCACAAAACTCAAACAAAAACATAAAACACACCTAATTCTGACATAATTAACTATATATAAAACTTATTTGAAACCTAAAACATGGATTAAATATGAGCTATTTAGACTCATATCAAACCCCCACACTTAAACATTTGCTTGTCCCCAAGCAAAACATAACAAACACTCAAACAACACAACACATAACACACAATAAGATGCATACAATTGTGGAGCTTACTTATATATTTGATTTACATTTGGAAATGACATGTATATGCTTTTATGTCTTAATAAATTAGTCTAGATATGCATATCTCAATCAATACCATTATCCATTATACTTGAACAATCATGCACATTTTGGAAAACCATAAAGTTGCAAAACACAAGAATATTTGACCTCAAGATTTTGAATATCTTAACACATGTAAAGATTATTTCACATAAGACATTGCCTGAAGTAATTCTCATTCAAACACTATTTTTCTTAAGCATTTAATCACTCATTGTGTTTATAGGTTAGTGTTTCTCTCATTCCTTAATTATACCATTGCATACCATAAGCTTGTAAATAGTAAAAATCTCCACTACTAGTATAAAGTAGTACATGAAATTAAAGGGTTGTAACTTGGCTTAGGTAAAGGTAGGACAATTTTTGTTTAAGTAGCTCATGTTATGTAGAGAAGAAGTGTTATTATACCACATGGATTAAAAACTAAGTATAGCATGATATTCCAACTTTCTATCTAATTCCCTTATGAATGTCCAAACTTTTTCCTCTAGTTTCATTTACTTTTCTTTTCTCTTTCTTTTTTATTTATTTTTCTTTTATTTTTCTTTGTCTTATTTGTGGGTGCATTTTATGCTCCATCCCACTTATTCTTCTTATTTTTTTCTTTTTTTTTATTCTTGTAGAAACTAGATTTTCCTAATAATGGACTTTTGATATATAAATAAGGGAATTCAACTTATACATCACTATAATCATGCTTATACTAACAAATGTATCCCATGGTATAGCAATCCTAAATCTCAACACAACAAGGGTAACAAAAAATGAGTTGTTATTGTTTAGCAAAGGATTTGGTTAATAATATATATGCTTAACAACAAAAAACAGGTTAAGGCTCAAAATGGCTACCTAAAGTAAAAAAGGTTAATTTTTTAAAGCAAGCCAAAATGGTTTAATCTAATTGCCCTTTTCATTTCTCATGCACATCCCATACTAAATGCAATCTCAAAATTTACTAAAGACAAGTTCTAGAGGATATGGCATACTAAGGCTCTCATAAAAGAAAATTTTCAAAGTACAAGGCTCAAAAGCTCACATAGCTATATGTCAAACTATCTTAAGCAATGCATTGGCAAAATAATCCTTATATACATGTGAAAAGATACTCAACTTAAAAAGACCCTACACTAAAGTGCTTTGCCAAGTCATGACCTTAACTATATACATTTGATTATCCAAATAAAAATGAAAATGACATTTTTCAAGATATGGCATATATAGACCTAATTAAAAGAAATACCAGCTTACTCATGCATATATTCCCAAATATATATCAAATATAAAAGCTCCAAAATATAATGCACAAAACAAACTATAAAAACAATAACCCTACATACACATGTGTACAAAACAACTCAACATACCTAATATTAACAACCTAAAACTAGCAGCACATGCATAACACAGGCTACACTAAACACAACATAACAGTAATGCCCCCGCACTTAAAGGACACAATGTCCTCATTGTGTGAAAACAACAAACATTAAATATATACAAGCAAACAAAAAACACTATAAAATGAAAACAAAAATAACAAAAATAACATTAAAAATAAAAGTGTGTGGAGAAAACTTAGCTCAATTCCTACTAGGGGAATCTAGTGGAGATGGAGAAAATTCTATATTTTGCTTTCTGAAAAAGGATAGAAGCTTGCAACTCATACTTTTATGGCCCTTATGGACGGCCTTCACAGTAGACTCCAAGGGGTCCATTCTTGTAGCCATGCTTTGGTGGGCAGCTTCTATAGCATCAAGTCTAGTAAGCACTTGCTGCCAACCAGCATTTGCACCTCCACCAGCACTAAATCAGACAACCTCTTCCTCCTCATCATCTTCATCATCATCATCAGAACAATCATGCATTCTAGCTGCTATAGACTTGTCTAGGTGTGAACTGTCACCCTGCAAACCACGATCAACAAACTTGGGCGGCCAATCGCCTTTTGTCAAAATATTAGCCCACCTCAAGTACACAACATCAAGCATTGCAACATGTCACCCTCTTCTAAAGTAAAATTGTGCAAATCCCCTAAACATCTTAAAATAATCCCTGTCACCATGTGACATATGCCAACAGTTTTACTCTTAGCAATAGAAGCATGATAAAGGCCATCAAATATGAAATCAATTGAGCATGGGGTTTTCCTAGATTGTAACAAATCAAGTACAAACAAGTCTTTGGTCTGAACTTTGGAACTCTTAACTCTACCAAATAAGGCATGACATAAAATTTGTGAAAAAGCATTAAAACATCATCCCTAATTTGGTGATTAGTGGAATTTTTATTATTAAAAGAATCCAAACCAGACAAGCGTTTCTATACAGGCCTAGGATCAAATAAATGTGCATCAAACCTTTTACCATTCAAGGGAAAACCAAACCAATCATGCATTTCTTTAAACCCAAAAACATATTTTTGACCTTTATTTCTAAACTTTAATTGATTTTTACGTTGATCAACGTACTCAAGGGTAACAAAAAATTTAAGGGCCCAATCTTGCTTTATTGGAAGATTTAAATGCACAAATTTCCCCCATTTTATATACTTTAAATACTTTTCAAATTGATCAGTAATGCCCAATTAATTTAACAGAGAAAAATCAATATGGCACATTCCAACATATGATTTTTTAACAAAATACTAAAACTTCTCACCTTTTTCTTCCGAAAATATAGGGAAGCGACACTCAAACCTGTTTTATAGGCGGATAGGATCTTGATTTGCACTGGATCCTTCACCAGCCTTCTTTCCCTTGTTGGCCACATGCTTTGTTCTCACCATCTTGATTGTTAGAGTAAGAAAAAACTTTGCAAAATAAACTCACAAATAAATTAGATGAAGAACAAAAATAGGAGACTGAAGCAAAATGAGAGAAGAAGAAGAAGTTTGGAGAGAATTTTTGAAAAAAACCAAAGAAAATTTGAGATGCAACTCAAAAGTAAAGAGGAAAAACTGCAGTTAGGGCTTTAGGCTTTTATAGGGGAGTGAAATTCTAGGGTTGCAACGGTTTAAAATTCAAAAATTTTCAAATTTCGTGCTCTGTTGCGACCTTGTGACAGAACTCAAATTTCAAAAATACAGCTCACGAGACCATCACAATCAAGCGACGAAAAATTTTCTCACCTCTCTATCACGCTCGTGACAGAATGAAATTGCCCAACTTAGCATTTTCCTGTCGTGCACTCCATGCCAGGCACAATTGTGACAGCAACCTGCGAAAAACTTTTTAGCGCGACAGTGAGGAATTTTCAAAGAACATTTTTTTTTCTTTTTCAAAATAATAATGTAAATTCAAATAAGTTGAATTACTCACTATCTAAGACACCCTGTAGAATAAAAAATAAACAATATTAGTAATATATTAATGCAAAAATCACACTAAAATCAAAATAACAACATACAAAATAACTTAAAATTACACTAAGTACAAAATAAAAAAAAAAACATGCAAGTAACTTTCAAATAATTTTTAAAGAGATATAGGAAACCTCTCTACCATGAAAAGTTTCCTCTAAATAGACCTTGCATCTTTAACCATTTGTTTTAAATAGTTCTCCTTTATTATTCTTTAGCTCCAAATAACAATGGTAAAAAACTTGGTTGACCTTAAAGGGTCCACTCCACCTAGATCTCCATTTTTCAGGAAAGAGTTTCAATCTAGAATTGTATAATAGGACCTTATCCCCAATTTTGAAACTTTTGTATCTAATATGAGCATCATGCCATTTTTTGGATATTTCTTTATATATCTTAGCATTTTCATAAGAAATAACTCTTAACTCATCAAGCTCATTAAGTTGTAAACATCTTTTAACACTTGCATCTTTAATGTCATAATTCAAAGTTCTAATAGCCCGATATGCTTTATGCTCTAACTCAACAGGCAAATGACAAGCTTTTCCATAAACTAACCTATATGGTGCCATTCCAATAGGTGCTTTAAATGCTGTGCGATATGCCCATAATGCATCATCAATCTTATTTTCCCAATCCTTTCTAGAATTAGAAACTGTCTTTTCTAAGATCCATTTAAGTTCCCTATTAGATACCTCTACTTGACCACTAGTTTGTGGATGATATGGAGTAGCTACCCTATGATGCACACCATACTTATACAATAAAGAATCAAAAGAGCGATTAATAAAATGCTTACCTCCATCACTTATGATGGCTCTTGGCACTCCAAACCTTGAAAAGATCTTCTTTAAGAATTTGATCACCACCTTGGAATCATTAGTTGATGTTGCTTTGGCTTCAACCCATTTGGATACATAATCAACTCCAACCAAAATGCAATTTTATCCAAAGGATGTAGGAAAAGGACCCATAAAGTCTATCCCCCACACATCAAATATCTCTACTTCCAAGATATTATTCAAAGGCATTTCATCTCTCTTCCCAATATTACCAGCTCTTTGACACTTACCACAATGAGCCACAAATACTTTAGCATCATGAAATAAAGTAGGCCAAAAGAAACCACATTCTAGAACACGAGAGGCAGTCTTAGTACTACCATTATGACCAGAATACATAGATGAATGACGATGTGTTAAAATGTTTACATGCTCATCTTCACCAAGACACCTACAAATAATACCATCCCCACTTATTTTAAATAAATAGGGTTCTTCCCAAAGATAATTTTTAACATCACTAAATAATTTTTTCCTTTATTGCCATGTCAAATCATTAGGTATAATTCCTGCAGCAAGAAAGTTAGCAAAATCTACAAACCAAGGACTATTTACTTGCTCAATGGACATAAGAGACTCATTCGGAAAGGATTTATTAATCTCATTGTTATCTGTTATAGGTCCTTCATCATTTTCTAACCTTGACAAATGATCAGCCACTAAATTTTCTGATCCCTTCTTATCTCTAATTTCAAGGTCAAATTTTTGCAATAAAAGAACCTAACGAATTAATCTAGGTTTAGCATCTTTCTTAGCAAATAAGTACCTTAATGCAGCATGATCTGTATAGATGATTACTTTAGATCCTAACAAGTAAGACCTAAATTTATCACATGCATAGACAACCGCTAGCATTTCTTTTTCAGTAGTTGTGTAATTAACTTGAGGTGATGACAATGTATGGCTAGCATAGTAAATCACATGCAAATATTTACCTTGTTTTTATCCTAACACACATCCAACAGCAAGGTCACTTACATCACACATAATTTCAAATGGTAATTCCCAATTAGGAGAAGTCATTATAGGTGCACTTACAAGAGCATTTTTTAAAGTATCAAAAGCTTGCATACATGCATGAGAAAATTCAAAAGGTACATCTTTAACTAACAAATTAGTTAAAGGCTTAGCAATTAAGGAAAAGTCCTTTATAAACCTTCTATAAAAACCAGCATGTCCCAAAAATGACCTTACACCCTTAAGTGTAGTTGGTGGAGGTAATTTCTCAATCAATTCTTTTTTAGCTTTATCTACCTCAATACCTTTACTTGAATGGCCTAGAAAAATTCCTTATTCAACCATAAAATGACATTTCTCCCAATTTAGTACCAAATTACTTTCCTCACATCTAGCGAATAATCTATCTAAATTACTTAAACATAACTCAAATGAGTCCCCATACACAGAAAAATAATCCATGAACACTTCCATGATATCCTCTATCATATCCCCAAAAATGGAAGTCATGCACCTTTGAAAAGTTGCTGGTGCATTGCATAACCCAAATGGCATTCTTCTATAGGCAAAAGTCCCATATGGATAAGTAAATGTGGTCTTTTCTTGGTCACTAGGATAGATAAATATTTGAAAATATCTTGAATAACCATCTAAAAAGCAATAATGAGAATGGCCAGTTATCCTTTCTAACATTTGGTCAATGAATGGTAAAGGAAAATGATCCTCTCTAGTGGCTGAATTTAACTTCCTATAGTCAATACACACCCTCCACCCGGTGGCGATTCTAGTAGGAATCAATTCACCAATCTCATTTCTAACTACCGTTATACCCCCTTTCTTAGGTACACAATGAATAGGACTTACCCAAGAACTATCCGAAATTGGATAAATAATCCCTGCATCTAATAGCTTAATGACTTCTTTCTTAACAACTTCTTTCATATTAGGATTAAGTCTTATTTGTCTATCAGCTTTTGGTTGACATTTATCTACCATGTTAATCCTATGCATGACTACATTAGGACTAATTCCTTTCAAATCAGAAATTTTCCAACCTATACTTTTTATCCTCTTTCTAACAACCTCTAACAATAAAGACTTTTGTGCATTAGTGAGTTTGTTAGAAACAATAATAGGTAAAGTATGGTTTGGACCAAGAAATGCATACCTCAAATGACTAGGTAGCTCTTTCAATTCAACTTTAGGAGGACTTACAATAGAAGGTGGCAATGGAGCTTCATTTCTATGTAGAAGTTCAGGCTTTGAGCTCTCTTGCTCCACCTCTTCATGGTCTTCTCCTTTAAAATGAACCTCTTCTTGACCTGCATTGTCTAACACTTCCAAAATACAAGCATCAATGACATCTATTTTCATGCACACATTCTCATCCATGGGATATTTTAGGGACTTATCCATTTGATATTGCACACTATCTTCCCCCACTCTTAATATTAAAGTGCCCTAATAGACATCAACCAAAGCCCTACCAGTTCTCATAAAAGGTCTTCCTAAAATCAATGGACATTTCACATCATATGCAAAATCTAGAATAACAAAGTCAACTGGTAGAATAAATTTATCAACTTTCACAAGCACATCTTCCACTATACCATATGGTTTCTTAATAGATTGATCATCCAATTGTAAAACCATATAAATTGGTTTAACATAGTCCCATCCTAACTTCTTAAAGATAGTCAAAGGCATAAGATTTATACTAGCCCCCAAATCACATAAACATTTAGGAAAATCAACATCTCCTAAAGTGCAAGGAATAGTAAAACTACCATTATCCTTAAACTTAGTAGGCAAATTATTTGAAATTATTGAACTACATGCTTCAGTCAACTCTATAGTGGATATATCCTCCCAACCTTTTTACTCTGAAATCAAGTCTTTAAGAAATTTTGCATAGTTAGGAATTTGTGTAATAGCCTTAATAAAATTTAAATTTATATGTAAGTGTTTCAATTTATCAATAAAAGATTGGAATTGCTTATCTTAGTGTTGACGCTTCAAGAGTTGTGGAAAAGGCGGGCGAGGTTGAAAAACTTATGGAGTTTGGCTTTTGGTCAACACTTCTATTGTGCCCGCGATAGGTGTCGCACTCGCGACAGTAGGCTCCTTCCCATTGCTCACGATCGTGAAAGGCAGTTCACTCGCGATGTCTGCCTGCCCCTCTATTGTCGCGCTCGTGATAGGTGTCGTGCTCGCGACAGAAGGTTCATCCTTCAGAAAATTTCTTTATTTTTCCTGCACATTCTCATCCACATTAGTAGAAACAAATTCATTGTTATAGGATTTACCTAACCTGTAACACCCCCTACCCATACGTAGGCGAACCCATCCAGATAGGAGTGAGATGCCGTAGGAGCAGGGGTGTCGCACCAAACAGAACGAGGCAAAACAAATAATCAATCATAAAAAACATACGAAAATATAGCGGAAATAAAAATTTTGAGAAACAACAACTGATCATATATTAATATAACAAAATCATTACATTAATATTCTGATCAATAGCCCAGACAAAATAATTACATATCTAAAATATACATAGCGGAAGCTTACAAATTTATAGATACAATGAGAGTTATAGTACAAAAGAATCATCATAAAGATTACAAAAATAAGCCCTACACTAAAACCCCTGTCTTAGCTTGACTGGCGGCGACTCTCCAAAATATAGCACATTTCGCACCTGCACAGATAAAACACCGTGCTAAGCGATAAACGCTTAGTAGGGAAACACACAACAGAAGAATGGACGGCCATTCACAATGGTCATCAAAACAAACACATACGATGTGACATATGCGGATAATCATGTCAGATATATAATTACGCTTGCATGATAAAGACATACACTCAGAAGCTCATATCCACATTCATATACATATTAACTGATTTCTCATACTTATCATTCTGCGCATTCAAATCTCATATTCTTGTAATCAAATCAAAGCAGAATAAAACAAACAAAGAACCTACTGACTCATAATAGTTGATAACGAGTATACAGTGACGGTACCTTATGGGCACGAATCGAATACAGACAGTACCTTATGGGTACGAATCGAAAAACCATTTATTTTATCACATTCAAAATATTTTTTCGGAGGGACCTTAAACAAGATCAAAAATTCATAAGGGTTCACGAGGAACCAAACGGGGACCTGATCGGGGTCCAAACGGAACTGAGGTTGCAGCTAAAAGACTCTATTAGGCATGCCTAACTATCCACTAAACTGACTTTTGCAGGTCATACATAAGGAAATTCACATATAGGGTTCATAACTTAAGGTAATAAGTAACTCATTCCGGATTCAACTATAGAATTCAATAATTTGATAGAGCAAAAATACCAAATTATGATATGAGATAAATAAAATAACACTAAATAATATTTCAAACCAATCATAAGCGAAAAAGGAGTGAACACGACGATAATAAAAAATCATCAAAATTGGGGGACGGTAGCGTTTTACACGGCGGTATGGCCAATCCATACCGCCGTGTAAGACACCTTACACGGGGGTATGGCATAACCCATACCGCCGAGTAACATGCCCAACACGGAGTTGGGCAGAAGCATTTTACACGGGTGTATGGGTAATCCCATACCGCCGTGTAAAATGTCCAGTTCAGCCCCAGAAGAAGGCTCACGATTCACACGGTGGTAAGGCCCTCCATACCGCCGTGTGAATCACCAAAATTCCAGATTTTCACAGAGTAACAACCCAATTTCAATCCCAAAACAACACACTTCCAAAAATCACTTATTCAAACCATAAAATCAACCCATAAACTCACCTTCCAGCTCAACATTCAAACACCACATGCAATAAACATACTTAATCATTCAATCCATCCAACCAATTCAAATCCACAATCTAACAAATTCACATATGCATAATCCATCAAAATCACAATCTCCAAATCACAAACTAAAATCTTAACTCAACATACCCAAACCTCAAAGCATGAAAACCATCATACAACTCACTTAAACTCCATAAACCAAGTAAATTTCCAGTAATCATGTCAAAATTCAAAATCATCTTAAAACATCAAATTCAAAGAAATTTCCCAAACTTATATTCCTTAGCTCCAATTACTTGGTGCCACTTCCCGACGCCTTCTCCTTCCCTTTAGGATCACGAGGAGGCTCAACTAAACAACAACCCAACAAAGGCACACAAACAAAAACCCTAGATTAAACCCTAACCCAAAAATGTGGAAAAGATGAAGATGAAGATGAAGAAGAAAGAACAAGAAAAAGAACAAAATGCAGTAAAACTTCCCAATAAACCCCTTAGAATTATCAAGATCCACCAATAATCCAACCTAAAAGAGTGAGCCAAGGTGAGGAAGAGGAAGTAGAAGGGAAAGAAAAAGAGAAGAGAAGGGGAGAACGGGAATGAGAGAGCAGATTTCTGCTCTTCTCTTTCAATAATACACCTTCCCCTTTCCACATGGCACACTACTATTGGTGGGTCTCAATAACTCACACCCTACAAACACACACAAGATTCTCCCAACTTAGGCACACCCTACCAAAGTATGAGAAAAATGCACAAACACAACTCACTCACTCACATCCTAAAAACATGTGAGCAACACACCCAAATGCAACCCAACTAATTCACACCCTAATACCGTACATACACCCACAAACTAGCAAAACCCACAAACATGCATTTTTCCCAAAATACCCTTATCACATGCCAAAAATACATACAATGCACACACAGACACACAAATGGCTCATACTCCTAGGGAGCAAATGGGGTGTGACAACTCTCCCTTACTAACAAGAGTTTCATCCTCGAAATTCTCACCTGAACTGAATAACTACGGATATTGAGCCCTCATGGTCACCTCTAGCTCCCAAGTAGCTTCTTCGACTCCGCAGTGACTCTATAACACTTTGACTAAAGGGACTTGCTTGTTCCTCAACTGTCTTACTTCCCAAGCTAAATTGGCTTTCGGTTCCTCATCATAAGAAAAGTCGGGCTGTACTTGCACATCTTGAACTGACAGAACATATGAAGGATCTGATTTGTCTCGACGAAGCATCAAAAAATGGAAAACGTCGTGCAACTTTGCCAACTCCATCGGTAAAGCTAACCTTTAGGCTACCAGACCAATCTTAGCTAACACTTTATACGGTCCAATAAATCGAGGACTAAGCTTGCCTTTCTTACCAAACCGTAGGACTTTTCTCCAAGGAGAAAACTTAAGAAAAACTTTGTCTCTGACCTCAAACTGAACATCCTTTCTCTTTAGGTTAGCATAAGACTTTTGCCAATCCTTGGCCGCCTTCAAATTTTGCTACACAACTCTAATCTTTTCCTCGATGTCCCTAACCAACTCTGGCCCAATAACTAAACGTTCGGATAGCTCAGTCCAACAAACTGGAGTCCTACACTGCCGACCATATAAAGCTTCATACGGTGACATACCGATGCTCGCCTGATAACTGTTGTTGTAGGCAAACTCCATCAACTGCACATATCTATCCTAACTACCCGGAAAATCCAATGCACAAGCCCGCAATATATCCTTTAAGATCTGAATGACCCGCTCTGACTGACCATATATCTGAGGATGGAACGCCATACTGAAGTTCAACTTGGTACCTAAAGCCCTTTGCAATTCTTTCCAAAACTTCGAAGTGAACCTTGGGTCCCGATCTGACACTATGGACAACGGCACTCCATGCAGTCTGACTACCTCATCCACATAGATACTGGCTAACTTATCAATCGGATAATCCACTCTAACTAGCAAAAAATGAGCTGACTTCATAAGCAGATCCACTATTACCAAAACTTAGTCATGCTTCCTCTGAGTCAAAGGCAAACCAGATACAAAGTCCATGGTGATATCATCCCACTTCCACTCGGGAACGGATAAAGGTGTGAGCAATCCCGAAGGAACTTGATGCTCGGCCTTTACCTGCTGACATGTCAAGCACTTAGACATAAAATCCACAATGTCCCGCTTCATACCGGACCACCAATAGAACTGCTTCATATCCCGATACATCTTGTCACTACCGGGATGTATAGTAAAAATCGTAGTGTGTGCCTCACTCAAAAGCTATTTTCTTAATTTCACATTCTTAGGTACACACAAACGATTTCTATACATCAGCACCCCATCCAAAATCGAGAACTCTGACTGCTTACCCGATCGGACCTCTTTCAAAACCCACTGCAGCCTCTCATCATCCTTCTGTGCATCCACAATCTTCTGTCTCAAGGTAGGCTTCACTCTCAACTGAGCAACCAAAGCCCCATCCGAATCAAACCTCCACTTAAACCGCCTCAATAACAGAGCAGAAACTGACTTCCAACTCAAAGCATCCGCAATCACATTGGCCTTACCTGGGTGGTAATCCAATGTGCAGTCGTAGTCCTTGAACAACTCTAGCTATTGGCGCTGCCTCATGTTCATCTCCTTCTGCGTGAGGAGATACTTCAAGCTCTTATGGTCCATAAAGATCCTACACTTCTCCCCATACAGATAATGCCGCCAAATCTTCAAAGCAAAGATCACAGCCGCCAACTCTAAATCGAGGGTTGAATAATTCCTCTCATGTGGCTTTAACTGACGGGAAGCATAAGCCACAACCAAGACCGATACCCAAAGCGTCACTATACATTACAAACTCCTTACCCGAGATGGGTTGAGTAAGTATAGGAGCTTCGACTAGCAACTTCTTCAACTACTCAAAACAAGCCTGACATTTATCCAACCACTCAAATTCGACCCCTTTTCTGAACAATCTCTTCATTGAAGCAGCAATAACTGAGAAATCCTTCACAAACCGACGATAGTAACCCGCCAAACCAAGAAAACTCCTCACTTCTTGAACATTCCTAGGCGCTTTCTAATCAACAATCGCCTCAATCTTAGACGGATCAACTTGAATACCCTTAGCCGAAACAATATGACCCAAGAATGACACTTCCCAAATCCAGAAGTCACACTTACTAAGCTTGGCAAACAACTGATGCTCTCTCAGAACTTGCAAAACCAACCAAAGATGCTCCTCATGCTCACTCTCATCCCTAGAATAAACCAAGATATCATCTATGAACACTGCTACAAATCAGTCAAGTTATGGCCTGAACACTCTGTTCATCAAATCAATGAATGCCGCAGGTGCATTGGTCAAACCAAACAGCATCAATAAAAACTCATAGTGGCCATATCTAGTTCGAAATGCAGTCTTAACCACATCTGCATCCTGAACTCGCAGCTGATAATACCTTGACCAAAGATCAATCTTCAAAAAGACTCCTGCACCTCTAAGCTGATCAAACAAATCCTCGACTCTAGGCAAAGGATACTTGTTCTTAACTGTTACCTTATTAATTTGCCTATAGTCGATACACATTCTCATAGAACCATCCTTCTTCTTAACAAACAAAACCGGAGCTCCCCATAGAGATATGCTGGGTCTGATAAACCCCTTATCCAATAGCTCTCATAACTAAGTTTTGAGCTCTCTCAACTCTATAGGAGCCATCCGATAAGGTGCTTTCGATATAGGCAAAGTACCCGGCATTATCTCTATGGACAACTCCACTTCTCTCTCAAGAGGCAAACCAGGCAACTCGCTTGGGAACACATCACCAAACTCTCGGGCAACCGGGATATCCTCAATCCTAACTTGATCCTGCTTAGAATCCAGCACTACTGCCAGAAAAGCCTCATAACCCTTCCTAATGAATCTTTTAGCTTGCATTGAGGAAATCACATTATTCAAGGCACTAGCACCCAAACCTTTAATAAACACAGATGACCGATCTCTATCCCGAAGCACAAATGTCTTCCTATGATAATCAACCACTGCCCGATGCTTACCCAACTCGTCCATACCCAAAATCAAATCAAACTCTCTGAAAGACAACTCAATCAAATCTGCTGGAAACTCAACTCCCTTAACTAATAGGGGACAATTCCTATACATTCTACTCACATTGACACTATGCCCTAAAGGACTGGTCACACATATCTCATAGTCTAACTAGTCTACCTCATGCAACTTATCAATTATCTTATCGGTGCACAAATATGAGTGTGTGGAACTAGTGTCAATTAGAGCATATAATTCAATGTCATGGAGTAGGAACTTACTAGTAATCACATCAGGCGCATCCTGCTCCTCCCTAGCTCTCACAGCATAAACTCTGGCTGGAACAGGTGACAGATGCTCAATTGACTCAGATGCAGCTCCCTCTCTTGGTCGACCGCCTCGACCTCTACCTCTACCTCTACCTCTGCCTCTACCACGGGCAGCTTGCGTAGCATTCGAACCAACTTTGTTGGTCTCTCTCTGAGCACTCGAATCCTTATTTAACCTTAGATAGTTGGCCAAAAAGTGTTCAGTGCTCCCACATCTGAAACACCCACCTGTGAGCCACCTACGCTCACCCCGATGAGGCTTACTGCAATGAGAGCACACAGGCATCGACTCGGTCCTACCACCAGCACTGCCTCTACCAGAACCAGACACTGTTGCTAAACCCTGTGTTCTACCTCTAGTAGTTGGTCCTGTAGATAATTCATCCTGTGGGTTCCTTGATCTCTTACCGAAGGATGAAGAAGATGAACCACCACGAGAAGGATTCCTCCCCTGAGCGCTCTCTCTCAGAACTGATTCTGACCTCTAAGCCCTAATAGCAGCTTGCACAATCTGGTAATACCCCACTCCCGGAGTACCCATCAAAGAAATCAACATCGCTCACAGTGAATCATTAAAACCGGCCTCAAAATGCCTACACCTGAGCTCCTCTGTCAAAATACCTTCTGGTGCATACTTCGCCAAACGGTTAAATTCCTTCTCAAAATCAAATACAGACATCGCTTTCTGCTTCAAACTCAAGAACTGGGCCCACTTGGCATCCTTGTATGTCTAAGTCACATAATTACTTGTGAACTCTCTTTCAAAGAAATCCCATATAACCGGATTAAGCAACTGAGGATGCCTACAAACCAACTCCCACCATTCATATGCAGACCCTTGCAGCAAAGCCACTGCACACTCCACTCACTGATCAGGAGGACACTGAACCTCCCTCAAAGCATGCTTCACCCTATCAATCCATTTCTCAGCCAAATCTGACTCATCCAGACCCATTCCATAGAAGTTTTTTGCACCCGCTCTTCTCATATTCTCTGTAGGGGTTCTTGGGGCAGTCACTCTCTCCAAGACTCGAGTCATGTCCTGAGATAGCTTAAGCATATCTTCAAAGGGAATGGCTGCGGCCTCGGTCTGGACCCTAGCAGGTTGAGCCGACACAGAAATTGAAGGATTAACAGCTTGAGAATTCACGCTTTCAGCTGATCCCTCAAGAGACCCATACACAGAATCAGAAGCCATCTAAATAAACAAAGACAACCGCATCAGCCAACACAGTCCTAGATATATACGCATCTATGCACAACAACACCCAAAAATGCCTAAACCTAGGCTCTAATACCAAAAACTATAACACCCCCTGCCCATACGTAGGCGAATCCATTCGGATAAAAGTGAGATGCCGTAGGAGCAGGGGTGTCGCACCAAACAGAATGAGGCAAAACAAATAATCAATCATTAAAACATACGAAAATACAGCGAAAATAAAACTTTTGAGAAACAACAACTGATCATACATTAATATAATAATATTCTGATCAATAGCCTAGACAAAATAATTACATATCCAAAATATACATAGCGGAAGCTTACAAATTTACAGATACAATGAGAGTTCTAGTACAAAAGAATCATCATAAAGATTACAAAAATAAGCCCTACACTAAAACCCTTGTGTTGGCTTTACTGGTGGCGACTCAACCAAAATATAGCACCTTCCTCACCTGCACGGATAAAATACCGTGCTAAACAATAAACGCTTAGTGGGGAAACACACAATAGAAGAATGGACGGCCATTCACAATGGTCGTCAAAACAAACACATACGATGTGACATATGCGGATAATCATGTCAGATATACAATCATGCTTACATGATAAAGACATACATTCAGAAGCTCATATCCACATTCATATACATATTAACTGATTTCTCATACTTATCATTCTGCGCATTCGAATCTCATATTCTTGTAATCATATCAAAGCATAACAAAATAAATAGAGCACCTACTGACTAAAAATAGTGGATAACGAGTATACAGTGACGGTACCTTACGGGCGTAAATAGAATACAAACAGTACCTTATGGGTACGAATCGAAAAACCATTTATTTTATCACATTCAAAACAATTTTTCAGAGGGACCTGAAACAAGATCCAAAATTCATAAGGAGGAACCAGACGGGGACCTGATCGGGGTCCAAATGGAACTGAGGCTGCAGCTAAAAGACTTTATTAGGCATGCCTAACTATCCACTAAACTGACTCTTGCAGGTCATACATAAGGAAATTCATATATAGGGTTCATAACTTAAGGTAATAAATAACTCATTCCGGATTCAACTATAGCATTCAATAATTTAATAGAGCAAAAATACCAAATTATGATATGAGATAAATAAAATAACACTAAATAATATTTCAAACCAATCATAAGCAAAAAAGGAGTGAAAACGAGAGAATAAAAAATCATCAAAATTGGGGGACGGTAGCGTTTTACACGGCGGTATGGCCAATCCATACCGCCGTGTAAGACACCTTACACGGGGGTATGGCATAGCCCATACTGTCGTGTAACATGCCCAACACGGAGTTGGGCAGAAGCATTTTACACGGGGGTATGGGTAATCCCATACCGCTGTGTAAAATATCCAATTCAGCCCCAGAAGAAGGCTCACGATTCACACGGTGGTAAGGCCCTCCATACCGCCGTGTGAATCACCAAAATTCCAGATTTTCACAGAGTAACAACCCAATTTCAATCCCAAAACAACACACTTCCAAAAATCACACATTTAAACCATAAAATTAATCCATAAACTCACCTTCCAGCTCAATGCAATAAACATACTTAATCATTCAATCCATCCAACAAATTCAAATCCACAATCTAACAAATTCACATATGCATAATCCATTAAAATCAGAATCTCCAAATCACAAACTAAAATCTTAACTCAACATACCCAAACCTCAAAACATGAAAACCATCATACAACTCACTAAAACTCCATAAAACAAGTAAATTTCCAGAATTCATGTCAAAATTCAAAATCATCATAAAACATCAAATTCAAAGAAATTTCCAAAACCTGTATTCCTTAGCTCCAATTACTTGGTGCCTCTTTCCGATACCTTCTCCTTCCCTTTGGGATCATGAGGAGGCTCAACTAAATAATAACCCAACAAGGGCACACAAACAAAAACCCTAGATTAAACCCTAACCCAAAAACGTGGAAAAGATGAAGATGAAGAAGAAAGAACAAGAACAAGAACAAAATGCAGCAAAACTTACCAATAAACCCCTTAGAATTATCAAGATCCACCAATAATCCAACCCAAAGGAGTGAGCTAAGGTGAGGAAGAGGAAGTAGAAGGGAAAGCAAAAGAGAAGAGAAGGGGAGAACGGGAATGAGAGAGCAAATTTTTGCTCTTCTCTTTCTCTTTCCTCAATAATACACCTTCTCTTTTCCACATGGCACATTACTAAAGACATGATTTTGATGTGTTTTGATAAGAAATAATGACATGGCTATGTTATTCACCATGCAAATTATCTAAATAAATGTTAAAAGTGATGAAAAGAATTAATGGTGAAAATTTGACATGGTGGCCGAATGGGTTACATGTATGTATCCATGTGTATTATGATAATTTAATGGATTTTATGGCATGAAATGGCAAATGATTTGGAAATGGAATGTATAATCCATGATTTGGAAGGAAAAGAATGGAATAGTATGATAAAATTTCATGAAAAGTATGTATGGTAATTTAAAGATGTGAAAAATGAAATTCTGATGCCCTATGTAGTAATCTGGTAGTCAAGTCTAGTTCTAGATATAGTGGCTAGCCATAGGGACTCTATAACCGTGAGTGTGAGCATGATATCGCACTTACTGTAAGCCAATTATTGTCCTATTTTGTATTATTCTGTATTAATACAGTATTAATTAATTTTTATTTATGTTGTCTTTATTATAGGGGTGGTCCTACGGGGTCTCTCTATTCTAAATTGAACCTATTGGGTTCACATCTTGTTTATCCCGATCATAGCTGTCTGCCAGTTTCATACAGGAGCAATATGGTAAAAATGAGGTTAAAATGGTTAACTTGTAATTAAAATGATATTTGTATGAAAAGGGGACCTACTTGGAATTAATGAAAAAGTTGAGGGCATAATGGTATTTTTGACCATAAATATGTTAATAAAGGTTAATAAACGTAAAAATGTAATTAATTGGCTAAATATGAAAATTGGCCACTTTCTGGGGACTAAAATATAATTTGGCATGAAATTTGTAACTGGAGGGTATAACCGTAATTTGCACGTTAAATAAAGGTTGAATAGATATATGAAATGAATTGATAACATTTTCGTAATTTCGTAAAGTTTGAGGATTAAAATGGAATTTGGCATGGAATTGGTAACTGGAGGGCACAACCATAATTTGTATGCCAAATAGTGGTTAGAAGGGTAAATAAAATGAACTAATGGCATTTTTGTAATTTTGGTGAAGTTAGAAGACAAAATTGTAATTTTGCCATGTTTAGGGATGAAATGGTAATTATGGAATTTTGTGTGTACTAAATTAGTAAATGCCCTTAATTATGTATTTTAATGGTAATTAAATGTGTTATTTCATGCATAATTGATAAATAAATTAAATAATATTTAATTGTGATTATTTTATTATATCTATATAAATATGTTTTATGCATGATAATTTAGTTAGTGGAAATACCTGGAATTGCAATCACCACTGGGCATATTTAATGCTCAGCACGTAGTTTTATTTGACTGCATGTAGGTACTCCTTAAGACGCGGGGTATACAGCATACATCGAATCTTGAAGCCGAACCGAAGAATATTGAGAGTATTAAGTATGTTAAGTATATGGCATGTATATGAACTTAAGTATTATGGTTTTGGATATTGCCATGTATTAGATTTATTAAAGTAGATAATGGTCAGGTGTGAGGTATAGTATTTATATTTTAGAATGATCATGATGGTATTATACTGTTATAAATGTTGCTCGTGTGATTTATATGTCATTAAAAGTTGATCAAGTGAATAGTGACCGAGAATAGTTAAAGGTAAATTGGAAAAGTTAATATTAAGGTAAATCAATAAGTAAATAAATAAAAATCCTACGGATCTGTTAAGTGCATGGTAGTTTATGTTAGTACAGTACTGTGGCATCTGGTATCCATATCACTTATGGGTACATGGTGTTACAATTTATTGGTATAGGGTGTTACAATTTATTAGTATCAGAGCTCCGGTTTAGGCGATTCAATGATCAGAGTGGGTTAATAGGATTAGGATAAATACATGTACATGCCAATTAATTTTTGGACAATGTATTATTATGAGGTTAATGTATGCTTACTCCTTGTGTTAGATTGTGAGTATAGTTTTTGAAGAAGGGCAACGAGAGGGTGATATTGAGAGTGCAGCATCGGTTAGTGTTGGTCTGTCGGGATCGCCACAGCATCAGGTTACTCCACCAATTGCACCTCCCCCTCAGCATCAACTTGATTTTTTGGCTATGATGGCGAATTTCTTTTAGCAGCATATGCAAGCTCAGCCACTGCAGCCTTAGGATCAGCCAGCTCCATCAAGAAAGAGGCTGATTTTGGAGCAAATAAAGAAATTGGGAGCTGAAGATTTCTATGGTCGAGATCCTTTGACTCCGGTGTAGGCAGAGAAATGGTTATTTAAGTTAAAGAGAATTTTTTTTAGAATACTCAGACTCAGCCTAATGAGATGCTATAGGGAGTAGTAGCCTTGTCGCAAGGACCTGCTTACACTTGGTGGAGTGCAATGCATAAGCACACTCCTGCTGCTTGGATTACTTGGGAGTTTTTCTATTGCAGTTTGAAAAGAAATATATTGGTTATGAGTATTAATCTGCTATGCAAGATGCCTTCTGGAGGCTCAAACAAGGGAATCAGTCAGTTGTTGAGTATGAGCGAGAATTTGTGCGCCTTAGTGCTTATTTGGATGACGGGTCCATAACGAAGGAGAAGTTATGCCACAGATTTGAGAGAGGCTTGCATAACAACATTAGATTAATTTTGGGTTCTCAGATACATACAGATATGAGATCCTTTGATGAGGTAGCTGTTAGAGTGGTGATATGAGCCTAAACAACTCATATTTAGCTTATGTTTTGTGGTTAAAATTATGTTTAGTTATGATTAAATGTGTTAGAATTAGGTGTGTTTGATGTTTTGTGTTAAGTTTTGTTAATGTAGGAGAAAAAGGGAGAAAATGTGAAGAAAGAGCAAAAATGAGCAAGAAAAGAGGTTTATGTCGCTAGCGCGACATTTATCGCGAGCACGACAGAGGACGCCCATGAGAAGAGCAAAGGAAGGAAGCCGCACACTATCGCAAGTGCGACAGGCATCGCGAGTGCGGCAAGACACGGAGGAAGAGGAAGATCACGCAGCTAAAAGAAGTGAAGTGCCGTGCTCTGTCGCGAGTGCGACAGAGAAGGCCGTTGGACAGTTTTCCTTGAAAAGTCACTTGAACAATTGGGACTTTCCACCAAGTTTTGCAACTTTTGAAGAAGCTTATCAAGGGACATGACTTTTAAAACATTATAAATATTAATTTCAACTGTAATTTTATGATGATGGAATTTTAACTAATTACTTTTCTATAAGTTAGAGAGAACAATTTCTTTAGTTGAAGTTCTAAGTTAGATTTTATGATTTTAAGAGAAGACAATTGCAAGGAAGAAGATTATACATTGTAAAGGGAAAAAGGGTTGAGAGATCTCCTTCTTCTACTTCTAATCTTTACTTCTTCTTTGTAAACCTTAAATGAATGTTATTTAGGAAACTTGAATGATACTAATGTTATTTCTATTTCCATCAATGTTAATAGTCTTTGAATGCAGAATTTTCTATTGGTATGTTTGCATGATCATTATAAGTTAAAGTAGAGTTGAGAGATTCACTTTATCTTATAACTAATAGAATTTCATTATCAAAACATAACTTGAGAGATCAGTATGTCAAGATAATTGCTATAGGTTGGTGATTAATCTTAGAATATGTAATTAGAATTAACTAGTTCATTAATGAGAGTTAAGGATTAATATTGTAATTGCATGTTTTAGGCACTCTAGTTCATGTCGAGAGAGTGAATTAGAATTTTATTCCAACTTGGGTTGCTGATAAGATTATAATTATAATTAAAAGATGAAATCAAGTTTCATAATTATTAGTTCTTCATCATCTACGTTGTCTTCTTTGATCATTTTTAACTATATTTAATTAATTTGCATGACACAAGTAGTATAGAATTAACTTACAAATTATTGAACATTGTAAACAAAATAAAATCAAGTAGTAATAGTGAGTAAAATTTAATTTACTTTCTCTGTGGGATCGACATCTTAAGTACTATAAGCGATTAATCGTGCACTTGCGGAGTTATCATTTTTAGCACCTAACACGTTTTTGGAGCCGTTACCGGGGATAGTTATGATTAAATTTCTTACCATTATGAATCTTGATTTATGATTTTGGATTACAATACTTAATTATTTTTGTTTGTTTATTTTGATTTATTTTTACAGGATTGGATAGTTCAAGTATATGCCTAATATAAGGAGTTCTCAAGAAGAACTTGAACTATTGAATCCAGAAATAGAAAGATTTATTTCAAGTAACCGTTAATCCAATAAGAAGAAGAATAAAACTCGGAGACTAATCATGGCTGAAGAAGAGAATCCACCAAGGTTGATGGATGTTGCTACGCCAGCGTTGAACGGGGCTCAACAAGGGGTGGTAAGGCCAACGGTAAACGCAAATCAATTTGAGATTAAGCCATCTCTTTTACAAATGATTCAAACTAGTATTTAATTTTATAGTTTGGAAAATGAGGATCCAAATGCTCATTTAGCAAATTTCTTAGAAATTTGTGATACCTTTAAAATTAATGGAGTTTCTGCGGATGCAATTAAGCTTATGCTTTTTCCTTTTACTTTGAAGGATAAGGCAAAGGCTTGGTTGAATTCACTTACTAGATGATCTATTACAACTTGGGACTAATTGGCTCAAGCATTTTTATCTAAATATTTTCCTTTAAAATTGCAAAAATTATTAAGGATATCACTACTTTTGTTCAACATGATAATGAATCTTTGTATGAAACTTGGGAAAGGTTTAAAGAATTGCAGAGAATTTGTCCACATCACAACCTTCCAAGGGAGTTGCTTATGCAAACATTTTACAATGGAGTGAATCCCACAACTAGAGGGATGATAGATGCTGCAGCCAGTGGTTCTCTTATGAGGAAAATAACGGAAGCTGCATTTGAGTTGCTAGAGGAGACGTCCATGAACAATTGCATGTGGCCAACCGAAATAGTAAGGGAATCTAATTCTTCTAAAGCTAAGGGGGTACATTCAATTGATTCGGTGGTAGCATTACAAGCCCAAGTTGAGGCTTTGACTCATAAGATTAATAGCCTAGGTATGGGAGGAAGCCCACCAAATGCATGCACCATTTGTGGTCAACAAGGTCATACTTGTGAAATGTGTAATTTGGGAATAGCTAGTGCAAAGGAACAGGTGAGTTTTATCTAAGGACAAGGGCATGGGAATCTATTTTCAAATACCTATAACCCTGGTCGGAGAAGCCATCCAAATTTTTCTTGGGGAAATAGTAGCATTCAAAATAGAGGTATAGGATTTCAACAACCTCAAGATAAGTTTGGAGCTTTAGAGGTTAAGATGGATAGGTTCTTAGAGGGGATTAATTTGAAGTTTAGTTCACAAGAAGAGAACCAAAAGAGGTTGGAGACAAAGTTTGATCAAATCACTAAAAATCATGCCTCATCTATCCATAACTTGGAGGTGCAATTAGGGCATATTACTAAGGCTTTACCTTCACGATTACAAGGAAATTTACCAAGTAATACGGAGGAAAGTCCAAGGGAATATCTGAAGGCAATTAAATTGAGGTCAGGTAAATCCTATACTAATGAATTTGTTTTTACTAACAAGGTTGAAGATGTGTAGGAAAAAATTTTTCCAGAAGGATGAGTCTTCTATCGCGAGAGCGATGCCTATCGCAAGCACGACATAGGAGAGGCCGACCAACATCGCGAGCGTGATACCCTTCATGAGAGCGCAAAAGGAGAGTCCACCTTTTGTTGCAAGCGCGACAGAAGGGGCTACCAAGGCAAATTCTTCAAAGAACTTTCACCCTCGTCCACCATTTCTACAACGTCTTAAGCAGCAAAATTATGATAAGCAATTTCAAACTTTTGTTGATAAATTAAAGCACCTACATATCAATTTGAATTTTATTGAGGCTATAACTCAAATTCCTAACTATGCAAAGTTTCTTAAAGACTTAATTTCTAAGAAAAGAAGTTGGGAAGACCTGTCTACTGTTGAGTTGACTGAGGCATGTAGTTCAATAATCACTAATAATTTGTCCACTAAACTTAAAGATAATGGGAGTTTTACTATTCCTTGTATTTTAGGGGATGTTGAATTTCCTAAGTGTTTATGTGATTTGGGGGAAAGCATTAATCTTATGCCATTGTCTGTCTTTAAGAAGTTAGGTTTGGATTATGTTAAACTTACCTCAATGATCTTGCAATTGGCTGATCAATCTATTAAGAAACCATATGGCATATTGGAATATATACTTGTTAAAGTTGATAAATTTATTTTGCCTGCTGACTTTGTTATTTTAGACTTTGCTTATGATGTAAAATGCCCATTGATATTAGGAAGACCTTTCATGAGAACTGGTAGAGCTTTAGTTGATGTTTATGAAGGAACTTTAGTTTTAAGAGTAGGGAAAGATAGTGTAGAGTATCACATGGATAAAGCACTCAAATACCCTATGGATGAGAATGTATGCATGAAAATTGATGTCATTGATGCTTGTGTTTTGGAAGTATTAAATGATGCAAGTCAAGAGGAGGTTTATATTGAGGAAAAAGTTCATGAAGTGGTGGAGCAAGAGAGCTCAAAGCCAGAACTTTTTTATAGAAATGAAGCACCTTTGCCACCTTCCATTGTAGTCCTCCTAATGTGGAATTGAAAGAAGTACCGAGTCAATTGAGGTATGCATTTCTTGGTTCAAATAATACTTTACCTATCATTGTTTTTAACAAGCTAACTAGTAAGCAAAAGTCTTTATTAGAAGAGGTTGTTAGAAAAAGGATTAAAAGTATATGTTGGCAAATTTCTAATTTGAAAGGAATTAGTCTAGACGTTGTCATGTATATAATTAACATGGAAGATGAGTGTCAACCTAAGGCTGATAGACAAAGGAGGCTTAATCCCAATATGAAGGAAGTAGTTAAAAAAGAAGTCATTAAGTTGTTAGATGCTGGGATTATATATCCGATTTTAGATAGTGCATGGGTGAGTCCAATTCATTGTGTACCTAAGAAAGGGGGAATGACTGTAATTAGCAATGAGAATAGAGATTTGATTCCTACTAGAACCACCACTGGTTGGAGGGTTTGTATTGACTATAGGAAGTTGAATTCAGCTACTAGGAAGGATCACTTTCCTTTGCCATTCATCAATCGAATGTTAGAGAGGATAGCTGGACATTCTCATTATTGTTTTCTAGATGGTTATTCGGGGTATTTCCAAATATTCATATACCCTAGTGATCAAGAAAAGGCCACCTTTACTTGTCCATATAGGACTTTTGCCTATAGAAGGATGCCTTTTGGGATATGTAATGCACCAGCCACTTTTCAAAGGTGTATGACTTCTATTTTTGGGGATATGATTAAAGAAATCATGGAAGTTTTCATGGATGATTTTTCTGTTTATGGTGATTCATTTGAGTTGTGTTTGAGTAATTTGGATAGAGTCACTACAAGAAAATAGGGTTTTAACGACCGAAATTTAGCGAAGAGATAAAAATCCGATCGTAAAAAGATAAAAGCAACGAAGGGAATTTAATCCGGTCGTTAAAGCTCAAGTTTTAGTATTATTTAACAAGGAGTATATTTTCGGTTGTTAAAAGCTTTAAAATCTAGTCCTAAAAAGACAAAATTAACGAAGAAATTTAATCCGGTTGTTAAAACTTTAATTTTATTGTTATTTAACAAAGGGTGTATTTTCGATCGTTAAAAAGTCTCAAAATCCGGTCGTTATTAACTTGAAAAAAAATAAACCATTTTACCTCCAAAAAAAAAATTAACCTAAAATAACAAAATGCATTTTCCCATGTGCTAACTTCAAGTCCTCAGCTCTCCATGCGCCTCTCGCATCGTCCCCACCATCGCGAGCCACCAAATGCCAGATCCGGTGTTGTCCCCCACCCGGCCACCGCTCGCCCCCACTCTGATGTCGCAAATCCGATCTCGCCGCTTTCGTTGTCTTGCTCGTTGTCAGTTCGCTGCCATTGCCCGTCGCAGGTAAATAAATAGAAATTATTGTCTCATTTAGCTTTAAAATCTTGTATTCCTCTTGAATCCACATCTCTGCTTTCAATTTAGAGTTTGGGTCAATTTTTCAGTTTTGATTTTCTTAATTTCATACGAAGTTAAAATTGTGCAGATATCGTTTTATTCTTATTCCTTCCCCCTACCTCTGTTCTTCTCTATAATTCATTTCTGTATAATTTGTTATTCTTAATTAAATTAGAGAATGAATCAAATTAGTGAAGAGGTTTGCAAATTGAGAATTTCCTGGACACAATTAAATCCTAGGAAGAGATTCTACAATTGCAAGGTTGGAAAGGTAAGTTTATTTCATTGAACCTGTGAAATACTGATTGTATTTTTTTGGTCAAGGTCTAATTTTGTAAATTGAAATGTAATTGCAGAAACATGGTGAGTATGGCTATGTCAATTGGTACATCTAAATAAGTTAAGAGATTGATTGGGGGGTTGTTGATTATACATTTAGGTTATGTTTGGTAAGTTGTAATGGAGTGTAATGTAATGAGAAACGTAATGGATTAAAAAATGTAATGTAATGTAATGTAATTATAATTACATTACTATGTTTGGTTGTATTGGTAATGTAATGTAAATATTAATACATTCCTATATTTAGTTATATTATATATATGTATTGAAATATAATTATATTTATAATTATAAACTAATTTTTTATATAATTATTTTATATATTTATTATATTATGATCTCATATAAAAATACAATTATACTAAATTATAACATTATTTTTCCCCTATATATATATATTTCATAAAAAAAAATTACTCCAGTGCAATAGTACTTATTAGTATACAGTGTTGGATTTAAAATTAAATCACAATTTAAAAAAAATATGAATAGATTTTAATTTAGTTAAATTGATATAAAAATTAAAATAATAATATTGAATTTAAATTTTAGTATAATTCTCTATTTGAAAAAAAAAATAGAAATTAAGCTGAGTAGGGAGAAAATCAAAATTTAAAGAGAAATATTTAAATGTGATAGTTAAGAGTTCAAAATTCAAAAAATTAAATCACATGTAATGAGAAATACAATACAATTTTAAAGGATTAAAAAATACACCAATGAATGTATTCAACATTACTAATGTATTTACCATTACAATACAATATAAAAATTTTACATTAACAAACATGGGATTAATTACTAAACTAATTACATTACAATGCAATACTTCCTACCAAACATGGCCTTACAGTTTAGTGTTAGATTTGAATACATTATTAGTTAATTATACATTAATAGTTTAAAAACATTTGCCTTTATTGGTTTGCTTCTTCTCGGCTACTGCAATCATATACTTGTCTTGAATTTTCTCTTACTCTGCCTCTTCATAAAAACAAGCCAAAACAAACTAACTTTTGCTCTTCAAAACAAACTAAATGCTTAAATGGTTATAGTAAGAACTTAAGTGCTTAAATTAGCAAGTACATATGGTTACTTATGTATATTTTGTTTACACGTTTTCATTTAATGTTCTTTTTAGATAATAATTTACTTATCGTGAAATGTATTTTAATCATTTTTAGAAAAAGTAAAATGCAAGTAATGGATTTCGTAAATTTAATAAGTATTTGATCTAAAGTAATAATATTTTGAATTGAAATTTATGTGGAAAAGTTGGCATATTTCATCTAAAGTAAAATCATGAGTTTATGGTTGACTTGGAGATGTGAAAAAGGAAAGGATTTAGAAAGCTAAAATATACAATTACTTGCAGGTTTTACTTAATTCTCTTGAGTTTGGTTTAAATAGAAACATGTTGGACTTGCATATTTTTGCTTGGTGTTGTTATAAAGACTATCTATATTCAATTGTGGCAACTTCTAATTCCAATTCCAATTATCTCCTTTACCTTAAAAAAACAGCTTTCTTATGTTCATTCTTTTGTTTTGAACTTCTTGTAGAGTTATGATATATTGATAATACTCTTAACTTTCACAATCTTGACTCCCTCATCTTTGTCATTTCCTTTTTTTTTAATAGGTTTGTGCAGCTTTTGTTTAGTTAATCGAAGTCCGTCCATCATTCCTAGAGGTGGTTTACTTATTTAACTTTTAGTCTCGTGCCAAGTTCTTTCATATTATATTCTGATTATATTTCATATTATATTCTTTTCCTTTTGTCAAATTTGAGTTTCCTTTATGCTGGGTCC
This sequence comes from Excoecaria cochinchinensis, assembly GCA_947683425.1. Lineage (NCBI taxonomy): Eukaryota > Viridiplantae > Streptophyta > Magnoliopsida > Malpighiales > Euphorbiaceae > Excoecaria > Excoecaria cochinchinensis. The sequence continues at coordinate 5,619,790 of CANTUQ010000069.1, forward strand.
ATGACAGTATAGTTCAATTTTTTGTTACTGTAATTGAATATATTCTACAAGTCAACAAGGATAGTGATGATGAAGTAGCTCTTGAAGCCTATGAATTCTGGTAATCCTCCATTTCCTCAAAAAGATATATTGAATAGCATATAGTTGGTGCTCTGATTCTTATGTTGGAGATTGGTTATAAACACTTTTGTACTAGGATAAGCAATTTTATTGGCTTGGGAATCTATTGTGTTGTATTGATTATCATACACATTTGGCTTTTCTATTTCAATCCTTTTTTTCCCCTTCTTTTGCAATATGATTCAAGATAGTCACTTTTTTTTTATCCTAGCTGATTACTTGCTTATTGCCTAAAATGAAGTCGAATAACTTATTAGTAATCAAATTTTGAGTCAGATGCTGAACATCTGATAAATAGTTAATAAATTAGTAGTTAATAAATTTGTCTGCATCAATTTGTATGTTAATTGATTTCTTTACTGCTATTATGCCATGGCAGATCTAATCACTCACTCTCCTTTTATTAATTTCGTTTAGAGTTTAAATTCTTAACTATGTATACTACGTACAGCTCTTAATTTGTTGCTTGTTTTCACCATTTTATTAATATATTAAGACTTTTATTGTTCAACGGTTTGCAATGTACGTATTTTATAAGAACAAATTATATTCCCAAAATAAAACTATTATCTGAATTTTTTGTTTTGTTTCTCAGGTCACAGAAATGAGAGTGCATATGGATTGTGTTGGCTGCGAGACCAAAATAAAGAAGGCTCTTCATAACCTAGATGGTATTCATTTTTTTTTTACTTACGATTCTCTGTTTTCCCTTTATATACATATAGAATATTCTTCCTACTGAAATCATGATCCAGATTAATAACTACCAATTAACTTAGACCTAAATGTACTTATTTCTGCATGTATTCGACATGTTAATTTAGACTTAAGTCTATTTTCTTCAACACTGCTAAAGCTCATTGTCATAAAAAATAAACACTTTTTTTTAGATAGAAACTCCAACTGGAAGAGTGACAAAACAAACACAAAACACATGTATATGGTACTAAGAAACCACCTTCATGCAGAAGAAGCTGATTTATGCATAGTATCTGCGTGAATGTGACTGTAACATGCATTGTGTAGACACCGGGTCCCGAGGCGGTCCAAGATCAGAATTACCCGATGATGAAAAACGATACCTACAATTAAAGATGTCAAAAATGATATTTCTCTTGTCGAAATCTTTTTTTTTTATCATAAAAAAGTTTAATAATATTATTAGAAAGTGTTATTTTTTTAAAAAAAATGGAAAATTAAATTAGTTAATTAATTTCATTGAATTAAATTAAATTAACTGATTTAATTTGAAAAAAAGAAAAGGAAATTAAATTAACTAATTAATTTAATTGAGTTAAATTAAATTAATTAATTGATTTAATTGAAAAAAGAAGAAAATTAAGTTGGATAATTAATTTGATTGAATTAAATTAGTTAATTAATTTTATTGGGGTTAGTTAAATTAGTCTAATTAGGAAAAATAAATAAAAATATAAAAGAAAAAGAAAAGAGAGTTTAAAAGGTTTTTTGTAAAAAAAAAAAAAAAAATATATTTAAAAGTTTGTAAAAACGTGGGAAAGTGGCATTTAAGGCCACTTTCCCAATTCATGGTCGCGTGGTGGCAATGGCTTTTGGCCAAAGTGCTCGCGTGGTGGCAGCTTGGCCACCGCGCGACCACCTGCCCCTTGCGCGTCCCTCGCGCGCACATGCGCGAGTGTCCCCGCGCGCGCTGTGCCCTTCACCACGCGACCACCTGCCCAGTCCCGTTGTTTTCGCCGGTTTTCTGCATTTTTCAGTCTGATTTTTCCAATTTTTTCACCGTTTTATGTTATTTTCGATCAACTAAAATAAAAACTTTCTAATTCTTTCCATTTTGAGCCAAGACCAACAAATCAAAAGGGATTTTGATCTCCATTTCTCAGGACGGCAACTTTTAATAAAAGAAAAAAAGACTATTTTTCCTCTCAACAAGAACAGCTTCTTCAACAAAAAATATTTTCCAATCTCTTTTCAAGCTTTGATTTTTATTCTGTGTTTTTTATTCAACGTATTTTCAATCGGGAATCCATGTATTTTCAATCGGGAATCCATCTCAAACAAAGGAAAATCAATTTTCTTTGTTTCGCAAATTTCCCAAAGATTAAATTATTTCTAATTTTTGCCAAACTTTCTTCTCTTTTCTCCAATTTTTCTGCATTTTTCTCATCAAGAAATCGACAAGGGGAGCAGATCTTGGCACTTTTCCTTTCCAATACACACCTCTGAGGGTAAACACTTGGGACCGTTCTCGCTCATTTATTTATTCATTTATTTTTTATTTGCTGTCCAATATATTGTCTTTTTTTGCTATAAATATCATGCCTGTTTCTCCAATAAACTTGATATTTTGGCTCCCGTTGATATATTCATGCAATTATTCAATTGATTTTCCTGTGCTCCTTTAATCTAGTTTGCATGCCATTTTTATATTGTTATTACTTTTACTATTGTGTCCTGTTGCAGTTATTTGGCTACTATTATCATCAATATTGTTCATGCCATCACTGTTGATTATTCATATTCATTATTATTATTATTTTTATTATTATTATTATTATTATTATTATTATTATTATTATTATTATTATTATTATTATTTTATTGAGTGTATTATTATTATTATTGTTATTTCATTATCTCATGCCATCACTGTTGATTATTCACATTCATTATTATTATTATTATTATTATTATTATTATTATTATTATTATTATTATTATTATTATTATTATTATATATTTATGTATTTTGTGTTTATTATTAATTAATCGTTGCTATTATCATATTCATTTATTTGTTATGTATCATTTCTGTTTTTATTATTATTATTATTATTATTATTATTATTTTCTAATATTCTTGTTACTGTTGTCATTATTTTATCACTACCCTCATTTTTGTCATGACTTATTTTAATTTACCTTGCATGTAAATTATCTGGTTCATTAAATTAATTTGCCCAATATTTATTTCGTCTTTACTCGATTAATTTTTAGAATTATTACTAATATTTTTGATATTATTTTCTGTCTGAGATTTAACTTGAGTCGGGTTATGTGAGTATCCCCGCGGCTCCCCGGATGGGTCGCAACGCGCGGAGAGTCACATCGGTTCGGTGAGATCTCTCTAATTCTCTATCTTTTGTTGTGTTCATTTGTAAATATTTATTTTATTTGTGCACGTGTGAGATGAAAAGTCACAAAAATATTTTTACAGTTAAATTGGATTCTTCACTAATAAAATTGGGACCAATGTCCCTTGTTTTAGCCCGACAATAAAAATGTCACAATTAAAACGAAGAGTCAACTTTTCTATAAAAATGGGATCACTCATCCCGGTTTTTCAATTCAAGCAATCAAAAATGACTCTTCGAACCCTCTTCAAATTAATACGAATGAACCAATGTTCCTAAATTTCGAACAAGCGCGAAGGAACCAACGTTCCTCAAATAATGTCCCGATTTATGTATGTTCTTTTATTTTAATCTTAAGTGAGTGTTTTAAATTCAAGTTCACTTCTTTTTGGGCCCTTGTAATTAATTTTTGGGGCAACATTATTTATCTTTTGGGGATTGTATTCCGTCCCACTTATATCTTTAACCTCCTTTTATTGGGGTTGTATTCGGCCCCTATTTCTATTGTAATTGCGTGCTTGCGTGTTTACCGCTTTCATTTATCGCTTTCCCTATCTATTGCTTTATCGCTTTTATTTACTTCCTTTACGTGCTTGAAAATGCGCTTTTACTTTTAATGCATCGCTCGTGTGAGGTGGGAGATATAATTTTAAGAGGTTAAAAACTCATTTATAATTAACCAAAGCATAAATAAGAGGGAAGTTCCGGACATCATATCTCTGGTTTAGACCAATAGAGGTGAGAAACCTTTTCCCAATTTCTTGCAAATTGGGTGGCGACTCCAAATACCTCAAAGGTGCCTTTAGGCGTCAATAGGCTAGGTTATTCTCCCCAATGTCCTATTGGGAGGGATACACCGATGATGTCTCATGGCGCCCATGATCAAAAGACGCGAACCTTCATACCTCTAATCCCAATGGCGGATTCAAAGCGAGGGCCCTTGCTGGGTTGTTCGGGTTCGGCGCGCGTCACAGTGGCGACTCCACTGGGGACTTTGTGTTTGAGACTTTGCTCCGAAAGTGCTTTGGTTAAAATATATAATTGGGTTTTTAAAACTTAAAATTCTATCTCTTATCAAATTTGCATCATATCATTTTAGAGCCTTAGACTTACGCTAGTTGGTCCCTATCTTACCCCGGTGCGTTCCCGAATCACGACCCTACTTTCACTCATTGTAGGGAAGTGTTAAGGATAATCACCAACCCAAGCCTTGTACCTTTTGGTATATCAAAATGGAAACCCAATCGGTCGTTATGCTCGTGATGAGCTAGACCCGTTGACTATGCTTGGGTAGCCCTAAAAGTTTCATCACCTTGACCAAAGCTCATCTAATGGAAAGTAGAAACTTCCCCTAGGTGGTATGTTCCTTAATACAATGCTTGTGATATGGGCCGTCACGTATTAAACAAAATCAAGCAAATCAAGTGGTCTTTTATCAAAGGCTTTCATGCCCCGTTGGGCCCACTTCGGTTTAATTGAATTGTCCAAATACGTAATGGCCAAAACCCATACGAATGCGCATTAGATTAAGAGTGTTATGCTATCGGTTTTTCACCGTGCACTATGCGCGTTCATTGGGTCCCCTGTTGACCCATGGACTAAGCCCACCTAGGAAAGAGACCGCACGACCTCGTGTGTGGGAGTGATAAGGTTGGAAGGATCTATCTGCTTGTATGTGGTTGCGAAATGCTGCATAACTCATGATCATGCATTATAAACTGTCATCCATGCATCATGCTAACCATTTGAGTTTTTCAGCCATCCTAGATTCATCTGAGTGGACTGGAGATTCTGACGATCGACTAGTGACGGCAAACTCGCCCTTTGAATTGCTAGAACTAGTGCCTGTTTGGGATTCTGAGTCACTCTCTACAAGTAGCGAATCATCCTCAATGGCAGAAGAGACCGAAAACCTAACCACCCAAGACCTCGCCAGGAGACTGGAGGATTTTGAACAGAGGATATTGAACATGATGGGTGCCATGGCCGAAAGATTTGCACAGCCCCCTGCTCCACAAGCACCAGTTGCTCCACAATCGCCGGTAGCCCCTCCTCCGGGGCAAGCCGAACCACCTGCTGGTGGGGAGGCTCCCCTCGCTGGAGTTATTGCCCGTCAACCTGTAAATGAGCCTAAAGCTACGGCTGTGCCAGTTGAACCCGGAAGAGCGAGGATCCCAAACCCTGATGAGGATTTCGCAATGGAAGAAGAGGTTGAGAAGATAGCAGCCCATCAAGCCATGAGGAGTGGAGCACCCAGGGTAGAAGACGAGGCTATGAGGGGTATAAGACAGCAAATTGAGGCAATCACCCGCATGTTGACAGCTGGCAAGGGAGTGATCCCTGAAGATGTGGATTTGGATGATGGAGAGCTGTTGCCCCAGAGGTTTAAGATGCCAGACCTGCCAAAATTTGACGGTACATCGGACCCTTCTGCACATGTTAAGCAATACACCCTGATCATGAAGGGTACAGGGTTGACTAAGAGGCAAAAAGTAGACTATTTCTGTCTCAGCTTAGCTGGCCCAGCAGTGGATTGGTACCATGGGCTGGATCGACGAGCGAAAGAAGACTGGAATCTGTTAACAGAAGAATTCCTTGGCCAGTATGATTGCAGTACCAAGATTGAGGTCACATTGAAAGATTTAGAAGTGCTGAAGCAGAAGTCAGGGGAATCATTCCATGAGTACTTGACCCGATGGAGGAATCGAGTGTTGGAGATAAAGAGAAAGCCTGATACCTCAGATCAAATCAGGTTATTTATCCGAAATGCTAGTCCATATTTGAGGGATGGGTTAAAAATGAAGGGACTCAAAGATTGGGAGTCACTTAAGGACATAGCCATTGAAGTTGAGGCTGAGCATTTAGATAAAGTGGCTAGATCTGCAGATGTGGTTTCAGGCAAAAATAAGGGAAGCAGCAGCGATAACGGGGGCAATGATAAGGTGGCAGAAGTTTCTATTATAGGGACGGCTCCCAAACATCTCACTATCTCGGGCAGACCATTATCTTGGCACTTCACCCGTCTCATCAAGGAAGGAAAGTTGCAACCCTTGCCAGCTGGGCCCGCCCCAAGTCAAGGGAAGCCGAAGCATAGGACGGACTGGTATTGCGCATATCATCAGTACACAGGGCATAGAACAGACTACTGTCGTCCTTTAAGGGACCGAATTCAAGCCTTGATCGATGGCAAACAGGCTATTAATCCTGGGCAGAGAGAAAGTCAAGAGAAGTCAGCCCATTGTGCCATGATTGGTTCAGGCTTACCGGAATGGTATGTACTGCAAGACTTGTATGGAAATGGGTATGCCACTACTACTGGCCCTGAGGTAGATAAGGGAGAGATCTTTGTGGCAACGATAGGCTGTTGGTCCAGCAGCGGAAGCGGGGAGGAAGAGGAAGGTGAAAAACAAGAGGGTTCTAACCAGGAATTGAGTATGGCCGGCCTTTCACGACGGATTGAGGAGACTCGTGCATTAATGGTCCAAGAGATGGATAGACGGCTTGAGGAGCTAGAAAGGAGGTTGACAGCAATGATTAAGGAGAGAATAGACGCCCTTGCGCTAGTCCTACAAGCTCGATTGATGGCGGCTACCTTTAACCGGGTTGAGTCAGCCCCTGTCGAGATAGCCCATACAGCGACAACCACGGCATCTCCTAGTGCCACTAGGCCCCGAGGCAAGGAACCGCTTGATTTACCAGTGGGACAAAGAGGTGGTAAGAGGCCTACTCTAGAACATGACAATATGCTCAAGGAGGATGGAGATCTGGTGAAAGAGCATGCTCTGAAAAATGCAAACCTAAATATCCGAGATGGCTGTAAGGGCAATGTTAAAAAAGCGGGAGAGCCATCAGTGAGAAGGAATCAAAGATGTTACTCTGATTTGGGTAGACCCTTGTCGTGGGTTTTTGAGAAGCTAATGAAAAGGGGGTTATTGCAGCCATTACCGGCGAAGCCCGCCAGCAGTCAGGGGCAGCCCCACCACAGAGCAGATCAATATTGTGCATTCCACCAGCACACTGGACATTTGACAAACTACTGCCGAACATTGAGAGACCGGGTTCAGGACCTCATTGATTCCAAGCAAATCACGGATCCCGAGAAAAGAGAGAAGAAGAAGGGAGTAGACTACAATGCAATCCTTCCACCAGAGATGTGACCGGGCCTGATCCACTTCATCGACATGTTCCCCCAAAGCCACAAGCAGAAGATCATGTTTTTAATGCTTACTGCTTTTCAATTCCAGAATTCTTGTAGGACAATTTGGTTATTGTAACATGTTGAACAATTTCTGTTTTGTTTATGCGATATTTCCTTGATTTCATTTCTCATGATCACGATGCATCCATTCATTTTGACATTAACCCAATTAATACGACTCCATCTAGTCTCGGAACTTTGGGGAATCCAAATAAAATCTTGATGGCATCTGTTATGACTCCTGAAGTGAGATAAAAATTTGAGAGATAATAATAATAAAAAAAAAAAGGAGCCTTTGCCCGGACCTAGTATGACACGCTGAAGATGGACAAGGACACTCTCAAGACCAACGCTACTTCTACGTGCCAACAATGACAATAAACCGAATTTTGAAAGCCACTTATTCGCATCCACAACACCTGAGCTACATATGGTGTCGCCAAATAAAATCGAACTTCGAAAGTTACATCAAAAGTCGGACAAATAAAACTCAAAACCACCGTGAGAAGTATACAACCCATCAGGACCAAGCCATATGACCTTTTTCTCCCTACCCATTCGGAAAGTGTACCCCAAAACCGATTATGACTGACCCTTAACCATCTAAAACCCTCATAACCAAATTTCTTACCAAAATTTAATGCCAGACCAAATTGAACAACAATGGTCCCAGTGGTTAAGATGAAAAGTGCACGTATGTGTAAACTTCAGGACTTGAGCAAAGCTTGTTAAAAGAAAGAAAATTGGGGCGAAAAAAATTTGGGTTGTAAAAAAAAAAAAAAAAAAATTGGGTTGTAAAAAAAAAAATTGTGGTAAAAGAAAAAATTGGGGTAAAAAAAAAAAAAAAAAAATTTAAAAAAAAAATATTGGGGTGTAAAGAAAAGAGAGAATAAAAGAGAGAATTGATCAGGGGGCAAGAGAATGCTATTTGAGGGCAAGCTTTGTTCAAATCCCGTTGATCTACACATGCCGGCGTATTGCCATTTTCTTAGCTACTGAAGAGGACCAAAAGGGCTAACCCCCCAAACCATCCACCCAATCCCAGCCGTCGAAAACCATTTCGAAAGCTTAAACCACCAAAATCGATAAAAGTACCCCAGATCATCCAAGCCCAACCTGTCACCCTGTCTCAGCCATTGAAAGGCCACTCCAAGGTTGAACCACCAAAGCAATAAAGGCCAAACGTGAAACTTCATATTCAAGCCCCAAATAAGTAACCCGTCACCTCAACTAGTCTGCACAAGCGATAAGACCAAAACTTTGATACTAAGAAGAATAACTCTCAGAAGCAACAGTCTCTCCGGCTAACAAAGATGAAAGCAAATTCAACCAATATTGACGAACTGAAAGAGGGTCCATGGCAAAGGCTAAATAAAGAATAAAAAAAAAGAGAGAAAATATTCAATCAAGAAAACCCGCGAGGGCTGATTGATAACAGGAGCTTGATGCTCTCAAGATCTATCCCGAGATTAGGTGAAGACTCATATTTTTTGAGCTAACGCCAAATAGTGATCATGTGTTATGAAATCAGATTGAAATATATGCATTTATGCAAAGATGTATTGATGTAACCAGGGCAGTTCATCTTGCATACCCAAAGTCGTCTGGGTCCAGCAATAAAACCAGCACACCGCTACTATCTACCCTTTACCATTCTCGCTACTCAGGCACTTCAGCCAACTCATCTTGCTACCTACTGTAAAGCCAATCCTACAGCACCTTCCTAATAAAGAGCCAAGCCCATACAACCAATATCTGAGACATAAGCACGTGCTAATCATACCCGAAAGACCTTTCACAATAATTCCAACTTCTCTCACACCAAAAAAAAAAAAAAAAAAAAAAAAAAAAGGCCGTTAGAGATGAAAACCGTGACTGGCGCTCTAAGCAAAAGTTAGGCCAAAGGGCAGGGTGAAAACCTGGCGACAGGCAGTCTGCCCTACAAAAAATATAATAAATAAAAGCCGCTGGATTGGGTTGGGTCCATTCCAGGCAAAAAAAAAAATAAGGCACAAGGTTATGTGAAAATCCGACAAGGACGCATCTCCCGCTAAGAAAAGCTAGTGTGAAAATCCACGAGGGACGCACTACCTTCAAATAATGACTACAGGTACCAGAGGAGAACCTCATAATCCCTTAAAGGCATGAAATTCAAAGGCAATCCAAGAGGGCATCAAGTCAATTGCAACGGATGACCAAACCAGCTGACGCCCCCGATTCCACTCGGACGAATTCTTATCCTGCATTGCTTCATGACACATACATCTCACGTGCATGCTCACTATTTATACCTGCATATTTGTCTTCTAAATTTTTCAGAAAGAGAGACTCAACACTAACACCCACAAAAGGCGAGCGACGACATTAATCCAACATCAGCTCAATCATCAAATCAAAACAGACAATCAACCAAAGGGCTCATAGACAGCACCACTACTTCAAATCACATAAGGGTTTGCACGCCGCCGATACTACTATTCTACGAAAGGTTTGCACGACAACGGTACTACCACTTCAGAACAAGTTGCTTGATGACGGTACTACCACTCCACGGAGGGTTTGCACGATCACGACATTACCGCTACAACAATAGCCCACACACTGAAAACTGCAACAGTGCCATCCAGTCTGGGAAAGCGACCGCCTCAGGCATACTTTATATGACGATGCCCAACATGCATTCACGCATGCATGAACTTTATATATATCTTGCACAAGAAATTCTTCGCACACATTTCGTGCCCATGATCTTTGCGTACTTGCAACACGTAATCCTTTGCACATGCTTAGCACAAGCACTTATCACGTGCATCTAATCTCCCCGTTATCCTTAAGTCCTTATCTAACAGGCATCCTCAATCTCTTTAAAACACTATCTTTAAGTCCTTCTTCAAAAGGCATCCTCAAAACTTTATCTTCAAGTCCTTATTCACAAGGCATTCTCAGTCTCTTCGGAGCATTATCTCTAAGTCCTTATCCAACAGGCATCCTCAATATCTTCAAAATATTATCTTCAAAGTCCTTGCTCAAAAGGCATTCTCAGTCTCTTCGGAGCATTATCTCTAAGTCCTTATCTAACAGGCATCCTCAATCTCTTTAAAACACTATCTTTAAGTCCTTCTTCAAAAGGCGTCCTCAAAATATTATCTTTAAGTCCTCCTTCACGGGGCATTCTCAGTCTCTTCGGAGCATTATCTTTAAGTCCTTCTTCACAAGGCATTCTCAGTCTCTTCGGAGCATTATCTTTAAGTCCTTCATCTCAAGGCATTCTCAGTCTCTTCGGGGCATTATCTTTAAGTCCTCCTTCACGGGGCATTCTCAGTCTCTTCGGAGCATTATCTTTAAGTCCTTCTTCACAAGGCATTCTCAGTCTCTTCGGAGCATTATCTTTAAGTCCTTTCTCAAGGCATTCTCGGTCTCTTCGGGGCATTATCTTTAAGTCCTCCTTCACGGAGCATTCTCAGTCTCTTCAGAGCATTATCTTTGAGTCCTCCTTCACGGGGCATTCTCAGTCTTTTCGGAGCATTATCTTTAAGTCCTCCTTCACGGGGCATTCTCAGTCTCTTCGGAGCATTATCTTTAAGTCCTCCTTCACGGGGCATTCTCAGTCTCTTCGGAGAATTCTCAGTCTCTTCGGAGCATTATCTTTAAGTCCTTTTTTCGAGGCAGCCTCGGTCTTTTCGGAGCGTTATCCTTCGTAGCATTGAGCTCTTCCCAAAATATTCTAAATCCTTTCAATCCATGAGTATATCCGCATCAACAAGTTAGATGCAAAGGCAACAGGGGTTAACACGTCGACGAACAGACGGTAACTACCCGCAGCAACTTCAGCCAGTTCGGGAAGACAGCCGCCTCAGGTACGCGCTTCTTTCCTTTTTTTTTCTGAATTTTGGTTCACTTAGGCACCTAGGTTCTAAGTTCTCCAAAATTGGGGGCAACTGTAGACACCGGGTCCCGAGGCGGTCCAAGATCAGAATTACCCGATGATGAAAAACGATACCTACAATTAAAGATGTCAAAAATGATATTTCTCTTGTCGAAATCTTTTTTTTTTATCATAAAAAAGTTTAATAATATTATTAGAAAGTGTTATTTTTTTAAAAAAAATGGAAAATTAAATTAGTTAATTAATTTCATTGAATTAAATTAAATTAACTGATTTAATTTGAAAAAAAGAAAAGGAAATTAAATTAACTAATTAATTTAATTGAGTTAAATTAAATTAATTAATTGATTTAATTGAAAAAAGAAGAAAATTAAGTTGGATAATTAATTTGATTGAATTAAATTAGTTAATTAATTTTATTGGGGTTAGTTAAATTAGTCTAATTAGGAAAAATAAATAAAAATATAAAAGAAAAAGAAAAGAGAGTTTAAAAGGTTTTTTGTAAAAAAAAAAAAAAAAAAAAATATTTAAAAGTTTGTAAAAACGTGGGAAAGTGGCATTTAAGGCCACTTTCCCAATTCATGGTCGCGTGGTGGCCATTGCCACCACGCGACCACTTTGGCTTTTGGCCAAAGTGGTCGCGTGGTGGCAGCTTGGCCACCGCGCGACCACCTGCCCCTTGCGCGTCCCTCGCGCGCACATGCGCGCGAGTGTCCCCGCGCGCGCTGTGCCCTTCACCACGCGACCACCTGCCCAGTCCCGTTGTTTTCGTCGGTTTTCTGCATTTTTCAGTCTGATTTTTCCAATTTTTTCACCGTTTTATGTTATTTTCGATCAACTAAAATAAAAACTTTCTAATTCTTTCCATTTTGAGCCAAGACCAACAAATCAAAAGGGATTTTGATCTCCATTTCTCAGGACGGCAACTTTTAATAAAAGAAAAAAAGACTATTTTTCCTCTCAACAAGAACAGCTTCTTCAACAAAAAATATTTTCCAATCTCTTTTCAAGCTTTGATTTTTATTCTGTGTTTTTTCTTCAACGTATTTTCAATCGGGAATCCATGTATTTTCAATCGGGAATCCATCTCAAACAAAGGAAAATCAATTTTCTTTGTTTCGCAAATTTCCCAAAGATTAAATTATTTCTAATTTTTGCCAAACTTTCTTCTCTTTTCTCCAATTTTTCTGCATTTTTCTCATCAAGAAATCGACAAGGGGAGCAGATCTTGGCACTTTTCCTTTCCAATACACACCTCTGAGGGTAAACACTTGGGACCGTTCTCGCTCATTTATTTATTCATTTATTTTTTATTTGCTGTCCAATATATTGTCTTTTTTTGCTATAAATATCATGCCTGTTTCTCCAATAAACTTGATATTTTGGCTCCCGTTGATATATTCATGCAATTATTCAATTGATTTTCCTGTGCTCCTTTAATCTAGTTTGCATGCCATTTTTATATTGTTATTACTTTTACTATTGTGTCCTGTTGCAGTTATTTGGCTACTATTATCATCAATATTGTTCATGCCATCACTGTTGATTATTCATATTCATTATTATTATTATTTTTATTATTATTATTATTATTATTATTATTATTATTATTATTATTATTATTATTATTATTATTTTATTGAGTGTATTATTATTATTATTGTTATTTCATTATCTCATGCCATCACTGTTGATTATTCACATTCATTATTATTATTATTATTATTATTATTATTATTATTATTATTATTATTATTATTATTATATATTTATGTATTTTGTGTTTATTATTAATTAATCGTTGCTATTATCATATTCATTTATTTGTTATGTATCATTTCTGTTTTTATTATTATTATTATTATTATTATTATTATTATTATTATTATTATTATTATTATTTTCTAATATTCTTGTTACTGTTGTCATTATTTTATCACTACCCTCATTTTTGTCATGACTTATTTTAATTTACCTTGCATGTAAATTATCTGGTTCATTAAATTAATTTGCCCAATATTTATTTCGTCTTTACTCGATTAATTTTTAGAATTATTACTAATATTTTTGATATTATTTTCTGTTTGAGATTTAACTTGAGTCGGGTTATGTGAGTATCCCCGCGGCTCCCCGGATGGGTCGCAACGCGCGGAGAGTCACATCGGTTCGGTGAGATCTCTCTAATTCTCTATCTTTTGTTGTGTTCATTTGTAAATATTTATTTTATTTGTGCACGTGTGAGATGAAAAGTCACAAAAATATTTTTACAGTTAAATTGGATTCTTCACTAATAAAATTGGGACCAATGTCCCTTGTTTTAGCCCGACAATAAAAATGTCACAATTAAAACGAAGAGTCAACTTTTCTATAAAAATGGGATCACTCATCCCGGTTTTTCAATTCAAGCAATCAAAAATGACTCTTCGAACCCTCTTCAAATTAATACGAATGAACCAATGTTCCTAAATTTCGAACAAGCGCGAAGGAACCAACGTTCCTCAAATAATGTCCCGATTTATGTATGTTCTTTTATTTTAATCTTAAGTGAGTGTTTTAAATTCAAGTTCACTTCTTTTTGGGCCCTTGTAATTAATTTTTGGGGCAACATTATTTATCTTTTGGGGATTGTATTCCGTCCCACTTATATCTTTAACCTCCTTTTATTGGGGTTGTATTCGGCCCCTATTTCTATTGTAATTGCGTGCTTGCGTGTTTACCGCTTTCATTTATCGCTTTCCCTATCTATTGCTTTATCGCTTTTATTTACTTCCTTTACGTGCTTGAAAATGCGCTTTTACTTTTAATGCATCGCTCGTGTGAGGTGGGAAGTTCCGGACATCATATCTCTGGTTTAGACCAAAGCATAAATAAGAGGGAAGTTCCGGACATCATATCTCTGGTTTAGACCAATAGAGGTGAGAAACCTTTTCCCAATTTCTTGCAAATTGGGTGGCGACTCCAAATACCTCAAAGGTGCCTTTAGGCGTCAATAGGCTAGGTTATTCTCCCCAATGTCCTATTGGGAGGGATACACCGATGATGTCTCATGGCGCCCATGATCAAAAGACGCGAACCTTCATACCTCTAATCCCAATGGCGGATTCAAAGCGAGGGCTCTTGCTGGGTTGTTCGGGTTCGGCGCGCGTCACAGTGGCGACTCCACTGGGGACTTTGTGTTTGAGACTTTGCTCCGAAAGTGCTTTGGTTAAAATATATAATTGGGTTTTTAAAACTTAAAATTCTATCTCTTATCAAATTTGCATCATACACATTGCCTTGGGTGTGTTTACTAATTTCACCTTTTATGGTTTTCCTTGCATTTTCTCTGCAAGTTTTCAAAGAATTATAGCTCAAGCCAGTGCTATCAAATTATCACCTTATTACATTTTGTATTATCCTGATAGTCTGAAAAATAATTTTCTTGTTTTCGTGATTTCTAAGTTCGTTGCATCTAAATAAAATCATTATATGTCAAAATTGAGATAATTATCATTATTATTTCAGTTTGAGCACAACTATTAATCTCTTTGTTACAAATGATTTAAGTATTAGTGGATGGGGTTGGTAGTGATAAGAACAAGCGGGAGCAGTAGGGCGATGTGCAGCATGGAGAAGAAGGCAGAAGCAAAAAGATAAGAGAAGAAGAGCAGCATGGTGGCATCAATGCTGGCAGCAGCTTCAGCAATGGGAACAGCAATAGGGCCAGCCATGACATTGATTATGCATTCTTATGAAGACTTTAGGTGAATAAAAAGTGTATATATATAGGTTTTGTTTTTCTAAACAAACTTGTATAGGTGAATAAAAAAGTGTATATATATAGGTTTTGTTTTTCTAAACAAACTTGTATATGACAAATAGAATGTCAAACAATTCCGAAATATTGTTATATTTTGTAATTGGTATTTTGCAATATATAAATATACTATTTATTATAATTTTGGATATATATGTGTGTGTGAGTGATGTGTACAGTTAATATTCAAATAAAATATTTTATTTATTTTGAAAATTTATTATTAATGACCAAATTTTCTTTCAACAAAAAAAATATGGTCACTAAAATGAGTCTTCAATGACCGGACTTCCATTCGTTGAAAGTGAATACAATTAGCGAAGGGAAAAATTGGTCGTGAAAAGATATCTTCAATGACCGGAATTCCCTTCGTTAAAAGTGAACACAATCAGCCAATGGAAAATCCGTTCGTTAAAAATCAGTATTTAATGATCGAAAATATTTCGATCGTTAAAGGCATTAATGACCAGATTCAAAATCCGGTCGTCTATACCTTTAACGAAGGGGCTTTTACCAACCAGATTTTTCGGTCATTATTGGTCTTTAACGACTGAATTTTGACTTTTAACGACCGGATTTCCTTTTATTAAAGGTCATTTTTCTTATAGTGAGTGTTGGCTAGATGTAAGGAGACCAACTTGGTACTAAATTGGGAAAAATATCACTTTGTGGTCGAAGAGGGGATAGTTTTAGGCTATAAGATCTCAAGTAGAGGTATCGAAGTGGATCGAGCAAAAACTGAATTGATAGAGAAATTACCTCCACCTACTGCGCTTAAGGGTGTGAGATCCTTTTTGGGACATGCGGGATTCTATAGAAGATTTATAAAGGATTTTTCATTAATTGCTAAGCCTTTAACAAACTTGTTGGTAAAAGATGTGCCTTTTGAATTTCCTGATACATGTATGAAAGCTTTCGACACATTAAAGACAGTTCTTGTGAGTGCACCCATAATAACTTCACCTAATTGGAGTTTACCTTTTGAAATTATGTGTGATACAAGTGACCTTGCTGTAGGATGTGTGCTAGGTCAACGTTAAGGTAAACATTTGCATGTCATTTACTATGCTAGCCATACCTTGTCACCACCTCAAGTCAATTACACAACAACTGAAAAGGAAATGTTATCTATTATTTATGCATGTGATAAATTTAGGTCTTACTTGTTGGGATCTAAAGTCATAATCTATACGGATCATGTAGCACTTAGGTATTTATTTGCTAAAAAATATGCTAAACCTCGGTTAATTCGTTGGGTTCTATTGTTACAAGAATTTGACATTGAGATTAGAGATAAGAAGTGTTCTGAAAACTTAGTGGCTGATCACTTGTCAAGGTTAGAAAATAATGAAGGACCTATAGGGGATAGCAATGACATTAATGAATCTTTTTTGAATGAATCTTTAATGTTAATTGAGCAAGTAAATGTACCATGGTTTGCAGATTTTGCTAATTTTCTTGCTGCAGGGATTGTACCTCATGAATTGACATGGCAACAAAGAAAAAAGTTCTTTAGTAATGTCAAGAATTACCTTTGGGAGGAGCCCTATTTATTTAAGCTAGGAGGGGATGGTGTAATTCGTAGGTGTGTAAGTGAGGATGAGTTTATGAACATTTTGACACATTGCAATTCATTTTTGTATTCGGGTCATAATAGTAGTACAAAAACTGCCTCTCGTGTGCTTGAGTGTGGTTTCTATTGGCCTACCTTATTTCATGATGCTAGGAATTTTGTAGCTCATTGTGATCGGTATCAAAGGATTAGTAATATTGGAAAGAGAGATGAGATGCCTTTGAATAGTATTTTAGAAGTAGAGATATTTTATGTGTGGGGGATAGACTTTATGGGTCCTTTTCCTTCATATTTTGGGCAAAACTATATATTGGTTAGGGTCGACTATGTTTCAAAATGGGTTGAAGCTAAAGCAATGCCAACCAATGATTCAAAGGTGGTGATCAAGTTTTTAAAGAAACTCTTTTCAAGATTTGGAGTGCTGAGAGGGGTCAATTTCACTCATGGTTACTCAACTTATCACTTATCACACAAAAGTAACCGACTTTTTTTTCTATCTTAAATGTCACTGAACTTTTAAAATTTTTTCAAAAAAGTCATATTGACCGGAATCCGACGAGAACCCTTGTCGGATTGATGACATGGCATATGACACGTAGCAACGAATAGTAAATATATGACATTTTTGCAAAAATATTAGAAGTTCAGTAACATTTAAGTTGGAAAAAAAAAAAGAAAATTGGTTACTTTTGCGCGATAAATGATAAGTTTAGTGACCGTGAGTGAAATTGATTTAGATGTAGCATTTGTTGGAAATATTGTTAAACGACATGTAGTTTCTGACATGGCATGCCATGTCATCAATCCGGCGATAGTTCTCACCGAATTTCGGTCAACATGACTTTTTTGCAAAAATGTTAAAAGTTCAGTGACATTTAAGTAAGAAAAAAAAGGTCGGTTACTTTTGCGCGATAAGTGATAAGTTGAGTGACCGTTAGTGAAATCAACCCGTGCTAAGAGCTATCATAAGTGATGGAGGTACGCATTTCATTAATCGATCTTTTGCTTCACTATTGCATAAGTTTGGTGTGCATCATAGGGTAGCTAATCCTTACCATCCACAAACAAGTGTTCAAGTAGAGGTTTCCAATAAAGAGCTTAAGTGGATATTAGAAAAAAATAGCTTCTAACTCTAGGAAAGATTGGGCACACAAGTTAGATGATGCACTATGGGCATATCGGGCGGCATTCAAAACGCCTATTGGGATGTCACCATATAGGTTAGTGTATGGGAAAGCATGCAATTTGCCTGTTGAGTTAGAACATAGAGGCTATTGGGCCATTAGACTTTGAATTATGACATTAAGGAGGCTAGTGTAAAAAGGTTTTTACAATTGAATGAACTTGATGAATTACGTCTAATTTCTTATGAAATTGCAAGAATATATAAGGAAAGATCAAAGAAATGGCATGATGCTCACATTAGATATAAGAGCTTTAAGGTTGGGGATAAAGTTCTTCTATTCAACTCTAGGTTAAAATTATTTCCTAGAAATTGAGGTCTAGGTGGAGTGGACCTTTTGAGGTAACGCAAGTATTTGACCATGGTTATTTAGAGCTTAAAAGTGATAAATGAGAATTGTTTAAAGCTAATGGTCAAAGATGTAAGGTGTATTTGGATGGAACTTTTCAAGAAAGAGAGGTCTCAAGTATCTCTTTGAAGTTTGGTTGAAGGTTATTTACACATTCCTTTTATTTTTATTTATGTATTGCATTCTTTTTATGTTGATTTTGTATACTAATATAGTTTCTTTTTGGTACTACAAGTTACTTTAATTAGTAAGTCCTTAGAGTTATTCAAATATGTAAGTTTTCTTGAAAACACAAACTTTTCATTAAGTTATTCCTTACTGTCACGAGTGCAATTGTTGTCACGAGTGCGACAGTGTAAGGAGTTTGTTTTCACATATTACTATCGCGAGCATGCCAGGCGTGGAGCTAACGACAGAAAATTTTAAATTGGGCAATTTATTTTTATTGCGAGCGCGATAGATTGGGGAGAAAACATTATGTCGTGAGTGCGATTGGTTTCGCGAGCGGCAAATTATGGAAATTCGATTCTGTCGCGAGCTCGCGATAGAACACGGGATTTCAAATTCTGGGGAATTTTAACCGTTGGACACTGGTTTCAAATAATCCTATAAATACCTTTTATGCCTTAATCCTTCATTTTCACTTTGATTTTCAGTTTTCTTTCTCAATTTGCATAGGGTTCTCTCAAACTTCTTTTGCTCCATTGATTTCACATTTGGTTTTCCTTGGTTTTTCTGCATTTTTGTCTTGGATTTTTGTTGTATTGCTGCAAATTTCAAAATGGTGCGTACCAAAACTCTGACAAACAAGGGAAAAGGGAAGAAGGCAACTGGCGACTCAAGTGCTCAAGCCCAAGATTCTGACTCGATGTCTCTCCGAATCAAGTACGATTGCCCATTTCCTATTTATACCAACGAAGAAGGTGAGAAATTTCTCTATTTTGCTAAGAAAACTTATGTAGGTATATGGCATGTGCATTTTCCTTTATTAAATGATTTAAGAATAATTGAGCAATTTCAGAAATATTTGAAATATATGCATTGGGGTGAATTTGTGCATCTCACTTTGCATATTAGGAAAGATTAGGCTGTAGAATTTTCTGTCACTCTTGAATATGTTGACAAGAGGAAGATTAGTTTCAAATTTAGGCACGAAGGCACCAAATATGTTTTTGGTTTTGATGAGATGCATGACTGGTTTGATTTTTCCCTAAATGGCAAAAGATTTGATTTTCACACTTTTAATCCTGCTCCGGTGTGGACAAAATTAACTAGTTTGGATGAATTTAATAATAAAAATTTGACAAATCGTCAATTTAAAGATGATGTATTATTGTTGTTTCATAAATATATATGTCATGCTTTATTTGGGCGAGTGGAGAGTAATAAAGTTCAAACTAAGGATTTATTTATTTTAGACCTTTTACAATCTAAAAAACACCATGCTCTATTGATTTTATTTTTGATGGCCTATATCATGCTTCCATTGCATGAACTAAAACAGTAGGTATGTGCCACATGGTGACTAGGATTGTATTAGGATGTTTAGGGGAATTGCACAATTTTATCATGGATGAACATGAAAATGTTGCCCTGCTTGATGCCAAATATTTGAGAAATGCTAACGTGTTAACAAGAGGCGGATGGCCTCCAAGCTTTGTTAACCATGGTGTGCAGGTTACAGGTCCAAGTGTGGATAAAGGCAAAGACAAAGCACCCGACACCTCTACTGCAGCTGCTGAAGAAGAGGATTCCGAGGATGAGGAATCTGATGAAGAAGGAGCTAGTGTGTCTGCTAGTAGAGGGGATGCTTCTATTGGTTGGCAGTAGGTTATCACGCACTTGGATGGGGTAGAGGCTGCCAACCAAAGCATGGCAGCAAGAATGGATTCCATGAAGACCACCATGCGTGAAATGTATAAGAGCCATAAGAATTTGAGTCGCAAACTTCTCTCTTTTTTCGATAGAACAATGTTGAATTTACACCTTCTCCACCTGGTTCCCCGCATGGGAATTGAGATCAGTTTTCTCCTAACTCTTTTACTTTTTACTTTCATTTTTATTTTTCTTTCTATTATGTTGTGTGCTTTGCTTATTTTTCTATTGTGTGTTCATTTGTGTTTTATTTTCTTACACAATGAGGACATGGTGTCCTTTTAGTGTGGGGGAATACATTTTATTATTATCTGTATATTTGTGTGTGTGTTTAGAATAGCCTATAGATATGCATGAGATGCTAGTATTAGGTTTTTGTTTTTGTTTGTGAATTTGTTTAATTTTGGAGCTTGTATATTTGGGGCCTATTTGGGAATATGCATGTTATAGCTTGAGTTTCTTTTAATTTAGTCTAGTTAGGCAAATTCTTGAGGAATGTCATTTTTATTTTACTTTGACAATTAAATGTACATAGTGAAGGTCATGACTTGGCAAAGCACTTTAGTGTAGGTTCTTTTTAAGTTTAGTATCTTTTCACATGTAAAAACGGATTATTTTGGCAATTCATTGCTTAGGGTAGTTTGACCTATAGCTAAAATGGGCTTTTGAGCCTTATACATTGAAATTTTTCTTGTATGAGAGCCTTAATATGTCATATCCTCTAGAACTTATTTTTGGTAAATTTTGAGACTACATTAAGTATGAGATGTGCATGAAAAATGATAAGGGCATGTAGATTAAACCATTTTAGATTGCTTAAAAAACTTACCCTTTTTGACTTTAGGTAACAAAATTTTGAGCCTTTAACTTATTTTTTATTGTGAAGCATATAATTAGCCAAATTCCTTTGCTAAACAATTAACTATTTCTTTTTGTTACCCTTTTTGTAGAGAGAATTAGGATTGCTATATCATTGAAGATACATTTTTGTTTAGAGTAAGCATGATGTGAGTTGAATTCCCTTATTCTTAAGTTCAACAATAGAAAAATGCTAGAAAAAAAAAGAGAATAAAGTGGGATGGAGCATAAAATGCACCCGCAATATTCATATATATATATATATATATATATATATATATATAAAAGAAACTAGTAGGAAAATATGTGGACATTAAGAAGGGAGTTAGAATAGTAAGTTCGAATGTCATGAGATCATGCTATGCTTAGATTTTAAGTCTCTTATGATATGGTGATACTTGTTCTTCACATTATGAGCTACTAAACCCAACCTGTCCTACCTTAACCTAAGCCAAGCTACAACCTTTAATAAGACCCTATTGATTTCATGTACTACTTTATACTAGTAGTGGAGAGGTTTGCCCATTACAAGCTTATGGTATGCAATGGCATATTTAAGGAGAGAGAGAAACACTAACCCATAAACCCATTGAGTGAGTGAAGACCATAGTATTTGAGTGAGAATTACTTTAGGCAATGCTTTGTGTGAAATAATCTCTACATGTGTTAAGATATTCAAATTCTTAAGTTCAAACATTCTTGTGTTTTGCAACTTCATGATTTTCCAAACGTGCATGGTTGTTCAAGTTTAATGGATGATGATATTGTTTGAGAGTTTGCATAGTTTGACTAATGTGCTAAGAGATGAAAACTTATGCAAGTTATTTCCAAATGTTTGCCAAATATAGTTGTGAGCTCCAAAATTGTGTGTATGTTATTTTGTGTTGTGTGCTTTGTTATTTGCTTATTTGTTATGTTTTTCTTGGGGACAAGAAAATGTTTAAGTGTGGGGGGCTTGATATGAGCCTAAATAGCTCATATTTAGCTTATGTTTTGAGGTTAAAATTATATTTAGTTATGATTAAATGTGTTAGAATTAGGTGTGTTTGATGTTTTGTGTTAAGGTTTGTTAATGTAGGAGAAAAAGGGAGAAAATGTGAAGAAAGAGCAAAAATGAGCAAGAAAAGAGGTTTCTGTTGCGAGCGCGACATTTTTCGTGAGCGCGATAGAGGATGCCCATAAGAAGAGCAAAGGAAGGAAGCCGCGCGCTGTTGCGAGTGCGACAGGCGTCGCGAGAGCGGCGAGACGTGGAGGAAGAGGAAGATTACGTAGCTGAAAGGAGTGAACTGTCATGCTCTGTTGCGAGCGTAATAGGCATCGCGAGTGCGACAGAGAAGACCGTTGGACAGTTTTCCTTAAAAAGTCACTTGAACAATTGGGACTTTCCACCAAGTTTTGCAACTTTTGAAGAAGCTTATCAAGGGATACGACTTTTAGAACATTATAAATATTAATTTCAACTGTAATTTTATGATCATGGAATTTTAACTAATTACTTTTCTGTAAGTTAGAGAGAACAATTTCTTTAGTTGAAGTTCTAAGTTAGATTTTATGTTTTTAAGAGAAGACAATTGAAAGGAAGAAGATTATACATTGTAAAGGGAACAAGGGTTGAGAGATCTCCTTCTTCTATTTCTAATCTTTACTTCTTCTTTGTAAACATTAAATGAATGTTATTTAGGAAACTTGAATGATACTAATGTTATTTCTATTTTCATCAATGTTAATAGTCTTTGAATGCAAAATTTTCTATTGGTATATTTGCATGATCATTCTAAGTTAAAGTAGAGTTGAGAGATTCACTTTATCTTACAACTAATAGAATTTCATTATCAAAACATAACTTGAGAGATCGGTATGTCAAGATAATTGCTATAGGTTGGTGATTAATCTTAGAATATGTAATTAGAATTAACTAGTTCATTAATGAGAGTTAAAGATTAGTATTGTAATTGCATGTTTTAGGCACTCTAGTTCATGTCGAGAGAGTGAATTAGAATTTTATTCCAACTTGGCTTGCTGATAAGATTATAATTATAATTATAAGATGGAATCAGGTCTCATAATTATTAGTTCTTCATCGTCTACATTGTCTTCTTTGATCATTTTTAACTAGATTTAATTAATTTGCATAACACGAGTAGTATAGAATTAACTTACAAATTATTAAACATTGTAAACAAAATAAAATCAAGTAGTAATAGTGAGTAAAATTTAATTTACTTTCTCTGTGGGATCGACATCTTAAGTACTATAAGTGATTAACCATGCACTTGCAGAGTTAGCATTTTTAGCACCTAACAAGTGGAGACTATTATGTCAGATGAGGCCAATAGACAGTCCCATTTTAGATAGAAGAGAAAGCTGGGTCAGTCTTCTGGTGTAACTAGTCAGGGAAAGAAGTTCAGAGTGCCTCCTCAGTCTCAGAGCCGTGCACCACTAGCACCTACCCACACTCAGAAAATTCCAGTAAGCAGCAGTACCCCAGTTACTTCTGTAGGAAGTACACCCAGGGGCAGAGGTCATGGTTCAGTACCACAGTGTCCACATTGTAACAAGTTCCATCTTAGTGAATGTATACTTTGGACCAGAGCTTGTTTCAGATGTGGGTCCAAAGATCACCCGATTAGAGATTGTCTTGAGGCCTAACCATCCACGGCATTGTCACCAGCTCCAGGTGTTGGATCAGCTCCTCAGAGAGGCCGTGGTAGGGCAGCAGCTTCTCCACAATCAGCTTCAGACTCGTCAATCTGGCCTACTCAGGGAAAGGGTCATAATACAGGACATGCATATGCAGTTAGAGCCCGAGAGCAGGAGGATGCACAGAACATCATATTTGGTAAATTATCCTTATTTTCTCATTCAGTTTATGCTTTGATTGATCCTGGCTCCACACACTCCTACATTAGCACTGATATTGCATGGGATAAGGGGTTGCATGATTTTCAGTTAGACCAGGATATCTTAGTGAGTAATCCTTTGGGGCATAGTGTTGTGGTGTATAAAGTATATAGAGATTGCACTATTAGTGCTTAAGGTTATGTGTTTATGGCCAATTTGATTGATCTTCCCTTCTGAGAGTTTGATGTTATCCTGGGGATAGATTGTTTATCCACTCACCATGCCACTGTTAACTATAAAAGAAAGAGATTGACTCTTAAGACTTCAAACGATCAGGAGATAGTCATTATGGGTGAAAGAACAAACTTCCTTTCTGATGTGATTTCAGCTACTGCAGCTAAGAGGCTTATTAGGAAAGGTTGTGTTCCCTACTTGTGCTATATGATGGAAGCTAAAAAGGGGAAACTTCAGGTATCGGATGTTCCTACTGTTCGGGAGTTTCAGGATGTTTTCCCTGAAGATGTTTGCCACCTAATAGGGAGATAGAGTTTACTATTGACTTAGCACCTGGTATTGCATCTATCTCTATTGTTCCTTATAGAATGGTGCCGTCATAACTCAGAGAATTAAAGGTTCAACTACAAGAGTTGCTTGATAAAGGTTTTATTAGACCGAGTGTTTCACCTTGGGGAGCACTAGTCCTCTTTGTGAAAAAGAAAGATGGATCACTTCGGTTGTGTATTGACTACAGACAACTGAATAATGTGACCATAAAGAATAAGTATCCACTTCCTCGAATTGATTACTTGTTTGATCAATTGAAAAGTGCCGGTGTATTTTCAAAGATTGATTTGAGATCTAGCTACCATTAGTTGAAGGTTAAAGAAACAAATGTGCCTAAGACAGCTTTTCGCACCAGGTATGGTCATTATGAGTTCCTGGTCATGCCATTTTGATTGACAAATGCTCCTGCAGCTTTCATGGACCTGATGAATAGGATCTTTTATCCTTACATGGATCGGTTTGTGGTAGTCTTTATTGATGATATTTTAGTGTATTCTAAGACCTCAGAAGAACATGATGAGCATCTGAGGATTGTTCTGCAGACTTTGAGGGATAAATAGTTGTATGCTAAGTTTAGTAAATGCGAATTCTGGCTAAATGAAGTGTCATTTCTAGGACATGTGGTGTCAGTAGATGGTATCAAGGTTGATCCTAAAAAGATTGAGGCGATCTTGCAATGGAGAATGCTAAAGAATGTTACAAAAGTTAGAAGTTTCCTTGGGTTGGCCGTTACTACAGAAGATTCGTGAAAGGTTTTTCCTCCATTGCAGCTCCTCTAACCCTATTATTACAGAAGAATGTTAAGTTTACATAGTTTGATAAATGCCAAGAAAGCTTTAAGAAGCTTAAGAGTATGTTGACAGAAGCTCTAGTGTTAACTCAACTTGAACCAGGTAAAGACTTTGTGATCTATAGTGATGCTTCCAGAAATGGATTGGGCTGTGTATTGATGAAGGAAGGAAAGGTGATTGCATATGCCTCCCGACAGCTGAAGACTCATGAGAAGAATTATCCTACTTATGATCTTGAGTTGGCAGCCATTGTATTTGCATTGAAAATCTGGAGACATTACCTGTATAGTGAGAAGTGTTATATCTATATAGATCATAAAAGTCTGAAATACTTGCTTACACAGAAGGAACTTAATTTGAGGCAGAGTCGTTGGCTTAAATTAATTAAGGATTATGATTATTTTATTGATTATCATCCTGGGAAAGCTAACATTGTGGTTGATGCTCTTAGTAGGAAGTTCATTGCATCTTTGCAGGCTATGAATGTTAGATTGGTATGTCAGATGATGGAGCCTTGATTGCAGAAATGCAAGTGAAGCCCAATTTCCTCCAACAGGTGAAGAATGCTCAGAAGCAGGATGATCGGTTATCTTCCATCATGGATTAGGTGGAAGAGGGCAATGTAAGTGATTACTCATTAGGTCTAGATGGTGGTTTGTATTACAAGAAGAGATTATGTGTACCCGATCAAACTGATTTGAGAAAGAATATCTTATCAGAAGCTCATCTTAGCAGTTTTGCTATGCATCTCAGTAGTAATAAGATGTATCAGGATTTAAAGATGTAGTATTGGTGGCCAGGCACGAAGCGTGATGTGATAGAATTTGTGGGCAAGTGTTGATTTGTTAACAAGTTAAGGAAAAGCATCAGGTTCCTTTAGGTTTGCTTTAACCTATTATAATACCTGAATGGAAATGGGACAAGGTAACCATGGATTTTGTGTCAGGATTTTCACTTACCCAAAAGAAACATGATGCTGTTTGGGCGATCATTGATAGGCTTACTAAATCAGCTCATTTCTTACCCATCAGAATAGATTATTCGTTGTCTAAGTTAGCGAAATTGTACAGAAGTGAGATCGTGAGGTTGCATTATGTCCCATCATCCATCATTTCAGATCGAAATCCAAGCTTTACTTCCCAATTTTAGAAAAGATTGTAGGAAACTTTGGGGACAAAGCTACACTTTAGTATAGCTTTTCACCCCCATACTGATGGACAATCTGAACGTGTAATTTAGATTTTGGAGGACATGTTGAGATGTTGTGTGCTTGAATTTGGTAACAGTTGGGAAAGGTATCTGCCACTAGCAGAGTTTGCTTACAACAACAGTTACAGTCCAGTATCAAGATGGCTCCTTATGAAGCTCTGTATGGCAAAAAAATGTAGAACTCCTCTTTGCTGGAGAGAGTTGAGTGAAAAGAAGATTGTGGGGTCAGATTTGGTTGTAGAGATTGAAAAAAGGTCCAAGTGATTAAAGATAGATTGAAAGAAGCCATGGATCGATAGAAATCATATGCAGATTTAAAGTGAAAAGATATAGAATTTCAAGTGGGAGACAAAGTGTTTCTGAAGGTTACTCCATGGAAAAGGATTCTGAGGTTTGGAAAGAAAGGCAAGCTGAGTCCTAGTTTATTGGTCCCTATGAAATTGTGCAGCGGGTTGGACCAGTAGCCTATAGATTGAAGATTCCACAAGAGTTAGAGAAGATTCATGATGTCTTTCATGTTTCTATGCATCGAATGTATCGATCGGACCCCGATCACATGATCAAGCCTGATGGGGCTCAAGTTTAGCCAGATATGACCTATGAAGAGTATCCAGTGAAGATTCTAGCCAAAGAAATCAAACAGCTAAGAAATAAGCATATTCCATTGGTGAAGGTACTCTGGAACCATCACAACGTTGAAGAAGCAATGTGGGAACTAGAGAAGGCTATGAGACAACAGTATCCTTAGCTATTCAATACAGGTAAATTTCAAGGACAAAATTTTTAATTGGTAGGGGAGAATTGCAATGGCCCAAAAATAGCTACTTTTATGAATAGTAACTGTGGGCCCGTGAATAGTGACATCAGGGTGAATAGTGCCACCGAGGTTGAAAAATATTTTATTAAACCATCAGAATATAAGAGTTAAAAGGAGATTATTGGTATAATTTGGTACAAAAATGAAGTCATATAGGCCTCTGAAAGTCAAATAGAAGTTAACCTCTAGTTCGATTTAAATAGTAACCAAGTTTGACTAAACTTTGACTTAATTTTTAAAAATAGTAAATAAGGTCTAAAATATATTTTGTGGGGAATAAAATTATTTAAAATAATCTTTAGAAATTTTTGATAGTGAAAGATTAGTAATTTACAGCAGAACCGAAAGTATCGAATCGAACTGATTTAAGTGAACCGGGCCCTAAACGAACTCCGATTGAGCAAAAATTTTACAGGAAGACTATATTTCATATTATAAGAATGATGGTATTAGTTAGGAGTGAAAATAAGTGAAATAACTTATAGCTACCATTGAAAGGTGAAAAATGGCCTAAAAACTGAAAATGGACCCAAACTGGTTGGACCACTTTGGTTGGATCTAGTTTGATTCAATTTTCCCCATATATAAACATCTCTTCACCTGGAAATCACCATTTGCAGCTGCCTCCCTTCTTCCTCCTTAGGTCAAATTGATATTTTTTTCATTTTTCCTTCATTTTCTTCCATTTTCTCTCCACCTCTCCATATATCTTAGCTTCCCAAACATATTTAAGCTCCTATAAAATCCATTGGTGGTCTTAAAAGTTCATTTGAAGGATTAAAAGTGGGTGAAACCAAGACTTGAAAGTTTTCGTGTAAAATTGAGGTAAGTGATTTAGGTATTTTTAAATTGGTTTAAAGGTCCCTATAGGTACTTTAAGGTATGTAGATCATGTTTATGTGCTTATATTACATAAAAGAAGTAAGATTTTGGATAGATCTTGATTTTAAGTTTTGGATTCCATTAGGTGTTCACGGTAAGGAAGGTTATTGTAAAGCTAAAGGTAAGGAAAAAGAGTATTAAGGAGTGATAAGCAAGGGTTTAAGGTTTGTGATTGCAAATTCAATCTATTTCCATGGTAAAAGTATGGATTTAGGTTATGTTTATGAACAAAGTATGTGATTTATGGATGTTTAATTGAATCTAACCATATAATCATGCTTAGAAAGGCTAAAAATGATGATTTGGATTATCAAAATGAGAAGATAAAACATGGGTGATGATGATATGATGTGGCCGAATGGTATATGCGTGTGTTTCCATGGTATGTGATGATATTTATGCCATTTAAATGATGTGTACATGATATTTGACTGAGATCTAAGTAATTAGATATGTAAGAGAAAGAAAAATAATCATAACGGATGTTGATCACATAGGCCGAATGGTATATGTATGTGAAAGACATGATTTTGATGTGTTTTGATGTGAAATAATGACATGGATATGTTAGTCACCATGTAAATTATCTAAATAAATGTTTAAAGTGATGAAAATAATTAATGGTGAAAACTTGACATAGTGGCCGAATGGGTTACATGTATGTATCCATGTGTATTATAATGATTTAATGGATTTTAGGGCATGAAATGGCAAATGATTGGAAATGGAATGTATAATCCATGATTTGGATGGAAAATAATGGAATAGTATGATGAAATTTCATGAAAAGTATGTATGGTAATTTGAAGATGTGAAAAATAAAATTTTGATGCCCTATGTAGTAATCTGGTAGTCGAGTCTAGTTCTGGATATAGTGGCTAGCCATAGGGACTCTGTAACCGCGGGTGTGAGCATGATATTTCACTTACTGTAGGCTAATGATTGTCCTATTCTGTATTGTTCTGTATTAATATAGTATTAATTAATCTGTATTTCTGTTGTCTGTATCATAGGGATGGTCCCACGTGAATTGAAGCTATTGGGTTCACATCTTGTTTATCCCGATCATAGATGTCTGCCAGTTTTATACATGGGACAATATGGTAAAAAAAAAGCTTAAAATGGTTAAATTGTGATTAAAATGATATTTATATGAAAAGGGGACATAATTGGAGTTAATGAAAAAGTTGAGGGCATAATGGTAATTTTGACCATAAATATGTTAATAAAGGTTAATAAGGGTAAAAATGTAATTAATTGGCTAAATATGAAAATTGGCCACTTTTTGGGGACTAAAATGTAATTTGGCATGAAATTTATAACTGGAGGGTATAACCGTAATTTGCACGTTAAATAAAGGTTAAATAGATAAATGAAATGAGTTGGTGGCATTTTTGTAATTTTCCTAAAGTTTGAGGATTAAAATGGAATTTGGCATGGAATTGGTAACTGGAGGGCACACCATAATTTGTATGCCAAATAGTGGTTAAAAGGGTAAATGAAATGACTTAATGGCATTTTTGTAATTTTGGTGAAGTTAGAGGACAAAATTATAATTTTGCCATGTTTAGGGATGAAATAGTAATTATGGAATTTTGTGTGTACTAAATTAGTAAATGTCCGTAATTATGTATTTTAATGGTAATTAAATGTGTTATTTCATGCATAATTGATAAATGAATTAAATAATATTTTATTGTGATTATTTTATTATATTTATATAAATATGGTTTATGCATGATAATTTAGTTAGTGAAAATACCTGGAATTGCAATTACCACTAGATATATTTAATGCTCAGCACGTAATTTTATTTGATTGCGCGTAGGTACTCCTTAAGACATGGGGCATACAACATACATCGAATCTTGAAGTCGAACCGAAGAATATTGAGAGTATTAAGTATGTTAAGTATATGGCATGTATATGAACTTAAGTATTATGGTTTTCGATATTGGCATGTATTAGATTTATTAAAGTAGATAATGGTCTGGTGTGAGGCATAGTATTTATATTTTAGACTGGTCATGATGGTATTATACTGTTATAAATGTTGCTCGTGTGATTAATATGTCATTAATCTTGAAGCCGAACTGAAAAATATTGAGAGTATTAAGTATGTTAAGTATATGGCATGTATATGAACTTAAGTATTATGGTTTTGG
The DNA here is from genome assembly GCA_947683425.1 of Excoecaria cochinchinensis. Classification (NCBI taxonomy): domain Eukaryota; kingdom Viridiplantae; phylum Streptophyta; class Magnoliopsida; order Malpighiales; family Euphorbiaceae; genus Excoecaria; species Excoecaria cochinchinensis. Next base: position 5,650,010 of record CANTUQ010000069.1, read on the forward strand.
ATATTAGCATGTATTAGATTTATTAAAGTAGATAATGGTCTGGTTTGAGGCATCGTATTTATATTTTAGACTGGTCATGATGGTATTATACTGTTATAAATGTTGCTTGTGTGATTAATATGTCATTAAAAGTTGATCAAGTGAATAGTGACTGAGAACAGTTAAAGGTAAATTGGAAAAGTTAATATTAAGGTAAATTGGTAAATAAAAAAAAATCCTATGGATCTGTTAAGTGCACGGTAGTGTATGTCAGTACAATATTGTAGCATTTGGTATTCGTATCACCTACGGGTATAGGGTGTTACATCCAATGTGCAAGCTATTCAGGATTGGGAGCCACCAACGAGGGTCACCGAGTTAAGGTCATTTCTTGGCTTGGTAAATTACTACCGAAGGTTCATCAAAGGCTATTCTTTAATAGCCACACCCCTCACCGATTTGCTGAAGAAAAGCAAAGGTTGGGACTGGGACTCGAGGTGCCAGTATGCCTTCGAGGAGCTAAAGAGGGCAGTGATGGAGGAACCAGTATTGGCACTCCTCAACTATCGGCTACCTTATGAGGTGCACACCAATGCCTCTAATTTTGCTATTGGGGGTGTTTTGATGCAAGAAGGCCACACCATTGCCTTCGAGAGTAGAAAGCTCAATGACATCGAGCGGCGATACACGGTGCAAGAGAAGGAGATGACCGCGGTGGTGCATTGCCTACGAACGAGGTCACATTATTTGCTCATAAGCAAATTCGTGTTCAAGACCGACAACATTGCCACAAGTTACTTTCAAACTCAGAAAAAGCTATCACCAAAGCAAGCACGATGGCAAGACTTCTTGGCAGAGTTCGACTATACCTTGGAGTATAAGCCGGGTCGAGCCAACCTTGTGGTGGATGCACTGAGCAAGAAGGGCGAACTCGCTGATGTTTCAAGCCCCTAAGGCAATCTGAAGGTACTCATTAGAGAGGGACTAGAACATGATTTCATGGCCCAATCCATCATTGATCTTATCAAAGAGGGGGAGACAAGGCGGTTCTGGCTAGAAGATGGCTTGGTGTTCACAAATGGCAAGCGCCTCTACATTCCCTCGCATGACAATTTGCGGCGAGAAGTCGTGAAAGAATGCCACGATAGCAAGTGGGCAGGCCATCCGGGCATGCATCGCACGCTGGCCTTAGTGGAAGATTCTTACTACTGGCCACGTTTGAGGGACGATGTCGAGGCATATGTGAAAACTTGCCTAGTGTGCCAGCAAGATAAAGTGGAACAACGTGCACCCACGAGACTATTGGAGCCGCTGCCCATCCCCGAGAGGCCATGGGAGAGCATCTCCTTGGATTTCATCGTTGGCTTGCTGCTCAGCGAGGGATGTAGTTGGATTCTCGTGGTGGTCGATCCATATTCAAAGTATGCCACCTTCATCCCCATGCCTAAGGTATACACTGCCGAGCAAGCCGCTCAGCTTTTCTTGAAACATGTGGTAAAATATTGGGGTGTGCCGAAAAGTATCGTCAATGATTGGGACACTCAGTTCACGGGGAGATTTTGGACCGAGCTATTCAAGCTATTGGGCATCAATCCAAGAGCTTTCACCCGCAAATGGATGGGCAAACAGAGCGGGTGAATGCCTTATTGGAGCTCTACTTACAGCACTACGTGAGTGCCAATTAGCGAGATTGGGCGAATTTGCTCGACATTGCCCAATTCTCATACAATCTACAGTGGAGTGAGGCCACGGGGCGAAGTCCTTTCGAAGTGGTTATGGGGCAACAGCCTTTAACGCCTGACGCAATTGCCATTGGCTACAAGGGAGCAAGCCCATCGGCGTACAAGTTAACATGAGGGTGAAACGACTTACTGGGAGAAGGCCTCCAAGAAAATGAAGAAGTGGACAGGCAAAAATCGGCGTCACCGAGAATTCCAGGTGGGAGACCTTATGCTCGTCAAAATGCATAACCATGTGAGGCTTAAAGGCTTACATCGGGGCCTCCTCAGGCAGTATGGAGGGCTTGCATCGAGGCCTCCTTAGGCTTGCATCGGGGCACTTCCCCATCGTCAAAAGGGTAGGCGCCCAAGCCAACAAGGTGGAGCTACCACCGAGGATCAAGTTTTACCATGTCTTCCACGTAAGTTTGCTCAAGCCCTATCACAGTGATGCGGAAGACGTGGGTAGGGGCATCTCGCAACGGGCACCGATGGGCATACGAGTCCAGCATGATAGGCAAGTAGAGGAGATCCTCACGGATCGTGTGGTGTGCCCCATAAACCTACCGCTCACGCATGAACTCCTCATAAAATGGAAGGGACTGCCCGCAAGTGAGGCGAGCTGGGAGCTAATCATGCAATTATGGCAATTTGAGGGACAAATTTGGGCCTATAAAGACCTTAAGGCGACGGGAGCCTATGGCGATGAGACTTTAAGGCGACGGGTCCCTAAGGCGACGAGGGCGTCGCCAAAGTATGTGGGGAAGGATGTCACCCACATCGCCAATACAGCCCTCTGAGCGTGCAAAAGGATGCCTGGGGGGGTCAGCACCTTACCCTCTAAAGAGGCTAAGGAGCCTAGCTGGGCTCGGCAGCAGGGGACATCAATATGTTTCAGCCACCACACCCCCTTGAAAAATAATCAAATGACCTCCAAATGGTCTGATTTTGGGTAGGATGATTCTAGAGTCTTCTAGGAGAGCCTCCACAAATTTATAGGATGTAATTATTTCTAGAACATTCTAGATGAAAAACATAGGCCGTAGGATCAAAACGATCCCCACCGTCCGTTCGGATGGGAGAAGGTATAAATAGGCGAAATCCTTCAATTGTACATAACTCACATTTGAGTAATAGAAAGCATTCTCCAAAAGTGCACTTGTGTTCTCACTTAGCTCACTTGACCTTCCTTAAGTTTAAGTAAAGCAATCGTCGGAAAAAACTTACTAGTAAATCTCGCAGCTAGAGAGGTTCACTAGCACCACACGTGGCTAATTTGTGTGTGAGAAAATTCAGCCCGTAACACTCAGTGCTACCTATATGACAACAAATCATGTTTTCCACCACGAACTAAACATCTTAAGATTGATTTCTTTTTTTTTTTTTGGTGACAAAGTAGCCACAAAGCAACTTTAGTTGCGATATATTAACGGATCAAATTGCCGATGTTTTGACAAAAACTTTAAGTTGTGTTCGTTTTTAGTGGTTAAGAGACAAGTTGTCTGTTGTTTCTCTACCAGTTCAACTTGTGCGGGCGTGAGAGAAATAAATGTATTTTATTGTGATTTATTTTATTTTCTTATGTTTACTGTTTCCTTATGCAGTCCTACTTATCTTAAATGTCTAGGGTTATTTGTTGTAATGCATATAAACATTTTACGAAATCAATACAAGTGTGCTGCATTGCTCTTACACTCAAAAGATTAAAAAAATAATAATAATGAGGACAAATTGACATAGTACTAAATTAAACATACTCATCAGTATATGAGTTGCTACTTGATAGATGGTTCATTGAAATAGTAAAGTAAAGCATCTGCCCTGGTTAAAATAATATAGACTCTGTATATGAGTCTCAGTCGTCCTTTATCATCATTGATTTATTCTATATATAGTTTTAGTGAATGAAAATTGTGTACAATGGGCAGGCTAGCTTGCGAGAAGTTGGTATTATATTATATGTGCTCTACATTCTGAAATATAGCATAATATTAGGTATTGTCTTTGTACTACAGTTAGCCCAAATAGTTGGTACCATAAGCTTTCTATGAATATGATATTTCTGTATCAAGTTGTGGATGATTTTTTTTTTCTTTGGGAGATATATGTATTCAAGGAAGTGACTAATCTTACTTTAGTGAATTGAACTAATTTAGTTATCAATTGAGAATTTTAACATAACAAGCAAAACAATGAAAGCACTCTTCCATTGGTTTTATTGTATGCATACATGAATATGCAATAGGACATGGTTTCAAAGGGTTTGTACATACACACACAATTTCTCGCGCTCTAGCTAATTGTTATTAAATGTAAACCACGTTGTTTTTAAAATGTTACAGTTTCATTACAATGTAAGTAACTCCCATAGTTTTGTGATGAAATGTGTTATATAATTCTAATTCTTTTATGATTGGAATATTTTTAAATATTTAAAAATGAGTGTTTCTTTCTTAATCACGAATATGTTTCATACAAATCTAAATTAATCATATCATATTAAATTTTCAACAGCATATAAATTGAAAAAAAAAAAGTGTTCCTTAAAAAAAGTGTACTAGCAATATAATTAGATATTTAATTAGATTGAGCATGAAATTAAACTTCACATGTAAAAGTATACACGTGGGCAGGATAAGGTAACACACATGTGCTACATAATTCATAATATGTCCGTTTCTTATTCTAGACAATGACAATCATTGATCATTGAAAGAGCTATTCATCTAAATATACCAAAATTATCATGATTAGACTACACCTTTGAAAAGGAAAATACAAAGAATTTAACTAAGGTTTATCAATATTTTTCCTGAGGAATCATCTCATATTGGACCCACTGAGTGGTGGCCTCAACTATATATATATATATATATATATATATATATATATATATATATATATTTGTATGTATCTTTGAAGATTAAATACATCTCCCCCTCTAACTTCCTTGCTTAATTTGCAATAATCAAATTAATATGCTTTTTATCTTTTTGATTTTTTTTTTTTGAGATCAATTAATAAGCTATTCAAAGATAAAATATAGCATATTCACCGGTGGTTATTGGTCCGAATGATAAAAAGTTTGAATTTTTTTAAATAAGACTCCAAATTTATTCATTAATTATCTCGTACATGAAATATATACAACTTCAATTATAAATCTAATAATATCCGACTATAAATTAATTGATTTTATAAATTTAAAATAGTAAAATTGGAGAATCATAGAAAAAAAAAAAAAAATATAATACATGGATTGAAATTTATAAAATTGGAAACGGCTTCTCAATGATTAATGTATTAGTTTAGGTTTTCCACGGTGGCTCCGTCCATTGTTAATAAAATAATTAGAGAATCGGAGTAGGTTTAAGCCCTAGCTAACCCTCTTTCTTTTCTTTATTTTTAATTTTTGAAAGGTTAGCTACCCCAATTTAGTACTTCGGAAAATATTGTTTAATCAAAATGAGATCTTGCAAAATCTTTTTTCTTGAAAACGTTATGAAGGGGATGCTGAGTCAATAATAATATATTAGTGATTGAAAGAAAGAAGCATTAATTTTTTGTTATGATATACACACACCAAAATAATTGTATTTTTCTTTTATATATTGAGGTTAGATTATATGTATAAAATAAGTTTCGTAGTGTATTAAATGTATCCTTCTAATATGTTGAAACATAAATCATTGATAATGAGATTGAAGGTTTTAAAAAATGAATTTACAATTCTTGGAATCTTATCTTAGATTTCAAAAATATTTATAATTATTAATTAACATAAATTAGTTTTAACTTCTTCTACAGGAACGAATAAGCTAACTTTTTCTTTCATGAATTGGAGAAAACAAACCTAAATGGCTATATATATATATATATATATATATATATATATATCAACGACACAAACGTCAATGCTCTGCATTCAGAACTTGTGTAGTCAATGTCGATTTAAAGCAAAACTATCCAATTAGTTCTTAATATAGGAAAGACATGTAAATAGGTACAAGAAAGCTAGATACAACTTTCTATTAAAGTTCTTTTCAATTTGAAACAGCAAGAATCTAGTGTTAATTCGGAGTAAAGTGTGCGGATAAATCACGTGCTGCGCATTCAATCAAATAATTAAAAAAGTCATTTGTTGATTATTCGATTGGACAGTGTATAGCGCATAACGTATCGTTGTACTGCGCATCGAATCATCTCTCAAAAAATACGATATAATTCATTTAAATAAAATAATAAATAATTCAATATAATTGTCTTAATTTTTAGAATTTAACTAGCATTCTCTAATATGGAATTTTTCACATTTTAATAATTAAATCAACTAATAGTTTTAAGTCAATTATTACTTAATGGTTTAAAAGTTAAAAAAAAAAAGAAAAAAAAAAAGAAAAAGGAAAAGAAGTGCCGCTAAAGTACCTTAGGCTTTCTCTTTTAGGCCTACGCATAAGACAATTAATAGTGAGCAGTCATGTCCAATTGTCTTACATTACCATACCTTTGCCATATTATTTGAAAACATTTTTTTCGTTAATTTTGTTTTTTATTTTTTAAATCTAAACTATTCATGTCCCATATATGTCAAGCTCTAACTTTCATACAAATTCTATCACAATACGATGTTAGCAAACTTTACCCTAACACAATCAATGTAAGCTAGTAAGTTTTTTTTCTCCAAATGCTTGAATTGGGTTTATAAAAGTTAAGTAAATATGATAAGTAAAAATATAAGATAGTACACAATAATTTGGGAGAATGATTTGTATTACTTAAAATGAGTGAGTACAACAAATGACGTCTACTCCTTTTTATAGACCTCCACATCCTTAATGAATGGTGATGATTGATTTAATCATACTGTTCATATTAGTCATCTAGAATTCTCTAAGTAAATATCTAGATATTTACATGTAAGGAAAAGTATAGAATATTCTAGAGAATATTTTAGAACTATAAAGAATAATCTATGTACATCAATGCCTTCCAAACATCCTTTGGCTAAGCTAGAAAGAAAATTCAGTGGCATCCTCCCCCATCTGTTCGGGAGACGTCTTCATTGCCTTTAAGTCTTCATACGCTTGAATTTGCTCATTTAATTGCCACAATTATTGTATAGGCGCCCACTTAGCTTCACTTTCAGGAAGCCCCTTCCATTTAAGAAGAAGATCATATGCAGGAGGTTGATTTGAATAGCACACGACTCGATCGACAAAGAACTCTTTGTCATGTTAGATCCTCATACCCATTGGTTCTCTTTCTGAGATGCCTCTACTTAGTCTTTTTCATCTCCATGATAAGGCTTAAGTAAGCCCATATGGAAGGTGGGATGGAATTTGATCTTTGGATGAAATTCCACCATTTATACTTGAGTCTCCACCTTCTTGATGATAGGAAATGGCCTTTTGTATCTCCTTATGGGACCTTGGTGCAATCCATTAAGCCTCACATGATTGTGCATCTTGACAAGCACAAGATCTCCCACTTGGAATTCTCTTGGTCGCCTCTTTTTGTCGACACATTTCTTCATCTTCTTGGAAGCCTTGTCCAAGTAAGCTCTTATTTCATCGACTTGATAATTCCAACCTTTTGCGAACTTGTAAGCTGATGGACTTGCTCTTTTATAGCTAATGGTAATCGTGGATTGTGTCAAGGGTTGTTGTCCTATGACAATCTCAAATGGACTACGCCTAATTAACTCGCTCCTTTGTAAGTTGTAAGAGAATTAGGCAAAATCAAGCAACTTAGCCCAATCTCGTTGGTTGGCACTTACATAATGCCTCAAGTATAGCCTTAAAAGTGCATTCACCCTTTCAGTTTACCGATCAGCTTAAAGGTGAAAGCTTGTAGAAAACTTGAGCTCAATCCCCATCAATTTTAATAATTCGGTCTAAAATCGACCTATGAAACGAGTGTCTCGATTGCTCACAATAGACTTGGGTATGCCCCAATACTTCAAAACATGCTTCAAGAAAAGATGGGTTGTTTGTTTAACGATGTACTCTTTTAGTGTAGGAATGAAGGTGGCATACTTTTAATAACAATCCACCACTACTAAAATCAAATTACAACCTTTGCTTGTAGGCAAGCTAATAATGAAATCCATACACACACTTTTCCAAGGCTTTCGAGGATGGGAAGTGGTTTCAAAAAGCCTGCAGGTGCTTGTTGTTCGACCTTGTCTTGTTAGCATACAAGGCATGTCTTTACATATGCCTCCACATCGTCCTTTAAGTGTGGCCAATAATATGAATCCTCCACCAAAGCTAGTGTTCGATGCATACCTGGATGACTCGCCTTTTTACTATCTTGGCATCTTCCATAACTATGTGCCTTAGGTTGCTATGAGAAAGAATATAAAGATGCTTGCCCTTTACGAACCCCAAGCCATCTTCGACCCAAAAGTGCCTTATTTTTCCCTCTTTGACAAGTGAAATGATGGTATGGGCTATGGAATCATACTCAAGTCCTTCATTGATTCGTGCCTTCAAAGTGTTTTGTGGGATACTAAGATTGGCAAGTTCACCCTTTTGACTCAAAGCGTTATCGACTAGGTTGGCTCGACCGGGTTTGTACTCCAAGACATAATCAAATTTCACTAGAAAGTCTTGCCAACTAGCTTACTTCAATGAGAGTTTCCTCTGTATTTGAAAACAGCTTGTGGCAACATTATCGGTCTTCACTATAAATTTCTCCTAAGCAAATAGTGTCGCCACGTATGTAGATAATGCACTACCGTGGTCATCTCATTTTCTTGCAGATGTATCACCTCTTGGTGTTATTAATCTTTCAACTTTCAAAGGCGATGGGGTGGCCTTCTTGCATTACTCCAATGGCAAAATCGAAGACATTGGTATGTACTTTGAATGGCATGTGGTGGTTGGGAAGTGCCAATATGGGCTCCTCTATGATTGCCTTTTTTAACTCCTCAAAGGCTTGTTAACACCTTGAACTCCATTACCAACGATGACCCATCTTCAATAAGTTGGTGAACGGTGCGGCTATAACCCTCGATGAATCTTCTATAGAAGTTCACCAAGCCAATGAAAGATCTCAACTTGGTAACTTTGGTTAGTGGCTCCCAATCTTGAATGGTTTCACCTTAGACTTATCCATGCGTAGCTTACCCTTTCTAACTATATGCCCTAAGAGCATCCCCTCTTGTGCAAATGAGCATTTTTCCTTCTTAACATATGGCTCGTTGTCCTATAAAGTCTTAAATACTTGTCTTAAATGCTCAATATGTTCCTCCAAGGTCTTGCTACATATGATAATATCATCAAGATAAACAACAGTGAAGCGATCAAGGAAAGGAGCAAATACCTTATTCATAAGATTGCAAAAAGTGACCAGTGAATTTGTAAGCCCAAATGGCATGACAAGGAAATCATATGACCGATAACGAGTTATGTATGTAGTCTTTGGCTCATCTCCTTCAACTATGCGCACTTGATAGTATCCACTCCTCAAGTCCAACTTGGTGAAGTATCGAACATTGAAAAGTTAATTAAACAAATCGGCAATGAGTGGAATTGGATACTTTTTCTTAATGATGATCGTATTTAGCGCTTTATAATCGATGCAAAGCCTTAAGGATCCATTATGCTTCTTTTAAAAAAGGATTAGCGCACCATATAGGGCTTTCGAGGGATGAATGTATCCAGCATCAAGCAACTCTGTCAATTGCCTCCTTAATTCTTTAAGCTCAAGAGGTGCCATTTGATAAGGAGCAAAGGTGGGTGGCTTGGCTCCTTACTCTAATTCTATTGTATGATCCACCTCTTTCTTTAGTGGAAGCTTCTAGGGCAATTTGGGGGGCATGGCATCTTTGAAGTCTTCAAGCACATCTTGAATCACCTTCAGTGCTTCCTCGCCACCATCTAAGGGCCCCTCATCCAACTTAAGATTAGCTAAGTAATTTGGCTCATTCTCCTTTACACCCTTTAAAAGTTGAAGGGGGGATAACATTTTCCCTTCATCGATAACGGGCACAATATAAGGTTAACCCTTCTCCATAATACACGTGGTGTTGGCGTATGAGGCCAAGAATGCCTTCACCATGTCTAGAAATTCTATGCCTCAATAAAACTTCTTATCAATAATGGAAGCTATTATGATATCAGCCTTACCCCTCTATTGGCAAATTTGAATACCTATGCCTTGAGCTACACCATCGATGGGGAGGCTCTTCATATTAACTCAAATCACAAAGCCTTTTTCCTTGGTGCAAGATAGGCCAATCTCATCTGCGAGTTCCTTGGCCATGTACACAATATTGACACCTATATCCACCAATGCTTTCAAAGTCTTGCACCCAATAATGGTTTCACATACATGCGAACATGAGGTTGCTCCTTAACCTTTGTTTGAATGGCATTGAGAAGCTTCATAGAGGCAATATTCTTTTCTTCATCATGCCTTTCTTCCTCCATCATGAGCACTGTAAGTTTACCACGTTTTGGACACTCAAAGGCACGATGAGGCCCATTGCGTAAGAAAAAAAGCAATCTTAGAGTTGAAGGAATCTTCTTTCTTTCCTTCTTCCACTTGCTCTTGTCTTTTAAAGGTTTGTCCTTCTTGGAAAACTTATCCCTCTCTCCCCCACCTTTACCGCTATTGTGGGGCTTTTTGCCTTACCCCTTCGAAGACTCTTTCTTGAACTCTATCAAAGATTCGGCAGTAATGCATTACAATAGTAAGGTCTCGCACACCTCTCTCTTTAACTCAAGTTTGGCCTAATTATTTAGGCCATCAAGGAAGCAAAAGAATGCATCTTGCTCCCACATAGTTGAAATCTCCAAGAGCAATTTGGAGAATTCCTTCACATATTCATAAATTTGGCCTTTCTGATATTGAAGGTATTGAAGCTTGGCCCTAGCTTTCTTTTTGGCATCTTCAAGGTAGAATTGCTTCTTAAGCTCCCCCTTAAAAGTATCCCATATGTTGATGCTACTAACCCTTCTTCTGATATCATCTTACCTACAATGCCACCATACAAAAGCAATATCTTTAAGGAAGAGAGAAGCATTGTTTACCTTTTACACTTCCTCCAAGATGCCCATTGTGCCAAAATAGGCTTCAAGTCCCCAAATGAAGTTTTCAGTCTCTCTTGCATTCCTCATTCCACTATATGTTAGAGGCTATTGGCTATAGTAGCCATGTACAACTTGACTTGAGCCTTAAGTTCCTCCACATGCTCATGATGAGCAGGCTCAAGTGCTTTAAGCTTTGTCTTATAAGAATTAAGTTCCTCATCCTTAGTAACCAATATGGACTTGAGAGACTTTACCTAGTTGAAAAAATCATCGATCACCACTTTCAAGGCACCTTGCATTTCCACGCAAAGCTCCTCGCTTTTGGATTTTAACCCCTCGATATGTTGGTCTATGTCTTTAACTTTATCCCTAAAGTCAAACATGGTGGCATGCATCTATGCCAATCTTTCCTCCACATAAGTGATCAAATCCCTTGTCTCCCCTGGCCCCTATTGATAACACCTTGTTGGTAGTTGCTTGTGGAAGTATTTGTTACGTTTGATATTCTCTTGTGCATGTCTTTATCCAACCCGCTCTGATATCAATTGTCACGAACTAACTTTCGCACAAACTTTAGTCTTGTGTGACACTAGCAAACTTTGCTCTAACACAATCAAAGTAAGCTAGTAAGTCTTTCCCATAATTTCTTGACTTAGGCTTATGGAAGTTAAGCAAGCAAATATGTTAAGTAAGAGAATAAGAGAGCACACAAGAGTTTAGGAGAATGATTTCTATCTTTTTTTTTTCTTATTTACGCACCCTAACTCTTCCGTACTCAAAATGAGTGAGTACAATAAAGAAAGTCTACACCTATTTATAAACGTCTACCTCCTTAATGGATGGTGAGGATTGATATTAATCTTACGATCCATATTAGTCATATAGAATTCTCTAAGTTAATATCTAGATATTTACATGCAAGAAAGAGTAAGGAACATTCTAGAGAATGTTCCAGAACTATAAAGAATAATCTATGGACATAAATGCCTTCTGAACCTCCTTTGGCTACGCTAGAAGGAAAATTTAGTGATATATATCATATTGAAACAAAATCATATCTTGTGAATCATATCTTGTGATTTTTATCATTCCATCCATTCTATTTCAGGTGTCATTTTTAGAATTTTTGTTTCATTTTAAATATCACTTTCCATAATTTAAGAAGAACTTTAACTCACTTTTTCTATTTTATCTTTATTTTGGTATTCTAAATTCATTCATATGTTTATTATCATTGTTTTATGTTAATTATAAAAAAAATGATAATGTAATCAATTGCAAATTTGTTTTAGAATATTCATATATTTTAATAATTTTTTTAATGTATATGCCAAGAGTAAAAAATGAAGTATAAAGAGTAACATTATTTAATAATTGATTTTATATGATAATTAATAGAAGGAAAAAAATTTATGAAAATATTAATAAGAGTTCCGAATGGCTCTCTTATATATGAAAGAGTTCTTGTTCATTTTTATCTTGTTTCTTGGGTCATTGACCACTAGAATCGAAACATGAGCCTTGACATCATATCTCATTCTCTTTAAATTAAGTTTTAACTCAATTTTCTAATTGATTTCCAAATTAATCATTTGCTAATTAATTATAACGTATAATATAATGTAACATATTCTAGATTAAAATTATATTGTGAATCCGCTAAAAATGTCCCTTTCTATTTCTTACTTTAATCACTTTTTGGTTAAAATAATTAAGCTTAACTAAGTGAGTCGTTTTCAATTATAATTCAATCGTATATTGAGTGAAGATTTTTTTTTTCTTTCTTTTTATAGGTAACCAACTAATAATCCTAATTGTAAAATATTGCAAAAGTTATATCTATTATTGAAGTTGTTAAGTTGTTATATAGACGGCAGCCGCCACAAAAAGTCACTAAAAATTAAAAAATTTGGCAACGAAGTGATAGTTCATTTTAGTCATTAACAAATGGTATTTTTCAAATTTTGTGTATTGTTATACTTGTTTTGTTGAGATAATTTGTAATTAATTAACATATAATCACATAACAAAAATAAAAGAGAAGAAATCCATCAAGAAGTTAATGAAATTTGGCAAAAAAAAAAAAAAAATCTACATTCTCGGGCAGAGTAGTGAGCAAAATTTCACTAAAAAAACTTACATTAGATCCCCAAATCTCAAAGTGATTCTAAAGATTAACTAGGCCAAAATAGAAATGAAACTCATAAAAGAACATAGATCGGTTTTTACTCTCCACTTCTAACACGATTCTCTTTTTCCATCCAATTTGGATTTGCTATGCTAACTTCTCGGATCGAATTGTAATCGTATCTACCAAAATTCAAGACACATTATTAACATGTTTCTTCTTCATATCAATGCATTGTAATTCATCATTATGCCCAAATGGTGTGTTTGCACGAATATATGTTAATTATACTGCCTAACTCTCATCTCTTTGTTATTTTTATAATAAATTTATTTTATGTGACAATTTTTTATTATTTGAATTAATAAAATTTTCCATCGCATGTATAATGTTCCCATTCTTTTGTACCATACTAAATATTTAAATATTTAAATAATAGCTCGTAATTTTGGAAGATGTATAATTAATGCAGTTTATGAGGTTGAGCTGGAACTATAGGCGGTTAGCTAGGTTGTTAAAAAGTGGAACATGCATGGTGTCAGTTCAGCTATATCCCGTGGGACACTGCTCGTGAAGTTCTTTAACATATTTCTCCTTTTTTTTAAAAAAAATAAAATGTGAATGATACATTGTGTCAAGAAACAGTATATATTCCCTCATTATTCATTAGGTTTGCACAAAAACAATAATAATAATAATAATAAAATAATTCATTAGGTTCAATACGTATTCTTTCATTGTCACTCACCTTCCACAAACAAGCAGAAAAAGATCTTTAAATATATATTTGGCACACAAAACTATATACAATTAAGTGCAAGGAGACTCGTATTGTTTCATTGAAAACCCAATCCAAGTTTTCACCGAGCTACTTATATAAATTAATTCCACCTATTGTAAAATCTCGTATATGGGCATTGCTGCATTAATAATTCTCGGCTTATCATTATTTTAAATAACTTAAGCTATCTTATAATTAGCTAAATCACAATTACAGACACATACTATTTCTCGTAACTATTAGATATATAACTTTTTCAATATTTATCCTCAATTGCAGTTAGTCCATCTAATTGTCACTTACTTTAATTCACCATTTTATCTATTGAGATTATCATAACTCGAATTGAACCGAAAAGTCAAAAAAAACCGAACCCAAATGTAATCCGATTTGGAAAGTTTGGTTTATTTAGCTGGGGACAGATTAAAAAGTTATATAAAAGTTGAGTTATTTAAGTTAGATTGTTTTATTTTTATTCTTATTATTTTATTTGTTTCATACAAATTATATTATATATATAAAAAAAAAGTCATTTGGATTCTTACATGATCCAATCCATTTTACCCTTAATTTTTCGAGTCAGATCATGTATATTTTTTCATATCAAATTGGATTTGAATCGAATCTACAAATTCGTGTAAAAATTACCATGTCAAGTGAATAGTATTAACTAATTAATTTACAATTAAACAAATCCTCCAGTTGCGAACTAGTCCGTTTCTATTTATGTGGAGCAACTTGCTAAAGAAAGGGGCAATTATCTCCCTTACATTTTCAAAACAATAAATTCCCTTCAAAAAATTTTCCAAAATTCAAATTTGCCTAATTTAATTTGACTATCAATTAGAATATATCACTTAAATTCAAATTTAAAACATTGTTTTTACTTTCAACCAAAATACACTAAATAATTCTGATTGTCAATAAAATTTACCCCACTTAAATTAAATCTTAGCTCAACCCTGTATAGATAGCGAATCAAATTTTTTAGAATATCCAATCCTTTCCGCGCCTTTTATTGAGAGCATAGATATTTATAAATGAGTTTGGTACGGGTTTCGATATTAAAATTAAAATTTATTACGGATTTGGATCGAGTATGAATTTAGTACCTTAGATACCTGTTACCGAATTTATTTATTTATTTAGTCATGGATAATGGATATTCGTGCATATCTTCCATGTTTAAATCCATTTATTTGAAAAATAATCTAAAATTGTAGATGTGAGGGAGGAATTGAACCCTTAAAAAATTAGAAGCTCATAGTTGAAATTTATTGAAAATCAACTATGCACTTAGTTTTTTTGAATTTAAAAGTTTTATCTTAATTTTTCTAGTGATATTTATGTATAATTTTTAATTTATAAATTATTTATGTAGATTTTTATTCCAATATTGATTTAAAAATTTATTAAATTAAGGTTTTTAATTTTTTAATTGTTTTATAAGTTGTATTTTTATTAAATTTATATTTTTTAATATAAATTCGAGTATTATTTAAATGAATATTTATACGGATATAAATATCCGCTCGTATTGGTAAATAGATTTAAAAATAACATAAATAATAAATGGATAAATTTAAATTAATTTGAGATAAAATTAAACGGATGGGTCGATCTCGCTGTCATTTCTAACGTTGAGTCCAAGTAAATAAAAAATATTAAGTGAAATGACAAATGAATCTTTGTTTCACTTTTAAAAGGCTGTGTAGTTAAGTCCACGTGTCCCTGCACTGTACGTCAGCTCCCAAAGATAACTTATTCCACTCTCTTAAAAGAAAAAATAATTTTAACTTCCCGAACTTAAATTCCCTATTTACTGTGGCCCAGCTACAAAGATTCCAACA
The DNA here is from genome assembly GCA_947683425.1 of Excoecaria cochinchinensis. NCBI lineage: Eukaryota > Viridiplantae > Streptophyta > Magnoliopsida > Malpighiales > Euphorbiaceae > Excoecaria > Excoecaria cochinchinensis. Next base: position 5,665,504 of record CANTUQ010000069.1, read on the forward strand.
ATAACTCACAGATATACTTAATCATCCTCAAATTTTTTATATTGTTTATGCATTCATTCTTCTATATATATTTTGTTCATAAGTTTTCTCTCAGAGTTAGCCAATCTTTATCTCTCTCTCTCTCTCCCTCTCTCTCTAGCTATTGCATTCTTCATCTTTGAGTTCGTTTATATGGAAGATTCAGTGAATTCTTCTTATAACGATACGATAAGATCAGGTGATTGCGATTTCGAAGAGAGTGGATGGACTATGTATCTCGAGGAATTCTTTGCTAGTAATAATCATCTTGATAATAATGGTGAAATTTACAGCTCTTTTTCATTTGAGAATTCTTCATTAGTTTCTGATGCTGCTTCTTTGGTTTTGAAGAAATCTCATAAAGATGTTGAAGATAGTTATAAAACTTATAATAATAGTCTGAGTTTAATCAACAAGAGAAGAACTCATTTGGTTGATGATGCTTTGGAGGATACTGCCAGTTCTCCTGTCAATAGTCCTAAGGTCAGAACTCTTTTTTTATTTTTTATTTTTTTTCAATTCTTGTAAATGTCAACTCCATTAAATTTATCCTTTTATTTTTATTTTTGAAAAAAAAAATTGTGGGAATTTATAGGTTTATAATTTGGTGAACCAGTTCAAGGGTGATCACAACATGAACCTTTCTCAGGTAAAAAATAGTACTAAATTAGGCTTGCAATAATATATTAATCATTTTTTGATTATCTTTTAATTGTGTTTAATTAAATTTTTTTAGGAAAAAGGAATTATTGGTACAAGCAGGCAGGTGGTAGTTGAGAGAAGTGATGATGTGGGTTTTATTGGAAGAGAAAGTGAGTGCACAGAACTGAAGAAAAGAGGGCTTTGTTTAGTTCCTTTGCGTATGGTGGCGAATTATTTTGGTTGATTACTATTATAATTTATCATCCTTACAACTGCTTTACCGACCAATTATAGACACCCTGTGCTGTGCAGGGAAAAAAAGGTTGCTTTTGTATATAATGAGAATAAGATCTATATTCATATATAGTATGGAGTATTCGATTGGATATACATATTTATGTTTTCATGCACTTTTGTTCTGCATAGATAATTAGGAGGAAGCAATTCAAAAGCATAATTATTATATTTGTGAATTGAATTAATGAAAAAAATGAAAAATGGCATATTGATTTAAGGATCAGATAAATCAGCAGTGGATGTTTTAAAAAATTAGATTTCATGTTTAGATTCCATTGAGGAAATTTGCACAATGTTAACGAAAAATCATATAACTTCATATGATATAGCTTGTTTTACAATAAATAAATAAATAATTTAACCCCTACATGAAAAATGACAAAAATTGTCTCTTCGCCAAACCTCTCCCCTCCCATCGCCGACCTTTCCCCTCCCACCCTTCCTCTCCCCTTGCTTGCCCCTTGCCTACTGGTCAGCATCATATCCTTTCGCATGTACCTTCCAAGGAACACAATGGCCATCTCTTGATGTTGATTGCGTTAAATAATTTTATTCATGTCAGTAAAATTTACAGCAAGCTATATTTATACCTTGAGTTGCACTGTTTGAAGTTTAAAATACAAACTAATTTAAAAGATACAACAAGATATTAATAATTGAAGTTATCTAAGAAAATCCGGGATTATTCTTAACATCCATTAACCGAATTAAGCTTGTCTCTATATTGGAGGAAAAGCCGAGAACTTAAAGGCTTTGTAAGTACATTGGCTAATTCATCACTTTTATTCTTTGCTAAATAAATCCAACTAAAACGGGTAAAGTCATCAACAATAACAAGAACGTATTTATGGCCCAAAACAGACATTACAGGAGAAGGACCCCCGACATCTGCGTGAATTATTTCAAAAGGAGCACAACTGGAATGACTAACGGCAGCTAGCGGAACACGTGATAGCTTTCCAAAAGTACAAGACTCAATGGTCGAAAAGATGAATTAGAACACGGCAAATTAAAACTTTTAACAAAATGAGAGACAATACGACGACTAGGATGACCCAAAGCTGCATGCCAATCGTTCAATGAGGGAAGTTCAGTTGTAGAAGTTTGTTTTATGGAAGGACGAAACTGATAAACCCCATCTTCACTTGGCTCCTGCACGAGCACATTCTTCGACATTTGATCCTTAACAAGAAAATAAGAAGGGCAAAATTCAAAATAACATTTGTTATTACGAGTGAATTTTTGAACAGAGAAGAGATTTTTTAACTATGTGAGGAACACGTAGAACATGATTAAGGGTAAAAGAAGCAGTGGAAGAATATAGAGAATCCTTACTTGTATGATTGATGGTTAAACCCTGACCGTTACCATTATGTAACTGGTCATTACCTTGATTATCATTGGCAATACTGATTGTAGAGAGAACAGGAGTGATATGATAGTTAGCAGCAGTGACAGGATACCAAGGTGATGCACTGTGAGAATAATTTGCAATAGGAGAAGTTGATGAACCAACCATACCTGAATTTCCTACATGAGAAAAATGTGCATTTTGTGCAACACCCCAACTCATACGTGGACGAACCCATCCGCAAGGGAGTAGGAAGCCGTACGAGTAGGTGTGTTACCGGACTGAAGCGAGACAAAGCATACTAAAATACGGAAGAATTTAAAACTTGAGGAGTAGATTTGGACATGCATATTTCGCAAATGCGCATACACTAAGCAAAAGCATACAGTTGTGAAAGCTTACAAGCATACAATAGAAGTTATTCTCAAAACATCGCTATACAAATATTTACATGGCCCAGAATATAATATAAGTATCTTTACATATTATTACATATACATATTTTACAAAATTACAAAATGCAAAATAAAGAAGCTGGACAAAAACCAAAACTCCTAGCTCCTATGTGGCTGACTCTGCAGATGCGCGACTCGAACAGAAGCAAACCTGCCACCTGCACGGGGAAAAGAACCCGTGCTAAGTGATAACGCTTAGTGGGGAAAAAGTACGAAATATAGACGGCCATTCACAACGGTCGCCAAGGCATACCACATACACGAAGGTGAATACATAAAATCCTGACAGATAAATATACATGCTTGTTTAATATAGCCTTGCACTCAAATGTTCTTAACCACGCCCATATACTCATATTACTAACACACCCAATTATTATGCCAAAATCATTATATTTATTCAAACATATTTTTAATATGCCAAAAGTTATAATCCAGCCCAAACCCAAGAGACGATTTCAAAACACCACACTTCCACTGCGTAAGCCTATTACAAATTATCATGTCATGAAACGTAAACATATATTAACCTACTATAATTACTACAATAGCTAACAATAAGGAGCTATATAGCATCGTATTAAATTTGTTACATATGTTGGTTCAAGATCACATTCATAAGTATACAAATCAGTATACTTAATCTTAGTAATTAACAATACATATTCACGTTTATATATATATAGACTTCAACCATAGTATTCAGTAATTCAGATTCGCATTCACATACATATTAATTTATCTCATTACTATACAAAAGTGTAGTATCCATATTATGTGATACACCGACTTCACATACACATACTATACACAAGACCATTTACAGATAACCATAAAGGTGCAATATACAGATCAGAGTTACACTTAACCCAATCAGAGATTTATAATCACATTCGAATTCACAACTGGTTCACATGACCGAAATCTTCCACATTCGGATATCATATTCTCATATTCATATCAGATAGAGCAAACGAAATACCTGCTGACTCAAAATAGTGGATAACGAGTACTGAATGGTACCTTACGGGTACGAATTGAACACATAATATAATGTACCTTACAGGCACAAGTCGGAAAGCAACATTTCATTGCACAGGATCTTAAACAAGATCCATACACATACACATACACATAATAGGGGTTCGCGAGGAACCATTCGGGGACCTGATCAGGGTCCAAATCGTTCAAAGGGCGCTGCAGCTACACATACATAGACTCTATTAGGCATGCCTAACTATCCACTAAACTGACTCTCGCAGGTCATGCATCATTCAAATCATGTGTCACATCAGACAATATATAAACATCATCATACTATTCATTTTACAAAGCATATGATATAGTTCCATCAACATACTTTAGCACTATTCAAGGTTCTAAGATTTATCAGAGTCAAATATGGAAATATTATCATGCCACTCGTTAACTTAACACTCAAACTTTGCTTTTAACAATTAAACACTTTTTACAAAAACAGGGTAGGTCACGGTCACAACCAGGTTGGTTGTCACCGTGACATACCATGAACCCAAAACAGAATGCAAATCTGCGGGAGGTCACGGTGGTAACCACATTCATTGCCACCGTGACATACCAAACCCTCAAAATAGAATGCAAATCTGGGGTAGGTCACAGTGGTAACCACATTCATTGCCACCGTGACATACCAAAAACCTCAAAACAGAATGCTATTCTTCTCACTTAATCATATCATTCATACAAACTATTTATACATTTACATAAACACTTACTTACCCGGTTTGCCACATTACAGGTCTCTGTTTAAAAGAGAAATTCATAATCTAAAAGCATTAAATCACCTTAATCATTATCATATTATATAGGCACTCAAGTATCCACATGAACCGTTAAAATATCATAAATACCTTGCATATTAACATATTCTAATAACATCTATTACCAATGCATGCATCGTATAATATTGTTAGGCAATTACTTTCATCACGCATTCACTGCCCGTATCCCCTATATACATTTTTCCATTAAACAAACTCAATTCATGATTATGCATACTTGTTCATATCATACACGATCAATACCACAGGCATATCCTGTTCGATAATTAAAAGCATATATATATACATTTAATTTCATTATTAAACTCTTATGCTATAGCTTTAATCACTTACAATTTGGATTAACGACCACCCACATACTCATTTCCTAAGGTTAGAAATGAGTTAGACATGCTATAGGAACTTACCATGAAGTTCGGGTACGTTTCGGGAAGAAAAACACTCAAATTATGCATATTAGGAGGTGGTCACGCTGGTAACCAATTGGCTGTCACCGTGAGGTCCAAAAATGAGCATTCTTCCCTGCATTTTCATAGGTCACGGTGGTAACCATTTTGGTTGCCACCGTGACATACCAAAATATTGCAAAACAGAAGCAAAATTTCGGGACTGGTTCACACCACAGTTTTGTACAGCCTATATAAAAGTCTAGAACTCATTTTTAGCAAAAACTTCCTTCTTAACAAATGTTATATAGGATGTTAACTTCCAAATGCAACAAATTACAGGTCAATTGGACATCTATAGATTTAGATATGATCTAAACAACCCACAGTGCTTCCCTGAACCCGTCCAAAGAAGATGACTCTACTTCTTGACCACTTTTGGGACACTTAGAGTTGCAATTAGCTCAAACCTATTTCTAACACATTTGTAGAAATATGTCTTAGATTTCTAAAGGTACTGATTTCATATTATTTGGAGTTCTAAAACTCCCAAAACAGCGTAATAACCGAAGAAAGGTCCAGTGTATTCTAATCCAGTTTTTCACCCAAAAACCTATTCACATGCAACAATGAGTCATTTGAGCCAACACTCACTACCATCATCACAAATCATCACAATACACTCAAGAAGCTTGTATCATACATGAATATACCAAAAATTCATATACAGATAAAAGAAAGTTCCCAAACCTTAACTCCTTTGCTCCACTAGCTTAAATGGTAGTACTTCCTTGCTCATATACTCTTCCATAGATTCACCACTTCAATTTCCTCATCAAGAAAATACATAACATTACTTAGGGTTTCTAATTAACCAAAGAGGAATTGCAGAAATCGAAAGTTATAACTTACCCTTCTATCTCTAATCTCTCATAAACGCACTTGAGCTACAATCCATTATACACAACTTGGGCTTGCAAGAAGAGAGAGAGGGGCTGGCGTGGGATGAAGAAGAAGAGGAAGGGAAAAGGAGAAGGCAAAACGTGAAGGAGAGGGGAAATGAGCAGAAATCTGCTCTCACTCTCTCTTAATTAAGTTAAACTTATCTCAAATGCCACATGTCCTCCTCCTATTGGCCCTCAATAGATTTTTTATGATATTTCCCCTTTTTGGTCCCTTAATTCCTTTTTAATCCTTCCTTCACATAATACATAAATATAATTTTACATTGGCCCACAATTAAATCTTATCCCCTTCAATTAAGTCCTAAATTAATACCTTACAAATTTGCAATTGGCCGCACTTGCCGAAACTTTTGCACTAATGCCGAATTCGTCCTTTCGACACACCTAAAACCACAACTTACATACATTCGGCATATAAATGATCCATTCTCAAAATTTAGCCCTCATATTTATTTATTCCACTCAATTAAATCCCTATATGTAAAATTACCGAAATACCCTTGGCTTTCTTTTTCTTAATTCTGATCATATCTTTTCCTACTACTTAATCACTCCGACCATCACATCACACGATTTCGATTATCAAAATCCCCGAAAATACACAAATCCTTCTAGGGTACATTTCGGGGTGTTACAAATCTTCCCTCCTAAAAGAATTTCGTCCTCGAAATTCACTTACACCAGAAGAAACTCTAAAATGACACTTCGACTCACCGTCAGACTCATACATTGCATTCTAAAACTATTCACTTACTTACACTTATCGACATCGCTATACTCTTAAATCACTTTCTTATATTCGAATTAAACACATTCATCAGAACAATCATTACTCAAAAGCCCGACTGAAATCAAAACCCGACACTTTACACATAAACCAACTAACTTCGCCAATTGCTACATAAATCCTTCACTACTTAAAAGATGTCCATCATACTTACGTTTCTCTTTACCATTAACACTCCTATCAAACTTTAAAATCCTTTTTACGGCCCCAAAATACTCTTTCTGTTCAATCTTTAACCAAACACAGAACACTTTCCTAAACGATTGCTGAGTGCGTCATTTTTACCCTTAATTTTAATATCAAATAGTACATATATACCCTGTCAGCTTTCTCTCAATCAAAACATATATGCATATGCTTATCATGTATTGTCAAAGGGATGATGATGATGTAATGAGATTGAGATGATTCATGTATGCAGAGTGATGCAATTGATGCTATAATGATGCATTTTGTCCCATCCCCATGATTCAATATGCTTTCATTTAAACACTTTTCTGGAGATAGCTGACAGGCATATAGAGTACTACCAAAACCTTATAAGATCCAAATACTCATCCACTTACTCGATACCTTTCTTTACTGAGGTACACTCTGAACAAAACCTTGAGAAATCCTAGGAGCAGTCAGCCTATCCAAAATTCGAATCAATCCTTGCACTAATATTCTATCATTAGAAACAGGACCGGAATTCTAACCAAAAGGTGCACAGAAACGAAACACTTTGATCAGTACTAATTGGGTTCACACTTTCTGTCGTCTCATTCACCTTCTCATTCGGGTCAGGCTCCATCTAACATAACACACACAGGACAAGACGCATCTGCATTAGGCCACGACACAAAATCGACTTATCCACCAAAACACGACACATACCAACTAGCATACAAAGACCTGACACTCAAACAAACAAAGACAACCAGAACCGTCAAACCGCGCTCTGATACCACTAAATGTAACACCCCAACTCATACGTGGACGAACCCATCCGCAAGGGAGTAGGAAGCCGTACGAGTAGGTGTGTTACCGGACTGAAGCGAGACAAAGCATACTAAAATACGGAAGAATTTAAAACTTGAGGAGTAGATTTGGACATGCATATTTCGCAAATGCGCATACACTAAGCAAAAGCATACAGTTGTGAAAGCTTACAAGCATACAATAGAAGTTATTCTCAAAACATCGCTATACAAATATTTACATGGCCCAGAATATAATATAAGTATCTTTACATATTACTACATATACATATTTTACAAAATTACAAAATGCAAAATAAAGAAGCTGGACAAAAACCAAAACTCCTAGCTCCTATGTGGCTGACTCTGCAGATGCGCGACTCGAACAGAAGCAAACCTGCCACCTGCACGGGGAAAAGAACCCGTGCTAAGCGATAACGCTTAGTGGGGAAAAAGTACGAAATATAGACGGCCATTCACAACGGTCGCCAAGGCATACCACATACACGAAGGTGAATACATAAAATCCTGACAGATAAATATACATGCTTGTTTAATATAGCCTTGCACTCAAATGTTCTTAACCACGCCCATATACTCATATTATTAACACACCCAATTATTATGCCAAAATCATTATATTTATTCAAACATATTTTTGATATGCCAAAAGTTATAATCCAGCCCAAACCCAAGAGACGATTTCAAAACACCACACTTCCACTGCGTAAGCCTATTACAAATTATCATGTCATGAAACGTAAACATATATTAACCTACTATAATTACTACAATAGCTAACAATAAGGAGCTATATAGCATCGTATTAAATTTGTTACATATGTTGGTTCAAGATCACATTCATAAGTATACAAATCAGTATACTTAATCTTAGTAATTAACAATACATATTCACGTTTATATATATATAGACTTCAACCATAGTATTCAGTAATTCAGATTCGCATTCACATACATATTAATTTATCTCATTACTATACAAAAGTGTAGTATCCATATTATGTGATACACCGACTTCACATACACATACTATACACAAAACCATTTACAGATAACCATAAAGGTGCAATATACAGATCAGAGTTACACTTAACCCAATCAGAGATTTATAATCACATTCGAATTCACAACTGGTTCACATGACCGAAATCTTCCACATTCGGATATCATATTCTCATATTCATATCAGATAGAGCAAACGAAATACCTGCTGACTCAAAATAGTGGATAACGAGTACTGAATGGTACCTTACGGGTACGAATCGAACACATAATATAATGTACCTTACAGGCACAAGTCAGAAAGCAACATTTCATTGCACAGGATCTTAAACAAGATCCATACACATACACATACACATAATAGGGGTTCGCGAGGAACCATTCGGGGACCTGATCAGGGTCCAAATCGTTCAAAGGGCGCTGCAGCTATACATACATAGACTCTATTAGGCATGCCTAACTATCCACTAGACTGACTCTCGCAGGTCATGCATCATTCAAATCATGTGTCACATCAGACAATATATAAACATCATCATACTATTCATTTTACAAAGCATATGATATAGTTCCATCAACATACTTTAGCACTATTCAAGGTTCTAAGATTTATCAGAGTCAAATATGGAAATATTATCATGCCACTCGTTAACTTAACACTCAAACTTTGCTTTTAACAATTAAACACTTTTTACAAAAACAGGGTAGGTCACGGTCACAACCAGGTTGGTTGTCACCGTGACATACCATGAACCCAAAACAGAATGCAAATCTGCGGGAGGTCACGGTGGTAACCACATTCATTGCCACCGTGACATACCAAACCCTCAAAACAGAATGCAAATCTGGGGTAGGTCACAGTGGTAACCACATTCATTGCCACCGTGACATACCAAAAACCTCAAAACAGAATGCTATTCTTCTCACTTAATCATATCATTCATACAAACTATTTATACATTTACATAAACACTTACTTACCCGGTTTGCCACATTACAGGTCTCTGTTTAAAAGAGAAATTCATAATCTAAAAGCATTAAATCACCTTAATCATTATCATATTATATAGGCACTCAAGTATCCACATGAACCGTTAAAATATCATAAATACCTTGCATATTAACATATTCTAATAACATCTATTACCAATGCATGCATCGTATAATATTGTTAGGCAATTACTTTCATCACGCATTCACTGCCCGTATCCCCTATATACATTTTTCCATTAAACAAACTCAATTCATGATTATGCATACTTGTTCATATCATACACGATCAATACCACAGGCATATCCTGTTCGATAATTAAAAGCATATATATATACATTTAATTTCATTATTAAACTCTTATGCTATAGCTTTAATCACTTACAATTTGGATTAACGACCACCCACATACTCATTTCCTAAGGTTAGAAATGAGTTAGACATGCTATAGGAACTTACCATGAAGTTCGGGTACGTTTCGGGAAGAAAAACACTCAAATTATGCATATTAGGAGGTGGTCATGCTGGTAACCAATTGGTTGTCACCGTGAGGTCCAAAAATGAGCATTCTGCCCTGCATTTTCATAGGTCACGGTGGTAACCATTTTGGTTGCCACCGTGACATACCAAAATATTGCAAAACAGAAGCAAAATTTCGGGACTGGTTCACACCACAGTTTTGTACAGCCTATATAAAAGTCTAGAACTCATTTTTAGCCAAAACTTCCTTCTTAACAAATGTTATATAGGATGTTAACTTCCAAATGCAACAAATTACAGGTCAATTGGACATCTATAGATTTAGATATGATCTAAACAACCCACAGTGCTTCCCTGAACCCGTCCAAAGAAGATGACTCTACTTCTTGACCACTTTTGGGACACTTAGAGTTGCAATTAGCTCAAACATATTTCTAACACATTTGTAGAAATATGTCTTAGATTTCTAAAGGTACTGATTTCATATTATTTGGAGTTCTAAAACTCCCAAAACAGCGTAATAACCGAAGAAAGGTCCAGTGTATTCTAATCCAGTTTTTCACCCAAAAACCTATTCACATGCAACAATGAGTCATTTGAGCCAACACTCACTACCATCATCACAAATCATCACAATACACTCAAGAAGCTTGTATCATACATGAATATACCAAAAATTCATATACAGATAAAAGAAAGTTCCCAAACCTTAACTCCTTTGCTCCACTAGCTTAAATGGTAGTACTTCCTTGCTCATATACTCTTCCATAGATTCACCACTTCAATTTCCTCATCAAGAAAATACATAACATTACTTAGGGTTTCTAATTAACCAAAGAGGAATTGCAGAAATCGAAAGTTATAACTTACCCTTCTATCTCTAATCTCTCATAAACGCACTTGAGCTACAATCCATTATACACAACTTGGGCTTGCAAGAAGAGAGAGAGGGGCTGGCGTGGGATGAAGAAGAAGAGGAAGGGAAAAGGAGAAGGCAAAACGTGAAGGAGAGGGGAAATGAGCAGAAATCTGCTCTCACTCTCTCTTAATTAAGTTAAACTTATCTCAAATGCCACATGTCCTCCTCCTATTGGCCCTCAATAGATTTTTTATGATATTTCCCCTTTTTGGTCCCTTAATTCCTTTTTAATCCTTCCTTCACATAATACATAAATATAATTTTACATTGGCCCACAATTAAATCTTATCCCCTTCAATTAAGTTCTAAATTAATACCTTACAAATTTGCAATTGGCCGCACTTGCCGAAACTTTTGCACTAATGCCGAATTCGTCCTTTCGACACACCTAAAACCACAACTTACATACATTCGGCATATAAATGATCCATTCTCAAAATTTAGCCCTCATATTTATTTATTCCACTCAATTAAATCCCTATATGTAAAATTACCAAAATACCCTTGGCTTTCTTTTTCTTAATTCTGATAATATCTTTTCCTACTACTTAATCACTCCGACCATCACATCACACGATTTCGATTATCAAAATCCCCGAAAATACACAAATCCTTCTAGGGTACATTTCGGGGTGTTACATTTTGAGTACTCGAAGAGTTCTGCACAGTGATTTTAGGGTTAATTTCACCCATGATCACTGAATTTATACACAAATAACACTAATATAATGAAAGAATTTTTGTTCTCATAAAAATCATTAAATTTAAAACATATTTACAGAAAAATCACTTAAATCGTTTTTTAGCAAAAAATCCTCTGAAAATTACAGCTGGTGCATACATTCAGCACCCCGGTACATATATTCAGCACCCCATGCATAAATGGCTTGAAATGTGGCATGCCTTATGCAAAAAATGATATGTAAGTATGCCATATAGCAAACTAACTTGTCGAAATATCCATGTGGCATGCCACATGGCATGCTCACATGTTATTTTTTCCATATGGTATGCCACGTGTTAAGTTATGTGTGCATGGGGGTGCTGTGTGTACGCGCTGGCTGAACTTTCCGGTGAAAGAATCGTTAGAAAATAATTAAAGTGATTTTTTTGTAAACATGTTCTAAATTCGATTATTTTTATGAGAATAAAAATTATTTCATTATATTAATGTTATTTGAGTATAAGTTCAGTGACTATGGGTGAAATTAACTCATGGTTCTATGGTACCGTTTCCTACATTTGTCTGCAATGTGGTTTCAGTAGCCACATATTGACAGGAAACATGTGATTTTTGAAAGGCTTTAGAGTTGATTAGAGGATGGGGGATGGGGTGGGTCGTAAAAGCGGTTTAGAAGAACGGGCAACAAAGTTTGCTTGAGGAATTTCGATTGAGCATTTGAGAAGAACTTCATGAGCTACTAGTTGGCCATGTAACTCATGAAAGGTGACTAGTTCAGTGAGCATGTTAAGGGCAGTAATAATGGGATGATATTCAGAACCTATGTTGGGATAGATAATGGCGATGAATTCAGCAGGAGAACAAGAGCGGCATGCGGCTTTTAGTTCATCAGCTAGGCTCTTAGCATGTTGAAGGAGGGTTGAAATAGTGAGGTCATCTTTCTTAAGTTTTTAGAGTTCTATATGAATTTAAAGTTGGCGATTTTGAGAAATAAAGCCAAAAGCTTGTGCTAAAGCTTGCCAAACTTGAAAGGAAGAAGTAAGGCTAATAACATATGGAAAAACTTCTTAAGAGAGAGAGAGAGGACAGAATTCAAGAATGAAGCATTTAGTCTTTCTTGTACCAAATGTCAAATTCAGGGTTGGGAATTTGAGTAGGTGGAGTGGAGGTATCCCAATCCTTCTTAGTATTGCAGTCTAAACTGTTGTTAGGAGTATGCCTTAAAATTCAAGTGTAATAGTGGTTTTTTTTATGTATATACTCATTATCATTTTTTATATAATACTATTCATTTATTGATGCTATGTTTAATTAAATTTGCTTGATTATGACTTAAATTAATAAATGAAGTACTAAGTATATGAACATAGTATAGAGGTAATCATGAAGAGTTCATGATGTAATAGAGGTATTCTTGAACAAATATGATTGCATTATGAGAATGGAAGTAACTCTCAAAGACCTTGAGTTGTTGAGGCAGAAGTCTACTAAGTCCTATAATTAATACCTTACTCATTGGAGGAATAGATTCATGGAAATGAAGAAAAAGCCAGAGACCTCTGACCAGATTTGGATGTTCATCTGTAATGCCTACCCATACCTGAATGATGTTCTCAAGATAAAAGGGTTAAAAGATTAGGAGTCTTTGAAAGATATTGCCATATAGAAATGGAGGATGAGCACCTAAAAAACAAGGAAAATCCTGGGAATTTAAGCAGTAAAAACTATGGTAACAATCGCAAGGGTTATGGTAACTTGAATTTTGGGAAGAGTTCTAGTAATAATAGTGGAGCTGGAAGAATAGCTGAAGTGTCATCCACCAACACAAGGCATTACTCAAATCTTGGAAAATCTATGACGTGGTGTCTTAAGCGGCTTCAAAAAGAGGGAAAGCATAACCTCAACTACGTAACCTTACTAGGAGACAAGGCCAAACAAGACATAGGGTGGATTGATATTGTAATTACCATCAGCACACATTTCATGAGACATATTATTGATGTATTTTGAGGTATAGGGTTCAAGACCTAATAAACAATAAGCAAGTCAATTATCCCGAGAAGATAGGAAAAGGTTAGGGTGCCTATTTTGTAGTTTCATTTCTAGTCTTAATGGTTAGGTTAGGGTTACCTGAGTAGTGTGTGTTGCATGACCTGCATGGGAATAATTACTTGGCCATCACTCGAAGGGCAAGAAGAGGAGTAAATTGGGTTTTCCGTATGAGATAATTTTTTGGAGTTAATTTCATAGAGAGAGCATGGTGAACAAAAGAAGTAGAGGAGATAGAAGCAGCAATGACCATAGCTAATGATGAAGATGTTGGGTTTTGTGCACCAAAATCAAAATAAAATGTAGCAAAATACAAATCAAAACCCACTAGAATCCATGCGAACCAATTGATTCAAAAAGAAAGTTCAATGAATACCAACCAGTTGGTGCACAGAAACAATCGTCTAATGCCTTAACTTCGATTGGATTGAATATTTCTTGTATCAATGCAAACTATTTGCTCCAAAGGTTGAATCGAACTCCAGGAGCTGCTCCAAGGAATGAAAGCCCTTTAATGGTATCCACACACAAACGGGATGAACTGATTTGCAAGGGGGTGTTAGCTCCCTTTTCTTATGCAACTAGGGTTTTTTCTTTTTCTTCTCTATGTCTATTATTTCTCAAAGAATGGGGGACGAGAAAAGGAATTCATTTTCTGTCTTTTATGTCAAAATACGATAGAAACTTATCATCTAATGATTAGGGCTACATGCTTTATATCTATTCACATATATATAGCATCACACATTAACCTAATTAGGATTACTTATTATACATACATACATACATACATACATACATACATACATATATACATACATATATATATATATATATATATATAGCCACGAGTGTAAAATAAAATATCTAGAGATATTTTTGTAATAGAAATTTCCTTATTCAAATAATAGGGGATATTACATTATCTCTAAGATATTATTTCAAATTTAAATAATTGACATATTTCAAATTCGAAATGTCCAAATAAAGTCCAGTCTGTTTATTACGTTCTAGATGTACGATCCAATAAGTTCATATTATGTTGGCAGTGGAGCTAATCTCATTATAAGCTCACAGCTCATAAACGGCCTCTAATAAGATATTATGACTACCCAAATAAAATGAATATCAATAATTCTATTTTAACCTAACCAATAGAATTTGTTGTAATCTTTTTGTCATACGATATCTTATTTGAACATAAGTCGCGAGTCACACTTGTATTGTTCAAACATATAATTTCTCGATTACTAAGTAGACTAATAAATTCAAATAACATTGACAACACTATCAATTCATATGAGAATGATCATGCTTTTTCTCAATCCTACTTATCGAGAGGCTCATTAGATATCTCTCTCATAAGAGGGGGACAAATTCTATCTTGATTATTTATTTTTCTCTGTATAATTCTCATCATATCCAATCATAACCTTTATGATTATTTGATTAAATATAACGTTTAATTATATCAAAACATGATGTTCCTTATATAGAAAACTATGATAATCTTAGGTCTAAGTATTCAATAACATAACTATTATGAAATGACTTATGCCACTAATTCATGGAGTGATCTCATACCAGGTCTATCCAGTACCTTCTTTTCTAATAAGTACCTACAAGTTTGATTCATATCACCATATATAATCATCTAATGATTATCAATCAAACCCATACTAGTCTTCATTTATCATTATACTTTAAGTGATAAATGACAAGGAATATTTAGAATAACATTAAATACTTATTCACAAATATTATTATAATGTAACATGCCAACAATATATTAATGCGGAGAAAAATAGGCTGTTCAAATATTTTACTTAGAGCATAACCACTAATAGAAGAATGATATGATACCATGTTAAGTTTTAAGGGTGAAACTAATTTTATTCATACCAGTAAGATTTACGGCAAGCTATATTTATAGCTTAAGTTACACGCTTTGAATATTTGAAGTTATCTAAGAAAATATGGGATTATTCTTACCATTTCTTAACAGATTGGTCCACAAAAACATTTGATTTTTTAACATTTTTTTTTTTGTTAACAACCTCAATCCCTTTTGGCTAGCTAGCTTTTGGTTGAAGAAAAATGATTTATTGGTTTGATTCTATTAAAAAGGTATTCATTTTAAAGAAACTTTCCAAGAAAGGAACAAGATTTGGTTTTGTTAAGATTGATAATGTGAAAAATATTAATACTCTCCTAAATAGGTTGAATAGATCCTAGTTTGGTAGTTATAAGAATTAAGTCAATGAGGCAAAATTCAAAAGTCAAAAAGTATCATAATCCTTTTCAAATGCCAATCATAACAAAGGTCAACAAATGAAAAATGGCTCCAAAGAAAAAGGGCATATTCAAGAAAAGTCATAGAGATTGTAGAACATATGCTGATGTGGTTGGTTTTAAAAAAATAAATGAGCAAGGGTTGCAAAATGATGCTATAAGAAATGACACGGTAGGCTCAGCATATTTTTAAATTGATATTAACCTTGCAGACCTTGACTGGCTAAATAAAAGCTTGGTTATGTGGCTTCATCATCCTCAATAAGTTTTGAGTAACCAAGATTGCTTTCTTAGTAGCGGGTATCCTTCTTGCATCTATCACTCAATAAGTGGAACTATATTTATACTTACTTTTGCAACTTTGGAGGATCGCAATAAGATGTTTGAAGGTGGTCCAGATTGCCTATGTGAATGGTTTAAAGCTATTGCACCTTGGAAACCAAATTAATTTATAAAAGCGATTTATTTGGATAAGATGTGAAGGTGTTCCATTGCACATCTAGAATGCTACATTTGTCACGACTTTGGTTACAACCTTTGGTTTGTTCATCTCGCTAGTTGAAGATATGATGAACAAAGACATATTTGATTATTTAAGAATTCTCATTACCTCATATACTCCTAACTTTATAAGCTATACTGCCAAAGTTAGAAAAAATGGAGAGATCTTACTTATTAAACTTGTAGAAGAACATTGCTTAGTTTTTCCTGAATTCTCTATAAAGGTTTAATATAAGCCTAAGTTTATTAAGGCTTCCCTAGTGCATAGTTCTATTCTTTAGGCAGAAGTGGGGGTGTCTTAGTCTCGTAGAGATGTGATTTCTTCTCTCTTTATAGCTACATGGCTGGAGACAATTGGATTAGAATTAGAGAGTTTTTCCAAAATCTTGTGTCTTGTTGCCTTATAATCTCTATATATGCCCTTACCTGTATAGTGTTATAAAATGATCTGTGGAATCAATTATAACCGGTGTGAAGACCCACGTTCCCATCTTGGTTGGAGGTGATTTTAATGCATTATTAAGTTATTTAGGTCATGAGTCTACCTATTTAAGTTTAAAAGACCACCAATTTATTAACTTTGTTCATTATAATAACGTAATAAGTAAGATCCGTATTGATCTTTTCTTAGTTAACTCTGCTTAGGTTTCTTGCTTTGGCAACATCAGCCAACTTGCCCTTTCGAGAGGTATCTTTGGCCATTGCCCTATCCTTCTCTCTCTTATTTCTTTGGATGGTGGAACAAAACCATTTAGATTTTTAGATTATTGGTTATAAGATCTCACTTTATGGTGCTTGTTAAAAAATGGTGGAAGGAACTTGACCATCTTGGTGTTGAATCTATACAACTCAAACTGAATTTATCAAAAGGCAGTTTGTTGATTGGAATGAAAATGTCTTTGGTAACCTTGACTCAGATATCACCTCTTTGAAAAAGGATATTAATGATGTTGATGTGGAGCTTGAAAATGTCAATGCTTCTAATTCTATCCAGTCTTCTCTAATTACTAAAAGAGGTGCCTTGCTTAAAAATCTTTAAGGAAAGCCCAAGACGAGTCCTTTTAAAGGCAGAAATCTCATATAAAATGGTGTCATGAAGGAGACAAAAATATGAGATTTTTCCATCTTACTGCTTCCCTAAGACGAGTTATGAATCAGATAAATTATTTAAAAACAAAAAATGTTATGGTGAAGACACCTTTATTGGCTTTGAAATCACCTCTTTATACAAAAACCTAACTCTAAAAAGTTAAATAACAGACCCTCTTTCCCTCCTTCCCTCCTGGTCTTTTCAATACCCTCTCTTTAGATTTTGTCAAGGCTCTAGAGGAACCATTTATAAAGGAAGAGTCAAATCTACTATTTTGAGTTGTGGGAGCTCTAAATCACTTAGCCCTGATGGATTTAATTTTGTTTCATAAAGGCTACATAAGAATCTATCGGTGAAAACATCTATCATATGAAAGTTTCCTTCTAAGAATCTATTATACTTCCCAAAAGAATCAACTCTTGTTTTTTAGCCTTAATTCCTAAATTACAAGGTGCTTTAAAGCTAAGTGATTATGTGCCTATTAGCTGGATTGGCTGTTTATGCAAAATCATTACCAAACCTCTTGTAAACTGGTTGGAAATAGTCATTGAATAAGCTATTGATGGTGAACAATCAATCTTCATCAAAGGAAGACTAATTTTCGATGGTGTTATGATTATTAATGAGATTATCCATTCTCTAAAAAAAGTCAAGCCGCAATGGATTACTCCTTAAACTGGACTTTTAGAAAGCCAGTGACTCAATTTTGGAGTTATCTAAATTCAATCTTATGTCATATGAACTTTGAGACTAGATGGATAAAATGGATCCTAGAATGAATTTTAACTACCAAATTTTCTTTTCTAGTCAATGGATGTCCTTCAAATCAAATTTCCAATGATTGGTTCACTTATTGGAATTAATGTTGACAATGATTGGCTCTTATCTTATGCCAAATCTATCAGATGTTGCCTTTAAAGGCTTCCTTGTCTTTACTTAGCACTGCCATTGGGGGACAACCCTAACAGGAAAGAGATGTGGCTACCCATGATTGAAAAACTTAGGAATGGGCTGGTAAACTGGAAAGGAAATCTATTGTCTTAAGCAGGTAGGCTCACTCTAATTAAATCATCTCACTCTTATCTTTCAATCTACTTCCTATCAATGTTTAAAATTCCCAAAGGCATTATGAACATTTTGAACTCTATAATGCATAATTTCTTTTGAATGACACTGGTAAGAAGAAAGGTCTTTATAAAATTAAATGGGGTGGGACTCTTTTAACTAAGAAGCTTGGAAGTCTTGGTGTTGGATCTCTTAAATGGAAAAATCATAGTCTTTTTTTTTTTTAAATGGCTATGGAGGTTGGAGCTAGATTGTAATTCCCTATGGCAATCTATTGCTAATAGTAAGGATAGTTTTTCTTCTATTAATGCTCTCATCAATTTTTCAAATTTGATTGCATCTTATCCTTGGAAAGATATTGTTAAAACCTCTACCTTTCATCCTTTCGATAAAGGTATCAAATTTGCTATTGGGAAAGATAATTTTTGCATATTTTGGCGTGACATTTGGTTGATTAATGAGTATCTAAAGTAGAGTTTTGGTAGAATCTTCTGCTTAACCTCTTGCCTAAATACTCTAGTTCCAAATTTTGGAGCTTGAAAAACTTTAAATGTTTGTGGCAGTTAAAATGGAAAAGGAATTTATGGTCTTAGAAGAGTTCTTTTGAATATGATCTCCTGAGTTTGCTAAATTATCACTTTCTTTCCTTCCATCGTAATAATCAAAAAGTCGAGCTATGAAGCCAATGATGTTTTTCTTATTAAATGATCATGTGCAAACTCTTAAAACCAATTGATCTTTCTAATAGGTAGACCTATACGTACTGGCATTCTACGAAAAAATCTATGCCCCTCGAAAGTTAATTTGTATGAATGGATATAAAAGATAGGACTTGCACTTGATCTTATCTAGCTCATATTGGCATTCTCCCTTTTGAGAAAGCTAATTACCCTTTATATAACTCAAAGTTAGAGTTTGTGGACCATCCTCTGGTTACTTGTCTAATCTCTTCAATTGTATGGCATAAGGTTGTGAAGTTGTGGGGGCTTTCATTTTACTTACCTAACAAATTATCGAGCTTTATCATCAATGGTAAAATCTTATTAAAGGCACGATTTAAATCAAAGCGTGGAAGATTCTTCTATTATCATTTATTTGGTCTATTTGGTTAGGATGAAACGAGCAATTGAAAGACCTTTTATAGTGTTATCTTGTTCCTTTTCATTTTTGTAAGAACTTCATTTTGGCTTAAGGCATTTAACCTTATAGATTGGTTGCAAAACATAGATATTTTCCTATATATTAATAGTCTCAATTTGGTCAAATTTGTGACAAAGCCACGTCCTTAAGTTTTTTGGTGTCCACTGCCTTGCAACCATCTATAATGGAACACCGACGGATTTACTATTGGCAAGCCTAATGCCTTGAGTATTGGAGGAGTTTTGCATAATTCAAAAGGAGATATTTTTTTTCCTCTTATCTTTGTATTTGGGTATTATAGATTCCAACCATGCTGAGGTTTGTGTGGTTGATAAAGGTCTCGCTATCTCTTTATCTTTTCTTCTATAGTGCAACCTTGATATCATTTTTATGTTAGACAATGTTGTTAATTGGCTAATGAACCCAGCTGAGTGCAGGCCCAAGAAATTCTATAATGAATTCAACATTATTGATAACAATATTCTGTAAATAAAAAAGAAAGTGTCGCTTATCCATCAAACCTACAGAATGTAACTTCTTTGCATATGGCCTCACTAAACAAGGTGTCACAAGGAGTTCTAGTCTTATTACTTGGCTTTTATTGTCTTTGTTTTTTTATTTTTTTGCTTAGTTTGTACTTATTTTATCTTTTATTCTTCTTTCAGTTATTAGGCCATCTTGGTTGGTTTTAGGTTCTCTAAGAAGTTATTAGTCAACCCCACTGCTGGTGGCTTTTAGCAATATACTCCTTTTATATAATTTTGATCTAATATATTCTTGGTTTATCAAAAAACAAATTAAGCGCTACATGTATAAATGATCAAAATCATAATAATTGGCCACACAATGGAACAATAAGCATATGGAGGGTGAAAAAGAAAAAGACTGAGGAAATGAGAAAGGAATGAGGAACAGTAACACAACTAGAACGAGTGAGAAGGAGGAAGTACATAAAAGAGGGGAAAAGATGTCAAATAAGGGTGGCACGAAAGAAAAATAGGAAGTCATTGGGAACTAAAAAAGTCAAGTGAGGCTTAAAAAATGGTGGGTATAACAACCCGAAAACCACCTTAGTGGTATTGAGTGTGATTAGCATAATTAAGCGAGTGTAAAATTAGGGTTTACGGATTTGGATTAGATTGTAATTGAAAATTTGGACTTAATTGCATAAAATTAAAGTATTGTAGTGACCAAAGTGTAATTTTTGCTTGATTAGTGCTAAGAGAGATTAATTAACTTAAGTGAGATTAATTAACCTTAATCAAATTTAGTGGGATCCATGTGTCATTGTAGAAGCCGCCGCCTAGCATTTGAAGAGTTGGTGTTGTGACACCTCATATTTGCATGCATATATAAGTAATGTATAGTGGCAAAATCTGTCTGGGTTCTTCACTTAATCTAACCATTCTTAGGAGGAAATCTGCAAGTTGTTTCTCCTTTCTTCTTCATTTCATCACCTCACCGTTTCTTCATCTTAGAGCTAGTTAGAATTGGCTTCGAGTGAGTTCTATTGAATGCTAAGTTAGATCCGCGTAAAGGGGTAAGCTAGAATTTAGTTTATTTCTTCTAATTGATTGGAATTCCATTTCATAGTCCTAATTCTATTTTGAATATGTGTATGTGTTAATTTGTAAGTTGAAGAAGCAAGTCGAAAAGCCAAGGGAAGAGAGAAGATCAATTGAGTAGTAAAGTGAAGGAGAGCTTCAAGAGGTTTGGGATTGTACTTAAATTGATATGGTTGGGATTAGATTTTGTGTTAACTTTGATTAAAATCCATGATTGATTAGTTTGAGATTTATGTGTTCTTGTGTGATAATTGATATATGTTATAAGATGAGATGTGTAATTGAGATGGGTGTTGAAATTATTGATTGAATTGTCATGAGTTTATGACCAAAGTATGAACCCTAGTTTTAGGGGGAAACTATGCTCAGATTGTCCTAGACTTCCGTGTGATGTTTTGGTCATAAGTGGAGTTTGAGATAACAAAGAGATTTAAAAAAAGGAAAAAAAAAAAGCCTTAGCATAGCTTGAAATTTCCAAACCCAAAATCCTTCAGCTCCTTCTTGCAAAGCTTAGGAGACGCATAAAATGTATACCATTCATACCTAGACTTAACCTAAGCCCTATGCTCTTTTTCTTAAGACTCAAGTTATGAGAAAACCAATCAAACTTATTATTTTGGATGATTGATACTCAAAGTGAAATGAAAAATGAGAAAATGGAGATTATTGACTTTCAGAGGTCAAAAAAAGGGCAAATAGTGCGTAAACAAACACTTTTTACATGGGCTTAATGTTGTTGATGCACCTATGATGTTTGATTTTAGGATCTCTGAAGGAATTGGAAAACAAAAAGAGGGAAAGCTAGATAAGAAGTAGGGCCTAGCTTAGGTAAATCTGTAACATCCCAAAAATGGCCTAGTTAAAATTGCATGTTTAGTTGGACATTTAAAGGGTAAGTTGGTAATTGTGTAAGTGATTTGGGTTTTAATTAAGGATTTATAAGAGTTTTATTAAGGATAAAAGAAAAAGGAAGAAAGTCAAAGAAGTGGAAAATAAGGTCTAATGAGAGTTGAACATGTGGATTGGGTAGGTGAGTGCATTAAATGAGATTTGAAAGGGTGAAGAGAGAGGGAGAGTAAAAGAGAGTTGCTTCCCATGGAAGCCACCAGTTGCCCTCTTTCTTGCCTTTCCCTTTCTCTCACTCCCTCATCTCTCTCATTTTTCTGCTCTCTACTCTTTCCTACATTGTTCTTCATGTTTGAGCTAGGGTTTGTGATTAAGAGCGGTTTTCCAAGAGGTAAGTGGCTGGGTGTACTGATTTGCTTCTTCATCTTCATCCTTTTGGGTTGATATGGGTTATATGGTTTGTTCATGGGTTAATTGAGCTATTGTTTTGGTTGGATTGTGCAAGAATATGAAGAGAGAAGAAAGAGCAAAGGAAAAGTGGTATCTTGCAGATAGTGGCTTGAGCTCCATTTTTAGGTTTGGGAGCTTTGTGTTTGGCTGTGTATGTTTGAGAATGTTTGTCCACTCCTCTTCGGACCATGGTTTGTTATGCAAATATCTGTCATTTGTGTGTTTTGGTACATGAAAATGCATAGGTATGATAGATTTGTGTATAAGATCAGAAATGTTAGAGTTATCATGCTTTGCATGTCAATTTTGAAGAGTATGTACATGAACATGAGATGGATTTTCTGGGTTTTTGTAACCTCTGTATATGTGGATTTGAAGTGTGTTAATATTGTATAAATGAGTTGTTATTGTTATAAGTACGTTTTGGAGGCACTGGAGGTAATATTTTACATGATTTTGCATGATACATGGTTTTGGGGAAAGATTGGGTTTTGGTTTTCAAGCTCTGTTTTTCCAGCATTTTGCTGAGGAAAGGAAGATATGCTTCTGTCGCGAGCACGACAGAAGCGAGCTTTCCCTTCCCTCGCAGTTATCCGATCGGCTAGCAATCCTTTGTGATACGTGAAGTACTTCACGAGTCGTGAAGAATAGCCCGCTCGACAAGAGGTCCTTCACGACACGTGAAGTATCTTCACGAGTTGTGAAGAAGAGGGCCGCTCGATTTTGGCCCGCTCGGCATATCCTGTTCGGCATGGGAGTCTTCACAACACGTTAAGTTTCTTCACGAGTCGTGAAGATATCCCGTTCAGAATGAAAACCTCTCGGGGTGGGAGCCCGATCGGCAGGAAGTGGCTGCTCGGCTGACCGTGCACGTCTCGGCTGATGGTGCACGACTCGACAATTGAAGCACGACTCGTGCTTCCTTGGCCACTGTCGCGAGCGCGACAGTGACCCATATGTCCGCCTACCATGTTTTTCCGAAAATGGTTTTCAAGCTTCTTTTACATGGGTTTTTACTATATGGCACATGATTTGTTTTATATTTGGACTATTAAATGATAAGTTATATGTTCTTAATAAGATTTGTATATGATTTATATGTCTCTGAAATTGAGCAATATACATGTATACATGAAATTATATGATTACACTTGATTTTATTCTCTATTATATGATTATAATACAAGAACATGATTGAGTTGTTACTTGAGCCTGATAGTCATAGTAGTGGATAGATAAGCGCTTATCAAGGGTTAGAGTGTGAGTGCAGCTGCTATATGTTACAAGTTACATGTTGACCCCGTTTGGGTTTATATGATTTGAGACTTCGATCTCCGGTATGTCTTCGAGTATACATGTTTACACATGATTCGAGACTCATTTCTCTATATGCTTGGATATTGTGTCCTATCAATATCATTAGTACCCGTATCCACTAATGAGTGAGTAATCAGGCTATTTTATGAGATTTGGTACATGAGACCATTATATATGATTATGATATATGTTTTACATGAATACGAAAATGGATATATGACATATGTATATGTACATGCGATGTGACAAGATGTGATACGTGTAGTCGGATATGAATGGCTAAACGTTTATATTGTGAAGATGCATATGAATATTGCTTACTTGGATTTAAATGATTAATCCCGTATCTTGTGAATGAATAAGTAATGGTTACATTCCTATATACATGTGTGTGATGAATACTTGTTATAAGCATGAGTATTATACATTTATATGCTTTGGTTCTTGTTAAGCTTATATATTGTTATTGTAATTATATGTATATGCATGTTTTGTTCCTCCCCACTAAGCGTTATCGCTTAGCACATGTTCTTTTTTCGTGTAGGTGGCAGGTTCATTTTGGAGTCGGACATCTGCAGGTCGACCATTAGAAGTTTATAGTTGGAGTTTATTTTTGTCTTCCGCTTATTTTTGTATATGGAGTTTGATTTCGAAAATGTAATTTTGTAAAGGATCAACTTTGTATATGTATATGTTAAGTGTTTACAAATCCCTTTTGTAAAACGATAAGGTTATTTATAGGCTAAAGGTGCATTTTTGTCCCTGTCATTTGCCAAAATAGGCAAATTTGCTCCTAACATTTATTTTGAGGCAAATTTACCCTTAACGTTTGTAAAATAGGAGATTTGTGCCCCTACCGTCAAGTGTCGCTAACTTTGATCGTTAATACGTTAGTTGACTGTTAGTGGGACACGTGTCATACATTCATTGGACATGTGGATCAAACGTTTGGGTGCCAAAAGTGTATTTTTGCCCCTAACGTTTTTTCAAACGTGCAAATTTGGTCTTAACGTTTGTAAAATATGAGATTTTTGCCCCTGCCGTCAATTACCGGTAACTTTGACCGTTAATAAGTTAGTTGATCGCTAACGGCAGGGGAAAAAATCTCTAATTCGTTAGGGAAAAATTTGCACCAAAATAAACGTTGAGAGTAAATTTGCCCATTTTGGCAAACGATAGGGGTAAAACTGCACCTTTAGCCTTATTTATATATGGAATTGTTATCTTTATGATTATATGTATTTGCTTTTAGCATGTTTGAGTATATATATATGCATTTGTGCGCGTAGTGTCCTTCCAAGGAGGATATCGGGGTGTTACTAAATCATTTAGGGTTCTTATTTGTGAAATTGATGAGGGCACTAAGTATGGTAAGTGATGTCGAATGGAAGGAGGTGGTACAATGTGAAGATGGAATCATAACTAGATAACAAGAAATCAAAACTAGTACACTTAATCCGAGAGTAGCATGAAGGATGTGTGGAAGTTGTGAAAAAACTTAAAAGGGTGAAAAAAAAAGCCCAAAAGTGTATTTTTGCCCCTATCATTTGCAAAAATGGGTAAATTTACCCTAACATTTATTTTGAGACAAATTTGCCCCTAACGTTGGTAAAAGGGAAGATTTTTGCCTTCGCCGTCAGAAGTTAACTAATGTATTAACGGTCAAAGTTACCGGTAATTGATGGCGGGGACAAAAATCTCTCATTTTACAAACGTTGGGAGCAAATTTGTACATTTGGGAAAACATTGGGGGTAAAAATGGACATTTGACACCCAAACGTTTGATTCACGTGTCCAATGGATACATGACACGTGTCCCACTAGTGGTCAAACTAACGTATTAAACGTCAATGTTAGCGGCAAATTGATGACGGGAGCAAAAATCTCCCATTTTACAAACATTAGGGGCAAATTTGCCCCAAAATAAATGTTGGAGTCAAATTTGCCCCAAAATAAATGTTGGGGTAAAGTTATCCATTTTGACAAACGATAAGGGCAAAAATGTACTTTTAAAAAAAAATTAAATCCTCATCAAAGGAACAAGATGAAGGGTAGGTATCCACATAGGGCAGCAGAAATGCCATATTTTAGAACTATCAAGAATTGGGTCGACCCTGGCAAGAAAAGCTCAAAATAAGTTAATACTTTTAAGAAAAAATATTTCGAAAAACATCTAAACTCCAATCTTGAGCTTATTAATGAATCAAATGAGACTCTCTAACTAAGTTTGCAACAATAAAAGAAGTAATATTAGCATGTGTAAGAAAAGTTTGAAGAAAGAAAAAAGGCATATTACTAGAAGGAGGGGACTGACTATAAAACTACAATAAAAAAAGGCCTACATTAAATGAATTTTAGGAAGATGATCAAACCCTAGCCTTTAGGAAAGTAAATCGCTAAGAAGAACTAAAAATACCCCTATTAAGCTTCTAATTTAAAGTAGCCCCTATGCCAAGTGAAGCTAGGGCCAATCCATAAGACTAAAGTGAATATACCAATGAACAAAGTTTGAAAAAATACAAAAATGATTAGGCAAACCACACCAACTCTTTCATTCTACCCAAGATAGCATTAAAATCACCGAGCAAAATTCAAGGCTCACTAGTATTGGGATTAAGCCTTTAGAGATGAGGCCAAACACTTTTTCATTTGAGTGGGGTAGAATGCATATAGATCCCAATAATAAAAGACGAGAAGTTATTCCCCTAGCCCCTAACTGTAACACCCCCTATACAGAATTTATCACTCTAAACAAAAAGCATATATTCCATCTTAGTAACCAAGGCTCATTTACAAAATCATATTTACTTATCAGATTAAGCGGGTGTTACACTACCTAAGGCAAACATATTCTATAATATATTACAAAATAATAATTATAGATATACATATATTTTACAATACAAAAGAAGAGAATATTATTAAGACACTTCACTCTATTCTTCTGTTGGCCTTGGTCCCTCCAGATTATCCTTGCAAACTCCTACTGCTATAACTTACACGAATAAACACTCGTGCTAAACTTACTAGCTTAGTGGGAAAGTAACATAATTCGGACAACCTCTCACAGAAGTCATCAAAATATAATATGCATAACTAATCATGCAAATAAGCAAATCAATGTCCAAATCCGATTATAAGTCACATTATACTAATTCTCATGTTATTATATATTTATAAGGTTCATTTTCATTTACTTTGCAATTAGTATTTCTCTCTAAGCCACATGTGCTAATTTAGTTTACATGTTCATTTATTTTTATATCAAACGTTCACACATTCATAGTGAAAATCATATTATATGCATATCCAAAATAAGTATTACTTTTATAATTTACTTTAATACAAGCTTCCATATGACACACATTTGCATATATCCAAATATTCATTAACTAGTTTTGTTTTAATTGTCATTAGCCTGCATTTTTATATGGACGTGGATAAGCGGGAGAAAAATATGCGCACCTGGACATACGAAATAAAAATACCCAAAGGTATACGGTATGGTAATTTATAGTACCCGAAGGTACAAGATATAAGGAGACATTTTAGTCTCAAAAAGGACACCATAGGTGTCAAACGGTAAGCAGTTGCATTGGTAATCTCTATAGGCATACCTATCTATCCACTACCAAGACAAAGACACAGTCCTTATAATTTACAATTACATCATAATTGTTAATGTTCATTTTTAATCATCAAAATATCAATTATATACAAATATTTTTTAAGCACATTCAAGTGATTTATGTTTTTTTGTGTTACTTTATATAATACGTAGCATGCACTTATGAGGCAATAATAATTCTCAAACATAATTTATACAAACATATTATTTAGTATAAATCATTTGTAATACTTGTCAAGCATAAATTTTAACAAAATGCATGTCATGCTTATAATAATTTCATATTTATACCGTTATTAATACAAAACTATATCAACCTTACCATTTTATTATCTAAATTTAGCTCATCCAAACTTAAGACAACATTATTTTACAATGTCCTTCAAATTATACATATACTTATAAACAAAACTTTCAATAATCCAAACCCTCACAACATATATACTTTTTGTAATTAATTTTCAAGTAACCCTTCAAGTAGTAATTCAAATAATTTAAGTCATCATATAGCCTTCGACATGTGTAAGTCAAGTGTTAAAAGAAAAGAAGTTTTCTCATTCTGTT
This sequence comes from Excoecaria cochinchinensis, assembly GCA_947683425.1. NCBI lineage: Eukaryota > Viridiplantae > Streptophyta > Magnoliopsida > Malpighiales > Euphorbiaceae > Excoecaria > Excoecaria cochinchinensis. The sequence goes on from CANTUQ010000069.1 coordinate 5,693,786, forward strand.
TCACATTAGCCGCTAAGTCCAAATGGAGTTAAGAGTAATGTCCAATCGGACTCAACTTTTCAATAATGAACCTATTAACTTTTTTCATCCATAGAAAATGGACCTAACCCAAATCAGGTCTAAGCTATATCATATCCAATCAAACTCAAAACCAATGGATCTTAAAATTTTGCCACTAAGTCCATTCAAACTTGAACTGTAACACCCCTTACCCATACGTAGGTGATCCCATCCGATAAGGAGTGAGATGCCGTATGAGTAAAGGTGCCACCACACAGATACATACTATACAAACACTCATCCATAAACATACATAACAAAATACAAGGTAATTTAAAACTTTACAAAACCATTCATAAAAGTTGATCATGCATTAATATAATAGAAGCATTACATTACTGTTCTAATCAACTGAGAGATATAAAAGATAATTACAAATCCCAAAATTACATATACAAAAGCGGAAGCTATTACAAAATCATAAGAGAGTTCTATACAAAAAGAATCATAAAGCTACAAAAATAAACCCTACACTAAGACCCCGCTGTGTTGGCTTCGCTGGCGGCGACTCTTCAAGACAAAACTCCTTCCGCACCTGCACGGATAAACACACCGTGCTAAGCGATAAACGCTTAGTGGGGAAACAAACACATAGCATAAGGACAACCATTCACAACGGTCGTCAAGGCAGTTCACATGCGTACTTCATGTACAAACGATAATCATGGCATGATAATAATAATAAACTCATGCTCACATACATAAAGCCATTCATCAGAAGATTCATAACAATAATCATATTCTCATAACATATTACATTTTCACCATTGAATCCATAAGGATAACATATGTTTCCCATATAATAATTCATACAAAACACCTGCTGACCCGAGGGAGTGGATAACGAGTATACGGACAGTACTTTACGGGTACGAGCCGATACAGACAGTACTTTACGGGTACGAGTCGATAAAACAAATTTTCATTTAACTTTTACAAAACATTACAAAGGGGGATCTTAAACAAGATCCTTTCGGATAAGGGTTCGCGAGGAACCATTCGAGGACCTGATCGGGGTCCAAACAGAAAACAGAAGCTGCAGCAAAGACTCTATTAGGCATGCCTAACTATCCACTGACTAGACTCTAGCAGGTCATACATAGATCATTCAATCCAATTCATAATTTTCCACAATCATCATCGTCAAATGAACATAATCATACCATAGTTACACTTGCATATTATTTATAGAATACCAAGCATAAATCTCATAATTGCTAAGGAAAACTGAAGTTCAAGCCACAAAGAATGAAAGAAAACTCATTCAGCAAACAGGGGACTGTCGCGCTCGCGACGTCTGTCGCGCTCGCGACAGAGACCAAAGTCTCTTCGCTACACGTGCGTGACGAACTTCGCGACCGCAAGGAGGACGGAAGGGCCAGGCTCTGTCGCGCTCGCGATTTTCGTCGCGATCGCGATAGAGGACGATTGATGCTGTCGCGGGCTCGCGACGGATCGCATGCCCGCGGTAGCACTTGGCCAACAATACGCTCTGTCGCGATCGCGACAGTTGTCGCCGTCGCGACAAAGAGTACACAGCACTTCGGCTGTCGCGTGCTCGCGATAGCGAAGCTCCCAACACCGCTCTCTGTCGCGATCGCGACAGCGTCGGGACTTCGAAAATCTGCAGAAATTCTGCAGATTTTCTTCTTCCAAATCCTCCTTCAACCACACAAATATCAATCCAAGGTTACTTACCTCAAATCCAGCCATCCATTAACATCAACAACCATAATACAACATTTATTCAAAATAAACTTCATCCAATCCATTAATTTACACATTCAATTTCAAGAATCAATCAAAAACCCAATTTATGCATCAAACCACATCAATTCTAAAATTACCTTAATTAACTCTTGCCTTTGCAAAATCCACACTTCTAAGCAAATACCCATATCACAAACATCAAAATAAAGAACATCTAACAACCTAATTTCAAGAAATCATTAGAACACATATATGAACATATTCACATGCAAAAGCAAGGATTCCCAAACCTTCAAAATCCTTTGCTCCTAGTGCTTAGTTCCACTAGATCCAGCAACTTCCTTGCCTTTAGGATCCCGGGGAGGCTCAACTAGGAACAAAACAACACAACACTCAAACACAAAACCCAACTTCAATCCAAAATCCGAAAATAAGAAGAAGAAAAGAAGATGGAGAATCAAATGAAGAAAAAGAGAACAAATGCAATAGATTTACCTTTAAAATGCTAAGCAATGATCAATTTCTACCACTAGAGGCTTGGATCTAAGCTAGGGCACTTGAGAGAGTGCAAAGGAGGAAGAAGAAGAAGGAGAAGAAGGAAAAACGGGAATGGGTTTTCAAAAATCTGATTTTTTTCCCTTTTCACCTCTATTTCTTTCCCACTTTACACATGTCCATCATCTAGTGGAGGAGATTGCTCACTCACACCCTAACCTAGTGCATCACATACACACAATTAATCCACTAATGCATATCCTACTATGGTGCACTCAACCACACATGATGCAACTCTCATGAACACACACTACAATGGTGCGCTTGAGCACACACAAAACTAACCCAACTAACTCACACCAAAGCACCATGCATGCACCCACATGCAAACAAAACTCTTAAAACATGCAATATTACCAAAATGCCCTTATTACACATAACTTATGCAAATGTACACACATACATATATGGCTCATTCAACTAGGGGGCAAACGGGGTGTGACATGAACTTAAGAGCTAGTCCAATAAACTTAAGTCAAATCAAACTTAAATTAAGTCCGATCAGTAACAAAACCATTAAATCCTAAGGCTTTACTAAATAATTCCAATCAAACTTAAGTTAAGCTAATGAACTAAGTCTATTCAGATGTCTAAGTTAAGTCAAATCAGAAATGTAGCATGTCTTTTTCTAAAGTTTCCAGTTCGGAATCATTTTAAATAGCCAGAATTCTAGGTCCTTTAAACTTGCAATTTTTCACATAGTAAACAGAATTTTTAGCTTTGGTCTCTCTTAATAATTATTCTCCTAGATCTTAAGTTTCCTATAGTTCAAAAATTTTTGCCACTTAGGCTTATAAATAATGCGATATGTCCATAACAATCCAAACTGCTCCTAAAATAATGGCAGCAACAGTTCCTTAACTTCAAATATAATTTTAAGGGTCTTAAAGACAGAATTAAATTATAATTTCTTGTAAAAATTGTAGATCTATGTATTAAGTTCCATCTCCAACTAGAATTACTTAATTTAAAAATCTATAAGCTAAGATATTGCAAATATAAGAAAACTGGTCCAATTGATCTTATAACAGAGTTTCACATAAGATCTCGCAAAATAATACTAACGCAACACACTAGCAATAATTTCACTCTTAATATAACATATACTTCATTTTAATTAATGGCAAGCACATACCAATAAAATTAAAATATTCCCATACCTCAAAATGGCCAATTCTTCTATTATTGCCTTATTCTTTCTCCTTTCCTTTACTCTTGTTAGAATTTCCCTCTAAAATTCACCATGAATTCATATTAACTTTGCTTCAAAATTCACAATTTCCAACTCTTAATAAATATAGATTGAGATGGAGAATAAGAGAGATTAAATCCTTACCTTTTTCTTTACTAATTTACACCAAAATTAAGCTTTCCTCTTAAAAATTCTTCAAGCATGCTATTAAGTATGAAAATGGAGAGAATGTGAAATGTAAATTATGTATTTTGATTCCTTCCTTTTGTAAACCAACTTTCACTCTCATCACTCACTTTATATGCACATGTTAATCCATGTTTTACTCTAGGTTGTCCACATGTCATCCTTTTTTGGTCTCCACTTTTTCATACATTTGTAATTTGACCACTAGACTTTCATAAATTCCATTTTTACATGCAATTAAATCTCATTTATACATTGGCCCATAATTTAAATTTATTTTTGTATATCTATCACATTTTAACTTAATTACCGATTTACCCACATCATTTAAATTAATACTCATTATATCCTTTAGTACACTTTAGCTATTTAACCTTGCATATTCACTATCCATTTTATCCTAAACATACTATAATACTACTAGATAATATTTTAGGGCCTTACACTAACACTTTAAAGTGAATAAATTGCATGTTGTTTTTAATAATATCAAAATTCCTAACATCATCCCATTGAAAACCCAGTTGCTTTTACTCAATAAGTGTATTTAAACCCAATTTTAGAAATACAAGTATATATTTTTTCCACAAACACAAGGTTCAAGTAAGATTAAAATACGAGGCTTGTTTTTACTCCTTAGTAACTTTAAAGAACAAATAAAAGAAGCACTATTGGCCCCTTGTACATTCTAGGCTATTATTGACATAAAAAAGAAATGGAAAAAGAAGAGAACTTACCCCAATTATACAGAGGTAGGGATCCAAAGGTTCTACCTCTTCATAATCATACTCCTCACCATTAGTATCCTCTACCATATCATGGGAATTAATGTCTTCACTATTGATGCTTTAAGAATAAGCTTTTTTCTAGGAAAAGAGTCGAGAGGTCTCCCAAATAGTTGATCAACATGTTCACCTATGTTGGGAGCAGCATTTGCAACCTCTATATTGTCTACTTTCATAATCAATTGAGAAGAATACGTAGTATTTTGTTTCTTCCCATTACTGAATTAAAAGAAAGATCAAGAGTATAGTGGATAGGAACAACATATGGCTCTGAAATAGTTGAGTTCTTAGCTTGAAAATCAAAAAAATCACCTAACATTGACTTTCTCATTATATCATTCTTAAAATCATTTGCACAAATTTTGTTTTGCATGTGTAGATTGACACATAGATTATAATCTTTTCTACCACCTCTATCACGTAATGATCCATCTGTACTGCTACATGAGAAAGGCCTATTGGTAACACACTTCTAAAAGAGAACCCCTCAATTTCAATTCTGATAATAGGATTTTCATGATAAATTCCATCATGAAGGTTAAAATTCCCTTCACGTGTTATGCTCAAATAAAATAGCGAGATCTTTGGATAAGATTGTGATTCTCCTTTCCAACATTGTCTGTAAGGACCCAAAATGTACCCTAGACATATTCGCATATGTCTAGGGCATAATGGTGGTCAAAAATATGGAGTTTGATAATTGAAACGATTAAGTAAAGTTGAGGACATTACCAATATTAAGTGAAAAGTTGAGGGTAAATTGGTAATTTGACATTTATAAACTAAAATGCATGAAATGATAATTATAGTATGTTAATGTATGATTATGGTAAGATTGTAAAGCTAATGCATAATTAAATAAAAGGTTGAGGATTAAAAGGAAAAGGGAAAGGATGAGCCAATGAGAGGTCAACATCTTTCCATTTCTAGATAAGTGTGGAGAGATCAAGAAAGAGGAAAAAGTAGATTTTGATTGGCTAGTTAAGCCAAAAGGCCGACTAAAATGGGGTTAGAAACCCAATCGTTCCTCTCATTCAATACAACCAATCTTCCTCTCTCAACTCTTTCTAAAAATCTGCTAAAAGAAATCCATGAGTAGAGAAGTGATTTTAGTGCAACTATAAATAAAAAGGTAAGGGAATATTAAGTTCTTCTTCTTCTTCTTTTTCCCTAATTCATTGGAGTTGGAAAAATAGAGGTTTGTATATTTGTTAATGAATTTGATGTATAAATTGGAAGGAAAAGCAATCGGATTCAAAGAGAAAGAGAAAGAAGAAGAAAGAAAGCAAAAGTGTAGCAAAAAGGAGCAATTTGAGGTTTGGGAACTCAACTTGTGTATGCATGTTCTAATGATATTTTATGATGATTCTTAATGTAAGTTAATGTTGTATGTTGAATTGAATGTGTTTAAGGTGCTTGTGTTGATTGCTATGGTGAATTGAGATATGTTGTGTCTTAAGGAGTAACTCTGTCTAGACTACACCAGACCTTGTGTGCTTGTTTTAGGTATAAGTTTAGTTGCGTAACTTCAAATGGGATGACTATAGTGGGAGGTGAAAGTTGAGACCTATACCTAAGTATGTCTAGAAGAAACTCTGAGCAAAATCTAGATTTAAGTTGTATGAATTTGGGTTTAAAGTTGTCATAGAGGTTTTATCCCCTCCATGGGAGTAGTTTTGGTTGTTTAGGCCATATCTGGAGTTTTAGTGCCCCATTTAATGTGTAATTAGTGTTATTTGAAAGCTAAGATCTGGAGGAATAATTGTCCAAAAGGTGACTTTGTCTAAAAATGATATTTAGAGTCTCAAAATAATAGAACAAATTGACTCTTGAAAATGGCCCTGTTGAATTCTAGATTTTTAAGGCAATCAAATTAGGCTACACGGCAGTCAAAAAATCCTGCCCGCTATGTAAAATGGTTCTTAATTGCTATTTTGGCCTAAAATTCAAGTTATATGGCAGTCAAGAATTTCTACCCACCGTATAACCACCCCTGCCTGCCATGTAGTATTCTTTGTCTATCGTGTAAAACGGTTCTGAAAAATGATTTTGGCCTAAAAATTGAGTTAGATGGCGGTCAAGAATTTCTGCCCGCCATGTGTAGCATTCTCTACCCACCGTGTAAAACGGTTCTGAAAGTATCTTTTAGGAATCTTTTAGATTCCTTAATTTTCATGGTTGGTAGGAAATCCTGCCCGCCATGTAATCTAGTCTGCCCGTCATGTAAAATTGTCTGCCCGCCATGTAAATGTGTTATGTTTTAATAAATTGTATGTAATCGAGCTTACATAGCTGGCAGGAATTCCTGCTCGTCGTGTAACCTTTTAGATTTCCTTTGTAATTTGAGTTTTCTACTTCAACTTGAAATGGTTTTTAACATGGATTCTTTGTAACTTATTAGACACTTAAGCAATGACCTGGAAATAGTAAATTCATCTATGAACCATTAAAATGTGATAGGTTTATAAATGAAGAAAATTATATATGACTTACACTATGCACTTATATAGTATTATTGTGTAAGCACTTATATTGTATTATTGTTGTACATGAGATGAATAAGTACCTGGGTTTAACCGAGTGGTGGATAGATAAGCCTATAGGGATTATTAGTGCTGCAACCTACATTCTGTTCTACCGGCCTCGTTTTGGTTGTGATCAGGCCTCGTTTGGATCATTATATTGGATCCCGTTTGGGTCCCTATGCATATGCGTTATTAATATGATACAATGTGATATGTGAAAGTACCTTGGGTACTTATGTGTTCCGTTCTGTTCTTTCGTTATCCACTCTTTTAGGGAAAATACAAGTAAATTGTTAAGGAAAATACATTAAAAGAATGCTATGAAAAGAATGAACTTTTGATGATTGCGAAACATGTGTTTAGGTGAGCTAAGAAATATGCATTGTAACATCAATGGCAATTTATTTGAATTGCGATTGTGTTGTATGTGTATCATAAGAGTATGGTGTTGACAACTACTTATAAAAGTGTGACGCGACCTCAGCAAGTGTACTGAATCGGCAAGTAATATAGTGATGTATAATTAAGACCACAAGTTATCGAACCCAAGGGATTGTGTTGCGTAAATTTTAACAATTAAATGTATGCTAAAGAATTCTCAATTGTTTGATGTGATGAATTATTTAAGAAATAAATTCAAGAATATAATTGATGAAATCACTAATTCAAGAATATTAAAAGAATCAATACTACTACAAATTTTATGAAATAACTTAGAAGATCTTGTCGAGGAATACCCATCCTCCCAATAACACCATGTAAATACTCCAACTTATCAATCACATATGCAAATCAGTGAACAACCTAGGCTATACCATAGCCTGCCTTTCGGATCAAGCTTTTCTAACACATGCACCTACCACCCTAGATTCAACACATATTTTAGCATCGAAACAGATCTTAAGTCCTAAGCTTAGATGATCCTACCATCCCGGATTAAGATATCAAAGCTCAATTATCTTCTACAATTCTGAACCTATTAAAATAGAGATCCACATATTTAACTACCTTCGCGGATTAATCAAACCAGTGAAAATCGATAGAAATAGAACAGATTATATATAAGCTCATGAAATGAATACTACCAAAGATTATTTGGAGAAGATAAAACTGAAGCATATGCATAAATCAATCCACACAAGCATTCACATGATTATTGGGGATTCAAGGCATCCCTTAACAAGAAAAACAACTACTCACTCGTAATTGAAATAAAAGCTGAAATAAATAGAGAGAAATTGATATTACCCATTTTAGATCCGAAAATGAAATTCTTACAATAATAAAATTGATGTTCTTTTCGTTGAATCTGTTCTTAAGACTTCAAAAATAAAAATAATAATCTCTAACCAAACTCTGATTACCCCTTTTTCTAGATTAATCACCACAGATTATTTTTTTCTCTAACAAAAACTAAAAATCTCTCTCCCACTCCATCTCTGGTCCCCCCAAAAGATGATGTCCGTCCTTCCTCTTAACCACCCTCAAATGTCTAAGTTCTGCCCCTCCATAATCGTCCAAGTCAAAAGGTGGCCTCCAAGTCTTTGATTTTGTGCAGATTTTGTTCACAAGTAGGTTACATGGCGGTATGAGAGTCTCTTACCGCCGTGTAAATGGCCTCTGGTCAATAATCTTGAAGTTTTGCTCCCCTTGTCCAGCACCGTAATTGTTGGAATTTTTACGCCTTACACGGCGGTATGAGGATTCCTCACCGCCGTGTAGATCCTTACGTAAGTGCTGATTCTCGTGGTACACGGCGGTATGGATGTTCCTTACCGCCGTGTAAGTAACTTCTACTGCTTTGTGACATTTTCGTGGTACACGGCGGTATGGATGTTCCTTACCGCCGTGTAAGATTCCTAAAAGCTCCAAAAACAACATAAAATCTCACTTTAGTATACAGGATAATATCTAATAAAACTTTCACAAAAATCTACTAAAACAGGAACTTCTAAACTCAAAAGTAAGCTGGAAATTCACATAAAACAACATATATTTTGAACTTATCAAAATACCCCACACTTAGCTTTTGCTCACCCTCGAGTAAAATACCTCTTCAATTCCAACTTTCTCAATTTTCAAGCAAGAAAACGGAAATTCAAAACACCAAGAAAACACTTAGTAAATTCCACTTGAGAGAAATTCTTGCTCATACAAAACTCAAAAGAAGAGAATACAATTAAATTTTCGGTGTGTGTGTGCAAAGGCCAAAACCAAAGTTTTAATAATTTTCAAAATTAAAATTCCATCATCAATCAATCAATGACCAATTAAGTTAGTGCACGAATGCACATCTGGTTTCTCAATTGAAACACTAGAAACACCATAGGCCTCTCCTTTGGTACCGGAACCCGAAGGTCATCTCCATTGAACAAATCAAGACATATAATGATCATTAGGTCTTAAACAGGTTGTAATGCAAGGTTCGACCGGTGATGGCTAACAAGAAGAGTTTAGAAAATCAACAAAGATTCAGCCACTCTACCGACTATTACTGCTACCCATTAAAAGTTTTCATCACCTACTTCCAAATTAAACCAAAGTTGCCAAGACTTAGCTATTTCCCGTAATGAAAAAATTTCGAATCACAAGAAAATGAGAAGATGAAATTTCCTTCTCAAGCCCGACCATCCAATACTATGAACATATTATTTTACAATAGAGGATACCCCACACTTGAATTTTTCTATAAACTTTACTTATTTATTTATTTATCTTTTTATTTTTATTTTTATTTTTATTTTTATTTTTTTTATTTTTTTTTTTTTGGACGATAAACTACCCCACACTTGAATGTTTCAGTGACTTATAATCAGCTACAAATTTCATACCAAATCAACAAAGGTATTATCTTCATTTCCTTTTCCTTCCAACTTACTAAAACATTCAATCTAACTTGTTCTCTTGCCAATTAAATTGAGACTCCTTCACACCACCACATGAAATTCAATCACCCAAACTTCCCACAAGCAACCCCCCACAATCCTAGAGTGGCCAGCTCTCCTATAAGGGTAAGCTAAAGGCTTTTTAGGTTTAATGGTAACAATAAATTGTGCAAACAAAAAAAAATATTCTCGAAATACGCATTTAGCATACTTAATTAGGCTCAAAATTGGCTAACAAGGATAATTAATTCCATAGGTAGGAGAAAGTTTATTTAAAGTGACTTAACAAAGAAAAATGCCTAAATCATGTCAAGATTCATGTCTTAATTGTTATATCGTTTCGAAGGGCAATGAGGAAGGTTCTAGGCCTCTAAAGACTCTCTGATCAAGAGATTTCATGGCTGATTTTTCTCGACTTGTAAAAACTAGCCTGAGTGCAAAATATTGAAAATTTTAATTGTATGCTCTAATTTGAACAATGTTAGGAAGAAAAATTTTTAAACAGAAACTTACTCTCTTGTTAACTAAATGCTTTAAATAACTTATTCAAGTTTGAAAATTAAACTGGAATAACACTTAAGAGCTTACTAAACTAGTCATGAGAGAAATCAATCAGCTCAAATCAAACAACTTAAATAATTAAAACAAAAACACACAGCATAATCAAACAACTTAAATAATTAAAACAAAAACACACAGCATGATACAACGCATAACTAAAGCAAAAATAAAATGAAAGCATAACTAAAGCAATAATAAAGTGCGAAAGTGTAAATAAATTCAACACAAATAACTAAAATACTAAAATAATACTAAAGGTTAGACACATTCAGTTATAATTTCACAGTAAGTTCCCACCCCACACTTACGAACTTGTTGTCCCCAGCAAGGAATCTAACCAAAAAGAAATCCAAAGTAAGAAGTACTGAAATAACAAAATGTAAGATCAGAAAAACTCCCAGAAACTTTTTTCACTCTTGCGGAGGTGGTGGTGGAGGGAAGCGATCCCTCATGGTCTGGTAAAATTGCTCCTGCTCCTGCCGAGAAAGGTATATGGAATGCTCCAGTGTAGACACCGGGTCCCGAGTAGCCAAGATCAGGATTACCCAATGATGAAATTAAGTGTACCGATCTACAGGCAAAAAGAATGAAGTTGGAAGTGACGATTTCCTTGTCGATTTGTTGTTTTAAAATTAAATAAAAATGTATTTCAAAAATACTTTTAAAGTATTTTAAAATTTATTTTGTGGTGAAAAAAAAAGTGAGTTTTTAAATTATAATATTTTATAAAAAAAAAACAAAAAAAAAATCTACGCGAGGGACGGGCAGGCCGTCGGTCACTCATTCAGACGGGCAGGCCGTCGGTCACTCATTCAGACGGGCAGGCCGTCGGTGGCCCCTCCGTGCCCCTGTTCGTCCGTTTTGCCTATTTTGGCCATTTTGGCCATAACTTCTTCATTTTAAATGCTTTTTAACTCATTTTTTTTTGCAAAATTTAATTCAAAAATCCTTCTATCTTCTAACTCAATAAATTCAGTGGTTTTTTGTAATTATGGGAATTAAATGAATTTAATTTCTTAATTAAAAAAATCTGAATTTTAAGGGGGGATAAAAAGGATTTTGGAGAGAGAATTAGGGGGATTTTTCTTTAGAAAACATTTTTTCTTCTCTCTTCTCTCAACCAAATTCTCTCAATTTCTAAAGGAATTTCCAGCAATTCTTAAGGCAAAAAATAACTATTTTTGTTCTTGAGAATTTTCTTATTTTCAATCAAACAACTTTTTACTTTAAGACAAATAAACTAATTGTTTGTTCTTGAGTAAAATTCATCTTTCAATATTTTATTTTTTCTTCTAATCATATTTTTCAAATCAAGACAAGGAATTGGATCATCTACCTTCATCTCTTCAAGATAAATTTGAGGGTAATTATTCTTGGCTCAATTTCTTAAATTAATTTTAATTTCATTCTTTTGTTTTTATTTAATTAGTTAATATGTAAATTCTTTTAGTTCTATCATTTTCTTCTTATTTTCTTATTATTTTACTTTTATTCAATTGATTATCATGTAAATTCTTTTAGATCTATTATTTAATTGTTCATATTTCTTATTTTTTATTTAATTGTTCATACTATTATTTTTTTTGTTCTTATTTTTTATTTAATTGTTCATACTATTATTTTTGTTCATATTATTTTTATTTAATTGTTCATCTTTAATTGGATTGTTCATCTTCTTTGATTATTATTATTATTATTATTATTATTATTATTATTATTATTATTATTATTATTATTATTATTATTATTATTATTATTATTATTACCATCATTATTATTGTTTATTTTTATTATTACCATCATTATTTTAATTTCATGCATGCTGAATTTTATATGCTTTATTTTTATGCATGATTGGATTTTATTATTATTATATCATATTTTATATGCATGTTAAATTGTTAATTTGTTAAATTGCATATTTTTATTATGTCATTTTAAGCGGCTTGTCATACATGATGCCTTTTTATTTACTTTATTTTTATAGTATGTTTAACCCTTTTTTATTACTAACATGGCTTTTATTTGTTTCTTTATTTCAATACTTGTTTTTTTATGTGTGAGTCTTTTCCATACCAAGTGGGAGCACATGAAGATTTGAAGATCCATTTGGATGTTGTTTTTTATTATTTTTATTATTTTGATTTCCTTTGGATTTATTATTATGTAATTTGTAACAATAAATTTATTTTCATGCACGTTAATTAAGAAAATCACAAAAATATTTCTATTAAACTAAATTGGATTTTATTTAATAAAAATGGGACCAATGTCCTAGATTTTTTATCCAAAATAAATTATCACTTTAAAATTGTTTTCTTAAATTATGCATGAGAGGACCAACGTTCTCATTTTTAATAAATAGCCCGATTTATGTATGATTTGCATTTTATTTACAAATGGGGGTTGTATTCCGCCCCTAGTTTTATTGTAATTTATTTTACTTTATTTATCGTTTTTATTATATGATTGATATGCGTTTAATTAAATTGCATTAAAAATTGAATGAGAAATGGGATGAAATATTAAATTCAAAACTTGATTATAAACTTAGCCAAGGTATGAATAAATGGGGAGTCCCGAACTTTCTCTGGTCTTTGGGCTCAAAGAGGCGAGAGGTTTACCCTCCAAGACACCTCTTGTGTTACAAACTTGGCGTTAATCCTAGGCTCCTTAGGGCGAGAGGTTTACCTTCCAAGACCCCTCTGGCTGGCCCAAAATGGATACTAAGCGCAGTCTTAGGCTCTCCGAGGCGAGAGAAACTTTCCCAATGTTCTATTGGGTGGCGACTCCATGAAACCTCCTTGTTGCCCAACATAGACGCAGCTTGTAAATACCTTACAAGTTTTTATGAACCTCTCCTGATCGCCCTAAGGCGGGCTTTTGGGAGGCATCGAGGTTCGGCGCGCGTCACATCCAGCCTCGCCAAACTCTGTGCTTGCATGGATAACTGCTGCTCATGCATGTCCAAACGCCCCATAAGCTGAACATGCTCAGCATGGGTATCCTCCATGAAGCTCTCCCACTGATCTAAGCGAGAATTAAGCTGAGCCTGTCCAGTCTGCAAAGCCTCTAAATGGGCAGTAAACTGCGAGAAGTCATAGGCTGGCATGGCTGGGGCGGGTCCTGCAGCAGCTGCATCTGCAGCCTCCTCTTGCTGCTCATCCTCATCTTCAGCCCCTTCCACTGGCAACTGCACTCGACCCCTTTCAATGAGGCACAAGTATTCTTCCCGAGTGGACAATCTGACTTCATCATGAAAATGATAGTCATCCACAATAATCCTCAAGTTCTTCATCATCTTGAAGTCTAGAATATTACTATTTCCCAGATCTGGGCGTAACGGACTGTGGCCTACTCTCTTGGCTAGAACAGTGACTATCCACCCTATTGCTATTTTCTTCACCTTCTTAGGATTTCCCTGTAAGTCCTTAAACTTCTTCCATAAATAATATGCTCCATTCAACCTAACCCTGTGGACCATGCAGTGTAAAAATAGGGCTTCAGCCTGATTCACCACTCCTGCTGCTTCAACGTGTCCATAGAATGAGAGTGCGAAAAATCTGTGCAGGATCCGCAATGCATGATCTCGAAGATGATGCGCCTTTGATTGCCCAGTAACATATCGTGTAGCCGTGACTGGATCTCGAATCGATTCCCAAATAGTTTGTTTATCCAAGTCTGGCACATAGCGGGCTCCATCCACTGGAAAACCCAAGGCATCTGCGAACTCATTGAAGATCAGTGTGTGTTTTCTCTTGTTTAACCAAAATGTTACCTCCCCGGGGTCGTCCTCATTGTCATTGTCAATCTTGCAATCTACGGTTGCAAGGAAATCCCTTGTCAACTTCGGGTGAACTCGCTCCCTTTTCTGAAAGAAGTCTGTCCATCCTATCCCCTCAATCAACTCATTGATTTCGTCATTTATCCCTAAGCTCCGTAGTGAATCAAAATCAAGAAAGGTGGAGGGTAGGAAGGTTGCCTCTGTTAGACATTGGTATGCGGTGTGGCACCTAGTTGGGACCCAAGAGGGTATTGAGCTATCCTGAGAAGATGATGCCTGGTCCAGTCTAGATCTTTTTGGAGCCACTGCATCAATAAAGAAACACAATTAGAGGGAGAACAAAGGCTTAAATTTGCAACAAAATAGTAGGCGAGCTGAAATTGAGCTAAAAACAATTTGCAGAACATTGAGACATCAATGCTACAATGATAAACTCTAACAATGACAAAGGCCAGCACCTATGATAACAATGCACCCCCTAATTCTCTTAGCAGCAAATGCACAAAAGAGATAGAATGGGAAAATCACAGCATTCGCATTGCATCATCTTACCGCCATATAGTTCACATTCTTAAATGTCCACTCAAATGTTAATCACAGCATGAGACAAATATATGGCATGGTATGTGAAAGCCAAAAGATTTCCCAATGATGACAGCAATTATCTGACATAGAAAGGTTGAATAACACTCATTCAGGCACTTTGTCAAACACTTGGTGGGCACCAATTTTTGTGGATAAAAACAGCATCTCTCAATCAATTGTTACCCACAATTCTTTCAATTATCATCAAGCAATCCATCTATTAACCAACGCAACATGATTTAAGGGAATAAAACACTAATTAAATCACCAATTTAGGGCATAACATACACATCAACCAAATGAATATAAATCCAGCCACAAACCCAAAAAAATTTAACAAACCCAGCAACAAATCCACAGAATTCGACATCAATCCTGCCAACCATTACAAATTAAGACACAAAATTCAGCCATTTATGAAAAATCGAAACACAATCTCTACCCATGTCTTAAAGAAAGAAAGAACCAAGAGAAAACGAATTTAAAAATAACTAAACACTAGAACAACACAGAAACCAAATTAAAAGAAAAGAGAGAAAGAAAACTTACTTGATTTGAAGAATGCAGACTTGATGTGCAAAAGCTAGGTTTAAAAATGATTTTAACCAGTTGAAAATGGGGTTTGCAGAACTTGGGTTAGAGAGATATGAGAGAGGGAAGTTTTATTTTAAAAAGAATTGCAAAAGAAACTAACGACAGGGGTTTTTAAAAACAGGGTTTAACGTGTTACACGGCGGTATGATAATTCCATACCGCCGTGTACAACGTGACTGCATATGCGGATTTTTAATTCGACTTCTTACACGGCGGTATGATAATTCCATACCGCCGTGTAAAAACACCACTGGAACCAAGTTATCTTAAATCCCGATCTACACGGCGGTATGAGGATTCCTCGCCGTCGTGTAAAACACCACTGAATCAGTTATGAAAATGCACATTTCACACGGCGGTATGAGGGTTCCTCACCGCCGTGTAAAATGAGTTTTTGAGAAAAACTTACCCTTTAAACAAGCAACAATTACACCAAGTACTCCAAAATGTTTTACACCATGTTCATAAATCAATAGACCACTAAATGAAAATACAAATGACCTACAAACTGAAAATAACCAGACATCATAAATTAAAACAAAAGAGGATAAGAATAGAAATTATTTTAGTTCTGATTTTGAGTCTCAGCTAGACTTTGAATTTACCTCACTCAGCGTCGAAAATAATGATTACCGCTGCCAATTCAGCGCGGTTCTCAAAATACGGTTTTAATCGATGGCCATTTACCTTGAATTCCTCACTCCCAGGTTATTTTCTGATCATGATAGCTCCGAAATCAGTCACACTTACCACTTCAAATGGTCCCACCCATCGTGACTTCAATTTTCCAGGAAACAACCTTAATCGACTATTGTACAATAGGACTTTCATACCTGGAGTGAATTCCTTTCTGATCAGTTTCTTGTCGTGCCATTTCTTCGTATTTTCCTTATACTTCTATACTTGTTGGTACGACCAAAAGCGTATTTCTTCCAATTCATTCATCTGGAGAAGTCTCTTCTCACCTGCACTCTTAACATCAAAATTAAGAAATTTGGTTGCCCAATAAGCCTTGTGTTCTAGTTCGACAGGGAGATGACATGACTTACCATAGACTAGCTTAAACGGGGATAACCCTATAGGCGTTTTGAATGCGGTTCTATAGGCCCATAAGGCTTCATCCAGCCTCAAATACCAATCCTTCCTAGATGAATTTACAGTCTTTTCTAGGATTGTTTTGAGTTCTCTATTAGAAACCTCAACCTGTCCATTTGCTTGAGCATGATATGGGGTGGTAATTTTGTGCCTCACACCAAATTTTTTTAATAGGGCAGTAAATTGATGATTAACAAAGTGCCTGCCCCCATCACTAATTATGGCCTTTGGCGTGCCAAACCTAGTAAAAATGTTCCTCCTAAGGAATTCTAGTACAATTTTGGCATCGCAAGTCTTAGTAGCTATGGCTTCTACCCACTTACTCACATAATCTACAGCCACTAATATATACTCAAACCCAAAGGATATTGGAAAAGGCCCCATGAAATCTATCCCCCACACATCAAATAATTCCACTGCAAGCATACTGGTCAATGGCATTTCATCTTTCTTAGAAATATTTCCTACCCGTTGACATCTATCACATGTTTTCACAACAATTTGAACATCTTTAAACATGGTAGGCTAATAAAAACCAGAAGATAAAATTTTTGCTACCGTTCGATTTGGCCCATGATGGCCAACAACTTCCCCACTATGACAAGCCATAATGATTTCTCCTTTTTCTCCATCTGAAATGCACCTTCTTATTACTTGATCGGCACACAAGCGGAATAAGTATGGGTCGTCCCAAATGTAATGTTTGGCATCAGCTCGCAGCTTCTTCCTTTGATGCCATGTAAAGTCTTTTGGCATAAAGCCTCCTGCAAGAAAGTTGGCTATATTAGCGAACCAAGGAACAGAAATTTCACATGCAAACAAAGCACAGATATGTTTATCAGGAAACAAATCCAAAATTTCCCCTTCTTCAATGTGTTCACTCTCCAATCTTGATAAATGATCCGCTACAAAATTTTCTGCTCCCTTCTTGTCCTTGATTTCCAAGTCAAATTCTTGCAATAGCAGCACCCATCTAATCAACCTTGGCTTAGATTCCTTTTTGGCAAACAAATGCCTCAAAGCTGCATGGTCTGACCACACCACAATTTTTGCTCCCAGCAAGTATGGTCTGAACTTCTCAAAAGCATACACAATTGCTAGAAGTTCTTTCTCAGTGGTTGTGTAGTTAACCTGTGCTCCTGTCAAAGTATGACTGGCATAATAAACTGCACAAAATACTTTATCTTGCCTCTGTCCAAGCACTGCCCCAACTGCAAAATCACTAGCATCACACATTAATTCAAACGGTAAATTCCAATCCGGAGATATAATTACCGGAGCTGAAATTAGCCGTTGCTTCAAAGTTTCAAAAGCTAGCATACATTCACTGTCAAAATTAAAAGGAGCATCTTTCATAAGCAAATTTGACAAGGGTTTAGCAATTTTCGAAAAATCTTTGATAAAACGACGATAAAACCCTGCATGCCCTAAGAAACTCCTAATGCCCTTTACACTAGTTGGGGGTGGCAACTTCTCTATCACCTCTACCTTGGCCTTATCGACCTCTATCCCATTTTCAGAAATTTTATGCCCAAGCACAATACCTTCTCTCACCATAAAGTGGCATTTTTCCCAATTTAGTACTAAGTTGGTTTTTTCACACCTCCCTAGCACTACATCAAGATGCTCTAAACAATTTTCAAAGTCAGCCCCATAAATAGTGAAATCATCCATAAAAACCTCCATAAATTTCTCTATTAAGTCATGAAAAATAGCCATCATACACCGCTGAAACGTAGCCGGTGCATTACATAATCCGAAAGGCATTCTCCTATAGGCGAATGTGCCATAAGGGCAAGTAAAAGTTATTTTCTCTTGGTCTTCAGGGGCTATAGGGATTTGTAAATATCCCGAGTACCCATCTAAAAAACAGTAGAACTTATTACCGGCTAACCTTTCTAACATTTGGTCAATAAATGGCAAGGGGAAATGGTCTTTTCTTGTGGCATTGTTTAACCTTCTGAAATCAATACAAACTCTCCACCCCATAACAGTACGAGTTGGAATCAATTCATTCAGCTCATTTTTAACCACAGTCATCCCCCCCTTCTTAGGCACGCACTGTACTGGGCTAACCCACTTACTGTCAGAAATAGGATAGATAATACCTGAGTCAAGGAGTTTCAATACCTCCTTCTTTACCACTTCTTGCATTGCCGGATTAAGTCTCCTTTGGGGTTGAGCCACTGGCTTACATTCTTCTTCCATCGGAATTCGGTGTGTGCAGTAGCTAGGATCAATCCCTTTCAAATCTAACGTTTCCCATCCGATGGCACCCTTGTGCTTTTTCAGCACCTCAAGCAGCATTTTCTCCTCGATATCTGTCAACAAAGAAGAAATGATCACTGGCTTTTTCTCATTTTCTAAAAATATGTATTTTAAATTAGAAGGAAGGGGTTTAAGTTCAGAATTTGAGTCCCCCTCTTTTGGTTTAAACTCTTCTTGGTGTACTTCCTCTTTTCCATCTTCTTTTTCTACAACTGCTATTACTTCTCCTTCTATTTTTTCTTCCAATTTTTCATCCTCCAATGAATGTATTAAACTCACATCCACTGGATCAGCTCCCAAATCCTTTTCTTGTACTTCCTCTATACACTCATCCACTGCATCCATAAAATAAACAGACTCCTCCACATCACCCAATGGATACTTTTGAGCCTTGTTCATATCCACCACTAACTTCTCATCATTGAATCTCAAGGTGACCGTTTGACCATGTACATCAATCAGCGCCTTTGCTGTATTTAGAAATGGTCTCCCCACAATCAATGGTACCTTCCGATCTTCTTCCATTTCCATTACTACAAAATCTACTGGAAAAATAAATTTCCCCACTTTCACTAATAAATCCTCAATCACTCCTTTGGGTCTCCTTACCGACCTATCTGTAAGTTGGAGTCTCATTCCAGTCTCCTTGAGCTCTCCAAGATTCAGCTTCCTGCAAATAGAATAAGGCATTAAATTTATGCTCGCCCCCAAATCACATAAAGCATTTCCATTAAAATCTTCACCAATTGCACAGGGTAGAGTGAAACTACCTGGATCCTCCAATTTTTCAGGAATTTTGTTCATTATCAATGCACTGCAATTTTTTGTAAGCTGCACAGTTCCATGCCCTTCTAATTTCTTTTTATTGGAACATAATTCTTTCATGAATTTAGCATAGTTAGGCATGTGAGCTAAAGTTTCAGCAAATGGTAGATTAATATGTAGTTTCTTAAACATCTCTAAAAATCTAGCCAATTGCTCATTTTTCTTTTCCTTTTTAGCTACAGCAGGAAATGGCAATCTATTGATATCAAGATCCACTACTCTAGGATTCACTAGACTTTTACCCTTATTATTTTTAGGAGCCTTTTCATTAACCTCTACCTTAGAGTTAGGATTACTTACCTCCCGCGTTGGCTCCTCCTTACTTGTGAATGGTGAAGAATTTTTACCTTGGTCCTCTCTTGGTGCCATCTCTCTGCCACTTCTCAATGTGATTGCTTTCGCCTCTTCCTTAGGATTCCGGTCCACATTCGACGGAAATGTTTCTTGTTGTCTTTGAGATACAGAATTTCAAGCTGTCCCAATTGAGTTTCTAAATTCCTCATGGACGCATCTTGATTCTGATTCCATTGTTCTTGGGATTTCCACCTTGCTTCTTGACTGGTCATAAATTGTTGTTGGCTGTTCACAAACTGTTGCTGACTATTCATAAAGCTAGCTAACATATCTTCCAAATTCGGCTTCTTTTCTTGTACAAGTGGCCTTGGTTGATAACCCGGTGGGTGATAAACTTGAGAATGGGATTGGGTTGCGTCGTGTCCTTGGTGATATGGTGGATAGGGGTTTTTGTAATTAGTGGAGGATTGCGGCTGGTGTGACTGGTTGTTTTGGTTGAAAGGAGCTCTTGTTTGTGGTTGAGAAGATGAAGCATTCTGACTTCCATCCCTCCAAGAGAAATTCGGGTGGTTCCTCCAACCTAGATTATAGGTGTTACTGTAAGGGTCATTCCTGCAGTAGTCTCCTACAGCATTTACGTCTCCCATGGTTTCACCTTCTTGACTATATTGACCACTTTCATACTGCCCACTCTCTTGAGAGACTGATGACACATTTCGAACCTTCAATCCACTCATCTCCTTCTGTATTGATTCTATCTGTGCCTTCAGCATTGATACTTCATCCACATTGTGTATTCCTTGCCTTTTTGGAATTGCTCTAGGAGCAGCCCATTGAGCATCATTTGCTGCCATCTCATCCAACATAAGAAAAGCTTCTTCTGGCAACCTATACAAAAAGGAACCTCCTGATGATGCATCCAAAAGTGACCTTATCTGTGGTGTGATTCCAGCATAGAATAAAGTCATCAATTGATGTACAGCTATCTTGTGATGCGGATAGCTTCTCAATAATCTCCTAAATCTCTCCCAAGCCTCATGGAAAGGCTCTTCATTCATTTGAGCAAAACCCATAATGCTGTTACGAATTCTTGCAGTCTTGGTGGGAGGGAAAAATCTCATTAATAATTTCTCTTATAATTGCTCCCACGATCTTATTGATTGACTTGGTAACATCTGCAACCAATCCCTTGCTTTTCCAATCAAAGTAAATGGGAACAATTTCAACCTTACTGCGTCAGAAGTGACACCCGGTATCTGAACTGTGTCACTGACTTCTAAAAATATATCTAAATGCTGCGCAGGATCCTCCAATTCTGATCCTGAAAACTGATTTCTTTGTACCATAGTAATGGTTGCTGGTTTAAGTTCAAATTGCATTCCCCTAGGCAACACAATTGTCCTGTGATCGTCATTCCATCTTGGTACAGCATAGTCTCTTATTGTCCTCTACCTTGGGACTTCTTCTCCATAATTACCCGGCATCTCTTCTTGTGCTCGTGGCACTTGTTCGTTCTCGGGAGGAACTTCATCAATAGGGAGAGGATCGTTTTCCATGTTGTTATCTCTGTTGGCTCTCCTGCGTTAATGCAAAGTTCTCTCGATTTCAGGGTCGTAGGGTGCTACTTCTTCTTGCCTCAATCTGCTCATACACCACAACTACCTGAAAAAAAATAAGAAATAATAAAATCAGAAAAAATAAAAACACATACAAATAAAAATAAAACTTACTAACAATGCCACTCCCTGACAACGGCGCCAAAAACTTGACGCGACCTCAGCAAGTGTACTGAATCGGCAAGTAATATAGTGATGTATAATTAAGACCATAAGTTATCGAATCCAAGGGACTGTGTTGCGTAAATTTTAACAATTAAATGTATGCTAAAGAATTCCCAATTGTTTGATGTGATGAATTATTTAAGAAATAAATTCAAGAATATAATTGATAAAATCACTAATTCAAGAATATTTAAAGAATCAATACTACTACAGATTTTATGAAATAACTTAGAAGAACTTGTCGAGGAATACCCATCCTCCCCAATAACACCATGTAAATACTCCAACTTATCAATCACATATGCAAATCAGTGAACAACCTAGCCTATACCATAGCCTGCCTTTCGGATCAAGCTTTTCTAACACATGCACCTACCACCCTGGATTCAGCACATATTTTAGCATCGAAACAGATCTTAAGTCCTAAGCTTAGATGATCCTACCATCCCGGATTAAGATATCAAAGCTCAATTATCTTCTACAATTCTGAACCTATTAAAATAGAGATCCACATATTTAACTACCTTCGCGGATTAATCAAACCAGTGAAAATCGATAGAAATAGAACAGATTATATATAAGCTCATGAAATGAATACTACCAAAGATTATTTGGAGAAGATAAAACTGAAGCATATGCATAAATCAATCCACACAAGCATTCACATGATTATTGGGGATTCAAGGCATCCCTTAACAAGAAAAACAACTACTCACTCATAATTGAAATAAAAGCTGAAATAAATAGAGAGAAATTGATATTACCCATTTTAGATCCGAAAATGAAATTCTTACAATAATAAAATTGATGTTCTTTTCGTTGAATCTGTTCTTAAGACTTCAAAAATAAAAATAATAATCTCTAACCAAACTCTGATTACCCCTTTTTCTAGATTAATCACCACAGATTATTTTTTTCTCTAACAAAAACTAAAAATCTCTCTCCCACTCCATCTCTGGTCCCCCCAAAAGATGATGTCCGTCCTTCCTCTTAACCACCCTCAAATGTCTAAGTTCTGCCCCTCCATAATCGTCCAAGTCAAAAGGTGGCCTCCAAGTCTTTGATTTTGTGCAGATTTTGTTCACAAGTAGGTTACACGGCGGTATGAGAGTCTCTTACCGCCGTGTAAATGGCCTCTGGTCAATAATCTTGAAGTTTTGCTCCCCTTGTCCAGCGCCGTAATTGTTGGAATTTTTACGCCTTACACGGCGGTATGAGGATTCCTCACCGCCGTGTAGATCCTTACGTAAGTGCTGATTCTCGTGGTACATGGCGGTATGGATGTTCCTTACCGCCGTGTAAGTAACTTCTACTGCTTTGTGACATTTTCGTGGTACACGGCAGTATGGATGTTCCTTACCGCCGTGTAAGATTCCTAAAAGCTCCAAAAACAACATAAAATCTCACTTTAGTATACAGGATAATATCTAATAAAACTTTCACAAAAATCTACTAAAACAGGAACTTCTAAACTCAAAAGTAAGCTGGAAATTCACGTAAAAACAACATATATTTTGAACTTATCAAAGTGCAACCAGTATAATACCTTAATGATATGATAAGATGGAATTAGGAATAAAATCATGCGCTCTAATGTTATGTTAGAATAAGGAATATTTATCTGCTGATAAGTCTTCATAATTATAATGTGATAATTTTAAAAATGCCAACTAAAGTTATGTATCTAAATTAAGGTAATAAATATAAAATTATTACTGCTATTTGTATGAAACAATGTTTGGTTATTGTGCACCTCTTCACTTGTACACCTATAGTGAATTATTATGAATTTACAATTGCTAATGGAAACATGTTTTGAATGATGAGTCAATTAATCTAATCATAAAGGGTATTTGTATGTCTTCTTTAAGATGAGTATAATAAAATGTTATTAGTATGAAATGTAGACTAAAATGTATGTGTGTGTGTGTGTGTGTGTGTGTGTGTGTGTGTGTGTGTGTGTGTGTGTGTGTGTGTGTGTGTGTGTGTGTGTGTGTGTGTGTATATATATATAAAACTGACTCTAAACAAATCATGTTAAGTGAAATAAACACTGTAGTTCGTAAAAGTTTAAGGAATATCTTTATAGTATGATATAAGTTTTATATATATATTTATAGAGACAATTAATAATTTTGAAGGTGCATGTTAAATGAATAACATGGAAACCGTTATTAAATGAGTATAATTAGATGTGTGGGTGTGTACTTCTAATATGTAGTATTATAAATGTCTATTTTATACTAAGTAAATATGTATGATGATTTAATGGTATAAGCATATATGTATGGTTAATATATGCTCTTGACATGTTTAAATATTATGAATGTGAATAATTATACGCAGTCATTTTCGTGTATTTGTTGATGACTGTTGTGAGTGGTCATTCATTTCATATTTGTTCCCACTAAGCCTTTGTGCTTAGCATAGGTATTTCATCCATGCAAGTATAGAAGATAGATGTGTCGCCAAGGACATTTTGCATCCATCAAGGCCAACAAATCTGTAAGAATTTCTTAAGTAGACTTTGTATTATGTATTGTAATGTAAATGAAATCTTCTATTGTAAATGGATTATTTGTGTATGTAATATCATTGTGTAAGAAGCTAGCTTACGAATTTTGTAAGGTCACTTATAAGAGATGTATATGTAAAGAGAAATTGTGAACTTTGTTATATGTGTTATGTGAAAGTGTTATATAAATGAAACAAATTCTATAATTTTGATTCTAGTATGAGTTATTAAGGCAAATATATGTAGTTCTATAGCATCCTTCACTTGTCGTCGTAAAGCGGCCATGTCTGATACAATTTACTACATATGGGGTAACGGGTGTTACATTATCTTTTTCTTTGCTTGTGTTTCTTTTACATTTCTCAACAACTATCCTTGCCAAAATTCAAAATCCGTCCATTATTATTTCCTTTAATTGACCCATTTTCCATATTTTCCTCACCATCAATGGGAACTAGTTTGGCAGTGTAACATAACTGGAGATGCCCAATTCACCCACAAAAGAAACATAGCTCAGGAAAATTCTCACACTCAACCTTATATTGTTCATCATTGATTTCAATTTTTTAAACTAAACGTTTAAATGAATCAATAAAGAGAGCAACTCTAACAAAATGCACCCCTGTAAACAACGGGTCCCGAGATAGTCCAGATCAGAGTTACCCAATGAGGATAATGTTACCTATGTTACAGGTGGAGAGCGGAAGTGTCGGTCCTCATCCTTGGTTTTCATAATTTTTTTAAGGTGTACTCGGGCCTAACCCTTTTGCATTTTTCGAAAGCTAAAATGTGGTTTTAATTGCAAAACTTTGTATTTTGGTAGACTGACAGCTGTCTCTCAAAAAGGACACCCGTCTGTCACCTTATTTGCTCTGTCCGCCTCTCGTTGCAGGATTTGTGCCCGTCTCCCTTCTTGCCCACAACTCACTGAGTTGCACCAGTGACTCAGCAAGTCAATTGAGTCATGACAAAATAGCACTTTTGTAGTTTCAATTTCATTTTTAGTGTCGCCCGTCTATGGGGGTTTTTACACCCTTTTTTCTGGTTTCATAGCGGGAAGATTAGAGGAGATAATATCTTTATCCTTTTAAATAGTTTTTTTTAGTTTCGATATTTGGGAGAGATTTTAGGAGAGATTTTTTCTCCAAAACTCAAAGGAAAAACCCTAAAGAAAAGGGGGAATTCCATTTTTGGATAAAGGAAGGGATAAAAAACTTTGCACGAAGGGGGAATAAGAACCAAGAGTGCCCTTTTTTGGGGGAGAGTAGATTTTTTCTCTAAGGGTCTTCTTCTTCCTTTTTCAGATCTGACCTTTTTGCTAGGGTTCTTAAAAACATAGCAAAAAGGAAGGGTTTGGAGGAAAGAGAAAAAGAGTTCTTTGAACGACCATTTTGAATTTAACTGTGAAATCCAAGGAGAGGACACGAAGCACGGTTCTTCCGATTTTTTTAAAACCAAACACATTGAAGGTAACATTCTGGGCTCAATTTTCTATTTTTCTATTTTTAAAATTAATTAAATATTATGTAGATGTTTTTAGATCCATTATTTGAGATATTAATTTATTTAATTTCTGTGATTTTTATTATTTCGAGCTTTTGTGATTTAAATAAGTTTCTAGAGTTCTAGGTGTGATTTTATGGTGCTTTTAGCTTATTATATGGGTGTTTAGGTTTATTTTTGTATGAAAATTGTATTTCTACGCTAGGGACTGCACTCAGGGCATAAGCCAAGGGAAAAAAGCCTGAGCGACGCTCATCACTCATAGCAAGCAACGGGAAGTAGCGGGGCTTTCCTTCCTGTCGCTCGCTTCTTGGCCGCCCGTTCCTCCTTTCCTGACCATCTGTGATTTTTTGGGTTATTGGGTTTAATTATTTTCATACATGTTGTAATGACCCAAGGTGTACCATAGTAGGATTTGTAATGTTAATTGTATAGTAAGGGTATAAGCGTAATTGTGTAAGTGTGAGTTTATGGGTTAATGAGGATATAATTGCAAGGAAATTTAAGTTATTAGAAAGAAGAATTTATTTAAGGGACTTAATAGGAGTTGGCCAAGGATTAAGAGAGTTATTTGGTAAGGGCTGGACATGTGGCAACGAGTTGACAAGTGGCTTGTTGGGAGCTTGCCACATAAGCTCCTATATGCAATATAAGGAGGGTTAGTAGAGGCAAGTGGCCTCATTTTCTGCATGTTGGTCCGGTTTCCTCCATCTCTCTCTTTCTTGGTTCTTCTTTTGTCTTCTTCTTCCTTTCCTTGCTATTTCTTCTTCGTTGGTTGTTCTAAAGAATTGAGTTTGGATTGGTTTGAAGAGTTATATGATAATTGGAAAGGTAAGTTTGGGTTTGGAAGTTTAAGTTATCTTTTCTTCTACCCAATTTCTGTTTTGATTTTGAGTTGGTTGGTTCATGAATTAAGTATGTGTTTTGCTGGGTTTTATGCAAGAAGCTTTGGACAAGAGAAGAGACAAGGGTAAAGACAAGGTTTGAGCTAGAGAGAAAGCTGATCAAGCTTCATTTTGAGGTTTGGGATTTGTTTGATTTCTTTTGATAAATGTATGCATGATTAGATTGGGGCAAATTATGGGTTTTGAAAGAGTTCAACAGCTCTTTTAGTTGTTAAAAATTATACATGAGTTATTATTGTGAGTTTATGATATTCTAGTAACTAATTGTAGTGTACTATGAATTGATGAGTTGCATGATGTTTATTGACAACTTGACATTGTATAGAGTTTTGACTATTTGCATGTTGATTATATGTTTATTACAAGTTATGTATGAGAAAGCTACTTGCATGTGATTGCTTATTCTGAAGGCCATTTTGGCTATAATTGATGTTTAGTTGATGATAGAAGTCATGCATGTGAATATAGGAAGGTATGTGAAAAGTATTTGTTAGAGATTTGCGAAGTGGGAGCATGAACACAGAGTTCAGGCTCTGTCATGAGCGCGATAGAGTGCTCTGTAGGCAAAGTGTGCCATGCAGTGTTCTGTCACGAGCACGAGCTTCATCGCGGGTGCGATAGAAGTCATTTAGGCAATCTGTCATGAGTGCAACATCTACCGCAAGCGCGACAGCGGTGTAATTGGGTTCTGTAGTGAGTGCGACATTGTTGAGAGTCTTGAATGCAAGTTATTTGTTTTTATATGTGTGTAATATTGCTTTGGATTATAAATGACTAGGCATATGGAAACTATAGTGGGATAACATAAGTGAGTATATGAGTTTTATGCTTGATGAGATATTTGAGTGTATTATATGAGTAAGTAGAACAAATATGAGCATGTTATATTGATATTGTTTTGGTATGACCAGTAATTAAACATGTATGAATATATATGTTCATAGTTGCAAAGCTAATACATGATGTGCAATGGTTTGAAAAGAGTAATTGAGTGATGTAAAGTATATAGTATAGTGAATAGATTTTATTTTTTTAAACCTGAATTAGTCATAGTAGTGGATAGATAGGCATGCCTATAAAGGGTTAGAGTTGAAGCTGCCAGAGTGGCACCGATTGTGTTTATAAGTTTGATACCCTTTGGTATTCAGATGTTTGATATTGGGTTCTCCAGATGTTTGATACTGCCAGTCAGTATCTAGAGTACCCGTATCCACTATCGATGTGAATTCAGGCTAATCTATTGTGTGTTTATGAATGTATAAGAAGAGCAATGATATGTTTATATGTATATAAAAGTACATGTGATGTAGTGATATGTTATTACCAGCTGTATATGATAAATGTCAAAAGTTTGTTAACATGTGTATGATTGCATATTAAAAGTGGTAATAGGTTATCACTTATCGTATATGATGTTTGCAATAGAATCTAGAGATTATGTGCATGTTGAGAAAATGTAAATGATATAGATGTGTTACTAATATGTTCGTTTTAGAGTACTTGCTTATGAATGTAATAATGCGATAAGCATGACTACTGTGAATATGCCTATTATTGTTTGATGTATGCAACTTCATTAGAAATCTATTTGCTTTTGTATATCCCCACTGAGCCATCGCTCAGCACGGGTGTTTCCCGTGTAGGTATGCAGGATCGATGTAGAGAGTTGTGCATCTGCTGGCCACTAGGAGTTGGAGCTTAATATGTCTTTTTGTATAAGATTCTTTTTTTAATGGATAGTGTAGTGATATGTAAGAGAATTTTGTATATGATAAGTGTAATGTTGTTAAGGAAAATGGTACATTGTTATGTAAATAACTAAAATTTGTATATATGATATTCCACTTATAGTAATTGAAGAAAATTTATTAGTGCATATTTGTTTTGTATGAATTGTATCGTGTGTGTATGCGTGCGTGGCACTCCGATATTCTCCCAGTGGGTATTGGGGCGCCACACGTGTTTTTTTTTGCCTTTTATGCTACATTACATGATTTTATTTTGATCTCTTGTTTTTTAGCATACAATCGTATTTTTCTATCATTTATATGCTCTTTGTTATTTTTATTTTATTTATATTTTTTTATAATTTCAGTATGCATGAATTTATTTATTTAAGTATTTGTTTTTATTTATTGTATTTCTAATAATTTATTTTCTTTTCTTTTATCTCTTTTTGGCCTAAATATCCCGCATATTGCATTTCCCTGACAAATGGAGATTTCGAGGCTAGGATGCACGAGTCATAGTAATCTTTTTATACCTTATTTATTTTCAATTTTTTTTAGTTTGCCTTTCTTTTCTTTTTGTTTGGATTTGTAATAATAAATGGATTTTTTGTCCGCTAACATGAAAATTCACCTAAATATTTTGCACAAATAAAAATGAGATTTTTCTTAATAAATATGAGCAATGTCAATATTTCCTCCCAAAATGACACACAAAGGAAGAGTTTATATTTTATCAAAATGTCACCACTCATCCACTTTTTTAAAATTTGTTCAAAAATTCTTCTTTTTCGTAAATATGCATGCAAAAATTAATGTTCGTACCTAAATAAATTCTCCGTTTTATGTATGTTTTATTTTTCATTTTGCGGGATAATTTTGTTGCTTTCTTTACATTGCTTGTGTTGCATTTTTTTTTATCTTTATAAATCGCGTGAGAAAAAAGATAGGGAATTAATCTTAACAACTTGTTTATATAAATATTAACCAAGGTATAAGTAAGAGTGAAGTCCCGAACTATCTCTAGTTTAGGCTTCATAAGGTTAGATTTACTTTTCAAACATTTTGTTAGGTAGCGACTCCACAATACTTATCTCCTAGTGCCCAAATAGACACCATCATAGGTTGATCGCTATGAGAATAAATGCCACACGCTATTCTTATTATTGAATATGTATATATATACAGTAGTGTTTACAAGAGATAGAAACAGAGTAGGACACATATATTTACACAATGAAGTATTGACAGCTAGAGTTGAAGTATTGACAGCTAGAGTTCTAAACTGATAAGAACTCTATCCCTTTCACTCCCCCGCAAGCTGAAGAGGGAGGGACCAAACTCGCAACTTGTCTAGAAGAAGTTGAAACCGGCCTCTTGCCAAAGGCTTGGTAAAAATGTCAGCAATCTGGTCCACAGTTGAAATATAATGGACAACAAGGGCCTTAGATTTCACCTTATCACAAACAAAGTAAAAATCAATCTCCAGATGTTTGCTACGTCGGTGAAAGACTGGATTGGCAATAAGATATATAACACTAAGGTTATCACATTAGAGTATAGGAGGCTTAGACAAGGGAAAACCAATTTCGCAAAGGAGCAGAAGTAGCCAGCTGAGTTCAGAGGTGGTAGAAGCAATAGACGGATATTCAGCCTCGGTGGAAGACCGAGATATGGTCCGCTGCTTTCGAGACGAGTAGGAAATCAGACATGATCCAAGAAACACAGCAAAACCTGCGGTGGACTTACGGTCATCCACAACCACCCCAGTCCGCATCAGAAAAATAATGTAACTGAGAGATATTGGCTTTAGAAATGAACAAACCATGATCAAGAGTGCCCTTTAGGTACTACAAAATACATTTTACAGCACTCCAATGATGAACAGTGGGTGCATGCATAAACTAAGACACTTTATTGACTGCAAAGGAGATGTCAGGTCTCGTGAATGTGAGAAGACTGCTAACAATACTACGATAGTGACTGGGATTGGAGAAGGGAGCACCATCTGCGAGAGCCAACTTGTTTGCTGGATTAGCTAGAGAAGAAATCAGTTTGCTAGCAAACATCTTGGACTTCTCTAGAATGGCTTTAGTATACTTTGACTGAGTAAGAAGCAAGCTTTCATCTAACCAAATAGCCTCGATACCTAAAAAATAAGAGAGTTTGCCTAAATTGCGAATGGAAAACTTTTGTTCAAGAAAATCCAGTAATTTATCTATAGTCATAGAGTCATTCCCAGATAGAAGAAGATCATCAACATAAATGAGACAATATAATCTCACAGCACCAGAGACAAAATAATATAGAGAGCAAGCTGTTTTAGAACCCACGAAACCAAATGACTGCAGTGTAGTAGTGAGTATCTCATGCCACATTCTTGGAGCCTGCTTCAGACCGTACAAGGATTTCTTCAACTTGAAAACAAAGTGAGGATAAGAAGGATCCTCAAACCTTTTAGGCTGTTCCATATAAACCACCTCATTGAGTTCACCATGTAAAAAGGAATTAGACACATCCAACTGTAAAACACGCCAGCCAAGGGAAATCGCCAATGTAAGGATCAACCGAATTGTAGTGGGCTTAACAACTAGACTGAAAGTGTCTATGAAGTCAAGACCCGGGCGTTGATGGAAGCCTTTAGCCACTAGTCTAGCTTTGTGTCGTTCAATCGACCCATCAGGTAGTGTCTTTGTCTTAAATACCCACTTACAACCCACAATATTAGCACCAGAAGGAGGAGGAACCAAGTCCTATGTGCCATTAGAAATCAATACATGATGCTCAGCATCTATAGCTCGCCGCCAACAGGCATGCTTTGATGCTTGTAAATACGTGGTGGGATCAGCTTCTAGCTTGTAAGAAACAAGTGCTTTCGATTTTAAAGATCCAGTTTGAGATCTAGTGGTCATCATAGAAGCTAGCGGAGCAGTAGATTTCGTCGGTTCAGCAATGTGAGCTGGCACAGAATCTAATGCACCAGTAGCTGAATTAGTAAGAACAAGGGGACCATAAGGTCATAGATCAACCTCTAAAGGTAAAGCAGGGTGCTCAGGTTGCCCAGGCAGAGTGACGGGCTGTGAAGAGGGCAATGTGGGCTGATCTAATGTAGGCTGGGCAAGTGGGGCAGCAGGTGGTGTAGGAATGAGGGGACATGCAAGGTTATTTGATGGTTGATGTTCAGGCTGATGGTAATCATGAGCAGGACGCATTGGTGTAGAAAGAGAATGCTAGGCAAGGAGCGGGAATGTGACAGATGGCGTGTTCAATGTAGGCTGTGAAAGGGATAGAGAGGTGATGAGAGAGATTTGAAGAGAAGGTAGGCATGGGCATAGACGCCATTGAAGTTGAGGAGGTTGAGATATCAGCAGTAGTGGTAGACATGTTAAGAATGGTGTTTAAACTTATTAAGCTCTGATACCATATGAGAATAAATGCCACACGCTATTCTTATTATTGAATATGTATATATATACAGCAGTGTTTACAAGAGATAGAAACTGAGTAGGACACATATATCTACACAATGAAGTATTGACAGCTAGAGTTCTAAACTGATAAGAACTCTATCCCTTTCAATCGCCAACAATGGAATAGGGGTACCCCGAGACGCTGTCTCATGCTTTTTTGAGGCCCGAGGCTTGGCGAATTGGGTTGAATCCCTTTCTATTGCGAAGCGACTAATCTTCACAATTTTAATGAACCTCTATCCGGCCTCGAACCTTAAAGCGTGCCTCTGAGCCTCTGAGGAACCAACCAAATACCTAAAGGGAAAGGGGTTTGGCGCGTGTCACACGCCCATGACACCCTTTGTAACTCATTGGTGTCAATAAATTTTAACGACAGTCCCCATTGATTCAGCAATGGCAATAATGACTTCCTCCAAGTTGTAATAAAGAAATAGTCCTGGAAATTTAACCCAAACTTTAGTTTTATTAACATTAACATTCTTAACCCTAAAAGAAAGTGCCCATGCTTGCACCAACGAATAGCTACACCCGTGGTCCTCCTAAGAGAGCCCGATTATATTTGACTTATTAGAGAATTGCATTAAGATAAACTATTGGTTGATATCTAGAACCCTAGTAGAATCCATAGTCCAAATAGCCCGTAAACATTGAACTGGCTTCATAGAATGGTTACAACCAGCGTGTTATCAATTGTTTTCCATAGTTTCTCATCAGACTCGATGAGAAAGTCACCGCAAAAAAATTTACTATATCAATCAATGGAGACATCTGCTTATTCACTTTGACCTTTGCCGGTTCAAACATGTCTTCCATGGAAGCCTTCATGATAGCTCCTTCAACCAATTAACCATTACGATATCCACTTGTTTTACTCATTAGCATATTGATGTTTAACCTTTTGGAAGCACAATCATCCGCTTCACCAAGGGAAGAGTGATCTCTTGCTAAATAGGTTTCGACCATACTCTACCACCCTTTTTTTGAAATTAAATTAAAATTTATTGATAATGAGTATACTTGCACAATATCCCTGATATCAAATTAGTAGCATTGTTTTTCAGGCAATAATATTTATAAATCGATTAATCATTTTTTATTATTTATTGATATGAAATTAAACAGTTGATTCATTATTGTGAAGTTCACATGCGGAGAAAATTTTCAAGACAAAACAAGAAAGAGATTTTTCAAAAAGAATGATACGAAGAAAATGATTTTTCATAATTTTTACTTCTAAATTTTTTCATAAATTCAATATAAATATAAACAAGAAAATATGTAAATTTAAAAGAAAAGGGATGAATTTCACGACATATATTTTATATATTATCATGCATTTTTTAATGTTAGATAAAGAGTTCTTTATGGATAATGATTTGAAGAAAAGACCAGATAAAAAGTTCAGATACATAATAATATAGGAAACTTAATAATATTCCTTGTTGTCTTGTAGGGTAAATCCTACTTTAGATCATGAGGTTAGGAAACTTTCCATGTCAAAAAAAATAACTAAATAAGAAATTCATGCACTTCAAATTTGAGTTGAAAAGAATTAATCAATTTTGGAGCTACTATGTCTATAAATAGGATCATTTACCTAAATAAACTGCTCAATTACGTTTCGTTCCTTGATAAAATTCTCACTATATGTGTAGCAAATCTTGGAATGATTTTATGCTCCTCAACTATAACTCTATAAGAAAGAATATGAGTTTTTCTCTAAACAGAAATTTGTTTCTAACGAAAATAACTTTCACCTGAAAAATAAAAAGTATATGCCGAAACTTCATCTTATCAATACACATCAAATACAAATCGACATTTGGCAATCTATATTAGTTTCCAGATATACCATGTCAATCAAATTGACATGTACGACTTGAAAAAATAAAATATTTTGTCTTTTTGTGTCATGTCACATGTTATGTGTATTGCTAACATGACTTTTTCTTTGATTGGATAATAATGTCGATTGACACGTGTCAACTTATATCGTCCGTGTAGAGTTAAGTTTTTCAATTTATATCCACCAGCCGACTTTCTTCTGGAAAGATTTTTTTTGGGGGGGGGGGGGGATTTATATTCTTAATTCAACCCTTATAGTTCCTTATAAATTTTAAGTACTTGATTAGCTTTAACTTTAACTTTAACTTTATTTCAACGATAAACCAAACATCCCCAGTTAATATTCCAACCCGAAATAAATCTTTCAAAACATATTTTGAAAGATTCGAAAAAAGAAGGGATCAAACTTTTGTCTTGTTGTATTTTTTTTTTCAAAAAGAATTAATATATAATTAGAACTTAACTTTTAATATTGTTTTGAATTTTTAAACTTGAAAGGTACAGACTAATGAGTATTATTTCGGTGTGTGCGCTTGTGAATCAACAGTTAGATAAAATGTATTCATTTAATTCGACGATACATATGCATATCCACCAATCACGTCCTATTAATTATTTAATTTTTCAAAGGCGTGGACTAATTCAAAACACTCAAGAAAATGTTAACAACGACGTTAGGAAGATTATTGCTTTAAGCTTATATTAATTAGAAAGGAATGTGTGTAGGATAATTTTTACTTAAATTCGGAACATGATCTTTTCATGTATCTAATCTATAGCATATTGATGTATATGATTAATAACCACATATTCATTATTTTTTCAATTTCTTTTAGCTCATTTATTTTATGTAACACTCTTCTATTGAAAATTAGGATTAAAACTCAATAAAAGAAATATCCTTAATTGAGCATATGCAATATTTCTCAATGTGAATATTGTTTTATTCTATTTAAAAATGAAATTGAAGAACAATATATAATAGCATCTACCAGAAATAACATTTAATTCAAAGAAAAACCACCACCAAACACACATTATTTTTCTTAAGGGTCAGAGTTTCATTTGCCATTTGCCACCAAAAGAATAATATTCCAAACTCAGCATGGAACCCTTTAATGCCGACTGCTGACAATTCATCATCGTCATCTCCTCTCAATGTCAACTTCAAAAGGCATATTACACACACATTCTGAACGATCTGGACATCAATATGATCCATACCTCCAAAAATTATGAATCAAGAAAAAGATTTTCAAAAAAAAAAAAAAGATGGTGCCTCCCCAATTGGCATTTTGTAGTATCCTCGTAGTGGCTACCACCAACAAATTTTGTCCAATCAAACCTTACCAAAAATCTATACCTAAGTCACCCCTAACCCCACTTCTCTTGCTGCTCTCTCAATGTCTAATATATATGTCCATCCATTTTTTTTAGATTCTTAAGTTAATTTTTACTCAATTCTCTTTATTTAATTAGTAAAAAGATTCATTATATATTCAAATATCAACATTTTTCTCCAATCTTCGCAAATATTTTTATTTGCAGGCATTGATAAATGAACATAACTCCATAAACATAAGTTGAGCATAATCAAGTACAATGATCATACTGCCCTCAATGTATTTGGCTCTACAGATTATTTTAAAAGAATATTTTAATCAATGTACATCTGATAATTATACGAAATTTACAATTATACTTTCAGTACATACAATTTATGTCCAAAAATCTTTACCCTTTGCGATTTGTCAAACATTTTCTTTTGCTTTTCTAGTTGTTATCTTATCTGATTCACTTATTTGGCATTAATAATCGTACAATCAATGTCATTTCCATCACCAAATGCTACGTAAGTAACCAAAATGGCTCTAACCCCACTTCTTGGCCTTGTTTGGAGAAAAAAAGAAATCTACACACTAGGCAATTTTTAGACCTTCTTGTGTTGATTTCATTTTCCAACTTTATTTGGTTCATTTTATATGGACTAATAGTCATCCAATCGATAGTCACTTCTATCATTATTGTAAAGAAATCGCCAAATAACCTTAACCCCACTTCTTGGAGTTGTTTTGTTCATTTGTCTTCAACTCTAAATATGCACCATGCATTTTTAGTCCTTTCTTTTTTGCATTTTGATCTTTGTCGTCATAGTTATACTTCGTTTATTACTATGCCTTAATTTCATGCTAAATGGGATCGGCTATAAGTTTTATATCTTCAAATTTCTCTATTCAAGACTGGTTAGGTCCACCTCGACCTCTAATAATCGTAAATCCTTATACATAATTACTTCTCTTCGCATTATCCTAAACCTCCCTCTATCCTTCTTCATTCCTTCTATTACTAAACAATCGTATTTTTAGATCCAACACCTAAAGGTCTCAGTAGCATGTGTTCAAACCATCTCAATTGTCTTTCTCTTAGTATGTGCTACATGCATTTTTTACCAAATATATATATTCATTTCAAATCTTATCCACTCTTGTATGTCCATTCATCCATTTTAACATTTGCAATTCTACCACATTTATCCTTTCTATATGTTAAAATGTATCTTCCTAACACACATAGTATGGCAGGTCTAATCATTAATTGTTCTAAAGAATGTTCCCTTCACTATTTATTAAGTATTTTTCTCATCACATAGCAGCCTCAAGGCACTTTCCCCACATTCCTCTTACTTAGTCTATAGTGCGCGCATATACTATGTCTTACTTGTACTTGATAAAAAATATTCACTTTGAAAAGTTTTTGTCCATCAATTTAGTAGAACAAGGAGAAATGAGAACTAAAATAGATTAGCATAGAAGAAATTTT
Source organism: Excoecaria cochinchinensis (assembly GCA_947683425.1). Taxonomy (NCBI): domain Eukaryota; kingdom Viridiplantae; phylum Streptophyta; class Magnoliopsida; order Malpighiales; family Euphorbiaceae; genus Excoecaria; species Excoecaria cochinchinensis. The sequence continues at coordinate 5,730,256 of CANTUQ010000069.1, forward strand.
TGTCCTAAAGACAATCAGGAGGAGTGCGTGAATTGAATACTTATATATTTTTTGCTTATATGGAATGGAATATAGCAATTTTTTTTTTTTGTAAATGTAATATGTTGTCTTGATAGAAAACAACACAGAACACTTATCTATATATGCAAACAAATCACAACACAAACTATTAAGAAAACACTTATGCAATTGAAAGACCTATTTTTGAATGTTATATAAAACTAATTGAGGAAAATCTTTATGAACACAAAAAATTGTTTTCATGAAGGAAAATATAATAAAAAAAAAAATAGAACACAACGACTATAGTTTCCTACTCCTTTATCCAAAACACTCGTTTTGATATGAGGACCCAGTTTAGAGGGCAAGAGTCTAAGCCGAGTGCAAGCCTAACCCTAAATTATCTATACAATGCTTTTTCTCAAAGTAAAAAAATCTAAATAGTTATTATTTTTTCCAAAAAAAAGGACAATTTTTTCCAAAATAAGAGATCTAAACACTTAACCTTTTTCAAATGTAAAATGATAAACATTTAACCTTTCTTTTTAAAAGAATAAAAACACTTGATAGACTTTTTCTAGATCCTAGCTAACCTAATTCTCACAATAAACTTTCACAAAGACAATATATCCTTGTACAAATTACAATAGCAAACCATAATTAGTGATTTGCCCTAGAGTCAATACATTTTAGGTTGTATTTTGCATATTATTTTTAAGGCATTATTTATTATTTAGTAATCCAGTAAATGATGTGAATGCATGGTTTCATATAGATCTTAAACTATTTAATAAAGTCTCTGATACAAAAATGTAGTATAAAGGAAATCATAAAGAGTTCATAATGATGTGAGCTTTATATTACATGCAAATGTATTTATACTTGTATTGTCTCCTAGTTATAGTATTCACAATAAAACAATGTTACTATGGATAAACTAGCACATGTTATGCTTCTTAATATGGTCAAGTAGTAGTTTTTAAAAGCTATCAGCATGGTGATGCTTAAAGCTAACATGTGGGTGTTAGTAAAACAAGTATATTAGATGACCTGCTATGATAACATGGATAATCTATTTAATATCAATGATTACGTCTCGTTATAAATGTTGTGCAAGTATCGTTAGACTTAAAACTGCCAAAGTTAACTTAGATATTAAGTATTATGCTTTGACAACATTAATTATTGTCCTTTAGGAATTGTTTGTAGCTTGGTGATTAGGTACAGTAATAAGAGCTATTCGAAAATAGCTAAGTGGTCAATAAATTCATCACTCCCAATAGAGGGAGAGTAAGTCTCAAGGCCTATTATTATAGGAAGTTTTTATTTAGAGAATCTCTGACCAAATTAATGTATCTTTGAAAGAGTTTCATTGATATAGGTTTCTGAAGAAAGATTTTGGGAATAAGTAACTAACATATTCGGACTAAATATGGTGTATGTGTGGGAGTTGATATTTTGTCCATGCTCTGACTTGAATTAAATATAGAATGATAAAATGAGTGTATTGCATAGTAACTATCTATGAAAATGTTGAAGTCAAATTTTTGACTTTTTTGGACACTTATGTGGTCATGATTAGACCTGATCATGGGCGCAGGTACCTACCCGGCCCAAGCCCAAGAAAAGCTCAGTTCTTTTAGGACCGGACTTGAGCTTTGCATATAAATTGCGGGTTTAGCCCAGTCTGGCACAACCATATATTATATTTATATTTATATTTATATTTATATTTATATTTATATATTTTTTTCATTAATTATATATTTTTTTGAGGAATTAGTTATGTATTTTAAAATATGTAAAAATGCACACTAAATATAAAATTTCATGATAAATATCAAAATTTATATATTTATTGATATATTATATCTTTTTATAATTTTATATAATATAATATAATATAACAATTTATACATTAAAATCAATTTTTTATTTAAACATTTTTAGCGGGCTAGTCCAACCTAAGCCAAGCCCCTGCCAGGTCCACATTTCACTTATGTGGGCTTGGGCAATGGTTAGATCCGACCCAAACCCGAAAATGAACAAGTCTAATCATGATGCATTACTAGATACCACTCTTGATCTACTTGACATGTATATGTGATACCAAGTATAAATACTAGTGGAGCTAAGAATCCTAATTCAAGTAGGATTAATCCAAGTTAGAATAAGACTTTTGGTATGTTCACTCTTTGATTCATGAACAATTCTAGTTCTAGTAGGAATCCCAATTTAAGTATGAATACTAATCCTAGTATTTGCAAAAATTCTAATATTTACTAAGATTAGGATTGGTGAATATGTCAAGTTGCCAACATGCTTGAAACTTAAAGGGTCACACATTTAAAGGAGAGAAAATTACATCAAATGACACTTTTTTATGTTTTATTTCAAAAATAACACTTTTTCAAATTTCTTTCACAATTACCCATTATTTTTAAATATATTTCATAAATATCTTTCTCTTCTTTCTTTCTCTCGTTTCCCTTCTGTCTTTGTCGCTGAAAATTGCCATGAAAACTCTGAGCTCCTCAGCTGCTATCGTCTCTTCTTCGTCTTCCTCTCTCTCATTCTACTCTCCAAAGAGAAAGGATTCTCCTACAAGACTTCTCCGATTTCAGACTTCTTCCAAAAGTAAGTTAGCTTCCTGTTCTTCTCTCTATCTCTAATTTCTTCCCTTTTATTTTCATATTCTATTGCTGAATTACCTGTATATGATTCAGAGAACGAAAACGATCCTGATCTTCGATCTGACTCGAATGATTCAAGCATCGTTCCCTCCATGCCTGCTGGAGCAGATGAATGATCCAATACGGAGAAGGTATCGACCCTACCGTGGTCTCTCTTCACCAAATCGCCCCGGAGGAGAATGCGCGTGGCTTTTACTCGCAACGTTTGTGGTCAAAGGACCACCCGGGCTATAAATCCCCACGCCTACACCGATGGCACTGTTTTTGTTCAGGTGGTTCCTCTCTCTTTAGGTTTTGACTTTTAAGTTTCTCATTTCTCTATTTATTGCTTTCGTTTATAATCTCTTTGTTTTTGTTTGTCAGTGCTGTGGATGCAATATCTTTCATAAACTGGTGGATAATTTGAACCTGTTTCATGAGATGAAGTGCTATGTGAGCCCGAGTTTCAATTATAGAGATGCCAGGTGGGACAGCAGCGGATTCAAGTTGTTTGATGCGGATGACAGTGATGATAGAAATGATTCGTTTCCATTCTAAATAGGTGAAATTTTTATTTTAAAAGGTACATTGAATCTTATCCTGGAACTTATATGTATTGCTTTTGTATATAGGGTCTCTCTGTTTTAATCGATGAGTTAGTGTAAGTAATAAGACATGATACAATTGAAGCTGAATAATCTTTCATACGTTTATGGAAAATATGGAAATATACTTGCTTCATGTTGAGAATTCTGCTATAGTCGTAATGATGGAATTCAAATTTTTAGAAATCATTCTTTGCTTTTGATATTATTTTGAGTTTGCTTGAAATTACGGCATATTATTTTTGAATTGCATACTCAGAATGTATATAAGCAGTTGGTTATTGTTCTTCCGTGAAAATAGAAGATAATGGAATGGCGGATCTCATGAAACTGATTAATTATCTTGATACGCATTTGTGGAGTGCAAAGCTGTTTTTCAACTGCATCTTTTTGTGCAAACTATATCCAGCATTCGGATTATAACAAGTGGAGAGCATTGTTAATATTCAAGATGTAGCTGGTTCAACATCTTGTCTTTATGTCCTTTGAGCCTCATTCTAATTGTTTAATGCGTTGAAGTGTAGCACAGGAAGAGTAGCTCTGTATTCATGTAGCTGGTGTAATTAAGATACCATTTTTAGTTACTGAAGTCAATCCTGGTCAAAGAAGTTCCTCATACAAGTATGATATGGACAGAATTTAGTTATTACTGAAGTTGTCAGCAATAATTAGCAATATTAATCCTAAAGGAAGTGAACTAGTGATATCGAATACCTATGTTCTTGCAAATAAAATGTATTAGGTCATGGTTGGTTTTTGTGAATGAAAGTGAAGAGAGAGTTTTTCCAAATAATGAAGAAAACTTAATAGAATATATGTAAGTTACTAGACAACAATGCAAAAATGGATTTACAAAAAAAAAAAAATCACTTGACCATACATTGAAACTCCAATTCAGGAAAAATGACTAAAATGCTTATGAACAATGAAGTCATAAGCTTCATTCAATAAAAATAAAGTTACATCATGAAAAAGAAAAAGAAAACGCTAAAAAGTTAACAATTCTATTTTTGTTGCTGCGGATCACATCAGTTAAAATTGAACCATGAATCCTTTGAATATGGAAGCTTAGAGCTCTTCAATTAAACCTGCAGAATGTCATAAAAAAGCAGCAAAATAGATATTGCAGAAATGCCTAGAAGCAGGTTTATTTTAAAAGTACAATCAATCTGAAAGTTTTAAGCAACTATGGAACTGTTACATTAAATTAACTGTTATTATTATTAACTGTTATTATTATTACATTAAATTAACTGTTATAATAATAATAATAATAATAATAATAATAATAATAATAATAATAACAGTTTGCAAATTCTTGGCTGAAGTAATTTGTACTACTACTCCATTTAAGACAGCAGAGCGTCAAAATGACTTATGAGAAAAAGATTTTATAGAATTTGTCAAAATGCCTAGAAGCAGTACCATAAGATTAATTAGCCAACCTTCTTTATTTCTTCATGAACATGAGGATTGTCCCTCAAATACTGTAATGCTATGTCTCTTCCTTGTCCCAATATTCTCAAAACCAAAATAACCAAAATTCACAAGTGTTTTGTTAAAAATATGAGGTTGTTTAAGCAAAAGTTTAAACCTACCACAAAATTTGACTGAGCAAAACACAGTAGTTTGATAGTTTGCTTAAGTGGAAAGGAGTTATAACTGAAAGTATTTCAAATTTGACATCTAGTATGAGCGTGCAAAGTGGGAGATGTTCATGAAAATCACTGGCACATTGTAATTTCTCTTATTAACTGAAAGCTGATAGGGAGATGATATATGGCAAGTATATCAACTTCGGCAACGTATAAAACATCCGAATTCTCCTCGTGTTCTTTGAGCACGGGTGATTTTTAAATTATGGAGTCTTGAGTAATGATACAATTATGTTCCATATATATATATATATATATATATATATATATATATATATATGTAGCTAGTTATATAGCTAGCCTGTAATTTATAGAACTTAGTATCTAGATATTTATTATTTAACTTCATAATTGCTGAGGTTTTACAAGTATATATTACTCAAGTTTTCATCTTCTCTAGATGTGTACTAGATGCATATTATATGTATACTAAATGTATATAGTGCGTATAATATTGTTGGTATACTAGATGTGTACTATATGTATATAGTGCGTATACTATATGTGTACTAGATGTATATTGTGCGTATACTAGATGTATATAGTACGTATACTAGATGTATATTGTGCGTATACTATATGTGTACTAGATGTATATTATGTGTATACTAGATGTATATAGTGCATATATTGGATGCATACTAGATGTATATTGTTTGTATACTAGATGCATCTAGTGCATATAATGGATGTGTATTAGATGTATATTGTTCGTATACTAGATGTATATAGTGCGTATACTTAATGTGTACTAGATGTATATTATGTGTATACTAGATGTGTACTACATGTATATAATACGTATAATAGATGCATACTAGATGTATATTGTTCGTATACTAGATATATATAGTGCGTATACTAGATGTGTATTAGATGTATATTATACGTATATTAGATGTATATAGTGTGTATACTAGATGCGTACTAGATGTATATTGTTTGTATACTAGATGTATCAAGTGCGTATAATAGATGTATAGTAGATGTATATTATTTGTATACTAGATGTATATATTGCGTATACTAGAAGTGTACTAAATGTATATTATCCGTGTAGTAGATGTATATTATGTGTATACTATATGTATATAGTGCGTATAATTAGATTCTTGGTTGATGATGTTTAAGAAAGAACTAATTCCTTATCAAACTAAGAAATATGTATATTAGATGTATATAGTCACAACGCTGTTCTTTACTTTACTGCTGAGTTCAGAAAATCTAGAAACTAAGATATTAAACAGTCACTAACTCTTAAGCTAATTTTCTATTAACTAAAAACAATCACAGTCTTTAGATTTCATCAGACAAGACAACCAAGCTCCAATAGTTTTAGTGACAAATACCAAGAATAACGCACCGAATGATGCAATTTGTCAAAATGGCAAGTCAGGCATCAAAAATGTTTTACATGAGATTTTTATAGTTATATACATCAAGACTCAACAGCAGATAGAGTGAAAGGCTGTTGTATGTAACTTATGAAAGGCTGTTGCATGTAACTTACCTGAAAGATTTTACTGCCATTTTCAGCTCAGGATCCTCCAAAATGTTTCTTGCATTCAGGGGAGCATCTATGTAGGCCATATGATTGTAAGAGTGTCAGAGCATTGAAATATATTTGCTATGCAAAGCAGGGTAAGAACTAATAAAAAGATGACACCATATAGTCATAGGGGAAAAAATTATAAAACTATTTGATAACAGCATTCAATAAAAGTCAATTCTGAATAGTGCATAGTAGCAGCTTATTTGGCACATGCATCTGAAGCAGATGAGAAAGTATTGAGAACAAACAAACAAATGGAATAGCATAGACAATATAGTTTAAAATAACCAAAGGATGTTATGTATGACCACATTTTTCCTAACTAGCATATCTGAGAAGAAATTGTGCCATTTCTGTGTCATCATTTCCATAACCTTTACCACAGGCTGCTCTAGAAGTTGAATTCTTAGTACAATTCTAAAATCAAATAATCAATATATGCACTTACATGACAGGAAACATCTGATGAGGTCACACCATTAGATAATAAAAATAACAGAAAAGATTTGATGATCTTCTAAAGGAAACACCACAATTTTAAGTTTCTTTTCTGATATAAAAATTCAAAACCAATGGTTTCTATTTTGCTAATCAGTGTTTGCTTGCTCTGTCATGCCTTTAATTTCTCCACGTTTCAACGATGGAAGAGTTTATCTGCACATTTTTTGTATCATTTTATTTCACTTAGGAAAATAAATTCAACAATTAACACCAATTAAATAATGAAGTTAAGAAGAAAATCTAGTTTCATGCAAGAAACTTTTCATTAGCTCTTTATGTATTATCAACTATGTCAGCCTATCCTTATGATCTTTCAAAAAAAGCTCCTTTAACATTTAAATATTTGATTCTTGCAAAAAAAAAAAAAAGAACAGAATATGCAATATAATAATTAATATTAAGTAGGCTTTCCAGGAATGACTGGGTCAGAGACTCTCTGACTGGATTATCAGTAATTTGAAGGATTTAGTTCTAGATCATTTTCAAGTTTATTATGCATCAATAAATGAATAAACTTATCATTATATGAACTATTAAGAAGAACAAGAAAATTTATATTGTCAAAAAAAAAATAATTACTTACTATAATGTTTCAATACTCTCACTGTTGCAGCACTAAATCCACATTGAGGAAGATCAGGCACCCCTTTCATGTAAATCATCACTGGGTTGTCCTTGACATCCTAAACCAGAAGTAACTGAGTCAAACAAGAGGTTGCAGGACTAAAACTTCCCATTCGCTAACAAAGGATGATAAGGCCGAGGCATGCTTTTAGATAAAACTCACATGTTCAACGATATCTTTTAAAGACATTCCAGAACTTTCAAGCTTAGTACTTGGCTGAAAATCTTCATTCGTATCAGGATCATTAGGCCCGGTAGTTGAATATCTCATTCCATGGTGGTGAAAAGATCCAAAAACCTATAATTATCCAAAGCAAAACATGACAGCTATTATTGCTATAATGCTCACTCATCAACTCATGGATAAAGAAGGAACTCAATCCAGCATACCTACTAGTATAAGACATCATTCAATCATTTCAAACATGAAAGAGATTCTTCAAATTCAAATAAGCACCCACTTTTAGGTTGAGCAGCTTCTGGTTCAAAGTAAAGTAAACTCAACATTTTAGACTCATTATTTGATTTCTTGCAGATCTCGAGATTTACAAGGACTGCTTTTACTTCTATAACCCGGTAAACAAAATACTCAAACAAATGAAAGACACATATATCAAATTGATGATGTTTAAGAAAGAAGTAATTCCTTATCAAACACAAGTAATTCCTTATCAAATTGAAGGAGGATAAGAAAAGAAAGGCAGAGGAGATTGTGTTTATGCATTATACGCAACCCTACAAAAAATCACGAACCAAAACAACTCAAACAATGCTGAAAACTTTCATTTTCTACCACTTTTCTCAGCAACCAAACAAAGGAGATGAGTATAAAAAAGAGAGTTAGACTAACCTTACCGAAGTAGGGGAACCAGCCTCATGAGAAACAGGTCGTCGGAGCGGCTGTCGTATCTGCTCCACCGATTTTGGTATCAGTAGGAAAGTGAGAGTAGAAATGAGAGGGAAAAACGCAGAAGGAAAGCGAGAAAGGGAAAGTGAGGAAGAGAAATGAAATAAAATAAAATAAAATGTTAAGAGTGATATTTTTGAAAAAAAAAACTGTATAAATGAAATTAAAAATTTAAAAGATTATATTTTTGAAATACTTTGAAAAAATATTTATTTTTTTGTTGTTTTTATTTTTTTTTATGTATATTTGTGTAAAAAGCCCTTTAAAGGATCTCATGACTGTGTAAAATGGCTTTTAAGGCAGAACCAAGTAATACAAGAAGTTATGGATCAAAATTTGGGCCTTTTTTAAGTCAACAAGAACTAACTGATCCATATGAGCTAGCAAGGTTGATTAGGCAAGCTTGACTGGTCTTTGCCGAATTCTATTGGGCCTTTTTTTATTGGGCTTTTCTCTTTAATTGTTAAAGGAAAACTTAATCCAATTCTAGGTTTTATTTTGGAGTATTTATGCCTGCGATAGACATCATAATTCAGCCAAAACAAGATAGACACCCTATCCGAAATTCTTCTGATCTTACTCTCTAGTTTGATTTATTGCTTGCACTTGAACATCAAACTTGATAGCCATTTCCTTTGCCTTTTTACACCTGCATGTTCTAGTTCAGATATCTAAAAGACTAAATTGATCAACTTGCCGTTTTAATTTCAGACTACGAGATGATGAGTATTGCCTTCTTTTCTTCTCATGTTTTGGTTAAAATGAGTTCCAGATTATAAATTTTATGTGCACTTTGTAGTTTCTGATGCAAATTTGTAATTAAGATTGTGAGTTATTATTATAATTATAACTCAAGACTTATGTACGTATACTACAACACGGCTATGTTGGATATCACTGGATCACCAGCATCCTCAACCACATTATAATATTCTTTGTAATCCTCTAATCCTTGCACAATTATAACGGTCTTCCGAAAAACAACTTTTTGTAACTATCTCCTGTGAATCAGGCTGCGAATCCCTAATCAATCTTATTTTTCTGAATCTGCACATTGAGGAATTATTACATGGAAGAAGCTCATGCACCCTACTTGTCACATGGAGGATGGGACCAATCCCATGCTATTAGAGTGTGTACACAAGCGTTCCAACTCATAATTTCTTCTGCAGATTAACCAATAATGCAAAATGTACACAGAATAGGGTCCAAGCACATATGCACTGTAAGGGTTCATTTTCCTTATTGAAAAGCCTATTGGAACATGGTAACAAATTTCCCTTTTCATTATTGTTATAGTTTATCCTTTTGAATTTGAAAATTTTTAGTAAAGAAATTATACCCACTTGAAATCTAAGGCTTCAAGCATACAGATTTACTTTTTCTCAGGAAGCTTCTCTAACAACTCTGGAATCACCTCAAAAAGATCACCAACAAGCCCGTAATCAGCTACCTGCAGCCAAAGTGTCCATCCATTCAGTCACTAAGAATTACAAACAAAAAGAGTGCACAGAATTGATTTTATACACTGAAATAATTGAACCAAGTGCCAATCTATTAATTTCCTCTTAAAAGTACTGCCCTTGCTCTAAAATTGAGAAGTACTTTAATTTTTTTCCTTTCCAAATCAAATATTTAATGAATCCCAATCAACCAACTTCTGCAAATATAACAGACCCTCAAATTATGCTATGCATTCAAGGAACACTTTCATCTCAAGCAGCACCCATCATTTGGGAGAAGTGAAATGAAAACAATAACTCAATCTTAGTACAACATCCAAGAAGAAGACCAACATAGAACATTTACAAAGAGAATAAAAGCAAAATCCCATGGAGCACCGAATAAACTCCATCTTCATTTTCAACTATACAATCTGCAGCTTATGGACTTTCTCAAGTCTTTACCTGGGCTTTATTCCCCCTTTTCCTTTTTTGCTTTACTTTCCAGCGGTAATACATCAAGGTCCAATACATGGAACCAATGTTTGAGAATCAATGCATGAGTGACAATATGTAGATTTTGGACAAGAGATGTAATTAGGTGATTGCAGAGTTTAGGAAGGTTCCTATATCTCAGAATGCCATGACACTGATGACCTATGTTACTCGGACTCGGGTACGGGTATCGGATACGGATACATATCCATGTGTCGGATTCATAAACTTTCTAAATAGAAGATACGGGAATACAGATCCAAATTTAAGACACTGGTACGTAGATACGGATCCGAACTTAGACCCGGGTGCATAGATACGTTATGATATAAATTATATAATAATAAGTCTAGATAAACTTTCAATATACAAAATATAATTTGATTTGGTCTAGAGATTGAAAATCTGGATTGAGACGAATCCATTGCACCTCTGCTTTTTTCTTTTTCTTTTTTTTGTTTTTCTGTTTGTATTGCTAGAAATTCTAGCCTAAAATGAAAGATCACTATATATTCTCAATTTCAAAGTTGCCCATTCATTTCCTTTAGCCAATTAAGTTGAGCCCATAACTATTTAATTGACTTTATTTAAACCCTAAATATAAATAATAACATTTATTTCTCCTCTCTTTTCAAAATTGCCTATTCATTTCTCTTTGTCGTTTGCCATTCTAGATTTCTGGATTTTTTTTTCTGGATTTCTCTCTTATTAGCTATCTCAACACTCTCTACTTCTCTCTAATCTGGCTTTTGGTGTCGATGCTATTCGAATTGCCGTGTCTAACTTCATGGATTTGTGTCGGACACATATCCTGTGTCATGTCCCGTGTCGTGTCGTGTCGACACGGGTACGGCATGCCAAAATGAAGAGTCCGAGTATCATAGCTGATGACAACAGTCTAGATTTTCTTGCACTACATCATTTAATGCAATCCGTCGTAACAAAAGCCTCAACACCCATTACATAGCTCCTACACCTTCTAATAGAAAGAGATATTTTTTTTTAATCTTGTTAAGCCTGAGATCAGCAAATACTAAATGACTTTTATCAACTGACAATGCCTCGGAATGTGACAGATTTTTTCAACCATCACCTGGAATATAGGTGCATCTGCATCTTTATTCACAGCAACAATAACTCTGGAATCTCTCATGCCTGCAATGTGTTGAATGGCTCCTGAAACACCGAAAGCCATGTATAACTCTGGGGCAACAATTTTTCCAGTCTGGCCAACCTGACAAGTGAGAGGAAAAGCTGTTACATCCAAACCAGGGAATATGGATATGAATCCTGGGAATAGCACCTGTTTGCAAATTATAATATGGACGGTGCAACTTGCCTTGTGAGTATTGAAAAGCATTTCAAAGGTTCTCCAGCAGGTTCTTATGGAAATGAACATGGATTTTTTTTGGCCCAGCATAATACTTGTTTAAATATCAAATGTTTCATGCAAGGTTCAGTACAGAGAAATTCATTGCAATTTTTTAGCATGCCTTCAAGTAAAATATCATTATTCTATGAACAAGCACTGGAACAAAAAAAAAAGGAATCATATTGAAGTTACATTGATACAAGAAGATTTAAAAAAAAAATCCAGAGATGAAGATGTTACCTGGAGGTCATTTGGAACATATCCTGCATCAACAGCAGCTCGGGTAGCACCAACTAAACAAAAACAGAAAAACTGTCAAATTAAGTACACAAAATAGCAAACTACACATCACGTCATTTTGTTACATAAGAGTATAGGGCATCTCAACATTGCCAAAATAAATTTTTGGCATCTAAACATTTAATGTCTGAAATCCATGCAGCAAATGCCCCAGCAACATAATGTCTAACGAAACAGAAATGGTATATTTCTGGAAACTACCAGCTGCACCAAGCTTTTCAGCAAGCTTCTCAATCATTTTGAAGTTCTCTGCATTTTTCAACCCCCGACCCCCAGTGACCACGATTTGTGCGGCTCCAAGGTCAGGGTGCTCTGTATCTTGAGATGTATGCTGTACATATCTTGATTTACCAACAGAATCTACAAGACAATAGCAAAAACTATGAGACAACGAAATGAATCAAATCTGTAAAGACTTGCCAAAAACAATCCAGTTAATTGGGAAATGTTAGCAAGGACAATAAAGAGGAAGGCATGCCTCATCATTAGGCTGAAACTAACGAACAAAATACTGGATAAAGATATACAGACCTTCATCAAAGGTTGAGAGATCAACCTGGGAAATAGGAGCTTCATTAGATTTTGAATCACCTGACACAGTGGGCACAGGGAAAGATGTTGATCTAATTGTCAACATACAAGGACTGCCACCAGTGTATCGAACAGTGCAAAGCGCATTTCCAGCATAGATTGGTCTGGAACATGAAAATAAGACCTTATTTAGGAACCAGATAATTAAAGCCTATAGATATAGTCATTAGCAAATCATGATGGCAGATGCCGCTTCTAGAATGTAAAGACATAAATTAAGACCAGATAATAGGTTATTGAGGAAAATGTCCTTTACAAATTTTTGTTTTTTTTATTTTTGGAGAGAACTGGGCATTGCAGTAATGGCTTCATTGCTTGATAAACACCATTTTTCTGCTGATTTAAACTACCACATTTATTACAAGTTACAATGTTTTCAGCTCATTTCTATGTCTGTGGCATTACATTCATAAACTGCTAGCATAAAATGTTCCACCATGGGACTGTACTTCAAATAAATATTTCCCCTCAAATTTTATGTATAAATAAACATGTAAAAATCCACACACGTTTATTGAAAATGATGAGGCATTTCAGCATTACATCGAAATAGTTACAAAGGCTAGTGTTGGAGCCTGATGGAAACCAGGGGTGACTGTGAATTGAAACTTGTTCAGAAGGGCCGGGTACCAGTACATATGTGCGTGCGCGTGTATCCCAAAACTCAAAACTTCAAAGTTAAAGAAACTTTCATCAGTTAAAAACCATAACTAGCAAATGTAAATCTTTTGTCACAATTTTGTTACCTTGGTGTGCAATATTAGCCATTTTAGATAGCCAAACTTTTTAAGATTATATTCTCAAAATATAATGCAATTAAGCTAATGTTGGTTTTCAGGCAACATAGGTTGCACGGGAATCAACCTTTACATACAAAATTCAAATTCTCATTACCATATCTGCAGCCTGTAGGTATTATGACGTGCAAACTACAAAGCAGAACATCCAAGGTTAAGTTTAAGCAACTCAGATAAGAATATCTGGTTATAACCAGAAAACCATCTGTAATGTGGAGTAATTGACTTCAGATTCTTGCAAGCAACACCTATACTCTTTGTAGTCATAGAACCAGCGAGCATCAGAATAACCAGACATAAAAGCCAACCCTATACATTACCGGGATTATTTAAATGGTCCTGATACTTGAAGGTTGTAATATCTTAAGGAGTTCTAATCAAGAAAAAAACACCAAAACCACATTTCAACCAGAAACAAAAATTTTAAAAAAAAAAAGAACAACAAAAACAAAAGAAAGAAAATTAACCATTGACATGGATAAAACAAAAGCAGCAGTAAATACCTGACAAATTGACTAGAACCAGAAATACCAATAACATCAGTAATTGGAGAAACATCTAAAAGAGCAGCAGCACGGGGTAGAATGTTTTTCCCAAACGAATTGGCAGCAGTAATTATGTGCGAGTAGCCACCTTTTTTCTGAACCAAAGAGATCAATTTCGCCCAAGTTTCTGCTAATGGATATTTAAATTTATCTGAATCTGCTACAAGGACCTATGACTAACAAAAATCATTGACCTCAACAGTCTAATAAAGCAATATTTATAGACAAAATTAAGAGCTAAGAATGCAAATAGAATGAAATTGACAAAAGCACTGTGCCTGAGAAATTAAGGGATCGCACGTGGCAGCATGAACAGCAGCTTCTTGAACGGAAGAACCTGATCCAGCTAAAAGAATAGAAATGGAATTTTCATTGCTCAAAGCCTTTGCTGCCTCTACTGCACTCACGCATGGAGCCTTTATAGCTCCACTCTCATGTTCGGCTAGAATCAGTGTACTCGCCTAATAATTTAAGGGGGGGAAAACACACACACACACATAGAGAGAGAGAGAGAGAGAGAGAGATGTTAATTTAGCATATTATGACGATTATGGAAGAACTCGCTTTGCCTAAAGAAGAAGCTAAGATTACGCATATATACATATACAGAAAAAGAGGGAGGTCTCACAGATCTGAAACGGGAGATTAAAGAGGACAATCGAGGGAAAGCCGTTGTTCTGAAAGCCCTGAGCATTGCCATTTGATAGATTAAACTTGTTTTTCTGGATTATGTGCAAGAAGGGGTTGAAGATGATGCAACCGTAGCTGTTATATTCAGAGGCTGAAACGACGTCGGGTAATAAGAGTAAAACGTTGTGTTTTGTACCTGGAGCACTAAAAAAAACGTAATACACTACAAGAACTCCCTAGACCTTCGGAGTAAATTAATCCTATCCACTTTTTTTCTTCTTCTTTCTTGTTTGAGTTATTCCTCTATCTTCATAGCAACATTAATAAAATCGTAAACCCATTTGAAAATAATTGAATTTATCAATAAAATTTATTTTGATATCTAATATCAAAAAACGATCTAATGCGTTAATAGCACTCACCTGAAGTAACCAACACGTGTCAATTATGCATAAATTACTAATACGTGTGGCTAAAGGATGAAAAAGAAAAGGAAAAAAATCAATCTCCATTACATATCTCCTCCATCTCTCTCTAAAACTATTTTCCTTGAATGCCCCTGTTACTGCTTCCAATATAACTACTTTAAATCTTACCCCCGCCTTTGGCTCGGTAATTGAGTCATTTCAAACCATCGCTCTTTTCCATATTTTTTTCACCAAAAAATCAAATCACAAAAAAATTAATGAAAAAAGAAATGTAAATGAAGAAAATTTTGATGAATTACAATGAGAGTAGGAGAATTGATGTGCGTTGCGATTCTTGCAATCCATTGATTGGCTTCTTTAAGTGCATCATGAAGTTTTGTTCGGTTAGATCAATTTGGAGGATGAAAATGGTGGTAAAAGGGCAATGGTAGAGGCAAAGGAAAAGCAAAAAAATTTGTTACTTTGGATTAAATTTCGGTCTTCATTTCTCTTTCTACACACAAGTAAGTAATTTTAACTTGATAGGCCTAATCCTTTAATATCAGCAATGGTCCATTCTATCGCCTCTTTATGTTTTTTCAAAACTTGAATCAACAACTTTTTCTCTTTTGAATTCAATTTGTTAGAGATAATTACTGGAAGTGTCTTGTTTTCTCTCAAGTATGCATACTTCAAGTGACCAGGCAGCACCTTCAACTCCAAATTGGATGCCTGCAAAACAAATGGCAAAAGCTTCTTATTAGTATTAGGCATTTCCAAAAGAGGGGGGGTCATTTACCATTGGCTTCAAGGCTCCCAATTCCAGCACTACTTCCTGTAAATCCTTCTCTAAATTCATCTCTTCTTCAAGTGTATTAATGTTGTCCTTGCTGATATTTTCACTCAATGCCACCTGTAACTTATTATCCCTACTCAACTCAAACAATTTTTAGGATAATGACTCAATTATATCGACACCACAAACAGAAGACACATCACATGAATATTTCATAGCATCATAAACATTAAACTGCACTACTTCACCATCAAATTCCATAATAAGTTTACCTGCATGCACATCTATTTTGGTTCTAGCTGTTTTAAGGAAAGGTTTTCCTAATAAAATTTCAGATGATTCCAAAGATTTATCATCATCATCCATATCAATAGCATAAAAATCGGCTGGAAATATTAAGCCATTAACTTGTACCAAAACATCTTTTAAAAATATTTCGGAATATGCAATTGACCTATTGGCAAGTTGAATTACTACTTATGTATCCTCTAAAGGTCCAACATTTAAAAATGAATAAATAGACTTAGGTATAACATTAATTGAGGCACCCAAATCACACATTGCTCTTCTTATGCCAATATTACTAATTTTATATGAAATAGAAAACATACATTTATCTTTACATTTTGGAGGCATTTTTCTCGAAAATACAGTTGAACTATTTTCACCCATGACAACTTTCTCATATCCAACCAACTTTTTCTTGTTAGTACATAATTCTTTGAGAAATTTTGTATAATGAGGTATTTGTTTAATAGCATCAAGTAAATGAATATTTACCTCCACCTTGCGAAAAGTCTCAAAAATATCTTTCACCTCCTTCTCCATCTTAATTAGATTTGGCTAATCTCTCAAGAAAAGGGGGCTGGATGATTATGGCCAGGGGCTGTTCTGAACTTTTATCTTTGGGTTGTTCATTTTTCTCAATTTCCACCTCTTCAACTTTTCTTGCCATTTTTTGGTCACCTTTCTTGAGTAAGGGCTGTGCCAGCTGTTTCCCACTTCTTAAAATAATTGTACTAGAATTTTGCTTGGTATTTTCAATAGTTTGTGATGGTAATCTCCCTCAGAATTCAAATTTGCTCACTGAATTTGCAATTTGGCTCATTTGCTTCTACAAATTGTAAATGCTTGCTTGTTGAAGTTTCTTATCCTGTTGCATTTGTTACATGTTAGTTGCTAAAAAATGGACAATTTCATCAAGAGACGAACCTAATTTAGGGGCTATTTGGGAAGGTTGATGTAGTGGTCTCGGGAGGAATTATTGTGGTGGATTTTGTTGCCTAGCACCGTAGCTGAAGTTGGGATGCTCTCCATCCCGGGTTGTAGGTGCTAGAATATGGATTATACTTCCTACACTACAAAAAAAAGGAAAATAGCGACTGCCATTTTAGTCGCTAAAATGAGATTTTTAGCGACGGAACGACGCTTAGTCGCAATTCAGGCCGTCGCAAGCAATTTAGCGACTAAACATGATTTAGTCGCTAATTTTAGCGACTAAATTTTTTGTCGCAAAATCTTTAATTTTCGTCGCTAATTAAGCATCTCAATTGGTCGCCAACAGTAATTAGCGACTAAAATTCCATCGGATATTGCGACAGGTAGTCGCCATTTTATTTAGTCACTAATTATTAGCGACTAAAATTGGGACTAAAATTTTAGTCGCTAATTGTACTAATATTAGCGACTAATTTTTCTGTCGCAATTTAGTCGCTAATCTATTAATTTTTTTTAAATAAAATAAATAAATATAAATATAAATGTAAATTATAATTAAATGCATGCAATTATAATCCAAAATATATATAATTAATATTCGTACATATGAATGCAAATTATAATCAAATATATAGAATTATAATCCAAAACATATATATATTAATATTCGTACGTACATAATATATATGTCTAATTCATAATACATAAAAACTAAATTAAAATAATAACCTTAAAGTGTCACATATTACCATTCAAAGTAACAAATTGCAATAAAAGTATCATACATAAAAATATATATATATACAGAGATTAATGTTCAGGTAGGGCCACCACTACCGAAATGAGAATCATCAGGCGGGTCAGGACCGTGTGGACATGAAGGGCCGACATCATCATGTGGTGCGGTGATGTAGTGGTGGTACTGGGCTGAGTGGCTGGCGGCTGAGGCGTCATGTGCGGAAACAATGAACGAATAGTCGTAGCGACAATCTCCGCGACATCTTCTTTTGTCAAGCAAGGACCACCGGAATGAGAGGCTATGCTTACACCAGCACCACACGATGGACCGGATGGATAAAGACCAGGAGGCACATATGAGCCTAGACCGTAAATTGATTTCCTTTTATTGCATCTTGCGGCCTCGAAAAACAACTCAGACTCATCAACCGACGACTCATCCTATGATCTTTCAGATCGGAGTTGCTCATACCTCTCCTGACATGGTAAACAACAGCAATTTTTAATAAACGTAAATATAAGAACAAATCATATTTTACAACAATTTAGCATTTGAGAAACTGAAAATATTATGAATAAGTAAAGTACATCTAACTTACATGTACCTCCCTGCTACGATCCGCCACATACGTCTTCCCATCATGATTTGTAGTATGTGTGTGCAGATAGACCTCGGGAATTGTAGGTGGCCGGCCCAACTCTTTTTCCTATATTGTGCAGTAGAAAGTAGTAATTGAAAAAAAAGAAAATGATTAACGAAGATAACTACTTGCTTTGTTATTAAAACAAAGCATTTCAATTTTTTTCCGCCTTTATGCTATTTCATTATATTATATGAAGTGAAAATTCTTTAAAAAATCAATAAAATTTTTGGCAGCATCTCCCCTATAATATTGACAACCTCCTGTAAATAGAAACTCATTTTACACTTCTTAAAAGCACAAATATACTCCGATCCCCTCAACAAACACCAACACAATTTGCCCATCCTCCAACATGTAAATCAATCAATATATTGTTATTCAATTCGCACATAATTGAAATACATTTTTTAATTGGTTCTATATAATCCATATAAAAAAGGCTAAATGTTTCAAAATTACTCAATTGAACAAATCAATTGGCAAACATTAAGATAATTTAAATTGACTAATGTAAAAGTATAATTTCTGTTAGAATTGAACTACTTACCAGTCGTGAGACATGCTCACCAATAGAAATTGTCCCACCTGTGTATGATCCAGGAGCTTTCTCTTCAGACCCTCCATAGCGATTGATTTTTTTCTGATTAGAAAGTTGAATGTGTGTAGGTTGATTAAAAATCTCATTCTACCTATCCTATGCAGCTTCTGGAAAGTCTCTCAGCCTTTGATTGCCATTTTTTATGTGGTACACATAATCCTTGTACCTCTGAGCTGCCTTTGTTTCCCAGCCTGCCCTAACAAGGCCATTTGCATTAGCATCCCAAAGGCACTTTTTCTGTATATACACATGACAACAAAATTATTAGTAAATACAATAATGCAATCATCCAATTAATTTGCAAAGTTAAATTTGTAAACTTAAAATCGAATGTACCCTGAATTCTCCCCAATAAAACTCCTTAACTTCTCTAGAAACCTCCTTCCAACTCACGCTATTAATGTCTACCCGCTGGTGGAAGCTGCTGGTTATGATTCTGGAGCATTGTGAGGAAGGTTCCAGCCTGCAAAGTATATAACATAAAAATGATGAGTTTAAACATGTTATTATCACTTAATTGCAATTTGTATAGGTTAAAACTTACAGGCCCCTTGGGTTTACTGTAATGCGCAATTGACTGTTATTTTCACTTGCCACCTCACATGTAGTCAATGTACTGCTGTTGGCTGTGTGCGGAGTAAGAGTCGATGCAGAAGGCGTGAATGTGACAGGAGGCGACTGTGCATTCTGGGATGAAGGGGCTCCCGGTACATCAGGCATGTCTCCAATGGGTGGAGTAATTGAATCCCCTCCAGAACGTCCCCCCTGTCGACCTCGACCTATAATGCCACGTCCTCTACCACGACGCATACCTGCAAAAATTGTGAACTATACATGTATGTGTATAAAATAAATTACATACAGATTCATAAGTGCACGCATCGATGCTATTTTTCATGTGATATATAAAATTTAAAGGTTTTACACGTTACAACATGATACTAAAAAAAATTATTTTTGATCAATTAGTAACTATCAGACGGCTGTTCAAATTCCTCATCATCGTCCTCATTGATATCATAATCAGAAAATTCTTCTTCATCATCGTCCTCTTCATGCTCTGGAACCACTTCATCAACATTGTCAAGTTCAATCACATCTCCCGTAGGGTCACGCAAATCAATATCATCTTCATTACCAATATCAACTGTTACATCATGCAATGTAACTTCATCATCTTGGAAGGCATTAGAACTTGTAGTCGCAGTATCTCTTGCATCTGATGTGACAATGAAATCCCTTGGTTTCACCGAAAACACAGCTAACCAGTTAGATCTATCTACTCTCAAAGAAGAATAATGATATTCTTAGTGGGGGATAAGCATGTCCTTCTTGCATTGATGGAAGGATTAGCCCTCCTCCTCATCTACCTTCTTCAAGGTCTAATGTAGCTTCAATGCCTCCCCAAACACACCAAGAAATTAAGCAGGAAGAGCTTTCTCCTCCACACCCACCTCAAAATATTTGATTTTTTTTATCATTATTATTATCTTGAAGCTAGTGGCTTTGTTTTGCATAGAGATTTGCACATCATTTCTTGTTGATTGAATGTTGAGCAAGTGAACATGGTTAAAAATGAGGGAAATTAAGAATTAATATTAGGGAGGAATCTATGATGAGAGGTCGCCCTAATCATTCAAATCAGCTTTTGCAATAATTTATGTACAAGTTCAACTTAAAGCACATGTTCATGAATTCTGTTCCTCTGATTATTTACAGGTTCATGAACCTGATTCTACAAACTTCACAATGCTATATGATACTAAAATTATACAAAAGAATGAAAATTGTTGAAACAGGCTATCTCAAGCTATTTACAAATCTTTATAGTAATAATCAACTTTATTTATTTATTTGTTTTAACAAATATATAGAAACTATATATATATATACCTTTATTAACATTTGTTATCAACTCTAGACCAAAAAGAGAAAAACATTTGCTAGCAGCCTTGTCCTGCTTTAATTAATTTTTATTATTATGTCTAACTTTGGACTCGTAAGATTAATTTTTATTATTATGTCTAACTTTGGACTCGTAATATTAATTTTTATTATTATGTCTAACTTTGGACTCGTAATTTTTATTAACAAATCTGATTAATCATGATTTTCAATTTTTTTTCTCATATAATGTCAACGAAATATTTCAGAACATTCAAGATTTTTTTAATAAGGAGAAAATGCTTTTTACTTGAAGGTTAGGCTTGCTGAATTGGGTTCCTATTTCAGAACATTCAAATTTATCTATACATGAGCAAATGCTAGCCACTATATGCACAGTTAATTAATTATGAAAATCAAACTGTCAAGAAAAAAATATTGCAATCTCTTACATGCCTCTAAATACATATATATATATATATATATACATATAGCTTGTACACATTACTTCAACCGAACTTAATTCACAGTACAAATAAACAATACTCAAACACAAAATGAATATTAGAAACAATGAAGAAACGGAGATCTGTGCAATCACCTAAAAATTCATGATAATCAATATTAACTTTGTCAGATAGGCATTTCTTAGTTCTAAAACAAGAAATTACATTGACTTATTTTATTGTTTCATAGCAAAGATTTCTGAACCAAGAAATTACAAGAAACTGATGCATACCCGTTTTCTGCCTTAGCCTCGTAGGTTCTGTTTCTAGCCCCACAAACCCAGATCGTAACTAGCTCCTTCCTCCTCCTTTTCTTGTCTTCAACCTCACCAGAAAACCAAAAGGAAAGCATCAATTTCAAACTATACTCGAACAAGCTTGGAAATATCTACCGAAATCGTACTCACCTCAAAATGTAGAAGACAACGGAGAGGCCAACACTGATCGGACCGCCGAAGACCTCTTGCGCCGACAACGGTGGTGGGGGAATCGGGACAATCGGGGGAGCTCCGTTCCAAAATCGCTGGCGCTGGGTGTTTGATATTTGGGTGTTAAATGAAATTTGGGGATTTAGGTATTTGGTCTGTATAATAATTGCGATTTAGCGACTGCATTATTTAGTCGCTATTTTAGTCACAAAATCAAACAGCGACTAAAATTTAGTCGCTATTTCATCGCAATTCTTATCTTCAAATTTAGCGACTACATTTAGTCGCAATTATTTAGCGACTAAATATTCAGTCGCTATTTTAGTCGCAAAAAAAGGCGGGACTGATACGCTCGTTAATTTTAGCGACTAAATAAATACAGTCGCAAAATTCAGTCGCTAATTGCCTGTTTTTTTGTAGTGCTAGGAGGCTGTCCACCATATCCACCTAAAGCATTCACTTGTTTTTGTGAATCATCTTGTAGAGTAGGACACATATCAGTTGGATGCCCAGCATATGCATAAATCCCACACGCTCGTGTTTATGAAGATGTACCTGCATCCATATTTTGAACAAGAACACTTAGAGCATTAAGTTTATCTTTAATGGAAAAAGAATGTACCTCATTTACTCTTCTTGGAAGGTCTTGATATCTCCTAAATTGTTGGAAAATAGCTGCCATGTTTTGAATTAACTCACGAGCTTATGTTGGGGTTTATTGACCAGGCATCCCCCACTTGCTACATCAGTCATTTTACTCTCCATGCTCAGCATACCTTCATAAAAATATTGAATAAGGGATTATTCTGTAATTCCATATTGGTGACAGTTTGCACACAATTTTTTAAACCTCTCCCAATAATCATGAAGCGAGTCCACATCTTTTTGTTTAATTTCACTTATGGATTTGATAATTTCAATTAGCTATATGTTATGTAATTAAATGCACAACGAGCTCTTATTGCACATAAAAACAAATAACAATAGAGATGTAGTTTCACTAAATCACAATAAATAACATGAACATTACACAAAAATTAAAGAGAATAATGAAGTAAAACAATCTTACAGTAGATGAAAAAATTTAGCCTTGAATTAACCTTTAATTAGAATAAATATATTTGGCTACACATGGTCAAAGTCAAAAATAAAATAAAATAAAATTAAGAATTAAAACTCCCTATTACAGCCTTTGAAAAAACACAGAAGAGGAAGAGATATATAATAGTACTATTCACGTTTTTCCTAGCTCATTTAAAAGAGAAAACCTAGAAAATTTAAGAATGTAGTTGATTTCTATCTAAACTTGGAAAATAAAATAAAAATATTAAATATAATTTAATCTTTCTAAAAATACTGTCTTTTATCTTATAAATTATAACCTAAATATCTCTAAAAATTAGATGGAGTACAGCTGGCGGTTAAGGCAACTTCGAATTTAAAACTATAAAACTGGTACTCTGCTGTCGCGACTCCCTTGGGAAGGCAAAAGCTTTCCCTTGTCCCTTAGCCTTGGGCAAGGCAAACTCCAAATTCAGCTTCCAAACTTCTCTGAATTTTTAGGACTGCTCCAAATCTACTTCAATTAGTTATAATTTGTTCATTTTTCACCACTTTGGTCCTACAATGATTAAAATCACAAAACAAGTAAAAAACATTAAATATGCTAAAATTAAGTGCATAGCATTGAGCAAAAATCAATGATTAACATGCAGTTTTAGTCACTCATCATAACTCCTATTTCTTTTTTTATTTCTTAATTTCCAATTACATGTAAGGTTTTTCAATACCCATTTTTCCTGCTAAATATGGATGATTTGAGTTGTTTTTTATCTTGTTTAGTTGAATTGCATGTTATGATAATGATTTATTGATGTTTGGTGGTTTGATTCCTTTGATTGTGCTCAAATCTGTTCGAACACTTGATGCACACCAAGTGCTCAACTAAATGCTTGAGTGAGTTTTTACCCAGCATTCTTTGTTTTTCCATACAATTTTTCACATACTTCTACATCATTTTCATATCATCCTCACTTTCACACTTGATTATTTCACATACAGTGCACAACTTTCCACTCATCAACTGTATGTGATTGTTCATGCACTTAGCTTTCATGCTTGTTTTTCTTAATTATTGTTAATTATTCTGAAATTTTTACTGTTGATCGAAATAGCCCATTTAAATAATTGCATAAAGACGCAACAAAGGCAAAAAAAAAAAAAAAACAAAATGAGTAAAAAATCTCAAGAGAAAAAAACATTCACTTACTTCCTTCGAGGATGTCGGCAGCGGTGACAGGTGGAGGTTGGCAGCTCAATAAACGGTAGCGATTTTCAGATCAGTGGGGGGTAGAAGTAAATAGATTTAAATTTTTGAAACCGAAAAAGAGAGAAAGAGATGAGGGGAGGAAATGAGGATTTTCATATCAGTGTTATGTATCGCATAATTCGATCGAGTCAGGTTCCCAAGGATTTTAATTCGACCCGATCCAAATCCAAAATATTCAATATACTCCAACCTGACCCGACCTGAATACATATTTCGAGTCCAGTTTTGCATAACCCTAGGCCTTTGGTAGGCGGGGCTGAAATTTTTGCCATGTTTACTTTGCAGCATCATCCGGATGATATGGTATAGTTTGATGAGTTTATAAAGTAATTGAGATCATTTCTAAAATAAAAGAGATCATCCGGATGCGACAAAGATGCTTGATCAAAAGTGATTGCAATGAGACTTCAACAAACTAATCAATTCGAAAAATTAAAAAAACCTTAATTTATAATAATATAACCTTGATTAAACCAAAATGGACGAGTCCAATCCTTCATCTCTTTTCTTATAAACATCAGAATCCGATTCATGAATATTTTTTTTTTTAAATAAAACAATCCTCTAATTATTTATTTTCTAATTTCTTCATAAATTTTTTAATGTATTTCTGTTAAATGATATTACAATTCAACTGTCATGACGATGTCACAGAACTGAGGAAATGAACTCTGATGGAGAACGGGAGGGAAGAAAAAATCTGAGATTTTTGTGCTATGCGAGCAGAAATGCCATTAGAGTTTTCATATGATTTTCGAACACGTTAAGTGAAAGATAAAATTGAGCCTATAGGCCAAAATATGGAATATTATTGTGATTAATATTTGAAATGGGCCTTTAGCAGGCGGGGCTGAAATTTTCTCCTATGTTTACTTTGCAGCATCATCCGAATGATATGTTTGATCAAAAGTGATTGCAATGAGACTCCAAACGTGAGCATGGGGGCAGTTTTGAGAAAACTGGTTGGTCTTTGTTGCTTTTCAGGCCACAGAGCATATGCGTAGTGTGGGTTCTTTGAAATTTTAGAGATTATAAGAAAGGGGAGGAAGAGTTAGAAGCGATGTTTTTAGAAGCGAATCGGATATCGACTCAGCATATCAATTGATTCATTATTCAACTGTTTCGACCGTATTGATTTAAATTTTTTATTCTTTTAAATATAATTTTTTATAAAAAAATTATAAATATGATATATAAAAACACATTGAAAAATATATTAGTTATCAAATATCAATATAAAAATATTAATTTTAAGTCCACCAAAATTGGCAAATATAAAAATCAAATAAATAATCCAAACATAAGTAGCAAATATCTAAGTAAGTATTCAAGAAGTAACATGATTCTTTATAATTCAATCTTCTCTCTAATTTTGGTTTCAAATCTAGTAATTGAAATTTTGAACTGAAAGCCACTAGGTTATGATTTTTCTACCCCAAATCATTTGAATATCAGAGGTCGTGCAGGAAGTTGACGAACTGAACTCATGAAAAACCCCTTTTCCGTCCTTGGCTGGTGAAAAAAGAATTAATCCCAGAGTCTAAAAATGAAATTTGGATGCCTTGTTAACATGCATCTTTCAGAATTTAAGGGTAAGAATGGCATGCATAATGTTAAAATACCAAAGATTGAAGGTTTAAAACTTCCTCTTCCTTTTTAAGTATCCATTCGCAACTGATATTCAAAAGCAACCAACTCCATTCTGTCTCTCTTCTATAAGAACAGAAATTATATGCCGGGCACACAATATAGTATGAATTTAAGTTGACTTGAACCACCAAAGTCTCACAAAACTATTACATTGTTTCAAGATTCAGCCACATTCATACCATGTCTGCCACTCAATGAAGATAAACAGAATCACGATCGAAATTACATCAGTAGCTTGCCTTTAGTTTTTCAAGCATACAATGCTAGTTCAAATCAAGAATTAGCGACTCTCGCTTTTGTCACTCTTCTATTGATATGCTCTGTTTCAATCTAATGTACTAATTGATAGCAATTTTCCTCAAAGGATAGACTCAACAACCTACTTTATTCACTTGGCCCCTGCTGCACAGATAAGATTGAAAAAACATCAACTTAACATCCAAACATTGCAACAGAAAATGACAACCAAAAAAAAAAGGCCAACAGAGATGATATATGCATTGACAAAGCAAAATGAATGGAAGTTGCAAACTACATGAACCATCTTTTCTCACAAAATAAAGTTTTACAATGGATGCTAATGTCCAATACCTTTATCTGAAAATTATCCAAAAAATAAACACTCCAGCTATCGAATAATATCAAGAAAAACAGGTTCTCAACATTTGAGAAAGTAATGGAACTAAAACAAAATCAAGTATGAAGGCAAAAAAAAAAAAAATCATAGACCTTAAGATCTAGGGAACAACTGTTGTAACCTGTTGCCAATCCCCATCTACAGCTTCTTTCCATAATGTCACATTGTTATTCCCATCAGCAACAGCTAAGATATTTCCAGTAAGTGACCATGAGACTCTCCAGACAGGAGTCTTGAAATCATTCAAAACCCTACCTTCCCATTGATCCCCTTCCTTCGCAGCAGTCCATATAATGACCTTCCCATCCTGAGAGGCACTAGCAATAGTAGATTTAGGAAGGCCCAAGTTGGGAGCCCAGGCCACATCTCTCACCCAATCAGCATGCATTTGAAGAGCTGGAAAGCAGTCCATCTTCCAAGTCCCATTGTAAAGCTTCCACACTTTCACAGTATTGTCACAACCTCCTGAGCAAAGCTTCTGAACAGGGTCAAGCAAACCGGAACCGACAAGTGCACCTGGTGCAGTCGATGGAGCCCATGAAACTGAAGTTACACCAACTGGGTGAGCTTGATCAATCCTGGTTGTGTCCCAACCACCATCTGCTCGTGCAGTAAACACTGATATATTTCCATCTGAAGAGCCGCATGCCAAACAAAGTCCAACCTCATAAGGTGCCCATGCAATAGAATTGACAGATGATTTGTGGTCATCAAAAACATGAGCTTGGGTCCATTCATTCTGATTCCCCTCCATCCATATTATCACACGCCCATCATAGGAACATGAAGCAAGCAAAAAACCAAACTTTGGGTGAACCCAGGCTACTTGCCACACGGGTCCTTGGTGCCCAGTCAACTTAGCAAGAGGTTGAGAGGTATTCTTGCTAACCCCAATTATCTTAATAGTATGGTCAGATGAAGCAGTTGCAAGACGCTTACCATAGTAATCCATTTGCACATCGTGAACAGTGTCCTCATGACCTGTCTCTATCTTTTGAGCAGGCATTTTCTCTGATAAATGTATAACAATAGATAGTTCCAGTGATATAATTATTCCTTTCTTCTGAATAAGAACCAAAATTAGTCATACAGACAGTCTACTTAGGCAACCAGAGTATAATACCATCAGTATGCAGTGCTAATCCCATTATGCCAAATGAATAATACGTAAATTCCCAGCTCCAAAACAACAAATGAAGCAGGGAATTTTTTTATTTTCGAAAATCAATGAACACAAGTTGCAAAACTATCTCAGCTATCTATGATGGAACTTAAAATTACAGTTTGTCTTATGATCAACATTTCTGAACTATAGAATACTGAAAATCAACAAACTAAAGCAAGGTATTTTTGTCATTGTGATTTTTTTGATGTGGATGTGGGTCATAATCCCTCTTATGTCTGGAGGAGTATACTTGCAGCTAGAGAAATTCTTAAGAAGGGCGCAATCTGGAAAGTGGGAGATGGCAGGTCAGTTCGGATCTGGGATTGCCCCTGGTTGCCGGACCAAGAAGCACATAAGGTAACTAGTGTGGCTGGAGATAATAGTGATCTTTCTTTTGTTTGTGATTTGTTTGCCCAGGATGGACAATGGAATATATATTTGCTTGAGAATAATTTCAATGAGAGGGATAGAACACTTATTCTATCTATTCCACGACGGAGGATGTTGGGTAATGACAGCTGGTATTGGTTGATGCACAATAAGGGAGTATGTACTGTCGAAAGCGGATATCTTGCTGCTATGGGTATCCAATGGAGCAGGTTGCAGTTACCAACAGATATTTTCTGGAAAAAGTTTTGGACTTTACAGGTTCCCCCTAAAGTTAAGAACTGTTTGTGGAGGGCATTATCGGGTAGTCTTCCAACAGCAATTAATTTATGCCGGCGGCGTGTTCCTATGGGTGATGATTGTCCAGTCTGCTGCAGCCATGAAGAAGATGAGACCCATGCCTTTGTGAGTTGTGTGTTTGTGACCCAATTCTGGCATTTGTATTTCGGCAATAATCGGATGAGAGTGTGATGGACTTGTCTAGTTGGTTTGCAACGTTGTTAAGGTTGTCTCAGTCTGCTGTTGTGAATGAAATTGCTTATATGATCTGGTATTTATGGTTTAACAGGAATAAGGTGGTTTGGGAACAAAAGAGGGACTCTGCAGAGAAGGTTCTAACCTCTGCCCGTCGTGGGTTTTTTCAATGGAAGCAGGCTCAGCTTAGCAAAGGGGAGCAGGCAAAAGTGGCTAGTTCCTGGGTGACAAAATGGCAAAAACCGCAGGAGGGCTGGCAAGTTTACAATGTAGACGCTGGGAGTTTTGAAAATGAAGGATATTGCTCTTATGGTTTTCTTATTAGAAATTATAACGGTGATTGTCTAGCTGCTTGTCATGGTGCTTTTGTTCGGAACTTTGCTCCTTATGTTGCTGAAGCCCTCGCAATTCGAGAGGCTTTAAATTGGTTGAAAGACAAACAAAAAGCCCGAATTCAGGTTCAGACTGATTGTTTGAGGGTGGTTAGAGCTTTGTATGAAGATCACTTGGATTTCACTTATTTTGCAGATATTATTAATGATTGTAAAGAGTCGCTTAAAGCATTAGATGAATACTTGGTTACTTTTATTAAACGAACGAATAGCGAATTTAGCTACTCATAGTCTAGCTAGAGCAGTTAGATTTAGTTCTATTTGTGGCAAGTGAGCATGTCCACCTCCTGTTTTATTCGATGTATTAGCTTCTGATTTGGTTTGACTTATTTAAGGTTGTTTTAAAAAAAATCAATTCGAAAAATTAAAAAAACCTTAATTTATGTAAAAGATTCTAGATTCCATCAATTCATGATAACATAAACTTCAGCAAAAACAATCATATTCAAATCAAAGATCAGCAAGTGCAAACACACCAAATATATCCACGTACATATAATTTTCGAGTGATTTATATAGAAGTACCAGATCTCATTAAAGCACAAAACCCTAATTCTTGGAACAAATTCCAGATCTCATCAATTGCCAAAAAATATATAATAATAATAAGCAAAACCAAATTTTCTCGAACTCAAATATGAAAATTTGAGCTCATGAAAGACAAAATGCATGCAGATAAATAGATTCTCTCAATGACTGATTCACAGTCACCATATCAACATTGTGCAAATGCTAATGTGGACTAAATTGTGTATATAAAAAACCATTAAAATGCAAGGACGCATTAGATGTAGAAAACAAACCTGAAGAAAGGAAGAAACAACAACGTCACAGAATCGAGGAAATGAACTCTAATGGAAAATAGGAGGAAAGAAGAATTCGGGGTTTCAAATTTTTGTGCTATGTGAGCAAAAATGCCATTAGAGTTTACATATGATTTTATAACACGTTAAGTGAAAAATGAAATTGGGCCGGTAGTCCCAATTATGGAATATTATTATGGTTAATATTTTAAATGGCCCTTTGGTAGGCAGAGCTGAAATTTTCTCCTATGTCTGCTTTGCAGCATCATCCGAATGATATGGTATAGTTCGATGAATTTATAAAGTAATTGAGATCATTACTAAAAAAAAGAGATCATCCAAATGCTTCAAAGATATTTGATCAAAAGTGATTGCAATGAGAATTCAAACGTGAGTATGGGGGCAGGTTTTGAGAAAACTACTTGGTTTTTGTTGCTTTTCAAGCCACGGAGCATATGCATAATCTGGGTTCTTAGAAATTTTAGAGATGAGAAGAACAAGGAGGAAGGGTTAGAAACAATGTTTTCAGAAGCTGAATGGATGTCGGCTTGGCATACCAACTGATTTCTAGTTCAACTAGTTCGTACTTAGTAGCAAATATCTAAACAAGTTCACAAACATCAAAAACAAGCATTTAAATAAATTCATTTAACATGGTTTAACATGGTGATGAACAATCATCAACCCATTTGTTGAGCTCATAAACTCATCTAACCTGCTGCTTCATTATATACATGAAGGTAGCCGGCAGTAGTGTTCCAATAAACAATTTATAATAATATAACCTTAATTAAACCAAAATAGACAAGTCCAATCCTTCATCTATTTTCTTAGAAACATCAGAATCCGATTCCTGAATTTTTTTTATTTTTTAAAAAATCAATCCTCTAATTATCAGATTTTCTAATTTCTTCATAACCTTTTCAATTTATTTCTGTTAAATGATATTACAATTCAACTGTCATAAAATTACCTCTCTTTTCTTCCCTTCAGAAGCAAAAACAAAACAATAATTACTGTTTGTAAATTTACATTTGATAAACAAGTACTCTTATATAAATAAATAATTAATAACCCATTGAATTTTCAAATTAAGCATGAAGTTTTCATATACATGATTTTTTTAGATCAAATTCATCAATACACAGATTAAATTTCACCGACCCATAGACAATTTCTTTTCTTTCTGGGGGCATCACAATAATCCAGCATTTTTTCAGGTGGTAGGTCCTCATGAGTGCTCGGATTAATAAATTTTTTTCATCAACCCAAATAAATCAAAGAAATCAAAGGTAAACAGTAAAAACAAAATATTGAGAAGGAAGAGAGCTTACCTGGAACTTGGGATGAGAGCTCCGGTGTCGTTTCTTGGTCGGAGACTCTGACCGGTGGCGAGTCGGCGTTGGGTGAGGGAAATGTGAAAGTGAAAACCAAAAGAAGTGAAGGTTGTGTGCGTGAAAGGGATGCAGGAAACTGAAAAGGGAAATTAGAAATTTAACCTTTTATCAAGCGACGAATGAAATAAAATTTGTTCGATTGAACATTGCAGTTTTTATTTTTCTCTAAATTGATCAAAAGTGTTTTGAAAGCAAAACACGAAAACCACATAATCCATAAAATGGGATTTCCTTGATATTGATTCCTTCAATTTTTTTGTCAGATTTTGCTACTTTATTTTTCATTAATGTGTTTGTAATAATAATAATAATAATAAATTATTATTATTATTATTATTAATTAGCCCAATATATGAAATTTATTTTTACAGCTGTGCTATTTCATAAATTTATAATTACACTTTCTATTCTTTTTTTTTTTATTCATACGTTTCTTAATTTTTATTGTGTTGACATTTATAATTGCATTTTTTATATTTAATAATTTTTTTTTTTCATTTGGACGTTCCTTATTTTAATATTTTTTATTGTGTTGATATTATGGGTCGTGTTTAATACACATTGGGTTGTGTTCAATTTTAACAAGTTTAATAAAACAATTATATTATCTATTATGCTTTGAATTATTGAATTATTATTTTTTTAATTTTTCCTTTAGAAAATTAATAAAGTATTATTTATAATTATCTAATTTTTATCTTTTATTTTATTTTTTACTAAATATGTATTTGAATTAAATATGTCAAGATAAATATTTAAAAATTTCATAGAAGGTAATCAATAAAAGGCTAAAAGAATGGTTCAAATTATTGTAAATTTGACTATTTTTCTAATTGATCATTATGCAAATCCCACCTTCCTATATCCCAAGATTGACTATGGAGATATTTGTTAACTGCTGATATGGAGCGACTTGAATATGTGTCGTGCATACATTAAATACGTCAATGATACATATCCAGTGCGTAAGCCACACATCAATTGAAAAAAAAATTACTTTTCCTTCCTATGCTAATTTCTCTCACTTCCCTCTCATTTTCCCTCTTGTACCTTCTTCCCTTATCACTTTCTCTCTCTTCTAGCCGCCCACAACAAAGATCGTTCTCACCATTTTTCTATTCCTATCAAGAGATTGATCTCTACTTAGACCAAAATGCAAATGGATTTGAAAGAGATTGCAATGTAGGAGATACTAAAACCCAAAATCAGAAAAAAGAGTTGAACCGGAATTCAAAGACGAAATAGAAAAAAAAATGATAGGGAACTAAATAGAAACGGAAAAGAAGAAAAACAAATGATTGACACCTTTATTCGATGAAATTTACCAGATTAGCCCGTTTTGGGGAGTATTTGATTCCTACTGAAGAGAAAAAGGCCAGAAGATTTGAAAGAGGTCTTTGAGATTGATTGGTTGATAGTATAGCTCCTTTAAGACTTCCCACTTTTGATAATGTTTTTGATCGAGCTCAACAGATGGAGATAGTTGATGAAGAGCGTAGGGTTCGAGAATAACATAAGAAGCATAGGGTTGAGTCGCATTATGGTAATCAGAATAGAGGAGGACAGGTTATTAAGGGGCAGAGTAATTCAGGCTATCAGCAAGGGAAACAGGGATCCCAATCAACTATTGGGTATAGAGGACAACGCAAGATTGGACAGACACATGGTCAGAAGTCACAGATGTCTATTGCTCGCACCAATCAGAATAGCTCAGCACACTCTTCTTCCACTTGCCAACATTGTGGTAAAAATCATGGTGGTCATACTTGTTACCGAGCTACCGGAGCATGCTTTGGATGTGGTCAGATTGGACATCTCAGGAAGGATTGCCCTACTGTTAATATGACTCAGAGTACTTCCCCAGTTCTTTCTAGCGGGACTCAGATAGTTGCTCAGCATGGAGGTAGAGGTCGTAGTCAGGGTAATGGAGGTGTTGGAGGCAGAGGCTCTACTATATCCCAGGGTCAGGGTCAGGCCAGGGTTTATGCCATGACACAATAGGATGCTCAGGCATCTAACAATGTGGTGGTAGGTACAATTTTCGTTTGCTCAATTGACACCAAGGTTTTGTTTCATTCGGGTTCAACACATTCTTTTGTATCTCCATATCTATCTATGAAGCTTAGTAAAACACCTGAACTTTTAGATGATCCTTTATCTGTGGCAACACCTATGGGAGATGTTTTAAATGCAGATTTGGTATATAAGAAATGTAAGTTACAGATTAGGGATAGGGAGATGTTAGCTGACCTTATATTATTTGATATTCTAGACTTTGATGTAATTCTAGGAATGGATTGGTTAGCATCTTATCATGCTAGAGTGGACTGTTATAGCAAGTTTGTTACTTTTAATATTCCCGGGGAGAAAAAGTTTCTTTTTCAGGGAGATCGCAGTATGGGTCCCAATAATCTTATTTCTGCAATTAGTGCTAAAAGATTATTGCGCAAGAAATGTCAGGGATTTTTGGCTTATGTTAGGAATACACAATCTGATGAGGTGAATATACATCAAGTTCATATTGTCAAGGAGTTTGCTGATATGTTCCCTGATGAGCTACCAGGATTACCATCAGAAAGGGTGATTGACTTTAGCATTGACTTGGTTCCTGGGATAGAACCTATATCAATGGCTCCTTATCGAATGGCGCCTGTCGAGTTAAAAGAGTTAAAGGAACAATTACAGGACCTTCTGGATAAAGGGTTCATACGACCTAGTGTGTCTCCTTGGGGTGCTCCTGTTTTATTTGTGAAAAAGAAAAATGGGTCCATGAAGTTATGCATTGATTACAGACAGATGAATAAGGTGACTATACGTAATAAATATCCTCTCCCTCAAATTGATGATTTGTTTGATCAGATTCAGGGTGCCCGATGTTTCTCAAAAATTGATCTTCGATCAGGATACCACCAGTTGAGAAATAAAAAGGAAGATATTCCTAAAATTGCATTTCGGACCAGATATGGGTATTATGAATTTTTGGTGATGCCATTTGGTCTCACAAATGCCCCAGCTGCTTTTATGGACCTGATGAATAGGGTTTTCAAACCATACTTGGATAAATTTGTGATAGTATTCATTGATGACATCCTCGTGTACTCAAAAAGTGAGGAAGAACATGAGCAGCATCTGAAAATCGTTCTTCAGACCTTAAGGGATCAGCAACTATATGTAAAATTTTCTAAATGTAAATTCTGGTTGGATAGTGTGACATTTTTGGGTCATGTGATATCTAAAGATGTGGTGAGTGTTGATCAAAAGAAGATAGAAGTTGTACTCCATTGGCCAAGGCCAACCACAATGTCAGAAATTCGTAGTTTTCTAGGTTTAGCTGGGTATTACAGGCGGTTTGTGCAAGATTTTTCTCACATTGCTACTCCTTCAACAAAGCTAACTCAAAAAAATGTGAAGTTTCAGTGGTTAGAAGCTTGTGAAAAGAGCTTTCAAGAATTAAAAACCCGTTTGACTATAGCACCTATTTTGACACTTCCATCTGGATCAAGAGGGTATACAGTTTATTGTGATGCTTCTAGGTTTGATCTAAGATGTGTCTTGATGCAACATGGTCGAGTAATTGCTTATGCTTCCCGCCAATTAAAGAAACACGAGTAAAATTATCCCACGCATGATTTAGAGATGGCAGCAGTGATTTTTGCCTTAAAAATTTGGAGGCATTGCTTGTATGGTGAGACATGTGAAATTTTCACTGATCACAAGAGTTTGAAATATATCTTTGATCAACGTGATCTTAATCTTAGACAGAGAAGATGGGTGGAATTGCTTAAGGACTATGATTGCACCATACAGTATCATCCTGGGAAAGCTAATGTTGTGGCTGACGCTTTAAGCAGAAAATCTTTGGGCAGTCTAGCTCATTTATCTATATCGCGGAGACCCATAGTTAGGAAGTTTCATAAGTTGATGGACCATGGTGTCAAATTTGAGGTTATATCGGGGTCTCCTTTTGCTCATATTTGTGTTAGGCCAATCCTTGTGGATAGAATTAAAGAAGCTCAACAGGTAGACCCTAAGTTGCAAGGGTTGATGGATGATGTTTATCAGGGTAAGGTTCAGGATTTCGTGATAGGGGATGATAAGCTTCTTCGTTATGGCAGTAGAATCTGTGTCCCAGATGTTAAAGATTTAAAAAGGGAGATTTTAGAAGAGGCACATTATTCTGCTTATACTGTACACCCTGGTGCTACAAAAATGTATCGAGATTTGAGAGAATTGTATTGGTGAAGTGGGATGAAAAGAGATGTTGCTGATTTTGTGGCTAAATGTCTTACTTGTCAACAAGTGAAGGCAGATAATCAGAGACCATCTGGTTTACTTCAACCTCTTCCCATTCCTGAGTGGAAGTGGGAGAATATTTCTATGGACTTTGTAGTCGGATTACCACATACTAGAGGTGGTTTTGAGTCAATTTGGGTCATTGTGGATCGGTTGACTAAATCTACTCATTTCGTGCCTGTGAAAATGACATATGATTGTTCCAAACTAGCTCAGTTGTACATTGATGAGATAGTTAGGCTTCATGGGGTTCCAGTTTCTATTGTGTCTGATCGCGGTGCTCAATTCACTTCTCATTTTTGGAGGGCATTTCAAGAAGCTTTAGGGACTAAGTTACAGTTTAGTATAGCTTTTCACCCCTAGGCAGATGGTCAATCAGAAAGGACCATTCAAATCCTTGAGATTATGCTTCGTTCTTGTATTTATGGATTTCGGTGGTAATTGGGATCATCACCTACCCTTGGTGGAATTTGCTTATAATAATAGCTATCAAACTAGTATTGAAATGGCACCTTATGAGGCTTTATATGGACGTAAATGTAGATCCCCTATTTGCTGGTCTGAGGTTAGAGAGAGGAGGTTAACTCGGCCAGAATTGATACAATTAACTTCAGAAAAGGTTCGTACTATTCGAGACAAACTCCTGACAGCTCAAAGTAGATAAAAGAGTTATACTGATCCTAGGCGTAAAGATGTGCAATTCATGGTTGGCGATCACGTGTTTTTAAGAGTTTCACCTATGAAAGGAGTAATGCGATTTGGCAAGAAAGGAAAACTAAGTCCTCACTATATTGGGCCTTTTGAGATTCTTAAAAAGATTGGTGCCGTTGCATATCGCTTGGCCCTTCCACCTAACTTGTCTTATGTGCATCCCGTTTTTCACATCTCAATGCTCAGAAAGTATGTTCCAGATTTTTCTCATGTTTTAAGGCCGCAGATTGTTAAGTTTAACGAGGATTTATCTTATGAGGAGCAACCAGTAGAGATTCTGGATCGTCAGATTAGAAAGCTTCGATCAAAGGAGATTCCTTTAGTTAAAGATCGATGGGAGCATCATAGGGATAGTGAA
Source organism: Excoecaria cochinchinensis (assembly GCA_947683425.1). Classification (NCBI taxonomy): domain Eukaryota; kingdom Viridiplantae; phylum Streptophyta; class Magnoliopsida; order Malpighiales; family Euphorbiaceae; genus Excoecaria; species Excoecaria cochinchinensis. Next base: position 5,766,759 of record CANTUQ010000069.1, read on the forward strand.
GCTACATGGGAAGTTGAGTCTGAAATGAGAGTCAGATATCCTCGACTATTCGTTAGCTTAGGTTAGTATCTTTTGAACTTTCAATTAGAAATTCGATGACGAATTTTCTGTTAGGAGGGAAGAATATGATAACCCGTATTTTTTTTAAATAATTACTTTTTTATAAAAAAAAAATCTAAATCTTTTAATTATGGATAGATATAAATAAAATAAAATAAAATAAAAGAGATAATAAAAAAAAAATCCCCACTTCCCACGTTTGATCCCTTATTCCAGTAGAATTGAAATTGCTTTAGAAAGAAAAGAGAAAACCCTAAACACTAAAACTCTATCATCCCCAACTAAATTACTTCCTTTTTATACCTTGATGAAATTATTGGATTTCAATTGTTTTTGCCATCTTCATACTTCAGCATTTTTGGGATTTTGAAGTTGTTAATTACATTATTTTCCGGTTAGTTAATTTAATCATCTATGTAGTTTATTCATTTATTATTTCGTTATTTTTTTCTTTACACAAAAATGTATCCTTTGAAAACTTTAATGCTTTTGTCCTTTACTAAAGATCAATCTAGTGTTTTTCTTTTTCTTCACAATTCTTATTTTGACAATTGAAAATCTGTATATATTAATTAAATTTTTAATAATGATTTATTTTATGTAATTCATTAGTTCTTTTCTTTACCTATTATTTTGAACAGTGAATATGCATTTGCCTTACTATATACATATGTATATATTAATTTCCTTAATTTTTTTTTTCTAGTTATAACTTTTCACTTGTTTTTCTACAATATTAAGCAATTCAAGATTTATGGAACTATCTCTTTTAAGAGTAATTGGAAGAAAAAAAAAAAACAGTGTATGTAACAAACATCTTTTGAGTAAAGATGTATCTTTGTTCACGAGATATTTTCTATAAACATATAATAATAAGTCTAGTTATTGTCCTAAATATTTAATTTATCTCTATTCAAATAAACCCTCAAATATTCTATGCTTATAGTTTTAGATTGAATTGTTCGTCATTATGACAATTAGAGTAATCGATATATTTCTTCACTATGATTAGGAAACTCCAATACGCCTTCCGTAGAGTGAATAGCTTGCCTTTGAATTTTGGACCTCGCTTATTGGAAATTTCAGGTGAGTGGTAATTACAGTACATATCTGTTTTGAAAAGAAAAAAAAACTATCTTTTAAATTTTGACTCAAAATATTTTGTTTATTAAGTTCTATTTTATTAAAATGTTTTCTTTAATCCTTTATTAAATGAACTTGTGCAACTTATTCTATGTTAATTTTCTGCTAGTATTTATTGATTTTATTTATATTAATTAGTTTTATGCGAATTTTACATTGTATTTATTTATTTGATTTAATTGGTATTTTGATTCGTCCAATTTTACTTAATTGAATATTATCTACTTTAAAGTTTTAGATTGTGGGAACAGGCTTCTCAATTATTTTATGTTTATTTTACATTTCAGTAAATGATTGGTCTATTTATATGAACTTATTTTAACCGTGTATCAAATTTATCTGAACTTATCTGCTATCTGCTTTGAAATGACATTTATTTTCTGCTAAACTTTCTGATATGTTGTATCAATGAAAAATGTTTTCAAACCGGTACATGTGATCAGTTATTATCTATATCTGTATCTGTTTCTATTGAGCGATCTGCTATCTGAATCTGCATCTAGCTCCGCCACAGATATTCCATGTTTAGGAAAGTACATAAATTGCTTTCATGTATCATCTGTCATTGACATCTGCATTAGAAGCATTGCATGATATCTGTGGTGGGAAAATCTGTTATCTGGCCTTTGGTGGTGTGGAGTATCATCACCTTGTTGAATTGTACCGGGGTTTTGATATGTGTTTTGAACTGCGAAATGAATTATTTAAAATTTTTCTGCTTACTAGATGATTCATTTTATGGCTTATTATACTATTTTAGTTGCTAATATATTTTTTATTAAATTACTTTGAATTATTGCCTGTTCTCAGTCTGTTGTGTGCTTTAGTTATCATTCACTGAGTCATCGTACTTAAACCACGTCCGCTCTATGCTCTTTTGTTTTGCAAATTAGTATTCATTCTCGGCTTGTTCCAGCCTTATTCTTTCTATTGGCGAGGATCTTTTTTTTTAATACTTGCTGTAGTTAATATTATGTTTCAATCAGTTTATTAGTAAAACTTTTGAATCTCAAAGTATTCCTTTTATTCCGTAGAGACTTCGTTGTTTAATCTTGTCATGTATTTGGAATTTTAAGATTGGACTTGAAACTTGAGTTCTCTTTCGCATTAAGGACTTTCTATGGTTTGGGTGAATTATATAGTTTTGATAGTTTGATAAGCCTTGCATTAACTATTATCTAGGTAGTTTATGCGCCAGTCATAACTCAATTGGGTCGTGACAGGGACAACCAAAAAATTTTTTGATCCTAGTTTAATTTGTTGTGATGAAATCATAAGCCTTATAATGAAAAGAAACATCAAAGCCAATTTTCATTAGTTCAGCATACACTTCTTCCTCTGAATAAACACGTTGGCATGTTTTTTCAATTATAACATTACATTCCTTAAGATTCTTGGCAACATTATCAATAGCTTTTCTTATCTCACTATCTTCCTTATCTTTTGCACTCTTTCTTTTCTTTTCTTTTTTTTTTTTTGTGTGGTGATGTTATAGGAGCATCTTCAAAATTAGAATTAGAATAAGCACTACCTAGAATTATGAAAGGAGCTGTTGGACTACCATCATCATGATTAGTATCATAACTTTCTAAGGATATGATATTTAAAGCCAATAAGTCATCAATATGATTTATTGTATCTGCATTACTACTTGTATATTTGCGTGCTCTCTTCTTTGGTGTATAAGTAACATCACTTATTGCTTGATCTTTACCAAATAATGTCAGCAAATCCTCATAATGGTAAATTTCAGTGCACTTCCACTTCTTAGCACTTGGATGTACCTGTATTTTATAAAACAAATTACATTGTTATATAATATTCAATTGATATAATTTTGAAGTACGTTTCTTCTATTTATTCAAGTAATACATATAATAATATTTAATGAAAACCTGTATCAATGCCTCCCATACTTCTGGTTCTGCATCAAACATTTTCGTTATAGGACTCTAAGCAATACCACTAGAGTGCTTAAAAAGATCATAGCACTCACTGAAATTACTTTTTAAAGATTTCATTCGATTCTTAACTCTATCCTTATTAATGTTCGTAAGTCCAATTTTTTCACGAACCTTTTCAACCACTTGATTCAATGCATGTATTGTAAAAGTGCCATCTACCCTATTTCCAATAGTATGTTGGTACAAGAGAGCAGTAATTAGTATGTCATCCATACTTTCAGTCCATCGAAGCATTGGACTTCTTTCTTTTTCCAATTTTTGAGAAGTTTTTCCACCTTCTTTTGTTGTCTCACTTGCCATATGTATAGCTTTTTTTACGAAAAAATAGCATGAACATGTACCAAGTACATTAGGTTCTTATTAATATCCAAACAAGTATATCGTTATCAATCAAATATCACATCAATCAAGTATCGAACAATGTAACATATATTGAAGAAAATTTCAATAAGGAACAAAATATTACAAACCATAAATGGAAAACAACTGAAACATACAAAGTATAATTAATCATCACTTATTTGAAACATAATCAAACCACATTTTAGCTGTAATGTTATCCTTTAACTCAGTACCTAATACAGTATCCTCATTATCTCCAATGCGTGTATTCACATCCTCTCTATTTAATAGCTCATCATCTACTTCATTGATCAATCGATCATCGGGATCCTTTCCCATTAAAAAAGTGCAAGATTGCACATGTTAGAAAAATTTCACATTGGACTTCAAATGAATAAGTTTTTTCATTTGAACGTCCAATAATTGGAAATCACTTCTTTAAAACTCCAAATGTCCTTTCAATTGTATTACGCAATGAAGCATGTCACAAATTAAAAAGTTTTTTTTGCATTTTTAAGGCCTCAAGAAAAGTATTTTTTTAGGTGATATCGCACGCCTTTATAAGGACCAATGAGACTGCTCCTAAGCATAAACCGCACATCAATAAGGTAATACTTTCCTAAAATTCAACAAGATGCTTTTAATATAATATTCCTATCAAATAAAAAACTAACAAGCTAAAATCCAAATGTTACCTGCTTGAATTTTTAAATTGCCTTCCCTAGTTAGTGCATTTTTAATAATTCTAATATTAGAAGCTAATCCTTCCCATCTAGCCAAAATGTATGTAAATTTTAAATCAAATGAACATGCAGCAAGGACATTTTGTGTTGGGTAATCCTTTTTATCACGAAATCTTGGTGCATCTGCATTTGATACCTTAACTCGAATATGAGTTCCATCAAGTGCACAGATACAATCCTGTACCAATGTCATTATTAACATTTAAAATAATAATCGAACTATTAAATTCATTAGACATTTTAGTTACCTTGAAATATGGGAACCATCCGTTATTATGGCGAATCTCAAGAGGGACCTCAGAACCATCAGGTTATTTTAAATATTCATCTTCAAGTGATATCACAGCACATAATACCGAATGAAAATTTCTAAAGATAGTTTCGATTGATAAACAAAAAAAATGAAATAGTTTATAGTTTGAAATTATAGGCAATGATAGTAAAAAATGTGATAATTTTCTTCTCAACAGATGCATGTACACTATCTTTGAGTCTACCACTATTTTGAAGTTTATCATATAAAAATAGAAACGTTTCTGATTTCATATGGAGCAAATTATGACAATCTACATCACTATTTCTCAAATGATGTAATATTTCTTTTCGAACTTTTTCTCTGTTTTGAGCTATTGAGTTTTTCTCTATAATGGATTAGGGAATGCAATTTGGACGAAGGTAAAAATAATGTGCAATATGATAAACTAGTTGAACAACTACTAGTTTTCTCATTCTATCACATTCTTCCGATTCATCATCAGACTTATCTTCTTAAAAAGGATTGAGAAGGAAAATCATCCATGTTATTCCACCCTTATATCACATATAAAAATATTATTAACAACATATATTAAAATTTAGAATAATTTTCAACTCGGTAAATTGGTGCACATCTGTGAATTGCTACTAAAAAAACTAAGAAAATCACATTGAACTCATAGACTCTTTAAATTCTCATAGAGTTCCAAAATAACATTACATAACATCAAAATAATATCAATTGAACTCATAGTAGCTAATGACCGAAAATATATTTATACATAATTGAGATGTTAAATAAAATATTAAATAGGTTCTTAATTAAACCATTGACAATGTCATGTTAGCCAAAAGACTTGATTATGTGCCCTTACTTTCACATGTTTAGCTATACCTACCCTTCTCTATTCTTTTTCCTACAATTTTTATTTTAATTTTATGATTTGTAATTAAACAGAGATGGTCTATTTCTTCAACTACTAGTGGGTCAGAAGCAGAAACTATTAAGACAATTTCAACCTTCCAATTTGTGTATATTTATCAATCAAATATATATATATAAACATAAGTTTTTATGCATTTAGTGGACCATTTCTATTATATACATGTAGTGCCAATTTTATACACGTAGTGGACCATTGTTGTACATAATAACAACATTATGAAGTGACAATCACTAGCTTCCAACTTCTTTATACACAAATTTAAGGGAAGGAAGCTTGTCAATCAAAATAATCAAATAGCACAAGTTGGAATTTACTGGTTAAACTTATACAAAATAGTACTTATGATTGAAGAACTTTTAACCAAACAAAAGCTAACACAAATAAATTAAAATTCCCATTTATAGCTTTAAAATAAGAACATAGAAGCACACACATATATAAGTGCTCATACAATATTGTGTTCTTTATCAAAACCATTACACTTCATTTATACCTACTCAAAATTTCAAAAAATTATAATCCCACTCAAAATCACATGATTAACTATTAAAGTATAAGACTGGATATAAAAGATTTTTAGCCAAAACAATATATCCTCCTTTAATGGCAATATGTTTAATAAAAGCACCAAATCATTTTTCCAAAGCATAATTGCACTAAGGCTATTACAAGTTTCTACTAATCTAAATCATAGCATAAGCACAATGATAGATACATTTTATAGTCTATTAGATCATCTTTCTCAGTAATTCTCTTTTTAGTTAACTTTAGCAATTCTTTTAGTATTACATTCCATTGGAGAAGAATTAAATTAAATTCAAAAAATAATAATTATGTAACTCATGACAGCAGCTTAGTTTAACAGCTTCTCAGCCTTCCAAAGTCATATATCGTTATAAAATTCAAAAAACAAAAAAAAAAAAACGTTCATCAAGCATCTATCTAAATAAGTAAATATAAGTCACAAATATCCTAATAACAAGTCACAAAATATCCTGTTGTGCTAGTGATGTTTATTTATTTTGCAATCTTTCTACGTTTATTTAATACAAAAAAAATTCCTACCCACTATACAATAATTAAAACAAGTAATCTAATTTGTTGTTGATGCTATGAATTAATCAAAACAAACACAAAATGTACTTTTAATTTGTTGCTAATTAAAACAAACAAAAAGTGAATTTTGATTTTGTTGTTAATTAAAGCTAATAAAAATTGAAATTTTCTATTATAGCCAGTTTGCTATACTATTGCTTTATCTTATTTAGCAGGCAGATACTAAATAAATAATAGATAAGGATTATAAAATGACTAACCGAAATAGGTAAGCAACGATGAATGCCGGCAAGGAGAGGCAGAGGCGATGTGGCTGGGAGACCAGTTTATTCCAAGACAAAATAAACATTAATTGAAAAATGAGATTACAGACAGAGAAAACGGAAAACAAAGAGATATACATGCTAAAAAACAAATAATGAAACTCATCAGCAAATGAAGCTTTGATCGGCAACCGGCCAAGGAAATTTCGGTGCTGGCCAGGTGAGGAAGAACAGAGGGCGGAAGCAGTAGACTGATCTCCCCAAATTGGAGGGAAAAAATGTATTTATAGAGCGAGGATAATTTCGTCATTTCACACAATTATATCCTTTCGTCCTCCCAATTACCCTCATTTCTTTCCAAATTGAACGGAAATAAAATCCAGATAAGAGGGGAATTGGGAAATCTGATTTCCTTTGTATTGCTCTCTCAATTTTTGCCATTTTACAAACCAAACAAGTGAAAGTAAGGTTAATTACACTTACTTTTCCCTCATTTCCTCTCACTTCCTTTGATACAAATAAGGGATAAATCCTTTTAAAAACCCAAATTCTACTCCTTAAATCACCATTAATTTCTCTACATAAAACTCAAAAGACCCAATTCATTCTTCAACTCAATTGATGTCTCTAAAGAATACAAACCAACCACTTCAAATCAATTCATTCTTTACTCAGTGGAAGTATCTTACTTATAGGGCTACAAAGAGTTTCCTTGAGAGTGAGAGCGTAGAGATTGTTGGATTTGCGCAAAATCAACACTTTGGTTTAAAAGGCAACTCACTAACCTCTAGGCAAAAGGCATTATTGATGGATGATGCACAAAAATTTTGTGGTTTATACGTAACAAGACCAGAATTTTCCCTTTTCTAGCTCTTTTTTCTCAAATTCTGACAATTTATAGGGAAACAAATAGAAAATGAAAAGAAGAAAAACAAATGATTGATAACGTCAGGATTTTAGGGATTTTGGTGATTTTATTATTGTAACAAAAAAAGGGAAGAGTAGCTTTGTTGAGGGTGGTTACAAGAGAGAAAAAGGGAAAAGGGATAAAGGCACAAGAGGGGAAACGAGAGGGAAGTGAGGAAAGGGAAAAGTTTTTTTTTTTTTTTACTTGATGTGTGTTTCATGAGCTGAACATGTGTCGCTGATGTGTACAATATATGTGCGATACGTGTTCAAATCACTTTACGTCAGCAGCCAACTAATATCTCCATGGTCAATCTTAGCAACAATAAATAGTGGGGGGCAAATTTGCATCAAAATAAATGTTTGAAACAAATTTGCACATTTAAAAAAATGATATAGGCAAATGCATTTTTGACCATTAAAAAAAACACTAAAGTTACCAAAAATGCACTGTTTTTAAGTTGAACCGGATTTTGAGCTGGTTCAACGAGTTTCGGTCCAATTTGAGTTTTTGCAGTCCAAAATGAATTTTCAAATGTTAAATTTTTTTATGTTGGATCAAACCAATTTGCTTATTGGTTCGAAATTCAACCGGTTCGGCCAACCGGTTCAACACAAATTTTAAAACATTGGCTAGAAGCATATGCCAAACCCTAAAAGTTTATTTTTTTTTTTACACTGCTAGTATGTATAACATTTATCTTCTTTTTTTTTTTTCACATATTCACAGTAATAAGTTGTTATTATATGACTGTCTTTTTTAAAATTTTCATCTAAAAATTATAAATTAATGAATTATCAAATAAATTGACAAATACTTATATTTTTAAAAGAAGAAAAAAAAAAGATGCAACTGAAAATAATCTTACAATCACATATATGCATGAATACAAATAGCGGCATCATCATCCATATCGTTATATTATTGCATATATTTATTTATTCACCAGTTTTAAGTGAATTTAAATTCATGTTTTTCCAAATCAAGTTCTGTTTCAGGCTCTAATGTCTTCAAAGTGATTCTCTTGTCCGATACTTCACCAATATTTGTTTCTTGTTTTTAACTCCTACTTAATATTCAGCCCCATCGTCGTCAATCTTGCTCGTTCTCAACCAGTATCCTCCGAGTTGAGGTCATTCTCTCTCTTTGTAATTAGTTCTCTATTGATTCTCTTGTCTGTATTCGAGTTAAGTTGGAGTACAAGGCTACTGTTCTTCAAATAATTATTCTCACTTTTATATGATTTGCATTACCTTATATATTTAATGAATTGGGAATTCTACAATTATTTTGATCTTAACAAAGTAGAATTTACTTGGTATGCAATGACAGAAAACAATACGAATAAAGTATAGTAAAGTCAAATTATTTCTATTAAATAAAATTTGTGTTCGTTCCTACCTTCATGTGTGGTTAACAACGAAATGAGAATTACATTCTTTTCAGTCACTTGGGGATTTTATAGACTTTTGCCTTTGGTTTCTAGTTAGGAATGAACTTGGGGCCTTTCAATTGTTAGTTTAGCTACAAGTTATTATCGCCCAATTTTGATCTTCCCTATGCTACCTCACATCTAATTATCTAGCTCCTTTTGTCCATACTACTTCTATCTATATATCCACCACTTAGTTGATAAAATTCTCCTAGAATCCATTACATGGATCATTTTCATGGAACTAAATCTTGAGTCCTTCAAGTGTGCACTATAACAGACCAAAAGGATTGGACATAAAGCGGATTCTTCAGGCTGTTCTGATTTTAGCAATTTGTATGTGGTTGCTATACCTAATGAAGAATTTTCACCATTAATAAGTGTCCTGAAATTCTTAGTAAAAGGAGCTTGACCTTAGCTTTGGGTCTCAAGGGTAGTGAAGTATATAACTGGAGCTAAAGCTTAAAACTCTAGATAAAAATGCTCTAGAGGAACTTGAAAAAAGAGACAAGAGAGTAGGAGATGATGAGTTTGATGTGAAAATTGATGAAGATATAGAAAATTTATCCAAATTTGAACAAGAAGAGGTAGGTTACTGAATGGCGAAGATGAAGCAAAAGATTCTGCAAAACAAGGCTTCAAGAGTGTTTCTTGATGAGAATGGGATTCCACTAGGTGCCCCCTATTTTGTCAACTCAACTCTTTGTGAGCGTAGAGAAGTTAAGCTGAAGAATCTCGAAACAAGTCTAAACGAGTCAAGCAACCGAATTGAAGATGCAAGTTGGGCAAACAAATACTCAAAAATTTCATCACAGGCTAGCGAGACAATATATTAACTATAAGATACAGGATGATGCATAGTGGCATGATGTTCTCTGGCTGAAATAAGAGGTCTGAGCTCCAACCTGCTAAAAGTTAGAGCTGGATGACCAAATCAACTTCAGATGTTATGAGAATATGTCATGGCTTAGGATGAAACTTGCAAAGATAAATGTAAACAAATCAATTATGTTAAAAAATGAACACATTTTCAAGAGATAAACTTTCCGGTTCAATTCTTGTTTAGCACGTGTTATCTGCTCTCAGAAACATTGACTAGGGATTTAAAGTGAAGTCTGTCTTTTATGCCTCTTGACAATAATATAACTTGAACGACTTACTTAGGGCTCTACCGTGCAATTCTGTCAGATAAACAACCAACCCTAGAATAATAGTTGGGCGGCCTGGGTTAGTGTATCTGAACCTTCTCGGATTCCCATAGCCTAAATATATATATTCATATAAGCAAACATCAATACACTTTGGAAGCTGAAAACGCAACATAAATTTTATTTTCTCACTAAAGAAATAGTTTTCTATCAATTGAGCAACTCTTAAGATGGATAACAAAGAAGAGAATTATACAAAGGGATGGTATAATGTTGAATGTTCAATATTCTAGGATTAAGCCACTAGGATAAGCAAAACTCAGGGTGTAAAAAGCTATCAGTTTGCTAGTGATGGTGTTTTCTTTAAAAGTAATCTATGTGTATAGGGATCAATTTCACTCATAATTACTGAACTTATATTCAAATAATACTAATATAATGAAAGAATTTTGTTATCTTAAAAATCACTGAACTTAGAACATGAATATAGAAAAGTCGCGTTAACCGTTTTCCAGCGAAGAAACTGCCGAAAAGTCCAACCGGCGCATACACTCAGCACTCCCTGCACACGCGGCATGCCACTTGAAAAAATGACATGTGAGCATGCTACATGGACATTTCGACAAGTCAGCTTGCCACGTGGTATGCTTACATGTCAATTTTTTTCACATGGCATGTCACGTGTGCAGGGGTGCTGAATGTATGTGCCAACTGGATTTTCCAAAGATTCCTTTGCCGAAAAACAGTAAAAGTGATTTTTTTGTAAACATATTTTAAGTTCAGTAATTTTAAGAGAACAAAAATTTTTTCATTATATTAGTGTTATTTGACAATAAGTTCAGTAATTATGTGTGAAATTAAACCCCGTGTAGCAAGTCCAGCAGCAAAGTATCAGGAAGAAACCGATGAAGAATAGAGAGGGAGATTTGGCAAAGAGAGATGAAGATAGGGCTTAATTTTTTACCGGTGATAAAAGGGATTCCTCGAGCTTTAAGCGCTATAATTGTAATTTAAATCACAATTGCTGCCACGTCAGTAAATATTGTTTAAAAATAATGGAATTAGATACTTTAAATATTTATTAGGTCGTTCTATGAATTCAGGTGTTAAAATAAGTTTTATTACAAGTTCGAGTGTCTGTAGATAGTTTATCCTTAATGAAATTAATCATATATAACAAAAAAATGTTAAATATTAATACATTTTTTATAAAATTATATTTAATTAAAATGCATCATAATTCATAACAAAATAATTTGAGTTTGTTTAGTTTCTTGATATTATTTGATTGATTAATCTCAAAAAGCATTTTGTTGTAGTGTTAAATATAAATTCATGTAGTCTCTAAAAACACATTCTAGCAATAAAACTAGTCTTAATATTAGGAGTGTTCATGGACCGGTTAACCGGTTCATAAGCCCAAAAAAAAATCAGTGCATTAAAATCGATTTTTTGAAAACACTAACCATTAATCAGTCTATCGATTTCGGTTTTTCGGATCGGTTAACTAATATATTTCAGTTAACTACTATAATTATAAAATACATTCATAAAAAAAAATAAAATATTCAAGTTACTTAAAAATTAAAATTCGAAAACGAATATAATTGAATATAGTAATTAAATATAATGCTCAAACTACAATTATAAACTAAAAATATTCAAAATATTTGAAAATTAAAATTACAAACCGAAAATATAATGAGCCAACTAGTTAAAAAAAATCATATATATATATATATATGTATGTATGTATGTATGTATATAAATTTAACTTAGGGTTTAATTTTAATTTTTTTAACTTTATATATACAAAAAAAAATAATATAAAAACTGTCGGTTAACCGAAAATTGAAACCGAAAATACATATAAAAAATTATATAAAACCGATCGGTTAACTGAAACCGAAAACCGAACCGATATATATATATATATAGATAAATTCGGCCAGTTAACCGAAACTGATGATTTTTTGGAACAAAAAACCAAAAATTCAATTAAACTACTAACCATAAAATCGGTTCGTTTAACCTATTTTTCAAATCGGTTTCGATTCGATTTTTTGGTTAACCAAGTCTATCGATTTTTTTGAACACCCCTACTTTATATAATGTAAGGCTTTGATTTCGAATCTCCTCTTTTTCATTCTCTAAAAGAATAAAATAAAATAAAAAAGATATAGATTCATGTGTAGCAACCCTAAACAACTTTTTTTTTTTAAAAAAAAAAACAGAATGAAAAAACAACTTTTTTCTAAAGGAGTCATATAATAAATTTGTTGCGTCTCATATATATATAGTCAAACTTTTTATTTTACAATGATTAAAAAAATACAATTAATGTTTTTAAAATAATATAATTTATTTTAAAAACATTAATTATTTTTTTTAATCATAATAATATAATTTATTTTTAATTGTACTAATTTATTTTTACATTTATTATATATATATATATATATATGAGATAATATTTAATATTTATTGATATTAATAAATATTAAAATAAATAAATTAGAAAATTAGAAAATGGGCTATAATTTGAGACAGAATAAAAAAAAAAGTATGTCTATCCGAGAGAGTAAAATTAGGGGTGTTCAAAAATGACATAACCCGTCCAAGCCATTTAATTTATTCCATCTAATCCATTTTTTCATAATTTTATTGGATTAATATAACCCATTCTAAAATTTAAAAAATATTTATATGGATTATGAGCTATTAATAGGGCTGTGCAAAATCGAACTGAACCGAATGAATTTTGGTCTATTTGGTTCGATTTTTGGTCCGTTCGATTCTAAACCGAAGTTAAACTTCGGGTATTTCAGTTCGGTTCGATTCTTATAATTGTAAAACCGAAGGAACCGAACTGACCGAAATTTGTTAAGCTCACCATTTTGCTTATATATATATATATATAATCTAAACCTAAATATACACTATAGTTATATTTATTTACATATATGTTTTTTTTAATTGAAGTACATTGAATGTATAGTTGTATTTATTTTTAATGTATATTTTTTTATTGTAATTTTGCTTAGTATTTATTAGGAAAATAATATGAAAAATTTATGTATGTTTTTTCCTTTTAGTTATTTTAGATGGTTTTATTTTGTTGAATATAAGTTAATTTAATTTATGGACCCATATAAGTTAAAAATCTAAAAAAAAAGCCTATATTTGTGAAGAACCGATTGGACTGAACCGAACCGACCGAAATTATTTCGATTTATTCGGTTTTGGTCTGATGAAGCAAAATATTCTTATTTATTTTCCATGAAAAACTCCTATTTTGTGCTTATTTGATAAAATAAATATTTGATTTAATTCCTATTCAATCTTTTAGTATGAATTCATGCTCAATGGGAAAAAGAGATCAAAAAGTAGGAATTTAAAGTCAAAAATTGGAGCTGATTGGAAGTCAAGAAATGAAGCTGAGAATCAAAGAAATCAAAATTGGAAGTCAAGAATTGAAGCTGAAAGTCAGAATACCATCAGGTCTATATTTTCAACATGAAATCCAACTTAAGCGTGCCCACGGTCCCTTGCGCAGAAATTATGCAGTGCAGATTTTTCAAGAATTGCTGCTATTGGAAATCAATTTAGCCAGATATTCTACCCGATTTTTGGCAGCAAAATTGGACCTCTGAAAAGTTCCTGAGGAAAATGATCAATTTCCTAGTCTAAGTTTTCTATAAATAGGATCTTGAGATGAAGGAAATGAGAGCTGGAACCTTGAAATAAACTTTTGAATTGCTGCTTTCTTTATTTTCTAGTTGATTGTTTTACAGCCATGAGTGGCTGAATTTTCTTTTCTAGTCAAGGATATTAAGGTATGATTCATGAATAAATTGTGAGAATTCGTTTTCATTGTTTTCTCTTCTCAAATATCTGAATATTTTCTATACTTAATGATATTTTGTTCCATTAAAATTATTGACGTCTGATTTTGAAGGAATAAATATTGCTAGTCAAATTGATAAATCCGTAATTGTTTATTTAATTTGGCAAAGTGGCAAATCTGTGCACTCATTGAATTGAATCTTTGAGTTTAGTGTGGGTGAATTTATTTGGTCCAATTTAAATAATCGAGCTTGTGTATTATTGATTGGAATTGGTAGCTTTTCTAATTCTTAATGCTATTTCTCAATTAAATCCTAAGAGCTTGTTTAGTGATTGTTGAGAAATAAGATTTAACAGCTGATCTTATCACTTTTAAATTAATATTAAGGAAGAGCAGAATACTAGAGCTTGTTAGTATTTATAACCAATTTATTTGAAGAAGTAGGAATTTATCCAATTGTATTCAATGACCAGTTTGAATGAATCATAACCAAGATATTCCTTTGACTAGAAGTTTTTAATATTTGATTTACTCTTTTTAATTTTCTGCTTCATGATTTATTTGTTTTAATCTTATTTTTCATAAACAAAAAACCCCTTCTTCTTTTTCTTGCTTCATAAATTCAGATTTAATAATTTGACCAATCTCTTGGGAGACAACTCTACTCATGCTTTGCTATAAACATTTATAGAGTAGAATTTTATTTTTGTTGGATTCGACACCCATCAAATTTTGGCGCCGTTGCCGGGGATTGGTGTTATTATTGATCTGAATTTTATTTTACTTTATTTTGCAATTTCTTTATGACTTGTACTTCTCGTGGAAGTGAATTAAATTTTGATTCAGAAATAGAGAAGACAGCCCGAAGATTGAGAAAGACAACTAAACAACAAAAAGCTTCCTCTTCCGGTTCATCACAAACGGAGACAATTGTTGATTTGTCAGAATTTTTCAAAGAACCTGAAATCATGGTTGAACCAGAACTAACTTTGAGAAAAATGACTAATCCGGATGTCAACCAACAGCCCTTGTGCATTGAGCTCCCTAATGTAGAGGTAAATTTTGAATTAAAATATGGTTTGATTCACTTATTACCCACTTTTCGTGGACTTGCAGGAGAAGACCCTCATAAACATCTCAAGGAATTCCATGTAGTATGTTCCAGCATGAAACCACAAGGAGTAACAGTTGACCAAATCAAAATGCGAGCCTTTCCTTTTTCTTTGACAGAAAAAGCTAAAGATTGGCTGTATTATCTTCCACCTGGATCAATAACGACATGGAATGAATTGAAAAGGCAATTCTTAGAAAAAATTTTCCCTGCTTCTCGAGCCACATCCATTAGAAAAGAGATTTGTGGAATTCGTCAACAAACTGGAGAAACTCTCTATGAATATTGGGAGAGGTTCAATCAATTGTGTGCAAGCTGCCCTCACCACCAAATTTCAGATCAGCTTCTAATACAATATTTTTATGAAGGATTATTGTTGTCAGATCGCTACATGATTGATGCTGCAAGTGGAGGAGCTTTGGTAGACAAAACTCTCAATCAAGCTAAGGAATTAATTACCAAAGTAGCTGCCAATTCTCAACAATTTGGTTCTAGACAAGATCATCCAATTAAGAGGGTTAATGAGGTAAGTGTAAATTCCATTGAACAAAGACTTGACAATTTAACTTCTCTTATGCAGAAATTTATGGTGGGAAATCAGCAACAAGTGAAGTTGTGTGGCATTTGTTCAAATTCTGATCATCCTACGGATATGTGTCCAACTCTTCAAGATGAAGAACATTTAAATGCCATACAAGGACACCAAGGACAGCAATACCAAAGGAAATACGATCCCTTTTCTGCCACCTACAATCCCGGATGGAGAGACCACCCAAATCTGAGCTATGGATCAAGACCCAACAACTACCATCAATACGGGTATCAACCGAGACAACCAGCCCCTGCTCCACCTCCACAAGGATTCCAAGGATTTAAATCTGATGCTCCTCCACTATCAAAACCAGGTATGTCTTTGGACAATATAGTTGCAGCTTTAGCTACTAACATGCAACAATTTCAACAGGAGACCAAGGCCAGCATGTTGAATTTGGAAAATCAGATGAGCCAACTCGCTACCACAGTGGGCAAATTAGAGAGCCAAAATTCTGGTCGCTTGCCATCTCAACCCGAAGTCAATCCTAAACAGAATGTGAGTGCCATAACGTTAAGGAGTGGAAAAGAATTAAAAGAACCAGCAAAAAGGGCCACAAAATTTGTAGGTGAAGATGACATGGAGAAAGAGATGGAGCTGCCTCCACTAAATACCTCAGAAACATCTCAAATTAAATCACCTTTGATCATACCGCCTCCCTTCCCGAGTAGACTGGCCAACTCCAAGAAGGAACAACAAGAAAAAGAAATTTTTGATATGTTTCGAAAAATAGAGATCAACATTCCTCTTCTTGATGCCATTGCCAAGGTATGCAAGGTTCCTTAAAAAATTATGCACCAACAAAAGAAGGCTGAAAGGGGATGAAAAAATTCATATGGGAGAAAATGTGTCTGCTGTCTTTCAAAAGAAACTACCTCCCAAGTGCAAAGACCCAGGTAGGTTCACTATTCCTTGTACAATAGGTAACTCAAAATTTGAAAAATCATTGATAGACTTAGGAGCATCTATAAATGTCATGCCTAGCTCTATTTATCATTCTTTAAATATGGGACCACTTAAAGGAACTAATGTTATTATTCAGTTAGCAGACATGTCCATTGTTTATCCGGAAGGAATTTTGGAAGATATTTTAGTGCAAGTTGATAAGCTAGTATTTCCGGCTGACTTTTATGCGTTAGATATGGAGGAAGAACGTTCCTCAAAATCAGTTCCTATTTTGTTAAGAAGACCTTTTTTGAAAATAGCCAGAACAAAGATAGATATTGCAGAGGGAACGTTATCCATGGAGTTTGATGGAGAGAAAATAAAATTTGATATTTATGCTGCCATGAGGTATCCTTCTGATGTTGATTGTGTTTATGGAATTGATACAATTGATTCATTGACACAACAGGTTTTTGATTTAACTAGAGAGGATGAGTTGGAGTTAGCAATAACTAAGAGTTTTGTTCCTAAGGAATTAGACAATTTGGAGGAAAAATTCATTATTCAAGAAGAATTGAAAAACTCAATCTTTGAACTGGAATCATTTCGACCAATCAGGTATAATTCTTCCTATATTGATTTACCAGTATCTCACAACAAACTTCTTCCATCTATTTTGCAGGCCCCTACATTGGAATTAAAGATTTTACCAAGTCATTTGAAGTATGTTTATCTAGGAGAAAATCAGACATTGCCAGTAATAATTTCCAACAAATTAACTCCCCTTGAAGAAGAGAAGTTGATTCGCATTCTCAAAGATTACAAAGAGGCCATAGGATGGACTATCGCAGACATAAAAGGTATCAGCCCATCCACTTGTATGCATCGCATACTGTTGGAAGAAGACTATAAACCATTTAGAGAGGCTCAACGCAGACTTAATCCCCCCATGATGGAAGTAGTCAAGAAGGACATCCTTAAATTACTTGATGCAGGTATGATCTTTCCAATTTCTGACAGCAAATGGGTAAGTCCAGTTCAGGTAGTACCTAAAAAGACTGGTTTTACAGTTACAAAAAATGATAATGGTGAGTTAGTTCCAATTCGAATGCAAAATGGCTGGCGAGTTTGCATAGATTATAGAAAATTAAACGCCTCCACCAGAAAAGACCATTTTCCATTACCTTTTATTGATCAAATGCTTGAAAGGCTGGCTGGACATTCTCACTATTATTGTCTTGATGGATTTTCAGGTTTTAATCAGATCCCTGTAGCACCAGAAGATCAGGAAAAAACTACCTTCACATGTCCCTTTGGAACATTCGCTTACCGACGCATGCCATTTGGTTTATGCAATGCCCCAGCAACGTTTCAACGATGTATGGTCAGTATTTTCTCAGATTATGTGGAAAGAATTATTGAAGTGTTCATGGACGATTTTACTGTATACGGTGATTCATTTGATGACTGTTTGGAAAATCTGACTAAAGTGCTTAACCGTTGCATTGAAACTAATCTTGTGCTCAATTATGAAAAATGTCATTTCATGGTCAATCAAGGTTTGATATTAGGACATATAGTATCTTCCCGAGGAATAGAAGTTGATAAATCTAAGGTTGATCTGATTAAATGCTTACCTTACCCCACTTCGGTGAGGGAAGTACGCTCTTTTCTTTGTCATGCAGGATTTTACCGAAGGTTTATTAAAGATTTTTCGAAGATTACCCAGCCTCTTTGCAAGCTGTTACAAAAAGACACTCCATTTGACTTCAGCACTGAATGCAAGGATAGCTTTGATCAGTTAAAAGACAAGCTGACATCTGCACCAATTATCCAGCCCCCAGATTGGGAACTACCCTTTGAAATTATGTGCGATGCCAGCAACTATGCCGTTGGAGCTGTACTTGGTCAACGAATTAATAGGAGTGCACACGCTATTTACTATGCTTCAAGGACTCTTGATAATGCTCAGAGAAACTACTCTACTACAGAAAAGGAGTTACTTGCAGTAGTTTTTGCTTTAAAAAAATTTAGATCATATTTATTGGGTACTAAAGTTATAATTTATTCTGATCATGCAGCTTTGAAATACCTACTTGCCAAAAAAGAGTCCAAGCCAAGATTAATAAGATGGATACTGCTCTTACAAGAATTTGATTTGGAGATTCGTGATAAGAAAGGAACAGAAAATTCAGTGGCAGATAACTTGAGCAGACTGATCATGAATGAGGAACCTCAACCACTCCAAGATGCATTTCCGGATGAACATCTCTTTGAGATTAAATCTTCAATACCATGGTATGCTGATATAGTAAATTATTTGGTAACTAGAACATTGCCCAGTGAGTTGACTAGAGCACAAAAAGATAAAATTAAGAGTGAGTCTAAATATTATATCTGGGATGACCCTTATTTGTGGAAGCATTGTTCTGATCAATTAATTCGCAGGTGTGTTTTCGAGTGTGAAATTTCATCCATTCTAGCATTCTGCCATTCTTATGCCTGTGGTGGACATTTTGGTCCAAAAAGGACAGCACGTAAGGTGCTGGAATGTGGGTTGTTCTGGCCTACTTTATTCCGTGATGCCTATTTATTTTCTAAATCCTGTAGCAATTGCCAACGGACTGGTAATTTAGGACATAGAGATCAGATGCCTCTTACTCCTATTTTAGCTTGTGAAATTTTTGATATATGGGGAATTGACTTCATGGGTCCATTCCCATCTTCTTTTGGTAATTGTTACATTCTTTTAGCTGTGGACTACATTTCTAAGTGGGTGGAAGCAAAAGCCACAAGGACTAATGATTCTAAGATTGTCGTAGGTTTTGTCAAGAGTCATATTTTCAGCAGATATGGAGTACCAAGGGCAATCATCAGTGACAGAGGCACTCATTTTTGCAATCGTACGTTTGAAAGTCTATTAAGAAAATATGGTGTGACTCACAGAATTTCGACGGCCTACCATCCACAGACAAGTGGTCAAGCAGAGGTGTCCAATAGAGAAATCAAGTCTATTCTAGAAAAGACTGTCAATCCCACTCGCAAAGATTGGAGCATACATCTAGAAGATGCTTTATGGGCATACAGAACTGCATATAAAAATCCAATTGGTATGTCTCCATATCGCTTCTTGTTTGGTAAGTCTTGCCACCTTCCTGTTGAACTAGAGCATAAAGCGTATTGGGCAATAAAACAGTGTAACATGAACATGGAAGAAGCAGGTGAACAAAGGAAGTTACAACTCCAAGAACTTGAGGAACTCAGACTTGATGCTTATGAGAATTCTAGAATTTACAAAGAGAAAATTAAACTTTTTCATGATAAAAAATATTTCTAGAAAAAATTTTCAAATTGGTCAGAAAGTTCTCTTGTTTCATTCTAGACTTAAGCTTTTTCCAGGAAAATTAAGGTCACGTTGGACTGGACCTTTTATTATTACTAATATATTTCCTCATGGTGCAGTAGAAATTCAAAGCTCCAGCACTGCCAAAACGTTTAAGGTCAATAGACATCGTTTAAAACCTTTTTATGAGGGATTTCAAGTGACAAATATTGAAACCATTCAATTGGAAGTTCCAAATTATGAAGATTGATGCTGCATTATGTCTGGCCTTCAGACAGAAAATAAGGGCGCTGGTTGGGAGGCAACCCAACGTCTTCATTTTAAATTTTTCTAATTTTATTTTATTTTAACCTTCAGTAAAAAAAAAAGTCAATTTTTTTTAAAAAAAAAAAAAAAAAGCTGGTGTGTTCTTTTTGGATTTTGGGTAGAAGCTTGGTTTTAATGGTTAATGTGCTAAATCTTTACGTTTTCTTTTATTTTTATTCTCTTTGTTATGTTAAATTTTTTGCTTTTTCATTTCTCTTTCCTTGTTACTTTTTAACAATTGTCTTTTGTCTTTTTCTTGTTTGGTTTGTTCACGAGTTTTCATTCTTTTTCCACTTTTCATCTTTCCTTGTTACTTTTTCTTTTAAACAATTATTTTACTTGTTTATTTTATTCTTTGTTTTTATTACTTCCCTTTCCTTACAATACTTGTTTTTTCTTTCTTCTTTTCAAACCCAGCCGACATCTTCTTCTCTGTTCTCACATTTCTATTTTTCTTTTTTTTATTGTTTGTTTTTACTCCTCTTAGCTCACGTTTTTTTCCCTTTTTCTACTCTTCACCGAATCCACTTCTCTGTTCTCACCACCTTTCTTTTCTTTCTTCTTGCCGCCACAGGAGAAGCCTCGCCGGACCGGAGCACGATCAGTAGCCACCTCCGCGACTACAACGGAGATCAGCAGCTCCCTCTTCACCGATCAATATCTTCATCGGAGCTTATAAATGGGTTTGGTTAGTTTTCCTTTTTGATTTGGTGGATTTGGATTAATTTGTGGTTAATCTATGGAGTTGATTTTTGAGTTAAATTGTGATTGATTTTGGTTTGAATTGGGATTGAGTCTTTAATTGAGTTGTTTTCTTGGTTTTTAATTGTGGATTAATTCGGATTTGTTGGAAGTGTTGGGTATTTTGGGTGTTTCATGACTTTGAGCTGCTGAAAATTCTGTTGAATTGTTGGGTAATTTGGGAATTTCAAAAAAAAAAAAATTTCAATTAAAATTGTTGTGTTGAATTTATTGGTGTAAATTCAATTTGTGATTGATAAATGACCAGACCAATTAATTTTGCAGTATTTTATGGTAGATAATTCTTAGCAATGGCTAAAAAGAAGAGAAGGCATCTTTGCTTGGGTTTTTTTAGTAACTTTTATTGCTATGCATTTGGGAGTTTTGGATCTCAACAATACTGATATGCATATTGCTTGTGAGGTTGGTCCATTGGACATTGATTGTTTGCACAGGATGGGAGAGATGGAGAAATTACCCAATGGCCAATACAGAGCAGCCCCTTCTCTAGATCTTTTCAGGGAAGTATTTTCACCTCCCAGTCTTGTTTAATTTTTCTTTGTGATGTCTTTTGGTCCTAGCTTTATATTGGGGACAATGTAAAGTTTAGGTGTGGGGGAGGAGACTTTTGATTCTTGGATAACTGTATTAAATTTAACATTTTACATTACAGCATCTACATATTACTGCACTTTTATTTTGATATTTGTTTCCAGTTGCTATTTATTTTGATATTTTTACTTGCTTTAATATTTTTAATTGCACCCCTTTGAGTGTTTTTGAGCAGAAAAATGGAAATGTCATTTGGCTAAGTCTATTCTCCTTTGAAAAATGGAAATACAGGTTCTCATGTCTCTAATTTTGATTTTTAAAGTTTTGTTTTGACGCATCATTTAAGTGTTCTGATTTGTATGATAAAGTTGCGAGATTTAAGCACCAATTTTAACCCTTAATATTTGTTGTGAGTTTTTGAGCTTAAATGAACATACATTATATGTGTTCTTATTTTTCTTCCAAGTGTGTCCAATATAAATTGTGAATTCTAGAACTTGCCATGAGATTCATTTTGAGATCACATTCCTAATTTATTTCATTAAAGTGATAAGGGCATTTAAGATGATAACCATTTGTTTTAAACCTTTTTCTTGTTAGCCTACCTTTTAATCCATTAGTTAACCACTTTGAGCCTATAACCATATTCTTGGAAATAATCCTTAAAATTGTTAGCCTAAGCCTGTTTATTGAAGCCATAATTTTGAACCCTTATTTGTTGAACTAATAGATAAATTATCTTAAGAATATCTGCATATTTTTATTTGTGAAAAGGAGGACTCAAAAAGGAAAAAAAAATAATAATAAGAAAAGCATTTGTGGCCGTTAAATTTGAAAATGAATAAAGGTCAAGTCAAAAGTCTTAAGGGAATTAATTTTCTCTTCAAAAAAAAAAAGAAAAAAGAAAAAGAAAAAAAAAATTAAAAAGCTTGGGCTGCTGTAATAAAAAGATCTATGTTTCTATCTTCCTCACATTGCATAAATTCTTTCTAAATTCTTTAAAGGCATTTGTTTATTATGTTCAACTTATTTAAGCCTAAATTTTTCCTTTTTCCATCTCTTTGACCTTAGCCCCATTACAACCCAATTGAAGACCCTTTGATTTTTGGATGAATTAATGGTTAGTGGTGGAGATTTGATTGAATGGCAAGCCTATGGTAATTCCTTTTTATTTTTGTGACTTGGAGTGCTCTATTGTTAAATACTTAGCCTAAACACTTGAGTGATTTGAGTGATATCTTTTGTGAGGGTGTTAAGTCTTTCATCTTTGGATAACATTGAAAGATCATTTGAATTGATGAAAATTTTTATGAATTTATTTCTTTGAGACATGTTGAGTTTTGAAAAGAAATTTTGAAGGGGAGAATATGGCAACGTTATGGGGTGTGGAAATTGATTTGCTTGAGGACAAGCAAAGGTTTGGTGTGGGAGAATTTGATGAAGCAAAATATTCTTATTTATTTTCCATGAAAAACTCCTATTTTGTGCTTATTTGATAAAATAAATATTTGATTTAATTCCTATTCAATCTTTTAGTATGAATTCATGCTCAATGGGAAAAAGAGATCAAAAAGTAGGAATTTAAAGTCAAAAATTGGAGCTGATTGGAAGTCAAGAAATGAAGCTGAGAATCAAAGAAATCAAAATTGGAAGTCAAGAATTGAAGCTGAAAGTCAGAATACCATCAGGTCTATATTTTCAACATGAAATCCAACTTAAGCGTGCCCACGGTCCCTTGCGCAAAAATTATGCAGTGCAGATTTTTCAAGAATTGCTGCTATTGGAAATCAATTTAGCCAGATCTTCTACCCGATTTTTGGCAGCAAAATTGGACCTCTGAAAAGTTCCTGAGGAAAATGATCAATTTCCTAGTCTAAGTTTTCTATAAATAGGATCTTGAGATGAAGGAAATGAGAGCTGGAACCTTGAAATAAACTTTTGAATTGCTGCTTTCTTTATTTTCTAGTTGATTGTTTTACAGCCATGAGTGGCTGAATTTTCTTTTCTAGTCAAGGATATTAAGGTATGATTCATGAATAAATTGTGAGAATTCGTTTTCATTGTTTTCTCTTCTCAAATATCTGAATATTTTCTATACTTAATGCTATTTTGTTCCATTAAAATTATTGACGTCTGATTTTGAAGGAATAAATATTGCTAGTCAAATTGATAAATCCGTAATTGTTTATTTAATTTGGCAAAGTGGCAAATCTGTGCACTCATTGAATTGAATCTTTGAGTTTAGTGTGGGTGAATTTATTTGGTCCAATTTAAATAATCGAGCTTGTGTATTATTGATTGGAATTGGTAGCTTTTCTAATTCTTAATGCTATTTCTCAATTAAATCCTAAGAGCTTGTTTAGTGATTGTTGAGAAATAAGATTTAACAGCTGATCTTATCACTTTTAAATTAATATTAAGGAAGAGCAGAATACTAGAGCTTGTTAGTATTTATAACCAATTTATTTGAAGAAGTAGGAATTTATCCAATTGTATTCAATGACCAATTTGAATGAATCATAACCAAGATATTCCTTTGACTAGAAGTTTTTAATATTTGATTTACTCTTTTTAATTTTCTGCTTCATGATTTATTTGTTTTAATCTTATTTTTCATAAACAAAAAACCCCTTCTTCTTTTTCTTGCTTCATAAATTCAGATTTAATAATTTGACCAATCTCTTGGGAGACAACTCTACTCATGCTTTGCTATAAATATTTATAGAGTAGAATTTTATTTTTGTTGGATTCTACACCCATCACGGTCCTAAAAATTTTGGTCCGCGATTCGCTTCTAAAAATTTCTCAAGTTCGGTTTTTTGTTTGTTTGGTTCGATTCAAAACCGAACCGAACTGACCATTTGCACACCCCTAGTTATTAATAATTAATAACTTATTATCCTTAATCCTTTTTATATTTTGATTTATTTTGTGATAAGTATATTGAATGACTCCAATTATTATATTGATGCAGATTTTGTAGGAGTAAGATCTCCATTAATAATGGAACCAATTTCACTAATCAATGAATAACTCTAATTACGTACCAATGATAATTACATCATTATAATTAATTAGTTTTGGACATGAATGCTTACAATGTAAGATCTATTGGTTAATTATACTTAATTTTGACAGATGTGAAAGGAAAGATATATTACTAAAAATTGATAGAATGTCAAAGCCAAATAGAAGATACATTGCTGGATTTTTATAAGATTTTGAAGTTTTATAACCTTTTTCTATATGTATTTTTCTTTTTAATTTTTTTTTTGATTCTAATTAAACCAATTAATTTTATAGTTTAAGAATTTATATGTACTTTTAAGTTTTAGGATATTATTATTTTTTTATTTTTTTAAAAATAAAACTTGCATGCGTTATCTAAAAAAAATTATTTACAAAAATGAAATTAATGTTCTATACTTAAAAAATATAAATATGGATAATTTATAATTTATATATTTATAATACATCATAAATAATTAACATAACCTATGTAATCTAGTGATAAACCAACCAATCCAACATAAAGAATTTAACTTATAACCTAATTGGATTGAGTTAGGTTCAATCCATTTAAAACTTTTGATGGGTTGAATGGAAAACTAATTGTAATCCATCAAACCCATCTTTAAGCACTCCTAAGTAAAATGTTGTGAAATAACATAAGAGGAATCTTCATTTACAGGCTTCAGCATTAAAAAATTTTACATCAATTGGTGAGACCAGTAGTAAATTATTAAGTTCCACTTTCTATTTTTCCATTTGACCAATCAAACTCTAAATGTTCATAAAGCATTTGGTTTCAAAAATGATACAGAAACAAACACTAGTTACTGAACTGACAAATAAGCAATAAATGCACTTAATTAAGAGTTACAATACCTCTCATTACGATTGTAACGTTCACCAAAATTGATTAGACTGTACATTAACTAATAATCAGACACTTTATCCATGAGTCCGGTTAGCCGAGCTCAAATAAATATTCTCTTCATCAACAGCTCGGTCTCTCTTAGAAGCTCAGAATCAGCATGTTTTCAATAATTGCAAGGAATGTCAGAATCCTTTGAAGGTTCTAATTTCGCCATGACGTAGATTCTTTGATATTTACCTTATCTAATTAGAAATTAATCACAAATTAGGAATTTGAGTCCTATCCTAATTAGGACTTGAATTTTTATCCTATTTAGGACTTAAATCCTATTTAGCATTTGATTCATATTCCAACACTGATTTCTAACTCTATAAAAGGGAAAATCCAAGTATGTTTTCTCTCTTGATTTTTCCCAATTTTACTACACTTTCCCCATCTTCGTCAATTTCCTGACTTAATCATCAAAGTCTTCCTCATTGAAAACCCACCGAAATTCTTTATTTTCAGGTGACCAGTTAAAGATGTCAACCTCAAAATTTTTGGACAGTCATCATATGGTGCAATGAGCGTGGACCCTGAGACTTTCTGGTAACTATAGATCTTTTCCCCGACTTACCTCTTTTCGCCACCTTGCTGGCAAATCAGCCTGAACTAGTTTCCCCACTCCAATCCAACTTTTTGGCCAGACACTATATCACCCACCGGCGAATCAGCATGAACAAGTCCTGCTATTCCTAACCTAATAACCTTTTCCCCATGCACCAAATTTAGTATCAATTGCAGTCCCCCAACCTATTCGCATCCCAACCATGCCTGGTCTTACTCTGCAAACTGCCCAAGCCCTTTTAGCAACCTTAGCTGCCATGGCAGCTCAGGCCCCCATACCTCCTCAACTCTTTTTGCCAGCTCCACTGGCAACCACACCTGTGTCGTTAGCTTTTTCCAGCATAATGGCCCCAGGTTCAACCATAACCCAAATGACGGATCAATTTGAAATGCTTTTTGAAGAATGAATGCAAAAATACAAGAACATGAATATTTTACAGTATTAGAGCAATTTTAGATAGCCCTTAGCTAGGGAGATTTTGGCTACTCTTTTCCCAAAAATTAGGCTCCCAAACTTGCCGAAGTACAATCTCAGTATTGATCCCCGAGCTCACTTTGATTAGTTCCATCATACTATGCTTGTACACACTTATGACGATGCGGCCTTATGTAAGATTTTCCCCCAAAACTATTATGGAGTCTGCCCAGATATGGTTTCAAAATATGCCCGAGCATTCAGTAGCTAACTTTGAATAATTCAGTGACATATTTATTGCTAACTTTATGGCAGCCATTCATCCTACAAAGGTTTCAGTAGACCTCAACTTAGTTTGGCAAGAGAAGGGCAAGCTCCTGCTATGTGGAAAGGTTCAATACTGTTGCGATGGACATTAAAAATTTAAACTTGGAAGTAGCTAACAATGCTCTGATACGCAACACTAGGTGCTAGGATCTCAATGACTAGTTGAGTAAGAAGCCACCCAATGATTTTACCGGGCTCATTTTCTGAGCTCATAAATACATCAGGATGGATGAGGCACGTCGTCTTCGGTATAGCTCTCAATTTGAGGATATGGGCAAAGACTCAAATTGATCAGCCCATGAAAGAAATATAGGATGAAATGATTCAAGGAACCGAGGGTCGTATAGCTCAAACCGAGCTTTTGTTATTTTGACCCCACAATCTGGAGATCAGAATGAAGATCGGTGGACACCTTTGAATGCCACAAGATCCCAAATTTTAAAATGGATGAAGGAAAATGAAAAAGTAAATTGGCCACAGCATATAAGGGAAGACCCTAACAGAGATCAGAGCCTCTACTGTTCTTTTCACAGAGATAAAGGACACGAGATGAATGACTGTAAGTAGCTCAAAAGGGAGATCGAATTTTTAGTTCAGAAGGGTAAGCTTGCTCAGTTCGTAAAAGCTGGCGATAAGGACAGGGACCGATCTCCATCACCTTAAAGGCAGGATAATAGAGCTAGCACAAGTAAAAAGGCTCCAGCTGGAGTCATTCATGTCATTGCGGGTGGCAAGCATTATGATATTTTTTATGATTCTAAGAAGTGGAAGGCCAAAGTGGTGTTCTCCTTGAACTCCAGTTCACTAGTTGTGAGTTGTGAAGTAAAATTTTTAGATTTTGATGGTGCTCATGTTCGCCAACCGCATACTGATTCCTTAGTGGTAGAAGCTCTGATCCAAGACTACTTAGTCCGGCGAATTTTAATAGACACAGGCAGTGCGGTTAATCTAATAACCCTCTGAGCATACAAGGCACTAGAGATATCTACCAATATTCTGGAGCCAGTGTCGACATCGCTTATCGGGATATCTAGGCAACCAGTCAAGGTAGAAGAATCCATTAATCTAGCTCTTCAACTAGGAGATGATGCAGTTGTGCATACCTATATGAGTTATTTCATGGTGGTGGACATACCCTTAGCTTACAATGTTATTTTTGGGCATCCTTTACTGACTAGTGTGGATGCATACATTTCTATGCGCAAACTGTTGTTAAAAATTCCTGCTTCAAGTGGTAGCTGTGACGCGCGCCGGAACCAGCAAGGCCCTCGTCGAACCCGCTTTTAGGATTCGAGGGATTGGTTCGCGTCTTTTATGATCTTGGGCATCATGAGTCATCTTGGATGCCTCCTTTCCAATAAAACATTGGAAAGGATCATCTAGACTCACAACGCCTTTAGGCACCTTTGAGATATTTTGGAGTTGCCACCCAATTTCCAAGAAATTGGGAAAGGTCTCTAACCTCTATTAGTCTAAACCAGATATGGTGTTCGGAAATTCACTCTTATTAATGACTTAAGTTAAGTTTATAAATGAGTTTTTAAGAAATCAAAATTTCATTCTCTCATCTCACGCGATTATGCATTAAATTTAAAGCGCATTCATTCACATAGAAAAGCGATAAATAAATCAGTAAATAAATAAATTACAAAATAGAAAATAGGACAGAACAATCCCCCAATAAATAAATAATAAATAAATATGGGACAGAACAATCCCCCAAATAAAAAATATAAATAAACAAAGTTAATAAATATATAAACACATAAAAAAAAAAGATTAAAATACAACATACATAAATCGGATCATGAATTTTACGAACATTGGTTCCTTTTTATTTATTAGAAAAATTTGAAAAACTATTTTTAGAATATTGATTGGAAAAAATCGGGATGAGTGATCCCATTTTATGAAAACTAGTTCTCCATTTTGGAGGTGAGGTTTTAATGGTTAAAATAGGACATGGGTCCAATTTATTAATAAAAATCCCAAATTATTAATTATTAGAAAAAACATGATTTTCTATACGGTGGATAATTAAAATAATATATTTTTACATGCAAAATAAAAATAACATAAATGAAAGAGAATAAAATAAAATAATAAAAAAAAACTAATATGCAAACTCTAATCTGGATAGTCTCTAATTCTCCGGCCCTCCAATCCGTGCACGAATACAACTCGCTGAGGCAAATAAGTTCAAGACAATAAAAGAACAAAAAATGATATTAAAAATATTAGTAATAATTCGGAAAATTAATCAAATAAATATGAATTTAGAGGACATGCAAAAATAATTAACAAATGTGTATGAGATAAAATAAATTAAATTAGACATGTCAATTTAATATGCAAACAATTCACATGTGAGATAGATTAAAAATATATTATACTAGCATAATAATAATAATAATAAAAGATAGCAACAATACTAAGAGATTAATGAAATAATAATAATAATAAACTTTGAGAATATATTAATATGAAATATTAAAAATGATTAAGCTAAAAAGTAAAATGGAATAAAAGAGCAAGTTAAAAGAGAACTAAAAAAAGCAATAAATAATGAAAACCAACAATGAATAAATTAAAGAAAACGTGAAGTATGGCTAAAAGACAAAAAGTGGCCAAAGTAAGGGAAATCGGAAATGGAAATGTGAAATGTGAAAGTTGAAAATGTAAGAAATGGAAATAAATGCACTCACGAGTCATGAAGTGCACTCACGACTCGTGAGTGCTCTTCACGAGTCGTGAAGTTCATTCACGACTAGTGAATGCGCCGCACGAGATGTGCAATGCGCAGCGATTTTGATCGGGAAAACGACACAAAATCCGATCGGTCACAACACGATGCCATCCGACCGAGAAACACAAAATCCGATCGGGCAAACCACAATCTAAGCAAAAACAAGAACGAAATCCGATCGGGAATCAAAATCAAACAAAACAAAATCACTGACTCAAAAAACACAGAAAAACAGAGGTAAATAGAGGAGGTATAGCAGACTTGATAAACTCAATATCATGCAATCGAACATGCAAAGTAAAGCAATATACGCACTTATTTAACCATAACAACAATGTACAAGCGATGATCAGATTAAATAAACCAAACAACAAATATATACAATATGTACAAATCACAGAGGTAACAGATAAAAAACAAACGAGAAAGAGAAAGAAAATAAGAAGAAATAAAAAAAGAAGAAGAAGCAGAGATCCCAGTATTTACTCTCAGATTTTGGCGATGTGCAAATGATATGGTTCTGACTTCTTGGATTGAAAAACAAACTTGTAGTATTTTGAAAAATCGAAATCTCCCTTTTTCTCTCAAAACGTTTTTCCCCTTTTTTTCTCTCTTCTCTGGTGTTTTTTTTCTTTTCAATAATGCTCCCTCTCCTCAGTTTCCACTCTCTCCTTAAATGTAATATGACAAGATTAGATGGTTTTTTCACCAAACCAGCCATAAGCATGTTTTTTCAAACCAACTCCCCGAGAACAAGGAAAAGAAAGACGTTGGAAGAGAGGGACATACGTGAGGCAGGTGAGCCTTCTCACCAAAGTGAGGCTGGGCCTCACATTCATCTCACATTAGTGAGATGGAGTCTCACTGCCCCAAGCCCAAAACTAATATAATAATTTTTTTAAATAAAGAAATGAAAAATATTTTTTCCAAAAAAGCCATCACTTCGATTTGCCTCTTGCCCGCGAACAAGCATCATTTTCATCATTGGGTAACTTTGGTCTGGGCTGCTTCAAGACCCGGTGTCTATAGTTGCCCCCAGTTTTGGAGAACATAGAGCCTAGGTGCCTAGGTGAGCCAAAACTCAAAGAAAAAGACAAGAGACATGTACCTAAGGCAGCTGTCTTCTTGAACTGGGTGATGTTATTGTGGTGGTTATTGCCATGTTGTTGGCGTGTTGTGCTTTGTTGATGCGGTAGTGCCGTGATCGTGCAAATCCTCCGTGGAGCGGTAGTGTCGTCATCGTGCAAACCTTTCTGAAGTGGTAGTACCGTGGTCGTGCAAACCTTCCGTAGAATGGTAGTGCCGCCATCGTGCAAACCCTTCTGATATTCGAAGCCGTAGTACCGTGGTCATGCAAACCTACCTTAGAATGGTAGTGCCGCCATCGTGCAAACTCTTCTGAAGTTCAAAGCAGTAGTACCGTGGTCATGCAAACCTTCCGTAGAATGGTAGTGCCATCATCGTGCAAACCCCTTTGAAGCTCGAAGCAGTAGTACCGTGGTCGTGCAAACCCTCCAGGAGTGGTAGTGCCGCCATCGTGCAAACCCTTTTGAAGTTCGAAGCAGTAGTACCGTGGTCGTACAAACCTTCCGTAGAATGGTAGTGCCGCCATCGTGCAAACTCTTCCGAAGTTTGAAGCAGTAGTACCGTGGTAATGTAAACTTTCTGTAGAATGGTAGTGCTGCCATTGTGCAAACTCTTCTGAAGTTCGAAGCAGTAGTACCGTGATTGTACAAACCTTCCGTTCAATGGTAGTGCCGCCATCGTGCAAACTCTTCTGAAGTTCAAAGCAGTAGTACCGTGGTCATGCAAACCTTCCGTAGAATGGTAGTGCCGCCATCGTGCAAACTCTTATGAAGTTCGAAGCAGTAGTACCGTGGTCGTGCAAGCCTTTCGTAGAATGGTAGTGCCGTCATCGTGCAAACTCTTCTGAAGTGGTGCTGTCTATGAGCCCTTTGGTTGATTACCCCCTGGGAGGTCTTTGGTTGATTGTTTGGATTTGATGTTTGGATTGATGTCGTCACTCGCCTTTTATCGGTGTCTGCATCGAATCTTTCTTACTAGAAAACCGAATATGCAGGAAAAAATTGGTGAGCATGCAAGTGAAATGCATGAGTCATACATGAATGCAGGATAAGAATTCATCTGAGTGGATTTGGATGCGATAGCCGGTTTGGTCACAATTTGCAGCAGGATCGGTGCCCTCTGGAATTGCTTTTGAATTTCGTGCTTTTGGGGATTATGAGATTCTCCTCTGATACCTGTAGTCATTCTTTTAAGGTAGTGCGTCCCTTGTGGATTTTCACACTAGCTTTTCTTAGCGGGAAATGCGTCCTTTCGGATTTTCACATAACCCTGCGCCTTTTTTTTTTTGCCTGGAATGGACCCAACCCAATCCAGTGGTTTTAATTTTTTTTTTATTTTTTTTATTTTTTTTAAGGACAGACTGCCTGTTCCCAGGTTTTCACCCTGCCTTTTGGCATAACTTTTGCTTAGAGCGCTAGTCACAGTTTTCATCTCTAACGGCCTCCTCTTCTTTTTTTCTTTTTTTTTTGACAGGATAAGTTGACTGAAGTGTTCGAGTGGATAGAGCACCGAAGGAAGATAGTACCAATGCGCTGATTCTATGTCGGACCCAGACAACTTTTAGTATGCAAGATCAACTGCTCTGGTCACATCAATAACATTGCATAAATGCATATATTTCAATTTGATTTCATAACACATGATCACTATTTGGCATTAACTCAAAAAATATGAGACCTCATCTAATCTCGAAATAGATCCTGAAAGCATCAAACTCCTGTTATCAATCAGCCCTCTCGGGTTTTCATGATTGAATATTTTCTCTCCTTTTTATTATTATTATTATTATTATTTTTTCTTCTTTCTTTTTTTTATCATTATTTTTTCTCTTTTTTTTTTCTTTTTAGCCTTTGCCCTGAACCCTCCTTCAGTCCGTCGGTGTTGACTAAATTTGCCTTCGTCTTCGTTAGCCGGGGAGGCTGCTCCTTCTGAGAGTGGTTCTTTTTAGCATCGAAGTCTTGTTCTTGACCCTTGTGTAAACTGGCCAAGATGACGGGTTTCTTATTTGGGGATTACGAGGTTCTCCTCTGATACCTGTAGTCATTCTTTTAAGGTAGTGCGTCCCTTGTGGATTTTCACACTAGCTTTTCTTAGCGAAAAATGCATTTTTTCGGATTTTCACATAACCCTTTGCCTTATTTTTTAGCCTGGAATGGACCCAACCCAATCCAGTGGTTTTTATTTTTTTTTAATTTTTTTTAAGGACAGACTGGCTGTTCCCAGGTTTTCACCCTGCCCTTTGGCCTAACTTTTGCTTAGAACACCAGTCACGGTTTTCATCTCTAACGGCCTCCTCTTTTTTTTTTCTTTTTTTCTTTTTTTTTTTCTTTTTTTTAACAGGATAAGTTGACTGAAGTGTTCGAGTGGATAGAGCACTGAAGGAAGATAGTACCAATGCGCTGATTCTATGTCGAACCCAGACAACTTTGAGTATGCAAGATGAACTGCTTTGGTCACATTAATAACATTACATAAATGCATATATTTCAATTTGATTTCATAACACATGATCACTATTTGGCATTAACTCGAAAAATATGAGACCTCATCTAATCTCGAAATAGATCCTGAAAGCATCACACTCCTGTTATCAATCAACCCTCTCGGGTTTTCATGATTGAATATTTTCTCTCCTTCTTATTATTATTATTATTTCTTCTTTCTTTTTTTTGTCATTATTTTTTCTCTTTTTTTTTTCATTTTAGCCTTTGTCCTGAACCCTCCTTCAGTCCGTCGGTGTTGACTAAATTTGCCTTCATCTTCGTTAGTCGGGGAGGCTGCTCCTTCCGAGAGTGGTTCTTTTTAGCATCGAAATCTTGTTCTTGACCCTTGTGTAAACTGGCCAAGATGACGGGTTTCTTATTTGGGACTTGAATGTAAAATTTCACACCTTACTTTTGTCGGATTTGGTGGTTCAATTTTTGAATGATGTTCAATGGTTGAGATTGGGTTACAGGTTAGGCTTAGATGGCTTGGAGGCAAAATTGTGGTTTTTGTTTGTTTGTTTTTGCTTTTTCTTTTTCTTTTTTCTTTCTTTTCTTTTTCACTTTTTTTCGAAAGGGTAAAGAGCTATCCTCCCAAGTTTGGCTATACCCAGATCATTACTTGGTTTTGGGGTACACATTTCAAATGGTTGGGATGAAAAGGGTCATACGTTTGAGTTGGATGTTTCTCATGAAGGTCTTGAGTTTTATTTGTCCAACTTCTGATGTAGCTCTTGGAATTTGATCTTATTTGGCAGCACCATATGCAACCCAGATGTTGTGGATGCAAAGGAATGGCTTTTAAAATTCTGTTTGTCGTCATCTTGGCATGTGAAAGTAGCATGATCCCAAGAATGTCCTTGTCCATTTTCAGCATGTCATCCCAGGTCCAGGCAAAGGCTCATTCATCATCGTTTTTTTTCATTATCTCCCAAAATGATCCTCTCTTCAGGAGTTATATCAGATACTATCAAGATTTTGTTTGGGATTTCCCAAAGTTTTTGAGATTAGATGAAGTCGTACTAATTGGGTTAATGTTAAAATGAATGAGTGCATCATGATCATAAGAAATGAAATCATCAGAAACACCATACAAATAAGCAAAAACTGTTCATCATATTAAAATAGCCAAATTGTCACAAGGAGTTCTTAAAATAACATAAAAAAAACATAGTATCTCCATGTTGTTCTTGCAAAATGTGCCACTCTGGTGGACCAGACCCTATCACATATTTGGTGGAGGGATGGCATTATAACTCGTCTTCTTCTTCTTCTCTCTTTTCTTGGGATCAATGATCTGTTTGGTGTCAATGAGATCCTGGACCTTATTCCTCAGAGTTCGGCAGTAATCCGTCAGGTGTCCAGTGTGCTGATGATAGGCGCAGTACTGGTCATCTCTATGTCCCGGCTGTCCCTGATCCCTAGCTAGCCTAAGCATTAAAGGTCGTAGCTTGCCCTCTTTTATTAGTCTTTCCAGTACCCAGGATAGAGAGTGGCCCAAATTAGAGTAGCACCTTTGTCCCTGTCTTACCTCTATAGCTGCTACCTTGGCCGCCTTTCCATTTCTATTACTACTTCCAGTCCCACCTGACCTGTATCCAGACTGGTTCCCAAAGTTCTTACCATAAAAGTTATTTTGACTCGTTTTCTTCGCCAGGTAGGCCCCCTCAACTTCTACAGCGATATCTTTAAGTGACTCCCAATCTCTGAGCCCCTTGAAGCTAAGTAAATCCCTTAGGTAAGGGCAGGAGTTTCTGATAAATAACCTGATCTGGTCAGCAATGTTAGGCTTTCGCTTCATCTCCATAACCCTATTCCTCTACCTGGTGAGATATTCATGAAATGACTCGTCACTCCTTTGCTGTAAAAGTTCAAGGTCCTTTAGGGTGACCTCCATTCTGGTGCTGCAGTCGTATTATTTCATGAATTCATCCGTCAAACGGTCCCAGTCCTCTTCGGATCTCCTATCCAGCCCATGATACCAGTCCACTGCCGGACCCACTAGACCAAGGCAGAAATATTCCACCTTTTGCCTCTTAGTCAGCCCTGTGCACTTCATCACTAGGGTGTATTGCTTAATGTGCGCAGAAGGGTCTAAAGTCCCATCGAACTTCAGCAACTCAAGCATCTTAAACCTCTGAGGCAGCAGCTCTTCATCCCCCAAATCTCTGTCCTCAGGGTTGATCCCCTTTCCATCTGATAACATTCAGGTGATAGCCTTAATCTGTTGTCTCATTCCTCTCAGGGCCTCATCCTCCACTTTGGGTACCCTACCTCTCACCACCTGGTGGGCTACTAACTCCTCGGCCTTATCTTCCACCACAAAATCCTCATCGGGATTAGGGACCCTTGCCCTTCTTGGCTCAACAGGCACAACAACTTCATTTTCATTAACAGGTGGAAGGGCAGCAGCTCTAGCGAGGGGAGCCTCCCCACCAGCAGGCAGTTCAACTTGCCCCCGAGGAGGGACTGCCGGCACTAGTGGAGCGACAGGTGCTTGTGGAGCAATTGGTGCTTGTGGAACAGGGGGATGAGCAATCCTTTCGGCCATAGCACCCATCATATCCAACATTCTCTGCTCAAAGTCCTCTAGCCTCCTGGCAAGATCTTGAGTGGTTAGAGCCCCGGTCTTTTCTGCCATCGAAGATGATTCACTAGTTATTGAGAGTGACTCAGAATCCCAACCAAGCACTAATTCTAGCAATCCAAAGGGCGAGTCTGTCCTCACTAATCGACCGTCAGGACCTCTAATCCACTTGAATGAATCTATGATGGCTGAAAAGCTCAGATTATTAGAATGATGCACGATTGAAATCTAATGCATGGTCGTGTTATGCAGATGTTCCTCGATGAGTAAAAGATTACAATGATATAATGTGATGCATGGAAGAAATTATATGCAAGATGATATGTAGATGTAGACAAAAGGATATACACACACAAAATGAAATGTATGTTCTTTTATTTTATTTTTAAT
Source organism: Excoecaria cochinchinensis (assembly GCA_947683425.1). NCBI lineage: Eukaryota > Viridiplantae > Streptophyta > Magnoliopsida > Malpighiales > Euphorbiaceae > Excoecaria > Excoecaria cochinchinensis. The sequence goes on from CANTUQ010000069.1 coordinate 5,802,916, forward strand.
AACTTTAGTGCATGAATGACACGTGATGCATGAGCATGCTATGCAGCATTCACAACCACATGCAAGTAGATAGATCTTTCCAACCTTATTTCTCCCACACACGGGGTCGTGCGGTCTCTTTCCTAGGTGGGCTTTATCTAAAGGGTTAACAGGGAACTCATTGGACATGTATAGTGTACAGTGAAAAATCGGCAGCATAACAACTCTTGCTTAATGTACATACGTATGGGTGTTTGGCTATTATGTATTTAAAAAATTCAACTAAATTAAGATGGGTCCACCGGGACATAAAAGCCTTTGATGAAGACCATTTAATTTAATTGATTTTATTCAATATATGATGGCTCAAATAACAAGCACAGTATTATGGTACATTTCACCTAGTGGAAGTATCTATTGCCTTTACATGACCTTCGGTCAAAGGTGATATTATTTTAGGTCTACCCAAGCATGGTTCCTACCAACGGGTCTAGCTCATCATGAGCATAGCGACCAATTGGGTCTCCATTTGATATACCATTTGATGGTACAAGGCTTGGGCTGGTGATTATCCCAAACACTTCCCTACAATGAGTGAAAGTAGGGTCGTATTTTAGGAACGCACCGGGGTAAATAGGGACCAACTATCATAATTCTAAGACTCTAGTATATTTAATGCAATTTCGATTAGAAATGGAATTTTTAATTCTTAACAACTCAATTATAACTTTAACTTAAGTCACTTTTGGAGCGAATTTTTGATCACCATCTCCAGCGGAGTCGCCACTGTGACGCGCGCCGGAACCAGCAAGGCCCTTGTCGAACCGCTTTTAGGATTCGAGTGATTAGTTCGCGTCTTTTATGATCTTGGGTATCATGAGTCATCTTGGATGCCTCCTTTCCAATAGAACATTGGAAAGGATCATCTAGACTCGTAATGCCTTTAGGCACCTTTGAGCTATTTTGGAGTCGCCACCCAATTTACAAGAAATTGGGAAAGTTCTCTAACTTCCATTGGTCTAAACCAGAGACGGTGTTCGGAACTTCACTCTTATTAATGACTTAAGTTAAGTTTATAAATGAGTTTTTAAGAAATCAAAATTCTATTCACTCATCTCACGCGATTATACATTAAATTTAAAGCGCATTCATCCACATAGAAAAGCGATAAGTAAAGCAGTAAATAAATAAATTAGAAAATAGAAAATGGGACAGAACAATCCCCCAATAAATAAATATAGGACAAAACAATCTCCCAAATAAAAAATATAAATAAACAAAGTAAATATATAAATAAACACATAAAAAAAGATTAAAATACAACATACATAAATCGGGTCATGAATTTTAGGAACATTGGTTCCTTTTTATTTATTAGAAAAATTTGAAAAACTATTTTTAGGATATTGATTGGAAAAAATCGAGATGAGTGATCTCATTTTATGAAAACTAGTTCTCCATTTTGGAGGTGGGGTTTTAATGGTTAAAATAGGACATGGGTCCAATTTATTAATAAAAATTCCAAATTATTAATTATTAAAAAAACATAATTTTCTATACGGCGGATAATTAAAATAATATATTTTTACATGCAAAATAAAAATAACATAACTGAAAGAGAATAAAATTAAATAATAAAAAAAACTAATATGCAAACTCTAAGCTGGATGGTCTCTAATTCTCCGGTCCTCCAATCCGTGAGCGAATACAACTCACGGAGGCAAATAAGTTTCAAGACAATAAAACAACAAAAAAAAGATATTGAAAATATTAGTAATAATTCAAAAAATTAATCAAATAAATATGAATTTAGAGGACATGCAAAAATAATTAACAAATGTGTATGAGATAAAATAGATTAAATTCAACATGTCAATTTAATATGCAAATAATTCACATGTGAGATAGATTAAAAATAAATTATACTAGCATAATAATAACAATAATAAAAGATAGCAACAATACTAAGAGATTAATGAAATAATAATAATAATAATAATAATAAACTTTGAGAATATATTAATACGAAATATTAAAAATGATTAAGCTAAAAAGTAAAATGGAATAAAATAGCAAGTTAAAAGAGAACTAAAAAAAGCAATAAATAATGAAAACCAACAATGAATAAATTAAAGAAAACGTGAAGTATGGCTAAAAGACAAAGAGTGGCCAAAGTAAGGGAAATCGAAAATGGAAATGTGAAATGTGAAAGTTGAAAATGTAAGAAATGGAAATAAATGCACTCACGAGTCGTGAAGTGCACTCGCGACTCATGAGTGCTCTTCACGAGTCGCGAAGTTCATTCACGACTCGTGAATGCACCGCACGAGACGTGCAATGCGCAGCGATTCCGATCGGGAAGACGACGCAAAATCCGATCGGTCACGAGGGAACACGACGCCATCCAACCGAGAACACAAAATCCGATCGGGCAAACCACAATCTAAGCAAAACAAGAACGAAATCCGATCGGGAATCAAAATCAAACAAAACAAAATCACTGACTCAAAAAACCCAGAAAAACAGAGGTAAACAGAGGAGGTATAGCAGACTTGATAAACTCAATATCATGCAATCGAACATGCAAAGTAAAGCAATATACACACTTATTTAACCATAACAACAATGTACAAGCGATGATCAGATTAAATAAAACCCTTAGATTTTGGCATTCGATGTGCAAATGATGTGGTTCTGACTTCTTGGATTGAAAAACAAACTTGTAGTATTTTGAAAAATCGAAATCTCCTTTTTTCTCTCAAAACGTTTTCCCCCTTTTTTTCTTTCTTCTCTGGTATTTTTTTTCTTTTCAATAATGCTCCCTCTCCTCAGTTTCCACTCTCTCCTTAAATGTAATATGACAGGATTAGATGGTTTTTTCACAAACTAGCCATAAGCATGTTTTTTCAAACCAACTCCCCGAAAATAAGGAAAAGAAAGACATTGGAAGAGAGGGGCATACGTGAGGCAGGTGAGCCTTCTCACCAAAGTGAGGCTGGGCCTCACGTTAGTGAGATGGGCCTCTCACATTAGTGAGGTGGAGTCTCACTGCCCCAAGCCCAAAACTAATATAATTAATTTTTTTTAAATAAAGAAATGAAAAATATTTTTGCCGAGAAAGCCATCACTTCGATTTGCCGCTTGCCCGTGAACAGGCATCATTTTCATCATTGGGTAACTTTGATCTGGGCTGTCTCAGGACCCGGTATCTAACGCAGCGCAGTACTTCGGGGAAATCAAAAGGTAGCTCGAGAGACCTATGTCACTATGTTAAAAGAAGCATACCAGGCACTGCCACTGGGCACATTAGATGTTCCAACTGATGCAGCTCGAAAAGCCGAGCCATTGGATTAGTTGCAAAAAGTTTAGCTCGCATTGGGCAAAGTCGTTAAAATTGCTTCTAGTAAAAAAAGGGTCGAGAAGGAGGCGCTTATTGCAGTTTTGGCAGAATTTGTCGATGTGTTTGCCTCGCAACCTTCAGACATTAATAGCATATTTCCTGAGGTAATGTGTCATTCACTTAACATTCAACCTGATTATAAGCCTGTCAAGTAAAAAAATGGAATCATGCCCCCGAGCGGCAATTGGTAATGGCTGAGGAAAGCAAATATGTTGTTAAAAAATGGGTTCATATAGGAGGTCTTATACCTGGACTAGTTGTTGAATGTTGTCTTGGTAAAGAAAGCTAACGGAAGTTGAGAATGTGTGTTGACTTCGATGACTTAAATAAAAGCTTTCCTTAAAGTCAGCTACCCGTTGCCTAATATTGACCTCTTGGTTGATTCCACTGTTGGATTTGAAGAATATGCTTTTTTGGATGCTCCTATCGGTTATCATCAGATACCTATGAACCTGATAGATGAAGAGAAGACTGCATTTATTACCCACCAGGCAACTTACTATTACCGAGCTATGACATTTGGGCTTAAAAACGCAGGCGCTACTTATCAAAGGCTGATGAATAAGTTGTTCACCAACCAGCTTGGGAGGAACATGGAAGTCTATGTAGACGACATGATAGTCAAAAGCAAGGCATCTAGAGATTTACCAATTGAACTTATAGAGACTTTTTCAATTCTAAGAAAGTTTGACCTCAAGCTCAATCAAGAAAAGTGTGCTTTTAGGGTGAAATTCGGGAAATTTTTGGGTTTCGTGATCTCCAAAAGAGTAATAGAAGTCAATCAAGCAAAGATTCAAGCCATTCTAGAGCTGGAACCACCAAAGTCAAGTAGAGAGGTGCAGAAAGTCAATTAAAAATAATAGCCCTGGGAAGATTTATATCTTGTTCGACCAAATGCTACCTCCTATTTTATAACGCTTTTAAGAACTTGAAGAATTTCGAGTGAATGTCAACAGGCTTTTGAAGAATTTAAGCAGTTTCTTAACACACTGCCATTGCTGAGCAAACCCTAATTTGGTGAAACTTTATATTTGTGTCTTGCGGTTTCATCCGGAGTGATCAGTTCAGTTTTGATCAGAGAAGAAGCTAGTCAACAATTTCCAATTTATTATACCAATAAGTTGATGAGGGGTGCAGAGCTGAAATACCCCATGTTTGAGTAATTAGCCTTAGCACTGATCACATCAGCCATTAAGCTTCAGCCTTATTTTCAATCACATACCATTATAGTTCGGATTAATTCTAATCTTAGAAAAGTGCTCCAGAGGCCATAAGCATCCAGAAGGCTTATAGAATGGGTAGCTTGTTTGCGGGAGTTTGATGTTCGGTATGAAGTTCACTCTTCCATAAAAGCCTAAGTTCTGGCCGACTTTGTTGTTGAATTGCACTCCCCAACTCCAGAGCCGGACACGCGTTCTTGGAACTTGTTTGTTGATGGAGCATCCTCGTCATAAGGTGCTGGAATCGGATTGATCCTAATTAGGCCAGGAAAGATAACGATTAGAGGAATGACCCATATAACATTTCCTGCTTCTAACAATGTCGCAGAGTATGAAGCTCTTTGTTTCATATTGCAGCTCATCATTGAGGTAAAACCCGATTCTTTGGCTATTTTTTCTGACTCGCAATTAGTTGTCAGCCAGCCGTTCGACAAATTTGAAGCTAAGGAATACACAATGGTCCAGCACAAAGAATTGGTTACTGTTTTACTATCCCAATTGGAGAAAACTAGATGCCCATGGTCAATTCAACAAATACATCGAGCAGAGAATGAGGGAGCAGATGCCTTGGCCAAGTAAGCTTCCCTTTAGAGCGAAATATCTACGGCAGACATTGTTTGGTCGATTCTTTCAGCACCAAATTATGAGACTTATGAAGTTCAATTGCAAAAACCAATGGACGGTTGGAGATTACCAATCTATCAATACTTAAGCATAGGAGTTCTTCTCAAAGACCCGGTTCAAGCTCGAAAGGGGGTTCAGTGGTCCAGTCTTTATGCCATTGTGGATGACAAGCTATACATGCAATCTTTTTCTCATCCTTGGACGCTCTGCTTGAGCATGGGGGAGATTGATTATGTTCTTAGTGTAACACCCTATACCCGTAGGTGATACAGATACCGGATGCCACAGTACTGTACTGACATACACTATCGCGCACTTAACAGATCCGTAAGATTTTTTTTTCACTTACCAATTTACCTTAATATTAACTTTTCCAATTTGTCTTTAACTGTTCTCAGTTACTATTCACTTGATCAACTTTTAATGACATATTAATCATACAAGCAACATTTATAACAGTATAATACCATCATGACCAGTCTAAAATATAAATATTGTGCCTCATACCAGACCATTATCTAGTTTAATAAATCTAATACATGTCAATACCCAAAACCATAATACTTAAGTTCATATAAATGCCATATACTTAACATACTTAATACTCTCAATATTCTTCGGGTCGGCTTCAAGATTCGATGTATGTTGTATGCCTTACGTCCTAAGAAGTACCTACACGCAGTCAAATAAAACTATGAACTGAACATTAAATATGCCCAGTGGTGATTACAATTCCGGATATTTCCACTAACTAAATTATCATGCATAAACCATATTTATATAAATATAATAAAATAATCACAATAAAATATTATTTAATTCATTTATCAATTATGCATGAAATAACACATTTAATTACCATTAAAATACATAATTAAGGGCATTTACTCATTTAGTACACACAAAATTCCATAATTACCATTTCGTCCTGAAACATGGCAAAATTACAATTTTGTCCTTTAACTTCACCAAATTTTCGAAAATGCCATTGGTTCATTTTATTTACCCTTTTAACCATTATTTGACATACAAATTACGGTTATGCCCTCCAGTTACCAATTTCATGCCAAATTACATCTTAATCCTCCAACTTTACGAAAATTACGAAAATGCCATCAATTCATTTCATTTACCTATTTAACCTTTATTTAACATGCAAATTACAGTTATGCTATTTAGGTACCAATTTCATGTCAAATTACATTTTAGTACCCAGAAAGTGACCAATTTTCATATTTAGCCAATTAATTACATTTTTACCCTTATTAACCTTTATTACTTATATATGATTAAAATTACCATTTTGCCCTAAAACTTTTTCAATAATTCCAAGTATGTCCCTTTTTCATACAAATGTCATTTTAACCACAAATTAACCATTTTAGCTCATTTTTACCATATTGTCCCCGTATAAAACCGGCATACATCTATGATCGGGATAAACGAGACGTGAATCCAATAGATTCAATACAAAATAGAGGGACCCCGTGGGACCACCCCATGATATAGATAATAGAAATACACATTAATTAATACTGTATTAAGACAGAACAATACAGAATAAGACCGTTATTGGCCTATAATAAGTGAAACGTCATGCTCACACTCGCGGTTAAAGAGTCCCTAATGGCTAGCCACTATATCCAGAACTAGACTTGACTACTAGATTACTACATAGGGCATTAGAATTTCATTTTTCACATCTTTAAATTACCACACATGCTTTTCATGGAATTTCATCATACTATTTCATTATTTTTCATTCTTATGCCATGTCATGTCATTGACTCATCATGTCATCATGATATACATGGATACACACATGTATACCATTCGACCAACATGTCAATAATTCACCATAAATTCTTTTTATCTCATTTATCATTCATTTAGCATATTTACATGTTGATTAACATAGCCATACCATTAATTCACATCAAAACACATCAAAATCATGTCTTTCACAAACATACACCATTCGGCCTCTATGATCAACATCCATTATGATTATTTTTCTTTCTCTTAGACATCCACTTACTTTGATCTCTTGTCAAACATCATGTATACATCATTAAAATGACATAAACATCATAATATACCATGGGAACACATGTATATACCATTCGACCACATCATATCATCATCATCCATGTTTTATTTTTTCATTTTAACCATTCAAATCATCATTTTTAACCTTCCTAAGCATGATTATATGGTTAGATTCAATTAAATATGCTTTAATCAGATACTTAAATCCATACTTTTAACATGGAAATAGATGGAATTTGCATTATAAACCTTAGATTCTTGCAAAACACCTCTCAGTACTCCTTTTTCTTTCCTTTAGGTTGGGTAGAACCTTCCTTACCATGAACACCTAATGGAATCCAAAACTTAAAATCAATATCTATCAAAAATCTTGCTTCTTTTATGGAACACAACCACATAAACACGATTTACATACCTTAAAGTACATATAAGAACCCTTAAACTAATTTAAAAATACCTAAATCACTTACCTCAATTTTACACCTAAACTTCCAAGTCTTGGTTTCACCCACTTTTAATCCTTCAAATGAACATCTAAGACCACCAATAGATTCTAGAGGAGCTGAATTATGTTAGGGATAAATTTGTGGAGAGATGGAGAGAAAATGGAAGACAAATAAAATAATATCAATTTTGCCTAAGGAGGAAGAAGGGAGGTGGATGAAAATGGTGATTTCCAAATGAAGAGATGCTTATATATGAGAAAATTGAATCGGACAAGGTCCAACCAAGGTGGTCCAACCAGTTTGGGTCAATTTTCATTTTTTAGGCCATTTTTCACTTTTCAATGCTAGCTATAAGTTCCTCAACTTATTTTCATTCCAAACAAATTCCATCATTCTCAAAATATAGAAAATAGTCTCCCTGCAAAATTTTAACTCAATCCGGTTCACTTAAATCGGTCTGTTATGATACATTCGGTTTTACTGTATTTTACTAATCTTTCACTATCAAAAATTCCTAAAAATTATTTTAAATAATTTCATTCTCCACAAAAATTCTTTTAAACTTCATTTACTATTTTAAAAATTAAGTCAAATTTTAGTCAAACTTGATTACTATTTGAATCAAACCAGATGTTAACTTCAATCTGACTTTCATGGGCCTATATGATCTCATTTTTGCACCAAGTTATACCATTAATCTTTAACTCCTACTTTCTAATGGTTCAATAAAATATTTTCAACCTGGGTGGTACTATTCACCCTAATGTCACTATTTACAGCCCCACAATTACTATTCATAAAAGCAGTTATTTTTGGGCCATTACACTTAGAGAAATCCATAAAGGAATTCGCGGGGTGTATGAAGGTGCATAGGTCATAGCTCGAAAAGCCTTGTTGCAGGGATATTATTGACCTAGTATTGAAAAAGACGCCAAAGAGCTCATCCAAAAGTGTGACAAGTTCTAGCAGTTCGGCAACATAGTGTATCAGAAGTCAACTCATCAGGTGCCTATTTATAGTCCTTAGCCATTCGTATACTTAGCTCTTTTCCGTTGGCTACAGGGCCAAGGAAATACTTGGTTGTTGCAGTTGATCATTTCATGAAGTGGGTTGAAGCAGAACCATTAGCCACAATCACCCCCGCAAATATAATCAAGTTCCTCCAAAAGTCAATATAATCAAGTTCCTCCAAAAGTCAACATAATTAAGTTCCTCTAGAAGTCAATATAATTAAGTTCTTCCAGAAGTCTATCATTACGAGATTTAAAATCCCATATACCATCTGGCGCCTAACTCGATCGGCCTCGAATGCTAGCTTTTAGGGTTCGAGGGGGTTCGCGTCTTTCGATCTTGAGCAACACGAGATATTTTAGAATCCCTACCCAATAGAACATTGGGAAAGTTTATCTAATCCCATGAAACCTTTAGGCACTTTTGAGGTATTTTGGAGTCGCCACCTAATTTACAAGAAATTGGAAAAGTTCGTCTAATCTCAGGGTCTAAACCAGAGAGTAGTTCGGAACTTTACTCTTATTAATGTCTTGGTTAATTATAAATGAGTTTTTTAATTATTAAATTTTCATCTCTCATCTCACACGATAATGCATTTAAGATAAAGCGCAAATTCAATAAATGAGGAAAGCAGTAAATAAAGTAATAAAATAAGTAAAATACAAAACAAATCACAAAATAAAATTGAGACAAAAATACAATCCCCCAAATTAAAACAAACAAAAATAAATAAATTGGGACAAAATATACAATCTCCCAAAATAAGAAATTGAATAAACAAAATCAACTAATTAAATAACATTCATAAATTGGGACATTTATTTAGAATGAGAATATTGGTTCCTTCATGTTCACTTAAAAAATTGAAGAGTTATTTTTAGACATTTTTAAGAAAATCGGGATGAGTGATTACATTTTGAGAAAATTAACTCTTCCTTTAAAAGTGAATTTTTTATTGGCTAAATTAGAATATTGGTCCCATTTTATTAGAAAAAATTCAAATTCATTAATAAAAATATTTTTATGTGATTTTATTTTTAATGTGCATGAAATAAAATAAATTTATTACAAATTACATGACAAATTAATTAAAAGCAAAATAAAAAAAATAATAAAAATATTACATCAACCAAAATAAACCTCATGGATTTCCTCATTTGCTCGCAAGGGTGCTCAAATATAAAAAAAATACGTATTGAAATAAAAAACAAAAACAAATAAAGTTGATTTTAGTAATTAAATAAAAAAAATCAATTAAACACATAAAACAATAAAAATGAATTAAAATTATAAAAAATAAAATAAAATGCATTATGAATGACAAATAAATTAAATGACATAATGAAATAAATAAATTAACATATTAATAAATCAACACACACATAATAATAATAATAATAAATAACTTAATTTTATCATTAGGTAACCTTGATCTGGAGTGTCTCGGGACCTGGTGTCTACACCATCATTACCAATAAAATGTATTATGAATGACAAATAAATTAAATGACATAATGAAATAAATAAATTAACATATTAATAAATCAACACATAATAATAATAATAATAATAATAATAATAATAATAATAATAATAATAATAATAATAATAATAATAATAATAATAATAATAATAATAATAATAATAATAAGCAAGCACTTAATTTCATCATTAGGTAACCCTGATCTGGAGTGTCTCGGGACCTGGTGTCTACACCATCATTACCAATAATAGTAAGCACTTTGGCAGTTCATCCTTTAATAATTATTGTGCAGAATTAAAAATTCAACCTTGGTTTACTTCGGTATACCATCCGTAATCAAATGGCATGACTGAGGTAAGCAATTGAACCATATTATAGTTGGGCTGAAGAAGAGACTTGATGCAAAAGGCCTCTGGGTTGACGAGCTAAATAATGTGTTGTGGGCATACCGAACTTCCCTTCGAGCGACGACTGGAATCACTCATTTTTCTCTCACCTACGGAGCTGAAGCTATTATTCCGTGTGAGATCGGTATTCCCAATGTCCAAATTTCAAGATACAATGCTGAGGAAAATGAAGCAAGCCTATTGTATAATTTAGATCGGCTGAAAGAATTAAGGGAATCGGCCCAAATTCAATCTGTAGTGTATAAGTAGCGCATGTCGTCTTATCATGATCGAAATTTGAAACCCAGATCCTTTCAAGTTGGACATCTCGTCCTCAAGAAAGTTGTTGCAACACACACAACGACAAAAGTAGGAAAGCTTAATTTGAATTAGGAAGGCCCTTATATGGTATATGAAGTCAAGGGGGGAGCTTATAGGTTGAAAGATCTCTCTAGGAAGTTACTCCCTCATTTTTGGAAAATTTCCAACTTGAAGTCATATTATCAGTAATAAGCTCAATTCGGTAGTATAGCCATGTGAGCACTTATTTCATTGTAAGCTCAGCCTAGCAACTTTGCTAATTCGAGCATTTGTTTAATTAATTATCAATAAAAAGCTCAGTTTGGTAGTATCGCCACATGAGCATTCTTCCAATTCGTTATGTTCCATCTGTTTCGCTAGTTTGAGCATTTGATTATAATCTATTCGAATAACCTTAAATTATCATATCAATTTTCAAATACTTCACTCATAATAGCTATATCACTATTCGAACAAATAGTTTTTCTTATACAGGTTTTTGCAATAATCAAAGTAATAAGTTATGTAAAGTCAACACAAGAATACTAAAATATAAGAGCACGAAGGAGAAACATTGATCTCATTAATTTTAAAGAATAGCAGTTACAGGGCAAAAATCAGAAGTAATACAAGAGGAACCTTATTCACTCGTTCGGATAAACATCATCCAGCCAGGACCAGTCCGTATTCAGATGACATTCTTTCACTGCTTGGATGAGTTTAGCGCTGAACGCAAGGCATTTGTCTGCCTCTAAATTTGTCACCTTCTCCTCTAGTTCGGAGCATCTTTGTTCCAGGTTCGCTTTCTCCTTATTTACATTCTCTTTCTCCTAATTGGCTAGCTCAAAACTTGATTCAGTAACTCGGCTCTTTTTTTTTTTCTCTTGGTTAAGTTTGGTTACAACTACAGGGGCTTTCTCCTTGGCTTCGACCACTTCATCTTTCGCCACTAGCAGTTTCTTCTCTGCTTCAAAAGCTCATTTCTCAGCTGCAACTTTCTTCGATCCAGCATCACCAAGGAGGTATCGAAGCCGGGATGCTTCCTTCTCCTTTTTTTTTCTAAGCGAGAATCAGCTTGTTCATTTTTTTGATAGTAGCCCCTCCCAGCATGCTACAAGAATAAAATGCCTATGTTCCATTTAGGGTCAAGCTTGCTGGGACGTATTAAGTATTGCAGGATTAGAATTTACCTCCATTTGATGCTTTTTGATAGCATTGCTCAATTGTTTGGCACTCAAATTAAGCAAAGGTGTGGCTTCTGAGGGCACACAGGCAGTCTGGTGAACAAAAGTTGTAAAGTCGGGGTTCTCCTTTGACCAGGTTTTCCCTTGCCATTGCTAAAACTTTCGAACATCTTCAGCAAGAGGTTTCAATTCTTCTGCCCATGATTTGGGTTCGGGAATGTACGCCTGTTCTCTACCCTCAGAAGGAGGCTCGGAGGTAGTAGCCTATGTAGGTGCTGCTCTGGTTTGATTCTGAGCATGAGGAAATTCATCTGCTACCACTCTGGGAACTGGTGTTAGAGTAGTAGTAGCCAAGCTGGGGTTTGGAGCTGAAGCATTCGAGTTCAGAGTTAGAACAATCGAGCTTGGATTTGGATTAGCTGGACTTGCCTCAACCACAATAGTCGCAAGTTGACTCTCTCAAGTTTTTTGTTTCTTGGCCTTCATAAGCTTGGCTAAGCTAGGTCGGGAACTCCTTTTCATTACTGCAAAAAGTGAAGATAAGAAACAGATTAGAATTGAAGTTAAAAATTTGAGAATATTTACCCTTCTTCTTTGGTCGATATGGCTCTATGGGAATAATTTCGAGCTGCAGTTGTTCGTTGATATTTGTTTTATTTTATGCAAGCTCTCTCCACCGAGCTAGTGTTTATTCTTCTTCGTTAAGGACTAGTGGTTTATCATTCCTGTTGATGTACTGACCCCACTGAGTTTTGAATGAGAAATTCAATTCACTCTCTATCACAAAGAACCGATTTTTCTAGTTCTTTAGGGATTTAGGATTCCCGAAGAATACCATATATCCAGCTCGAGCTTGAATGTAATTGTGGTTATCACCGTTAGCTCGGAAGATCTAGAGGATGAGGTTGATGTCATGCTCGGCTGCCTAAATCTGTAGGGCTGAAAGAGTTCGCCAGGCTTTGGGATGCACCTGCTCGATGGTTAAGCTATAATAATTTAGGAACTCAAACTCAAAGTTCGATGGTGGAAGATTCACCTCGGCTTTAAAGTCTGCCTCATACATAATGACGATTTTCTTTCCTTGGAATTTGGTGTTGGCTCTTAGAGAGGCACCAAAAACACGAATTTTATAGGTGTGAAGGATGCTCAACCTATCTCTTAGCTCGTTCATGTCACTAGCTTTGATTACTGAGCTAATGCTTCCCACTCTAAAAATTTCCCGGGCTTTTTTCTCCCCGGCGATGGTTGGTTGGTATCGGGGGATTTTAAAAGACCGTCATTAAGAAGCCCTTCTTCTACCCTCACTCTTTCACTGGAGCTTTCAAAGGCACTCATTGTAAGAAAAAAGAGAAAGAAAAAAGGTACAAACCTGAAATGGTAAAGAAGATTTAAAGGAAGAATTTGGAATCGCAGAATTGAGGAATACTTGAGGATGAAAACTTCTAAGCGAATAAGAAAGGAAACCTGGAGATAAACGAAAATCAAAAATGAAGTAGAACAGAGCTTTAGAACAGATGGCCTGGAACAGAAAGAGAGCAAAGAAAGAAAGGAAGAAATGGAGAAAATGACGAAGGTACAGAAATAACAGGAAAATGGGGTAGCAAGAGAAAAAGTAGGAAACTCGAAAAGTGAAAAGAATGAATATATATATAAGGAGAGCGAACCAATGGTTGTTGAGCACGTGGCTGGAAGCAGTTGGTGATGTCAGTCATTATTGCTCCTAGCACGGTGTTCGAAGCATTGCCATCTTTTCAGTAACCGTCCTGGCCTTCAAATCACGTTGCACGAGGTGTCATTATCCAACCTTTTAATGCACTATGCGCTCCTCTATCTTTAACGCACCCTGGATTATCTCAGACATGCTTGAGATTACCTTTTTGAATTTTGATTTACCGCCCACATGACAAAAATTTCATGCATTTTAGGGGGGACTTATGATAACCGTACACTTTATTCATGAGTCCGGTTAGCCGAGCTCACTGAATATTCTCTTCATCAATAGCTCGATCTCTCTTAGAAGCTCAGAATCAGCATGTTTCCAATAATTGCAAGGATTGTCAGAATCCTTTGAAGGTTCCAAATTTGCAATGAAGCGGATTCTTTGAGATTTACTTTATCTAATCAGGAATTCATCACAAATTAGGAATTTGAGTCTTATCCTAATTAAGACTTGAAGTTTTATCCTATTTAGGAATTGAATCCTATTTAGCATTTGATTTCTATTCCAACATTGATTCCTAACTCTATAAAAAGGGGAATCCAGGTATGTTTTCTCTCTTGATTTTTCCCAATTTTACTACACTTTCCCTATCTTCGTCAATTCCTTGACTTGACCGTTAGAGTCTTCCTTATTGGAAACTCGCCAGAGTTCTTTGTTTTCAAGTGACCAACTAAAAACGGTAAGCCCAGAATTTTTGGGTAGTCTTCATTAACCATATTTAAAATCAATCAAATTATACACACAGTGTAAGAAATTGTTCTTGTAGGATTGATTTGTGTTTATAACAAGCAATGAAAAATAAAAATAATTCAAGTACAAATTACTAGTGTCTAAAATTTATTTTATATGTTTAAAATTAGATCTAAAATATATTTGGAGTCAAGTATTTGTTTCAAAAAAAAAATAATACAAATACTCCATGCATATTCACATTGAAACTGTTATTTGCTATCAACTCCTTGACCAATGTAATGCGAAAACAAATTGAATCAAAAAAATCTAGTTCAAATTCTTTTTTTAAATAATCTGCTGCTTTTCGAAGCTAATCAGGAGTTCCAATAATATTTATATCATTAGAATATACAAAAATTATGAAAAATTCTTATCCCAATATTTTTACAAACCTACATGGACAAATTAGATCATTAACATATCACCCCTTTAACAAATATTCACTAAGACGATTATACCACATTCATCCAAATTGCTTTAAGTGATTTTTGTAATTTTATAGAATAAAATTTTCGGGACTCCTTAAATATTTTAGGAATTTTAAATCCTTCAGGGATTTTCATATGATTTTCACCATCAAGTGGGCTATATAAATATACTGTAACAACATCCATTAGTCATATTCAAGCTTTTCACATACTACCATATTAATTAGATATCTAAAAGTAATTGCATCCACTACTAGAGAATATGTTTTTTTTTCATAATCAATGCCTGGTCTTTTTGAAAATCCCTATGCAACCAATCTGCTTTATGTCTTATAATTTCATTTTTCTCATTTCGTTTTTGCCTACATACCCATTTGTACCCACTAACATTACACCTTTAGGTGTGAGAATATAATTTTGTTATTTTTAAAATTAGTTCTCAATTAAAGTTATGTGATGAAAAGATCATTGATGAGGACTTATTAGAGAAAACCTTTTTAACTTTTGATACTTTAAATGTTCTTTTGCAGCAACAATATCAAGAAAAGAGTTTTAAAAAGTATTCTAAGTTGATCTCATGCTTATTTGTAGCTGAATAAAATAATGAATTGTTAATAAAAATAATAAGACTCATATATCTACTCCATTCCCTAAAGTGAATGTAGCAATAAATGATTGTAACCGTGGCTATAGTCATAGTTGTATCCATGGCAAAGGACGAGGACAAAATAATTACCTTCATTAGAGTGGTAATGCTAACAATAATTCTTTCCACCATTAGAAGTGGAACAATAATGGAAAGGAAAAAATAAGATAAGTAATAGTTGCCATTCAAAGAGTATAAAAACTTCTTGCTATTGGTGTGGCATGAAAGGACATTGGTCCCCTACCTATGGTATGAATGACCATCTTGTTAAGTTTTATCAAGCTTCCCATAAAAGAAAAAGGGGAAATGTGGAAACAAATTTAGTTGAATGGAATGATAATGTTGAGGCAAATCTGACATATAATGATGATGATTTTAGTAGCCTTATGGATATTCCTCATTTGGATACTTCAGATTTTTTTTTTCAAGAATCATGAAGTAATAATGAAAAAAATAAAAGATACAAATATCTAAAATTATTATCTTATTTATATATTTTAATAGCGTGTGTTTGTAATTTTATTTTGCGATGAAAAGTTTTTTTGCCCTCAAATTATTGTAAATAGGATAAAAATGTTCTCAAACTTTTTTGGTCGGTTTTTACCCCTGAAGTCATGTAAGAAGATGGAAAATGCTTCATTTTGGACGAAAAGTCGAGTTGGCAAATGGAATAAATGACAGCCAATACTGAGATGACACTTCAATATCTACGTGTCTAATCTCTCTCCTAGTGAGCTTAAAAAAAAGATGAAAGCTGATGTGGCAAAATGCATAAAAACCCTAAATTACTGACAATCCCGCTTTCAAACAGGGAATCACTTTCTCACCAAGCCCACTTCTTTTTGAACACAGAAAATCAAGCAAAGAAACTGAAACTGAAAATAGAAGAGGTGAGGAGCATAGGTTCACAAAACTCTAGCACCGGTACAAAATGAAAGCTCATCGATGTCATGTGAAGGCGATCAGCTTGGTGGCTAAAATGCCTGTAAATGGAGGGAAGACATTTCATAGATGCCATGAGTATGGGGCATATTCTAATTTTCTTTTTTTTGTACAATGTGATGCTATGAAATTGTTAGGGTTCGGTAAATGAACTAAGATTGTGCTTTTCGAAATGTTATAGATAATTAATTTCATTAGTTCATGTTTGGGTGTAGTGAATATGAATGGGGTGGTTATTAGGGTTTCATTTACTTAAATGTACAGTAAAATACGTTCAGAACAGTTAAAACATCTCCTTTGGTTTGACTTTTCTAACCCAAAAATTTCCTTCTCAAATGATTTAAAAAAGTCCAAAGTTTTAGAAGGGAAGTCTAAAGACAATAATGATGATACGAATGATGGACGGGTGTCCCAAATACCTACACATCTTCCCAATTTCTTTGATATTTCTTTTAAACAATTTCTTTTTACTAGTTGAGTCAAAGATGTTTTATTACATCTACTAAGGATGGAAATGATTCAAAGTTCTCTATCCAATAAGCTATATGACATATCCCTAACAGATATAAATTTCAAATTTGTATATTTGAACAACTCAGTATATAAGCTCTATTATTTAGTATGTAAAATCTATGATGTAGGAAGGTGATTACAGGTATTTTGAATGGGAGGTTGATGAAAATTATAACCTTGCTTATGATGAAAAAATTATAAAGCTTCAACTATAAATTCAAGCACTGCAAAATGAGAGGAGTGATATGAGGCAAAAAATTATGGAGCTGGAGGCAGAAAAAACATCCGTTGTGAACCAGCTAGAAATGTGAAAGCATAGTGCGATTGTGATGGTTTGCCAAATTAGAGACATAAAGCACCAGAAGCAGTATGTTCTTTGTGTTGTGTGGACAACTTTAACCCTATTTGTGGGGTACCTCATTCTAGGATGATGGTTTGAAGAATGCAGGGATGTTTGTTTATATTAGTTTAGGATTTATTTATGTTCAATGCAAATTATGCAATTTCCTTAGGTCACTTTAACTTACTTTTTGAGAGTGACTAATGTAATGGTCACCATTGTTAGGCACATGTTTCCTTATTTTGTAATGAATAAATTTTATTATTTGTAACTTATGGGTTGCCAAATACTTGGTAACACTAGTTAAATTAACATATTCGGTTGCCCAAGTTTTGTACATGTGTGGCTTCTTATTTTTTAACATTTTAAGAGTTGATTTAATTATTAGTTTATATAACGGACGAATTTCACTTTGATTTGTTACTGGCACAGTTCTTTGCTTATTGATGTAGGATAGCTAAATGGTGAAAGTTAAGAAATAATTATTTTGACTTGGTTACGAAAAATCATCTAGATGTTATGGTGGATGAATAGGAAAATAATGGACAAATGAAAGGCATGCTTCAGTTAAC
The DNA here is from genome assembly GCA_947683425.1 of Excoecaria cochinchinensis. NCBI lineage: Eukaryota > Viridiplantae > Streptophyta > Magnoliopsida > Malpighiales > Euphorbiaceae > Excoecaria > Excoecaria cochinchinensis. The sequence continues at coordinate 5,820,891 of CANTUQ010000069.1, forward strand.
TTGATGGTTTTTAATATAATTAATTAAAATTTGTCCAAAATATTCAAAACTATTTAAATGGCAGAATTGTCCTAAGAGTTTCTATCCACGTTAATATATTACATAAAAAATAAATTGAAAAAAGATGTTTGAAAAATTGCCCATAGCATTCAAACACATTCAAATTGCAGAATTATCATGTCTTTTCTTTGTCATTGCTTCCTTCTCCAAGACAAGTGTATCTCCTATAATTGCCTTATTTCCTTTCCATTTCAAACCCATTGGCTTAAAGGGCAGATCAGTTGGCTGCAAGGCCCCTCTTTGGTCTCTAACAAACTGGATTCTTCTTGAACCAACAGGCTTTGTTTTTTGTATAAGCCTTATTTGCAATCTGTACTCCTTTTCATTGGGTAGGAGCCTCTTAATTTGTGGGTCTGGATCATGTGATGATTGGCCTATAATTTATAACATTAATGTATTTCCAGCTTATCAATATAAGAAATAAAATTTAAATAAACAAACATCCGGATCCACTTACCTCAGCTACAAATGCCTCCTATATGCCAAATTCCATTTTTGAGTTGTCTTTACCTTGTGCTTGTCTTTTTGATTTGTTACCATTGCTTTTAGCATGTATCTTTTTCCCTGCCCTTTGAACACGTGAACTAGCTTAAGAAAATTGACTTTTTTGGGTTTGTATAGCCCTACCATCATCTAAATCTCTAATGGTAGACTCAACAAACACATTTTTAGATTTTGGAGTTCTTTTAAACAAATTTGCAATGTTGACAAAAACACCATGTTCATTTTGTAAAACAACTCTAACATATCCAACAAGTACAATAGGTACAGCAACTCCAGTTGGTCTAATAGCTCCAGTAGATCTAGCACTCCATCAGCTCCATCACTCCAGTAAATCCAATAGCTCCAATAGCACCAAGCTTAGCTCCATCAATTGTAAAACTAGATCCAGGTCTTAAATTCTACAACACAAAAAATAGAGTCAATCTGCACCTTCAACAGTACCAAGTTCTTCCTATCAAATCAATTCAATAGAGAAAAAAATGAAAATATCCATACAAATAAATTTCAAGGTTAGAATTATACCTGTGTGCAGTTTCTGACATTGTGCCTTTCATGTCCACAATTTCTGCAACTAATAACAGTTTTATTCCTTGAAGCCTTTTAGATTCATTTTCTATGGATATTTTTATTTTTTTTTCTCTCATTCTATTGACCTTAGGCTTGCCTACTTGCTTCTTGATTGGTGGTGGTTCTATGGGAAGTGCTTCATCAACCCTTTCCTGGTTTCAGCTTATGCTTGTATGTCATTTTGTATGATTCCCTATGATACCACCATGATATTTCCTTCCTTAGATCCATTTTTAGGTGCTGATATGATTTGACAGCATAAGGACATGGTATTCCTGATAGATCCCAAGCTATACAGGTGCATCTCTTCTTCTTCAAATAAACTACATGTCTATCCTTACCTTCTGTTATCTCAAACCCATTATCTCTATTAAACTCCACCTTGCAAATTTGAGAAATCTTCAAATAAACAAAATAAAACAACATGCATTTTTGTGACCATTCACAATTCTATGTCTCAACCATTTCCCATACTACACTAACCTATTCGAAACCATAACACTTATCCCTTCCATTAATCCAATAATTGCCTCGTGTCTTGGCTCTTTGATCTATGAATTGAAATCTTCAGTGATATTATTGTCAACCATGTCATTCTTGGAGGTGGTTGAAAAATATGTCCAGCACCATGACTGTGGAGGGTAATGCAATAATGTCCCGGCTACTTCTACTTTCATTTTTCCTATCTCTTTCAAATTATCCTTGAATTCCTTGTCATATATGCTCCATGCACACCACTATAAATATTTTCTAATTTGGCCCCCTTTTTATATCTTACACCAATTACTTTCAATATGCCTCACACAGAATATATGACTAAATTATGAAAGTTGTGTTTGTATTGCATCAATCAGTTCCTGTATTGTAAGATAAGTATAATGAATAATTGGCATAGAAATGATCAAAATAATGAATATACATTTGATTAAATAAAATACAAGTGCATATTCTCATACCTTTTGAATATCAGACATGAAAGTCATCCCTGCTCCTTTGTCCAAGTTTAATGACTCACCAAGTAATTTAACAAACCAACCCCAGTGTCTCTTGTTTTCTTAGAGAACAACAACCCATGCATTAGGAAATAAATGGTCCATATTATCTTGACTAACAGCTGATAGGAGTTGTCCCTTTCATTTTCTCAGTAAAAATGTGTTATATAGACCTATGATAGGTCTACATCCACTTCTAAAATTCCGTTGTAAACCCTTGAAACATATAAACATCCTAAAAAACAACCTTCTTCCTTCAGCCATTACATCATTACTGAGTTTCACTACAACCTTACTTACTGGATTGCTATCTTTGATTTCTTAAGCATAAGCTTCCAAACTCTTGCAATCATCGACATAACTTCCTTTAAGAGCTGTAAGAATTAGCTTCTTTGCAACATTCAACTTGTGCTGTGAGACATTTATATTAAGTTCCTAAGAAACCTTAGCCCTTAAAGCTTTAAGCTTGTATTATGGGTTATTTTGAACCCTCAACCTAAAATATTCAGCAAGTGCCTTGATTTCACCCTTGGGTTGAAATAGTATCTCATGTAATTGAGTTCACATCACATTTATGCCTTATCCTTGTCTTATTAGATTTAACAAACATGTCCATTACGTTTCTTGCCTCAACCAAATCTATAACACCCCCATATGCCATAAGTGGAAACTGGGAGTGCTACACTATGCTAACATAAATAACTAAACAAATATCAAGTTCAATTAATAATTAAAAATTATTTTAGTTCAATCTTAATTTTTAAATTCATAATTTATCCATTAACATTCGTTTATCTCTTTTATGAACCTTACTATTATTACTTTACACTATTTCTCAATCAAATTATTTTAACAAATAATGATATACAATCAACACACTTACCAGTGTTTCTTTTACACTCTACTAATTAATATTCTTATAACAAAATCAAATAAAATCTTATTTTAAATTTCATTACTTTTGCTATCTAAACTATCATGCATTTATCAATTGCTTATAACTTGATATAAACACATTCACTTATAGCTTGATTAAAGTTTAAAAACACTATTAGTTTCCACTGATTTGGTTCGGACTTGGAACAGAATTCCAAGCTTCCTACATATCCCAATAGTTTTGGGAATCAGAACTATGTAGTTTTACATGCATTTTTTTTTCATTACATATGATCAATGACATATATTCAAATTAACACATAACATCATATCAATATTATAAACATATAATTCAAACATATACTTCATAAACATTAATTCAATATATTGTGTATATCTACATTATCAAATCAATAATTCACATATTAACAATTCATTGTTACTTAACCATTTTGTTAACATATTTTACAATCACCTGAATTCTCACTAAGGTGGATAACGGGAACACTAGATACCACCAGGGTATCAAACTCTAGATACTGAACAAACAATATCAATCACTAGAGACACGATAGTCTCGATACATTAGATACCAAACAGGTATCAAATATTAGACACCATGTGGTGTCATCAATAGCAGCTGTAATCACTATCCCTTACAGACATGCCTATATATCCATGACTATGTAAAATTTAGGTCTAAAATAAAGGTTTCACTCATTACTTTACTTTTCATAATCACTTCACAATCAACTATATTCATATACACTTTTTACATAAGTTACATTAAAACAATAACTTTCTTAACATGCTCATGTTCATTTAACATATTCAAACTTTGAATATGATATCTTTTAATTCATGTTACACATTTAGCATGCAAAATCTCATTAAAGCGTATCAATTGTATGAATAATTTTAACATTAATCTATTTGATTACATATAACATTAATGTCTTAATTCATTAATTATCACTTAACAAAGTTAAACAAATAATATTATCCTTTCAAAATAATTCATAGTTTGACAGTGCAAAGTCTTAATCATTATCATTTAATATCGTTCAATATACCACATAATTATCTTGGTTCAATTTGCTTTGCATTTGACCTTGAAAGCAACAATTGTATTCTGAAAAACAGGGCTCACACGGTGGTCACAAAATCTTGACCACCGTGTGAGCGAGCAAACTTAAGTTACTGGGCATCCAGAATACTTTCACACAGTGGTTAGGTATTCCTAACCACCATAAGGATAGCCACACGATGGGCAGAGAACCTTGACCACCGTGTGGATCATTGGACTGCCCAGATCTTTAAGCCTTTTATGCATTCACACGACGGTCATGTTCTATTTCCAGTTTTCTCAAATCATCTTGTAACCCAACACATACACACTTCATGCAATAATCCTCCTAACTCATTTTAAAAAGCATTAAGCTCCACAGCAACTTCCTTTACACTTATCTAACCAATTATGCAACCAAAATCATTTTCAATCCTCAATCTAACTTATAATATCATCATTTAAGTTCACTATCAAATTATTCACAACCAATTCCTTTATGTGCATATTTTTAACAAACATCTTATAACCAAATCAATTCATTTCTTAACATCAAATTATCATTAATTAAAGCATACATCACTTGAACTAATATAAATACACCCACTACAAAACAAAGAGTTCCCAAACCTGAGTGAATTTCCTTCTTTTCCTTTGATCTCCTTTAATGCTTTATGTCTTCTCAATTTACCCCTCACAACAGAATTATCCACTCAAAATCATTAGAAATTCTCATCACCACAATTCTTCATTTCATAATTCTCTCCCTTATTTACGTTAAAAAAGAAGATAAGGAAAATAAAACTTACCAATTATAAGTAAACACACACAAGCTTCACCTTTCTTTCAAATCTCCTTAAGCCACCAAGTGGAAAAAGAATGGAAGAAAGAGTAAGAACGGAAAGAAGAAGATGAAGAGAGAGCTGGAGTTTTCCAGAATTCTGCCTCCTTAAAACCGACCTCCTCGCTGTTTTTCTCCCTTTTTGTTTTTTCGCTCTCCACTTATGAGCCACGTGAACTCCACTCTCTTAAAAGTTATGCCTTTTTTCCTTAACATAATCTGTACTTGAGTTAATTAATTGCTTTCTTACCACTAATCATGCCTCTTTATAATTCAACTATTTAACTATTTTATTTCTTTCAATTGAGTCCTTTCTAAACTCTCAATTCCTTTCAATTTAATCCTTTTTTTACTATTAGCTATTCCAATTCTAATTTACTAATTTAATCTTTAATTATTAGACAATTATACATGCCTTAATTCCTCTAAACTGTGATTTGGGTCCTTACAAAATCCTTGAAAATCATGTTACCTGTGATTACTTTGAAATTCTCCGGTCTATCATTTATTTTTAGCCTTCCTAATTTCCTCTAGAATTTTTGGACCACTATCATTTTCATAGCATGAGTCATCATAAGAACCATCACATACATTTTCACTCTCATTTTCACTCTCATTTGGATCATCATCAGAATCATCATATGCATTTATATGGACATCTACATCATCATTCACATCCTGTGCTGCATCAAGTTCATCACTTAATGCATCATTTTCTACTGCATTTGCATCCCTAACCTTACTAATTAATTCATCAACATGATCATAATCCAAATTTACTTCATTAATATTAGATGCACTATCTAGATTTATGTCAAATGAGCCACTATTTCTAACAGGTTTTAGCTTTCTTGGCTTGTTTTTAGGATGTTCTGATAAAGGACAGAATGCAACATCTTCTAACTCTACTTCATCAACATGGTGTAGGTTTATGATATTCAAATCATTAGAAACTATCCTCTGGAAACTTCTAAGGCCTTCATCACCATCTATTACATAAAATTGTTCATATCCTTTTCCATATGGCAAACATACCAGTATCTTATAGACCTTCAAAATTCCTAATTTTTTATTCAAATGTTACAACTATATCAAAATAAAACAAATGGGATTGGTCTAGTTTGTGTTCTTGATGAATTTTACTTTCACGATAATCTAAGTGAGGACTTTTTCCCAATTGCCCTGATGATACCATAGATCAATGGATTTTATAATTCTTCTAAATCAAAAAGATAAAATAATTTTTTTTTTAGAATCAAATGCAACTATGCAATGAAAATACAAATAGAAAAAATACAGCCTAAATTATTAACAGATTCATCGATCCTAACTTCCCACATCACATTTAAGTGACTTAAAATGCATAGTTGAAAGATACATAATTTTTTACCTACCTTTAAAGATTTGCCAGTTGAAATATGATGGATTTCAATAGAGATGTTTCAAATATAATCAAAATTCAAAAGCAAAAGAAAAGCTTTTATAAGGACAAAAAAATAGAATGAATTAAAATATACTTTTAGAAAAAAAACACTAAAAAAATGCATGAGAAATATATTGCTTTCTGCAATGTACTTCCTTGCTTTATGATCCATAAATTGCAAGTAATCTTCCCAACATCTCCACACAAAGTAATAATAAAAGACCACGAACAGTATTTATTTCAAAACCAAAAAGTTCATCTACAAATTTATTTCATCTCTCTTTCAGATTACCAACTGGCCAAGCGCATTTAAAGGTTTGCTAATTGCATTTCACAAACTTTAGGACATGAGGCTTGTATCATACAGTCTACATTAATTAACTATTTCTAAGACAGTGTTGAATTTTGAGATATCCTATGAGCTCTTTAAATGGGTTGAACATGTCAAAAGCAACTCGTTGATGATATGCCTGAGACCAGTGAAAGTTTCCAACCAGACCCATCAATATTCTCCCAAAAGCCATCACTCTTAGTTACTGAATTTCAGCAAAGAAAAGCTACAAAAACCTAAAAGTTTCATTGGAGCAATTCATTAAATAGTTGGAGCCTATTTTGCTAAAACTATGTTAAGTAGAGTTATCAACTCATTCCTTACTCAAACAAACAGTATAACAAAAGATATTAACAAAAGCATAACAATTCATCTTTAAACAAACAACATAACAAAAGCAAGTAGAACTTTTTGGCAACCCATTTCAGAACAATGTCCAAGGAACAAAAATCATCATCACTTCTTAATTCCATAGTGCTATAACATTTTCACTTCAAAAAGGAATTCAAATCAAAATGAAATTACACAAAGAAATTAAAATACCCACATCATAGAAAAATAAAAAGAAAATGAAAGTAAAAAACCTGCTTGTTGTAGATGTTGAAGTAAATCTTAAAGCAGAGGGCTTAAAAAGATGGAGAATAAGGCACGCAATCTTGAAGTAAAGAAAGAAACCTCGATTAAGCAATTGATTTTTTGTGTTCATAAAGAGGTGTGTTTGTTGGGAAAGTGATTCTGTGTTTGAGAGTGGGATTGTCGGTAATTTAGAGGTTTTATGCATGTTTACCACATCAACTTTCACTTTTTTAAGCTAACTAGGAGAGAGATGAGGCACGTGGATGCTAATGTGTCATTTTAGTATTGGCTGTCATTTACTTTGTTTGCCAGCTGGACTTTCCATTCAAAATAAGGGCATTTTTTATTATTTACATGACTTTAGGGGTACAAATTGACCAAAAAAATTTGAAGGGATTTTTAGTGTATTTACAATAGTTTGAGGGCAAAAAAACCTCTTCTCCCTATTATCTTTAAGTGTTTTTCAAGTTTTCTTTACAATAGTTTGAGGGCAAAAAAAGCTCTGTTTTTACTTGTTGACATGTAAGACACCTAGTAACATATTCTGCAATATCTCTCTTCATACTGGGCCACCAATAATATGTCTTCAATTCTCGATACATTTTAGTACTTCTTGGATGCATGGCATATGAACTATTATGAGCTTCTTTTAAAATGCTCTTCTTCAACTCATCATCTTTAGGAACACAGATCTTACCCTTGTAATATAAGTAACCATCCTTAACCACATACTCACTGTCTTTCCCATCTTGAATTTGTTTGAAAATAGTGACTAGTGTTTCATCTTGTTGCTTAGCTTCCTTCACTTGTTGCACCAAATTTGGTCTAAGCCTCAACTCCACTACAATGGCGCTATCACTTGTTAAAGATAATCTAACATTCATAGCTCTTAAAGCTGACAAGAATTTCATGCTAAGAGCATCAGCCACTACATTTGTTTTGCCTGGATGGTAGTCTATAATGCAGTAATAGTCTTTTATCAACTCTATCCATCTTCTTTGCCTTAAGTTCAATTCTTTTTGCATAGGCAAATATTTGAGACTTTTGTGATCTATATAAATATAACATTTCTCCCCATATAAGTAATGTCTCCAAATCTTCAAAGCAAAGACTATGGCTGATAGCTCTAAATCATGGGTCGGGTAATTTCTTTCATGAGGCTTAAGCTGCCTAGAAGCATATGCAATTACCTTTCCTTCTTGCATAAGTACACAGCCTAGCCCATTATGTGAAGCATCACTATAAATCACTAAATCTTTGCCAGGTATTGGTTGGGCGAGAATAGACACTTCAATCAACATGGCTTTTAGCTTCTCAAAGTTTTTTGACATTTATCATCCCACAAAAATTTTACATTCTTTTGGAGTAATTTGGTAATGGGTGCTGCAATCATGTAAAATCCTTTAACAAATCTTCTATAATATCCTGCCAACCCTAAGAAACTTCTATTTTCTGTGACATTTCTAAGTGGTTTCCATTCTAGGATAGCTTCTATCTTCTTAGGATCAACTTCAATTCCATCTTTCGTTATGACATGACCAAGAAAAGAGACTTTATCAAGCCAAAATTCACATTTACTGAATTTGGCAGAAAGCTGCTTATCTCTCAATGTCTGCAAAATAATTCTCAAATACTTGTCATGCTCCTCTCGATTTTTGGAATAAATCAAGATATCATCGATGAAGACTACTACAAACTGATCTAAATAGGGTTGAAAAATATGATTCATAAGATCCATAAATGCTGTTGGGGCATTTGTGAGTCCAAAAGGCATCACCAAAAATTCTTAATGCCCATATCTCGTTCTAAAAGTTGTCTTAGGGACATCTACTTCCTTTACTCTTAACTGATAATACCCTAACTTCAGGTCAATTTTAGAGAAAACACTTGCACCCCAAAGCTGGTCAAACAGATTATCTATTATAGACAGTGGGTATTTGTTTTTTGCAGTCACTTTATTCAATTATCTATAATCCATACATAGCCTAAGAGAACCATCTTTCTTCTTAACAAACAACATCGGTGCACCCCAGGGAGACACACTAGGGCGTATGATTCTCAAGAAGTTTTTACAGCTAGATTTTCAATTCCTTAAGTTCTGTGCATACCATCGGATAAGGTGCAATGGGTACCAGGCAACACATCAATAGAGAATTCCACTTCTCTTTCTGGTGGAAACTTAAGCAACTCCTCAGGAAAAACATCTTGAAAATCACATACTATTGGTATGTCTTGAACTTTAGGAACATTCATTTTAGCTTCAAGAACATAGGCCAAATAAGCTACACACCCCTTCTAATAGATCTTTTTGCTGTTGTTACTGATATAATATTTGAGAGAAAATTCGACGTTTCACCAACAACTGTAAGTTCCCCATTACTAATTGTCCTAAGAGGGATTCTTTTAAGGTGACAATCCACCATTACATGATGTCTAGCTAGCCAGTCCATACCAAGAATTACGTCAAATTCACAAAAAGGCAATTCAATCAAATCACCAGGAAATTCATAGCCTTGTATTTTTAAGGGACAACTTTTGTAAACCTTATTAACAACTGCACTATGACCCAAGGGATTTGTAACTATAATATAATGCTCAAGGGTATCAACAAGCAACCTTTTATCATCAGGCAATGGTACACATATACATGAATGCGTAGACCCTTGGTCTATTAATGCATGAATAATAGTATTAAAGATATTAAAAGTACCCGCAATCACATCTGGGGCATCTTGATCATCACGAGCCCTCATAGCATATGCACGCATTGGTGTACGGGTATCAGGCCTCTTAACTGTTTTTGATGTGACCCTTTGACCACTAGTACTGGAACTAGCTCCTCTACCTCTGCCTCTGCCCCTAAAAGCTGAAGAAACTGGTCTCTCTGCTTGACTGGCTATCGGATACTATCTACCAGGACAATCTCTCTAAATATGGTCCATAAACCCACATCATAGACATGCTTCCATTTTTCTCCAACACTATCCTCTATGCTTTTTCCCACTGTGCTCACATGTAATAATCTCTCCCCGACCAGAACCACCTGCTGTACTAGCCATAAATGAGGCCGATTATCCTGACTTAACAAATGATTTCTGACCCTGTCCTAATGGACGAGAAGATATATGTGACTGAGCTGAAGCTTGAGAACCTGACCTTTGCTTTTTACTAACTGAAGAAAAAGAACCAGTTTGTCCTTAACCCCTTTTTTGTTGCTCTCTATTCCTCCATTTCTATTCATCTATATTAACCTTTTTAATCTTCAAGGCAGCTTTCACTATTTCTCCATAATCTTTAATTTGCAAAGCCACAATAAGTTTTTTGATATCGTGATGAAGACGCGCCTCAAACCTTTTACACTTATCAGCCTTAGTAGGAATCAATCGATTAGCATATGCACTTAATCTATCAAACTCTTTTTCATATTTTGACACTATTCTAGGCCCTTGTTTCAAATGTAGAAATGCATCTCTCATTTCTTCCTTATATGCCTCTCCCACATATTTTTCCCTAAACTGAGTCAGAAAATACTCCGAAGTAATATCTTGTGGTGGAACAAACCTCTCTGTGGACTCCCACCACTGATATGCAGACCCTTAAAGAAAACATTCTACACACTCCAATCTTTCTTTAAGGGTAAAATGGAGAAGATCAAATGTCCTCCTTATTTTAGTCAACCAAAATTCAGCATCTGGAGCAGTAACTGATGACTCTCCTTTAAAATCCTCTACTCCTAACTTCTTTGCTTTCTCTAGTGCAAGTCTCTATGATGGGTGACGTGGCTGTGGCTGGAGATGAGGTGCAGTAGCCATCTGTTGTCTCATATAATCCATCATAGTTGTGAAAAACTCTACCGGATTAGGCATCGGCTGAGCGATAGGTGGTGGTACCGACTGTGCTGGCTGCACCCTCACATCTCTTTCCATATAACTAGTTGAGACGTGACTTTTTACCTCTTCTTCAGTGGCTCCGCTTGAACCCGATTCCATCCTTAAATCTATAACAAACAAAAATAGTGGATCTACATTAGAGTCACATCATATTCACATATAACTTCCACTCGGCATGTACACAACTCACTTTTATCTTAGTTATTTAATTATAACTCCAGAACTGCCTAAACCAGGCTCTGATAACACTAAATGTAACACCCATACCCGGTCCGTTTAAAGATCCGGATATCGGATGTCACATACTCTTTCTTGAATTTAAATATTAAAAAATATAAATTTCTAAACTTAAATCCTTTATTGTTCTAATATATACTGTTCTTTTTTACAAAAATTTTGACAATCTCCTTTGTAATTTCTTAAAATCGTCCTGCAATTAAACTTTCAAACACTTCTAAATTAGTTACCCAACCATACACTCCAGTTCAAACTCCAACTCATAATAATTTGAACATCCTCCATAATTTTCAACTAATTTTAATCAAAATTAAAACTTAATTATTCACTATTCTATATATATCCAGTTTACATTTTTCTATATACATAACTTCAAAATATAATTTACATTAACCATACACACACACACACACACATATATATATACAAATTTACTTCACCCTTATACTGTGTACATGCCTAAAAATTTCCAAAAGAACGTAATAAAATAAATTATTATGCATCCACCTCAAAATCCTCCACTCTTCTCTGGTGACTTAGATTTTGGTGTAGATCCAATTCTAGCTAACTTCAAGCTTTTCCTTTCAAAACCTAAGCACGAAAGAAAACCACGCGCTAAGCCGTATGCTTAGTGGTGTTCAAATAATTCCATTTTTCACACAATATGGTATATATATATAATTATAACACGTTTAATACTCACCAATTTCAAATACAAGTAATGTTCACTTAATTTCAAACATAACAACATTTAAAAAAATCATGGCACCAAATTAAAATAATGTACACATGTTATTAATTTATAAATTACTAATTAATGACTAACTAATTTACAACTTAATTTTAAACTAACTATTCCAATTGGATTTTTTACCCTTTTATATTGTATTTACTTATTTTCTACATTTGCCCAAGTAAAAATCTAGCAGGAATTGTGTCGAGCCGAATAAACGGGGTTCCAATACGGGACCGAGTTCTTGGAACCATTCGGTCCATTTTTACTTATTTCATTACCAAAATTACTACATTATTATTATCATTATACACACACACACACACACACACACACACACATATATACACATATATGTGGACAGAGTTCTCGGAGTCATTCAGTCCACGATTCAAATTCAACATACTATATCGAAATAGAGCTCTCGGAGCCATTCAGTCCGGTTTTACTCAATGGCGCAGTACTGTTAAACTCCCCTAATTGGCATGCCAACCTTATCACATTCCTCCAATTCCTACTTGGTTTTACTAAGGGCAAATAAAATATATTTCAATTTACAAACATAATCTTATAACATCAATTTAAGTTAATTTAACCCAATTTATAGCTCATAATCCTCTATTAAACAACCTCAAAATTATAATTTGCTCCATCATTTCATCACAAGCAATCTCAACATATCAATTTTAACTTATTTATACAAGCACCTCCTTAGTTCTTACTTCATGCACAATTGAGCCAAGGAAATTAATATGTTCGAGTTTACTTTCACCATAATAATTCTCAATTACAATAAATTTAGCCTAAATATGCAAAAATAATGCTAATTCTTATTTCAAGAATAATTTAATTCAAGACTAACTCTTCATTTAGTTGCTACACAAGCTTATTTTCATTCTTAAACATAAATATTAAATCATTCAAGCAATTTAACTTGTTTAGCAAAAATTTGATCATTTATATAGATTTTATGTCAATTAATAAAAATTCAAGTTAAGTCAAAAACTAACATTAATCACTTATAAAAATTTAGTTTAGCACCCAATTTAATATTTTTAATACCAATTTCATGAAATTCTTGATTAATACCCAAAATACTTAATTTACATAAAACATAAATGCAAAGAAAAATGAATTTGCTTGAACACTTACCTAATTTCTTGCTAATTTCTTCAATTTCTACCTCAAACCATCAATCCATTATCATTATTTCTCCATTTCTTTCTCCTTCATACCCATCTCATCTTCTTTTTCTTCATAAAACCAATAATTCAACATAAATAACTCAGTAAAATATGCAATATTCAGAATTTTAAGCTATTTTCATCAATGATTTATTCAAAATTTCAATGAACTCAAATAATAATTAAACTCCTAAATTTTTCCAAAAATTCTAAAATCCCTAATTATAGGTTTTCTCCCATTTCTCCTCAAATTTATGCCATAATTAATCAATTAAAGGAAGATTTGAGGCTTACCTTTGATTTAATGGAGAAAATGACAATAAGGAGGCAAAATTTGGTGAAACCCGAAATAAAAGAGAAAGATTGGTAAGGGAGAAAGAGCTGCTGCCGATCAAAGAAGATAAGGGAAGGCGCCGGAGCTGCTGCAGGAGAAAACGGCGGTCAACGGTGAAGGAAGGCCGGCGGCAAAGATGCGACGAAGGGAGGAGGAAGAAGAAAGGAAAGAAAGAAGGAAGAAAAAGAAAAAAAGGAAAAGAGGAGGTTCTGCCTCCTGGAACGCAACAAAGGGGAAAAGAATTCTCATCCCCCAAAATGACATAGTTTTGGGGGAAATTTTCCCATTTAATCCGAAAAATTACCATTTAGCGTCCGAAACTTTTATACTACTTCAATTAAATCCAATTTCATGCATAAATTGTAATTTATTTTTATTTCATGATCATCGGGTCATGTCTAAGGTCGGGTTTGACTAACACTATTATTCAGATAATTAAAATTCGGGATGTTACACTACTCACTTGTCCAATAGCATTCACTTATTTCTACTATACACATACATGAACCATAATGGCATATAAGTCCGTAGCATATTATACTCATAACTAATTTATTTCATATAATATACATGGAATTTCTACTTAAACCACATTAAAACATTTTAAACTACTAAATTCATTACAACATCAGTACAAAATTTCCTATTACAATAGTGTTTCAAAAACCGTCTATGAAAATCACATGTCAAACCAAAAGAAAAGAAAAATTCAAAATATCTTGAGCACAAGTTAGAAGAATCTTCTTTGGGCTTCCATGTCTAAAGATCGATATGACTCTTGATATCAGCAGATCTTCGGACTATTCTCTCGGACTCAAAAATATTCTCCTTTAACCTACGCACAGAAATAACCATGTGCTAAGCTATAAGCTTAGTGATATTCAAGCAATTCCATTTTTCATCCATCTGAAGTCATTCAAGCATAACATGCATAACATATAATATTTTTCAAATGTAAATATTTGTATTTATTTCTAAGCATAAATAGACATTAAAATTAATTTATAAAAACTTAGACATGAAAATATTTATAATAATTCATGTCAAGCTACATAATAATTAATAGATATTACAATTAAACTAACAATCAATTATTACTTCCCATTGAAGTTCTTTAATTACCAATTATGCATGTATTTATTCCATTTTTCTTTTGTACTTGTATTTTCATTTGCCTCAAGTAAACTATAGAGGAATTGCCGAGCCGGATAAGCGGCATACTAAATATAGGACCCAATTCTTGGAACCATTCGGTCCATTTATATAAATCTCATAATATTACTTAAGTTCCAATATTCACTTATCGAGACATCTTTTAGTCCATTTATATATCTTAAATATTCAACACCGGAACCAAGCTCTCGGCCTTTTGTCCGGTAACATACGTCATGACACAGTACTGCTAACCCCCTAATTAGCATGCCAACCTTATCGTATTCCTCCAATTCCTTTCTATTTTTACTAAAGGGACATCTAATTGAAATTTCATTGCAAGTTAGAAATGTAATATCATAATACTCTTAAGCAAAAATAGCCAAGCTCATTTCATTCTTCATAACCCTCATCAGTTCATGATTTAACATGAATTCATCTTTTATTAAGCATCAAAATAGCCATTTTAAGCTATTCAGTATTCGACATTATATGTACATTAATTATTTAAAAACCAAGTCTCAACATCATAATTTTCAATCTTTAAAACACCCATACTTATGCACCTTATAACATTTTGGTTTAATTCATTTCTACAGAATTTAATTGTTTTCATCTTATTAAATTTTCACATAAATATTGGCATTTTCATGCCTATAAATCATTCCTTATTATTAATTTCATTTACATATTATCAATTAAAAACAATTCCTGCCATTTGCTTACTCACATGCATACGTACATATTCATATACATATACACATTTACATATATATATAATCTACATATCGTTCATCATGTTGCTTCCTAAACATGCTCATGATTATCCTTATGTTTATGTACTTTATTCACATACTATACACGATGTATTATACCCCCATAATCATGGTTGAACATACGAGCTATGTTAATTTCTATCTCTATCCATATTGTCACCCTAAAGCATAATTTAGTTTATTTATTTCTACCTAAACATAATGACATACCTCATATGCATATTGCCTCTACTATTTTTATTTAGTTAGTTATGCAAATTCAAGCACATATTTTACTAAGAGTATTTGCCAAAATCTACCTCATTTACATATTCATCGTTTGTTTTATTCGCCTCCTACTTAAATTAATCATCATATAGCTCACACATTTTTTAATATAATCTCATTATTTCTCAAGACTAAGAATTTTCATAGTATTCATATCACATTAATTCTTATATTGCTAATCACATAAATTTAGTTTATGATTAATCAAAAATTCAAACCAAACTTTGTACACAATACCCTATGCAATTCAGCCAACCCAGCTTTGAAACTTACCATTCCTTTCTTAACTCAACGTAATACCTTAATTAAGTTCTTTTTATCCCCAAATTCACAGCTATCACATCAACAAGGCAAATTAACATAAATCCTATAATTTAGGATCAAACATAATGCATGTACAAGTATTAATTAACCATTTGCATCTTATATGTCAAACATCATATTTAGTCCATAATTAAATATTTGTAATGATAATTTTAAAAAAAATATCCCAATTTTTCATCAAAAATCCTAAACTACATAACACATAAAATTTAGAAAAAATGAATTTGCATGAACACATACCAAAATCGATTTCAATCCTTCATATTCGGTTCGAATCATCGAGATCCACATTCTGCCTCACTGGAGCCTCACCGAAGTCTCGCCAGTGATGACATCACTACTGTTGAAATGAAGCTCAGAGCGTCTGGGACCAGCTGTTGGTGGTCATGCGCCTAAAAGCTTAGTGATTTGGCCGGAATCGTCGTAGGAAGCTCGCGGTCTCCTCAACTTCAATCTCCTTGTCTGCGGCGAGTGGGGACGATTGGTGGGTATAGAAAGATTTGTCTTGCCGCCAGTAGATCATAGGTGTTGTTTGTGTCGCCACCCGATGCCGGAGGTAGCCGAAAAGGGGAGGAGATGCTTCGACTTATGAGAAAAGAAGAAAACGGCGACTCCATGGAGGAAAAAGGACGGCTGGCCGCTGCAATGATGGGCGGCGTTGGGCTGTCATCGATGCTAGTGTCCCTCCTTCCCCCTCCGTTCTCGGTTTCTGCCTCCTCTTTCCCTTGCATTTTATTTTATCCTTTTTGTTTCCCACTTCTGCCTTTCCTTTCTTTTTACACGATTCTGCCTTTTTTATATATAAATTTTATTTTATCTTATTTTATTACTTATTTATTTATTTTATTTACGACTTAATTGTTTAGTTAGAGTCGACATTTAACTATTTTCGGGTCAAAAGTTGACGTTCGGTACATTTTTGGTCTACCGAGTTACTATTCATAACATCAAAATTTTCAGGGCATTACAATTATATTTTTCCCTAACTTAGTTCACATACACTCATACATATATAATATGAATTTTACATGAAATAAGCAAGTTTGAGCATCCACGTATCTTATTTCCTAAGCTTCAACCTAGGTAGCTCTTTCTTTCCCCTTTTTCCCTCTTTTTCTTCTTCTTTTTCCTCACCACCTTGGCCGAATTCCATGGTAAGAAATTCGATCAATTTTCTTTCAAATTTCAATAGAAATTACATATATTTATACTAGCTACAGTTAATTCTAATCAAAACTATTAGAATTACATCAAAATCACTTACTTGATAAAATTCCCCAATCCAAGTCTTCTAAATTTCCCTCAATTTCTTCACTCAAACGTGCTCTTAGAATGCTAAGAAGCTTAAATAATGCTTAGGAAGTAATTTAAGGGTTTGATTTCATGGAATTTAGTTAAGAAATAGAAGAGAAGGGGTGATTGCCATGAAAGAGGATGGCCAGCCAAGAAGGAGGGAGAAGGTGGGTGAAATTTCTTGAAATTTCATATTTTTAAGCAATTTACACCGACTCATAATGGGCTAAAATGGGTTTAACATAATTAAGCCCAATGGGCCTTACAATTAATATTTATCAAGCACATAAAATTTTTCCCTTATTTTTCTTGCGTCCTTTCTCATAAAAATATGTCCATAAATATCAAAAAATATTTCTTAAGGTGCACAAAAAATTTTGGGTCAAAATGATATTGTTTCGGTAAATTTTCTAGTCTGGTGAGAACTTTACCGGTCCAATAACTTATTTTTTGTGTCATCCAAAAAATTAATTTTCATCACTAAAACTTCATTTGCAATATTTAGAATGATTCTATTAAATCCGATGAATTTTAGAGGTCTCTAACATTTTTTTTAGCCCGCTCAAATATCCGTGACTTATTTTTATTTTCAACTTTTGGAGCCCTATTTGACTTCAATTTTACACTAAATTTCATTCTTAGACTCTCCATGAATTGTACTTACCAATGGTCAAATAGAATATTTTTTGACTCCTGGATGTACTATTCACCTCGGGTGACATTATTCATAGTTCGAAAAGTACTATTCATGAAATCGGGATTTTTGGGGCATTACAAATGGAGAGAAAATAAGTATACTTATATTCACTTTACTTGTATGTATTGTTAGGAGTATACCCTAGAGCTCATATAGATTATGGATCTTTTAAATGTATATAAACTTATTATTATTTATGATGATAATGCATTATTCATTTATTAATACTATATTATGATTACCTCTAGTTTGATTTTGTATCTTAAATTAATAAATGTAGTCATTAGTATTATAAACACGGTGCAAAGAAAATCATAAAAGAGTTCATGATGTGAGATACCTATTGCATACAAATGTGCTAGTTCCTAAATATCCCTAGTTATAGTATTAACGAGACATGATATTGTTAATACGGATAGATTAACATATGTTATGCTGGTACTTGTATGTATTGTTAGGAGGATACCCTAGAGCTCATGTAGATTATGAATCTTTATCATGTATATGAACTCATTATTATTTATGAGAAAGCATCATTCATTTATTAATACTATGTTATGATTACCTCTAATTTGATTTTGTATCTTAAATTAATAAATGTAGTCATTGTTATTATAAATACAGTGCAAAAACAATTATGAAAGAGTTAATGACTTGAGATGCTTGTTGCATGGAAATGTGCTAATACTTAAATATCTCTAGTTATAGTATTAACAAGACATGACATTGTTAATACGGATAGACTAACATATGTTAAATTTCTTGAAAAGTTCAAGTAGTGGTTCTCATAACTGTAATCATGTAGATAATCAAAACCGACAAATGAATGCTTGTTAGAAGACCAATTACATTAGAGACCTACTATAAAAATTCTCACATGGATATTAAATCTATGTTAGTGAGGATTTTATAAACAATAGTGGTGCAAATATCATTAAATTTGAGATCACCAAAGTTATCTATTGGTCTAAATATCTATAAAAGGCTATAGAGAGTATTTTTATAATCTATTGGTTTATGCAATTTAAATACTGAATTTTGAATTTTTCAATATGGCATGAAAGTTTCATTTGTAGCTGCAAAATTAATGGGGTGGGTAGAAACTAGAAAGAAAGATGTGTCAAATGTACTTTATTGTTTGCTTCAATAGAAGAATGAAAATGTTCAATTTCAGGAAATAACAATATGTGGTTATTTTTTTGGTATAACAATTTTATATATCCGAATTTTATTGGACTCTATTAATCTAAATTCATTTCAGGCAGATTCACAAGAGATACAAAATGCTCACTTTCAAGTATTTATTCGAACCCGATCTTCGCTTAATTTGAAAACAAAAATTTTTTCTTACTATATTTTCCAAATAGGATATGAATTAAGGGTTTTTTTTAGTTTGGTGTGATTTGTGTTAAAATTCGGAATAGTGGTGCTACAGGAAAAGAATTTAGAGATTTGGTGTGTCGGAAAACGGCACACATATATGCCGTTTTTTGGAAATGAGGGGCCCACGGGTAAATGGGAAAAGTTGCCAGAAAACGGCAACCATCTGTGTCGTTTTCTGGCACTAAATAATTTTTTTTTATTTTGGCCAGGCGCAAAACGGTGCCGTTTTGCGCCTGGAGAGGGGCGTTGTGGTAAAAGACCAGTCAGAAAACGGCAATGGTTAGTGCCGTTTTCTGACCAGATTCCCTGCAGCGCACAGTGAGAACTTACTGTGCGCTGCACCCTATCAGACCCGTGAAGTGCATCACGGGTCTGTAATATTTTTTAAATAATTTACCTATTCTAGCTCTTTATAAAGGAACTCTTCGGATTGATTTCATTTCTTTGCTTTCAAATGTATAACCTGTATTCTTATATTTATTTTGCGTTTCACTTATTCTGTACATATTTACTTATATAGATGTTCATTTCGTCTTAATACATGAAATATAATAGTCGTTGGTGCTGCGGTAAAGAAAAGAAAAAAGGTATGAATTTGTGAATAAAGCATAAAATAATAATGTTAAAAACATTTGAGTGTATGGTTAATATTTTTATTGTCATATTTTAATCACAGGTGCAAGAAAAGCTGTATTAAAGTTTCAAGCATAATTTGAACAGGTAAATTTATTTTTATTTTTTATGCATGATATAAATTATGTGTGAATGGATTATAATAGTTATCGATTATATATTATTGTAAAATTAATTGAATTAATTTGTATTTGTGAATATGTGTAACGATACGGGATTAAATCGTTATTTTGTGGCCATACTTAACTAGCATGTGTTAAGTTATAATCATAATTTGAATAGGTAAATTTCTTAAGTTCTTAATTTTTTTTTGTATGATATAAATTATGTTTGAATAGGTGATGATAGTTATCGATTATATGTTGTTGTATAGTTAATTGAATTAATTTATAATCGTGAATATGGGTAAAGTTGTGGGATAAAATTATTAGATGATTTAGATTAAATAAAATTAGTTGCATCAAAGAATTTAATTTACCAGGGAAACGAAAATATGTGGGCAGTATGTAAACATCGATGATATTTAAAATATTGTTTAATTGAAAATTTTAATTACATTAAACGTAGGAGGACGAAAATGTCGATTTCTGCCATCTTTATATTACATAGTGGAGGGCAGTCAATATGGGGTACGGCCGGTTATCAGTATGATACATCAAGCTCATCAGGACGCTCGAGGCGATTGAAACTTAGAAATAAACCGACATATCAGGAACTTATTCATAAAATATCAGTAAAATTGGATCTATCTGTTGATGTAAGGGTTACTAGAGTAATATATAAGTGTCCTGTAAACAGTTAGGGCTCATATTCTTGGGCACTTATGGATGTTACCGACGACGATGACATAGAGCAAATATTTGAAAATTTTGTAATATTTCCTGGATATACGGTGGCGGAGTTAATTATTGAAACCGAAAAAATCCTGATTGGGGATGAACAGAATGTGGTGAACGTTTGTGATAACATGAATAGGGATAATGCTGGAGATCCAACTCCGACGGGGGATCAGAGAAATGTATTTGTTGATAAGTTAAATGTTGCTTGCAGTAGTGGGACTGTATTTGCTATACAGTGTGAGGATCCTTCACAGAGGGAAGGGAATGATGATTTGGATATGATAGAAGCAAGTCCAATAAGAGAGTTTAGAGGGCAGATTGAAATTAATATTGGGTCAAGTTCAAGGGTTGCATGTCGAGACGGTGCAAGTAGCGGTATAGCTGATACCGATAATGGGTACATTTCTCCAAGTTTAGATCCCGAGGAGGACGACCAGGAGATAAACTTGAATGATGCATTTGAGGAAACCGGTATTAGAGAAGTTGATCAAGTTAGTACAGCTTGCCCAACCCATGTTTTAGAAGGCATGCAGAATATGAATATTAACGATGTCAGATATGATGTGGGAGGACAGAATGAGATATCACGGTTTCAATTTCCATCATTGTACCATACAAATGTCAATTTCGCAGAAGCGGAGATTAACATGTCGAATGATTTACCAACAGGGAGGTGGGATGGTGTATCTGAATTTTCTGAAGGCTTGCTGTTCATAAATAATGTATAGTTTTTTACTAAACGTATTAAGCAGTAAATTTCAATGTCAACCTGTTCTATTGACTGCGTATCTAAAATTTCTCGATACGTATTCGTTTCCATCCTGTGCATATGGATGTTGCGCGGTTCGACGTTATGTGCCCACCTAATAAAACAAATTGCTCATTAAGCAGTTATTTACACTATTCAATAAATTTCAAGTCAATTAATTAATTTTCTCAATGACACATATACCTGAATCCGTAAGGCATGTTAGTATTTATCGTATATGGATCCACATGTTCCGGTCGAAATTGGGGTAGCCTCTCCCATGCCCACATCTGTAGGAGTTGAAGATATCCTGAAACTCCCTTCGCATCGGGACGCGTTGCCCTACAGAGATCTCTATAAAGCCATGCTAGACAGGCCGACCCCCAACTATATTGGCCAACATTTTCTAAATCAGCTAAAAGTGGTAGGAACATTAAGTGCACCAGTGAAGCATTTTGCGAAGCAAATAACATGCCGCCAAAACATCTTAACATCCATGCACGAGCATGCTGTCGTACGACTTCCGGAGTTGCATTGTTAGGCACCTGATTAAAGGTAGCATCCAACTAGGTCAATTTTACTTTTCCACCACGCATATCATTTTCTGTTGGAACTGCTCCTAGTAGCTCATAACATAGTGCTGGCCAATCCATATTTGTTCGACCCGTCACGGGTTCACCGTCGATCGGTAAACCCGTCAAAATTCCCACATCTTCAAGGGTAATTGTGGTCTCACCGCATGCCAGATGAAATGTGTGCGTTTCCGGTCGCCATCGCTCAACAAGTGATGTGATTAAATTCCAATCTAAACACACCACTCCTATATTCACTAGCCCCACCAGACCAGCTGCCCTTATATAAGGTAAAATTCTTTGATCAATAGCCGTATAGTGCTCATCTACACTACACCTTCGGGTCCTCAACAAATCCCTCTCAGCCTTCAGCATTCACAAAATAAGGCAGGCCGTAAGCTCAACACCAACAAATAAATTAGATATTTCTCTTTACGTTAAATTTATAACTAAATAATTACCGAATTATTCCAAATTGCATCAGATCGGTGTCTCCCTTGAAGAATCAGCAGTTCCCTATTAATTGGACCCGGATTAATTCGAGTAGCTCCCACATATCGATCCATTACCTCACCTGTATCAATTTTTTCATCATATATGTTAACTTCTTTTAAATAGGATATTAAGTTTTATTCGTTTCATTATCTTATGATCGTTCATGTTGATTTTAATTTTCCATATATATAACACAAATTATTCACAATTTACACCACTCCGATATTTTGTTATACCATTTTCGAATATAAATTACATTACAATTTCTATATTATTACAAAATAAAACTATATAAATAGATATTATCATTCTCAAAAATAATTAACATTGCTATATTATAAGTAACACCATTCTTCAAACATCAATAACATTACAAATCAAACAACAATTACATTTTTTTTCCATCTCACGATCTAATGGACATAATGTTTAGGCCACAAATTATAATTACGCCACCTACAATAAGTTATTTGGGGTACTGGTATTGTATCCCTAACTTTTAAAAATTCTTCTTCACTAATTCCATATACATTTTTTAAAAATTTAAAAACAACTTCCTCATATTTTGTCACCTCATCCATATTCCAAATTCTCATAATTAGTGGCATAAAAATTAGTGGCACCGTCATCCAAATTGCCTCAACTTTTTTAGCCTCCGTCATTGGATATCCGTGCATTATAATATCCTGTAATTTTTTATTCATTTTAACGAAGTACTCCGACATTGTCATTCCAATTTCAATTCGGCTGCAATACAAATCATCCCATTTCCTCTTAACTATTGCCTCCGCCACATCACCCCTCATCGCTCTAGGGGTTAAAAACGTTCGCACCATCTATAATAATAAATTCACATTAAATAATGCAACATTAATTGATTATATTTCATATTGGTATATTTTAAGTTGTTATATTTTACGTTTTCTAAATTGATTATACGCGATACAGTATCAAAATATGAATTAACTTATTAAACAAATCTACATTACAAATTTATTAAATTTTTCATCATTAACTTTTATTTAGTTCAAGATAGACAACAAAATCTTACCTTCTTAATACTGAACAAAAATTAATTTTTCCAATACGAACCTCCTGCATTTTGAAAAAAAAATTTATGTTAGTCATATTCATAACATTAACGTAACAATATTTTTTAATTCAATTGCACAAACTTAATAATATATTTATATCAACCTTAACCTAAAATATTAAAATGAAAATATATTAACTACTAATTTTTTCATGCCATATTACCTAACAATAAAAATATTATCTCACACCTTCAATATTATTTAATAATTACAAATAAGCAAATACTTAACTTCAAAATGCTGAATAAAATACTGTTTCTCAATATAACCAGCCTGCATTTTGAAACATAAATTTATATTAGTCAAATTCATCATATTTATGTAATAATATTTTTTATTTCAACCATAACGACTTCTTAATATATTTACATCAATATTAAACTATAATATTCGAATCATAAAATATTACCTAACAACTAAAATATTAGCTAATAATTATATCATTAAATATTAGCTAACAACTTAAATATTATCTCACAACAATAATATTATCTAATATTAATTTCATGAAATAATTAACTTCACAATACGTATAAAAAATTCTTTTAATTCAAAATTATACAACAAAACGAAAACAACATAAAACTTACCTCTTGTGCTCGTAAGCTCAAAATGTTGCAAATGAACCGAAACTGCCTACTTATAGGCAATTTTTTTTTAAAAAAAAATTAAATATAATTTTTTTGCATTTCCCCACACAGACCCGTGAAGGCACGGGTCTGGTAAGGCTGCAGCGCACAGTACTTCCCGTGCGCTGCAGCCGCGTGAAGAACAGTTCTTCACGACAGAAAACGGCATACACAGTTGCCGTTTTCTGTCCCGCCTGGCCCACCGATTATTCGACGAATTATTGAAGGAATCAGTCACAAAACGGCAGCGTTTCAATCGGTCAGAAAACGGCAAGTTTTAATGCCGTTTTCTGACGTCCCTCTCCAGGCGCAAAACGACACCGTTTTGCGCCTGGCCAAAATAAAAAAAAAATTATTTAGTGCCAGAAAACGGCACAGATGGTTGCCGTTTTCTGGCAACTTTTCCCATTTACCCGTGGGCCCCTCATTTCCAAAAAACGGCACATATGTGTGCCGTTTTCCGACACACCAAATCTCTAAATTCTTTTCCTGTAGCACCATTAATCCGAATTTTAACACAAATCACACCAAACTAAAAAAAACCCATGAATTAATGAAATCCAGCAGTAAGATATCTCAAATTAAGTTAAAAATCTAGTCCAACACTGCATTTCAAATCCCTCATTGGGATTTTCTTACCAAAATTATATAAATAATTTGACCCCCGTTTTGTCATTTTGCATTTAATTACACACCTTAAACAGGCAATTACCAAAAGGTGACAATATGTCCTTTGTATAAAAGCAACCACACACACCCCCATGAACTTAAGCACCTTACAATCAATCACCAAACATCAAAAACTCAAGAAATGGAAACCTCAAAGGCTCAGTGTGTGGTAATGGCAGCATTAATGATAATGGCAGGATGTTTAATTTTGAATGTTGAGAAGGTTTCAGGTGATTGTGCGGGCAAAATTCCTGAACTTGCAAGCCAATGCAAAGAATTCGTGAAAAAAGAAGGACCAAAAATTCCTCCATCACAAGCATGCTGTAGGGTGGTAAAGAATGTCGACTTTCCTTGTGTATGCAAGTTTGTAACCAAAGAAGTGGAAAAACTAATAAGCATGGAGAAAGTTGTTTATGTGGGTAGAACTTGTGGTCTTACTATCAAACCTGGAACTAAATGTGGAAGTAAGTTTATCCTTTTTTCCTTAATTTTTAAAATTTTATTAATTTAATTTATTAATATTTAGAAAATTTGTTCCAGGTTATACCGTTCCCCATCATTTGGCATGAAAAGGATATTGAGATGAGAAGTGCCTTATAATGTGTTATAGGGAGTTTGAAAAAGTTTATTATAATAAAAATTTGAAAACTGTGTAGAATGCTCCCTGATGTATCTATATTGAGAAATTTTAATTCTTTATGAATGAATGGAGTTTTTCCCATCCCATTTAGGTCGGATCCGATTTGAATTGGGTTAGCTATTGGATTGATTTTGGATCATTACTTTCATGTTACTTTTGGGTCGAATCACTTTGAGTTCATATTAGGTCCTCGAGTTGATCCACTTTTTTTTTTTTTTAATTGATTTTTAAATTATTAAATCAACTTTTAATCTCATATTATTTTTTTTAAATATCAATATATTTCAACTGCTTTTAAATTTTAATAATAATTTATACAAATTTCAAAAAAATTAATTTTACTAAAACATATTATAAATATGTATTATAAAAAATTAATTAGAATATCATTTTTTATTTTGAAAAAATTTAGAATAATATTCTATATTAATTAATTTGCCCAAATATATCAAGTAATAAAAATAATTCATTATACACATATACACGTATAACATATCTATGGAGAAAGGATATAATGGTAAAAAGACAAATGTAATAATATTTGATATTATTATAGATAGAGGAAATAAAGAAAAAAATAATTAATTAAAGTAGTTTAATTAATTGTTCATGCGCATAAAAGTCTGCAAAAAATTTCGCATAACTTTTTACGTATGGTTTGTAATAATAAACCAGACTTGTCCATTTTTTATCCGGAATAAAATATTATTGGATTATTTCAAATAATCCAATAATATTATAAAACTGAAATAATAATATTGGATCATTTGAAAAATTAATATTAGGCCCAGAAAGAAAGCCATATACGCATAAGCCCACTGGAATGGCTTCTGTGCAGAAAGCAAGTAAAAGGCCTTAATGGCCTAATTCTTGGGCCAAATTAAATTAAATATGATTTATAAGTGTTATGGACATTACATATTTAATTTGGTGAAATTTAAAATCTATTTGGGTAATTAAATCCAAGTCCGTACATGACCCATTCTGAATATACTTAGCTGAATTTAATTAAGCAAATTTAATTATTTAAGAGTTAATTATGAATTAATTATCTAGATTTTTTAGAGTTTTAATCCCATTAGAATTATGCTTTTAATTTTGAATATAAAAGCAATAGTTCAGTGGAAGTTGAACAGAACAACTGAAGAGTCAAATCCCTCATCATTCTCCTCCTTTTATGGCTGAAAATTCTCTCTCGAGTTCATAGAGATTTTGGCTACCTCTAGTCACCCATTCTTTGGTTCATTCAATCATTCTTTGGTGTGGATTAGCATTGAAGGTGCTCGTTATTGGATCGATAACCCAGTGCGAAGAAAAATCAACTATTCAAAAAAACTCAACATGTGATTTTTCTAATTAGATAGATAGAATATGTAATTTCATTTCAAGATCCTTATTGGTATGGTTAAAACTTTAATTTCCGCTATGCATGAAATGCATGTAACCATAGCTATACCCAACATGTATTGCATGGAAGAAACCTATAATAGGCTTATGAATTTAAGTTACATGACTAATCATAAATGTTTGAATTACAAACTATTATAAAGTGGGAGTTCTAAGTCATAAATTAAAAATTTTAACTTAAAGAATTTAGGCCATCCATCATTATTTAGTTTATTTATAACAATTTTGAATTTTTTTTGGAAAAAATTAATTAATTATCAAATTAATGAGAAAAAATTTTCTTTTTCTATTTATTAAAATTCAATCCCTAATAATAAAACTATAAATTAGATAAGATTATAAAAATACATTATGAATTAATTTTGAGAAAAAAATAATTTATCGTAGGGATAAGGGGTTTTCTTACCCTCATACTATTAGAAATGGTGTAAAAATACCATCGAACTTTTTTTTATTGGTTTTTACCCCTGAAGTTAGTTTCATGGTTGGAAAATACACTTACGTTGGATGGAAAATCCAGCTGTCAAACGAGATTAATGGCAGCCAACCACACGTCGATACGTTAGCATCCACGTGTCACTTTTTTTCCTAGTCAGATTGTTGATTTGAACACACTCACTCACTCTCTCTCTCTTCAAATCAATGGCAGCTTCTTATTATTGTTTGTGGTTCTCTCTTCTTTTGCTTTCTTCTTTTCATTCAAATAAAGCCATGTGTTTCTCAAAAATATACAAAAGTGCAAATCAATGGTGATTTCCAAACCAGCACCATAATCACTTGACCATCTGTTATTAAAAAAAAAAGAGGAACTTTTCTTCAATATTTCCCTAAGAAAATTCAATTTGAGAGAAAAAAGGGCGAAAACAGGAGCTTTTTGTGATCTTAACTCTCATTAGACAGTAATTGTTGTTTGTAAGATTTCAATGGTACGTATAAAAAAAAACTCAAATTAGTGACGAACATATTTTTATCTCTAATTAACGACGGATTTTAGAATTAGTCGTGAAAGTCCAATTTTTCAATTTTAGCGACGAAAATAAAGATTCTGCTAATTTTTGGCGGCAATGGATGGCCACCCTCCACCCTTCGCCTTTTTTTGATACACGTGTATCTGGGAGAGAGAGGAGAAGGAGTAAGAGGGTTTGTAATGGCGATGTGAACAGAGAGATTGAAGCCGATTTAAGAGACCGAAATAGAACGGCAGCGGCGACGTTGAGGAAGGGATCGCAGCGGTTAGGAAGAAGCTTATGTGTGATTTTAAAGCGGCCGCCGATAAGTTGAAAGACAGAATTTTTGAATGTGGGTTAGCTGAATATGCCATTGATTTGGAGGGGGAGAGAGAGAGAGAGAGAGTGAGTGAGAGTGTGAGTGTATCTAAATCAGCAATCTGAGTAGAGAAAATAGTAACACGTACGTAATGATAACATATCGATACGTGATTAATTGTTTTTAACTCCATTTGTCACTTGGATTTTTTGTCCAACGTGAGAATATTTTCCAACCATTAAACTGAGTTTAGTGATAAAAACCGATAAAAAAAAAAGTATGAAAGTATTTTCACAGCTCTTCCAATAATATAGGGGCAAAAAAACCGCTTATCCCTTTATTGTAAATTAATGAGAGAAAAATAGTTAACAGATGTTTGTTTCCTACGTTTAATTGTCGTTTAAGTTTCCTTTATTGTGTTTTCTTTCTTTTTTTTTTAAAAAAAAAAAGAAAAAAAAGCCTATACTTCTCCAAAAGCCTATACAGAGTATTTTTATAATCTATTGGTCTATGCAATTTAAATACTGAATTTTGAATTTTTCAATATGGCATGAAAGTTTCATTTGTAGCTGCATAATTAATGGGGTGGGTAGAAATTAACTAGAAAGAAAGATGTGTCAAATGTACTTTATTCTTTACTTCAATAGAAGAATGAAAATTTTCAATTTCAGGAAATAACAATATGTGGTTATTTTTTTGGTATAACCATTTTATATATCCGAATTTTATTGGACTCGATTAATCTAAATTCATTTCAGGCGGATTCACAAGAGATACACAACACTCACTTTCAAGTATTTATTCGAACCAGATCTACGCTTAATTTGAAAACAACAATTTTTTCTTACTATATTTTCCAAATAGGATACGAATTAATGAAATCCAGCAGTAAGATATCTCAAATTAAGTTAAAAATCCAGTCCGACACTACATTTCAATCCCTCATTAATTTGGGGATTTTCTTACCAAAATTATCTAAATAATTTGACCCCCGTTTTGTCATTTTGCATTTAATTACACACCTTAAACAAGCAATTACCAAAAGGTGACAATATGTCCTTTGTATAAAAGCAACCACATACACCCCCATGAACTTAAGCACCTTACAATCAATCACCAAACATCAAAAACTCAAGAAATGGAAACCTCAAAGACTCAGTGTGTGGTAATGGCAGCACTAATGATAATGGCAGGATGTTTAATTTTGAATGTTGAGAAGGTTTCAGGTGACTGTGCGGGCAAATTTCCTGAACTTGCAAGCCAATGCAAAGAATTCGTGAAAAAAGAAGGACCAAAAATTCCTCCATCACAAGCATGCTGTAGAGTGGTAAAGAAGGTCGATATTCCTTGTGTATGCAAGTTTGTAACCAAAGAAGTGGAAAAACTATTAAGCATGGAGAAAGTTGTTTATGTGGGTAGAACTTGTGGTCTTACTATCAAACCTGGAACTAAATGTGGAAGTAAGTTTATCCTTTTTTCCTTAATTTTTTTAAATTTTATTAATTTAATTTATTAATATTTGGCAAATTTGTTGCAGGTTATACCGTTCCTGATCGTTCGGCATGAAAAGGATATTGAGATGAGAAGTGCCTCATAATGTGTTATAGGGAGTTTGAAAAAGTTTATTATAATAAAGATTTGAAAACTATGTAGAATGCTCCCTCATGTATCTCTATCGAGAAATGTTAATTCTTTATGAATGAATGGAGTTTTTCTCATAC
This sequence comes from Excoecaria cochinchinensis, assembly GCA_947683425.1. Taxonomy (NCBI): domain Eukaryota; kingdom Viridiplantae; phylum Streptophyta; class Magnoliopsida; order Malpighiales; family Euphorbiaceae; genus Excoecaria; species Excoecaria cochinchinensis. The sequence continues at coordinate 5,851,110 of CANTUQ010000069.1, forward strand.
GATCTCAATGTTTACTAAACTTACACTTTTGATAAATTCAAAATTAATTTGATATTGAATTACCTCACATTAGACCTATCAAATGGATTAGGTCGGACGAATTTGAATCGAATTAACTACAGGTTGGATTGATTTTGGATCATTAATTTCATATTATTTTTGAGTCGAATCACCTTGGATTCAGATTGGGTACATGAGTCAATCCACATTTTTTTTTACAACATCATATTAGTTTATTGATTTTCAAATTGTCATATCAACTTTTAATTTCATATTATTTTTCTTCTTAAATATCAATATATTTCACTTGTTTTTAAATTTTAATAATAATTTATATAAGTTTCAAAAAAATAATTTTACTAAAAAAATATTATAAATATGTATTATAAAAAACTTAATTAAAATATCATTTTAAATTTAAAAAAAATTAAAATATTATTTTATATTAACTAATTTGTCCAAATATGCCAAGTAATAAAAGTAATTCAGTATATATATATATATATATATTCAAACAAATATGTAGATGTATCTATACATACATCCATATATACATGCATACATATTGGCACGTGTACTACACATACATATGTTTATATATATATATATATATATACACAAAAAATGAAGTCATTTTACAAATTTCTATTAGTTCAATTTTGAGTGAAATGGAAAGAAATTAATTGTATAATTTACAGTAACACAAAATTTTAATACATCAACAAAATGATACAGTATAGTCAAAATTGATATTTTTGTTTTAAAAAAAACAATTAAATTAATTTAAAAAATAAATAAAATATAATAAAAACTTAGATTATTCGGATTGATTTATGATCCCGTTCATTTGGATCAATTTCATGTCGATCTATTTTAATGGAGTTAGATTGAATATGATCCTTAATTTTTTTATCAGATTCAAATTGGATCATACGTTGTGCTTTTTTTGGGTCTGGATTGAAGTCGGATCACGTTTATCTTTTTTTATTGATTTAGGTCGGATGCTTGAGTTAGGGTCAAAATTCAGAGTTTTTCCTCAGATCTAATATGTTATATAATATGTTAATTAAATGGAGAAAATTTATGAATTATGAAAAAAGTAAAGGAAAGAAAAAGGAAATAACATAAATCCCGAAGAGAACGCAGAGTCAGAGGCAGACAGCTGCATCTAACAATCTGTTTAATTCCCAACAAAACCCAGAGCAAATAAAGCCATTTTTTAGCCTCTCAGTCCTCGCCAGCAGATCCCTTTGTGCGCTCATACGCACACTCGCTCTTGCTTTTTTGGATCCTGCCACACTCATTCTAACTAGCCACCATGATCTCCTCCGGCAAGCTTAAATCCGTCGATTTTTACAGGTCTGTTATCTATTTCTTTCTTACTTTCTTATTTTGTTTATGTGCTGTGTCATTATATATTAAGCATTTTATGGTTTATGGATCTGAGCTGAATTCGAATTGCACTTGCTATTTCGTTTATGGACATTTAATCTTCTTCGTATAGTGTTGGAGTGTGCTATCTCAATACTATAATACGCGACGAGCACATGAAATGAGATTATAGAGAATGATTTAAATTACCGCTCAGTAGCTTTGCGATTGGTGGTGCAATTCTTTATCCATACTTTACCTTCGACTTCTAATGAAACCGAAAATTGAGCGTTTTCTTGAAATTTACCATCATGTCTTCTGGAAATCAAGGATTTGGTACCTAATGAGGTCCCCTGCATTCCCGATGAATATAAGCCACTATTATCTCTTCATTTTTCGAGACTAATTGAAGGGTTGAAGTTAGAAGGAAACACAAGGATGCCTTCATTTTTTATTTTAGTTTTTCGTCCCATTTCCACTGTAGAGGATTGGAGTCGAAACAACATTTCTAACCGCATAATCATGTTCTTATTTGTTTTTCTCGTTATGATCTTAATGCTTGGTTTTATTTCTGTACTATCTTTGCTTGTGTGGGTTATAGGACTCATAACAATAATGTTATATTGAAAAGCATGTTTTCATTCATTTTATGTCTTCAGGAAAATTCCAAGGGACTTGACTGAGGCATCATTATCAGGTGCAGGATTGTCCATAGTAGCTGCCCTCTCCATGGTTTTTTTGTTTGGAATGGTAGGTATACTATGTCTCTTTATTTGGACGAATCATTTGCTGAATATGTGGAGCATTTAACATTGATAAGCCATTCAGTTCCAACTTCCATTTGGCATTTTAAAATTGCCTTTCATATTTTCCCATAGTGGGCTTTATCTTTTCCCAAGTTCACTTTCTATAATATCTTTTTCTTTTTTCTTCTTCTTCTATTGTCCACTCTCATAATCAAATTCTGTTTTGCTGCTTAACATCAATGTTTGTTCTTTTCTTTTTGAAATTTTCCGGCATTAAATTATTAGTAATGGATGTATTTTAAGTTTTTTGTTATAAATCATGATATTCTTTCTGATTGGTGCTTAAACTGTAAATTACAATGTTCATATTGCAGGAATTTAATAATTATTTAACAGTTAGCACTTCTACGTCAGTTATTGTTGATAGAAGCACTGATGGGGACTACTTAAGAATCAATTTTAATATAAGGTAATCTTTTGCTATAAATTCTAGTTGATGTGTGCATGGAATAATACGCATTTATCAGCATTTTTCAAGTTGTATGCACAAGTTTATTTTGTGTTTGAATTATTTCTATTGGCTAAGATTGTGTGGAGCAGTATATTTATTGGAATAAATGCTTATGAAGTTCATGTTAACAATGGTGCTTTCATACATACCATTTATGTTAATTGGCTTCACATCTGTTAGTGTATTCTTATGTAAATTGTTTTCTAATGTGATTGGCTAATAATTTTCTGTTTCTTGAAGCTTTCCTTCGCTCTCATGTGAATTTGCATCAGTTGATGTGAGCGACGTATTGGGAACTGTAAGTTTTAATCTGCTTCATTTGAAAGTGTTTGTTTGCTTTTTATTTTATTTTAAAAGGTGTTTCTTTGGAGGCTAGGGAATGGAAGTTTTGGCAATGCTAAGAATTATATCTTTGGGGATAATGAAATTATTATATGCTGCCCTTGAGCTTGAAGGACCTATGTTACACTTGTGTAAATGGGTCTTGTGCTCACAAGTTCTGTTGTGCTTGGTTCTGGTTATTTTTTTTAGCATGTGATGGTGCTCCAATTGTCTAGCATAAGAAGTGTGCATTTGTGCGTATGTGCCCTTTGTATTCTGCATGATTTTTGTAATTCTCTTCCCTGTTATTTCTTTATTACTTTGTTTCAGTTTTATTGTTTATTTATTTTCTCAATATAAAAATGTAGACTGGCTGAAATTTTGTGCTCCTATTTCCAGAACAGGTTGAATATAACCAAGAATCTCCGTAAATATTCAATAGATCATAATTTGAATCCCACTGGCTCTGAGTTTCACTCAGGACCAGTTTTGCATAACATTAAGCATGGAGATGATTTTGATGGAGAAGTTGGTCAAGGATCTGTGCCTCTAGATGTTCACATTTTTGATCAATACTCACATCTGTAAGTGGCCCAATTCTGATTTACAAAAGCACGTTGAATTTGTTTGGCGGTGCATATGTTGGAATATTTTACTTATCATGAGGTGAATGTAGTAACACATGCATATTTAACTTTATGCTTATTGGATTAGTATAATAACATTCATTATGCATGCAACTTGCATATTGGTTTAGTTCAATAACTATCATTTTTTTCTTGTAAATGCATTTATTTACCATACTTAGTAAACATAAGTGTTTTTATATAGCTTCGTTTTATATATTTTTGGTTAAAAATATTTTTGTACCATTGCAAATCCGGAAAGCTTTAAAAGAATAAAAGAAAACATTCGGAAAATGAAGAAAACCTATGAAAAATGATTAGCTCTGTAGATAAGTTTTATTTTTATTCTTTAAATTTTTACATGATAATCTGTAAGATATTAAAATTCAAAAATATTAGTCAAAATTTTCTTTTAGCTACCAAAATTCAATTGCATGTATTACAATTCATAATTTACTAAACCATTAAAATTAAACAATTTTGGATTTATTGCTTGCAAATTTAAGCTTGCAATTAATCATTATAACTGATAGGGATAAAATTGCATTTAATATTTTTTAAGTGATTTTTATTTAGATTTGGTTATATATCATATCTGCTCAAACACTTCTGTTTCAGGTTTCCAATTTTGGTCGTCAACTTTTATGCTCCTTGGTGCTACTGGAGTAATCGTCTGGTAATTTTGTTCTGCTTTTAGCATCTTTGAGACATTCTGCTGAAGATTATGCTGTGCTAGAATAAGAATTTGTACTGTAAATGTTTACATGAATGCATTGTCATGAAATTAATTTTTGTGTTGACCATTTAAAGTATGCAAGCAGAATTGTTCTCTCTCTCTCTCTTTTCTTTTTCTTGATTGGCGGTAGTGGGTGTTTCATTGGAATACAGAGTGTAGTTGCTGGAGGAATGGAGTGGCCATAATAATAGACCTAGTAGTATAGTTTTGCAATCCATACTTGTCATGTACCTATTTCTTTTTATGTTTTAGTTACATGCCTTTGCTTACATTTTCATTATTCTGGCACTAAGGGAAGTAATTACAGATGATTGGTGGCCTTGTACCTCTAATGTGACATAAAACAGTGGAACTAAGCTGTCTCTCTTCATTTGCATCAACTCAAATGGCTAGTGCCATTTGTCCAAACTTTAGGGTGGTGGCTTTTCCAATATTTACCAGGTGTACTTGCTTAGGATTAGTGTAATCCAGCATACTTAAATTTATATCTTGAAACCAAGTGACAACTGGATAATGTTTGACTATGCTTTCCTGAGTAGATATCAAAGGGAGTTTTGTTCCAGAAGCTTGCTAACCTCCTATGTGTACATAACTTGAGCAGTATTCAAACATCTTTAAGGTTTTCCAATTAACTTTTTCATTGTCTAGTTGACTATGGTATGTTCAAGCGGTGCTTTTTTGGCTTCTTCTTCTTCTTCTTCTACTCCTTATTATTATCATCATTATTATTATTAGTGAATTATTCTTTACTTATTTATTGTTTAAATTTCAGAAACCTTCATGGGAAACTGCAGCTAAAATAATGAGAGAAAGGTACTTTTGCTTTGCAACTTTCCAAACTTTCTTGTGGAAGTATGTGTGGTTTATTCTATCACTGTCTTTGAATAAATTTATCATCCTTAATTTGACATTCTATACAAATTATAACATGCCCATTCATTTTGAACAGATATGATCCACATACGGACGGACGGATTCTTTTGGGGAGTGTTGATTGCACACAAGAGACTGAATTGTGTAGAAGGTGCTTTCCATTATAGTTTTGATATTCTATTAATGTGACAATTTGATTATATGTGCAGCAGGGAATCATATGGAAATATAGCAAATCTCTTGTCTATGTAGTTTATTCATCTTGCAGTTGTTTGTTAATAGTTTTACATTCTTTTGCCTGTAATCCCTTGAACTAGTGTGTTTCTTTTTTGTTCTCTTGTTTCGTTTTCATTTTCGTTTTTGTGTTTGTTTTTGTTCTTTTGTTTTTTCTCTCTTTCAAGATATACGTTTGGGATGTTTTAGATATACTAGATATTCTAGGATTATCTTGTCCAGTCCGTTTTGTCTGGTATAACAGTTTCTTAATTTCCTATCAACTTTTTATTTATTGGAATATGTCATGGATTTTCAGGCATCACGTACAAGGGTATCCTTCTATTCGCATCTTTCGCAAAGGGAGTGATCTCAAGTAGGTGTATATTTTTTTTTCCTCCTGTAATTTCCTATTCTTTTTCACGATTCCTCATGGCCTATCTTTCCTAATATTTAATTTATTTTCATAGCCCATTTGACGCTAATGCAATTCCTAGTCAAATGCAATTCCTATTGCGTGTTATCTGTACCATACCTTACCAAAGAACTTAATACAACTCTTACTTATTTCAACTTCTTTTTGCCTGTTTATGTGGCTGTATGGAACTGAATTGAAGTGACAACTATTAAAGTTCCCGTATCTTCAATTATTTCTTATGTAGGCTTGCTTATGTTGTGGATTGTTTTTGCCATTATGATTACATATGTGGTGAATGACTCTGTATTATATGTTATGGGCAAATTTTGCTTTCTGTTTGATGTTATTTTATTTTTGGTGTGAGCATGCAATGATTCATGTTTGCTAACAGCCTGCCTAACATTCTCAGTGTTGCTGCATACCCTGCTCTAAGAAATGGGTTTTGCTTGTTCCTAAATTGTTGGTTTATATTTGAAGGATTGATTTTGGTTTTGTCCATAATCATTACTGAATGCAATATTATCACATTTTCCTTCCTCTAAATAAATCTATGGATTAAGGGCTTTTGTCATTTATTTTGATTCTATTTTGCTGCTTTCATAACCTTGTTACATGATGTTCTAACTGTTACAGGGAAGACCATGGACACCATGATCATGAGTCTTATTATGGAGATCGAGATACAGAGAGCCTGGTTAAGGTATGAATGATTCTGTTTCCCGACTTAGCTGTCAACTAATCCATTTGCAGCTATACACGTGCCCTATTGGTAGTTGTTCAACGTGGCCTAATTTGAAGTAACTATTCCTTGCAGACAATGGAAAGTTTGGTTGCACCTATTCAGATGGAACCTCATAAATCTGATAATCTGTCACTCAGTACCAAAAGACCAGCTCCTTCATCAGGAGGATGTAGAATTGAAGGACATGTGCGTGTGAAGAAGGTGAATTTCCATTTCATTTAGAATTAGTTAGACGTACATAGCTTTTTAGCATTCTTTCACTTGGTAACATTGTTGGGATGAAATATCAATTTGCCTTCAAGCTTACTTCTGATGATCTGTCTGCCCCAGAATTAGCTTTTGGGTGTGATTAGTGTGAAATTTAACCTTTGTTGCCAACTTACCCCATTCCATCCTCATACACTAGTTATTCACTTTTTTCCTTTGTTTTCCATTTTCATGGTAAAACTCAGTGCACAATTAAGTGTGAAATTGCAACAGAAATTCCCTGCAGTTCAGGATTTTTTGAGGAAAAAAAAAAAGATGAAGAAAAGGTGTTTGAGAACAAAATGGAACAATTGGCAACAAAAGTTAAAACTAATGAGACTCAGAAGTTGATCTGGGGCAAAGCAATTAGCACAAAAAAGTTAAAACGGAGCAAATTGACACGTGAACCAACATTTTTCATTAATAAGTTGCTTCATGACAGTCAAATGATTAGTAAAAATAGTAGTAGTTCAAATTTGAAAGCTGGAGCAAGGCTTCCACTTACTGAATATGCTAGTTGTCTTTTGAACCTTAGAAGTTATAGTGGATCATAGCAGGAAGCCAGGGAGTACTCATATTGTCTTAATTTACCTTATTCTACAATCCAGAGTTCTCTATTTTTTTGTGTAGGTTCCAGGCAACCTCATCATTTCAGCTCGTTCTGGGGCACATTCATTTGATACAACTCAAATGAACTTGTCACATGTCATATCCCATCTTTCATTTGGCATGAAGGTTGACCCTAAGGTGATGAATGATGCAAAGCGATTGGTACCTTATATTGGTGTAAGTCATGACAAGATGAATGGGCGATCATTCATTAATCACCATGATGTGGATGCCAATGTCACTGTAAGTTTGTCTCATTCATGGAACATTCTTTGTTTTTCTAATGCTTGTTGCATGGTTGCCCATGAGCATTTCAGTGTTGACATCTGTTTGCTTCAACAACACTAGCAAAATGCTTACTGGGCATATATGCACAGGATGAGAGTGGAGTGAGGATGTTCAAGGAACCCACTAAACATTGCTGAGTGCATGATGCATGATTGGTCTAATATGCTTCTGATCAGGTTTAGAAAGTATATGAAATTTTCAGTTGCATTCCTTGTTCCATAGGACAACTGGAATATTTTATCAGGTGAATAAGTATAATAGTTATGATTTGAAGTGACATAATGTTCAAGCAAATACTCTTGGATTTGCAGATAGAGCATTATCTTCAAGTAGTTAAAACAGAGGTGGTTACAAGACGATCTTCTCGTGAACATAAATTACTGGAGGAATATGAGTACACAGCCCACAGTAGCTTAGCGGAGACTGTTTATGTACCTGTGGCAAAATTCCATTTTGAGCTCTCTCCTATGCAGGTTAAGCATATAACCAAAAACTATTTGTTGGTATAGTTTTCTATTATCATGACAGAAAAATTAATAATTTCTTTGATGCCTTTGACATTCTGCAATGTTTCTTAAACCTATGTGCTATCAGGTCCTAGTCACGGAAATCCCGAAATCATTTTCACATTTTCTAACCAATGTCTGTGCCATAATTGGGGGCGTTTTTACGGTTGGTATTAAAATTTGGGGCTTTTTAATTTCACCTGCAGTTGATGCACTTCTAATATTCTTCAATTTGGGTTTCAGGTTGCTGGGATATTGGATTCAATTTTGCACAACACAGTTAGACTGATGAAAAAAGTTGAATTAGGAAAAAATTTTTGACAGGAAAATGAAATTTGTAATTGTACAAAAACAATTCAGATATTTTCAGACTCCATTTGTTACTAAGGATTGTTAAGAACAGTTGCAGTACATCCCTGCTTCGTTATATTGAAAGCATGATGAGTAATTCTAACTTCCACACATCCTGTAATTTTAGTTTGGGAGAAAGTACTATTTTGTCCGTCTAGATTTGTCATTTTCCCTTCACGTTTTTTATTTGCCTAAATTGCCCTTTTACAATTTTTAGAATTGGTTTATTTATTTTTTTTAATGTGTTTGAAAAGTATGCATGTTATGCTAGCATATTTAAGCTGTCTAATTTTCAGGAAGCGCGCACACCGTATTACTAATGGTGTTGATGTCTATGAACACGTGGTGCCATGTGTATGAACTCTTCACCGAATTAGTTCCAATAAAATTATCTTACTTCTTATAAGAATAGGAATACTTTAATTTTCACAAAATTTTAAAAAAGTTAATTTTTATTAGAATTGGAAATATAAGTTGCCATAAATGACAAGTGGAACAAAAATTTTAATTTAAATAAAGTATATAGTAGAGAGAAAATAATGTGCATTAAATATCATATTATTTTAAATTTTTCTTGAAAATAATATAAGAAATTAAATGCAAATTTATTTATTATTAAGTGATTAAATAATTGTATTTTAACCAATTTATAAAAATAATAAATATCCTATATTTTGAGACGTAGTAATAAAAAAATATTACTATTATTATGAATGGAGGGCGTATTTCACATAAGTAAATAACTATTTTGCTTTCTATGCTTTCTTTTCTTTTCCTTTTTTTTTTTCAAGGAAATAGAAATTCATTAATCAAAGCAATCAGCGGCAAGAGCTGCAATAACAAAAGAGGGAGGATCAGTCTTCCAAACAAGTTTTGATATGGAATACAAGGCCCTAGCTAAGTCATGAGTCACTCGATTCATAGAACGACCAATAAATTTAAAAAAGACATTACGTAATTCCTTAGCTAAATTAAGACAATCATCAACAATCAAATCAAACTCAGCCCGATCAAGAGGAGCGCCAGTAAATTTTTGAACTACAAGTTGAGCATCAGACTACATATTCATATTACTCACTCTTCATCCAACTTAAGGCTTCACGTACACCCAAAGCTTCCATAATCGAGGAATTAAGGATACCAGAAAAACACTTGCAACCAACTGCAACAAAAGCACCCCCGCTCCCTACAAAGACTTGAATTTAACTGAACCTTTCAAGATTAAATATATTGAAGATTTATCAAGACAATGCAAACTGTAAGTTTTATGTATGACTTTTAAAATGGCCAAAGGTGCATTTTTTCTCATATCGTTTGTTAAAATGGGCAAATTTACCCTTAACGTTTATTTTGGGGTAAATTTACTCCTAACGTTTGTAAAATTAGTTATTTAATTTTGCCCCTGCCGTCAGCGGTCAATTAATTTATTAACGGTCAAAACTACCGGTAATTGACAGCAGGAGAAAAAATCTCCTATTTTACAAACATTAGGGGCAAATTTGCACGTTTGAAATAATGTTAGGGGTAAAAATACACATTTGGCATCCAAACGTTTAATTCACGTGTTCAATAGATGTATGACACGTATTCTACTAGCAGTCAACTAACGTATTAACAGTCAAAGTTAGCGGCAATTGACGGTAGGGGCAAAAATCTCCCATTTTATAAACGTTAAGGGCAAATTTGACTCAAAATAAATATTAGAAACAAATTTGCTCATTTTGACAAACGATAAAAAAAAAAAATGCACCTTTAGCCTTTTAAAATTTATTTGACACTTTCTTTTGGTGCAACTAGTTTTAATCTTCATTGTGCTTCTAGTCTATATTTTGTAGGAATTTTGGATTGTTTATTGTATCATTTAATGTGTATATCATTTAGGGTAAAGAAATTCCAATCAAAAAATTTGATGTGGATTTACATCGACCTCCATTCGGTAACGTTACTGTTTTCAAAGTTTTCTTTTTTTTTTTTAAAGAAAAAATAGAAACGTGTTTGGCGAGAACTACACGATTTTGGTTTCTATGAAACTTTCAAGAATTGTTTTCTTAAACAAAAACGGAAAAAAGAAATATACAAAAGATGGAATTTTAGGTTTTAGGCTAAGTTAATTCACTTCTTCAAAATACGGTACTGTGAGAATATTGCCGATGCCGTGACTTCCACCATCAATCACCGTCGATTTCCATTAACCCAGGTGAAGTCATTTTTTTTTTCTTTTTCTCCGCGTTGCTCTAGACCTTGTCCTTGAAAGTAAATTTAATCTCTTCTTCTTCCTCAGAAAAATTATCACGCTTAACATTAATCCATCTTAATCTGTAGCTTTTTTCTCCTCTCTTTAGACCTAAAAAATAACCATAAACGTACACTCTCTCTCTTCATATAAATAGAAGAAAAATAAATTTAATTATTGCTAAAATAGAAATAAAAGTAACAGACCTGTGAGTTTTGCAATCTGATTCCATTTTCCCTTGCCATGAAGTTTAACGTAATCTATTAGAATTTTGTCTTCTTCCACAGTCCACAACCTTTTTTATTTTCTTCTTTCATCTTCTATCGCTATGCAGTATTTGGATTATAAACTATATATGGAGCATGAAGTTGGATTATATTTATATTTATATAGTTGGAAATATACAATAGAGAGAAAGAGAGATCAGAGATAGGGAGTGAGTGATTGTAGATTAGGCTATTGTAGGTGCGGCTGGCTGTCACCAATTAATGCTAGCTACTTTGACGAGATGGTCCTAGAAATTTGTTTGGTGCAAATTTCTTTGAATGTCTCAGCATTAGACACATTTGCTAAAGTGGAAAACTCCATCTCAAAATTGCTAATATAAAGTTTGAAAATTGTTTTTCATTATATATACTAGGAAAAGTAGTGATATATTAGGGAATGAATTGACATTTTGGTATTACTTTTTCAATGCATAACTTCTCACACTTACCATAGTCACCAATTTTTTTAATATAATAAATTTATCTGCCTTGGGATTAGCATAGTCGAACATTTCGTATGTACTTTTCATTTTTTTTCTTATTGTTATACTTCCTAACAACTTTTTTATTGTTATTTATTTTCTTCAACTAGGATTAAATTAATTCTTTATTTTTACTTTCTTTATTATTCTTTTTTGAACTTTTCCCATATTACATCTATTTGTTTAAAATTTAACTCATATATTAACATGGGAATTTGTCATGTTGCATAATGGTGTAATTGAAAATGCAATGAACCAAGTGGTTAGAAGTAATTAATTGTTAGTTCATTTTTTTTTGTGATATGATAGTAACTTTATCTTATTTAGATGGAAAATTTAGATCAAATGTTGAATGCAAATGGTGACAATGTTATTAAGGTTGAATATGATGGAGCAATTTGGTCTCAACAAATTGAAGATTATTTTATAACATTAATAGTTGAGAAAGTAAATAACAAAAATCGAAAAACAATTACTCTAACTAAAAGTGCATGGGTACGAACTAGAAATCTTATAAAAAAAAACCAACCGAGAGTACAGTCCAATTCAATTCAAAAATAAGTTTAATAGTCTCAAAAGCCGATTGAAGCATTTCGATAATTTATTGAAAGAAATAGGAATCGGATACAATTCAATGACTGATCAAGTTATTGCAAGTCATGATGTGTGGCAAAAATTGAATAAGGTATATTTCTATATTAATGAATTTATTTATTAATTATTATAAGTAGTGTATAATGAATATTATGATACATTTTTAGAATAATATATATGTATATTTTTTTTGCAATAGGTGAATAAGATGGCAAGAAAATTTAGAAAAGAAGGTTTGCGAAATATGAGAAGTTGTGCATTATTTATGGCTATGTAACTGCTACCGGAGCTCATTCTCATTCTTTTACTAAAAGCCCTTCTATTAGTGAAGATGAACAAAATAATAAAGAATTTGATAGTTCTGATGAAGAGGGTGAAGATACAAATAAAAAGAAAATGTTAAAGAAAACGAGTGATGAAAGACCTAATAGTAGAAAGAAAAGAGAAATATTTCAAATACAATGGCTCAAGCATTGATCAACATTGGTGAAAGTTCAACGAAAAAAATAGAATTCTTTTGAGAAGGAAATGGGTTTAGGAACATCATTCACCTCAATTGGTAATTTAGGGGATAATTTTGGAACACAATTGAGTAGTGATAAAGAATCAATTTTTAAATGTCTTGAAGCCTTGCAAAATCTTGACGAAATTGATGAATTGTCTTTTGCAAAAACTGTTAAACTTATCCATAATGATTCACTATGGAGAGAGATGTTTTTGGCTATGTTCGAAGAAAGAAAGAAAGATTGGGTTTTGAATATCCAAATTTGATTTCTTATTATTACTTTTTTTAATTTCTTTAGCTTATTATGTATTGCATTATACAAACATTTTTATTTGATGTTTGGCTTTGTTCAATTGACCTGCAAGATTTGGTTATTTTAGAAATTGGTTGGAATATATTTGTTTTATTTTATTATAGATCGATATTATTTTTAATGATTTTTTGGATTAATTATTTTTATTTTGACAAGGATATGGATTTGGATGATATTGTTTCTGATTCTAATGAGGAAATCGAGCAATTTTTGATAATTTATGTGAACTATAAGTATAATTTTATGTGCAATGATAAACCTAGACGTCAAAAAATTTTAAAATTGACAGGTCATGAGTGGATTGTTGAGGTATTAAATGGTCATGCTATGATTTATTTTGGATGGACAAAAATATTTTTATTAGTTTATGTGATGAATTAAAAGGAAGAACAACATTGAAAATTTTCAAATTTTTAGCAGTGCAAGAACAAGTGACAATTTTTCTTCTCATCACTTGTCAAAATGATCGATAGAAACTTGTAGTAGATCATTTTCAACACTCAACAGACACGATTTCTAGACATTTTCGAAATCTTCTGTATGCTATTTGTTCAATAGCTAAGCATGTGATTGTTCCTCCATCGTTCAATGAAACACTTTTAGAGATAAAAAATAGTTTAAAGTACTATCCATTTTTCAAGGTAATAAAAAATTTTAAATCTTTTATATATATATATACAATTATAGTCAATACTTATTAATTATTACTTTTATAATAGAATTCTATTGGAGCTATATATGGTACACACATTTCTACATGAATTCCAGTTGGTCAACAAATTCCATATCGTGGGAAGAAAACAATCCCTACACAGAATATCATGTGTGCTTGTTCATTTGATATGCATTTCATATTTGTCCTGACTGGGTGGGAAGGAACAATAAATGATTCAAAAATTTTTTTTGAATGTACTTCTAATCCAGCAAATAAATTTTCTATGCCCACACGAGGCAAATATTATCTGGTTGATTTAGGATATGCTAATATGCCTGGATTTCTTAGTGTATACTATGGAGAACAATATCATTTATGTGATTATAGAGAAGGATCAAATCCACAAGGTTCAGAAGAATTATTTAATTATATGCATTTTTTGTTACGCAATGTCATAGAATGTTGTGTTGGAGTTTTGAAGGTATGTTTTCCCATCCTTAGAGATATGCCTTCATATGGCATAAAGCGGCAAAAATATATACCTCTTGTATGTTATGTGGTTCATAACTTTATTAGGATGCACGTAAGTATAGACTCTTTATTTGTAGAATATGCAAATGAGAATATTGTGCTTGGAGATGATCAATAAAATAGTCAAGCCAGTACTTCAGAGTCACGGAAAACTGTTGATATAAATGCAGGTCAATTTTGTCAAATGAACAGTATTCGAGATGGAGTGGCCGAGAGATTGTGGTTGAATTATAATAATTGATATTTATATTGTTATTTTTTCTTAAGGAATCATTTATTTTTCTCGTATTATGATTGTTTTAATAAATTATGAATTTTATTAAATATTTATTATTCAATATTAATAATTAGATAAGATATATGCATAATATCTATTAATGGATATTAGAAATATTATAATTAAAAATTATGATGCCGTTTTTAAATTTATAAAACAGTTTTTAAAAATTAAAAAAACTAAAACTACAAACAGTTTCTGGATTTTAAAAAATTAAAAACAAAACACATGCAAACTTGCAGACACACCCAGGCTTTCATTTTCACTAAATCACCATGGACTGAAAAAACAACAACAAAATACTACAAGTGATGATAAAGCACCACCTAAAAGGAGATACCAAAAATTTGTTAGGAAAAAAAAAAGGCTCAAATTTTTGTAGATTGAATGTAGTCTTTCTTTCTCGTACTAGAAAAAAATCATTTTTGTATAGGAAGAAAAAATGTAAATGTGAATATATCTATAATTAGAAGAACCAAATTCAAGATGTATAATAAATTTTTTATGCAGATTTGTGCAATCTCTTTCACGGCACATATTATTGAATTAGCTCATGAGAATTTTTATTTCTTTATTTTTCTGTGTAAATAATACCTTATCTCAGATCCCTAAGTTACTTTGATATGAATAGCAGTAAACATAGAAATGATGTTGGCAATCGTTATACTTGGATTAGCTCAACAACTAAATTTGAATTAGTTCTAATTTGAATTAAGAATATTGCTAGTGAAAAGCACAGTACACTTTATTAGATATTTGATTATTTCTGCAAATAAACAAACTCATGTGAATTCATTTGGTTGGGGGAATATTTCTTTCCTAGCAGTAATCATTTTAATTATTTAATTATTAAGAATATAATGACATCATGATATCAATTATTAGGAGATTATCATGTCCTATACCATTAGAATATACTATTTCCTTTAGGCTATGCCTGTGAATGATCTTTGTAGATACAATTGAAAAATCAAATAATAATAATAATAATAATAAAAGGACATAAAAGTTCTTGCATTACAAGTGAAGGGAAATCTATACTATGAGGTAACATAAACACATATATGCTACCTACCTCTTGTAGTGCAGAAATTTTGGCGGAAGTGTTTACAAGGATTTCTTCTACGTCACTGGCCCAGCTTTTATCCACGTACGGAATAACAATAACAATTTCACAGTTTAAATGCCCCTTGGAGTTAAAAGAGGGTGAGGAAAATCTGACAGAGTTTCGGTATCTAAAACCTTTTTCTGTACTTTTTATAGAATTTATTTGGCCTATTTATAAAGGCTTTCTCTTTAAAATACAAAAGTTATTCAAAAAAGACATAATCAATAAAAAGGGAAGTTAACCTTTTTATTTTATTTCAATTAAGGAAAATTTCTTAATTAAAAGATTTGATATGGAACAGTTTTCATATCCATATTATTTCCTTTTTGATATGGATCACTTTCATATTTGGATAAATTCCATAATGATATGGACCACTGTCCATATCGGGAGTCATAGGCGTATCCAAACTCCATCATCTCCCACTCGCATATGACGGAATGATTTTTAGTTAAGATCTCCAGTGATACAGGCAAATAGATCATGTGATCAACATACATTGAGTGCACTAGTGCTATACACCTGTTAGGGATATATAGAGTCTCGAAAAACGAGATCCTATTTATCATGTATGCTTAATTCTAGATTGCCTTTTCACATCCACTGTTTTAACTCATAATTTTCTTAAAATAATTTTCATATTCACTATTATGTTTCTAAACCATAATAGGCTAGCCGGTGAACCATGAACTAATTGAATGTGATAAAAAAAAGGCTATCTTCCCCTCTTACTATATGCCATCCATCATGATTCAGCTCGCTTTTTTAATTAGGTCAGCCAGGCCTAAATTATTCTATGACCTCTTAGAGACTAACTAAGCTAGCCATACTGGACCATACTTTAAGGATAAGTTAAGGGTTCTAAGGGTCGAAATCAAATAGGGTCTCACAATAGGAAAAGTTCAGATTAATAATATTAAATTCCCATCCCTTGGTCACATAAGCACACATGGTATAAAACATATGTCATGGTGTTCATTCCTTCCCTTAAAGGAGTGCATGTCTCGTAAAAGTATATAACACCATATAGAAGTGTAAGGTTGCGATGAACCAAAGCATCTAACTTTAATCCGCTTACTTAAGGACTACTTCTAGCTTTTAAGACAGAATATGGTAGTTACATTTAATGCAACATGAGATTCCACACATTCTTTATTTGGATCTTAATTTAAAGCATACAGCCTTATGTATAACAAAACTAATCTTGTAATTTTTGCAACACGACACTTTTATTTTGAATAGGCTCTTGAGCATTCTCATATGTTCAAAGTTCATCTCATCTTAATCTTTGTCAAGTCATCAATAGAACTAAGGTAAACACTCTTGAAAGTGGGCTATTTCTCTGTCTGACATGCTCAATCTCATACAAATAACAATAAATGTTCACACATTAAACATTCACACTCATGTATTGCCAACAATGAACTTGGTTATTATTCATAAATAACAACGTTAAGGGATTATTCAAAATAAAACAATACCAATTAAATTTTATGCAAACCCTGAGATCTAACGTGTTTCTCAAAACACATATCTCGTTACAGGTTTTGCCAATGGATATGTATGCGTAGAAATGTACTATAAGCGCACTTCTCCTCGTGCAACAATATCTCTCGTGTATTGATACTTAATATCGATATACTTAACCCTACTATAAACTATCAATGATTCAATGTCATTATAGACCGTCACTATTTCCTCTAAGGCAGTACTCTTAAATGGCTCACAAACCATTTTAGCCAAACTGTCTCTTGTACTGCAGCTGAAGAAGCGACAAATTCAGCTTCCATTATTGATAGGGCTACATAGGTTTATTTCTTGCTACTCTATAAGATGGCACTCTTATCAAGAAAGAATAAGAAACCTGAAGTGAATTTTCTCTCATCCACATCTCCTGCCCAATCAACATCTCTGTATTCTCTCAATTACAGATCCTTGTCTTGATAATAGAGAGGATAATCTACTATACCTTTGAGGTATCTAAGTATCCTTTTAACTGCTTTTCAATGTATTTTGCCAGGGTTAGATTTATATCTACTTACTATGCCCACTGTATAGCATATATTAGGTCTTGTACACAACATTGGATATATAAGACTACCCACGGAACTGACATATAGAATGTTCCTCATACGTTCCATTTCTTCTGGCATCTTAGGAAACATATCTTTGCTAAGAAACTGATTCTTGGCAATGGGGTTATCTATGGGTTTGCAATTTTTTTTGCATATTAAATCGTTCAAGCACTTTGTTGTTATATGTCTCTTAAGAAAAAAAGACAACAAGCTTCTCGAATGATCTCTTGAAATCTTGACTTCAAGAATGTAATATGCTTTACCCATATCTTTTATCTCAAAATTGGACGATAACTAATCTTTGATTTGATTTTCGTATCCTTTGTCATTTTTAGCTTTAAGTATATCGTCTACATATAACATTAAAATGATAAATTTACTTTTAGAGCTTTTATGCATAATGGTCTTCATCAGTTGTATTGAACGCATTCGATAAGATTATATGATGAAATCTTAAGTATCATTATCTCGAAGACTGTGTAAAGCCATAGATTGAACTCATAAATCAGTAAATCTTATGTTTGCTGCTTGTTTCGATGAAACTTATAGGGTTTTCCATCTAATCTCCATTGAGAGAAGCAGTCTTCACATTCATTTGATGTAGCTCTAGGTTTAAACTTGCCACTATGGCCAGAATTAACCTTGTGGATGTAAATCTTACAATAGGTGATAAGACTCCTTATAGTCAATCCCTTTCCTGTTGTGTGAACCCCTTAGCAACTAGCCGAGCCTTGTATCTTTCGATACTTCTATCAGCCATTCGCTTCACTTTGAGAATCCATTTATTCCTAATTATTTTGTGTCCTTCCAGTAAATCAACCAGTTCCCAAACATAGTTTGATCTCATGGATGTTATTTCTTTTCCATTGCTTTAATTCATTTTCCTTAGTTGGGCATGGAAGAGCCTCTTGAATGTTTTTAGGCTATTTCTTATCTTGCAGGGTAACCAAAAGGGCTTTGTTCGTGCCTTCAATCTCAAATCGTCGGCATGGAACACTTATCCTTTTAGATTTTTATAATTCTGAATCTTGATAAACACGTCTCATATATTCATCATAATTCAGAATGCTCCCACTAGGACCACGTTCATAGTCCTACTGGAGTTAGAAATACCATATTCTTTACTCCCATTAAAGTCAAGAATACTCCCACTCAAATCAGCACGAACATCCGGATCGTTTGGAGGATGAAGGCCTTGACCTTTTCGCTCTAACTCTCTCCCACTCAGATGGAGTGATCATATTGGTTCCTCTTCCTAAATTTCATAGAAAGTGAAATCTTGATTCACTTCGCTTAACATTGGAAATTCATTGTCTTAGAATATGACATCTCGTGATTCAATTTCTATCACAGTGCCATTTTCTTGCTCGTCCATGGAAAAATATCCTTTTAACACTTTAGAATATCTCACATAAATACTTTTTTTACCTCTTGGTCCCAATTTATCAAATTGAGATATCATGGATGTAAGTAGTACAACCCCCAAGGTCATATATGGCTTAGGTCAGCTTGTCAACCATTCCATAACTCATAAGGTATGGAAGTGATAGATTTTTGAGGGCTTATGGTTTATAACATATATGACAGTCAATAAAGCATCTCCCCAATGGGAGATTAAAAAATTTGCCTCTGCCACCATAGATCTAACCATATCTAGGTAATACCATTTTGTTATGGAGTTCTGGGAATGGACAACTAGTGTTCAATTCCTTTTACATCACATAAAGCTTTAAGTTTATCTGAAAGATATTCCTGACCTCTGTCACTTCTTAAAGCTTTAATCTCTTTATCTAATTGACTCTCAACTAAGTTCATATGAGTCATGAAGCAACTCAATGCTTTTGATTTGAACTCATTCTATTAGAATGGGATTGTACTATATGCACTATGATATTGACCTTTATCGCTGCCATACGGTCCCCTTCAAGCTCCAAATTGATAAGCGACATCCTCAAATGTCTTTATGTTGTCAATATGAGTTAGTTGCATCTTCATATGCTCCCAACTCTTAGGTAAGGAATGGATAACAGCTTGGACCTACTGCTCGTCAATCAACTTATGACCAACTTCACTAAGCTCACTTAGTTCAGCCATAACCGAATTTAAGGGTTGTCTAGCCTCTTGCTCTTTAAATACATACTGGATTTTCATACTCTAAATTTCATAATTATCATCATTCATCTTAATATTTTTATTAAGTTCTGTGACAATTGACTTGGAAGCAGTATCCATTAGGATCCTCTGATATCAAATGGAATAATGTTGCACATTTTTAAAGAAGATAAGGCAATACATACAATTTACTACGTATCTGAAATAATAACCTACTAAAATTTTCTATTAGGCTCAAATTTGAAAATGCTACTTATAGTATCCAATTACCTTCTAAGTCCTAATGTCCAACCTTATAAGTTAAAATTTCATACAAAATAAATCTGAATTATTGGATCATTAAGTTCTCAAAATTATGAGGGAAATTTTATTGGTTTTATTTTATTAAACCTCTACTTAATAAACATGCAATCATTTTACTCATAAAATATTACAAGATAATTAATAATTAAAATAAACACATTTATTATAAATTTAAATGCCATCATAATAAATAAACACATTTATTCAACCAATAGATAAAATTCAATAATCCAAAATGAGACATTCATGTCAAATAACAATATAAATAAATCTTATTTAATAAAAAATCAATGTTTTTAAAATCAGACCGACTCGAATGGTTGAATCGATTCAATCGCAAACTGAAAAAATGGTTCGATTTAATATAAAAATCAAATTATGCAAAAAATCGGCTTGAACAATAAAAAATCGAGTTGGATCGGAAAAAACTAAGTTGAACCTGGAAAATCTAGTTGGAAAGAAAAAAATCTAATATACCTTAAATTATATTTTTATATTTTTATAATCTGTATTAATAGCTATTGGATATTGTTCAGTCAAAAATTTATATTTGATGATAAAATCAATTCATATTAATATTAGACTCGATAAAATTGAAAATTATGTGAAATTATTTTCACTATATTTTTATTTTATATTTTTTAAATATTGAATAACTACATAATTTAAATGTAATGAAATATTAAGAAGGAAATAAAGATAAACATGATAATTATAAAAATAATATCTTTAGGTAACGCCATAAAAATAAATTTTGCAATTAAAATTCAAAAATGCATTTTTCTTATAAATTCAAATATTTAATAGAGAAATCCAGCTGTAGTGTTTAATCTTTTACTATTATTTCTAAAAACTAGTAAAATAAATGAAGAATGATTAATATATTGATATTTGATAATTAATAGGTTGTTTAAATGTGTTTTTTTATATACTGTATTTTTAATTTTTTATAAATAATTATATTTAAAAAAAAAGATAAAAACTCCGAGTTAATCCGATCCAACTAGTTAACTCATGGCTCAGTTGGCAAGTTGAGTTGGTGTTTTGTCCTATTTTAAAAACATTGTAAAAAACAAATACTAATTAAAATTGACACTCATGTCAACTAATCTAGAAGTCTAGATTTTCATAAAATCTTTCTTGTTACCGAGACTGATTCTTTCACCATCTTCATCAATTCATTAGGTAGGGTTGTGCATAACTGAATTAAATGATATTTGGTCTATTTAGTTTGGTTTTTATGATTTTCGGTTTTGAATCGAATTAAACCTCGAGTAGTTCGGTTCGGTTTGGTCCTTAAAATCATGAAACCAAAAAATTAAACTCTCAAAACTCATCGTTTTGCTTATATATATATATATATATATATATATATATATATATATATGACCAACACGGTAAAGAATTCAAAAAAAAAAAACCAACATAGTAAACAAATCAACATGTAACTTGAAGCCGAATTTCTGATGGTAGCGTAGGGGCGAGCACCGGTGGTGGGGAGGGGGGAGGGGACAACAGGGACCAGATTTGCTGAGAGGGAGGGAGGGAGAGAGAAAAAGCTGGGCATAGAGGGCGACGGGGACTAGATCTGTCGAGATAGGGGGCCAACAGCGGATGGGGGGCGACTTCGTTTGTGGCGAGCAGCGAAAGGCTCCGATCCAAGAAGTAGAGGAGAGGTAGAGAGAAATAGAGACAGTGAGAGAGAGAGGGGGGGCTTAATGGGTAAAGAGAGAGAAAGCAAAATGAGGATTGAGGAAGAAATATAATTATAGATTCTTATATATGCGAGTTGTCGGGTCGGGTTAATGATGGTTTAAACCCGATCCAATTTAAATAACCTTAACTTCCTTAGCCCCAGCCCAGCCCACTCGAAAAAACTGATTGGATCGAACCAAACTGATTGAAAGTAATTCGGTCTATTCAGTTTCGGTTCTTGGTTCAGTTCTGAAATTTTTTAAAGTTTGATTTTCGTTTTATTTGGTTCGGTCCAAAACCATTTGATCCCTATACTTCAACATTTTTACACATTTGATCCCTATACCTTAAAAAACTACACATTGGGAAGAGTATTATTTTTAAGGTCTGTTTGGACTTAATATGTTCTCCTAAAAAAGATCGAGGACTCAATGTGTAGTTTTTAAAGTATAGGGATCCAATGCATAAAAACGTTAAAGTTTAGGGGCTAAATTATGGGTTTTTCCATGAAATTAATAAGACTTCAGAATTTAGCATCAAACAGAACATGGAATATGCAGTTAAACTAATAAGTCTTCTCTCTTTTTGCACTTCATATCATAATAGAAGAATATTCTCCATAAATCAGATTTCTAAAATTCTAATGGCTAAGAAAATCAATTAAAACAATAACCCTTACCTCTTCATGTACCCAAACCATATCAGCAAGAAACTTTTTGTGCTCATCAGGAACTGCATTCATTAAATTTGCATCCAAACATTACTCCATTTGAATAAAAATTAAAATAAAATCAAACACAATTATCTAGCATCAAAAGTGATAAAACAAGCCAATACCTCACAAACACCAAAACCAAATGCTACTCATTAATTTTATCAACTCAAAGAAAAAGAAAGCCAAAAAAAATTATCATTAGAAATCACATACTATAAGATCCATGGAGGACACCATAGGACTCAAAAGTGGGTCCAGCATCATAAATCGATCCTTTATACTCAGTCCCTTTAACAACATCAAATCAAACCTTAATAGAACTAGCCTATATCCTCCATTGCAAATGTATTTTTTCATGCCCAAATCCCTTAAACCATCCTTCTCTCTCCTCGTTCTCTTCATACTCCTTCCAACCTTGATCAAATGGCATGCCATTTTTGGGCTGCGACAAAAGCAAGGTCGTTATTGCCGGAGAGAAACACATGCTTTTGATTTGGATAAGATGAAGGTAAATTTATTAAGAAATCCATGACCTTTTTGGTATCTGGGCCATGGTCACAGTAATAACCAAAAATATTACTAGAGCAGAGCTAAAATCTTTTGGGTCAATTACGAATTGGAGATTGGACCAGAGATTTTAAAGCTTCCCGTACAAGCCATGAATGTCACATATCCAAATTACCACTCTGGGTTTGGAGGTGGAGGTGGTAGCGGCAGCGGAGTCGGAGTTTGTGCCCATCATTTTTATGCATTTAAAGAGCTTATTAGAAGCCTTTTAAGTTAAAAATTTCAACTGATCTAACATAAAATTCCATTTATAATTTCAGTATTAATTATATATATCTAAAACTAAACATAGTATATATATATATATAACCAACCAACACATTAAATAATTAAAAAAACTACCAACACAGTAAACAAATTCAAATTTCTGGTGACCCAGGAGCGACAAAGACCGCGCTCGAGGGAGGGAGGCAGCATGGGGGCGATCTGCGAGAGGGGGCGATGAGGACTAGGTCTGCTAAGAGAGTGGGAGGGAGAGAGAGAGAGAGAGAGAAAAGGGCCGGCAGAGGCAGGGGGCAAGCTACGATCGGCGATCCAAGAAGCATAGGAGAGGAAGAAGTAGAGGACACAGGGAAAGAGATAGAAAGAAAGAGAGACTGAAAGTGAGTAGAATCATAGAAAATGAGTAGTATACTTTTTTACCCCACTCACTCGCAGATAGAGTTTCATTTGGTACAGGAAGCTGAGAAACCAAAAATCGAATGGACCGAATCAAACCAATCAAAATTAATTCGATATATTTAGTTTCAGTCCTAAATAATTCAGTTTGCTATTCGGTTTAGGGTTGTGCAACCCGAGGAAGGCACCTCATTTACCTCCGAACAGACCCTAATTATGAGTAGCGGCCCGAACCAACCAACCCGACTTATTTCGGGCCCCGAGCCTAAAGACCTGACCAACCCGAATTACATATATAAAAAAATAAAAATTAAATAAAATATAATTAAAATTAATTAACACATAATTAACATTAAATAACATATAATTTAAAACCCTATTAAACTAACTAATATAACGTTTCAGCACCTTAAAACATTTAAAAATTACAATAAACTAAAAATTTAAAAATTCTTAAAACTTATATTACATAATAATTAATAACAACAATAAATATCAAATTCCATGGAGCTACCATTCTTCGATCTTCAATTAATTCACGAACAGTTGATGAAGCAGTTTTGATGAATTCCAGTGTAAGAAATCTTAGAATAAAAAGCAGTTTCGATGAATTCTAGAGATACTCATATGGACTGCTCACAAAAATGAACAAAAGTAAAAACATATTAGTTGGCGGAGCAAAAGTATAACTGGGTACAGAGCATGCTCTATATCAAGTCATAAGATTTCATGAAGTACAAACTAAGAGGAGAAGAAACTATCATCCAAAAAATAATTAAAAAAATACATGAAAATTATAATGTCACTCAATATGCATCAGGGAAAACACGTAAAAGGCAGTTGAATAATGGCACACAGTAACACATGAAAAGAGAAATTTATACAATTCATATAAATAGAGAGCAGAAGAATTATAACTTTGGTGGACCAATAACTCACACAACTAGAAGACCGTGGTTTAGATTTCAGCAAACAAATGATTTGTTAAATAAAAATCATACAAAGAAATCCCAAAATAACGCAACCTAACAAAATTGCAACACAAAATCGTAAACACAGTGAGGCAATACTCACTTTCGGTGGCGATAGGCGATATAGAGGCGCGATGGTGACCGGTGGTGGCGAGATGCAGTGCCAATAGGCGGTGGCGGTGCTAGGGCAGAAGGTATTTGGGAGTTAGGGATTTTGAGAGAAATCGGGAAAGAGGAAGAGAGGAAACTGATTTGGGAATTTTTTTGGGTTATATATATCTTTAATTCGGTCGGGTCGGGTTTATAGTGGTTTTAACCTGACCCGAACCCGAACTACTCATATTTACTACACCCGACCCGGTAATCCCCGAACAACTCTTCTCGAATTGCTTGTTCGAGTCGGGTTACTCGGGTTGGGTCGGGTGTTGCACACACCTAGTTCGGTTATTTTATTTTTAGAAATTCAATTTTTGATCTATTTGGTTTGGTCCAAAACCGAACCGAACCGACCATTTGCACACTCCTTTCATTAGGTAACTCATAAGTTTGTTGATGAAGCCCCGTGGATGATGCACACTATGTCCACTTTTCATTTTCATCACAGATGGAGTGTTGCTTCTCAACTTTGACAACTCTAGGCAAAAAGTAGATGATATATTTTCTATAAATTCTATTTCTAATAAACCAGGTAGTTTGCAATAACTCCTTGAGTTATGGATGATATTCTAAAGAGTCAGTCAATGCTTTGAACAAGACTCTATCATCCCTTCTCATACTTAAATCACCTAACTAAATGCACTATTGCATTTCTTCTTGCATAAACACTATGTGATGCACTATTGCATCAATTTCATCAGCTCGAATCTTCCTTTGCATTCTTATGTTGCTTAGTAAACGCACTTTTACATTTCTTACAGCAATCCCAAACGGAGTTTGAGGAACCATAGGTACCCTTATCATCACTATTTCTACAACACATTATAGAAATAAAATGCGATTAATACACTCATGTATAAAACACATATGATTGAAACATATTTCAATCAATAATAAGGACAGAAACTCAAAAATTTTCAAAAATATTTTTCAAAAATATTCACAGGTAGAAAATGCATTTTCCACAATTTTTATAATATTTTTAATAATTAAAAAATAATAATTTATTTTCTAGTTATTAAAAAAATTTAAAAATTGACCAAAAAATTAAAAAAATTTGAAAAAAATGATATATCAAAAACCAAAGCTGATTTGGTGGTCGAAAAGAACCACGCATACCGACAGAAAGGGATTGGGAGCGCTTACGCACAGTCACGCGTGACGCCCACTTTAGTGCCACATGTCAGCACCACATCGTGCCATGTAGTGACACGTCAGATCCCTGTCTTGACACGTGTCATCGACGTACTAGTCCACCTTGCACCCACATGGCACATTGGGACACGTTACACCACATGGCATGACAACTGTAATCCATATGGAACATTCTTATTAGGCCACGTGTCAGAAGTGACACATCACTGTGCTGATGTGGCCTGACACGTTGCACAACCTCATTCGTCCATATGTCACCCCCTAATGGTCCACCTGGTGTCCATATCGCCTTGGTTGACACGTCACTGCCACATGGCTTAACCTCGGTCTACCTCGTGACGTGATCCAATTGAGCCACGTGTGCACAGTGACGCATCACTGAAGAGACGTGTTTACGCACATGTGAGCCACCACCCACATGCACGTGCCTAACGTCATGCACGAGCCGCCTTCCCAGCGAATTTTGGTGTCCGAATTTTGGCCAGTTGGGGGTTTTTGGGGTTTGTGATTCTAATGATTTGGTCAAAATTTTCAAATCTCAACTTCTAGTTTTGCATTTTAAACACTCATGTTTGTCCCCTCGAATTGCAGTGTATACATACACAATTTTCAAGCCAAAATACATAACATATATATATTTTAACACAAAAATAAATTTATTGAGTTTCATGCATCCTAGATCTACCAATTTTACACATAAAATTTTAGATCTAATTTTAACCACATGCAAGGATGCAAAAAACGACGGCTCTGATACCAATTAAGGGAAATCTATACTATGAGGTAACATAAACACATATATGCTACCTATATCTTGTAGCGCATAAACTTTGGCAAAAGCATTTACAAGGATTCCTTCTGTGCCACTAGCCCGGCTTTTACCCACATGCGGGATAACAACAACAATTCCACAGTCAAAATGCCCCTTGGAGATAAAAGAGCGTGAGAGGAAAATTCGACAGAGTTTCGGTATCTCATCCCTTTTTCTGTACTTTTTACAGATTTTTTTATGCCTATTTATAGAGGCTCTCTCTCTAAAATACGAAAGTTATTCATAAAGGAAATAATTAATAAAGAGGGAAGTTACCCTTTTTATTTTATTTCAATTAAGGAAAATTTCTTAATTAAAGGATTTGATATGGAACAGTTTTCATATCTATATTATTTTCTTTTTAATATGAATCACTTCCATATCTAGATAAATTCCATATTAATATGGATCACTGTCCATATCGGGAGTTATGGGTGTATCCAGACTACATTAACAAGCTTTAAGAACATATTTGGCTGTTTGAATATTTTGAAGTTGTAGTTGCTGGTAGAATATTTAAAAACTGAAACAAATAACAAAAATTGAAAAATAAATGTATCATCAATTTTTGGAAATATCTATATATGTCTTTCGATTGTGCCCGTATTTTTCACGTTTGCTACACAATTTATTTTTGATAAATACTAAAACAACAAAAATAATTCAAAAATAATTGTATCATCACTTTTTTGGAATATCTTTACATGTCTTTCGATTTTGCTAGCATTTTTCACATTTGCTTAACTTTATTTTGATATTTGATTCCCATCCTGCTTTGTTTCTTCTCTTCTTAGGACTTCCTGATTTGTGTTTTCCTATTGGTGGTACTACATCTCCTTTTCAATAGTTCTTAGAGCGTGTTTGGCATTGTTTTTGAAAGGATAAAAAGCTAATTATGCGATAAAACATATATTTGGTAAATGTTAATTTTAGAAAAATTAATTTTGTGAAAAGTGAAAAAACTTTCTATTAGTAAAATATAGAAATTGAAACTTTTCAGGAAAACTGAATTTCAGCTTTTTAGAGTAGTTGATTTAGTATTTATTTTAGACAAAAATATCGTTTATTTTATTTTTTAATGACAATTATACTTAATATAAAAAAAGACTCATTTCTCTCTTCTCTTTCCCTACCACCCAAAATAATTTGACATAAAAAACGACTCCACGTTTCTTTTTCTTTCTTCTTTTTCTTTATCACTCAAAATCATTAGAAGTCAAAAGGACATCACTCTCTTAATTCATATTGCCTTTTGAGTAAAGCAAAGGTGATTACTATTTTCCCTTTCTTATACTAATTTTTCATGGAAAATTATTTTCAATTTTGATTGGATTTTTTTTATGTTGCTTCATACCCATTGCTTTTTCACTCTCTTAATTTATTGGAGTTGTCATTATCAATAATTTTCATGTCGTGCTGCTGGATAACAATTTAATATTTTTTGTGGTACTAAATTTTATGATTTGTTGATTTAATGCATAATATTTACCTAGTATTATTTCTCATATATATATATATATATATATATATATATATATATATATATATATATATATATATATATATATATATATATATATATATATATATATATATATATATATATATATATATATATATATATATATATATATATATATATACATATGTATGTATGTATACATACATACATATGTATGTATGTATGTATGTATATATACATACATACATATGTATGTATGTATATATACATACATACATATGTATGTATGTATACATACATACATATGTATGTATGTATACATACATACATATGTATGTATGTATACATACATACATATGTATGTATACATATATATATGTATGTATGTATACATACATATATGTATGTATGTATACATACATATATGTATGTATGTATACATACATATATGTATGTATGTATACATACATATGTATGTATGTATACATACATATGTATGTATGTATACATACATATGTATGTATGTATACATAGATATATATATATATATACATAGATATATATATATATATGTATCTATACATATATATATATGTATCTATACATATATATATATGTATATATCTATCTATGTATACATATATATATATATATATATATATATATGTATGTATATATATATATATATATATATATATATATATATATATATATATATATATATATATATATATATATATATATATATATATATATGGATCAATACGATCATATTCATGCTTATTAGTCTTGGCACGTATACTTGTAAGTTTTCTTTGTATGCATTTAGTCATACAATGGGTTTTTTTTCCTTTCATTTGAGGCTTATCATTAATATATCTAGCTAAATGGAGTTCAGGTTGATCTAATCTATTATATATTAATTTTTTGATAAAATTTATTTTTATTTCAAAGGTTTATTCATGTATTAGATATTAATTAAAATATAATTATCGTACATATCACAAATCCAATATGTTAAAAAAGATAAGAAAAAGACAACAAAAGCTGTATGTAATGATAATATGATCTTATTATATTGTGACATATGTATCCAAAGTGGAACTCATTTTACAAAAGATGGATGGAAATTGGTTAGAATAAACTTTTGCAAAGACTGAATATGATAAAGTTTAATTAAAGAATAGGTGGTATATTATGAAAAGAGATTGAAAGATTTGGAAAGATTTGAAAGGCAAAGAAATAGGATTAAGATGGGATAAAAAGAAGCAAGCTATTAATGCTAATGGTGGGATGAGAAGATTAGTTCTAAATTAATAATAATTCTATAGTTAACAAATTCATAAAGTTATATTCATTATTCATGTATGTTATTTTCTAAATATAATATGTTATAGGTTATGCCTGGAACTGCAAAGTTTCGAAGTGTAGGTCTTAAACCTAAATTTAAAGAAAGGTTAGACGAAATATTTGGAGATACTGTTGCTATTAGAGAATTTGCTTGGACACCTTCATTAACTTTAGAGCCACAAAATGTTAATATTGATATTGATGCATCTAAAGAAAGACATATATCATTAAAAGACATTGATGAGTCAATAGAGGAAGATTTTGATCAAAGCTTAGATGAATTCATCGTTGATGGTAATAGCTCACCAAATATTACAAGACTTGATGAAGACTCTAATTTTGTGCCACTTGAAAATTTTGAAGATGTTGAGCATACTTCACATTTAGAAAATTATATAAGTGGTAGAACAACAGAAATGAATTCTATCCGTGATTAAGTTGCCTTTAGTTTAGTAGAAAAAAAAATTAGTTTAATTATTTAGAATTATAAGAAATAATATGTATGATGAATTATTTTTAATTTGTTCATGTTATATTTATTTTTATTTAATTATATATGAAAATATATGGTTTTAATAGTTTAGAGAAATAAAGAAGTGAAAATAAGTGGGAATAATTATTATTTTTTAGTGAAATTTTGAATATAATATATTAAAATTTATTTATGTCATTTTTTAATTTTTATTATAAAAGCCATTTTTAATCGTATAATTTACTAAACAGTTGACAACTACTTTTGAATTTATAAGTTATTTTGAATTTTATTTACCAAAAAGTTATCTACTTTTTGAGATATAGTTTTTTGGAAGATAACTGTTATCAATTGAAAATTTTATTTTCATAAGTTTTGTCAAACTGGTTTTTGGTGTGTTCCAATACATCTGATTAGGAATAGGATGCACAATTCCTTCACAAGTTGCTAATATTGTCTCTTTGGTGTAGTAGTTTGAACAGTACTTATAATAGTCCATATGTTTATTATTTATTATTGCTAGAGCATGTGCACATGTTAATTCATCCATTTAAAACTTGTTATAAGCGCATGTTCTTTCTTTAAAGTCTACATTATATGTTTTTCTTGCACTAAGAAGCTAAAAATATCACTATTTAATGATGATATCACCTTCAAAAATAAATTTATTTATGAACAAAATATTAGTGCTATACATATATATGATATGTATATTATTAGTATACATTATCCTAAACATGCACTTTTATATCAATATTTCAACACATATCACTCATAAAGAAAAGGAAGATTTCTTATTTCTTCAAAATAAAATCTAGCAAAAGTTAAGAACCCAAAAAATATCTACCAACAGTAGCAAGCATAAATCCATTATTAACAAACATGACACCAAAAAATATCTAATTAACAGTCTTTAGGTTACAAAATTTCCAAAAACCTAATACTGAAGCATCAATAAAATTATAATGCAATCAATGATCTCATGCTTTGTCTATTAAAAATATTTTAATCATTTAATAGCCAATAAACTTGACATATTATCAAACACTTATAAACATGTTTCTTATAGATTAAGAAAATAAATAAATAATAGCCAATCTCTTCATTCACTAAGAAAAATAAATAAATAAATAAATAAAAATAACCAGGATTTAACTTTCATTCTCATAAATAAAATGTATTTTTTCTTCAGCTGTTCTTCATACTTCTTAGTGAGTTTTGTGAATATTGACATGGCTATGTTTCTATTTGCATAAGTTCATTCTTGAGTCACATTGCACAAGTACTCAATTAATCCTGTTATTGGTAGATTTCTAGCTGCTTTGATTATAGCATTCATTGACTCGGCAATATTAGAAGTCATGGTTGAATACCTGTTATTAACATAATGCAGCCTAGACTATTTCTCATATCCAACCATTAACATATCTCTGATATTCTACCACCAACCTTCTTAATTTCATCCATATAATATTCAAATTCTTCAATTGTATATAATTCAGCTGCTTTAAACAATAAATCTTTAATCTTATTCAAAATTTTCTTGAACCTTGTTTTCGTATTATTCAACAAGTGGTAAACACAAATGCAATGAGGAAAACTAGGATACACTTTTGTAGATGTTATATGGATACTTTCATGTCTATCATATATGATTAATATTTTATATATTATTTCATATGTTTGTCTAAGTTTACTAAAAAAATACCTTCCAAGAAGCATCAAAAGCTAAAAGAAATATTTTTTCACCAGTAACTTGAGTTGAAGCAGTTATTAAAGTCCCTCCATAAGTTGCCTTTATAAAAGTATCATCTATAACTACTATTAGCAAGCAATATTTCCAACCTTTAATTGATGCATCTAAATCAATGAAGAGGTATAAAAATGACAAGTTATCTTGTGTTCTAGATGTATTGCAGAACCAGGATTTGTCTTTTGTAGCATGTACAAATACCTTGGCAATAATGAATATAAATCAGATGGTTTACTTTTAATGATATCCATAGCTCTTTTCATTGACCTCCAAGCTTTTATATAATTGAGATTCATTCTGTGTTCGTTTCTCATATCTCTTATTATGTCTACTGGTGTGTACACAGTCTTTACATCTACATATTTTGATTTGATCAAATCGTCAATTATAGTTGATGTTGCTTGCCTTTTACTGCTTAACCTTAGCTTCAAATCGCAGGAGTGTGTAGCTTTGAATTTTTTAATTTTGAACATCCTAGTATTCCTATTTTTTGAATTTTTTAATTTCCATGGGCATGCCTCATCCAAGCAACAAATCTCATATCTTCTTTCACATGATTTATACACCTTGAATTGGAAATCCTTTTTTATTACAAAAGAGCTTAATACTGCTTTCAACGTATCCTTGCCTTTAAAAATCTGTCCAACTTTAATTCTTGAAAACCTTGGATTTGTTATAAATTCTTCATCTCCTTCTATTTCTTTGCCTTTGTTATTCAAATTGTCAACTGTTTATCTGCTCACCTAACTCACATAATCCATCATATCTATAATTGTTTCATCTAGGTTGACAAGTGTTATATCTTTATTTAATAGTAAACTTGTTGTTTCAGGTTCAGCTTTTATCATTCCAACTTCACTTGAGCTTTTTTTGGAGCTTTCCCCTATAATAAAAACATTTAAATAGTTTCATTATATTTCAAATATATCCCAAAATGCATAATTAAATAAAAAAATATATCAGTACATGTATTCATATCTAGTTAGGAAAATGAATGCATGATATACAATATATGACAAATGGCTTTAATTTAATTTCAACATGGCATGCCAATGCATGTATAGAGAAATTATTTTATAGAAAATAAATATAAGATTCCTCCTTCTTGAAGGTGAATGAAATTAGAAGATTTTTGTTGAAAGTGAAGGGAAGATGGAACCTGTGTTTGTAATTATTGAATGCTTTGCTGTTATTATTGCTCTATTTGCGTAACCCAGATAAACTAAAATAAGAATAAAACTGCTAACCCAATTAAACTAAAATAGAAAACTAAAATAGGAATAAAAGAAATCTTACTCAAAAGAGGATTTAATTCTTGCTGCTAATTCCTAAAGAATCAGAATTTGAATTATTGTCACTATGCTTCATTAAAATATGAATCTCATGTCCTTAGCCAAGGAAAATTTAAGCTATAGAGATCCGAAACAATGATTGTCAGCCATGGAAGAGCATATTGAAAATAGAGAATTGAGTCCATAATACTAATATTGCTATATAATACAAGCAAACAAAAATAAATATATTCCAAAAAAAAAAAAAGAACAAAAAACTCGAGAATTCAAACATAAAAGAGGAAAGAAAGAAAAAAATACATATATTATTTCTTCAGCTCAGTGTACAGGCAACATTTAGCAATTGTTCACAAGATAATGTATTTGTACTAACTCTACAACTACATACAATAGCAACACCATAGCAATATTTAAAAGTGAAATGCATTTTTAGTAAATTACCTGTTTTGCATTTCTCCTTCTTTGTAATGCACAGTGGATATAATTTGAAACATAGTTCTTTGATTTTCAACTTCAAATAGAAAAGGAGTGTCATATCATCATTTATTCGAAGTGGTAGATGTCCATCTCCAATACTATATTTGATGTCCAATATGTTATGTTTGGTACAAACATTCTGTAATGGCTTAAATACCGTGTTAGTCGAGAATTATACTTTTTTCGAGTGTAGAAAGTACTTTATTGGACTATTAAAAAGAACTGGTTAGTAGGAGTACACCCAGAGGTAAAAAAATATTTTATTGGACTATTAAAAAGAACTGGTTAGTAGGAGTACAAGGATGAAATTTAAAGTGAAATCGAGCTCAAATAAGTTTCCAAAATTTATAGATGAGAAAAATTCCATTTCGGTTTAAATAGTAATCTGGTTTGATCGAACTTTGACCAGACCATTAAAAATAGCTATCGACCTCTAAACATTTATCTGAAGGCATAGATAGACTCTAAATGATATTTGGAATTTATTGGCAGTGAAAAAGTATTTTTAAGGTAACACCAAAAATTGAGCTACCGAACTGATTTGAGTGTACCAGATTGAAAACGAACTCTGATTGGGCTAAAAATTTGTGTGTAGCCTAATTAATATATTTTCTGAATTATGAAAGTGATTTTGGGAGAATTTGAGCTTGGAAAGAGAGACAATTATTTTAAGAGTGCATAATGGGCTTTAAAAGTGAGTGGGCCTTAGATTGGTTGGCCCAAATTGGTTGGACCTTAAATCAACCCAAAAACCCACTATATAAAGGGATAAAATCTGCATCTTTATGGAGAAATCAGTTCAACCTCTTCTGTCTAAAAACCGTGGCCTCCATTCTTCCTCCTCCCAATGTGATTTCTTTTTTTTTTCTTCCATTTCTCTCTTATTTCAATCATCTCAAGTGTTATTCAGCCCTTAGTAATGCTTATGGCAGCCCCTAATCTTCTTATTTGATGAATTAGAAAGTTAAGGGTGCGTTCGGGAAGGATTTTATTTTTTTTTTTGAAAATAAAACCAAAATACGTTTGGCAAACTCTTTTCCGTTTCGGCTTTTGCAAAAATTTAAAGAAGTGATTTTCATACCAAAAACAAAATATAAAAATTTTCAAAATATGGGTTTTAGGATTTTGCTATTTTATCCTTATTATCATCACCACACTGCTGCCCCACTGCCACTGCCGCTGCTGCCTCCACTGCCACCACACTGCTACTGTCGCCACCACCACCACACCGCCGCCACCACCACCACCACCATAACAAAATTGTTGCCGCTACCACCACTATGCTTT
Organism: Excoecaria cochinchinensis; assembly: GCA_947683425.1. Lineage (NCBI taxonomy): Eukaryota > Viridiplantae > Streptophyta > Magnoliopsida > Malpighiales > Euphorbiaceae > Excoecaria > Excoecaria cochinchinensis. The sequence continues at coordinate 5,885,902 of CANTUQ010000069.1, forward strand.
CACCACTCCCACCACCACGCCGCCGCTGCCGCTGCCAAACAACCGCACCACAGCCACCACCTCCACCACAACCACACTGTTGCTACCACCGCCGCTGTCTCCACCACCACACTGCTGCTGCCTTCACCATGCCACTGCTGCCACCATAACCACACTGTCGCTACCACCATAACCACACTACAGTCGCCACCGCCATCGCCACCATTGCCGCTGCCGCAATGCCTCTGCCGCTACTGCCACCGCCGCTACCGCCACAACCACACCGCTACCACCACCATAAGCACTTCGTCGCCACCACCGCTGCCGCCTCCACCACCGCCACCACATCTCCGCCGCTACCACCACCACACTGCCATTACCACAACCACATCATTGCCACCACCATAACCACATCACTGCCACTACCACGGCCGCCTCCACCACCGCCACCATCACTGCCTCTACCGCCACCACAACAACTATACCGCCGCTGCCACCACAACCACACCGTCGCCTCCACCACATCGCTGTCGCCTCCATCACCACCATACTACTACTGTTGCCATTGCTACTAGGCAAAATCATTATTATAATATACATGAATAATAAAAAAACATGATAAAGTTTTTAAATATATAAAACAATTTTCTAGAAAATAAATAACAAAAACTAAAAATAGATTTTGGATTTTAAAAATAAAAAACTAAAAACGTAAAACTTTACCGAACAAAAATCCAAAAACTAAAAACGTAAAACTTTACCGAACGCACCCTAAATTAAGAGATTTTGGTTTTTGGCATAATTCAAGATAACTTAAAATTGATGGTTTTAAATTGTTTCAAAGGCTCTAACAGTTTAATTAGGATGTATTTAGAGTTATTATATTGTTTGATTGAATTATTATAGCAAATATTGCTTGGGTTTTCTTGTGAGAGAATTCGGCCAAGATGGGATTTTTGGGGGATGAAGTTTTTTTCCATGGAATAAGGCAAGAAGAGGGAGTTTTGAATGGAGTATTAAAGGATTGAAGGTTAGTGGTTACAAAATCCTAATTTTTCCATGGATTAAATGTGATTTTAGGTTATGTTTGTAATGAAAGTATATGTTAAATTCATGATTAATTGAAATTGATGTTATAATTATGAAATTGGAGGTTAGAATTATTGATTTGAGTTGTTGAAAGTGAATGAATAAAATTGAAATTGAAACCCTAGGTTGGACCAAGTTGGGGTTAAGGTAGATTTAAGGTTTATTTTGTAGTTTAATGTTAGATAATTGATAAATAAGGTAAATTAATATGTAATTGGGTAACAATTGATAAATGGAAAGAAATTAATTATGGAAAAAGAAAAGAAATGGTGGTAATGGAATTTAATGATTTTAGGTTGTGATTTTAAATGTTCAATGATGTATAATTGGGTAATTATGCTAATTGACATGAAATTAAGTAGAATAGGTGATAAATGAAATATAAATAATTATATGCATAATGTATGTACCATGGCCAAATGGATTATTGTATATATGATTTGTGAAATTTTGATAGTTTAGTGGAATAAATGTCATAATGTGAATGTATAACTAATTTGGAATGTATAAGAATTTATTTGAAAATAAATAGTGTAATAATGCATTATGTATATAATGGAACTTGTGGGTTATGTTAAGATAAAATGAATTTATGGTATTGTAGGTGTTAGACTTGATTAATTAGTGAATTGGACTTAATTTAGTGGAAAAAGAAGAAATTGGATATGAAAATGCTATTTGGATCGAATGGTATGTATGAGTGTATATTTTGATAAAATGTCAAGTATAATAGTATAAATTGAACATAGAATGAAAATTAATTATATGTTAATTTATTTAGAATTTCCTTGAATATAATCTACTTGTGATTATATTATGCTTATGTTGAAATTTATGGAATATGTTATTCTAAAATAAGTATTTATTTGAATGTTGCATTATGTTCAAATTGAATATTGTGATATAATTGATATTGGAATTGGAGAATTAGTGATTTGGAATGAATTTTGTGGGAAAAGAATTAATGGAATGTGAAAACACCATGTTGGCCAATTAGTACCTTAAATGATATAATTCTGTGAATTGAGTTCAAATTATGTATTTAATGAAATTGAAACGAGTGAATTTTATGAAAAAAGAATTTAATGTGGTAAAGTTACCTTGATGGTTAATGATAACTTTAATATGTTAATGTTGTGAATTAAATATATATTATATATTTAATGAAAATTAAATGAAGTGGATATTTTAATTACCCTTAGTAGTAATATGGTAGTTAAATCTATATCAGAATATAGTTAGCTACCCATAGAGACACTATACCGCGGTGCAAGTCATGGTGACTTGCTTTGCTTTGGTAGATTCGTGATGGTCTACCATAACGATTAAATGTTTAAAATACAGTGCTCAATGATAAAGTGAATGAAATGAAATGAAAATGCTTGATTGGTCCTTTGAGATTACTCTAAAATGTAGTGGACCTGTGAGGTCCACGTCTCGAGTATCTGGGTTGGAGATTTCTATTGGAATTATACGAGGGGCATAATTGAACAAAAGTGAATAAATGACAAAAGTGCTTTAAATGGTAAAGTGATTTTGATATGTGATTTTTGAGACTAAATTGTAAAATGCATGCCAATTAATAAAATAATGGATTATAATTTTTTTTTTTGTTGAGAATAATGCGATTATAATGTTAGTGATGGCATTATTGAAATTATGTGAAGTGGGTGGCAATAATTTTTATTTGAGTGAAGGTTAGAGACTATTATGTACTTTGTCTTTAATAAGGCTATGTAATTTGACTAGTAAAAGTGAACAAAGTGACAAAAGTGTTTTAAAATGGTAAAAGTAATTACATATGTAATGTGCAGGTTAAATAAATATTAAATTGTAATTGGCATGTTAATTATTGAAATTACTGTATTTATGTGAAGCCATTAATATTTGTGTAATTAAGTGTAAATGGATGGAGAAAATCGTAATTTAATAATAGTTAAGTATTAAAGCATAAATTGACAATAACAATGTTAAATAAATGACTAAAATGTAAAGATTTGCTTATGTTGTGTGTAAATGTTAAGTAATTATAGACTTAATCGCTAACTGAAATTGATGGAAAGAAAGAAATAAAATAAAGTAAATGACATCTGTGGGCCGAAATGTATATAAATGGATTAGGATAGGATTTTATGTAATTTATTAACCTAATTATGAACAGTGATGATTGATATAGTACTGTGAACTGGAATGATAGTGATGATAAGTATATTGTAAATAAAAGTGTACATACATGGAGACATGGTATCAGGTGCTAATTGAATTCTTTCACGTGTACATGTATGGGAATTAGACATGAAAATGCAAATTTATAATATAAAATGCAAGTGTGTGTGTGACATACATGTAAATATATAGAGAATTAAAATGACTTGTGGGGTTGGCATATACCTGATACATTGGAATAAATTATGATAAAAAGAAATAATTAGTGTATCATAAATGCGGCTAATGTATGTATTAAGTATAATAATTATTATTATAATATGTTGATAGAATTAAAGTATATTGATAATAGAAATATAGTTAAGTAATTAAATTATAAGGGTATTGTGGACATAAATAAATATAATAAAGTCAAGTAATAATGATTATAATATACAAAGGAATCTTTTATTGAATGTTGTGTAAGATTGGATAATATACAGGTGTATGTACGTTTTAAAAAGGAATGTTATAGATATTTATATGTGAACTTATTAAGTGAAAATGGATCTTAATTTAGAAATAGCAATTGGTAGTTGGGACAAATATTAGAAATAATTAGAATTGATGCATGGAGTAAATAAGGTCATGATGTACAATATATGTATGTAAGGATAATAAGAATAAAGTTGGTGGCAAATGTTAATATTAGATTTTAAATTAGAATTAATATGTAAACTGTTTGAGAGAATAGGTAAAAGAAAATTGGTATATTAAGTAATTGCATGGACTAGTGGTAGCGAAAACGATTTTTAAAGAAGATAGTGTTAATAAATTATATGGCTAGTGATAAGGAAAAGTAACATGAAGAGATTGAAAGTGATAGTGAAAGGAAGTAGTGATAAGTGATTGTATATAATTAATTAAGTATTAAATTGATAGGTCTTTAGAAATGTCATGTTTATTGTTTGTAATCCGTATGTTTAATTGCATATATATATGCATGATTTAGGATAATGGAAACTTTTGGATTTGTAACCAATGCTGAGCATATTTAGTGCTCAGCACGTAGTTTATATTGACTGCGTGTAGGTACCGATATGATGATTGATGAAGCAAGCATACCTCAAGTTGGAAATATTCTGGGTAAAGACTTTTGTTAAGGACACTTTTGTATTTTAACCTAGAATTATGTATGGATTTGTTGGATTTTGATTAGGTATATGGCACGTATATGGACTTTTATTGACATTGGAACATATTATTAATTATTGAGGCTTAGAACAATGAATGTTAATTATTGGAATGAATTGTGTACGCTTAATAATATATTTTTATTGTGTCCATGAGTGGGTTGTAGGTTGCTTGAATTGCAGGATGGGTAGGTTAAAATTATAGTTGTTATGCTGCCGAATTTTTGACTAAATATATAGTAAGATAAGACAGTTATGGGTTTATAGGCAAGATATAATGGTTTATAAATGATTTGTAAGGTTATTTGATTTGGCAATGGACTAAGTTAACACTGGAAGTCTAAGTAATAAGTTGTTATGCAAGTGAGAAGAAAAGAAAAAAAAAATTACTCGCATTTGAAGTAAACGAGTGTTTGTCAGATTTAAATCTAGTATGGTGTTTGTCTAGCGGGTATAATGTATGAACGAAGTAAGGGTGTTACACATTTGGCTATTTAGTTTTATGGGATAAGTGGTTTTTTTTTCCCTTAAACTATTAGAAATAGGGTGAAAATGCCCTCAAACTTTTTTTTTGCCGGCTTTTACCCCTAAAGTCACTTAAATTGATGAAAAATACTTTCATTTTTGATGGAAAATCCAGCTGACAAACAGAGTTAATGGCAGTCAATCACACTTTGACATGTGTCAATTTGATTCGAGGTAAAAACTGAAAAAAACAAAGTTTGAATTCATTTTTACACCATTTTTCATAGTTTAAAGGCAAAAAAACCCCTTATAGAGTTCAAATCAGCAACCTGACTAGGAAAGAGAGTTGACACGTGTTGATGCGTGATTGGCTGCCGTTAACTCCGTTTGCTGTCTAGACTTTCCGTCCATTGTATTTTTCAACCATAAAACTGAGTTAAGGTGTAAAAACTAACAAAAAAAAAGTTTGAGTGTATTTTCACTCTATTTCTAATAGTTCAAGGGTAAAAGAATTATGTATCCCTTTAATTATATTATCTAGTAGATTATCATAACTGCAACCTAACGGAATTAGTATTCCTCAACTTGAAAATCATGATACTTATTCTGTTCACTCTATTTTCCATTATATTGCATCAAAATTGGAATTCTTTCGGTCATTGTAAATATCCTATAAAAATGCACATATAAAGCACAGTCAATTTCAAAATATGAAACTAAAATATAATTTGTAAAACAGAATCATGCAGGGAAAAAGAATTAAAGAAAAGCAAAATTTTGAAAGTTAAAAAAAGGTGCAAATGCATTCAATCAATACAAAAGTTCAATCATCATCCTTAATGCAAAGAGCAAAGGCTGGGCATCTATAAGTATCAAACTAACTGGCCTTTCAAAATTATGTAACTCTATAGCAACCAAACCATCAACTAAGCAGTTGAAAATTTTCATAATATGTACACACAAATTCAATCATAAAATAAGCATTTATCTATCAATAATTAAATTCAAAATGCAATTAATAATTATTTCTACATATAAAATGCAATTAAGAAATGCAAATCAATAATTATTTAGGAAATCAAATTGAATATATTACATGAGCAAATAACTTATTGGTTACAATTTGACAACAATTTTCAGATGGTGAAAAACAATATAATCGAAATAGAAAAAATCGATAAGAGACAGAATCGAAAGAGAAATAAAATCGAAAGAGAAACAGAGAGTGTGAAATGAGCTATAAAATCAACAAATAGAGAGATTTTTCAAGAGAGTCTGAGATGAGAGTAAAAATCGATCGATCAAGAGAGAGATATTTACAGTTCATAAATCAAAAAGTGTGAGATTAGAGGCAAAAACTGTAAATGAGAGAGTAAAAGAGGGAACAGAAAAAAGAAAGGCAAAAACGAAAACGAGAGGAAAAGAGAGAAAGTGAGAACAAGAAAAAAAAAAAAGCAGAAAGGTGGTATTTATGAAATATAAACAAAAAATATGTATAATTTTGAAAGAAAATTTTAAAAGGTTGTATTTAGAGTAATTTACTCCGACAAAAATACCTTCAAAGCCCAATTATATCTCAAGTCTTTCGTGCCTATCTCTTTTACGAAAAGTTTCACACAAGAACACCAAATTGGGCCTTTTAGCATGGATCAGGTTTTTAAGGACCTATACTCCCCGTGGGTTCCATCCCACGACAGTTTAATATTTTGGAACTCATTGGGCCTGGTGGGCCTGGACACAGGACCCGGCCCATTCACGTTTTTTGGACTACAATCAGATAGCAAATATCCAAGCCCAATATCTACAGCATCGGTTCCTTCGTTCACCCTTCGCCTCTTTGCATCAACAATAATTAAGCCAACATCCTCCACGTTACCCCCACTATAATTATCTCCCACCAATATCTCCTTTCCATGATCTTTGGTGATAGTAGAATCTTTTCCACAATTAAGGCCATGATCAACTTTACCTTCCATAACTACCGAGACATGATCTCCGTGATCAATTGCCATACCATCTGTAGATTCTTCATCCCCAAACATTGACGGAGGATTTTGCTGCTGGAGCCACCTTTCTCCGAGATTCTACCCTTGTCTGCATGTAGGGGTTCGTATGGATTTATCAAACACTTTGATCAGAGGTTGATCATTTGTAGGCCTGTATTTTGGACAGAAGCGATCATTATGACCAATTAAACCACAAATAAAAAAGTGGTAACTTTTCATATAAAAAACTGATTTCCGTCTATTCACCCCCAATCTTTTTTATCTTCATGGACTTTTTTAGTGGCTTTCTAACATCAATAGCTACACGAATTCTCATTTAAGATCTCTAAAGACCACAAAAATTATAAGGATCGGAAGCAAGAAACTTACCAACATAGTTACTGATAAAGCCAAAGTTGTCTTTATCTGAAGGAGAGAAGGCGATCCGATCGGATGAGAAGACCCTGCAATAAGAAGAGCCCGGTCAGACCAGGGATGAGCACTCCGAAGCTTAAGTTAGTAGCTTAGAGAGAGAGAATGTTTAGAATTCAATACCTGGTGCCATCGTTAGCTGGGCTATTTATATGAGATGATTGAGGGGCACTTGAGTGCTTGGGGAGTGATTAATGGCTGTCAGAGTAGGTATCCGGCGACATGAAAGGGAGCAGGTGGTAGGCATGGGCGCTGCCTTGTGTCAGGCAGCTGATGGGACTGGCGGTCACATCAGCCGATCGGGCGTGTGCGCTGCCTAGGAGCTCGTGTCTGCTACTCTTGGTTGTTAGGCCTTGGGCCTTGCCAGTTAAATGGGCCGGCTTAATGGGCCTTAGAGCAAATGATATTTGCTGTGTTATCACTGTCCCCCCTCAACAGGTCCGATCGGGCACAGATTTGCCTTTTGCAGGTCCGTTCGGATGGGATCAGTAATGAATTTTCCCGATCCGAAGATGCGTGTTGGCGCGATTTTTGAATTTGGGAGGCGCTTTTTCTGAAGAGACGCGCCTACTTGGACAGTTGTTTCCATTTAATGTTGCGCGTACTCCAAGGGCGACGCTTCGTTCTGCGTACAACCATAATATCTTTTGACACGTGGCACTCTTTTAGTGGCGCGACGTTTGGCGTGTTCCGGAAGCTTTGGATTATAAATAGGGGTTCTAAGAGGATTTCCTCTTTACTTCTGCGACCCCTAGCGAAACTCTGCCAAAATTCCTTCTCAACTTCCAGATTTCTGCAATTATCTCTTGCTTCTTCTTCAAATTTCTTAAGTCCCCTTCTATCAAGTAAGTAATTTTTCCTCTTTGCTTTCTGTGTCATTTTGTCTTTCACTTTCTTTTCGCATCCACTCCATTTAGAAATTAGAGAATTGCACCTTTCCTCCATTCTTTCTTGTTGAAGATGGCTTCCAGTAGTGGTGAAGTGCTAGACAAAAGCTTTTTAGATTGGTATGAGAACAAACCAGCCGTCGAGTTACATTCTCGACTGATCGCTGAGGAGGTGGCTGAAATTCCCTCCAAGTACGGCCTTCCTGATGACGTATCCGTGTTGGTCTGCCCAGAATCGATGGCGGTGACAGAAGGGCCCTTTGGCCAAGATAACAAGGAGTGGTTCATTTGCCACCTCTGGAGCCTAGATGCAGGCCTGAGGTTCCCGTTAGGCACCTTCGAGATGGCGATATTGAGGGGGTATGGGATCGCCCCTAACCAGTTACATCCGAACTGGTGGAGATCGGTGGCGTGCTTCAAAATCCTCTGCAAAATAGAGCGCCGACTCTGGAGCTTTTCACCCATTTCTTCTACATCTCGGGTCGGAACGATGGGACTGAGTACTTCTTCACAAGCCGCCCAAAGAAGAAACTGATGTTCGTCCCCACCTCGATGAAGGGATACAAAGAAAGATACTTCTTAGTGGGGATGAAAGGCGGATTTGGGGTGCGCCTTACCCGATCGGTTAGGGTCGAGATCCTGAAGGACCTAGCAGCCGGTCAGCCCATGTATAAGGACGATATAAAGAAGTTAATGGATGCCGTTAGCAGGCATGGAGAGCCCTATCAGTCTAGTTTCCTTCTGAGCATGCTGTTTGGCTCTCCCGGCTCCAAAGACGCTGAGAATGCAGAACATGAGCATTAGGATCATGGAGAAAACATCGTCACCATGCATCAGTCATGCATTGCATTTCATCTTTATTAGTCGTGAATACCAAATCTGAGAAACTTATCTTATTTATTATCTGTTTGCAGCTGAGATGATTGACAGGAGCGATGCATCTAAATAGCTTGGCGAAAAGATCAGGCAGAAGCGTGAGGCCGAGCGGAAGGCCCAAGAGCAGAGGAAGAGGAGGAAACTGGTGTCCTCGGCAGAGCTGCAATCCTCTCGGGTAGCTGTCGGCGCCTCTTCAGCTGCTGCTGCCATTGACGCAATCCCGATCTCTTCTGCACCTCTAGCTGCTACCGTGCCCGCCATCAAACTTGTAGCGCCATGACCTCAAAGCGGAGCCGCTCATCATCATCTGAAGAACACTTGACCCCCGAGGCTTCGAGACGAATCGGATGATGATGACGCGCCCATTGCCCAAACGATCCGAGAGGTGGAGGAGGCTGCCAAGAAGAAAACCGAGGAGGCTGCCAAGAGGAGGGCTGCTGAGCTGATAGCCGAATCGGACGCTCGGGTGGTCGCCAAAGGCAAAGCCGTTCATCATGGCAAGGCTCTCCGACGCTCTTCCGACTGGCGACCGATTTCTCTAAAGGAGTTTCTGAGAGACAACTTCGGCGATGATTGGTTGCTGAGTTAGGTGGCCAGTTTCATCTGTCGAGGTCTCCTCCGGGACGAAGATCATAGGGAAACTGGTGACACCAGTCAGCTCAGCAAAGAATGCAACGCCATTAGCCAGCAGTTGATGGACGTAAGGACTTGTTGCTTTGTTTTGTTCGGGATTCGCTCATATCTAATTATCCCTGATTTATTTATTTTGGTTCTTTTACATAGGCTGCCAGGAGAACACAACGGCTGCACCTGATGGCTGGCGTATGGAGAGGGAGGGTCGAATCGGCCGCCGAGGCCAAGGCGGAGGCGAACGTTCGTTGTGAGGCCGCCAAGAAAGAAGCCTCCGTCCTTCGAGCTGAGGTGGCTAAGCTGAAGGAGCAGTTCTCTACTTCCCAATCGGAGATAGTGGCCTTGAGGAAGGAGGCCCATCATAAGGCTCAGGACCTGAAGGTTCGGCAGAGCAAGGTCGACAAGCTGAGGGGCGAGGTTGCCCGTCTTTCTGCTGAGAATGCACAATACAGGCGGTTCGAGGCAGATGCAACCTGACTGGATGCCGAGTGCAGAGAGTTGGCTGAGAACTCCAAATTAAAGATGGAAGGTGAGCAACTTCGCAAGGAAGTGGAGTCTCTGAGGACGTCGGAGGAGGAGAAGGAGGCCTCCTTTACGAGGATTCTCGAAGAGGAGCTTCCCAGTCAGAAGGAGCGTCTTCTTGATGAGCTAGCAGATGCCCAGGTGGAGTTGTTGTCTTGGCTAATTCATGAAGCTGGGAGGCTCTTTCCTGGAGTCGATCTGACTTGGATGGACGATCCGGCGTCATTGCCCGCTCCTCCAAATGGCGATGATGAAGAGGGCGCTCCTGAGGGGGAGGAGACTGAGAGAGCTTCAGGAGGAGATCTTTCGCTTTCGGAGGCTAGTCAGGAGGCCCCATTTGAAGTCGAGTCTACGGTGTCTCCAGCACCTGAAGCCGAGCTGGTGGTGCCTCCTTCAGCGGGGCTTGTCTCTGAAGGGGGGACAGGATCTGTACCGTCTTCTGCCGACCCTTTTCAGGCCACCGCCAAGCCGGATGCCGAGCAAACTGTCGATCCTCCTGGCGAGATAGATATTGTAAATATAGATAGTTATCTTAGGAGCTTAAATTAGCTTTGCTTTTTTTCTTTATTTTTTATCTCTATAACAATTCTTTGTAAATTGTATAGTGGAGACACCGTTAATAAAATTGCATTTTTCTGCAAATCGTTGTCGCGTTGTGAATACATAAATTTGTATTAAAATTGTCAATATAATTGAGCTAAGTATTACTCGTGAAATTGTGTAATATTTGCAAGTACTTCCTGAAATCAATGAACTTTAAAATCCAATGGCCGATCGGATCGTAAAGCTGTTTAAGTGCTACTCGTAAAGCTGCATAAAGTTTGCATAACCGAGTTGAGTGAATACTCGTAGAGTTGCATGAAAATCGCATGATCGAGTTTAGACAATACTCGTAAAGTTGCATAAAGGTTGCATAGTCGAGCTTGGTGATGCTCGTGAAGCTGCATGAGAGTTGTATAATCGAGCTAGGGAGGTAAGATCCTCCATCGTGACATATTCAGGGAGGTGAGATCCTCCATAACGCAAACACTTTGGCTTTTTGAGCTTGGGAAGGACGTCAAGCCCAGCCTATGAGTTGCATAGCATGCATAATTTAGACAAAGGTGAAAGAAAGAACCTCTTTATTAAGCAGGCAATTGCCAAGTTCTAATACATTATTAGAGATGGTACTTTTTGAGTACTTCCACATTCCAGCTTCTGGGGATATCTTGCCCTTCTACAGTTCGGAACCTATATGTGCTCGGGCTTAAGACTTTGGAGACCTCATAGGGCCCCTCCCAATTTGGCATTAGTTTTCCCACCCCGGCATTTCCTGAGCCTAACTCTGCCTTTCTAAGCACAAGATCGCCAACATTGAAAGTTCTGGACCTTCCTTTAGCATTGTGGTACCTGGTGACTCTTTGCTTATAGGCGGCGATCTTGGTGTAGGCATCCTCCCTCTTTTCTTTTATCAGATCTAAATCTTGGCGCCTTTCTTGAGAATTCTCCTGTTTGGAGTAGAGCGCCGATTGGTAAGAGGGAAGGCCGACCTCTACAGGTATCATTGCTTCGGAGTCGTAGACGAGGGAGAATGGCGTTTGATGAGTGCCTGTCCTGGGCGAAGTTCTGTACGTCCATAGGACACTCTGCAGTTCTTCAGTCCAGTTGCCTTTTGCTTCGCCGAGCCGCTTTTTTAACCCTTCGAGGATGGTTCGATTGGAGACCTCAGTCATTCCGTTGCTTTGGGGATGAGCGACCGACGTGAACTTTAATTTGGTGTTCAGGCCTTGGCAAAAGTTTCTGAAAATGGAGATGTCGAACTGCTTGCCATTATCTGCAATAAAAACATTGGGTAAGCCATACCTGCAGATGATGTTTTTCCAAGTTAAGCTCTTGACCCTCTCGGCTGTGATAGTGGCTACGGGTTCAGCCTTAATCCATTTGGAGAAGTGGTCTACAGCTACTATGAGGAACTTTATCTGCTTTTTGCCTTGGGGAAAAGGTCCTAAGATGTCCAGCCCCCACTGATCGAATGGCCAAGCGACTCCGATCGGCTGCTGGTCTGCTCCATGCTGCCTTATGATCCTGCCATGTACTTGGCATTGCGGGCATCTTCTTACTTTTTCTTGAACATCTTTGAGCATGTTAGGCCAGTAATATCCCGTCTGGAGGGTTTTTCTTTTCATAGCTCTGCTTGCCTCGTGTGCTCCGCATATGCCTTCATGGAGCTCTCTGAGGATATAATCTTCCTCTTCCTCCGTCACACACTTGAGCCAAGGGTGGCTGAAAGCTTTCTTATACAAATCACCGTTAATGATGGAGTAATTAAGGGATTTTTGGGATACCTTTCGAGCTTCATCTTTGTCGTCGGGCAGCCGACCTGTTTGGAGGTACTGCTTGATTGTGCTCATCGAGGTTTCATCCTCTTGGTCGATCTCCATCATCTCCGGCTCGTCTAGGGAGGAGGAAGTCTGGTCGACAACGGCAATGTTTTCCTCTATAACACTTTGTCCAGATGCAGACATCTTCGCTAGCCAATCGGCCTATGCTGTTTGGTCTCTTGGGACTTTCTGGAGCGCCCATTTTGATCCAGTTTCTTCGAGTTTTGCGAAGGCAGCCTTGACTTTGGCTAAGTACTGGATCATTGTGGCTTCTCGGGCTTCAAAAGTCCCCAAGACCTGACTGGTTACCAGCTGGGAGTCACTCCTGATGGCTACTGACTCCGGTCAGATTGCATGGAGCAGTCTCAGCCCTTGAAGGAGCGCCTCATACTCTGCTACATTATTGGAAGCTTTAAAATTAAGCTATATTGCGTACCTTATTGTGATGCCCAGAGGGCCTTTTATTACTATGCCGACACCTCCTCGAGTGTCATTTGCTGCGCCATCCACCGTCATTTCCCAGTTTTGTAGCCTTGGCTAACTCCGTGGTTCCTCACCCGTAAATTCAGCTACGAAATCTGCCAAAGCCTGGGCCTTTATCGCCTTTCTGGGCTCATATCTGACATCCCAGGACTGTAGCTTAATTGCCCATCCCACCATTTTGCCTTCCAGATCGGGCGTCTGGAGAATCTTTCTGAGAGGGTGGCCCGATCGGACCACAATTGTGTGCGCCTCAAAATATGGTCTGAGCTTCCTTGCACACATCATGAGGGCAATAATGAGCTGCTCAACCGGTCCCTTTCTTAGATCCACACCTCTAAGTATTTCACTGACGTAGTACATGGGTAGCTGTTGAGTTCCTTCTTCTCGGACCAAGGCACCTGCAACAGCTTCCTTAGAGGTGGCTAAATATAGGTATAAGTTTTCACCTGGTGTTGGCCGGCTAAGCAGTGGCGGGTTGGTGAGGAACGCCTTCAGCTCTTCGAAGGCATGCTGGCAGTCTTCCCCCCAGACGAAGGTTTCACTCTTCCTCAGCTTCTTGAAGAAAGGAGTGCAGCGTTTGGCTGAGGAGGAGATGAAACGTCCTAAAGCTGTTATTCTTCCGTTCAGCTTCTGGACATCTTTTATGTTCCTGGGGGATTGCATCTCGAGGATAGCTCTGATTTTTTCCGGATTGGCCTCAATCCCTCTCTAGGAGACTAGGAATCCTAAAAAATTTCCTGACGGTACCCCAAAGACACACTTCTCGGGATTGAGTTTCATCTGAAATTTGTTCAGGGTGTCAAAAACTTTTGCCAGATCGGCGGGGTGTTGCTCGGGGCTTTGGCTTTTGACGATCATTTCATCTACGTAGACCTCGACATTCTGCCCGATCTGGTCTTTAAAGATCTTATTCATCAGACGCTGATACGTGGCCCCAGCATTCTTTAGGCCGAACGGCATTACCTTATAGCAAAAGGTCCCGTCGTCTGTGATGAAGCTGGTTTTCTCCTGATCTAGGAGCCATATCAGAATTTGGTGGTAGCCGGCGTATGCGTCGAGAAGAGAGTAGATGGCATGGCCTGCGGTGGCATCCACCAACTGGTCTATGCTGGGCAAGGGATAGCTGTCTTTGGGACATGCCTTGTTGAGATCAGTAAAATCTACGCACATCCGCAGCTTACCTGACTTTTTCTTAACGAGGACCACGTTGGCCAGCCACTCGGGATAGTCTACCTCTCGGATTGTTCCGGTCTTAAGTAGCCTATCCACCTCTTCCGAAATGAACTTCCTCCGGTCGGGTGCATGCCTCCTTAACTTTTGTCGGACCGGAGGATAGTTTGGGTCCACATTCAACTTGTGGGTGATCACCTTAGGGTTTATGCCAGGGATGTCTTCTGGCTTCCAGACGAAGGTCGCTTGATTTATCGTCAAGACCTGCATGATGGCTTCTTCCGTTTCTTTATTCATGCTGGTCCCGACTTGAACACTTTTCCCTTTATCCAGCGCCCTCGTTTTTGTCTCCTTGGTAGGGTCCATCCTGGGCCTTTTTGCCTGCTCTGGCTGCTCGAGGCCGGGCTCTACGACCATTGCCTCCTGCTGTTGCTTTATCATGGTTATATAAGACACTCGGGATGCCTTTTGGTCGCCTCTCAAGACGGCAACACCTCCTGTGGTGGGGATTTTCATCACCATGTGGCGAATGGAGGTAACGGCTCCAGTCTGAAAGAGCAAAGGCCTGCCAAAGATGGCATTATAGGCAAATGTCATACCGATAACCATGAAAGTCACCTTGCATGCGTGAACGATTGCCTCTTGACCTAGCTCGACAAAGAGCTCTACCGATCCCGCTACTGGGATAGTGGCATTGCCCAGCCCAATCAGTGGAGTGGCGTTCGGCTTCAGCTCTCCGATCGGGAGTCCCATCGCTCGATAAGCCTGGAGAGTTAGGACATTAACAACGCTGCCATTGTCCACTAGAATTCTTTTGACGTTGAAGTTATTAATCCGAGCTCTTACAACGAGAGCGTCCTCATGGGGAAACATGACGACTCGCGCGTCTTCGCTGGATATGGTGATCGAGGCAGGCTGCTCGGCCCGGT
This sequence comes from Excoecaria cochinchinensis, assembly GCA_947683425.1. Taxonomy (NCBI): domain Eukaryota; kingdom Viridiplantae; phylum Streptophyta; class Magnoliopsida; order Malpighiales; family Euphorbiaceae; genus Excoecaria; species Excoecaria cochinchinensis. The sequence goes on from CANTUQ010000069.1 coordinate 5,901,047, forward strand.
GGGAGAGGTAGACCCCTTTCCCCTTCTTTTTTCTGGAGAGATCCTCTCCGTAAGATGATCCTCCGGTGATCACATTTATTACCCCGGCATATGGCCTGCTCGGTTCGGCGTTTCTTGGGTTCCTGTGCTCATCATCGTCTGAGTCAGGATCGTCCCTGTGAGGCTTCGGCTGTCTACAGGGATCGTCCCCTCTGGCCGGGCCTATGAACCTTTTGAGGGCTCCGTGGCATATTAGCCTTTCAATCTCATTTTTGAGCGAAGTGCACTCGTCGGTTAAATGACCGACGTCTCTGTGAAATTCGCAATACTTACTTGATTCCCTCGTAACCCTGCTTCTTTTGGACAGGTCCTTGGGCCAGTTGACCTGGCGATGCTTCTCCTTTATCCATATCAGCACCGCGGTCGGGGTAGCATTGAGAGTGGTGTACGTCCTCTTGGCCCGATCGTCTGGACGCGCATTCCGGTCTCTTCCCGACCCTTTTGCCTGGCCTAAATTTCTGGAACTGGGAGCTCCGTCTTGGCCTCTAGCTGTCCGATCGGTAGCAGAGGCTCTGTGAGAAGAGCGATCGTCCAGGTATTGCAAGCGGTCCAATACGCTGGTCCTTCTTCCCCTGTTGGACCTAAGGGCATTATCCAATTGGATATGTTGCCTGGCCCTCTCCATGAGTTCAGCAAAACTGGATGGGGGTCTTGTTGTGAGTGATTCGAATAGTGGACGGTCAGTGATGCCCCCTGTTAAGGCGTTAGTCGCCATCTCAACACTGACGTTTCTTACCTCGAACATGGTAGCCTGAAACCTGTCGATGTAGTCTCGCAGACTTTCATCGGTCCTCTGGTAAAGGTTACATAAGTCGTTCACCGTCTTAGGCGCACACGTTTGTACGATGAACCTCGTAATGGATCCTAGAGGCAGCTCGTGGAACCATGTCAACGCATCTCCTCCCAAAGTGGTGGGGAAAACCCTGCAGGCTATCCTTTCGTCGTAGGTGTAGACCTGGACCTTGGTCAAATACTCGGCCAAATGGGTGGTAGGATCAGTCTTACCCGTGTACCTTTCCATGACCACATCTCTCCACCTGGGAGGGAGCTCAGCGTCGGTGATTTCTCTGCAAAATGGGGAGGCAGTATTCCCGCATGTGTTCCCTTCGAAGGCGCCTTTCTTGGGCGCGAGGAAGCCAAGCTGTTTGAGCTTCTGCTTGAGCCATTGATCCTCTTTACTCAATGTCGTAGCAGTGGACTCATCTTTGTGCTTTCGCATGTGGTTGCGCGTTGGAGTGCACATGTAGGACAAGTCATCCCTTACGGAGGGAGTGGTGGACCTGCTGGTGTAAGGGGAACTCCTGTTCGTGGACATCATCTGCTTCCCCTTGTCATACATTCCCGGGGTTCTGAGCACGCCCCTTCGAGCTCCCTGAGCGCGAGGCTCATTAATGATTATTCCCTTGTTTCTATTCTTTCTGAAGTCTTCGCCCGCGAGGTAATCCTCTTGGGCTCTTTCAGAAGTAGCTGGCATTTTCCCTTTCTTGAGTGTTTGGACGATGCTCTTGGTGAAATCGCTGAGAATAGCACGCATGTCTCTCACAGTGACAGGGGTATCCTCTGGTTGCCTCATAGTGGCATCATTAAATTCGGGAAGGAGGTTGGTCCTCGTAGGGGACCTGGTGGGTCTTTCCCCCCTTCTCGAGGTGCCTGATTTGGCACGAACATTATTGTCATGATCTAGGTCCATGGGGGTCGTGTTCTCGTTGGATCTTGAGTTCGCCATGCTCTCAACGAAAGCACCAAATGATAAAGCCAAAGTTGTCTTTATCTGAAGGAGAGGAGGCGATCCGATCGGATGAGAAGACCCTGTAATAAGAAGAGCCCGGTCAGACCAGGCGTGAGCACTCCGAAGCTTAAGTTAGTAGCTTAGAGAGAGAATGTGCTTTTAGAGAGAGAATATTTAGGATTCAATACCTGGTGCCATCGTTGGCTGGGCTATTTATATGAGATGATTGAGCGGCACTTGAGTGCCTGGGAAGTGATTAATGGCTGTCAGAGTAGGTATCTGGCGACATGAAAGGGAGCAGGTGGTAGGCATGGACGCTGCCTTGTGTCAGGCGGCTGATGGGACTGGCGGTCACATCAGCCGATCGGGCATGTGCGCTGCCTAAGAGCTCGTGTCTGCTACTCTTGGTTGTTAGCCCTTGGGCCTTGCCAGTTAAATGGGTCGGCTTAATGGGGCTTAAAGCAAATGATGTTTGCTGTGTTATCAGTTACCAATACCCCTACCTACTCTTTCAGACATGAATCCACTAGGAACATTGTGGGCTTGAATCCCGAAGCCAACTTCAAACAAAGGCACTTATATTCACGATTCTTCATAATTAGAAGTTGTCCATCAAAAGTCCAAGGACATATTTCAAGCACCCTCTTCAAATCAATTTCCATGAAGAACTGGACCAAGAATAAATCAGGGGTCAAATCCTTAATCGCCAACCCCTTCAGAAGTCTCCAAACTGCAGCAAGAGTATTGCGCGTTGCATTAGCATTTATCGTTTTTTCTGTAAGGAACCTGCCTACCATGCTTCGATCAAAATCTACAGCCTGTTCTTGGGCGACATTCTCGTCAAAAACCAAACCTTCATCACTATCACCCCTAGAGTGAGATCAGCACAAAGATTTCCCATCCATTGCAGTAGTCATAGGCACAAACACGCACCTTGTCAGAGGACAAGAAGGAACGAAGCTTGTCAGAGGACAAGAATAAAATCAAAGGTTTTTGTTTGCTTTTGATGTTTTCGAAAACTAAAATCACTTTCTTTTGCCCTTCAATTTTTTTTTTAATTATTTTTTCTATATCTACTTAAGAATTGTATAATTTTAATCTATCACTTTATTTTCTATATTATATTTTTCAAAAGCAATATATAGATGTTATGAATAAATATGACAATAAAAAAATATAAATATTACATTTAACGTGTAAAAAAATAAAAATACTCTAAAATTATTTTTTTAACATTCTCTTCTAACTAAATTCTTAATAAATGCAAAAAAAAAAAAAAAATTAAGGGTTTTATTAAAAAAAATACCAATATCTAATTAAGATATATATTAAAACAGTAAAATTTTTAAATCGTTTTATTTATTTATTTGCTTAGAAAGAAGATTTATATATTTGCTTAGAAAGAAGATTTATATATTTGTTATGTATTATTTTACGGTTATTTTTATTTATTACATAAAATTTGTATATTACTTTTGAAAATAATAAAAAATAAAGGGTGAATTAAATAATTTTTAAATAGACTTGAAAAAAAGAAATTGATGAAGTGTATTGATGACCTGAAATAACAATTCCTAAAAGTGTGTGTTCGTGTGCATAGTATTACCATCTCAGCGTCTGCGTTTGGTCTCTCTCAGCGTCTGCGTTTGGTCTCTCTGAAATAATATTATTATATATATATAAAATAGTATTAATCCTCAAAAACTTAAAGAGCAGCATAGCAATTTTTAACAAATTATAGGATCAAAATAGTAGTTTCATCCTCCATGTTTCTCCTTCAATTTTGCAGCACCTTTTGCGCCTATGGCCTATCTTAATCCATTTGGACTCATTTTTCACAAGCACAAACCGTCCCAAGCATTGTTTTGGAATCTTGTGTTTGTTACTCGTTCTTATTATCAGTGCAAAACAATGACTGATAACATGGTCATTACCGAGCTGCATGACATCAGCTCGGCTCCGCTACATTAGCTTGGTATACGGACAATTGGACAATGAATGGGATTAAAGGGAACGTTATAAGGGTTACATTGATGAATGATTTTGCCGTAATAAAGGTTTTAGAGCATTTATATTGGGTTTTAATAAGATGAACACTTGTAAAAGAATCTCATATACTAATCATACATTTTAATAAGTTTTTAATTAGAGTATTTTAAATAAAAATTTTCACTAAATAGTTTTATTGAAAATAAATGAAGCTCGTATAACTATAAGAATAATTTGTCGGTTATCTAAATTATTATCGATGATCGATAATGAGTTTTTTTTCTGATTTTTATTTTGCTTCTTAAACATAAAAACGCCTTGTAAAAAATTCAGAAAAAAAAAATTGTAAAATTTATTTATTTCTTTCTATACAATAATATTCTTATATGAATACACTATACAATAATATTCTTACATGAAGACACTATAAACACACCCAACAACACATAAATTGTCACCTTATTTCTCATGTCAAACAAACAAATATCCAAAGGATCATAAACAAAGCCAGAAAAAAAAAAATTCAAAAAATAGTAGAAGCAATTCTGCCTCAGAATGATAAAGTCAGATAAGATGAAGCAAAGACTGCTCCAATAAAACCGGTGAAACTGAAGAAAATGGAAGAAGCTCCACTAGGTGACTCGCTGGCCGGAGATGGAGTTGGGTTATACTCAAGTGTTCCGGTAGGTGGAGCTTCTTCGCCGGAAGGTGAAGGTGATGGGGATTGGGAAGGCACTATACCCATATCACCTGAAGGTGGAGGAGAAGGTGAGTCTGTTTGATTAGCATTTGAAGAAGAAGCATTGCTTCTGTTTGATAAAACAACCACAACCAACTTCTCATTTTTCTGACAATTTTCTTTGTTTCCACTAATGAAATAAAATGGACCCGATTTGTTGAATGTAAACACAGTGTGACCATCGGTGTAGGCTGGTAGTAGAGGAGCTGTTGTGCTGCAATTCTCGTAGTCCTGCTTATTTACTTCAACTACCGAGTCTTGATCTGGCTTGTATACAAACACTGCATTTTCACAACCATGTAGTTATTTACACGGCCATATTTCTAGTCAAAGAAAAGAAGACGAAAAATAACTTACATAGTGAGTCACCAATCTGAAATCTGGTGCTTTCAGCCCATTGATTATAGCTGTAGTTAGTAGCATTATCAGGTACAGTCCACCCCTTAGCTCCTCCAACAGTGAATTGAGTTGCATTACCTTTCTGCAACGACAACATTAAACAAAAAAGACTAAGAATATAAACAGTTTTGTGTTGGTAATCTGATCTTGAAATAGCCATTGAAAATGAATGATTTTTCATTTTATTTTTTTCTTCCAGCCAAAATCTGATAATTCAGTTTTGGATGAAATTAGAGTGAGAAGAATGGGGTGGTAGTTAGAGGGTTTTGTAGGCCAAATTTGCAAGAGCTTTACAAGCTGTGGCATAGAAGCTTTCTCCCACTTTTTCTTTGGATTTCTTAGATGATAGTGCAAAGTATATATGTTCACTTTTTATTATTTAAACCAGGTTTTGTGTTATTCTTGATTCTTTTCAATTTCTTTTAAATGCTAACTTGGACTACAGGTAAATACTTTTCTTTGACTATTATTATAAAGAATATTCATGTCTTCTTCTCTAGGTTAAACTAATGGTATAAATCATCATTTTAGTTTGTGTTCATTGCTATCCCTAATTATGCTTATTTGATGTGAGAATTTCTTTCTTCTCCTTCATTAAAAAATTAAAATAATAACCAATTATTGTTGATTGGGGTAATAAAAAGGTTTGATATTCTCAAGCAGAGTGTAAATTTAATTTTTATCTCATATATAAATCATATATCATTAAAAGAATTATTTTCAATTATAAATTCGACATATATTCAACTATGAATTGGTTCGGTATTACAAATGTTTGAGAAATCAAACTACATTCCTGATAATTATTGAAAAAAAAAAGGGGGGAATGGCCCAATTTGGTATGTAAAAGGAGGAAGTGATGCTAGGTTGGCCCAATTTCAGTTTAGTATTATTATTATTATTAGAATTCTTTAATTTCGATAAAGGAATATATCATAATTAATACCTGTTGGTGCTGCTTTTACGTTTGACAACTGTTTCCTTTGTTATCCGAAGCATAAAAGGCAACATATTCACAATAATTTATTGAATAGCATTCTGCGAAAAACTTTAATTAACAGATATTCATAACAACTCTGCTGAATTTTTAAAAAGCAATTTAACAAAATCACTTTGTGCATTTCTAATATTCTAAAGCATTTAATTATAGAATACATAATAATTAGTCCAACAAACCGAGCATAGTTGTTTGTTAATGCCTTTGGTCATGCCCTTAATCATGCTGAGGCACTTCATTGGAATGAGATCAACAAATGTACACATACAGCCTGCCCATGTTTCCTGCCAAAGTGACATTTCTTGTAACATCTCCTCAATTTAAGTATTTTTTTGCTATATTTCTTTTTCTATGCTATATTTTAGGACAGAAAGTTTAATTAGCAAATGAAATTAATGGCGCTCAATTAGACGGTGACAACTTGGCGTCCATATATTTATCTCTCTCCTAATTATCATTATTTATAAAATAAAAATTATGACATGGCATCCTACCTAGCTCACAAACAGAAAAAAAAAATAAAAAATTAAACATAATTTTCCCTCATCTTCGGATAAATCTATTCTCTGAAACAAAGTTTCAGCCTTTTTAATTATATGGGATTGTGTTTGGAATTCTACATTCTAAACAATTTGAACATTCTCTGTTTTGGATAGTGTAATATTAATTCTTAGCGAGTGGGTCATATATTAGATTAGGTGCAAAGAAATTTAATTGGATTAATGTAATTTAACTCGTGTTTATAGCGTAAAATATTCAGCTTTCAAGTCGTTTTTCACCAAATTTCTATCCTTAATGTAAGTGTTTTGGGACAACACTTTGATTTGTCCCTCGGAAATAGTGAATAAATAATGCAATGAGATTTGTTTTAATGTTCACTGCAAGTTAACTGGGGAAGGGAAGAATGAGCTAATATAAATCAACAAATTGGATGGTTCTGGGCCAATTTTATTGCACCAGTAACTCTTTTAAGGCAACTGAATTAGCCATTGAGGGATGCATGATGATCAAAAGAGGGACCAAAATTAAAAATATCTAGGGATGTCAAAAACTTAGGGGGCCTAATTGTAAAATTAAAAGAATTGAAGGGATAAAATCATAAAATAACAATAAAACCTTTAAGGATTGGATTTTACAAATGATTGCAATATGTTGGGGTCATTCTGGTGGGTTGGTCATTTCAGTTCCTCAATTATACGACTTATTTGAGTTCCAAAAGCCCATTGTGTACTTGTGAGTATGGCCAATGAATGCCAAGTTGTAGTAGTAGTTACAGATGTTGACTGAGATTATACTTAATATTGTGATGTCATTTTCCTCCATTGTCAACACACATGACCTACCCAAAAAGTTTAAAAGTCCATTGCAATACACTTGAAAGTCTGAACTCTGAAAAGTAGTAGACAGCAGAAAAAGACTGACAATTCAAGGGACGCAAATGTTTAGTTTTATTAAGGAGTGTGTGGAGGACTCAAGTGAAAGAAATCAAAACTTAATATATTAATTGAGCACTTTTACATATATGCTCTCACCCACCTTTCCACTCCTCCGGCACACACATTACATTTACATAATTCTCTCACTCAATTGATTTGTCCACACACACTTTTCACGCACTAGCGCGTGCACAAATTGGTGCCTCGGATTCTTTTATGCAGGTTTAAAGTCGGTTTGGTTACCGACTTTAATATTGCTTCTTCTATTATTTATTTTCTTTTTTTTTAAATCATTTCAAAATTCTATACGAATTTCTATAAATCGCAGTATCAAATATTTTTTTATTTTTTAAAATTCGTGTTTTATATATATTTATATTGTAATGAATTTATCTGTTATATATTTTACATAACATAATTAAAAATTAATTTATGTTCTACCACGAGATGAATTTATATTTTTTCATAAATTATTTTGGCAAATTTTAATTTTATTTTTACCCATCAAAAATTCATCCATGCATATGTTTAACATTGAAAAAATGTTAATTAAAAATATTTTAAGTTAAATGCATGAAATAGATTTATTATGATCTTAGTGCTCTACTTTTAAAATTGATTCTATTTGAATTTGTTCCAGTTGTTGAAATTTTGTAATACTCTATTTACCTCCTATTAGAATATATATTTGTGACTTATATTTGGTACTCCACATCCGTCTTGATTATGAAATTTTTCTTCTTGAATTGAACTCTTCTTTTTTACTTCACCTTTAGACTTGTTAATGGCCTTCTCTGTGTTGCAGTTACTTCTACTCGTTCTTGTTTTTCTTTTGGTCTTGCCTTCTCTCTAAAAGCATATGCACAAATAGAAAATTTTTCAGGTAATTTGACTTGTGGCATCTTTTCTTTAAATTGTTCTTTAATCTTATGTGCTTGCACTTTGACATCACTAGTTGTGCGCTTCTCGACTTCTTTAATTTGTGCATTGATTTCTTACCACTCCTTCCAATTTTATCTTCAATCATCTCTTCCGCTTCATTGTTGATAACCGGACACTCCTCCTATGAGTTCGGTTTCATCTTGCTCTCGAGTCCGAACGACCGATCTGAAATCTCTCAATAATAGGTCGGTGTTATCCAGTAGTTCGGAAAGAGCTCGTCTTTTAGCATCATCAGGATTATTGGAATCCTTCAAGGAATTCCACTCCCTTGCAACGCGTTTTTTTCGTGACCAGTCTTACTAATTAGTAATTCAACCTTATCCAATTTGGGGTTAACCTTATCTGATTAGGAACGATTCTTATCTATTTAGAGTCTTTGAGTTCTACTCCAGTCGGGACTTCCAGCTCCAGATCTATTGGGAATACATGTCCCACGAGGAAAATGACTCATTCTCCAACACTGATTCCTAACTACATAAAAGGGAGAATTCAGGTTTGTTTTTCTTTTTGATTCTTTTCCAATTACAATACCCTTATCGTCAATCTTCTTGACTTGACTGTCGGAGTATCCTTGATCGAAAACTCGCCGGAATTCTTTATTTTCAGGTGACCGTTTCAAGCTGCCAGCCCAGGAATTTTAAACTGTCATCATTTAATGCGGTGAGCGTGGACACTTCCAGATTTTTCAATGGATCTCTTCCTTGATTTAGCTGCTGCTGCTCTTCTGGCCAACCAACCCCCGCAAATTCAGCCTCTCCAAATTCAGCCTCCGCAAATCCAACCCCAATTAATCCAACCACCTCCCGTCCAATTATTTGGACAAATAATACAACCTCTACCAGTTTCGTATGAGCCGATCCCACTGTTACCAGCTCCACAACCCTTGTACCACGCACAGAATCCAGCCCCTCATTAACCTGCCTCCGTTCCAGCCATTCCCGTTCTTACCCCCCAAATCGCTCAAGCTTTCCTACCTACTCTAATTGCAATGGCAGCTTAAGCACATGCCCCTCAACCACCTGCCCAAACACCTCTCCCTCTAGCTCCCACACAATTTTTTTCGCCAGCTCCACAGGCTTACACACCTGTCCCACTAGTTTTTTCGCCCACATTGGCCTCGGGTTCTACTATAACCCTTACCTCAGATCAGTTTGAGAGCCTCTTTGAGGAACAGATATAGAAGTACTAGAACCAAAATACTTTGCAGTACCAAAGTAATTTCAGATCGCCGTTAGCCAGGGAGATTTTAGCTACCCCGTTCCCAAAGATCAGGCTACCGAACCTGCCCAAGTATAATGGCAGTACGGATCCTTGGGCTCACTTGGATCAATTTCATCACACTATACTCGTTCACACCTCGGATGATGCTACTATGTGTAAGATTTTTCCCCAAACACTTACTGAGTTCGCTCAGATTTGGTTTCAAAATTTGCTTGAGCACTCCATTGCAAGTCTTGAATAGTTCAGCGATATGGTCATTGTGAAGTTTATGGCAGCTATTCGACCGATAAAAGTCTCAGCTGACCTCAACCTAGTTCGGTAGAATAAAGGGGAGACATTACGATCTTATGTAGAAAGGTTCAACATTATGGTAATGGACAGTCAGAACCTGAACATAGAGGTGGCCAACAATGCCATGATACATAACACTCGGTGTCAGGATTTTAGCGACTCACTGAGCAAGAAACCACCCAGTGATTTTACCAAACTTATGTCCCAAGCTCATAAGTATATAAGGATGGATGAGGCATGACGCCTCCATAGTAGCACTCTGTATGAAGATACGGGCAGGGATTCATACAGATCAGGGTAGGAGAGGGGCAGTAGGAGAATCGAGTCAAGAAATCAGGGGTCTGGTAGCTCCAACCGAGCTTATATGGTTTTATTAAGGTCTAGGGATCATAACGATAATAGGTGGACACCATTGAATGCCTCAAGGGTGCAAATTTTAAAGTGGATGAAGGAAAATGATAAGGTGAATTGGCCGAGACCCATGAGGGAAAGCTCTAAAAGAGATCAGAGCCTCTATTATGCCTTTTATAAAGACAAGGGTCATGAGATGAATGACTGTAATCAGCTTAAAAGGGAGATCAAATTTTTAGTTCGGAAGGCAAAGCTTGCCAAATTTATTAAGAGTGATAAAGGAAGAGATCGGTCTTGTTCACCTCAGAGACATGATAATAGAGCTAGTACAAGTAAGAAGGCTCTAGCTGGTGTTAAACATGTCATTGCGGGGGGCAAACATTACGATATTTTTGATGATTCTCGAAAAAGGAAAGCGAATGAGGTGTTCTCCTTGGATTCCAGTCCCCTTGTAACGAATTATAAAGTGAGGTTCTCGGATGTGGATGGCGAGCATGTTAGACAACCGCACACAGACTCTTTGGTAGTGGAGGCCCTAATTCAGGATTTCTTAGTCCAGCGGATTATAGTAGATACAGGTAGTGCGGTTAACCTCATCACTTTGGGGGCGTATAAGGCATTAAAAATATCGAATAATATCTTAGAGCCAGTGTCTGCCACACTCATCGGGATATCTGGTCAGCTGGTTAAGGTAGAAGGATAGGTGAAATTATCTATACAGCTCAAGGATAATGAGGTTGTTCGAACTTGTACTAGCTGTTTCATGGCCGTGGACATTTCACTGGCCTACAATGCCATTTTCGGAAGGCCATTGCTAGCTGGGGTGGATGTATACATCTCTATGCGAAAGCTATTGCTTAAGGTTCCTGCTTCTGGAGGCATTGTGGTGCTCGGGGAAATCAGAACGTAGCTCAGGAAACATATGTTATAATGCTAAAAGAAGTAAATCAGGCTCTCCCATTGGATTCCTTAGATGTTTCCACCAACGATACTCAGAAAGTGGAGCCATTGGATTCATTACTGGAGGTTGAGATAGCACCGGGCAAGGCAGTAAAAATTAGGACGAGCAAGAAAGGGGAAGAAGTGTCAGCACTTATTGCATTTTGCAAAAATTTGCTGATGTGTTCGCCTGGCAGCCTTCGGATATTAAAGGGATATCTACTGATGTAATATGCCACTCACTAAATATCAGACCGGACTTTAAGCCTGTCAAACAGAAAAAGCGGAACCATGCTCCGGAAAGGTAGACAACAATGTTAAAAGAAACAGATACCTTGTTCGAGAATGGATTTATCCATAAGGTCTTATATTCAAACTAGTTATCTAATATTTTTCTAGTAAATAAGGCTAATGGAAAGTGGAGAATGTGTGTAGATTTCACAGACTTGAATAAGGCTTGCCCCAAAGATAGTTATCTGTTGCCGAACATCGACCTCCTTATTGATTTGACAACGAGGTTTGAAAATATGCTTTCTTGGATGCCTCATCTGGTTACCACCAGATTCCAATAAACCCAAAAGATGAGGAGAAAATGACATTCATTACTCATCAAGCTACTTACTGCTATAGAGTTATGCCATTTGGGATGAAAAATGCAGGGGCCACATATCAGAGGTTAATGAAGAAGCTGTTTGCTAATTAGCTTGGGAGGAATATAGAGGTGTATGTGGATGACATGATAGTCAAGAGCAAGGCATCCAGTGACCTGCCTACTGAACTCACAGAAACTTTCTCAACTCTCAGGAAGTTCGGTTTGAAGCTCAACCCAAAGAAGTGTGTTTTAGAGGTATAGTCCGGGAAGTTCTTGGAGTTCATGATTTCGAAGAGGGGTATAGAGGCTAATCCGGTGAAGATTCAAGCCATTTTGGAGATGGAACCCCCGAAGTCTATTAGAGAAGTGCAGAAACTTAATGGTAAGGTAATAGCCTTGGGCAGATTTATCTCTTGTTCGGCTAAATGTTGTCTTCCATTTTATGGGGCACTCACAAATCTAAAGAAGTTTGAATGGACACCGGAATGCCAGCAAGCTTTTGAGGAGCTTAAGCAATTTCTTAGCACGCCATCATTGCTGAGCAGGCCTCATGTGGGCCAAATTTTGTATCTGTATCTTATAGTTTCTTTTAGGGATGTTACTTTGGTTTTGATTAGATAGGAAGGTAGTCAGCAGTTCTCGATTTTTTACACGAGCAAGTTGCTGAGGGGTGTCGAACTCAATTATCCCATTTTAAAGCAGTTAGCCTTGGCATTAGTTCAGTTTGAAGCTCAACCCAAAGAAGTGTGCTTTTGGGATATAGTCCGGGAAGTTCTTAGAGTTCATGATTTCGAAGAGGGGTACAGAGGCTAATCCGGTGAAGATTCAAGCTATTTTGGAGCTGGAACCCCCGAAGTCCATTAGATAAGTGCAGAAACTTAATGGCAAGGTAACAGCCCTGGGCAGGTTTATCTCTTGTTCAGTGAAATATTATCTTCCATTTTATGAGGCACTCAAAAATCTGAAGAATTTTGAATGGACCTCGGAATGCCAGCAAGCTTTCGAGGAGCTTAAGCAATTTCTTAGCACACCGCCATTGCTGAGCAGGCCTCGTGTGGGTGAGATTTTGTATCTGTATCTTACAGTTTCTTCCAGGACTGTTGCTTTGGTTTTGATCAGAGAGAAAGGTAGTCAACAGTTCCCGATTTATTACACGAGCAAGGTACTGAGGGGTGTCGAACTCAATTATCCCATTTTAGAGCAGTTAGCCTTGGCACTAGTTACATCATCCATCAAGCTCCGGCCCTACTTTCAGGAACATATTGTGGTAGTCCGGACAAACTCTAATCTTAGAAAAGTGCTCCATAGGCCAAATGTATCCGAAAGGCTCACAGAATGGGCAGCTCGTCTGGGAGAATTAGATGTTCGGTATGAAGCCCGGCAGTCAATGAAAGCTCAAGTTTTGGCTGATTTTGTGGCTGAGTTGTATGCTCTGCCTCCTGAGCCAGGCACCCGCTATTGGAAGTTATTTGTAGACGGAGCTTACTCTTCTGAAGGGGCTAGTATCGGTGTAGTCCTTATTGGACCAGAGAGGATAAACATTAGAGGAATGGCTAACATGGCATTCCCGGCCTCCAACAATGCGGCGAAATACGAGGCTCTCTGTTTTGGATTGAAGCTCACCATTAAGGTAAAGCTTGATTCGTTGGCTATTTTTTTTGACTCGCAGTTGGTCGTAAGCTAGTTGCTCGTCAAATTTGAGTCTAAAGAGAACACAATAGTTCGGTATAAAGAACTTGTTGCCCTGTTACTGTTCCAGTTGGAGAAAATGGGGTGTGCATGATCAATTGAGTATATGCCTTGAACAAAAAATTAGGGAGTAGATGCCTTAGGCAAAAAAGCCTCTAGTTAAGGACATTCTGTCCTTGACTAACATAGTGTGGTCGGTTATAATAGCACCAACATATGAAACATACAAAGTTCAGTTGAATGAGCCGATGGATGATTGCCATCTGCCTATATATCAGTATCTTAGTTCGGGAGTTCTCTCAGATGATTAGGTTGAAGCTCGAAAAATAGTTCGGCGGTCAAGCCGGTATGCCATCTTGGATGATAAGTTGTATAGGCGATCATTCTCACATCCCTTGACTTTATGTCTCAGCATCGAAGAGGATGATTATGTGATCCGAGAGATTCATTAAGGCATTTGTGGCATGCATAAAGGAGCACAAGCAATAGCTCGAAAAGCTTTGTTAAAGGGGTACTATTGGCCCACGATGGAGAAAGATGCTAAAAGCTCATTCAGTAGTGTGATAAATGCCAACGGTTCGACAACATATTGCACCAAAAATCTGCCCCGCAAGTGCCCATTCATAGTCCTTGGCCATTTACTCAGTGGGGAATTAATATCCTCAGCCCTTTTCCATTGGCCACCGAACAGAGGAAGTTTTTGTCAATGGCGGTTGATCATTTTACTAAGTGGGTGCAAGCAGAGCCTTTGGCTACAATTACCCCAGCAAACATCATAAAGTTTGTGCAGAAGGCAATAATTACAAGGTTCGAAATCCCGCACAGAATCATTACTGATAACGACAAAGCAGTTCGATTGCTCTTCCTTTAAGAGTTATTGTGCGGATCTAAATATCCAACTGTGTTTCACTTCAGTATAACACCCACAATCAAGCTATATGACTGAGGTAACAAACCAAACTATATTGGCTGGGCTAAAGAAGAGGCTGGATGATGCGAAGGGTGTATGGGTTGACAAGCTCAATAATGTTCTCCGGGCATACCTAACTTCCCCAAGAGCAGCGATTGGCCTTACTCCTTTTTCTTTGACATATGGGGCGGAAGCTGTCATCCCATGTGAGATTGGCATTCCAAGTGTCTGAACTTCATCATATGATGCTGAGGAAAATGAGGCAAATCTCTTGTATCACCTGGATCGGTTGGAGGGAATCAGAAAGACCGCCCAGTTGCAATCGACAATATATAAGTAGCGAATGTCAGCATATCATGATCGAAATCTTAAATCCCAGTCTTTTCGAGTTGGATAGCTCGTTCTGAAGAAAGTCGTTGCAGTTTATTCGGCGTCTAGGGTCAAAAAATTAAGCCCGAATTGGGAAGGTCCTTATATGGTGCATGAAGTCAAAGGTGGTGCTTACAGATTGAAGGATCTCTCGGGGAAATTGCTCCCCCATTCTTGGAATATTTCCAATCTGAAGTTATATTTTGAGTAGTAAGCTCAGTTCGGCAGGTTTGCCACGATCCCTTTATTTTGTTTAAGCTCATTTTGGCAGGTTCGCCACGAGCATTCTTTTTCTTTATTATTTGTAAGTTCATTTCGGCAGGTTCTCCATGAGCATTCTTTTTATTTATTGTAAGCTCATCTCGGCAAGATCGCCACGAGCACTTTTTACTATAATAAGCTCATTTCGGTAGGATCGCCATGAGCACTATTAATTATTGTAAGCTCGGTATAGCTAAATCGCTATTCGAGCATGTCTTATTATCAATGATTTTCAAAAGCTACACCCGTAGTAACTATATTGTTATCCAACCATACAGAACTATTTATGCAGGCTTATGCAATAACTCTACGATTGTTCAGTTCGGAAGAAAACTCATTATATATATATATATTGAATACGAGTTATAATTCAGAAAGTTACAAATCAAAAATTGACAGTCCGGCTTTCATTCATCAGAGTAAACTTTATCCAACTAGGACCAGTCCATGTTCAGGTTCCAATCCTTCACTGATGGAATTAGTTTCTGCCGAACAAAACACATTTGTCCGCCGCCAGGTCTGCTGCCTGGTATTCGAGCTCCAAACACCTCTGTGCCAGCTCGGCTTTTTATTTATTTATGGCTTATTGTCCTCATCGCACTTCCTCTAGGCTCAATTTAGCAGCCCCGCTCTTCTCCTTTTCTTGGACTAGGCGAGCTTTAGCTGCAGTGACTCTTTCCTTGGCCTCAGCTACTTCGCTCCCCTAGGCGAACATTTTCTTCTCGGCCTCCAGAGCCTGCTTCTCCGCTGCCTCTATCTTAGCCCTCGCCTCTCTAAGATGGTATCGAAGCCGGGTTACCTCTTTTTCCAGGCCAAGATGGGCTTATTCATCTTGCCGATGGCCGCTCCCGCCAGCATGCACCCCTTAAAATGAACAGTTATTATATCAACAACCCTAATTGCCGGGCATATAAGAATTATCGAGCTTTGCAACTTACCTCCACTTCATGCTTTTTCATGGCATTACTCAGTTGCTCAGCACTCATTTGCACCATTGGCATGGCTTTTGAGGGAATGCACGCTGTCTGATGAACGAAGGTGTTGAAGTTTGGGTTCTCCTTTGTCCAAAAATTCCCTTATCATTGCTAGAATCTATGCACGCTGTCAGCCAGAGCTTTCAGCTCCTCAGCCCATGACTTGGGGGCAGGGGCATGTGCCTGTTCCCTACTTTTGGAGAGGTACTCAGAAGATTGGGGAGAGTGATCGAGTATAGTTATTAGAGATTGCGGGGGAGCCGCGGACAGAGGACTTTGAGCTGGAACACTTGAGCTCAAAGATGTTATTGGAGAGCTCGGGTTCAGAGGGGATAGGTGGCCTTCCGGCACAGCAGAAGGGCTTCCCCCAAATTTTTGCCTCTTGGCCCTTATTAGTTTGGCTATGCTCGGATTGGAGATTCTCTTCGTGACTGCAAAAAAGCAAATAATAAGAAATAGATTAGAATGCATGGAATAGAAATTAAGAAGTGTACCCTTTTTCTTTGAGCTCGATTTTGAAGGTGGTGGAGGTATGCTGCATTAGAGTTGCAAGTTTATATTGGTCTTCTCTTTAGCCAGCTTCCTCCACAGAGCTAGGGTGTTAGCCTCTTCATAACTGAGCAACAGGGGATTGTCATTTTTATTTACAAAACGACCCCACTGAGTTCAGAAGGGGAAGTCCAATTCACTTTCTATAACAAAGAATTGATTCTTCCAGTTCTTTAAAGACTTGAGGTTCCCAACGAATACTCTGTATCCAAGACAGGCTTGAATGTAGTTGTGATCTTCCCGGTTGGCCCGGAGTCTAATATTGTGGGTAGCTTAGAAAAGAAGAACGGTGAGATCTATGTTGTGCTCGAAAGACCATATTTATAGCGCTGAGAGAGTGTATTAGGCATTGGGATACAACTGTCCAATTATCATGTCATAAAAGTTCAAAAATTTGAGCTCGAAGGCTGTCAATTGAAGACTCACTCCAGCTTCGAAGTCTGCTTCATAGACGACTATTGCCTTTCTTCCTTGGAATTTGGCATTGGCCCTTAGCGAGGCACCAGCAGCACGTATCCTGTACTCGTAGGGAATACCAAGCCTTTCTCTTAGCCCATTCATGTTGCTGGATGTCAGAACAAAGCTTGTGCTCCTTACCTTGGGAAGCCTCCTTGGCTCTTTTCTCCCTTCTTGTCTTCGCTGACTGGTGCTGGGGGAATCGGGGGGACTCTGAGCAGTAAGCCCTTCCTCTACCCTCACTCTTTCAGCAAAAATCTCAGAGGCACTCATGGTAAAAAGAGATGAAGGAAGAAATAGTACAAACCTGAAATCTCAGAAAAGGCTTCGAAGTGAGTCTAGAAGTAGCTGAATCAGGAGACAGCTGGAGACGATTGCTTGCAAGAGTAGCAGATCTAGGAAATAGGGAGAAGAATACGCAAATTTGGAATGGTGAGATAGAAAAGAGGGAAAAAGCCAGAGAGATGAATAGTAAACTAGGAAATCAAAAGCGTGAAAGAGAAGCAAAATCCCTAAAATGAAATGAAATATATAGGCAGGGTAAGCTAGTGGTTAAAAGACAAGTGGCAAGCACTGTGTGGTTTTGTTAGTGATCATTAAGTAAAGCACGGATACTGAAGCATCACAATGATGGCATTTTAACTGCCCTAGCAATCACTTTGCATGAAATGAGGCGTTGTTTGCGTGATACAAGGCACCGTCCTCTCCGTTTTTAATGCCTCATGCGCCTGATAGTTATCTTTTTGAATTTTTAGTTTGCCACTTGAATGACATAAATGACATAAAGAAAAATCCCTTTTACACTTCTAAAAATCACAAATCTAGTCCAAACTTCTCAACAAACTCCAACACAATTTTCCCATCCTGCTCTACACATATCAATCAATATATTGTCAATCAATATATTGTCAAGCAATTCGCATGTCTATTATAATCAATAGTTAATTAGTTCTATATAAATACAAAAACTGCATGTGAGTTATATATAATCCAAACTCAAAAGGCAAACTGTTTCAAAGTACTGAAATGGACATATCAATGGCCAAACATTACGGAAATTGGCAGCCGCTAATATTAAAGTATAATTTCTCTTATAATTAAAGTACTTACTAATAGCGAGATATGCTCGCCAAAAGAAATTGTACCACCGGTGTATGATCCAGAAGCTTTATCTTCAAATCCTGCATAACGATTGATCTTTTTCTGATTTGAAACTTGAATGCGTGGAGGTAAATTAAAAATCTGATTCCACCTTATCCAATCAGATTCTGAAAAGTCTTTAGGCTTTTGTTTGACTACCTTTATATGATACACATAATTGTTATACCTCTGTACAGCCTTTATTTCCCAACCTATCCTAATAAGTTTGTTGACTTCAGCATGCTAATGGCACTTTGTCTGCATCTATATTACAAGTAGTTTATTAGTAATTATAATCATACATTACTTCAATATAATTTGAATACTGAAACTTTTGAAATAAATGTATAGATATACCTTGAATTCTCCACAATAAAACTCATTGATTTCTCTAGAAACCTCCTTCCAACTAACTCTATTAGTGTCTGTACGCTGATGAAAGCTGTTGGTTATAATCCTAAAGCATTGGCAGGAAGGTTCCAACCTGCAAAATTTATTATATAAAAGCAATAGGGTTAGACATGTTTTTATAACTTATTCACAATTTGTATGGATAAATACTCACATGCCCTTTTGGTTCACTGTAATGTACAATTTACTAATATTTTCACTATTGAATTCACATGTCGTTGATGTACTGCTGTTGGCAGTATGAGGACTAGGAGTTGATGCAGATGGCGTACATGTCATTGGAGGCGATGGAGCAATCGCCGATGTGGGGCCTCTAGGGATATCTGGAACTTTCGGTTCACACAATTTTTGCAAGGATACCTAATGTGATCACCATTCATTTCTTCAGGATGAGAAATGGCAAATTTAACAAAATTCTCTACTCCATATACGAAGAAGGAATTAGTCCGTCTACTTGCATCCCATCGATTATACATCCAACTATGATTTAAGGATTCCATTTAACCTAAATTTTTCAATTTTAATAAAATATGAAAAAATCAAAAGTTTAGTCTCAGCAGTATACAGAAGAAGAGAGCCTAGTAGCAGTCACTATTCTCATTGGGTCAAATAAAACAAGATTTGAAACTTAAATACCAAATTATCATGTTAAGGAACAAGAGAGCTTTTCCATTGTACATTTTTTGACATACTACCATTTTAGATTGTCTTTGTAGGTTCAACCATGCAATTTTCAATTTTTCTTTCTTTCATATATATTTGTATTTCAACATAATTTTATCATGAATACCTTAATGCAAATGAAATTGATATCATACTATTATAATTTTTCCAAGTGTGTGTGTTTATATATATATATATATATATATATATATTATGTGGCAACTTTCATTAGTTTAAAGCATGGGTATATATATAAAAAATACAAAAAAAAAAATATATGCAACCTTGACATCATTAGTTTGATTGAACATATAGCAATTAGCAATTTACGACATCCATGTCAAATTATTTTTCATTCTATAAACAATTTACCATCTAATATTCAAATTAGCAAAATTTACTTACCCGATTAATGTAAATTCACATTATACAAAAGTTACAAAGACATATAATAGAACATAAATATGTGACAATAATTAAGAAACAATTTTCATTTTTATTTTTCTATTTGAATCTTGGTTCACTTAAATTCTTGTATTAACTTATATCTTGATTTAACACTTGAAAAGGATATGCAGCTTTGTACAATAATAAGAAGAATGAAAGACCTTTATGAAGGTTAAAATGGAATTTATACATGTGAAATTGTGTCACTCCTTTCCTGGTCCTTACAAAAAAAAAAAGAATAAAAAAAATTAAATTTCCAATATATATATTTTTGCAAAATACTTGGCATTGCAGCATACAAATAATTTTAGATTGCTGATTTCCAATACAAAAGTTAGAAGTCTGATGGGAAGGCTTGTGCTACTTTTCATGTCTTTATTAATTTCTAGTCTTTATTTTCAGATAACTATTTTATAGTTCTTAAAAATAATATTTGTAAGCTGTTTTATTGAGGTATGATTGAAGTGGATAGTCCTCTTCAAATAAATAACAAGAAAATTCACCAAAGCCAGTACTTTTGAGGACATTATTGTGTTGTATTAGATTAAAAAAAATGGTAAAAAATGGAGGTAGCACACAAAATGAATAGTTGGGTTACAATGTGAATTGAAAAATTATTGGTAGCACACAAAATGAATAGTTGGGCTACCAAATGTGAATTGAAGAATTATTGGTAGCACACAAAAGGAATAGTTGGGCTACTAAATGTGAATTGAAAAATTTTTTGACTGTTCACATGGAAGCTCCTGCCTATATAAGGCAAGAGATTGTTCTTCAAATGGGAAGATTGGATTCAAAGAAAGAATTCCAATGAAAGCTTGTAAGCTTTGAAACTTAGAGAATTTGTGGGAAATTCTCTTAGGTTTGTATCCATTTATTGGGGGTGTGAGAAAATACTAGAGTGAGCGAATGTAAAAATTGTTCAAACACTTAGTGAAATTTTCTTGGTTATTTTCGGACAAGTGGTTTTTCTCCGATTTTGGAGTTTCCACTATAATTTCTTGTGTTGTGAGTTTCTCCTAATTTATTCTGCATATTAGAAGGGTCATTTTTCCCAACAAGTGGTATCAGAGCCTTGGTTCAGCTATTTTTCACACTGTCTTAGGACTACTGTCCGAAAAAGTAGCGAATTTCGGAGAAATAATTATATTACTGTTCACGTGTTCTAAGATGTCGGGATTAAAGTTTGAGGTGGAGAAATCTGATGGAAAAATTAATTTTGTCTTGTGGCAAACTCAAGTCAAGGATTTCTTGATTCTATCCGGGTTACACAAGGAGTTTGATGATAAATGTGGAGCTGGCAACTCCAAGTTTAATTCTGTTGGTGAAGCTAACAGTGTGTCTACTTCGGATGAGGTAGATTTTGGGGATGCTCTCTAAAGGAGCATGGACGTCCTCATGGCATGCTGCTAGTCTCCACAAGTTGCCATGATAGAGGATGTGTTACCATTAGCGGGTTTTCCACACGGGCATTGGCTTGATCAAGATGCAAGGTGTGAAGTAGATCTATGTCGATGGTTGAGGAACTCTCGGAAAAATCAAGCATGAGAGTTGCACCATAATTTCAACAATTTTTTTTGACATGTTGCCAAAAAATTAATGACTTAAAATTTCTTAATTTTAAGTGAAATACTTTGTATGGTGGAGTATGGATTTTGAATTATCGGTTGCAGATAATTGTTTCGCTGGTATAGGCGATGGTAGTTGTTTTTTTTTGATCTAGGTGGAGATTGTTGTATTAGATTAAAAAAAATGATCAAAAATGGAGAAAGTCAAAAATGGAGGTAGCACACAAAATGAATAGTTGGGTTACAATGTGAATTGAAGAATTATTGGTAGCACACAAAAGGAATAGTTGGGCTACCAAATGTGAATTGAAGAATTGTTGGTAGCACACAAAAGGAATAGTTGGGCTACTAAATGTGAATTGAAGAATTTTTTGACTGTTCACACGGAAGCTCCTGCCTATATAAGGCAAGAGATTGTTCTTCAAATGGGAAGATTGGATTCAAAGAAAGAATTCCAATGAAAGCTTGTAAGCTTTGAAACTTAGAGAATTTGTGGGAAATTCTCTTGGGTTTGTATCCATTTATTGGGGGTGTAAGAAAAATTGTTCAAACACTTAGTGAAATTTTTTTTGTTGTTTTCGGACAACAAGTGGTTTTTCTCCGATTTTGGAGTTTCCACTATAATTTCTTGTGTTGTGAGTTCCTCCTAATTTATTCCGCGTATTAGAAGGGTCATTTTTCCCAACATATTGGTCCTTGTAAAATTGGAATGTTTATTCATTTTCATCCTCACTTTTTTGCCTAAGCTTCACCATGCTTTTCCTTGTGACAATATTCTTGAATATTAAACTGAATATCACAAAAACTCTCCAACTTAATTTATACAAGTCTGCAGTTTTATTTTCTAATAAAGCTTGCATGTTACTATTCTAGATCACATTCCTATTATTCTAATTGTGAGGTGCTGCCAATCTATGATTTACTTGTTTCTTATATGATATGTTCTATTCTATTCAATTGGCTCATCATTTTTGACCATTTATATTTTATTTACAATTATAAACTCGAATTCTCCCAGTATGCAAATAAATTGCATATATTGTGAAGAATTTTCCAAGTTTTTATGGCAGACCATAATATATCTCTTCCTGTAAGTACTATTTATTTTAATTTCTCAATATTCCCTCTATACGTACGTCTCCTTTTTATTATTATTATTATTATTATTATTATTATTATTATTATTATTATTATTATTTTTATTTTTATTATTATTATTATTATTATTATTATTATTATTATTATTATTATTATTATTATTTCTTTTTTCCTGCATATTATTATTTAAGACCTGTGTTCTACAAGTGGATCTCAGTTGCTGTGGAGCTTGTCTTACAAAACTAAAGAACACAACTAATTATCAGAATTCAAAACAAAAGCTAAACAAGGACATTCATTCCTTAGTAACATATGAGATAAAAAAGAAGCCTATCCATCATAAGCAACAGATCCAGCAAAGAAAATGTCAAAACAAAAGGAATAAAACACAAAGATTCACAATAAAGTCTTCAAACTTAACAAAATTTGCAGTAATGAACTGGAACATACCTTTTTTGTTCGTTTAGCTTCGTTGGAGTTGAATCTGATGGAAAAAAGTAGGATATGTTCTCCTTCCTCCTCCTTTCGCTTGTCCAATCTCGGTAGAAACCTCAACAAAGAAGAAAAATTATATATTAACAACAGTCACCCAACTACATATCAACTTTTAAACACCAGACACTGAAATTTAGTAGACGTTTACATGTATTTCACTTACCTCTCACACAGTATAAGCAATCGGTGTTGCTATCACTGACTAGACCGCTGGTGATAACTAGCGGCGAGACCGGTAGCGAGGGATTGGGGAAAATTGAGGATCGGTGGTTTTGCGTGTCTGTGTTTTTTAATTCGGGTGAGATAGAAAATTTTGGGGTTTAGGTTATATTCAATCTGTATCTTAATCGCATATTAATGACTACTTTGGCGACTACATCGTGTTAGTTGCTAAATAATTATAAATACAACTATTCCTTTACCAACAATTACGTTCAGTCGCTAATAATATTTTTACAAAATGCGGCTGATATTTCAGTCACAATTTTTTTTGTTCTGAATAGCGACTAAAACTCAATCGCTAAAATTTAGCGACTAATTGTTCTGTTGCTAAAAAAAGTGCAGTTTTTTCATGCTTATTTTTAGCAACTACTTATTTGCAGCAGTTGCTATTTAGACGCTAAATAGGTATTCTAATTAAAAATGATGATTTTACGACTGATTCCTATTTTAGTCGCAAAACAATCGCAAATTAGCGACTAAATTTTTGTAGTCGCTAAATTGATATATTTTTTTTTTAGTGGGAGAAGTATGTGAATATATATGTGATATGATATGGGATATGATATTAAATTGTTATCATGGCATGAATGAATGACATGAGAATAATGAACATGTATATGAATATATCATGACATAAATAGATGTTTTGCCGTTAATGGGCTAATAGAGGGGAAAACTCAGGATTTTGTGATAAAATTGGCCAGTCATAGAGACATGTACCGCGGTATTGAGTCATGGCGACTCATATTGTAGGCCAATGGTGGTTCTACATTTTGTTGAAGCGCAATCTGGCCTGCAAGTGGCCACTTTGACACTGTTGGAGTACAATCTAGCCACCAAGTGGCCACTCCGACACTTGTGAGAATTTTATGGATTATGTTGGAGCGCAATTTTACCCCCAAGTAATCACTCCGACACTACCGAAACGCAATCTGACCCTCAAGTGGTCACTTTGGTAGATTTAGGATTTCTGCTAGATAATTACTAGGGAAAAAGGTGAAAATGATGATTTTGTAACAATATTGTAAGATAAGTGGCAAATGGTAAATATGCAAGAAAATAATAATTGAAAGGTAAGATGGTAATTTAAGAATAAATTAGAAATCATAAAATAAATTAAGGACTACTTGGAAATTATGTAGGAATATAAGGAAAAAAAAAAAGATGAAATGGCGATTATATAAGAAAATAGGGAAAAAGGGGACAATTGGGTGAATTTAGGTAACAAATAGGTAAATATGAACTAACTGTACGAGTTAAAGAATTAAAAGGAACATTGCATATATGTATAATGGGGTTAATTTCACTGATAGTCATCGAACTTATACCAAAATTACGCAAAAGTAACTAAATAATTTTTTCTTTCAAAAAAGTTATTGAAGTTAAAACCATTATACATAAAAGTCATTATGAACGGATTCCGGTGTTGACGCTCACCGGCGTCAACACCGGAAAATCTAGCTGGCACACGCAAACTTAAAATCATTTCGCTGATTGTCATCGAACTTATACCAAAATTACGCAAAAGTAACTAAATAATTTTTTTTTCTTTCAAAAAAGTCATTGAACTTAAAACCATTATACACAAAAGTCATTATGAACAGATTTCGGCTAGATTTTTCGGTGAGAGTCAACAAGAGTCAACACTGGAATCCGTTCATAATGACTTTTGTGTATAATGGTTTTAAGTTCAATGACTTTTTTGAAAAAAAAAATTATTTAGTTACTTTTGCGTAATTTTGGTATAAGTTTTTTTTTTGATAAGCTGATGGTATTATTAAAGATAAAACTAGACTTTAAAGTTACAAAAGACAAATAAAAAACTGCCATCCCAGGAACACGATAACACCTGGGCTCGATCACAAAAGTAAAACAAAAGAAAAGGACAACAGACCAGCATTACATATCCATAAGAGAAAATAACTAAGATAAGAGTCAGAGACAGGGGCTTCAGATCAATCCCAGAGCTGCAAATCTGCATCAACTTTGAACATCAAAACTCCCATAGCAACTTCCGACTAACAGCACCTTAGCTCAAGCATACTCAGCCCACCAGATGTCACAAGGGATCGGGAACTATTAGATTAACCAAGCAATGAAATCCTCCTTGCGATGAACCCCCTGTTTAGCTAGGCTATTTGCAAAAAAATTGCATTCTCTGTTCTTATGAGAGAAAATAACCTTGGTTAACCTGCTCACATGATTGGTGATTTCATTAAAGATACTGGCCAGCTTCCAAGGTCTATCAAATGTTGGATTATTCAGCCAAAACACTACTGCCTGCGAGTCCAACTCAAAAATCACCTGTTTGTTTTGCTCTAGAAGGAAATCAAGGGAGACTTGGAGAGCTCTGAGAATAGCCACAATGACTATCAGTGAAATTAACCCTGTATAATGAAATTATTGTAAATAATCATATGTATTATTTAGAGATAATGTGTTTAAGGTTGTGCAAGGATTGCCGCATGATTACTTAAATAAGGAAACAAATCAGGGATTTAAATGAAGAAATATGAATTTAGCAGCTATGTGACACTTAATGCTCGCATCTAATTACGGGTATAGGGTGTTATATATTTATGAAATGAAATTTTTAGCAAATGAATGGTAATTTTAGATAGTTGTAGGCACATGGGCAAGTAAATAGTTACTAAGGAAATGAAATGTAAAAGAAAGAAAAGAGAAAAAAAAAATTACACCAAATTGGCTAATATAAGTTGAGGACAAGGCAAATTAATTATGATTATCACGAAATCCGATTTTAAAGCGGCCATCACACGTAACATAATACGTCTTTAGGGTGTTACACCATTCTTTCCCGCTATCATAATCTATTGTGCAACTGTACCAAGCTTCTTTGTTTCTTTTCTTAGAAGTTTTCAGTATACTAGCAGTCTAACGCATAGTGATTTTTCTTCCCACAGGTGAAGCATTCAACATTATGCTTGCGAGACCTGTTACCCTGATCATCTTCTTGATCTTGGCGACGTTGAGCTCCCCTTGGAGTTGACCTTGCTCCTTTATGCCTTTTTATTTTTCTCGTGTTCATGATCACTGCTTTTTTCATCACTACTATATTTTTCTTTCAATCTTCCTTTTGAACATTTGAATTCCAAACTCTTCGAGCCTTTTGATCCATATTTTTCCTTTACAGTTGAAAAGCGCCTCTTCCTCATTTCTTACTGAAACGCTCGCCATTTGTGCCGCCAAATTTTACAGTTCATATGCTTATTGGTCACTTGCGCAGACATTATTGCAGCAGCTGTACTATCTGGGAATCACAATTTTGAAAGGCGCGTTCATCCTCCGACAAGAGCTAACTACCTTGCTTCACCTTCGTTAGTGGTCGTCTATGCACTTGCTAGCACGGTATGTCTATAGTTTGTAAGTGGTGATATGGGAAACTTTAATTGGTGAACATTTTGAATGCTTGATCCATCTCATATAATGCATGTTGGAAAGTGTTAATAAGCCTGCCTGGGCTATGCATGAACAACTGTGCATAATAGTTTTATTATCAATATTATAACTAAAATCTTTTCCAATATATCTGATCTAATTATTGTATTTCATTGATCAACAATTATATTATGCAATCTATTTTTCATAATTTTTAAAGTACAAAATAACAATTTCAATTGATGCAGCTGCAACAAGCATTGTCAAAGTCAAAGTTATATGTTTGTAGAGTAATTAATTGAATTAATGGGGTATATTTGCTTTTTAATAGGGCATATTTGACTTTTATTCAATTTGAGTGTGATTTAAGTTGAACTAAGGGGTTATAATTAATTTTTGTGTACTAATTTATATTGTTTTTATAAAATAAGGGGAGTAATCACCACTTACCACCTGCTTCCGCCCCTTTGTGTCTCGGAAGGTGCTAATTTCCTTGACTGGCTTCTGTTTCTATTACTGCAGTATATTTAGCGCTCAGTTTTAATAGTAACCAAAGTTTAAATAGTTTCTCGACCTTTTCACATGCAGCATGAAGCTGGTGTTTCCCATTTTCAACCTGATATTTCAAGCTCCAACTATTAGTGGGTTCTCCTGCTAGACATACCTCTTGTAAGCCAACCTTGTAAAAACGAAGTAAAAAGTTTATTCGTTACCTATTTATCTGTTAATTTCCCACACCCTCACCACCCTCTTTTTTTTCCTTTCCCAATTACAGGTGGACATTGACTTTGAGAAGGACCCAATTGGAACAGGAAAGGATGGAAAGGATGCATACCCTAAGGATATTTGGCCTAGCAATGATGAAATAGAAGAGGTTAACATGTCAATCGTGAAGCGGGATGACAAAATTAATCTAACGTTTAATTGCTTCCATATTTTTAACTGATTATCTCATGCTGTTACAGGTCGTACAATCTTGTGTATTACTGAATATGTTCAAAAGCACTTATGAGGCTATCACTAAAGGCAATCCAATGGGGAATCAACTGTCGATCCCTGCTTCTACCCTTTACTCATGGGATCCAAATTCGACTTACATCCATGAGCCGCCCAATTTCAAGAACATGTCCAAGGAACCGCCAGGTCCTCATGGAGTGAAGGATGCTTATTGCTTGCTCAATATTGGGGGTCAATTTCACTCATGTTCACTCAACTTATCACTTATCGCGCAAAAGTAACCGACTTTTTTTTTCTTACTTAAATGTCACTGAACTTTTAACATTATTGCACAAAAGTCATGTTGACCGGAATCCGAAGACGACGCTTGCCGGATTGATGATTTTTTTGCAAAAATGTTAAAAGTTTAGTAACATTTAAGTTGAAAAAAAAAGTTAATTACTTTTGCGAGATAAATGATAAGTCTAGTGACCGTGAGTGAAATTAATTTAAATGTAACATTTGTTGAACTTATCAATCCGGCAAGAGTCGTCGCCGGATTCCGGTCAACATGACTTTTGTGCAATAATGTTAAAAGTTCAGTGACATTTAAGTAAGAAAAAAAAAGTCGGTTACTTTTGCGCGATAAGTGATAAGTTGAGTAACCATGGGTGAAATCAACCCTCAATATTGGGGACAGTTTAACCATATTGTTAGGTGTAGGTTCCGTGGTCCACATTATTGAAAAAAAAAAAAAAGAAAACGTTGTCAAGATGCCGCAAAAAAAAAATTGAATTCTTTCTTTGGTAGGTGGACAGCTTATTGAAAACTGTCCAAAACGCGTAATTAACGCGTATAGAGTCGCCTATAAATAGACTTTATTTAATTTCAGTTTTTCATATCAAACTTTCAGAAGTTTGTGAGAGAAAGGAAAAAAAACTATTTTGGATATTTTTCTAAAAGGGGAGTGACAAAATAGTGAGTTTGGAAAACACTTGTGCGCTATTATTTTGGATTTATCTCAAAATTATTGTATTACATTTCTTTTTTGTATCCATTAATTTTATTAGTGTAAGAAATATTTTCGGAGTTTGTCCCGTAGACGTAACCCAAATTAAAGGGTGAACCACGTTAAATTACTAGTGTCGATATTTTTACTCTGCTAATTTATTTTAATTTATCCGCTGTACCCAACAACTGGTATCAGAGCCAACGTTATTTCTTAATATGCTCTGTGGTTGCAGCGTAGACTAATCTTTCACATCAGAAAAAATTTTTCCTTGGGTTATTTTTCCCAACGAGTGGTATCAGAGCCTTGATTCGACTATTTTTCGACACTGCATCAAGACTGCTGTCCGGAAAAGTAGTAAATTATGGAAAAATAATTATATTGCTATGAAGAGAAAAATATAAAAAAAATTTAAGTACGATCCGTTTCGAAAACGGGTGTAAAACAAGATATTTGGTGAATAATAGTATTGTTCAAAGTACAAATTTTGCATTCAAAATTTGCATGGTACTGTAGCTTTTTTGTTCGAAAGTACTGTAGGTGGGTACTATTCACATGATACTGTAGCCTGGTACTGTTCATACGGTACTGTTCACATATATGGTATTGTTCACGTATACGAATACTATTCACTGTTAGAAAATTTTTTAGATCGAAGAAGTCTATCGAATTTTGATCTAGATGGAGGCAAAAATTTGCAGAATGATCTACCTAAATGGCTCAAACTACCACATCTGGAGTAAAAAGATGAAAGATTTTCTAGTTGTGAGGAAGATGCATTTGCCG
The DNA here is from genome assembly GCA_947683425.1 of Excoecaria cochinchinensis. NCBI lineage: Eukaryota > Viridiplantae > Streptophyta > Magnoliopsida > Malpighiales > Euphorbiaceae > Excoecaria > Excoecaria cochinchinensis. The sequence goes on from CANTUQ010000069.1 coordinate 5,930,093, forward strand.
GTATTTTCCGCAACTAAACCCGAAGGTAAAACCGATGAGGAGTGAAAGTTTGACCATGATTAGGTGTGCAGTTTTATTCGACAATTTATCGAAGACAATATGTTCAATCACATATGTAATGAGATAGATGCTAGAATACTGTGGAATAAGCTGGAGACGTTGTATTCTTTAAAGACGGAAAAAATAAATTATTTTACTTGACCAAGTTGGTGCAAGTAAGATATAGAGAAGGAACTTCCTTGCCAAACCACTTGAATGAGATGGAAGGGATCCGAGATCAGCTAAACAGAATGGACGTAAAACTGGATGATGAAGTATTTGCTTTATTGGTGTTAGCCTCTCTGCCACAGTCCTGGGAGACTTTGAAGATCTCCATCACCAACATTGCCAATGGTGTGGTCAACATGGAGATTATATAAAGTAGTATTCTGAATGAAGAAATGAGAAGGAGATCACAGGCCTCATCTTCTTCATCACAAGCAGATGTTCTAATTGCAGAATTTAGAGGAAGGAGACAGTCTAGGGAACAAAATCCTAGAGGCAAGAGCAGAGGAAAGTCAAACAAATATGCCAATATTGAATGCCATTACTGTAAAAAGAAGAGTCACATTAAAAAGTTCTGTAGAAAGTTCAAAAAGGAACAAGAGAACCGAAGCAGAGCTATGAAGAAAGACGACAGCAGTGATGATGAGTAGACTAATATCGTAGATGAATTCAATATCATTTATGATGAAGATATTGTTAATCTTGTATCTCAAGAGTCCAGTTGGGTGCATGATAGTGGTGCTACCATTCATGCTACATCCTGTAGAGAATTCTTCTCATCATACACACCTGGAGATTTTGGTGTTGTTAGAATGGGAAATGAAGGCTTGTCAAAGGTTGTTGGCAGAGGAGATGTTTGCTTGGAAACAGAGAATGGTGCCAGACTAATTTTGAAGGATGTCAGGCATATTCCAGACATGCGCCTGAATGCAAACTTGGAAAGGAGGGATATTGTAGCTCCTTCATTTATAACAAATGAAAACTTACAAAAGGCTCCTTAGTAGTGGCTAGAGGTGAAAATTATACAACTCTATATGTGATGGAAGCAAAGCTCTCTACCGACACAGTAGCTGCCGTGGAGAAAGATAGTGCAATTGACCGATGGCATAGGAGACTTGGCCGCATGGGTGAAAAAGCAATGAAAAGTCTAGTCAAAAAGAAAATATTGCCCAGTATGGATGAAGTACACTTAGACAAATGTGTTGATTGTCTATTTGGAAAGCAAAACAGAGTTGCTTTTAAAAGTTCCCCTCCTTCCAGAATGAAGAATGTGTTGTATCTAATTCACTCAGATTTGTGTGGACCATTGCCAAAGTCACTTGGTGGTGCTCAGTATTTTGTGACTTTCATTGATGATCATTCGAGGAAGACATGGGTATCTTCTGAAGATAAAAGATCAGGTGCTAGATGTCTTCAAAGAATTTCATGCCTCAGTTTAGAGACAGACTGGCAAGAAGTTGAAAAGTATCCGGACGAACAATGGTGGAGAATACACTGGACCATTTCATGTTTACTGCAAAGAGCATGGTATCTGGCATCAAATGACACCTCCAAAGACATCGCAGTTGAATGGCTTAGCTGAGAGGATGAACAGAACTTTGATGGAGAGAGTCAGATGTATACTCTCACATGCAAAGTTGCCTAAGAATTTTTGGGGTGAAGCTATACTCACAGTTGCACATGTGTTGAATCTTTTACCTTGTAATCCTCCCAAGATGGATGTTCTAGAAAGAGTATGGTCAAGAAAAGATATTTCCTATGATCATCTGCTGGTGTTTGGCTGTAAAATATTTGTTCATTTCCCCAAGGATGAGAGGTCCAAACTTGATGCCAAGACAAGACAGTATATTTTTATTGGCTATGGTCAAGATCAATTTGGCTATAGATTTTATGATCCTATTGAGAAAAAAATTGTCAGAAGTCGTGATGCTGTATTTGTTGAAGATGAGACCATTGAAGATATTGACAAAATAAAAAAATGATGTTCTTAATTCCAATGGCGACTTATCAGATTTGAAATTAATTCCTCCAACACCGGTGCCAAGAGAGGTTGGAGATGAAGACCGGGTTTATCCACCTGACGATGATGATGCTCCTATAGAAGTTGGTTCTGAAGACGACGACGATGATGATAATGATGATTGCGATGATTTTGCAGCACCAACACCTATGGCTTCTCCGGTTCCACTGAGAAGAGGAACACCACCTCCACAAAGGAGAAGTGAAAAAACAAAATGGCCATCTTCTAGATATCCTCATGACCAGTATGTGACTATTATTGAAGGGGGAGAACCTGAGAGTTATCAAAAATCCATAGATGATGAATCCAAGCAGAAATGGATTGAGGCCATGCAAGATGAGATGAAGTCCCTGCATGAGAACAAAACTTTTGAACTGGTGAAGTTGCCCAAAGGCAGAAGGGGCTTGAAAAACAAATGGGTGTTCAGGATAAAGCATGAAGAACACCATTCCAGTCCACGTTACAAAGCCAGACTGGTTGTCAAAGGATTCAGTCAAAGAAAAGGAGTTGACTTTGATGAGATTTTCTCACCGGTTGTAAAAATGACATCCATTATTACTGTGCTGGGATTAGCGGTTGAACAAATAGATGTCAAAACTGCCTTCCTGCATGGTGATTTGGAAGAAGAGATATACATGGAGCAGCCAAAGGGGTTCAAAGAAAGAGGAAAAGAGAATTATGTCTGCAAGTTGAAAAAAAGCCTCTACGGCTTAAAACAGGAACCGAGACAATGGTTTAAGAAGTTTGAGTTTGTTATGAGAGAGTAAGGCTACAAAAAGACTACTTCTGACCATTGTGTTTTTGTGCAAAAATTCTCTGATGATGATTTCATTATCCTTTTGCTCTATGTGGATGATCTGTTGATTGTTGGCCAGAATGTTTCCAAAATTTAAATAAAAGCAGTCGAGTAAGTCTTTTGCTATGAAAGACTTGGGGCTAGCAAAGCAGATTCTTGGCATGAATATTACCAGAGACAGAGGCGCTAAAAAAATTGTGGCGGTCACAGGAGAAGTACATTGAGAAAGTACTTCAGAGATTTAATATGGACAAGGCTAAAGCGGTAAGTTGTCCTCTTGCTAATCACTTTAAGCTGAGTTCTAAACAAAGCCCTTCTACAGACAAAGAGAAGGAAGAGTTGGATAAAATTTCATATGCTTCAGCAGTTGGAAGTGTGATGTATGCTATGGTGTGCACACGGCTAGATATCGCTCATGCAGTTGGAGTTATGAATAGATTCCTTTCAAATCCTGGAAAAGAACATTGGGCTGCAGTAAAATGAATTTTCAGGTATCTTCGAGGAACTTCCAAAATATGTCTATGTTTTGGAAATGACAAACCTGTGTTAGCTGGATACACAGATGCAGATATTGCTGGCGATGTGAATTTCAGATTATCCACTTCTGGTTACCTGATTACTTTTGTAGGGGGAGCTGTGTCATGGCAATCAAAGTTACAGAAGTGTGTTACACTTTCTACTACTGAATTAGAGTTTATAGCGGCAACGGAAGCTTGTAAAGAGTTGCTATGGATGAAGAAGTTCTTGAAAGAACTTGGTTTTGCAGCAAGACAAATATCAACTTTTCTGTGATAGTCAGAGTGCCATTCATCTTGGAAAGAATGCCTCATTCCATTCAAGATCAAAACATATTGATATGAGATATTACTGGATAAGGGATGTGATGGAGAATAAGCTACTACAGCTTGAGAAGATTCATACGGAGGAAAATGGATCGAACATGTTGACAAAAATTCTACCAATACAGAATTTTGAGTATTGTCGGCTAGCTGCACGATTAGCGGAGCCCCCCACCATGTAGTCAAAAGGGGGAGAATTGTTAGGCCTGGGTTCCTCCAACATGTGGGGCCCACATCATTAAAAAAGAAAAAAAAAAGGAAAAGGTTAGCAAGATGCCGCAAATAAAGAATTGAATTTTTTCTTGGTAGGTGGACAGCTTATTAAAAACTGTCCAAAACGCATAATTAACGCATATAGTCGCCTACAAATAGACCTTATTTCATTTCACTGTTTCATATCAAACTTTCAGAAGTTTGTGAGAGAGAAAAGAGAAAGAAAAATATTTGGGATATTTTTCTAAAAGGGGAGTGACAAAATAGTGAGTTTGGAAAACATTTGTGTGCTACTATTTTGGATTTATCTCAAAATTATTGTATTGCCTTTCTCTCTTATACCTATTAATTTTATTAGTGGAAGAAATATTTTTCGGAGTTTGTCCCGTGGACGTAACTCAAATTAAAGGGTGAACCATGTTAAATTGCTGGTGTCGATATTTTTACTCTGCTAATTTATTTTAATTTATCCGCTGTACCCAATAACTGGTATCAGAGCCACGGTTATTTCTTAGTATACAATGTGGTTGCAGCGTAGACTGATCTTTCACATCAGAAAAGATTTTTCTTTGGGTTATTTTTCCCAACACACATATCATATCTCACTAATCCACAAAAATAGCCCTACTGCAAAATACCTCTTTGAGCGCGGGGTTCAACTAAAGGACTTAAATTCTTATGGTAGCCGCCGAGGCAATGATAAAGTAATGACAAGAGGCACATCTGCTAACATTCGCCTTGTCAGCAAGCTTTTAAATGGAGAAGTGGGCCCAAAGACTATCCACATTCCTACAGGAGAGAAGCTTTATGTGTTCGATGCAGAGTCCTTGTTGTCATTCTCTTCAAAATACATACAATTTGTAGACAAAATGCAGTAAATCAATACATAATGTAACTATGGTTGCAGAGATAGAAAGAGGCTGGACAGGACACCATTGTGCTAGCTGGGGCAGAATATGGAAGTGGCAGTTCTCGAGATTGGGCTGCCAAGGGTCCAATACTGCATGTGAGTGAGTTAATATGTGATGTTCAACTTTCATCATAATAATAACTATCTCTTGTTGGTCCCGATGACACACAAGAGGGAGATGAATTGGATGTCATTAAATTTTCGGTCAAGTTCTAATTGAACAGAAGTGAAGTGTTCTGGAGGTTATTTCTGGTTAGGCAAAATAGAAGAATATGAAGTGTATGAATGTAAAATGTGATGATAGATAAAGTATATGAAATAAATATTTTTTAAAACAGATTGAACCTTGCAGAAAATATATATTAAATAACAAAAATAGTATTGAAATGATTTCTTTTAAAATAAGAATAAGTTTAATAAAACCAGAACTATTAAAGTCTAGTAGAAATAGAACAAAGAAGATGGAAGAAAAATAAGATCAACACAATTAATTTATAGTGGTTCGACCTAGCTGCCTACATTTACTTACCAAGACACGTCTTGAGACTCTCCACTAAGAACTCTTTTAATAGGCAATACAATCCTAATATATTCTACTCATAATCTTTTTTCCAAAGTAAAAAATGTAAAAAACTTATTAGAATTTTCTAAAATTCTAGCCAATCCTTCTCACAATCTTTTACTAATATTTTTCACAAGAAAAATTACAACAAAATGCTATAATCTAATTGACAAGAATAATAATGTATAAAATTTAAGATGTGGGAAGTTTATATCTCAAGGGATAAAAATGTTTTCCAATTTATCTAAACTTTAAGATTCAAAAACTTGAATTTATAACAAAAAATCTATTATAGCCGTTACAGAATAGAAACTAGCCATTAGAGATAAGATAGACTAGTTAAAAAGAAAAACTAACCATTATTTTGTCATTTAGCAAAAACAAAACTAACATTTCTGATAACTCTTCTAGTACCACTTATAGTTGACTAGAAGTGAAAACTTTTCTAAAATATTTTCTAATAACTTTTCTGGTTAACTTTTCAAAACATTTTCTAATTGTCTTTCTCAAGTAGCTACTCAAAACATTTTACAAAATTAATACCCAAACTTCTTGAATTTTCTATAGAACTTGAATTTTTAAGTTTTTCATGCATTTAACTTGCATTCTTAATTTAGTCTTGCACACTTTAGTGGAGTTTAAGCTAAAACATAAACAATAAAATATAATTTCTATAAATAGGCTTAAGCCAACAATCTCTTTCTCTTTTAAGATGACAAAATCTTAATAAACTTAGTCAAAAATTTATCTTGGTTATTATATATATTATCTCCCTTACTATCTGCCCGAAGGATATGTACAAGAATAATCCCTATAAATAATAAAATATATATAACACAAATCAGATCAGAACTGTTAATTAGTAACAGTTATCAATACAGTTTTGCAAACACAATTTTGCAACAACATATTAGGCCAGAATAACATCAAAAGAAATATTATCCAAAATATAAGCAAATCTGCACTTGAATATAAATACCAAAAATATCAAGATTTAGCTAATAATATTCAGTCAAACACAATAAGGAATCACATATGTATCCATATTTTTCTCCCCCTTTTCGCTATCAGCAAAAGGGAAAATCATAAACTTGTTTAGCAAAACAATACACATGCAAATAAGAAAAAAAAAATCAAGCAAAAAAATTTGTTAAAAAACGGAAAGTATAAAAGAAAGGCTAGTTATGCTGAAGGGAGTTTGTGTTAGATTGGAAGGCTGCTTTTCGTTAAAGGAGATCTGCAATCTTATGGTGACTTGCAGTAAATTCAATAAGATCCCTCTGAAGTTGACTATAATAAGCGGTCAAATCATCATTCAATTTGGCTAACTCCAAATCCAAATCGAATGAAGGCGGCACTTCAAATACTGTAGGCTCAACCTGAATATTAACATAATCAGCAGTTTCCTTACCAGAAGTATTATATGCTTCTGCTAGCTCCTCTGGCATATCATTCATATCAACAGAGTCCAGTTCGTCAGTGGGAGGAATGTTTTCTTCATTAAGAAGAAGAGAATCAAATTTATCTTCAGAAATCATCTCCCTTTGATCGCTAAGATCCTAATCTGCTGCAATATTTTCTACAGGTTGTTCTAGGGCAACAGATTGTAGAGCAACTTCTGGTTCACTTTCCTGTTCTGGGGAATGGTGTTCTGCTTTCTAATCTGTTGGCTGATCTGGAATAAGTTATGCTAGACCAACAGAACTATGGCCAGCCTTAGTAGGTTCTGAAATGTCAGTTATAAATGTGTCCTTTGGTTCTTTGAATCCATCAAAACTATTATCATCATGTTGAGTAGATTCACTTTCATCAAAACTCTCTTCTTCATCAGAACCAACTACGTCCTCATCTTCTTCCACTGTACCCTCAGCACTATCCTCAATATTCAGAGCCTCAGAATTCTCATCCTCATACCGTTGCTCAATGTGTTCTTCTGTAACTTCAGTAAGCTTGGCCTCTTAGATGATTAATGACATATTTTTGGCCAAATAAGAAGCAATATTGGGAAGGAAGGCTTTTTGTTTTTCCCTCGGGGTATCAAGAGTCAGATTTTCTTTCAAGGGTTCCTGTGAGGATATAGGGGTAGAGGTGCTTCTGGTTCTTTTAGCAGTAGGCTTAGCAACAGGAGATTATATTTTTCTTTTTCCCACCACTTTTGTTCTAGCTACAGAATCTCATAGAATTTTCTCGAAATACAGTGCCCTTTTTGCAATAATTGCACAACTTCATCATCCAATTTAATTTGCCAATATTCAAATAATTTTTCAACAGAAGAGCATAGGGCAGCCTAGATTTTGATTTGCTATCACACATAACCCTAAATATCAAATATGGCAAATTCACAGAATTTTGCTTTAAGAAGTGTTAAATTAAACAATCATCAACAGCGGGCAAGAAAGGTTGCACTTCCTGTCCTAGGAATTATATAGTCATAGATGTACTTATGGAGAGCCTTAAATTTTATTTCTATATAAGTTGAGGGCAGATCTTTCCTGAGATTATCTAAAGCAGTAGTTTCTCTAAGGAATTTGCGCCTATTAAAATTTTTAATCATCGAAGTTCCAGCCTTTTTATCATTCTTGGTGCCTACAGAAGGAATGGAAAATATCTTTGAAAGCAGACTAGTAGAGACCTCAAATTCCTTTTTCCCTATTGTTATTGTTAAATTGTTTTGCATGACATTTTCTAGAGACCCATAGAATTTGGATAAAATGTCGAGCCCATGTAGGTAAGAAAGGATTTCCATCCTTGTAATTTTGTCCATGAACTTAATTCTGGAGCAAATTCCATTATAGCTTCCCAATAGATTGTCTTTAGAGGAATAAAAACTTATTTGGTCTTGGATGTAGTTTTCGGCTTAGGTTTTAGCACCATGGGTTGCTTTCCTTTAGATCTGGATGTTTCGAATTTGGAGGGCTTGTGCTGTACTTTTGTCTTAAATCTCGCCATTTATGTATAAAGAAAATGGGGTTTACAGAGATGGGAGAGGAGGAAGAAGAAGAGAGAAATCGATTTCTAAGAGAAAGTAAAAAAAATTGCAAAGAAACTTTTTAATTAATGAAGAGGTCGTTGAAAAGACAACATTTTAAAAGGATATTTTTCTTCCCAATGAGATTACTGTCAATTTGAATCCAAAATTAAAACTGTTGCAACTTTTTTCTTTCAACAAAATATAGAAAAAAAAATAAAATTAAAGTTTTTTTTTTTAATAAATGAACACGCAAATGATATAAATGTCACATTAATAGATATTAACAATTAATGTAAGTCTGATAACATTACGGGAAAAATATGACTTGTCTAACGTAGCAAAGAATATATCAAAACATGTAACTTAGAGGACATACCAGAACATGTAACTTCTCTAATTTCAATATATTAGAACATGTAACTAAAATATGCATATATTTCTAATTAAATATAACAAAATGTTACCTCATTAGAGAGCCTATTTTACAGTAGTACCCATACCAAATTCTTTTCTGATCTAGCAGAATTGATCTTTCTTTAGAGGTTTAGTAAAAATATAAGCTAGTTGTTTTTTTTATGAAATAAATTCTAGCACAATCTCACCATGTCAAACATGATCTCTGATGAAATGATGTATGATTTCTATGTATTTGGTTCTTGAATGCAAAATATGATTTTTTGTAAGATTAATTGCACTAGTATTGTCACAAAAAATTAGAACTTGATCAAATTCAATTGCATAATCTTTTAATTATTGTTTGATCCATAGAACTTTTGCAATACTTCCTCCAACTGCAATACATTCAGCTTTTGCTGTAAATAATAATACAGAGTTTTATTTTCTACTAAACCAAATAATTAAAGAATTTTCAAGAAAATGACAAGCAACAGAAGTGCTTTTTCTATCAGTTCTAAATCTATCATAGTCTGTATTAGAATATCCTATAAGATCAAAAGAACCATTCCTTGAACACCATAACTCCAATTCAGGAGTTCCGACTAGACATCGTAGAATTCTCTTAACAGGAGACAAATGTGACTCTTTTGGAGCAGATTGGAACCTAGCACACAGATATACATTGAAGTGAATATCTGGTCTGCTTTTTTTGAAATAGAGTAGAGAGCCGATCGAGCTTGGTAAAAAGTGTATTACGAACTTTTTCTCTATTAAAACCATGAACAAGAAAAAAAATTCAACTTGTAATTGCTTCTAATCTAGCTACGGGTGCAAAGGTTTCATCGAAATCAATACATTCTTCTTGATTGTAACCTTGAGCAACTAATCTTGCTTTATTTCTTACTATGTTTCCTTACTTATCAAACTTGTTTCTAAAAACCCATTTAATACCAATAATAGAACAATTTGAAGGTTTGGAAACTAGATTCCTAGAAGTACTTTGGAAGATTATTTTCATTAATCATCGTTTTAGCTATCTCCTGAAGTGTTACTTTCTTTCTACTACACCATTCTGTTGAGCTGTTCTGGAAGCTAAAAAACTGTGATGTATTCTAGAACTGTTTCAATATTTCTCAAAACTTTTATTTTCAAACTCTCCTCTACGATCACTTCTCATGCTTGTAATCATATTCCCTTTTTCATTTTGTATTTTCTTGCTCAGCTTTTCAAATGACTTAAATGCCTCACTTTTGTGAGCAAGAAATAATGTCCATGTGTATTTTGTATAATCATCTACTATCACAAATACATAAGCTTTTCCACTAATACTTATAGGAGTTATTGGTCCAAACAAATCAAAGTGTAGAAGCTCCACTGTTTTCTTGAATGAGATTTCACCTTTTAGCTTGTGGGGAGTTCTGGTCTGTTTTCCAATTTGAAAAGCCTTACAACCATAATCTCTTTCAAAATTTATCATTGGTAGTCTTTTGACAAAATTTTTCCTAGCAGGCTTCTCCATGGCATGAATGCTAGCATGTCCTAGTTTCTAGTATACTTAAATTTTCTTGTGTTATCAAGCACTTTAGATTGCTTTCCTAAAACTCTTCTATATTGACTTGATAAATATTTTCAGATTTGTATCCTGTCAGAACTGTCTGTCCAACATCTACTCTGTAATGATCTATCTCAAAGATCACCCTTCTGTTTCTATCGTATATTTGGCTCATACTTAACAAGTTGAACTTCAACCCATCAACAAGTGATATCTTTTATCTTTGGATTTGAACCAATAGTTTCAATTCTAATAATTTTTCCTTTTTTGTTATCGCCAAAACTTACTTTTCCACCATCTCTCATGGTTAATTTTGAAAACTTTGATTTGTTTCCAGTCATGTGCCTAGAGAATCCACTATCCAAATAACATTTCTCTGATCTGGAGATCCTAAGGCAAATCTACAAGAAAATTATACAGATTTAGGTACGTAATCTTTATTGGGTCCTGGGGATCAGTTACAGCAAGCACGGTATTTTTAACAACCCATTTTTGTTTTCTAAAACTAGCATTTCTTTAATAATAATAGAATTCAGACACATAGCCTCTTTTACTGCTATAGAAACATGTAACAAAATTGCTAGAAAAAGTATTTACATAATAATCATTTTTATTTTCCTTTCTATGGGTATGCTTCTTTTTACACTTATTATTATGCTTAAATGTACTTGCATATGACTCCTTATTTTGTTTTCCTTTTCATCACATACACAAACTTTCTTTCCTTTATCATTACATTTCTCTTGCAATGCAATATATTTCTTTTCTATATCAGAAAGTTCATTTATCACATCAACTTCCTTTTGTCTTGCATGCTTAAGTTCTTGCCTTAATGCATCATGCTCTTTTCTCAATGCAATATGATTCTTTTGAAGCATATGATATTTATTATGCACCTTTTCAAAGTATAAAAGCATGTTCTCATATTCATCACCATTCACATTAGAATTAGATTTTGAATCAGAATAAGTTACCTCATTAGTTCCATCTTCATTGTCTGTTTGGTGCTTGGTTTATTTAGTAGAAGTCTGATTTTTCTTATCTGTCTTAGCAGAAGTGTTTTATTCCTTATGATCAAAGACTGCCATTAGACCAACCTCGTCTGAATCTCCATCTGACTCTACTGCACTGATGCTAGATTCCTCACTATTACTCCAAGTAGCTTTCATGGCTTTCTTCTTGTATCTTTTCTCATTTTTCTTCAGATATAGACACTTTGATTTGATGTGTCTAGGCTTTTTGCACTTATAACAGATGATATCTCCAGAAGATCTGGAGGTGCTTTCTATTTTCTAGTGAGAGTATCTTTGATGTTGTTTCTTATTAGATTTTTTACCTTTTCTTTACAGCTTATTGACTGTTTTTGCAATAAGCGCTATTTTATCATCACCAGATGTATAGTTACTTCCATACTCAGTTTTGAGAGCAAGTGCCTTTAATTTTCTTTCTTTCTCTTTCGCAACATTTTATGTCTTAATATAAAGCTTATCAGAAATAAAAGAACACCAAACAGTGTCAAAGTTAAGAGTTTCAAGATCTTTATCTAATAAAATAGAAGTTTTAACTTCCCATCTAGGGGCAAGACCTCTAACAAGTTTCCCTATTTTAGTTTTCTCATCAAGTTTCTTACCTAGAGCCTTAATCTCATTTGTTAATTTAATGTACCTATTGATTACCTCATGGACAGTATTTTCTAGTTTCTTCTTGAGGCTTCCTAGTCCACCATGAACACATGCAGTTTGGATCCCTTTACTTGATGGGTTCTTTCATAAGTTGCTGCAAGCTTGTCCCAGATTTCTTTGGCTGTATCACAACCAGAATCCCTATTGAATTCATTTGTGTGTAATGAGCTAAACAGAATACTCATTGATTTTTAGTTCAGTTGAACACTCCTCTTTCCTTCATCTGTGAGCTCCTTTTTAGTCTTCAGAACAGTTACTTCATGATTTTCAGTTTGAACAATTATTTTTATTGGAGGTTGATATCCATCTCCTATCATATCCTAACAGTACATGTCTTAAGACTGAATGAAATATCTCATAACTACTTTACATAATGGATAGTTATCTCCACCGAACATAGGTGGTCTATGAACAGAATGACCTTCTTTGAATGGAGTAGCTACAGGAGGATTTTCAAAAGGTCCCAACAGTCCATGTCTTAAGACTGAATGAAATGTCTCATAACTACTTTTAATAATGGATAGTGGTCTCCAATGAACATAGGCAGTCTATGAATGGAGTAACTACAGGAGGATTTCCAGAAGGTCCCAACAGTCCATGTCTTAAGACTGAATGAAATATCTCATAACTACTTTCAATAATGGATAGTGGCCTCTAATGAACATAGGTAGTCTATGAACAGAATGACCTTCTTTGAATGCAGTAGCTATAAGAGGATTTTCAGATGGTCTTTCTGTCCATAGACCACCTATGTTTAGTGGAGACAACTATCCATTATGGAAAGTAGTTATAAGATATTTCATTCAGTCTCAAGACATGTACTGTTAGGATATGATAAAAGACAAATGTCAACATCCAACAAAAATAATTGTTCAAACTGGAAATTCGAACGTTACTATTTTGAAGACCAAAAAAGAGCTAGCAGATGATAAAAAGATGAGCAGTCAGTTGAACTAAAAAACGATGAGCATTCTATTCTGCTCTTTACACACAAATGAGTTCAATAGAGTTTCTGGTTGTGATACAGCCAAGAAAATTTGAGATAAGCTTGCAGCAACGTAAGAAAGAACACATTAAGTGAAGGGATCCAGACTGTATGGGCTCACAGTGGACTACGAAGCCTTTAAGATAAAACAATAAGAGACTATCTCAGAGGTAATTAACATGTACATTAAAATAACAAATGAGATCAAGGTTCTAGGTAAGAAACTTAATGAGGAAATTAAAATAACTAAACTTATTAGAGGTCTTACTCCTAGATGGGAAGCTAAAACTTTTATTTTATTAGATAAAGATCTTGAAACTCTTAACTTGACACTGTTTGTGGTTCTCTTATTTCTCATGAGTTTTATATTAAGTCACAAGATGTTGAGAATGAGAAAGAGAAAGAAAGAAAATTATAGGCAATTGCTCTTGAAGCTAAGTATGGGAGTGACTACTTATCTGGTGATGATGAAATAGTGCTCATTACAAAGAAATTCAAGAAGCTGTACAGGAAAGGTAAGCAATTCAATAAGAAATAGCAACATACTTTCACCAGAAAAAAGAAAGCACCTCTAGATCTTTTAGAGATATCATCTATTATGAGTGCAAAAATCCTGGACATCAAATCAAAGTGTCCAAATATAAAGAAAAAGGAGAAAAGATACAAGAAAAAAGCCATGAAAGCTACTTAGAGTAATAGTGAGGATTCTAGCTTTAGTACAGATGAATTAGATGGAGATTCATATGAGGTTGGTCTAATGGCAGTGTTTGATCATGAGGAAAAAAATGCTTTTACTGAGACAGATAAGAAAATAAGACTTTTGATGAACAGCAATGAAGATGAAACTGATGAGGTAACTTGTTTTGGCTCTAAATCTAATTTTGATGCTAATGTTGATGAATATGAGAACATGCTTGTATGTTTTGAAGAGGTGCATCATAAATATCGTATGGTTAAAAAGAATCATATTGCACTGAGAAACGAGCATGATGCATTAAGGCAAGAACTTGAGCGTGTAAGAAAAAAGAAGTTGATGTGAAAAATGAACTTTCTGATCTAGAAAAGAAATATATTGCATTGCAAGAGAAATGTAATGGAAAGGAAAGAAAGTTTTTGTATGTGATGAAAAAGAGAAACAAAATAAGGAGTCACAAGTAAGTACATTTAAGTATAACAACAAGTATAAAAAGAAGTATACCCATAGAAAAGAACATAAAAATGATTATTATGTAAATACTTTTTCTAGTAATTTAGTTACATGTTTCTATTGCAGCAGACGAGGCCATGTGTCTAAATTCTGTTATTATAAAAGAAATACCAGTTCTGGAAAACAAAAATGGGTTGTTAAAAATAGTGTGTCTGCTGTAACTGACCCTTAAGGACCCAAAAAAGATTGGGTACTTAAAATTTCCTTATAGATTTACCTTAAGAGCTCCAGATCAAAGAAATGGTATTTGGATAGTGGATGCTCTAAGCACATGAATGGGAATAAATCAAAGTTTTCAAAATTAACTATAAGAGATGGTGGAAAAGTAAGTTTTGGCAACAACAGAAAAGGAAATATCATTGGAACTGGAACCAATAGATCAGGTTCAACGATAGAAGATGTCTTAATCGTTGAGTATTAGCCAAATATGTGATAGAAAAAGAAGGTGATCTTTAAGATAGAACACTGCAGAGTAGAAGATGTCATAACAGATCAAACAATTCTGACAGGACACAGATTTGAAAATATTTATCAAGTCAATATAAAATTTTAAGAAAGTGATCTAAAGTGCTCAATAATAAAAGAAAATTTAAATATACTTTGGCACTAAAAACTAGGACATGCTAGCATTCATGCCATGGAGGAGCATGCTAAGAAAAATCTTATTAAAGTGCTGCCAAAAATGAATTTTGCAAGAGATTATATTTGTAAAGCTTGTCAACTTGAAAAATAGACTAGAACTTCGCTCAGCTAATAGATTAAATCTTATCCAAGAAAGCATTAAAGCTTTTACACTTAGATTTGTTTGGACCAATAAGTCCTATAAATATTAGTGAAAAAGCCTATGTATTTGTGATAGTGGATGATCATATAAGATACACATAGACATTATTTCTTGCTCACAAAAGTAAGGCATTCAAGTAATTTGAAAAACTGAGCAAGAAAATACAAAATGAAAAAGGATATATGATCAGAAGTATAAGGAGTGATCATAGAGGAGATACACAAAGACATTATTTCTTGCTCACAAAAGTAAGGCATTCAAGTAATTTTAAAAACTGAGCAAGAAAATAGAAAATGAAAAAAGATATATGATTAGAAGCATAAGGAGTGATCATAGAGGAGAGTTTGAAAATAAAAGTTTTGAGGAGTATTGTAACAATTATGGAATATATCACAATTTTTTAGCTCACTGAATACCTCAACAAAATGGTGTAGTAGAGAAAGGAGTTATAGTTACTTTCAACCTTCCGGCTATAAGTGCTTTATTTTTAATAATAAGAGTAATCTATGTAAATTTGATGCAAAATCTGATGAAAGTATTTTTGTTGATTATTCTTTAAATAGTAAAGCATATAAGGTTTTTAATAGAAGAACTTTAGTTGTAGAAGAGTTTATAAATGTTAAATTTGATTATGTTGACACCTACACTAAAGAAAGGAGTTATTCTGATGATGATACAGATATAGAAATAATTAAAATGAACAAAAAGGTTGGACAAAAAAGTTATACAGATTAGCAAGCAGATCAGGATGATAGATCTGGAAACTCATCTGGTCAACTAAAAGCAGACCAGCGAGTAGAAAGGCAGGTAGATCAATCATAAAAAAACTAGACAAAACAATCGACAAAAAGACTTGCAAATCAACAAAATACAGAACAACCAATAGAATTACCAAAAGACTGGAAATTTCACAAATATCAGAGAGAACTATAAGAATTGTAACAACCTGCTGAGAGAACTATAAGAAAAAATGATGACCAAAAGAGCAATGCATGACTATTGTGGTAATATAGCCTATGTTTCACAACTAGAACCCAAAAATTTTATTGATGCTCAAAATGATGAAAATTGAATTCTTGCTATGCAAAAAAAATTAAATCAGTTTGAGAAAAATAAAGTTTGACATCTAGTTCCCAAACCTTCAAATTGTTCTATCATCGGTACTAAATGGATTTTTTAGAAACAAACTTGATGAGTAAGGAAACGTAGTAAGAAATCAAGCAAGACTAGTTGCTCAATGCTACAATCAAGGAGAATGTATTGACTTCAATGAAATATTTGCACCCGTAGCTAGATTAGAAACAATTAGAATTATGTGCATATTCATGTTTCAAAAATTTCAAATTTTATCAAATGAATGTTAAAAGTGTTTTTTTAAATGAAGAAATTTATGTAGCCCAACCTCCCAATTTTGAAAACCAAGAACATCCCAAATATGCTTACAAACTCAAAAAGGCTTTATATGGTTTCAAATAAGCTCCAATAGCTAGTATGAAAGATTGAGTTGTTTTTTTCTTACTTATGATTTTAATAGAGGAAAAGTTGATAATAAACTTTTTATCAAGCATGCATGATTCATCCCATATTTTATTAGTGCAAATTTATATTGATGATATTATTTTTGGTTCTACTAATTTATGTGCAAAGATTTTGAATCTATTATGAAGCAGCAATTTGAGATGAGATTAATAAGAGAACTCACATTCTTATTGGAATTGCAAAATTGAATTTGATCAAGTTCCAATTTTCTGTGACAATACTAGTGCAACCAATTTTACAAAAAATCTTATTCTGCATTCTAAAACCAAACACATACAAATCAAACATCATGTCCAACGTGGTGATATTGTGCTAGAATTTGTTCCAATAGAATAACAACTAGCTAACATTTTCACCAAACTTCTAAAGGAATGTCAATTTTGCCAGATTAAAAGAAAATTAGGCTTGAATACTGTTGTAAAATAAGCTGTCTAATGAGGTAACATTCCGTTCTATTTAATTAGAAACATAGGTATATTTCCGCTACATGTTTTGATATTTCCTTTGCTAAATTAGAAAAGTTATATGTTCTGATATATTCTCTACTCCTTTAGACGGATCATATTTTTTTTTAACTTCTGTAATGCTATCTGAAGTGCAATAATTTTTAATACATGTTGATGTGACATTTATAACTTTTGCATGTCTATCTATAAAATGCTTTGAAAAGACAAAATAGTCCTTTTATCTTTACTTTCTATGTTTTGAAATATGCTAGGGACAAAAAGGTAAAAGAATTTTAACTTTCTGCCTAATTCCCTCATTTTATCCAGTGTTTATGCAAAGAATCGGTGTGTTTATGCAAAAAGTGAAAATAGTTTTAATTTTGAATTCAAATTAGTAGTTATCTCATTGGAAAGGACTTTTTTTTTTGTGTATTGTCCTTTCAACTACCTATTCATTAAATGAAAAGTTCCTTTGTATTTTCTTCTCTCTCTTGATTTCTAGAAGGTCATTCTTCTCTCTTTCTAAAAGCTTCTCTCAATTTTTAAAAATTCATCTCTTTTTTTGAAATAGATCTTTACTATTATATTTTTAATTTCTTTGTAATTTCAATTGGGACAAAGATAATATTGGGATATTTGGCAAAAATATTCATCAAATTAAAGTGTTTCTAAAAGTATTTCTAAAACTGGGATTTTTTGCAATGCCGCAGCATTGCCTCATTGGATTTAATTAATTTTTTTGAAAGCTGCAGCTTTTTCATGTTTGAAAAGCTGTAAACGGCAATTTTTTCATTTTTTGGAAAAACTGTCCATTTTTTTTTTGTACTTGGGATGAAAAAATAAAAATTCAATCTTGCCATTCCTTTTATTAATATAAGAAAACATTTTTATTTTACTTAATTTGATAAACAGGATAAAAAAATTTATACGTTAATAATAATTTATTAAAATATGAAATTATTCATATTTTGTGTAATCAAAATAATTCAAAATAGAAATAATACATTCATTATATATATAATCAAAATTAAATAATGTTTTCGCTTTGATGAAATAATATATATATATATATTTCGTTTTCCATAAATTATTATTATTATTATTATTATTATTAGTATTTTTCATATATATTATTTTATTAAAATGAAAATAGTATTTAATTTTGATTATATATATAATTAATATATTATTTTTATTTTAAGTTATTTTGATTGCACAAAATATTATTAATTTCAGATTTTAATAAATTATTATTAATTTATATTTTTTTTGATCCTGTTTATCAAATTGAGTAAAAGAAATATGTTTTTCCCATATTAATAAAAGGAATGACAAAATTGAATTTTCATTTTCTTATCCCAAGCACAAAAAAGCAGCTTTTTCAAAAATTGGAAAAACTGCCGTCTGCAGCTTTCGAAACATGGGAAAGCTGCAAATTTCAAAAAAAAAAAATTAAATCCAATGCTGCGCCATTGACTGAGTCAATCCCGCAGCCTACTACTGCAGCATTGAAAAAACCCTAACTTTAGAAATGCTTTTATAAACATCCTAATTTGATAAATATTTTTGCCTAACATCCTATTATTATCTTTGTCCCATTTCAATTTTAATGATTTGTTTCCCATTAATTTAGTCTATTTTTTCCTCTTTTTCCAACATGAAAAGATAAAAGATAAGGTATATATAATCCATGTGTTTGAGACAAAATAAAGGAAAATTTAACATGTTAGTATATTACCTGGGTACCGACCAAGAGGAATACATCTGCCTTTTCAAGACCACTAATGCCACTGTTCATGATATATCAAGATCTCATAGCAGCATTTGAGCTAGGGCCGTTCCCTTCACACCGCACATTATTTAACCACATTTTATTCAAGAAATCTTTTAATGCCATCATGGATTCAGCATCAAACCACTTTCCAGCAACTCCAACAATTTCCTTTTGTTTAGCCTGATGCATCAAATCTGCAACTATAGCTAAGGTATCACGCCAGCTCACGGCCTTCAAGCGCCCATCAGCTCCATGAACCTGCCTCTTCAAACCATCGTAACAAAACTGAGTCTTCTCAAATATCCATTCTTCATTTATGTCCTAAAGAAGGCCAATCCACAGATGAGTATACAAAACTTGTCCTGACGACACTTAAGACAATAATATAATAAAAAAATCCTTAAATGAATAGGAAAGTCGGTACTCTTATATTCAAGAGCTGTTCTAAATACTCCATCCGCTCCTAAATATCAGTCACTTTTACCATTTTCACAAGGATTAATAAACATTAATTAAACCTAACTTTAGAATTAAATATAATATAAAATGTCTAAATTGTCCTTGGTTTACATTAATGGATTTACTCCACATTGGAATTATAATGTTTATACTCTTACTTTTCCAAGAAACTTTTCGTAAGTAATGAACATCCTACTCAAATGAAATGTGATCCTCATTTGGTACAAGAAGTTCTCAACTATTTAAATTAGCTTGTTTATAGTCCAAATATGTAGGGTTGTTGGTAATATTTGTAATTGTTCATATGTGACTTGCCAAGCAAGATCTTTTTTCTTTAATTGATGCAATTTCAGAACTTATTTCAATATATATGAATATACGAGTACATAACCTTATAAAGACATCTTTACAACTTGTTCCTAAAGTCTAGGAAATAAAAATAGAAAGAAATAATTACAAGAGAAATTTATGGAATCAACTAATTAGGAGATAATCACAACGAAATCTTCTACACTCCCCCTCAAGTTGGTGCAAAGATGTTTCGCATGCCCAACTTGTCTAAAACTTGATGAAAGCCTTTGCTTGAAACTGCCTTAGTAAGAATATCAGCAAGTTGATCTTCAGATCGGACATGCGGAACTTCAATTACTTTTGCTTCTAATTGTTCCTTAATAAAATGTCTATCGATCTCCACATGTTTTGTCCGATCATGTTGGACGGGATTATGAGCAATATCACATGCTGCCTTGTTATCACAATATAATTTCATGGGAAATGTATGTGGAATTTTAAGTTCATGCAACAAGTTCTTAATCCATAGTAACTCACAAACTCCTTTAGCCATACCTCTGTACTCAGCTTCTACACTCGATCTAGCAACAGCACCTTGTTTTTTGCTTCTCCATGTAACCAAATTTCCCCTAACAAATGTTAAGTACCCTGCGGTTGAATGCCTATCATTAATAGAACCTGCCCAATCCGCATCAGTGTAGCCTTCAACAGATAAAGATGCTCCTTTAGTAAACATAATCCCTTTACCTGGAGATGACTTCAAATCTTGCAAGATACGAAATACAGCCTGCATATGTTCTTCACTTGGAGAGTGCATATATTGACTAACAACACTCAGGGAATATGCCAAATCAGGCCGAGTATGAGCAAGATACATCAATATCGTCCCACTAGTCTTTGATATTGCTCTTTGTTTGCTGGAACCTGATCTGGAAATATACCTAACTTAACATTTTCAGCAGCAGGTGTATCAACTGGTTTGCATGCCAACATGCCAACTTCTTTTAATAAATCCAAGGTATATTTCCGTTGAGATAAAAATATACCTTGTTTAGATCGTAACACCTCAATACCTAAAAAATATTTAAGGGATCCAAGATCTTTCATCTCAAATTCCCTAGACAAATAAGTTTGCAAGGCTGCTCTTTCATCAACATCATTCCCTGTCACAATCATATCATCAACATAAATAATAAGCACCGTGAGCTTCCCTTCCTTGTGCTTTATAAAGAGAGTATGATCAAAACTACTCTGCTGATACCCAAAAGCCTTCATTGAACTTGTAAATCTGCCAAACCAAGCTCTAGGTGACTGTTTTAACTCATACAAAGATTTTTTCAGTCTATAAACTTGTTTGCTACCTTCCATATGTAATCCACATCTTGGTGGTAATTCCATATATACTTCCTCTTGAAGATTGCCATGTAGGAATGCATTCTTCACATCAAATTGATGTAGAGGCCAGTCAAGATTTATAGCTAAGGATAAGAGAATGCGTACAGTATTAATCTTGGCGACTGGTGCAAAAGTCTCTGCATAATCAATTCCATAGGTTTGATTGTATCCTTTAGCAACTAGCCGAGTTTTATATCTTTCAATGCCTCCATCTGCTTTGTACTTGATTGTAAAGATCCACCGACATCCAACAGGTTTTTTTCCATCTGGTAAATCAACTACCTCCCATGTTTTGTTCTTTTGAAGAGACTTCATCTCTTGGTTCATTGCATCCTTCCATTTGGAATCGTTTATGGCTTCCTGCACACTGTTAGGTATATGCACAATAGATAATTGATTTGCAAATGATTCATATATCTTTGACAACCTATGGTAAGATACATAATTATTTATTGGATATTTAGGAGTAGAGTTTAGTACAGGTGTATAACTTAATTTAGGAACTCCTCTTGTGGTTCGGTTTGGAGGTATTCGAAGAGAAGGTTCAAGATTTACCTGAGATTCAATTTGTGATGAAGCATCAATAGAAGGTGACAATTGTTGTGATTCTTCAAGATCAGCTCTATTATCTTGAACACAAAGTTCGGGATCAATTTCAACTGATTCAGATCCATGATCTTCAACTTCTTGTAAGTTCAACTCAGTACCCATTTCTTCATGATGCTCAAGTTCAGGTTCCAAAAGTGATTCAAGTTCAGGATTTTTAGGTGTTGATTCAATTTCAAGTTTAGGTTCTGGATTTTGGCTAAGGGACTGCAAGTCAACACTTCTCTCCCCCTAACTTGCAGTAGAGGTAGTAGAAAAAAACATCTGATGTTCATGGAATTGAACATCTATAGACACATACATTTTGCGAGTTGGTGGGTGGTAGCACCTATATCCTTTCTGATTAAGTCCATATCTAACAAAAACACATTTAATGGCACGTGGTTGAAGTTTATGACGAGTATGAAGTGGTAAGTGAATAAAGGCTGTGCAACCAAAAACTTTTGGAGGCATGTTTGAGAGTGGTGGTGAGTTAAGTTTGTGATTTAGTGTTTCAAGTGGCCTATGAAAGTTCAGGCTACGGGATGAGATACGATTTATTACATAAGAGGCAGTAGAAAGTGATTCTCCCCAATACTGAAGTGGCATCTTGGCTTCAAATAACATAGCTCGAACCATTTCTAAGAGGTGTCGATTTTTTCTTTCTGCCACCCCATTTTGTTGAGGTGAATATGGACATGTAGTTTGATGGATGACACCATTGAGTTGTAAGAACTGCTTCAGTTCATAATTAATGAATTCTCCTCCATTATCTGTTTGAAGGACTTGAATTGAAGTTTTATACTGAGTGGTAATCATCAAATAAAATTGCTTGAATAATGAGCAAACATCCTGCTTAGTTTTCATCAAACATACCCAAGTCATACGACTATAATCATCAATAAAGGAAACAAACCACCGAGATCCATTCAAAGTTGGAACCTTTGCAGGTCCCCAAACATCAGAGTGTATGAGCATAAATGGTAAAGAACTTTTATTCGAACTTATTGGAAAAGGAACACGATGGCTTTTAGCCAATTCACAAGTTTCACATTTGAACATTGAAGGAGATGTCTTTAAAAATAACTTAGGAAATAAATACTTTAAATATCCAAATGAAGCATGTCCAAGACGTTTATGCCATAACCAGATATCATGTTCTGAACTAGAAGATGCTGAACTAGTATGTCCTGAACTTGACTGAGTCAAAGTACTTAAGCAAGATGGAGAAAGATCAAGATAATAGAGCTTCCCTTTTCTAGTACCACAACCAATCGTCTTCTTTGTCTTGATGTCCTTAAAAACACAATAATCAGGCCAAAAAATTACGACACAATTCAAAGAGGAAGTAATTTGAGATACAGAGATTAAGTTAAAATTCATAGATGGAACTATAAGAACAAAATCTAAGTTCAGTTTATTAAGAGAGAATGAACCTTCACCGATAACACTAGCTTTTGTACCATTGGCAGTAGACACAATAGATTGCTTAGATGGTTTTAGGTCAGATGTAACATTAAAAGACATATGATCAGTTGATCTAGAATCAATAATCCATGTACATGACCCAATAGTAGCAGATTTATAGAACAGTTTACCTGGTGGATCTGAAGATATGTGTAAGGCAGCACCATCTGGGATTGTTCAGCTATGGCAGTAGAAACCGATACATTTGGTGTTGCGATTTTAGCTTTAGCTTTACGTTTTGGAGCCTTAGAAGGATCCCACCATTCAGGATATCCAATAAGATCATAACATCGGCTTTGAGTGTGTCCTGTCGCACCACAATCAGTACACAATCTTGTTGAACTAGATTGCTTCCCTCCAATATCAAAGCTTCGAGTTGTTGTTGAAGATGGTACACCACTTGTTTTGATTTGTCGATCAGATGAGTTATTACGTCGGGCTATCATAGCCACAGGTTCAGACGTAGTCAGATCACCATTTAAAAGAGTTTTACGATTTTCTTCACGGAACATATGCATATGTGCGTTCAAGATCCAAACTTGGATCCATACGAAGGATTTCTCCTCGCACTTGTTCAAAATCAGCATTAAGACCATTCAAAAAAATGTGGATTCTCAATTTCTCAATTGCTGTCTTATACATAATGACATCATCTGGATCCTTCATCTTGAATTTGTCACGGTGATCAAGTTCTTGGAATATTCCAACAAGTTCCCCATAATAAGTTGGAAGAGATCTACCTGATTGTCGAATTGAGAATGCACGTTGATTAAGGGTAAAGATTTGAGTTTCATCTGATCCATCATAGAATGCTTTAGCAAGAGCACTCCAGATTTCACGAGCAGTACGAAGACGAAGATATCTTTTCATGATTTCTGGTGGCATTGATGTGAGCAACCAGCTTTTAATTTTCTGGTTTTCAGCATACCACTTGGAGTAAGAAGGATCATTTGATTCAGGTTGAGGAGAGTCCCCAATAATATACTCAAGTTTCTCACGTCCAGCAATATGCATTTCAATGATTTGAGACCAAGTGTCATAATTGGTTTGGGTAAGGGTTATACCAGCGTTGAAGCCAGAATTTTCAAATTGAACATGAATAATAGGAGAGGATGGTGCAATGGTTGATTTGGAGGATTCGGTATTTTCAGAAGACATATTGTCTTAATCTGATTGAGGGAGTTTGAATAATTATGCTGTAAGCTCTGATACCATGATGCAATTTCAGAACTTATTTCAATATATATGAATATACGAGTACATAACCTTATAAAGACATCTTTACAACTTGTTCTTAAAGTCTAGGAAATAAAAATAGAAAGAAATAATTACAAGAGAAATTTATGTAATCAACTAATTAGGAGATAATCACAACGAAATCTTCTATATATATGCAACTTACTTTAATAAGATTTTCCATTATCTAACAATTTAAAGGCAATGTATCCAATATTCCATGGAGTAGTAAAATCGTTTACTCTATCTAATACTTCATGGAATAGTAACGTGGAGTAGTAAAATTTATGCATAAAATATATTATTTCTATTCAAATAATTCTGCTACAAGTAGTACTAATTTGAATAAAGTATTTTGACTTTTGTTCTTGTGAATTTGAAGAAAGTATTTCAATTGATATAATTCAGCTACAACTAGTAGTAAAAAAAAGACAAAAAAAGTTACTTTTTGGTGGACTGCTATTATGCTAAAAATAAAAAGACTGTCTTACTTTTATTTTTGTGGTGGATAACGCTTCTAACTTGCTTTTTTCACACTCCACCTCTGCCATTTTTCATGCTCCCTTCAGCTCACACTTCACTTTTTCACGTTTTCTTCTTCTCTCAAGCCACACTTCCGCCTTTTTCATTTTATCTTCACCATACTCCGATCAAACAATCATTTCTTCCCAAACCAACATTTCCTATAGGCATCAGATGCCGACGGCAAAGGTGAAGAGAGACATTTTCCTCGTGTTATCGTGGAGGTGGAAGAGACGGTGTTCTCGTGCAGGTGTCGCCGGTGATGAGATTGAAGTTCGAAAAATAAATTTTTAACCTATCTTCCACTGTTTGTTGAATTTCCTCTTCCAATACTTGTTGAATCTCTTCTTTGTCAAGAACTTTATCTCCTCTATCATCAAGTAATTTGTTCAAATCGAAATCATGAGGTGGAAGTTTATTCAAATGAAAATTTAACATTTTTCTCTTCTTTTTTTCATTGGATGTGATTTTTGATTTGTAATCTAAACTGGCAGAGTTTTTTTCTTTCTCCATTTTTTTTCTTAAATTTGTTAAATGAATTTTTATTAACTAAGTTTATGCTTCACATTTTGAAGATATGTATATTGGGAAAAGAAAGATGAAAAGATGAATTAATCTAAGCTAAATGAATTGAACTTTTCAAGACAAGGATAAATATGGAAAAAAAAATTAATATTGCATTTACTGTGTAGAAAACGTCAACTAAATGGAATATCACTACTCCTAAAAAACGACTCTTATACAGGAATGGAGGGAGTATACTTTAATAAAAATGAACACTAACATTTGGATAATACATGCTTTAAGAAAAGCATTAAATTTTAGGAAAGAAGTATTGAACCTAAATGCTTCTATTCAATATACTCAACACAATAGCATAATACAGTATTTCCCTACAAATGACATTTCTTCTATTTGAAGGCACAAATCAACAGAAAATTTGTGAATGCTAGCGTAAGCCATATAAAGTTAAGGAAATCTTGCTTCCTCCAGAAAAAAATTGTTATCCCAATTAATTATATATTGATTTATCATAGCAGTATTATCATTTAGAAAGGTACAACAATAACTGGTCCTCAATGGCCAGGTATTGTCATGAGTTGTAAAGTCCATGTTATTTGATAATAGACTAGAGAACAAACCAATTTTCTTAAACGGGAGAACAAAATTTAGTGCATGAATTGTTTCAAATATTTATTTAATTAGTCATTTACATATCAAATCCTATCGAGGTAGTAGAAACTGACTCAACCAAATAGTAATCGTTTGGCTCAAGAACTCAGATTTAAGAGATGAGCCTAAAGAGCCTATAATGCAACTAGTTTGGCTTGACGAAATAGATTCGCTCAATGGAACCCCCTCATCAAATATCTCTTTCAGCAATCTCACATCATGACAAATAACATAAATTTCTACCTTATAAATAAAAAAGGTTATAAACAATATTTTGCAGAGCCAACATCAAAATGAATTTGCAAAACAGTAAATTCAGAAGTCAATAGCAGCAACTTTTGCTACTAGAAAATAAACAGTACAAGCACATTGGGAGATGCTAATCTAGTGGTATATTTAATTGAATGACAAATCCAATGACAATCCAGTGATATATTTGAAGTTAACTTAGGAACCAGTACAGTTTATTAAAAAATAATTATTTAATTGGGAGATGCTACTAAAAAATAAACAGTACAAGCACATTGGGAGATGCTAATCTAGCGGTATATTTAATTGAATGACAAAGCCAATGACAATCCAGTGATATATTTGAAGTTAACTTAGGAAACAGCGCAGCAGTTTATTAAAAAATAATTATTGAAGCAGCTTAGTCTTCACCTATTCGCAAACTAAACAAAAAAAAAAAAAAAGCTGAACAAGTACAGCACATGTATCTTAATCTCTGATATCATATCCTTTGTTAAATTTAACTGCTCCAAAATAAATCTTTCAACTATAATTGTGGAATCATTATCAGTCAAAACAGGGTATATTGTCAAAGTTATCATGCTGAGAGGCTCAAGAAATCCAAAAAGGGCTGCAAAATGTTAGTTAAAAGGTCAAAAAGAAAATTAAAGTAACATCTATAAAACAATTGATTCATAAATTCGGAATGATCTAAAAATAAAAATAGAAAAAATTTGACAGTCTGCTAGTATAAACAGAAAAGGTTCACAACGTACAGTCAGGCCTTTTCTGTGACTTCTAGTTGTGAGAATTCTCATTTGATGCAATAGATATTACTCGATCTGATCTTGATGTAAAGAAGTGTGAACATCTCAAGAGGACTCTCACATATAACTTTAATCATGTCTACCATTAGAACCTCCAGATATGCACATCTTATCGTGTGAGATTTCATTCCGTGGAGTACTTCTATGTTGTAACTAATGCAATACATAAACAAACAAACAAACTTCTTACAAACTGAAAAAATGCACTGAAGCATCAACATCTAATTCATGCCTCATTTCATCAAGTAATGTAATTGTAACAAAAGTTTCTATGAAAAGAGATTACATTAAATGGTACAAGGAACCATAAAAGTTCAGTTACTTAACATCCAGCTACTTGAAGAAGGTAGCATATGCACATAGGCCTACTAGATTGAATGGCAGTTTGGAAGTTGTTTGGATCAATTCAATACAATATTTATTATATACGCAAATGAAATTTTACAAAAAATTAAAAGAAAATGTCATTTGCAAATCCATTGTCAGATTTACTTTAAGTTGGGTCCAAGTAAAATGTGAATAGTATGCCTCCAAGCATTCCAGTTAAATCCCTCAAAAAGCACTGTAACACATTCAAGAAGAATGGGAGAAAAAAAAATAAAATCAGCAACATCCTCTTTCAAGTTTCAACTAACCAGTTCATGCATTAGAGAGAGAGAGAGAGAGAGAGAGAGAGAGAGAGAGAGAAGAGTTAACAAGATACTGAGGTGCAAGAATTTATAAAGTGGCACCAAGGACAGTGGCTGATTTTTCTTCAACCCACATGGCACTCAAGAGAGCCTTGTACAAGCAAAATAAAAATATAAGGAAAAAAAGATGAATTTTATCAATGACCAAATGGAAGCACTATGCATGATGCCGCTAAACTTCGAATGTCAACACACACACAATTAAAATAGAGAGAGAGAACATATAAGAATTAAACCAAATAAGAATATGAACTAAATTAATACCTGTATTTCATGCCAACACAAAAGTAACACTACAAAAAAAAGTAAAATAGCGATGGCACATTTAGTCGCTAATATGAAGTTTTTAGTAGCTAATAAGTTTTAGCGACGGCACGACGGCGCGTCGCAACTAAGGCCGTCAAGCAATTTAGCTACTAAACCATTTTTAGTCGCTAATTTTAGCGACTAAAATTTTAGTCGCTAAATTTAGTAAAATTTGTCGCTAATTAAGAAGTTAATCTAGTCGCTTATGTAAATAGCGACTAAATATTCGTCGCAATTATTAGTCGCTAATTGGTTATTGCGACAGTTAGTCGCCTGATGGACTCCATCGCTATTCTCGTTATAATTTAGCGACTAAATTTGCTGTTGCAATTTAGTCGCTAATAGATATAATTTTTTTTTAAGGTTAAATTTTATGGTATTATTAAATGAAATATATAAATGTAAATTATAATCAAATGTATGAAATTATAATCCAAAATATATATAATTAATATTTGTACATATAAATGCAAATTATAATCAAATATATATATAGAATTATAATCCAAAACATATATATATATTAATATTCGTATGCACATGGCATATATAGCTAATACAGAATACATGAAAACTAAATTAAAATAATTACCTTCAAGTGCCACATATTATCATCCTAAGTAATAAATTGCAATAAAAGTATCATACATCAAAAAAATGTTCTAAAAAAGATATAAAGATTGATGTTCAGGGAAGGCCACCACTACCAAAATGAGAATCATCAGGCGGGTCAGGACCGTGTGGACATGAAGAGCCGACATCATCATGTGGTGCAGGTGATGTAGTGGTGGTACTGGGCTGAGTGGTTGGCGGCTGAGGGGTCAAGTGCGGAAACAATGAACGAATAGTCGTAGCGACAATGTCCGCGACATCTTTTTTTGTCAAGCAAGGACCACCAGAATGAGAGGCTGTGCTTGCACCAGCAGCACACGATGGACCGGATGGATAAAGACCAGGAGGCACATATGAGCCTAGACCGTAAATTGTTTTCCTTTTATTGCATCTCGCGGCCTCGAAAAACAACTCAGACTCATCAACCGACGACGCATCCTGCGATCTTTCAGATCGGAGTTGCTTATACCTCTCCTGAAATGGTAAACAACAACAATTTTTAATAAACGTAAGTATAAGAACAAATCATATTTTACAACAATTTAACATTTGAGAAACTGAAAATATTATGAATAAGTAAAGTACATCTAACTTACATGTACCTCCCTGCTACGATCCGCCACATACGTCTTCCCATCATGATTTATAGTATGTGTGTGCAGATAGGCCTCGGGAATTGTAGGTGGCCGGCCCAACTCTTTCTCCTATATTGTGTAGTAGAAAGTAGTAATTGAAAAAGAAGAAAATGATTAACGAAAATAACTACTTGCTTTTTTATTAAAACACGGCATTTCAATTTTTTTTCCGTCTTTATGCTATTTCATTATATTGCATGAAGTGAAAATTCTTTAATATGATATAAATCAATAAATTATTGGTGTATAATCTATCATTTTTTTTCAAATAAATAATAATAATAATAATAATTGAGGCGGAGCATAACTTGAAATTGTTGTAGAAACATAGTTTCTACTCAATGCAAAAAATAAAAAATAAAAAATAGTGAAATAGTATCAACTTTACTTTTGATTTAGGGAGTTGTAATTATTTGGCTAAAAGAAGGAATTATAATTATTGTATCCGTATGAGATTCACAATATAAAATGATGCATCAATAATATTGGATGTCTTTTATTATTTTTGTGATAAGATATAATTAATACTCTTCCTTTGTTTTCACTTCAATCCATTTCACTTTATTATATTTGGAACATGAATTGAGACAACAAATGCTAAATTTTGATCTACATAACTCCTTTCTTTGATGTGGTTTAGTATAAAATAATTATTAACACAATTATTTTTTAATTATCATTTATATAAATAAAATTATCCCTGAGAAGAGAGGGATAACTTCAACCAATATTTGGCATATTAGTTATAACAAAAATATTCGATTCCATAACTTTTGCCCATCTTTTCAATTTCATCTATATCAAAATATTATACTTTTTTGTCCATCTTTTCATTTTTCATCTCTATCAAAATATTATACTTTATTGTCCATCTTTTCATTTTTCATCTCTATCAAAATATTATACCTTTTTTTACGTTATGAAAAATATATAAATTATCTATTATTTTCTTTTTCTTTTTTACATTATGAAAAATATATAAATTATCTATTATAACTTTATTTAATTTTATCTTATTACTTACTACTTAAATTTTACATTCTATAATATTAACCATGAAATTATAGAAAAAATTATCTTTTAACCATAAAAACTGCAATTTTTTAATCTTTACAAAAAAGAAAAATGAAAAAACAATTATTGACCGAAAGGAGTACAAGAAAATAGATTGTGAATTAAAGTTGAAAATCAAAACAAATTTTACTTGATTAGCGAAGGAATGCAATACAATATTTTGTGAATTTATATTTACATATTGTTAGAACATAAATTTAAAGGCAACAGAGTCATTAATGGCATATAAACTTCCTGCAAAGGGAGACTGACACAAACACAACAGAGTAAAGAGCATCTGCCCTCAAAGTTGCACCACCACACACTCCCTTTTCAAAACAATTCCCAACTATTTATATATATTGCATACATAATCTCCCTAATCAAACTATATTCTCAAAATTTTTCCTTTTCATCTTAATCAGGTTTATCTTTATATTTTCTAAATCATTTTCATAATAACTTAAAATATAAGAAAGACAATTTTTAACTTCTTATTTTCTTACTAATCACCATATAATTAACAAATAAGAATTATCTATCTTACTAATTATTGCATTATATTAATTGTAGATTTAAGTTTTAATTTTCTTTATAATAAGGTATGACCTTCAGAAAACAGAGTTGAAGATAATTTATTTACGAAGCACAGATATGTATGTTAATTTGCTTAATTTATTGTGTAATTTTCTTGCTGATGCCTCTATCTTAGGATCATAAGCTTCTAATTCTTACTATTTCACAGCAGATCCAGTAAATAGAATGAATCAATAGAATGAATAAAACCCATATATTCACAATAAAATCCTCTACATTCAGAATCAAATCTTATTGGTTCTGTTCACTCAACATGTACTCAACATATATAGAATATACCTTATTGGTTCTGTTTACTCCACTGAAGTTGGGTCAGATGGCCGAAATTACGGTCTATTCTCCTTCCTCCTCCTTTCGCCCGACTATAACTCCTCAAAAACCTCAAACAAACAAGAAAATTATAGATTAGAAAAGCTGGGGATCGGACATAAAATTTTTGGAGAGCTGTATGAGTTTTTCACTCACCTCTCACACCACCGAAGCTGTCGAAATAGCAAACGCCGATTACACCGTCGGCGACGATGGGTTTCCACACCGGTGGTGAGGGATTGCTCAAAATGGGAGATCTGTCGCTTATCAGTTTAGCGTTTGAGAGTTAGAAAAATTGGGGGTTTAGGTTACTTTCTGTCTTAACATAATCGAGATTTAGCGACTGATTTAGCGACTAACAAGCTTAGTCGCTATTTCATTAATTAAAATTCTAATTTAGCGACAAAATAATCAGTCGCTAATTGCGACACATATATCCGTCGTTTTTTAGTCGCAAATTTATAAATATTTGTTAGCGACGCAATTTTAGTCGCAAATATTTTGCGACTAAATATTCTGTCGCTATTTTTGTGGCAAAAATAGCGCGGCAAATTCGCGCCAATTTTTAGCGACTGATAAAAAAAATAGCCGCTATTTTAGTCGCTAAATCCGTTTTATTATTCATTATATATATTCTCACGACTGAATACTCTTTCGGTCGCAGAGTAGTCACAAAATAGTCGCAAATTAGTGACTAAAATATTTAGTCGCTAAAAACAGTCGCTAATTGGCATTTTTTTTGTAGTGTAATGACTCCCAACTAAATTGTTTTCTATAAATTTAAAGGGCACAAGAAGTTTAAAAAAAAAAAAAAGGTAAGGGCACACCCTATTAACTGAGTTCTATTATCTAAATATTATTTTCTAATTATAGAAATAATATTGATAATATTGCTTATTTTTTGTAAATAAAGAATTCAAAAGATTAAATTTAGATACTGCACTGAGAGAGTTGAGCAAACTTTACTGACATTTTTCAAGTTTCCATGGCCACGCATGGTATGCCAAAATCAAATTGCTAAGAAAAGCTGCAACACTAAAAACAGGGTTGATTTCACTAACGGTCACTCAACTTATCACTTATCGCGCAAAAGTAACCGACTTTTTTTTTCTGACTTAAATGTCACTGAACTTTTAATATTTTTGCAAAAAAGTCATGTTAACCGGAATCCGGCGAGAACCCTCGCCGGATTGATGACATGGCATGCCATGTCAGAAACTACGTGTCGTTTAACAATATTTCCAACAAATGCTACATTTAAATCAATTTCACTTACGGTCACTAAACTTATCATTTATCGCGAAAAAGTAACCTTTTTTTTCCAACTTAAATGTTACTGAACTTCTAACAGTTTTGCAAAAAAGTCATGTATTTACTATTTGTCGCCACGTGTCATATGCCATGTTATCAATCCGGCAAAAGTTCTCGCCGGATTCCGGTTTACATGACTTTTTTTGCAAAAATTTTAGAAGTTCAGTGACATTTAAGTTAGAAAAAAAAAGTCGGTTACTTTTGTACGATGAGTGATAAGTTGAGTGACCATGAATGAAATTGACCGCCAAAAACATTGACCATAAATTACAAATGAGGCATCAACAATCTGATTAGAATTAGGAGTAAATATGATAGAGCACGTGTGGAAATGGTTGTGGCCTTTTGCATAACTTCAGCAAGACAATTCTTATAGATTAGATGAACTAATTGAAACATATTTCGAAGCAAATAAGATGTGAAGACGAAAACAACATGTGGCTTTCAATTCAGCTATTTCATATTTGAAAATACTATATTCAAGGACACTCTCAGCATCTAGATCAATGAAAGGAGAAATACAATGGTTGTTACCTAGTAAAGGTCAGAGAAAACAGCCTCCTCAATTAAGCCTACACAGCCCTAGAATCCGATAGTATTCAATAACTGCATGGACAATTAAAGTAAGCATAATCCTCCATCTTATGAAAAAGTTAACCGAGCTGTAATTTTAAAACAAGCATATGAAAAAGTTAAGCTAGTGGCCTCTAGCTTTTGTAGAGCACTTGGTGAGGACTCAAGGGAAATTTGGGATGCAAAATGACATCACCCCTATTTACATATGTGGGCTTCAGCTGTTGGGACTATATTATTGAAAGGGCAAGAGGAGATTAACCGAGTACAATAGAAATGGTGACATAACTATTTGTCTAATGGAGGGTATTTATTCTTTGTTTCAGTTTCCTCATATAACTGCATTTTGTCTACTTCCCCTCTATATCCGCATGTAACTTGATTGATCAATCAAAACGAAATTAATTTAAACCCATTTCAACTAATCAATCCGCATGAAAACGAAATTAATCAATCAAAACCAGAAAAAGATATATAAATTCATCAATTATATCAGACGGGTAGAAAATAAATTCATCAAGTCAGTAACTCACATTTGGCACAAGCTAACAGCTCATAACCTAATTTCAACCCATTTCACTCAAATGTTCCAAAGAGAATGGTAGCCTGCAATCAAAGGCATTTCAACTCATAATCCAGTTATCCGATCACTCTTCCAAAATTAAATGTACATAATTAAATTAAGAACATGAATGTATACCTGCAATGAATCCCATACTTGAAACGGAACATAATTCCACTACAAGAAAAATGCCCTTTAACGAAGGAAAATCCGGTCGTTAAAAGTCGAAATCCGGTCGTTAAAAACTTATAACGACCGGAAAATCCGGTCGGTAAAAACCCCTTCGTTAAAGGTATAGACGACCGGATTTTAAATCCGGTCGTTAATGTCTTTAATGACTGGAATGTTTCCGGTCGTTGAATACTGATTTTTAACGACCTGATTTTTCTTTCGTTAATATTGTTCACTTTCAACGAAGGGAATTCCGGTCGTTGAAAATACCTTTTAGCGACCGAATTTTCTCTTTCGCTGATTATCTTCACTTTTAACAAAAAAATTCTGGTCGTTAAAAATTTCTTTTAGCGACCGGATTTTTTTTTCGTTGATTGTATGCACTTTTAACAAAAAAAATTCCGGTCGTTAAAAATTCCTTTAAGAGACCGAATTCTCTCTTCGCTAATTGTGTTCACAGCTAACAAACAACAATCACCAATATACTATGCCTTCTGATTTATCATAATACACCAGACGTAAATACCAAAAAGGTATTTTAAAATATAAACTATTTTATAATATTACATATAAGTACATATCATTCAAATATATTTTATACAAAAATATAATAAACTCTTTTCATATATTAAAAAAGAAAAGTTACAAAGTATAGTCAAATTACAAAGTATAGTCAAATTTACAAATTAAATAGCATTCTATTTGTCATAACTCCAAATAAAATAAAAACTATCAATGACATGTAAGTTCAAGAAAAAAATTCCTCTCTATACTAATTTCTATTCAAATAATTTTGGAGAAAAATGTGAAAAATAAACCTCCTAAATTTGCTGTCCAAAATTTTGCAGACCTGCAAAATGTATAACAAAAGCTAAAATTAATATTCACAAGCAGCACAAATAAAAATATCACATAAAAATATAAATAATAAAAAATATGGACAAATAATGACTTTCGAGGTGTCATAGTGACTATAAAGTTGACAAGTGATAATGAGTATGTTAAAAGATTAGATATTATACAACCTAAATGCTTGAAACGATTTCTTTAGCATTTACTAGAAAAGAAAAAAGAAAAAAATAAAACAAGCCGTATTGTAAAACACCTAAAAGGTAAGAAAAGTTAATTAACATTACTTTAATTAACATTACTTTCATTATGTGAAGTTCAAGAATTCTCCAATACTAGCAGCCACCAAAATCTGTAATGAGCAATTGAATCTAAAAAATAAAATAAGGCACCCATGTTCGATTCTCAAATCTCCTAAAACAACTTATTGGGATATCACTTCGGAATTGAGAATTTAAAACTTGGAGAATGTTTAAAACAATTGCTCAGATATCAGTCCAAGTTGGATTCCTAACTACATCATCAAAAAAAAATAACAATAACAATAACCCATGCACATGCAGCACAAACTGCTGACTATTCAAAGACCAGCAATCAAAGTGACTCAAGCACAAAACATGAAACACTAAAGCAGCACCTGAACCAACATGACTTTGAGCCTTGGCTAGGCTTAGTCTTGAACCCAGTTAAGTATTATCAATAATAATAAATGAATATTTAATTGGAAATGAGAATTACAATATGTCAAGTTGCTATCTCACCTAAAGGGGCAAGAAATGCAATTAATGAAAACATGAACCGAAATTATACATACAAATCCCTTCAACTCTGTGACTCCTTATAGAACCATATTGTGGCATGCCATAAATTAAAAAAAAATACAACTCGGAGACCCTAATGAAGAAAAAAATCAATAGAACTGATAAATTACAAACTTTTGCAGGCAACAAATATATGGCCAGAGCATTTAATGCAATGATGGTTAATCATTCAAACCTCTTAAGCAGTTTGAAATTGGAGATCACCCAAAGACTTTCATCAAACCTTTTTATCGAAACCTTTAAGTACTAACTATTCTGGCTACAGTGAATGATGCATGTATGCTATCTCGTTGCTTTAGTAGCTCGTCAACCTGAGTAGAACAACAACAATAATAAGCATCGAAGAGTTGCTTCTAGCAGACTTCATATGATTCAGAACACTGCTCTTAAGAAGGCCATTGTCATTCACATATTGTATGAAAGGCAGGGGAAAGTGAGAACCAAAAACACAAGGAAAAAATATAAATAGCAGGGAGAATACCAAACCATGCAAACACATTTTCTTTTTACTACATACTAGATAATATATATTTTTTGAGAAATCACAAATAGATACGAAACATTTGAGCAAAGAAAAGAACTTGGACTATAAAATTTTTGCAATTTTTTTTCAGTTGGCAAGTGGTTACAGATAACATACCACCATAATATATTTTTCATTTCGTAAAATAAGAGAGGATGAAAGAGTAGAGTGTGCATTTTGACATTGCTTTTAAGCAAGGAGATGATCTGCAATAGAAATTTTTCAAAGGCAAAATTTGGAACAAAGAACGCATTTTTGCATGCAAATATTGTCTTCATGCACATGTGATTGAGGCACATCAAGAAATATTGCATCACATAAGTGATACGATACATCAAGGTTTTAGAACCTACAGATTGTTTTTCCTGGCTGTATTTGTTGGTTACTTCCTGAAACCGTGCCAAGGCCTGAGAAAAATCACAAGTGGATTCAATAGATGTGAACAATAAAACTACTACAATTAATCATCAACATAATTATATAAATAGAAAGAAAGCCATCCATAATTCAAAAATTTACATTAATCTCTATACCATCAATTTCTGTATTGATCAGTCATTTCATATTTACATTCATAAACTAGAGCAATAACTTTGCA
Organism: Excoecaria cochinchinensis; assembly: GCA_947683425.1. Classification (NCBI taxonomy): domain Eukaryota; kingdom Viridiplantae; phylum Streptophyta; class Magnoliopsida; order Malpighiales; family Euphorbiaceae; genus Excoecaria; species Excoecaria cochinchinensis. The sequence continues at coordinate 5,966,606 of CANTUQ010000069.1, forward strand.
AATTCTTGGAGAGAACATAAGTGTGGGATATTTAAAAGGAATGTGGGGATGGGTTACATAGTAGAAAGTAATAAAATGACTGGAAAGCATCAAGTGAAATGATGAGTACCTGTATGGCCAAATCATAGCCACTATTTGCATCTTGCTCAAAATAAAGTAACTGAAAAATTAAACATATGCATCACAAAAAAAACTTTTAGTTTTTCATAATAAATAATATATCAAAGGAAAATCAAGGGAGAAACATGGGGGCTACTAAAGCCTCAGATATTATGCTCAAGCGAAGTAAATCCAACTAGCATAACTGTCGATATTAGCTCCTCTATATTAGCTTTATCTGATCATACAAGAAAATGGAAATAAAAAAACATAACTTTGAAAATGTAAATAGAATTAACAGTACAAGATAAAGATTTAAACTACAAAAGATTATGATTTTATTATAATCTTAGAATCAAAACTCAATAAGATTGTTAAATTTGTCTAATTAAGCTCACAAAAGTATTTCAATAAACTGTGATAAAAAAAAATAAATACTAATCAATACAAAACTAATGAAATGGACTTAAAGATTCTACCTGAAAATTGGTAGCTCTGGCCTTTACATGCATCTTGGTAATAGTAACAACACACAAAACCAGCACACATAAATCGTTTTTCTCATCGAAACCTAAGTTCCAATTAACTGGTCAATAAACCAAATACCCAACAGAGACAAAAACCCAGAATTAGTTTTCCTAACAAGCAGATAGAATTATGCTTCAGACCTTAAAAAGCATAGAGAAGGTAAAGTGGGTATCGAAAGATGCTCGAAACACAAAGTATTTTGCAATAGAGACAAAGGAAAAATGAGAGGAAATTATAAAAAACATAAATTTATCAAATAATTCAAAAGGAAGAGGAGAGAAATACGCGATGTAGCGGCGGCAAGGCGAGGGTGACACGAGGCGAGGCGATGCAGTGGCGGCTAGGATAGGCAGACGCGACGCGCGACAGGGGCGAGGTGAGGCAGCTCGGCTGCGAGGCAAGGCAGCAGCGACTAGTCGAGGCAGACGTGACCCGCGACGGCTGCGAGGCGGTGTGGCGGCGAGGCGATGCTGCGATCTAGGCACAAGGGGCACCGTCCACTGTGAGAGACAAAATGCATTTTGTACGAAAATTGGAAAAAGGGGATGGGTGATTTTAGCTTTTAAGTCCCGCCAATTATTTTACACCCGGATTTTTAGTGTTTTAACGAACAGATTTAATTCCTTCATAATATAATAATAAAATTTAAAAAATAACGACCGGATTAATTTTTCTTCGTTATTTATATATTTTAACGATCGAATTTTTATTGTTTTAACGACCGAATTTAATCCCCTTGTTATATAACAATAAAATTTAAGAACTAACGACCGGATTAATTTCCCTTCGTTACTTGTATATTTTAACGACCGAATTTTTATCTTTCGTTAAATTTTGGTCGTTAAAAATCAATTTTCTTGTAGTGTTCTCATTGCTGCAATTCCACAAATAGAAGAATTGAAAAACAAGCACCACCTGAAATTGAAATTTCAAACAACGAAACGCCTTGCCTCAGGTACAAATGATTGAAGGACCCGTCTCCAAAACGGCTACCAAATCTGCGTTTCATTCATTCAAAACTGTAACCACAAGAAAAATAAAAAGAAAAAGGAAGCGCAAGGTAGTGAGCGAAAAGAATCTGAATAGTTGAACGCGGATCTGTGAAATCAAAGAAGAATTAGAAGAACTTATCGACTATTACAAATCTGAATTCAACCATTTACAGAGAAATTGAAACGGAAATTTTTTATACATTGGAATTAAAAAGCTAATGTGGCAGAATCCACGTATTCGACCTTTGCAAACTGACCGTTGCAAAAATTTAAATTATGCTTACCTAAATCTTTAAGAGCCAGTTGCAATCACAAGTTGAATACTAGCTTCTTAGAGAAATTAAAATTCAAAGTCAGCTTCGTCATCCCAACATATTGCGCCACGTGGCAGAATTCGACAGTTGAAAATCGACAATTGCACAACATTATTTATTGAAGAATCTCCCCTCTCCCTCTACTTCTCTGTCTTTCCTCTTCTTCTCCACCAAAATCCCTCTCTTTCTAAAGCTCTCGCTCATGGCCACTGCTGTAGAGACTCCCTGTGCTAATTGCCCACAAATTGCTGACTTCATCAGCTTCAGATTTTAATCTATGAAATATTTGTTTCGATTTTGTTTTATTTTCGTTCTCTGTCTCTCCTCATATTTGTTAGAGTAAAACTTTAAAGATGGGTTAGTTTCACCCATAGTCACTGAACTTATACTCAAATAACACTAATATAATAAAAGAATTTTTTTTCTCATAAAAATCATCGAATTTAGAACATGTTTACAGAAAAATCACTTTAATTGTTTTCTGACAATTCTTTCGCCAGAAAATCCAGCCGGCGCGGACATTCAATACCCCCATGCACACATAGCTTGACACGTGGCACACCATATGGAAAAAATAACATGTGAACATGTCATGTGGTATGCCACGTGGACATTTCGACAAGTCAGTTTGTCATACGGTATACTTACATGTCATTTTTTACATAAAGCATGTCACGTTTCAAGCCACTTATACATGAGGGTGCTGATTGTATGCAGCAGCTGTAATTTTCAGCGATTTTTTTTTCTAAAAAACGATTGAAGTGATTTTTCTGTAAATATGTTTTAAGTTTAGTGATTTTTATGAAAACAAAAATTCCTTCATTATATTAGTGTTATTTGAGTATAAGTTTAGTGACCATGGGTAAAATTAATCCCTTTAAAGATAGTAGGAGATATGAAAAGTGACACAATGCAAGAACAAAGCGATCCTTTTATTTGATGATTCAAAAATACACTGCATAAAACATAATAGAGGAACAACATAATAAATAGCTAAACTTAAATAACTAAACTCCTAGAAACCAGAACATTATATAATAACGTGGGATCATGATCCCACTAAATAAGAATCACTAATGACAGTTCCTACAATCAAGGAACTTACTAAAAATCATCAAGACCACTTCCTACTAGCTGTTAGTGGTTTGAATCACATTCGTAACACCCCCTCTTGATTCAAACTCCCCCATCCCAAGCTTACTTCTTAGATAACTAAATTTGGAATATGACAACGCTTTTGTGAAGATGTCAGCAACCTGATCATCTGTCCTGCAGAACTTCAAGCTGATTTCCTTCTTAGCTACTAGCTCCCTTATAAAATGATGCTTTATTCTATATGCTTAGCTTGACCATGAAAGACGGGGTTTTTTGTCATAGCTATAGCAGAGCTATTATCACTGTGAATTTTAGTTGGCCCTTCTTGCTTCATACCCAGGTCAAGCAGGAGCTTTCTCATCCAAATGGCTTCGCACGCTGCTGCTCCCGCAGCTACATATTCTGCCTCGCACGATGATAAGGCAACCGTAGATTGCTTTTTTGATCTCCATGTGACTACACCTGATCTAAGAGTAAAGCAAAACCCTGTTGTACTCCTTCTATCAACTGATGAACCTGCCTAATCACTGTCACAATAACCCTCCAATTTCAGATATTTAGTTTGACAGTACAAATCCCCATTGCTAGAGTTCCTGCGACATACTTTAACACTCTCTTAGCTGCTCCATAATGGTGTTTTATTGGTTTGTGCATAAACCTTGATATCAAACTCACTGCAAACATGATATCCGGCCTTGTATGCGTTAAACCTCCAACTAAACTTCTGAATTTTTGCGCATCAACAGCTCTGGACCCATCATCCTCCTGAAGTTTCTCATTCACATTCATGGGTGTTTTTATTGCATTGCACCTGTTCAGGCTAAATTTCTTCAGAAGATCCATTGCATACTTCCTTTGAGCTATGAAGATCCCCTCCTTACATTGCCTTACTTCCATTCCCAAGAAGTAGTGAAGCTGGCCCAGATCTGTCATGTCAAATTTCTGCATAATTTGGCTTTTAAATTCTGCAATTAAAGAGCTGTTAGACCCCACATAAATCATATCATCAACATACAAACGTACTAATAAAAAATCATACTCCCCATAGCTCTTAATGTATATTGTTGGCTCATTTTCACTTCTTTTAAAGCCAAATTGCAGAAAATATGTATCTCTTTTCATGTACCATGCCCTGGGAGCTTGCTTAAGCCCGTATAAGGCTTGCTTAAGTTTGTAGACCTTATCTAGACTCTCTTGATTAACAACCCATCAGGCTGAGCTACATAAACTTCCTCACTTGCTTCTCCATTAAGAAAAGCAGACTAGACATCAAATTGATAAACACAAAGCTTGAGAAATGCTGCTATTGATAGTACCACCCGAATTGTTTCAAACCTTGCCACAGAAGAAAAAGTTTCTTCAAAATCTATCCCTTTCCTTTGTGAGTAGCCCTTCACCACTAGCCTTGCCTTATGCTTAAGTAGAGTTCCATCTGGATTATATTTGGTTTTAAATACCCATTTTAAACCTATGGCTTTCTTATCCTTTGGTAGATCAACCAAACTCCAGGTTTCATTATTCTCAATTGCTGACATTTCCTCCTCCATTGCTAGTCTCCACTCTTACCTCTCTGCTGCTTCTTCATATGAGAAGGGTTCAGATACGTAGAGAGCTAGTGTACGAGACTCATAGATCTCTCTAAGTGACCTGAACTTCCTAGTTGGTGTCTCACTATCATCGTCATTGTCTGTATCTCCATCTGCAGAGCATGCACCACTATTAAATGAATTTGAGCTGCTGCCCTGGTGTGTTGAGGTCGTGCGAATTGATCTGCCCACTGAGTTCGAGTCATCTTGACTCACGGCAGAATTTGATTCTGACGTGGTCATGCTTCTCGTTTCCCTGCTATGTATTTCTTCACCATCTTCGATCTGAAATGCCTTAGTTTGTGAGCAATAACCAATAAGAATGCACTTAATTGATTTTTCTTCTAGCTTATGTCTTTTATGTGCATTAATCAATACATAAACAATACACCCAAAAATTTTAAGATGCTCAACTGAAGGCTTTTTACCTGACCAAGCCTTGTAGGGAGTTTTGTTAAGAACATCTTTTGTTGGTGAGAGATTAATCAAATAAATGGCAGTAGTCACTGCCTCCACCCAAAATTTATAAGGCGGCCCCTTACTCTTTAGCATACTTCTTGCCATTTCAACAATTGTTCTGTTCTTCCTTTCTGCTACTCCGTTTTGCTCTGGAGTGTAGGGTGCAGTCAGCTCTTTGTGTATTCCATGCTTCTCACAGTATTGATTGAATTCTCTAGAAGTGAACTCTCCTCCTCTGTCCGTACGTAATGTCTTTAGGTTGCTGCCCTTCTGCTTTTCCACAAGAGCCCTGAACTTGACAAATTGCTTAAAGGCTTCTGACTTAAATTTGAGGAAATACACCCAGCTCATTCTACTGTAATCATCGACAAACAGTAAAAAATATTTGCTGCCACCTAGTGACTCAGTCCTCATAGGGCTACACAAATCAGCATGTACAAGCTCTAAAGGCTTAGTTGCTCTCCAGGATTGACCAATCGGGAACGGCCTCTTGCTTTGCTTCCCATAAATGCATCCCTTACATACTGCCCCAATAGCTTCAATCTGTGGAAGACCGCTCACCATCTCCTTTTGATTCAGCAACCTTAATCCAGCTATGTGTAGGTGACCATATCAAAGATGCCATAATTGAGAGGCATTCTTAGACATAGTGACCATTGCGTGACTTTCCAATTTGCTGAAAACTAAGGGAAACATGTGGTTTTCAGCCATATTTACTTTGGCCAAAACGTTACCTGTTGCTTTCTCAGTAATAGTGTAGCATGCTTCATCAAATAAAATAGTAAAACCACTAAGTAAAAGTTGTCCCACACTCAAGAGATTATGGGCCAACTCTGGAGCATATAGAACATTAGAAATGAGTTTACTTTTCCCAGAAATAGATTTTACCTCAACTATACCCTTTCCCTCTACTTGGATTTGTTTGTTGTTCCCCAAACGAATCACCCTTCTTTGAGTTTCATCAAGCTCTCTAAACATCTTCTTCACCCCTGTCATGTGGTTAGAGCAACCACTATCTATAAACCATACAACTTGTTTTTCCTTTTCATGCTCCATTAGCACCATTAACAGAAAGTCTTCTTCTGTTGCCTCAGTTTTCTCAGCAAACTCAGCTTGACTGCTTCTGCAGTCTTTTGCAAGATGACCTTGTTTGCCGCATGTGTAACATTTTCTTTGCTCCACCCAACCTCTGCCTCTGCCTCTTCCTCTTGAACCTCCACGTCCTCTTCCTCTGCTACTGCTGTTGTTTCTCCCTTCATCTTGAGTAGAGTCTCTTATGGCAAAGGCTTTTTCTTCACTCTTCTCTTGTGATCTGTTCAATTGATCCTCATGTGCCTGCAGTGACCCCATGAGTTCATCCACAGTGAAGACTGATAGATCCTTTGACTCCTTAATTGCTGCAACCACGTGATCAAACCTTGGAGTGAGACTTCTCAAGATCTTTGCAACAACAGTCCCATCATTGATATTCTCTGCATAAGACTTCATGTGATTGACAACTGCTCTTGTTCTTGATAGAAAATCCTGAACAGATTCATTAGATTGCATTGATAATGTCTTAAACTCCCTTCTCAATGATTGGAGCTTGAGCATAATAACTTTGGATGATCCCTGGAATTCAGTTTTCAGAATCTCCCATGCCACCTTTGTACTTTCTGCTGCTGAAATTCTAGAGAAAACACTTTCATGAAGTCCTTGCTGAATGAAAAAAAGTGCTTTTGCATCTTTCTCTCCCTCAACTTAGCTTCATCATCAATCTCGCTATACCCATCTTCTACCACCTCCCAAAGCTCCTAAGACTTGAAAAGTGTCCTTATCTTAATCCTCTAAAAATTGAAATTTTCACCCTTGAAGACTGGAATCATTAACTACATTAAGTTGGATCCTGATGAGGCCATTGTTGCTCAAGTCAGAGCCAGGCTCTGATACTAGAATGTTAGAGTAAAACTTTAAAGATGGTAGAAGATATGAAAAGTAACACAATGCAAGAACAAAGCGATCCTTTTATTTGATGATTCAAAAACACACTGTATAAAACATAATAGAGGAACAAGCTAATAAATAGCTAAACTTAAATAACTAAACTCCTAGAAACCAGAACATTATATAATAACGTGGGATCATGATCCCACTAAATAAGAATCACTAATGACAGTTCCTACAATCAAGGAACTTACTAAAAATCATCAAGACCACTTCCTACTAGCTGTTAGTGGTTTGAATCACATTCGTAACAATATTCTCCAATAAAATCTCTCTCTCTAAAACTCTCTCTTCCTATTTTTCTCTTTCATAGCCATTGCCCCCTGTGCAGGAGAAGGAAATTGCAATATGGAGATTTTTGGACTAGAGTTTATTTGCTGCGATTGTTCTTAGGGTTAGGAGATTTTAGAATTTTGGTTAAAAAAGATCGATCCTTATTCATGTTTATTAACCTGTTTTCATTTTACTGTTAATTAATTGTTTTTTTCTGCTATTGATCTTTATTACAAAAGGATTGATCCTGTTCAACTTTTGTAGTTGTCTAGATTCTGCATAGGCACGTATACATGTAATCTGCTTAGTTGATGTTTATCCGCTTCTTGAACCAATTGCAATAACTATATATGCTTTTAGTTTTGTTTGTAATCAAAAATATATTTTGAACATTTCGGTGAACTTTAGCAATTATAGAGAAAGGATAACATTTCATTCTTGGACCATTAGCTTGTTAAATACTTTGCATGATGTCTTGGTGTTGTAGGATCTTGATTCAATATGTTACAAAAATTACCTTAGCAATTTATGGAATGATAGTTAAATATATTAAGCTCTTATCAGTATTATTTGATTTATCACAATATTTTCAAATTATTATGATTCAACAGCTTTTCTCCAATTTGGAAGTCACTTTTGATGCTGTATGCCTAGGAGTAAATTCCTCTTTAGATGTTACATGTCCCTAATATAGCATTTCATATAATCATGCTTAGCCATTAAGACATATTTGGATTCTCCAAGCATTTTAAATCTTTTAACTAATAGAGATTTTCTTCCATGTATCCTTTGTCTTTTTACTATGTTACTTGCTGCTAAAGATACATGAACTTTGGAGATATGAATTATGCTCTATCAGTTTATTGAAAATGCATATGATTTATAAGGGGAGTTTGGATTTAGTTTAGGGTAAAATTTAAATTTAGCTTAGGGTTTAGGTTTTGATTAATTTTGGCAATTATCATTACTTCTTCACCTTGTTAATAGACTTGGCACAGATTTTAATCCACTCTTCATCTACATTAATCCCTATGATAGAGCTTTTTGAGAAATTTATGGCAAGACCCGATATTCCTTCGAAAATTCTGAGAACCCTTTTAACATTCAGGATTATTTCCAAATCAGGTTGGATAAAGATCACAGTGTCATCTGCATATTGAAGATGTGAAATCATGGGACTGGAGGGTCTTTCGGGTTTGAAAGTAACCCCGAGAAGAGGTTCAAAGATGCAGCCTGATTAAGTAGCCTGGAAAGACCTTCAGCAGCTATAAGGAATAGAAATGAAGCAAAGTAACCCCTGCCGCAGGCCTCTGGAGAGAGTTATCTCTTTTGTGGGGCTGCCATTTACTAGGAAAAATACTCTGGTCGTTGCGATACACTCTCTGATCCACATTCTCCAACGAGTCCCAAAATTCATCTGTACTAAGATAGAATCAAGATAGCTCCAAGAGACAGAATCGAAGGCTTTATGGAAATCAATCTTCATAATGATCCCACTGCTCTTTCTACTATACAAAGAGTGGATTATTTCATTTGTCACCAAAACTCCATCCAGGATGGATCTTCCTTTTAAGAAGGCACTCTGTTCATCTCCAATAATCCCATTCAAAACTGCTTTTAATCTGTTGGCAAGTACTTTTGCAACAATCTTATAAAGACATCCAATAAGGCTAATAGGGCGAAAGTCCTTAATTTTAACAGCACCTTTGATTTTTGGTACCAGAGTCACAAAAGAAGAGTTTATTCCCTTAGGGAGTATACCAGACTCATGAAAATTATGCATCATATTGCAGATGTCCACCCCAATGTAATCCCAGGCTGCTTTTATAAACCCAAAGTTGAAGCCATCTGGTCCAGGGGCTTTTGAATTATCACAATCCCATATAGAAGCCTTGATTTCTTCCAGCGAGAAAGGTAGTTCCAATGAGGATGCATCTTTCGAAGCTAGTTTTTTGAAGAAGTTGGGCGATAATAATGGCCGGTGCATATTTTTCTCCTGAAAGAGCTCTGTAAAAAAATTAAGAATCTCTGTCTTGATACATTCCGGATCTGTGATCAGAGCTTGTTCTGTAAGAATGCCACTGATATAATTATAAGATTGTCTAACTTTAGTAGATAAATGAAAGAATTTAGTATTCCTGTCACCTTCCTTGACCCATTTTTCCCTGGATTTTTAGCACCAGATAGACTCTCTTGCTTTGAGTTTCTTCCAGAGTTCATTTTAAAGATCAGCCCATCTGTCTTACATGTACTTTCGTATCACTTCGTGGATATCCACACACTCCAAATAACAGTCCAGGACTTCAATTTCACGTTCCAGCCTCTCAATGCTGACATTAACATCCCCAAATTCCATTTTGTTCCAGACAGCCAACCATTTTCTCAACTGTTTGAGTTTGGCTAAAGGATTCCCATGTCCCGATACCCCTAATTCATACCACCACCTTTCAACTTTTTCTAAGAATTTTGGTTCTTGCAACCATCAGTCTAAAAAACGGAATGGTTTAGGTCCCCAATTTAACTTTTGTAAAGATAGGAGGATAGGAGAGTGATCCGACACTCTCTTTGGGCGATTCCTTTGAGAAGAGAATTTTATTTTCAGCATCCACTGATCATTAATCAAGAAACGATCCAGTCTACCACTACTAATAGAGTTGCTCCAGGTATACTTCCTTCCAACAAGAGGGAGATCAATGAGGTTAGAGGTAGACACAAACTCCTGAAAGACATAATCCTTGTTATTTAGAACAAAACTCCATCTGTCTTCAACGTTGAGAACTGCATTAAAGTCACCTCCGATAAGAATAGGAATAGTTTTGTCAAGGTTGCTCTTAATTTGATTCCACAAGATAGATTGAAGCTGTTCATCACAGGGAGCATACATGATAAGTTCAAATCTGTGTTGTTTTTATGTGAATTTTCAGCTCACTTTTGAGTTTGGGAGTCACTATTTCAGTGTGTTTTTGTTGAATTATTATTAGATTTTATTTGATACACTGAAGTGAGTTTTTAATGTTGTTTTTGGTGTTTTAGGTAGTTTACACGGCAGTGAGAAAGTTCCATACCGCCGTGTAAAGATCAAAAGTACAGAGGGCAGCAGAAGAACATCACACGGCGGTAAGGAGGTGTCTTACCGCCGTGTACATCGGGACTTTGAGTTACGTAGAAGGATATACGGCGGTAAGGGATTCTCTCATCGCCGTGTGATGCGTGATTAACGGCGCTATTCATGGGAGAAAAAAAATCAAAGTTGCTGACCAGAAGTGGCTACACGGCGGTAAGGGAATCTCATACCGCCGTGTAAACCAAAAATATTTCGAAGACCTGTCATCAGTATTTAGTTACACGGCAGTGATAGACTCCCATACCGCCGTGTAACCCGAAAATCATGCATGTGAATAAAATCTGCACAAAATCAAAGACTATCAGGCCACTGTTTGACTTTAACTGTTATATAGGGGCTGAAGTTAGACTTTAAAGGGGATCGATCTTTTTGGGAAAGGAAGTCAGATATTATTTTTCGCTGCAACTTAAGTTTAGATTTTTTATATATTTTTACAATTAATTATTCAGTTGGGATAGATCAGGAGAATTTGGGGATTGGAGAAGTTATCATTTATTTTGGAAGTCTTATTAGCTGATTCAGTTTGAAGAACGTCATTTTTTATTACTATAAGAATTTCATTTTCAGATCTCAAATGGGTAATATCAATTTCTCTCTATTTAATTCAGTTTTTATTTCAATCATGAGTGAGTAGTTCCTTTTCTTGTTAAGGGTTGCCTTGAATCCCTAATAACCATGTGAATGCTTTGTGTGGATTGATTTATGCATATGCTTCAGTTTTATCTTTTCTGAATTAATCTGTTTGTTATTGAAATTAATGTTAGTTTGAGATTGATCTACCATGATAATCTTTGATTGTAATTCATTTCATGAACTTACACATACTCTGTTCTATTTCTATTGATTTTTATTGATTTGATGAATCTGGGATGGTAGTTAAATCTGTGGATCTCTATTTTAATAGGTTCAGAATTGTAGAAGATAATTGAGTTTTGATATCTGAATTCGAGATGGTAAGATCATCTAAACTTAGGACTTAAGACCTGTTTCGATGCTAAAATATGTGCTGAATCCAGGATGGTAAGTACATGTGTTAGAGAAGCTGGATCCGAAAGGCAGGCTATGGTATAGGCTAGGTTGTTCACTGATTTGCATATGTGATGATGAGTTTGAGTATTTACATGGCATTATTGGGGAGGATGGGTATTCCTTGGCAAGATCTTTTAGCTATTTCATCAAATCTGTATTGGTATTGAGTCTTTTAATATTCTTGAATTAGTTATTTTATCAATTACAATCCTTAATTTTTACCTTAAATAATTCATCACATCAAATAATTGGGAATTCTTTAGCATACATTTAATTGCTAAAATTTACGCAACTCAGTCCCTTGGGTTCGATAACTTGTGGTCTTAATTATGCATCACTATATTACTTGCAGATTCAGTACACTTGCTGAGACCGCGTCAAGTTTTTGGCGCCGTTGCCGGGGAACTAGCGTTGTTAGTAAGTTTTGATTCTTATTTGTATGTGTTTTTATTTTTCTGATTTTATTATTTCTTATTTTTTTCAGGTAGTTGTGGTGTATGAGTAGATTGAGGCAAGAAAAAGTAGCACCCTAGGACCCTGAAATCGAGAGGACTTTGCATCAACGCAGGAGAGCCAACAGAGATAACAACATGGAAAATGATCCTCTCCCTATTGATGAATTTCCTCACGAGAACGAACAAGTGCCACGAGCACAAGAAGAGATGCCGGGTAATTATGGAGAAGAAGTCCCAAAGCAGAGGACAATAAGAGACTATGCTGTACCAAGATGGAATGAGGATCACAGGACAATTGTGTTGCCTAGGGGAATGCAATTTGAACTTAAACCAGCAACCATTACTATGGTACAAAGAAACCAATTTTCAGGATCAGAATTGGAGGATCCTGCACAGCATTTAGATATATTTTTGGAAGTCAGTGACACAGTTCAGATACCGGGTGTCACTTCTGATGCAGTAAGGTTAAAATTGTTCCCATTTATTTTGATTGGAAAAGCAAGGGATTGGTTGCAGATGTTACCAAGTCAATCAATAAGATCGTGGGAGCAATTACAAGAGAAATTCTTAATGAGATTTTTCCCTCCCACCAAGACTGCAAGAATTCGTAACAGTATTATGGGTTTTGCTCAAATGAATGAAGAGCCTTTCCATGAGGCTTGGGAGAGATTTAGGAGATTATTGAGAATCTGTCCGCATCACGAGATAGTTGTACATCAATTGATGACTTTATTTTATGCTGGAGTCACCCCACAGACAAGGTCACTTTTGGATGCATCATCAGGAGGCTCCTTTTTGAATAGGTTGCCAGAAGAAGCTTTTCTTATGTTAGATGAGATGGCAGCAAATGATGCTCAATGGGCTGCTCCTAGAGCAATTCCAAAACGGCAAGGAATACATAATGTGGATGAAGTATCAATGCTGAAGGCACAGATAGAATCAATGCAGAAGAAGATGAGTGGATTGAAGGTTCGAAATGTGTCCTCAGTCTCTCAAGAAAGTGGGCAGTATGAAAGCAGTCAATATAGTCAAGAAGGTGGAGTAATGGGAGAAGTAAATGCTATAGGAGACTACCGCAGGAATGACCCTTACAGTAACACCTATAATCCAGGTTGGAGGAACCACCCGAATTTCTCTTGGAGGGATGGAAGTCAGAATGCTTCATCTTCTCAAACACAAACAAGAGCCCCTTTCAACCAAAATAACCAGTCATACCAGACGCAATCCTCCACTAATTACCAAAACCTTTATCCACCATATCACTAGGGACAGGGCCCAAACCAATCCCATTCTCAAGCTTATCACCCACCGGGTTATCAACCAAGGCCACCTGTACAAGAAAAGAAGCCAAATTTGGAAAATATGTTGGCTAACTTCATGAATAGTCAACAACAGTTTGTGAACAGCCAGCAACAATTTATAGCAAATCAAGAAGCAAGGTGGAAATCCCAAGAACAATGGAACCGGAATTGGGCCAACTTGGAAACGCAATTGGGCCAACTTGGAAACGCAATTGGGCCAACTTGCAACTTCAATGTCGAATAGACAACCATGAACTTTTCCTTCAAATGTGGATCGTAATCCCAAGGAAGAGGCAAAGGCAATTACATTGAGGAGTGGCAAGGAGGTAACACAAAGCAAAGACCAAGGTAAAACATCTTCACCATCTTTAGGTAAGGGGGAGCCTACACAAAAGGTAAGTAACTCTAACTCTATGTTGGAAGTAAATGAAAATGCTCCTACAGTTGATAAAGGTAAAAGTCTGGTGAATCCCAGAGCAGAGGATCTTGATATTAATAGGTTGCCATTTCCTATTGTGGCCAGAAAGGAAAAGAAAAATGAGCAATTGGCTAGATTTTTAGAAATGTTTAAGAAACTGCACATTAACCTACCATTTGCAGAGGCCTTAGCTCACATGCCCAATTATGCAAAATTTATGAAAGAATTGTGCTCAAATAAAAAAAAAATTAGAAGGGCATGGAACTGTGCAACTTACAGAAAATTGTAGCGCTTTAATAATGAATAAGATTACTGAAAAATTGGAGGATCCAGGCAGTTTTACGTTACCATGTGAAATTGGTGAAAATTTTTATAGGAGTGCTCTATGTGATTTAGGTGCTAGCATAAATCTGATGCCATATTCTATTTGCAGGAAACTTAATCTTGGAGAGCTCAAGGAGACAGGCATGAGACTCCAACTTGCAGATAGATCAGTAAGGAGACCTAAGGGGGTGATAGAGGATCTGCTAGTGAAAGTGGGAAAATTCATTTTTCCGGTGGATTTTGTAGTAATGGAGATGGAGGAAGACCATAAGATACCACTTATAGTGGGGAGGCCATTTTTGAACACAGCAAAGGCTTTGATCGATGTACATGGTCAAACTGTTACCCTACGATTCAATGATGAAAAGCTAGTGGTGGATATGAATAAAGCTCAAAAATACCCATTAAACGATATGGAGGAATCTATTTATTTTGTGGATGCAGTAGATAAATGTGTGGAGGAAACTCAGGAAAAGGTGTTGGTAGCTGATCCACTGGAAGAAATTGTGGTGCCTTCATTGGATGATGACAAATTGGAAGATGAGATGGAAAGAAAAGTGATATCAGTTGTAGAGGAAGAACAACAAGAAGAACCTGATCCAAAAAAAAAAGGGGAGTCAAATTCTGAACTTAAACCTCTTCCTTCTCATTTAAAATATGTATTTCTGGAGAATAAAAAAACCGGTAATCATTTCTTCTTTGTTGTCAGGTGATGAGGAGAAAATGTTGATGGAGGTACTGAAAAAACATAAGGAAGCTATTGGATGGGAAACATCAGACTTAAAGGGGATAATTCCAAGCTACTGCACCCACCGGATCCTCATGGAGGAAGAATGCAAACCAGTAGCTCAGCCACAAAGAAGACTTAACCCAGCCATGCAAGAAGTGGTAAAGAAGGAGGTACTTAAGCTCCTTGATTCAAGTATAATCTATCCTATTTCCGACAGCAGATGGGTTAGTCCAGTGCAATGTGTCCCTAAGAAAGGGGGAATGAATTCCAACTCGTACAGTTACGGGTTGGAGAGTCTGTATCGATTATAGAAGATTAAATAATGCCACCAGAAAAGATCATTTTCCATTGCCGTTTATTGATCAAATGTTGGAAAAGTTAGCAGGAAATAGGTTTTATTGCTTTTTAGATGGGTACTCTGGATATTTGCAAATCCCTATAGCCCCTGAAGATCAAGAGAAAACAACCTTCACCTACCCTTATGGCACATTTGCATATAGAAGAATGCCCTTCGGGTTGTGCAATGCACCGGCTACGTTTCAGCGGTGCATGATGGCAATATTTCATGACTTCATAGAAAAATTTATGGAGGTATTTAGGGACGACTTCACCATTTATGGGAGTAATTTTGAGAGCTGTTTAAGTCAACTGAATTTGGTGCTAAAGAGGTGTAAGGAAATTAATTTAGTACTAAATTGGGAAAAGTGCCATTTTATGGTGAGAGAAGGTATTGTGCTTGGGCACAAAATTTCTGAGAAGGGAATAGAGGTTGACAAAGCCAAGGTGGAGGTAATAGAAAAGTTACCACCCCCAACTAGCGTGAAGGGCATTAGAAGTTTCTTAGGACATGCAGGATTTTACCGCCGTTTTATCAAAGATTTTTTGAAAATCGCTAAGCCTTTGTCCAATTTGCTTATGAAAGATGATGTTTTTAATTTTGATAGTGAATGCATACTAGCTTTTGAAACTTTGAAGCGAAGGCTCATTTCAGCCCCGGTGATTATATCTTCGGATTGGAATTTTCCATTTGAATTAATGTGTGATGCTAGGGACTTTGCAGTTGGGGCAGTGCTTGGACAGTGGCGGGATAAGATATTTTGTGCGGTTTACTATGCAAGTCATATTTTGACAGGAGCTCAAGTTAACTACAGCACAACTGAGAAAGAACTTCTTGCAATCGTGTATGCTTTTGAGAAATTCAGACCGTATTTGCTGGGTGCAAAAATCGTGGTGTGGTCGGACCATGCGGCTTGGAGACATTTGTTTGCCAAAAAGGAATCTAAGCCAAGATTGATCAGATGGGTACTCCTATTGTAAGAATTTGACTTAGAAATTAAAGATAAAAAGGGAGCAGAGAATTTTGTAGCGGATCACTTGTCAAGACTGGAGAATGAACACATTGAGAGAGGGGAGATTTCAGATTTATTCCCTGATGAACATATTTGCGCTCTATTTGCAAATGAACTTTCTGTCCCCTGGTTTGCTGATATAGCTAATTTTCTTGCAGGAGAATTTATGCCAAAGGACTTCACGTGGCAGCAAAGGAAGAAGCTGCAAGCTGATGCCAAACATTACATTTGGGATGACCCCTACCTATTCCGTTTGTGTGCTGATCAAGTGCTGAGAATGTGTGTCTCAGACGAAGAGATGGGTGAGATCATCAAGGCATGTCACAGTGGGGAAGCCGGTGGGCACCATGGGCCAAATAGAACGGTATCAAAAATTTTATCTTCTGGTTTTTATTGGCCTACTATGTTTAGGGATGTCCAAGTTTTTGTGAAAATATGTGATAGGTGCCAAAGGGTAGGCAATATCTCCAAGAGAGATGAGATGCCTTTAACTAATGTGCTTGAAGTAGAATTGTTTGACGTATGGGGGATAGATTTTATGGGGCCCTTCCTGATATCCTTTGGATTTGAGTATATATTAGTGGCAGTGGATTATGTGAGCAAATGGGTAAAGGCCATAGCTACTAAAACTTATGATGCAAAAATTGTGCTAGAATTCCTTAGGAGGAACATTTTCACTAGGTTCGGCACACCCAAGGCCATAATCAGTGATGGGGGCAAGCATTTTGTCAATCATCAATTTACTGCCCTGTTAAAAAAATTTGGTGTGAGGCACAAAATCACCACCCCATATCACGCTCAAGCTAATGGACAAGTTGAGGTATCTAATAGAGAACTCAAATCAATCCTAGAGAAAACTGTAAATTCATCTAAAAAGGATTGGTATTTGAGGTTGGATGAAGCTTTGTGGGCTTATATAACTGCATTCAAAACACCTATAGGATTATCCCCGTTTAAGCTTGTCTATGGTAAGTCTTGCCATCTCCCTGTCGAACTAGAACACAAGGCTTATTGGGCAACCAAATTTCTTAATTTTGATGTTAAGAGTGCAGGTGAGAAGAGACTTCTCCGGATGAATGAGTTGGAAGAAATACGATTTTGGTCATATCAACAAGCAGAGAAGTATAAGGAAAATACAAAGAAATGGCACGACAAGAAATTGGTTAGGAAGGAATTCACTCCAGGTATGAAAGTTCTTTTATATAACAATCGATTAAGGTTATTTCCTAGAAAATTGAAGCCGCGATGGACGGGACCATTTGAAGTTGTAAGTGTGACTGATTTCGGAGCTGTCACGATCCGAAAGCACCCTGGGAGTGAGGAGTTTAAGGTAAATGGCCATCGATTAAAACCCTATTTTGAGAACTGCGTTGAAATAGCAGCGGTGACCATTACCTTAGAGGACGAATGAGGTGAGTTCAAAGTCTAGCTGAGACTCAAAAATCAGAACTAAAATAATTCTAACTTTATCCTCTTTTGTTTTAATTTTTATCGTTTTAGTTATTTTCAGTTTCAGGATAATTTCCATTTCATTTATTGGTCAAAAATCGGTTTTGAAGATAGTGTACAATGTTGTGGAATGCTTGGTGTAATTGTTGCTTGTTTCAGGAATTTTTCTCTCTTAAAAATTAATGTTACGCGGCGGTGAGAGATCATACCGCCGTGTAAATCGAGCTTTAAAAATACCTGATTCCAGAAGCATGTTACACGGCGGTGAGGAATACTCTTACCGCCGTGTGAGTCGTGATTTCAAAATAGTTGGTTCCAGTGGCATATTACACGGCGGTATGGTATATTCATACCGCCGTGTAAAATTAGAAACCCTAGTTTTAAATCCACAATCGCCAGTTTTTTTTGGCATTTTTTAAAAACACCAAAATTCCCTCTCTTGTGTCCCTCTACCCAGAATCCAAAGTTCTTGAAATTCTCCATTCTCGTTTGGTTAAATCACATTTCAAGAACATCTATTGTACATCTGATCTGCATTCCTTCAATCCAAGTGAGTTTTCTTCTTTCTTCTCTTTTTATTCTTTTACTGTTGATTTGGGTTTTAGGTATTTTTCAGTTTCATTTTTTTCGGTTCCTCTTTTCTGGAATAATTGAGTGGATTTTGTGTGTTAATTTTCAATTAATGGCTGGATTTTGTATCTTAATTTGAAATTATTGGCTGGAATTATGTTGAATTCTTTGGATGTGTGGCTGAATTTAGGTTGCATTATTTTTTTTATTTGTGTGTTTTGCCTTTAATTGGTGACTGGAATTGTGTTTTATTCCCTTGAATTTTGTTGCATTGTTGAATTGGTGGTTTGTTTATGATGAGTGAAAAAAATTGGGGTGACATTTAAATGAGAATTGCTTGTTTTATATACAAAAAAAAGTGCGCCCACCAAGTGTTTGACGAAGTGCCTGAATGAGTGCAGATCTTATTCTTCCTTTCTCTATCAGATAGTTGCTATCAACATTGGTCAACCTTTTGGCTTTCATATACTATGCAATATGTTTGTCTCAAGCTGTGATTAACATTTGAGTGGGCATTTAAGCATGTCAACGATATGGCGGTATGATGATACAGTAAGAATGCTGTAATTTTTCCATTCTATTTCTTTTTGTTCCATTTGTTACTAATGAAACCTGTGGGTGCATTATGATCATAAGTGCTGTTGGCCTTTGTCATTTTTGAACTTTACCATTGTAGCATTGATTTCTCAATGTTTCTGCACATTGTTCTTACTTAATTTCGGCTAGCCTACTATTTCGTTGCAAATTTAAGCCTTTGTTTATCCCTTCTAAATGTGTTTTGATGCAGTGGCTCCAAAAAGATCTAGAATGGACCAGGCATCATCTTCTACGGATAGCTCGATACCCTCTTGGGTCCCAACCAGGTGCCACACTGCGTTCCAGTGTCTAACAGAGGCAACATTCCTACCCTCCACCTTTCTAGATTTTGATTCATTACAGAACCTGGGGATAATTGAAGAAATTAATGAGTTGATTGCTGGGATAGGGTGGACAGAATGTTTTCAAAAAAATAAGCGAGTTCATCTGAAGTTGACACGGGATTTCCTTGCAACCGTAGATTGCAAGATTGATAATGACGATGAGGAAGACCCCGGGGAGGTAACATTTTGGTTGAACAAGAGGAAGTACACATTGACCTTTAATGAGTTCTCAGAAGCCCTTGGTTTTCCGGTGGATGGGGCCCGACATCTTCCCGACGTGAATAAACAGACAATTTGGGCCACAATCCGCGATCCACTCACAGCCACGCAATATGTCACTGGACAGTCCAAGGGACACCATCTGAGGGACCATGCTTTGAGGATCTTGCATCGATTTTTTACCCTCTCTTTTTATGGACACATTGAAGCAGCTGGCATGGTAAACCAGGCTGAGGCATTATTTTTACATTGCATGATCCACCAGATCCGATTAAATGGAGCCTATTTCTTATGGAAGAAATTTGAGGATTTGCAGGGTAATCCAAGAAAAGTAAAGAAGATTGCGATCGGATGGGTTGTCACAGTTTTGGCTAAGAGAGTAGGCCTTAGCTGATTAGGATCAGATTTGGGAGATATTAATTCAATAGACTTCAAGATGCTGAAGAATTTGAGGATCATTGTGGATGACCATCATTTTCATGATCAAGTTAGATTGTCCACCCGGGAAGAATATTTGCGCCTCATTAAAAGGGGTCGAGTACAGTTACCAGTGGAAGGGGCTGAGGATGAGGATGAGCAGCCAGAGGAGGCTGCAGGACCCGCCCCAGCCATGCCAGCCTATGACTTCTCCCAGCTTACTACACATTTAGAGGCTTTGCAGATTGGTCAGGCTCAGATTAATTATCGCTTAGATCAGTGGGAGAGCTATATGGAGGATACCCATGCTGAACATGTTCAGATTATGGGGCGTTTGGACATGCATGAGCAGCAGTTAGCCATGCAAGCACAGAGTTTGGCGAGGTTGGAGCATTCCACGCACCTTTCTCGGCAGGAGCAGGAGCAATTTTACCGGACCATGATGGATCGCTTTCCTCCACCACCACCTCCGCAAGAGTGAAAAAAAAGTTTATGGGAGTTTTTCTGATCTTACATTTTGTTACTTCAGTACTTCTTACTTTGGATTTCTTTTTGTTTAGATTACTTGCTCGGGACAGCAAGTTCGTAAGTGTGGGGTAGGAACTTGCTGTGAAATTATAACTAAATGTGTCTAACCTTTAGTATTACTTTAGTATTTTAGTTATTTGTGCTGGATTTATTTACACTTTTGCACTTAATTTTTGCTTTAGTTATGCTTTGTGTTTTGTTTTAATTATTTAAGTTGTTTGATTTGAGCGGGTTGATTTCTCTCATGATTAGTTTAGTAAGACCTTAATGTGTTATTCCAGTTTAATTTTCAAACTTGAATAAGTTATTTGGAGCATTTAGTTAACAAGAGAGTAAGTTTCTGTTTAAGAATTTTTCTTCCTAACATTGTTCAAAGTAGAGCATACAATTAAAAATTTCCAATATTTTGCACTTAGGCCAGTTTTTACAAGTCGAGAAAAACCAGTCATGAAATCTTTTGATCAGAAAGTCTTTAGAGCACTAGAACCTTCCTCATTGCCCTTAGAAATGATATAACAATTAAGACATGAATTTTGACATGATTTAGGCATCTTTCTTTGTTAAGTCACTTTAAATAAACTTTCTCCTACCTATGGAATGAATTACCCTTGTTAGCCAATTTTGAGCCTAATTAAGTATGCTAAAAGCGTATTTCGAGAATTTTCTAGTTTGCACAACTTATTGTTACTATTAAATCTAAAATGCCTTTAGCTTACCCTTATAGGAGAGCTGGCCACTCTAAGATTATGGGATGTTGCTATTGGGAAGTTTGGGTGATTGAGTTCATGTGGTGGTGTGAATGAGTTCCAATTTAATTGGCAAGAGAACAAGTTAGACTGAATGTTTTAGTGAGTTTGAAAGAAAAGAAAATGAAGATAATACCTTTGTTGATTTGGTATGGAATTTGTAGCTGATTACAAGTCACTGAAATATTCAAGTGTGAGGTAGTTTATCTTCGCTAAAAAAAAAGAAAAATAAAAAATAAAAATAAAAAATATATATATATATATATATATATATATATATATAAATAAATAAATAAATTTAATTATTGTATTCGGTTATTGAGAATTCAATAAAATTGTGTTTCTTGTTCTCATCTTGAAATTGTTCATCAAAGTTTAAGGAATTTGTATTGCGTCTTTTGAAAGGGGAAGAGCATAGGAGGAGTTTTTTGTTAGCTTTGAATAAAAGATGTCATGAAAGGATTGGGTAGGAGTGGCTGCTTTCTTGTTATTGAACCATTCTGTTTTTTCTTATAGCCATCATACCTTGAACCTTGCATTACAACCTGTTGAAGACCTAATGATCATGTTTATGTCTTGAATTATTTAGTGGAGATGACCTTCGGGTTCCGGTACCAAAGGAGAGGCCTATGGTGTTTCTAGTGTTTCAATTGAGAAACCAGAAGTGCAATCGTGCACTAACTTATTTGGTCATCGATTGATTGGTGCTGGAATTTTAATTTTGAAAATTATTAAAACTTTGGTTTTGGCCCTTGCACACACACACGGTGGAAATTTATTTGTATTATCTTCATTTGAATTTTGTTTGAGTAAGAATTTCTCTCAAGTGGAATTTACTAAGTGTTTTCTTTGTGTTTTGAATTTCTATTTTCTTGCTTGGAAATTGAGAAAACTGGAATTGAAGAGGCATTTTACTTGAGGGCGAGCAAAAGCTAAGTGTGGGGTATTTGATAAGTTCAAATCTATGTTGTTTTTATGTGAATTTTTAGCTCACTTTTGAGTTTAGGAGTCCCTATTTCAGTGTGTTTTTGTTGAATTATTATTAGATTTTATTTGATACACTAAAGTGAGTTTTTAATGTTGTTTTTGGTGTTTTAGGTAGCTTACATGGCGGTGAGAAAGTTCCATACCGCCGTGTAAAGATCAAAAGTACAGAGGGCAGCAGAAGAACATCACACGGCGGTAAGGAGGTGTCTTACCGCCGTGTACATCGGGACTTTGAGTTACGTAGAAGGATACATGGCGGTAAGGGATTCTCTCACCTCCGTGTGATGCATGATTAACGGCGCTATTCATGGGAGAAAAAAATCAAAGTTGCTGACCAGAAGTGGCTACACGGCGGTAAGGAAATTTCATACCGCCGTGTAAACCAAAAATATTTCGAAGACTTGTCATCAGTATTCAGTTACACGGCGGTGATAGACTCCCATACTGCCGTGTAACCCGAAAATCATGCATGTGAATAAAATCTGCACAAAATCAAAGACTATCAGGCCACCGTTTGACTTTAACTGTTATATAGGGGCTGAAGTTAGACATTAAGGGGGATCGATCTTTTTGGGAACGTAAGTCAGATATTATTTTTCTCTGCAACTTAAGTTTAGATTTTTCATATATTTTTACAATTAATTATTCAGTTGGGATAGATCAGGATAATTTGGGGATTGGAGACGTTATCATTCATTTTGCAAGTCTTATTAGCTGATTCAGTTTGAAGAACGTCATTTTTTATTACTGTAAGAATTTCATTTTCAGATCTCAAATGGGTAATATCAATTTCTCTCTATTTAATTCAGTTTTTATTTCAATCATGAGTGAGTAGTTCCTTTTCTTGTTAAGGGATGCCTTGAATCCCTAATAACCATGTGAATGCTTTGTGTGGATTGATTTATGCATATGCTTCAGTTTTATCTTCTCTAAATAAATCTGTTTGTTATTAAAATTAATGTTAGTTTGAGATTGATCTACCGTGATAATCTTTGATTGTAATTCATTTCATGAACTTACACATACTCTGTTCTATTTTTATTGATTTTCATTAATTTGATGAATCCTGGATGGTAGTTAAATCTGTGGATCTCTATTTTAATAGGTTCAGCATTGTAGAAGATGATTGAGTTTTAATATCTGAATCCGGGATGGTAGGATCATCTAAACTTAGGACTTAAGACCTGTTTCGATGCTAAAATATGTGCTGAATCCGGGATGGTAAGTACATGTGTTAGAGAAGCTGGATCCGAAAGGCAGGCTATGGCATAGGCTAGGTTGTTCACTGATTTGCATATGTGATTGATGAGTTTGAGTATTTACATGGCATTATTGGGGAGGATGGGTATTCCTTGGCAAGATCTTTTAGCTATTTCATCAAATCTGTATTGGTATTGAGTCTTTTAATATTCTTGAATTAGTTATTTTATCAATTACAGTCCTTAATTTTTACCTTAAATAATTCATCACATCAAACAATTGGGAATTCTTTAGCATACATTTAATTGCTAAAATTTACGCAACTCAGTCCCTTGGGTTCGATAACTTGTGGTCTTAATTATACATCACTATATTACTTGTCGATTCAGTACACTTGCTGAGATCGCGTCAATACACACAGATAATGAGACACTCTGTATTAAAATACTTAAGTGTGCCTTTAAGCATCAACCAATTGTTCTCTCTTGAAGAGGCAGATACTGCGAAGAAGTTATTTTTCCAAGACACTAAAATTCCACCACTGTTTCCAACAGCATTCACATACTCCCATCCATAATCAATGCTCCCCCAAATAGATCTCACAAATTTCTCATCCATATTCTCTATTTTTGTTTCTTGCAGAAGGAGCATGTCAGCGCTTTCCTTCCTTACTAAAGAGGCTACCACTTTCCTCTTAATCCCTGAATTGAAACCTGTAATATTCCAGGACAGTATGCTCATCCGCATAAATTATAGCAACACCTGTTTCACGTAAATGGGGAATCTTTCATACCTTATGCAGAGCTGCTATTTTCAGCTCTCCATGCCTCTTCCTCGGTGCGTACAATCTCTTTAATAGAATTGAGGAAATCTTCTTTACCATTTGGGAAACTGATCCCAATGAGATTAGCAACTTCCATAATTTTATTTGCTTCTGTGTCCACTGGGGAAGAACCAGCCTCTAATGCAAGGGGAGAGAGATATATATTTCGATTTTGAATACATCCATCCGACAGAGATTCATCAGCACATTTGCCCAATTCAGAAATCGGAGGTGAGGGGCTCTGGACTTGGAATTGGGCCCTCTTGGGTACAGAGGTCTTTCTTCCTTTTTTTTTTCTTGGAAAGAGGTTGAGGTTGTAAGAGGGTCTTCTTAGATTTAAGCCCATACACGGATTTCATCTTTTTGATTTTCTTGTTCCCGGATTGACGTGCTTGAGCTTTTCTATTTTGACCCAATCCAGTTACATTGCAGGTCAAATCATCTTGAGGATCTATCATGGGAGTGTCCAAGGGGTAAGGTATCGGGCCATCGGGAGGGGGCCCAATATCACCATCCAAAATAGGGTCTATCCTATTCTCTGGTGCCTGAGGAGGAGGACTTTCATTAACTACTTCCTTTCTAGAATTCACCAAAACATCTTCATGCGCCTCTAAAATTATCTTGGGAGTTTCAACTAGATGCATGTCTCTATGAGAGACTATTCATCTTCCAGACTCTGAAAACTATTTGGGTTTTCCTCTTGGTGCTAATCCAAGGAAAACCCAAACATGGATGCCCTTAATCGAAAAAGTTAAAGCTAAGCTGGCAGGTTGGAAATGCTCTAATTTGTCTTATGCAGGGAGATTAACTCTGATAAAAGCCTCTCTTTTGGGTCTGCCGGTTTATTACATGTCCCTATTTAGAATTCCTGCTGGTGTTCTGAATATACTTAGCTCACTTATGAGAAGATTTTTCTGGGGGGGCTCAGTGGACAAAAAGAAACTATGCAGAGTAAAATGGGAAACTATTCAGCTGCCCAAGAAAGCAGGGGGTCTTGGAGTAGGGTCTCTCGAATGGCAAAATAAAAGCCTTTTGTTCAAATGGTTATGGCGATATAACCCCAATAGCAATTCCTTATGGCAAAAAATTATCAAAAACAAATACATGTACATGGCCTCCCTAGTCCCATCTCTTGAATCCTTGGGAAATCACAAGTCTTCCTCAACTATTTGGAGAGATATAACTAATACTTTGACAAATCAACCATTCTCAAATGGTATTAGAATGGAGGTGGGTAATGGTAATTTTTGTCTTTTCTGGCACGACCCGTGGATATCTCAGTTGCCTCTCAAGGTTGTCTTTGAAAGACTCTTTATGCTTTCACTTCAAAAAGATTCACTAATTGTTGAATGTGGTTACTGGAGCAATAATCTCTGGATTTGGAATCTGCAATGGGTTAGGCCTCTGCGTGTATGGGAGAGTCAGACCTTAGAGGCTCTTATAAGTATCCTTAGCTCCTACCCAATTTCAAAAAATAGGGAGGATAGGAAGATCTGGATTTATGATGCCAAAGGAATTTTCTCAGTCAAATCAGCCAGTGCTGAGTTATCACAAACCCCATCCTACCCTCTTGATTCATCTCTCATTTCTGCTGTTTTGTGGAAAAACTTAGTTCCTCCCAAGGTTGAAATCTTCCTCTGGATGGCCCTGCTAAACAAGTTAAGTACTAAATCCTTCTTAGCACATTTGGGAATAATCCTTAGAACCTCTATTGTTTGTTCTTTTTGTGGAGTGACTGAGGAGTCTACAGACCACCTATTGGTTCAATGTTCTTTTTCCATTCACTTATGGTAT
This sequence comes from Excoecaria cochinchinensis, assembly GCA_947683425.1. Taxonomy (NCBI): domain Eukaryota; kingdom Viridiplantae; phylum Streptophyta; class Magnoliopsida; order Malpighiales; family Euphorbiaceae; genus Excoecaria; species Excoecaria cochinchinensis. The sequence continues at coordinate 5,992,318 of CANTUQ010000069.1, forward strand.
AAAATAGCAAGATAGTGGGGCGTTGTTTTTTGCATTCCTAATTCTTTCAGGGAGTTGACAATTCAATGGGTTAGTTTGTGCAGAGGAAAAATCCAACAAAAAATATGGATCATCTTGTTTTCTGCTACCATCTGGACAATCTGGCTGGAAAGAAATGCAAGGGTTTTCTCAGGTTCTAAACACCTCTCAAAGGATCAAGTATTTCACTTGATTTTTGCTCGAGCAAATTTCTGGATTAAATCCAACTGCTCTCTGAACTTTCTTAATTATCAGCCCCTCATGTTAGCAGCGGATGGTGTCAAAACTTTCCATCCCTATAAGGCTATTAGTCCTTCCCCGTGCTGGAACCCACCGCCTTTATCGACTCTGAAATGGAACACGGATGGTTCTTCTCCTGGGAAGCTGGGTCCCTCTTGTGCTGGCGGGGTCCTGAGAAACTCAGAAGGCCTCTTTATATGTATTTTCTCCTGTAATGTGGGCATTATGGAATCCAATGAAGCTGAACTAAGAGCTGTTGATAAAGCTCTATCTGTTTCTCTTGATTTTCTTTTAAAAATAATTTGGCTGTTATGTTTGAATTGGATTCTAGTACTGTGGTCTCTTGGCTTTCTAAGCCTAATCTATCTAGACCCTGGAAACTTGCTGCTATTTTTAATAGCATTGAGAATAAATTATCCTGTTTAACTTCCACCTCCTTCATTTAGAGACCGAGATCCTGTAATTATATTGCTGATTCTTTGGCAAAACAGGGTGTTTCAAGGGAGCATGATTTGATTGCATGGATGTAATTGGATTGTAGCTGGATCCGATGAATTGAGCAGAACAGATGCGGGAAGTTTTCTATAAGCAGTGAGAAAATACCCTGTTTGCATTTCTAGTCAATTGGTGGATAGCAGGGTGGACTTTTGTTTATGCTATTGGGAGGCTGGAATGTGTTATGGCTGTTTTTTAGTGACGATCGGGGCTGGAGGTAATGATGCTGGGGTACTCTAGTTTGGTGTTTTATTCGCAAAAGATTGCGCTGGGTTTCCTGAAGTTGCTCGGGTTATGACATCTCTCAAGATCTGCAGAATATAGACTACCAGTTTGGTTGGGCAGTGTTTGCCCCCTTTGGTATATGGCTGTTTGCTGGTCAACCTTGGTTGGGGGAATAACTTTTTAGATTATTGGATTGGTTTGGATGATCAGAATATATGCAGTGCAGTGTGGATCTATTTGGTACTGGGTTTTTTAATATGTGTTTTTTTATAGTGCAGTCGGCTGGTTTTGGTGTTTTTTGTAGCTAGATGGGTAGCTGTTGTCACTCTGCTCTCTTTGTTTCTTTAATAAAATTACTTGGCTCATAAAAAAAATGAGAATTTTATCTTACAAGAACAATGTTAGTTTTTTAATCTAAAATGATTTTTTTTATTAGTGTATTCTTATTTTTTTTCCTTTCATGCTCCTTATAGCAAACTTTTCTATTGATTTTCTTTGACCTTGCTCATGGCTACAGCAGACCCGTATTGATAGTATTTCAATATTTGCGAATGCTCATTTTATTTTTTTGGGGAACAATGAAGTGAAGGTTTAGGGTTTTAGGTTTAGATTAGGGTTTTAAGATTTAGGTTTTAAGTTATACTTTACGTTTTATGATAGTTTAAGGTGAGGATTGATTGGCTTGAGATGGGCCACGGGGCCCCTAATGTCACACCCCAAATCGGGCCTAGTCGGAATCGGAAAGCTAAGTCAGTTAAGTGAAGGGTATTTTGGTAATTTGTACATGAATAATATGGATAATAGGGATTTATGTGCAAAGAAATTAATTAAATAAGTTAAGTGAAGGAAATATTAGAGTGTGCTTAGTGTGTATGGAAGTAGGGTATAAGTGGATTTTAGGAAATGATTTGGTGTGACTCAAGTATGGTACCTTGAAGATATTTATTCAAGATGTGCTTGTATGTGGAGTGAGTATGGTGCCAAGGTTGGAATTAGTCAAAGATGTATCTTGGATTTAATAGGATTATGACAAGTGGACCTTTAGGATGGTGACAAGTGGCATGGTTGGTGTGTGTGCATTAAGTGAGAAAGAGAAATAGGAAAATGAGAATGGAAAGGGGAAAAATCACGTTGGGCTTCCTCTCCTTCCCGTTCTCTTTCTTTTCTTTTCCCTTTCCCATTTCTTGTGTTCTTTCTCTTGGATGTGTGTGAGTTGGGTTATTTTGGAAGAGTTTGGGAGCAAGATTGAAGAGGTAAGTGGTTAGGTTTTAGTGATTGTGCTTTGAACTTCTTTTTCTTCTAATTTGCTTTTGATTTGAGTAAGTTAGAGTTTTAGTTTTGTGATTGTTGGGTTTGGTTGTGCGAGTTTTTGGATGATTTGAAGAGGAGCTAAAGCTTGATTGAGTGGGTTCTTGAAGATTGAGGTTTTGAATCGCAAATCCAGGTTTGGGAATTTTCTTTTATCTGTATACGAATTTTTATATATTTATGTATGATATAAGTTTCTTGAGTGTGTTGTGATGAATTGTGATGATGGTAGTGAGTGTTGGCTCAATTGACTTATTGGTGCATGTGAATAGGTTTTTGGGTGAAAAACTGGTTTAGAATACACTGGACCTTTCTTCGGTTATTACACTGTTTTGGGAGTTTTAGAACTCCAACTCATGCGATTCTTGAACCATTAGAACCATGAATGCCATTACTTTAAATGTCTCAGAAATAGCCTTGGACAAATTCTCGCCCTAAGACATCGAAAAATTGATTACAAATGTAGTGTCCCTGTTGTGTCGGGTTGTTTGACCAGTATGGATTGTGGAGTGCATATTTGGAGTTGTAGAGATCCAATGGATGTGAAAATTGTTTCATTTGAAAGCTAAGACATAGGAAAACATTTGTTAAGAAGACCACTTTTCCTAAAAATGAGGTTTAGAGGTTGGTTTTTATGATACGAACTGGTGGTAGAAAGCAGTATGTTAGGGGAGCTGAAGCGAGCCTCTGTCGCGAGCGCGACAAGGGTCGCGACCTCGCGACAGAAAAGTATGCTTTGAGTCTTTTCTTCTATATTTTTGAGTCTAGGATTGACCCGGATCAATCCCGTATCCTTCCCATCAGTTATTACGCATGTTTAGGGTAATTAATTGGCTATACAAGTAATTATCGTTGGGAAAACTTAGGAGTACATTTTCAATTGGTGATTTAACTAGTAATTAATCATAGATATAATCCTATGAAGGATCGTTTATGAATGAGTGTTATTATGTGATAGTCTCAGGAATAATCTAAGCATGATGTACCATATGTATGAATGATGAGTGGTAAATAGTATTGACATTATAGATTATATAAATGGATATTATTTGTGGCATGTTTTATCGAAATTATTGATACGAATATTGGATTTATGTTGTTAATGATGTGTGGCTTGCGGGAGATGAGGTAAGAGATCTTTGAATGTGTTTTGTGTGTTTATGGATGAGTTTGAGGAAGGAAAGATCTTGCAAAATTCTGCAGATTTTCGGAATCATGATTCTGTCGCGATCGCGACCATGTCGCGAGCGCGACAGAGACTGATGATTTTGATGTTGTGCCATCGCGAGCACGCGACGCTGTCGCGAGCCCGCGATAGCAATAGCTTGTCTGCTCCCTGTCGCGAGCGCGACAACCGTCGCGATCGCGACAGAGCACATTGTTGGCCTGTGCTATCGCGAGCACGCGACTTGTCACGACCCCGCGATAGCAATGCTTGCCCTCTGTCGCGATCGCGACAATATCGCGAGCGCGACAGAGCCGGGCCCCTCTTTCCTTCCCGCGATCGCGAATCCCGTCGCGCGCGTGCAGCGAAGAGACTATGGTCTCTGTCGCGAGCGCGACAGGAATCGCGAGCGCGACAGATGTGTTGTGTTGAATGAGTTTTCTTTGGTAATTTCAATGTCTGAATTCCGAACTTGTGGCACTTTTAGGTTTATAATTGGATGTACTATGCATATCTATACTTATGATCTTTCTCTAAGATTATCATGATATGCTTAAGTGTAAATTGTATGATGCATTACTGACTTTATGATTTTATTCATATGTCTCATCTATTGCTGATTTCGTAAAGTGATATAAATTATGCGATGGGAAATATGATTTGTATGATGCATGACCTGCGAGAGTCAGTCTAGTGGATAGTTAGGCATGCCTAATAGAGTCTTTGTAGCTGCAGCGCCCTTTGAACGATTTGGACCCTGATCAGGTCCCACGACTGGTTCCTCGCGAACCCTTTGATGTGAAATGTTTTTGGAATGTGGAAAAAGATGATGTTGCTTTTCGACTTGTACCTGTATGGTACATTATATTATATGTTCCCTCTGAGGTTCACCCGGTCAGAGATCGGGCTATGTGTTCCCTCATGAGTTATATGTTCCCTCTGAGGTTCACCCGGTCAGAGATCGGGCTATGTGTTCCCTCATGAGGTCTTCTCCTCAGTACTCGTTATCCACTATTATGAGTCAGCAGGTATTTTGATGGTTTGTTTTATTCTGTTTTGAAATAGTCATCAGAATGTGATATCTGAATGAACAAGAATCCGTTTATGTGTATATGAATATGACTACGGGCTTCAGAAGATAAATTTGTATTTAGTAAACATGATTTTTCAGTTAACATGATTATCCGAACTTGGCATGTGGTTTGTTATTAGTTTCGGAATGCTTTGAAATGATTCGATCGATGTATTTATGTATATGAGTTAAGCATGGTTATTGTGTGCAAGCATGTGAATCAGATCGTTTATGAGGGTAAATATATATGATGTAATCGTACTTCCTGCATGGTTTTGATATGAATGTGAAGTGATGTGATTATGCCTTCAGTCTCCGTTATGGGAGTGTTTACAGCATGATATGCTATGTATTAAAGTTGTGCAGCGGAAGTGTGGTGTTTGAATGTTTTCTTGGGTATGTGGCTCAGCATGATAACATTGGTGTCGTGTTTTGGGTTATGACTGTTTTGGCCCATTTCTGATATATGTATATATATATGTATATGACTATATGGGTGAGTTTCCGAATGAATGCCTTTATTATGCAAATCTGTTTAGACATATGTTTTGAATATCCGCAATTGCCATTTGAATGTATTTTTCTTTGACGACCATTATGAATGGCCGTCCATATTATTATGTTTGTTTTCCCCACTAAGCGTTATCGCTTAGCACGGGCTCTTTTCCCCGTGCAGGTGACAGGTTTGCTTCTGTTCGAGTCGCGCATCTGCAGAGTCGGCCACATAGGAGTTAGAAGTGATGTATTTTGTGTAATTTCTGTAGCCTGGATTTTGTAATTCTGATGAATATGTATATGTAATAATATGTAAAGAGATTTATATAATATTCTGGGCCATGTAAATATTGGTATAGCAATGTTTGGAGAATAATTTCTATTGTATGCTTGTAAGTTTTGACAACTGTATGCTTTGGTTTAGTGTATGCGCAATTGAAAAATATGCATGTCCAAATCTACTCCTCAAGTTTTAAATTCTTCCGTATTTTAGTATGCTTTGTCTCGCTTCAGTCCGGTAACACACCTACTCGTACGGCCTCCTACTCCCTTACGGATGGGTTCGTCCACGTATGAGTTGGGGTGTTACATTTAGTGGTATCAGAGCATAAGATTCTGGTTGCCTTATTTGTTTGGGTATTGGGTCTTTGTATGTTACTTGTTATGTGTCGAGTCTTTGTTTGAGAGTCAGTTTTGTGTCGTGGCCTAATGCAGATGCGTCTTGTCCTATGTGTGTTACGTTAGATGGAACCTGAACCGAATGAGAAGGTGAATGAGATGACAGAAAGTGTGAACCCAGTTAGTACTGATCAAAGTGTTTCGTTTCTGTGCACCTTTATGGTTAGAATTCCGGTCTTGTTTCTAATAATAGAACATTAGTGAAAGGATTAATTCAAATTTTGGATAGACTGACTGCTCCTAGAATTTCTCAAGGTTTTGTTCAGAATGTAGCTCAGTAAAGAAAGGTATCGAGTAAGTGGATGAGTATTTGGATCTTATAAGGTTTTGGTAGTACTCTATATGCCTGTCAGCTATCTCCAGAAAAGTGTTTAAATGAAAGCATATTGAATCATGGGGATGGGACAAAATGCATCATTATAGCATCAATTGCATCACTCTGCATACATGAATCATCTCAATCTCATTACATCATCATCATCCCTTTGACAACACATGATAAGCATATGCATATATGTTTTGATTGAGAGAAAGCTGACAGGGTATATATGTACTATTTGATATTAAGATTAAGGGTAAAAATGACTCGCTTAGCAATCGTTTAGGAAAGTATTTTGTGTTTGATTAAAGATTGAACAGAAAGAGTATTTTAGGACTGTAAAAAGGATTTTAAAGTTTGTTAGGAGTGTTAATGGTAAAGAGAAACGTAAGTATGATGGATATCTTTTAAGTAGTGAAGGATTTATGTATCAATTGGCGAAGTTAGTTGATTTATGTGTAAAGTGTTCAGGTTTTGATTTCAGTCAGTTATTTGAGTAATGATTGTTCTGATGAATGTGTTTGATTCGAATATAAGAAAGTGATTTAAGAGTATAGCAATGGCGATAAGTGTAAGTAAGTGAATAGTTTTAGAATGCAATGTATGAGTCTGATGGTGAGTCGAAGTGTCATTTTGGAGTTTCTTCTGGTATATGTGAATTTCGAGGACGAAATTCTTTTAGGAGGGAAGATTTGTCACACCCCAAATCGGGCCTAGTCGGAATCGGAAAGCTAAGTCAGTTAAGTGAAGGGTATTTTGGTAATTTGTACATGAATAATATGGATAATAGGGATTTATGTGCAAAGAAATTAATTAAATAAGTTAAGTGAAGGAAATATTAGAGTGTGCTTAGTGTGTATGGAAGTAGGGTATAAGTGGATTTTAGGAAATGATTTGGTGTGACTCAAGTATGGTACCTTGAAGATATTTATTCAAGATGTGCTTGTATGTGGAGTGAGTATGGTGCCAAGGTTGGAATTAGTCAAAGATGTATCTTGGATTTAATAGGATTATGACAAGTGGACCTTTAGGATGGTGACAAGTGGCATGGTTGGTGTGTGTGCATTAAGTGAGAAAGAGAAATAGGAAAATGAGAATGGAAAGGGGCAAAATCACGTTGGGCTTCCTCTCCTTCCCGTTCTCTTTCTTTTCTTTTCCCTTTCCCATTTCTTGTGTTCTTTCTCTTGGATGTGTGTGAGTTGGGTTATTTTGGAAGAGTTTGGGAGCAAGATTGAAGAGGTAAGTGGTTAGGTTTTAGTGATTGTGCTTTGAACTTATTTTTCTTCTAATTTGCTTTTGATTTGAGTAAGTTAGAGTTTTAGTTTTGTGATTGTTGGGTTTGGTTGTGCGAGTTTTTGGATGATTTGAAGAGGAGCTAAAGCTTGATTGAGTGGGTTCTTGAAGATTGAGGTTTTGAATCGCAAATCCAGGTTTGGGAATTTTCTTTTATCTGTATACGAATTTTTATATATTTATGTATGATATAAGTTTCTTGAGTGTGTTGTGATGAATTGTGATGATGGTAGTGAGTGTTGGCTCAATTGACTTATTGGTGCATGTGAATAGGTTTTTGGGTGAAAAACTGGTTTAGAATACACTGGACCTTTCTTCGGTTATTACACTGTTTTGGGAGTTTTAGAACTCCAACTCATGCGATTCTTGAACCATTAGAACCATGAATGCCATTACTTTAAATGTCTCAGAAATAGCCTTGGACAAATTCTCGCCCTAAGACATCGAAAAATTGATTACAAATGTAGTGTCCCTGTTGTGTCGGGTTGTTTGACCAGTATGGATTGTGGAGTGCATATTTGGAGTTGTAGAGATCTAATTGATGTGAAAATTGTTTCATTTGAAAGATAAGACATAGGAGAACATTTGTTAAGAAGACCACTTTTCCTAAAAATGAGGTTTAGAGGTCGGTTTTTATGATACGAACTGGTGGTAGAAAGCAGTATGTTAGGGGAGCTGAAGCGAGCCTCTGTCGCGAGCGCGACAAGGGTCGCGACCTCGCGACAGAAAAGTATGCTTTGAGTCTTTTCTTCTATATTTTTGAGTCTAGGATTGACCCGGATCAATCCCGTATCCTTCCCATCAGTTATTACGCATGTTTAGGGTAATTAATTGGCTATACAAGTAATTATCGTTGGGAAAACTTAGGAGTACATTTTCAATTGGTGATTTAACTAGTAATTAATCATAGATATAATCCTATGAAGGATCGTTTATGAATGAGTGTTATTATGTGATAGTCTCAGGAATAATCTAAGCATGATGTACCATATGTATGAATGATGAGTGGTAAATAGTATTGACATTATAGATTATATAAATGGATATTATTTGTGGCATGTTTTATCGAAATTATTGATACGAATATTGGATTTATGTTGTTAATGATGTGTGGCTTGCGGGAGATGAGGTAAGAGATCTTTGAATGTGTTTTGTGTGTTTATGGATGAGTTTGAGGAAGGAAAGATCTTGCAAAATTCTGCAGATTTTCGGAATCATGATTCTGTCGCGATCGCGACCATGTCGCGAGCGCGACAGAGACTGATGATTTTGATGTTGTGCCATCGCGAGCACGCGACGCTGTCGCGAGCCCGCGATAGCAATAGCTTGTCTGCTCCCTGTCGCGAGCGCGACAACCGTCGCGATCGCGACAGAGCACATTGTTGGCCTGTGCTATCGCGAGCACGCGACTTGTCACGACCCCGCGATAGCAATGCTTGCCCTCTGTCGCGATCGCGACAATATCGCGAGCGCGACAGAGCCGGGCCCCTCTTTCCTTCCCGCGATCGCGAATCCCGTCGCGCGCGTGCAGCGAAGAGACTATGGTCTCTGTCGCGAGCGCGACAGGAATCGCGAGCGCGACAGATGTGTTGTGTTGAATGAGTTTTCTTTGGTAATTTCAATGTCTGAATTCCGAACTTGTGGCACTTTTAGGTTTATAATTGGATGTACTATGCATATCTATACTTATGATCTTTCTCTAAGATTATCATGATATGCTTAAGTGTAAATTGTATGATGCATTACTGACTTTATGATTTTATTCATATGTCTCATCTATTGCTGATTTCGTAAAGTGATATAAATTATGCGATGGGAAATATGATTTGTATGATGCATGACCTGCGAGAGTCAGTCTAGTGGATAGTTAGGCATGCCTAATAGAGTCTTTGTAGCTGCAGCGCCCTTTGAACGATTTGGACCCTGATCAGGTCCCACGACTGGTTCCTCGCGAACCCTTTGATGTGAAATGTTTTTGGAATGTGGAAAAAGATGATGTTGCTTTTCGACTTGTACCTGTATGGTACATTATATTATATGTTCCCTCTGAGGTTCACCCGGTCAGAGATCGGGCTATGTGTTCCCTCATGAGTTATATGTTCCCTCTGAGGTTCACCCGGTCAGAGATCGGGCTATGTGTTCCCTCATGAGGTCTTCTCCTCAGTACTCGTTATCCACTATTATGAGTCAGCAGGTATTTTGATGGTTTGTTTTATTCTGTTTTGAAATAGTCATCAGAATGTGATATCTGAATGAACAAGAATCCGTTTATGTGTATATGAATATGACTACGGGCTTCAGAAGATAAATTTGTATTTAGTAAACATGATTTTTCAGTTAACATGATTATCCGAACTTGGCATGTGGTTTGTTATTAGTTTCGGAATGCTTTGAAATGATTCGATCGATGTATTTATGTATATGAGTTAAGCATGGTTATTGTGTGCAAGCATGTGAATCAGATCGTTTATGAGGGTAAATATATATGATGTAATCGTACTTCCTGCATGGTTTTGATATGAATGTGAAGTGATGTGATTATGCCTTCAGTCTCCGTTATGGGAGTGTTTACAGCATGATATGCTATGTATTAAAGTTGTGCAGCGGAAGTGTGGTGTTTGAATGTTTTCTTGGGTATGTGGCTCAGCATGATAACATTGGTGTCGTGTTTTGGGTTATGACTGTTTTGGCCCATTTCTGATATATGTATATATATATGTATATGACTATATGGGTGAGTTTCCGAATGAATGCCTTTATTATGCAAATCTGTTTAGACATATGTTTTGAATATCCGCAATTGCCATTTGAATGTATTTTTCTTTGACGACCATTATGAATGGCCGTCCATATTATTATGTTTGTTTTCCCCACTAAGCGTTATCGCTTAGCACGGGCTCTTTTCCCCGTGCAGGTGACAGGTTTGCTTCTGTTCGAGTCGCGCATCTGCAGAGTCGGCCACATAGGAGTTAGAAGTGATGTATTTTGTGTAATTTCTGTAGCCTGGATTTTGTAATTCTGATGAATATGTATATGTAATAATATGTAAAGAGATTTATATAATATTCTGGGCCATGTAAATATTGGTATAGCAATGTTTGGAGAATAATTTCTATTGTATGCTTGTAAGTTTTGACAACTGTATGCTTTGGTTTAGTGTATGCGCAATTGAAAAATATGCATGTCCAAATCTACTCCTCAAGTTTTAAATTCTTCCGTATTTTAGTATGCTTTGTCTCGCTTCAGTCCGGTAACACACCTACTCGTACGGCCTCCTACTCCCTTACGGATGGGTTCGTCCACGTATGAGTTGGGGTGTTACACCTAATCTGGGCCCAAAGGGGGGATAACAGTTACGGCAGGGCCACAAGGTTCCCCGCCTAATCCGAGTGGGTGGTGGGTGGGGTTAATTTCATCCATGGTAACTAAACTTTCGCAATTTTAACGTTATGGTTACTAAATTTTGATTGGTAACGAAAAAATAATATATCTTTTATTTTGTAACAAGAAGGTCACAATGACCGAAATTTGCTTAATCCGGCCACCAGCACGTGAAAATCATGGTGAGACCCATTGCCACGTAAGAAAAAATGCCACGTCAAATGCTAACTATATTTGGGGTTAATTTCATCTGTGGTAACTAAAATTTTGCAATTGTAATGTTGTGGTCATTAAACTTTGATTTGTAACGAAAAAATAATTCATTTTTTATTTTGTAACAGGAAGGTCATAATGATCGAAATTTGCCTAATCTAGCCATCGTCGCATGAGAATCACGACAATATCCATTGCTACAAAAAATGCCACGTCGAGTGCTGACATGGATCCGATGTAGCATGATTTTTTATAAAAAAAAATTAATTTATTTGTACTATCTATCTCTTCGTTCTTCTCTTTCTATCTATCTCTCTCTATCGCTTTCTCTCCATATCTATCTCGCATAATCATTGACAAAATCGTGGTTGCTCATTCTTCTTCTCATCTCTCATTGTTTAATCTTCGAAGTGATCATTACGGCTTCAAATTCGCCACCACAATAAGGGATAACAATTTCTCTTCCTTCCCTTCAATTAAAATGGTTTTCAATTTTCTTTAAATGAAAACCATTTTAGTTGAAGTGAGGAAAGAGAAATTATTATCCCTTATTGTGGTTGTGAGGTTGAAGCCATAATGAAAACTTCGAAGACTAAACAGAGAGAGGCAAAAAGAAGAAGAAACCACCACGATTTGGTCAATGAGTAAGCGAAACAAATTTGGAAAGAAAGCAATAGAGAGGGAGAGAGATAAATAAAAAGAGAAGAATGAAGAGACAGACAGTAAAAAAAATTTATTTTTTTTAAAAAACTATGCCACTTCGGATCTAGTCAGCATCCGACGTGGCATTTTTTCTTACGTGGCAATGGGTTTCGCCGTGATTCTCTCACGACGGTGGCTAGATTAGGCAAATTCCGATTAGTATGACCTTCCTCTTACAAAATAAAAGATGAGTTATTTTTTCATTACAAATTAAAGTTTAATTAGCACAACGTTACAATTGCGAACGTTTAATTACCATGGATGAAATTAACACCGGATCCAGTCAGCGTCCGACGTGGCATTTTTTCTTACGTGGCAATGGGTCTCACCGTGATTCCCACGTGTCGGTGACCGGATTAGGTAAATTTCGGTTATTGTGATCTTCTTGTTATAAAATAAAAGATGGGTTACTTTTTCGTTACAAATCAAATTTTAGTGACCATAACGTTACAATTGCAAAAGTTTAGTTACCACGGAAGAAATTAACCCGTGACGGGTGGGTAGGAAAGGGTTAATGTGTAATACCCCCTAATCACCCGTAAAGCTTTACTACAGTGACTATAAAGTGTCACAACACAAACACATGTGATAGGTGTCTAATTGATGTAATATTTAGTATATGTTTTGTGTGAGTTTAAGTAGTTAAGTATGTAAATATATGTATCTTCCATGATTATTTGTCTATTTTATGTATTTATATGTTTTGTAGGGTGAATTGAGTGTTAAAGGTGAAAAGAGGCGTGAATCGTGAAGAAGTGAAGAGAAGCTAGCTGTTCATGAGTCGTGAAGATGATGTACGACTCGTGAAGATCAAATGAAGATGCAAGACTCGTGACTGATAGCCTGACTCGTGAAGGAAGAAACATATGTGCACAAGTTGAACAGCATGAAGGAAAGCAGAGGAGCACGAGTCGTGAAAGAAGGACACGACTTGTGGAGGTGTGCAAACAGAAGGAAGAACAGTAGAAAAAAAGGAAGAGATGACCGAGACGTGAGCCAAAGCACGACTCATGCAAGTGGTGCATGACTCGTGAAAGGAGAGCACGAGTCGTGAAGAGCCAGAGAGAAAGTAGGGGAAAAAGGAGAAAAGAAGAATAAAAGAAAGGGAACCCTATGTTCTGTCGCGAGCGCGACAGGGATCGCGATCGCGACAGAAGTATCCGTTGGGCAGTTTTCCTTGAAAGGTCACCTGAAGAGACATGATTTTCCACCAGCCTTTGCAACCATTTGAAAAGACATCTGAAGGGACACAACTTTTAGAATAGTATAAATATAATTTCAACTGTAATTTAGAGATGGAATTTTACTGAATTATTTTCTGTAAGTTTTGAGAGAATAGTATTTAGAGTTAAAGTTCTAAGTTAGATTTATGTTTTGAAAGGAAGGCAATTGCAAGGAAGAAGACTATAATTGGTGAAGGGAAAAAGGGTTGAGAGATCCCCTTCTTCTATTTCTAATCTCTACTTCTTCTTTTTAATTATTAAATGAATGTTTTTTAGGAACTTGAATGATATTAACTTTACTTCTATTTCCATCTATATTATTGGTCTTTGAATGCAGAATTCTCTATTAGTATATTTGCATGATCTTTATAAGTTAAAGTAAGATTCGAGAGACCGCTTTATCTGACATCTAATAGAAATTCGTTATCAAAGCATAGTTTGAGAGATCGCATGTTGAGATAATTTCTATAGGTTGGTGAATATTCTTAAAGTATGTAATTAGAATTGACTAGTTCATTAATGAGAGTTAAAGATTAGCATTTTAATTGCATGTTTTGAGCATTCTAATTCATGTCGAGAGAGTGGATTAGAACTATATTCCAACTTGGCTTGCTAATAAGATTATAAATGTTAATTAAAATGATGGAATCAAGTTCATAACCATTAGTTCTTCATTACATATATTATCTTCTTTGACTATCAATAACTAGGTTAAATTAATTTGCATGATAAAGTGTTTTAGAATCAAAATTACAATTCAATGATCATTGTAAATAAGATTAAAATTGAGTAGTAATAGTGTGTAATATTTATCACATTCCTTGTGGGATTGACATCTTTTGTACTATAATCGGTACACCGTATACTTGCGGAATTAGCATGTAGAAATAAGCTAACAAGTTTTTGGCACCATTGCCGGGGAATGAATGATTATTTATTACCATTATGAATCTTAATTTATGATTTTGGATTACAATATTTAATTAGTTTGTTTTGTGTTGTTTTTACAGGATTTGGTAGTTCAAGTCTATGCCTAGTACAAGGAGTTCTCAAGAAGAGCTTGAACGTTTGAATCCTGAAATAGAGAGATTTTTGTCAAGTAACCGAAAATCCAACAAAAATAAGAATAAGAATAAGAGACTTATCATGGCTGAAGAGGAAAATCCACCAAGGTTAATGGATTTTGCCACACCTGCATTGAGTGGTGCTCAATAAGGTGTGGTAAGGCCTACGGTACACGCTAATCAATTTGAAATAAAACCACCTCTTTTGGAAATGATTCAAAATAGCATTCAATTTTATGGTTTGACAAATGAGGATCCCAATGCTCATTTGGCTAATTTCTTGGAAATTTGTGATACTTTTAAAATAAATGGAGTTTCGGCGGATGCAATTAAGCTTAGTCTTTTCCCTTTCACTTTGAAAGATAAGGCTAAAGCTTGGTTGAACTCCCTAACTAGAGGATCTATTACCACTTGGGACCAATTGGCCCAAGTATTTTTATCTAAATACTTCCCTCTAGCCAAAACTAAAAAAATTATAAAAGATATCACTACTTTTATTCAACATGATAATGAATCTTTGTATGAAGCTTGGGAGAGGTTTAAGAAATTGCAGAGAATGTGTCCTCACCACAACCTTCCAAGAGAGCTACTTATGCAGACTTTCTACAATGGAGTGAATCATACCACTAGAGGGACTATAGATGCTGCAGCCAGAGGTTCCCTTATGAGGAAAACTATGGAGGCTGCGTTTGAGTTGCTAGAACAGATGTCTATGAATAATTGTATGTGGCCCACCGAAAGAGTAAGGGAGTCTAATAATTCTAATGCTAGGGGGGTATATTCAATAGATTTTGTAGTAGCTTTGTAAGCCCAAGTTGAGGCAATGACACATAAGGTTAATAGCCTAGGAATGGGGGGAAGTTCACCAAATGGATGCACTATATATGGTCAACAAGGTCATATTAGTGAGAATTGCAATTTAGGACTAACTAATAAGGTGGACCAAGTGAGCTTTATCCAAGGCCAAGGGCATGGTAACCCTTATTTAAACACTTATAATCTTGGCTGGCGTAATCATCGAAATTTTTCGTGGGGAAATAGTAGCAATAATCAAAATAGAGGTGTAGGTTTCCAATAACCACAAGATAGGTTTGGAGCATTTGAAGGGAAAATTGATAAATTTATTGAGGAGATTAATTTCAAAATTAGCTCTTAAAATGAGAACCAAAAGAAGCTTGAGGCAAAAATTGATCAAATTACTAAAAATCATGCTTCATCCATTCATAATCTTAAGGTTCAATTGGGTTAACTTGCAAGTTCATTACCATCAAGGAGTCTAGAGTGTCTTCCAAGCAATACGGAGGAAAATCGTAGGGGCCACATGAAATCCTAGTATTTTATAGTTTCTTATTTAGGTTGCTTAATTAGATTTTCTTTCTATATGTATTTATGCTGTTCTTAAGTTATTTTATGTAATTTGTTAATTAAATTTTATATAGTGGTTTTTAATATTACTAACACACTTTGTTTTTCTTCTACAGGTCAAAATAGTAAGATTAGGTGTTGTTTTATTTATTGTGAATATAGGAAAAATTAGAAAAACAAAAGTTTTCAAGACATGATGATTCTGTTGCAAGCATGACACGCATCGCGATCACGATAGAAGGAGACAGAATGAACAACCTTGAAGTCAATCCGAGTTGTGCTGTAAGTTCACGGGTCGTGCGTCGTCCTCCGACTCGAGCTCCTTACTGAAGCTAATGCTTCTTGTAACATCCCAAAATTACCCTAGTAGTATTGAGTGTGATTAGTGTAATTAAGTGAGTGTAAAATTAGGATTTATAGATTTATATACCTAATTGAACATGAGAAATTAGGGACTTAATTGAATAAAAAAATTAAAGTAGAGTAGTGACTAAATTGAAACATTGCATGATTAAGGTTAGTGGAGGATTATATTAACATGATGGGATTAATTAATCCTAACCAAAGGAATAAAATAGTGGAATTCCATGTGGCATAGAGGTGGGATTAGTGGCTTGTGCTGGAAATGCCACCTAGCAAATGAAGAGTTTATATTGTGACACCTCCTCCTTGCATGCACATAAGAGAGTATGTGGGAAATTCTGTCAATTGGTTTACCTTTCATTGCATAATTCTTTTTCTGTGCTTCAAACTCCTCATCCGTCCCTCTCTCTTGCTCATCAATCTGTAATGAATTCTTAAGGTTTAAGTATAGTTAAGAAGATTAAGTGTTCAGCCTTAAAGGTATGTGTTGGTATAGAATTGTATTCTTCTTCATCTCTTTCTTTGAATTTCAGTTCTTGACTTGAGTTGCTTTGAATATGTGTATGTGGATGGAGCTGGGGATCTAAGTAGACCAGCCAAGGGTAAAGAAAAGGTTGTAATAGAAGAGAAAGGAAGAAGTGCTCCACGAGGTTTGGGATTGTATTTGCATTGATGCATGTTTAATGTGTTTTTGTATTTGAATTGTATGTGTTAATTGATGTTTGGTATATTTGAAATGTAAAATGGATGTGTGTTGAAGTGTTAAGTGAATTGCCATGAGTATGGTATGTGATCAAGTATGAACCCTAGTGTTAGGGAAAATTCTGCTTATAGCTTACCAGACCTCTGTATAGTATTTCGGGCATAACTGGAGTTTGAGAACCCAAAATTGAGTTTTTGTTGCTTCACTGGAACCATGACTTCCGTACCTATAAATTTTGCAGAAATAACTATGAGCTAATTCTTGCTCTAGAACAGTCTGTATTGTTTAATTAATAACTAATGATTGATAAGTCCAAACTACCTGAAACTTGTCCCATTTGAAAGATAAGACATATAGAAACAAATGTTATGAAGGAACCTTTGCCTGAAATTGAGTGTAAGACTTCGGTTTGGGCTGTACAAAATTGTGATGCGAAGCAGTCCTGAAGTTTAGCTTCTGTTTTGCTTAATTTAGTATGTCACGGTCACAACCAATTCATTGCCACCGTGACCCCTCCCTGTTATGTCTATTTAGGGTATTTTTCTTCCCGAAATACACCCGAACTTCACTACGAGTTCCCATAGCTTGTCCAATCCATGTTTATCATTATAAAATGAGAATCTTAAGCATGATGATCTATGCATGCTAATGTATATAAATATGTATGAGCTTTAAGTGTTCTAAGGGTGATGAATTAAGTATGTGAATGGGTACAAATAAGGATGATAAACCATGAATGCGAATATGATAAATCATGAATGCGGACAGTCTTGAATATGAATGTGTACTTAGTGCAATCCTATCTATGATTGAGAACCTTATTGTACGGGCATTATATCAATGATAAATAAAGTTTATAAGCATATAATTGAGATGACTATGTGAATATGTTACCATGTGATTCGGAGATGCATGATAGCCTAACTAAACTTGATTGCATTATTATGCAAGTTTATCAAAATGTGAATTAGAAATGCATGATAGCCTAACTAAGCTTGATTGCATTATCATGCGAATTATGAACATGTGAGGAGAATCAAATCATGCGAATGAATTTTAATATGCGATTGAATTATATGCGAATGAATAATGCCATGAGAATGAATGCGTAGTGAATGAATAAACTAATAAGCCTGTAGTCAAGTCGTGGATAAATAAGCATGCTTATGAAGGGCTAGTGATTTACGGCTGCTAGTGTGACACCAACGGGTGTCTAGTGATTGATACCGACGGGTATCCAGTGATATAGTGTTTGAGACTTCTGTCTCTAGTGATATAATGTTATTGATTAGTGTACCCGTATCCATCTCTAAGACTATGCAGGCTGTTAACGAACGATAAAGATATTGAATGTGTTTGTGATAAATATGTATCGGTATTATTGTTCTTAACGATAGTGTGATATTTATGCCGTGCTATTGAATTAGTATTAGTGCAGTGAGCCTACAATTGGCTTAGCGTAGTGACTAATGAGCAGTGTACATGATTATTAATTGATAGTGACTTATTGTTCTTCATTGACATAGTGAAGTGAATATTGACCTTGATAAGTGAAGAGTGAATAAGCATGTAATGGACGCATTTAAATGATTGATATTATTAATATGTTGACTATGATTGTGTTATATATATAGTACTGATAGTGTGTACAATGATAGTGTAATGTTCATACCATGCTAGTGAAATTAGTGTATAGATATTGATGCCTTTATCAGCCTAGTGAAGTGATTATTGAGCATGACATTGAGTAATGATTCAGAGTGTGTTAAAGGTACCATAAAAGTTATTGTATATTGGCATACTAATGTAATATTGATATAGTGATTATAAATGAGTTGCCTTGAGTGCTATGCACGCTCTTATTTGTAGTGCCTTGTGAATAGTGTAACGAATATTGTATGATGTTATATTTAACATGAGCTACGGTATATTGGCATGCTAGTGTAATATTGATCTAGTGGGTGTACATGATATGCCATATGTGTTAAGCATGCTCTCTATTGTGTAGTGCTTTGTGATTATTGTGTTAGTGCTCGTTTGCATATCCCCACTAAGTGTTATCGCTTAGCACGGGTGCTTGTCTCCCGTGTAGGTTGTGGATTGGAGCCGAGTTTTTGAAGGAGTTATGCAGGCCACCATAGGAGCAGGAAGTGTCCTATTAGTGTTACGTTCTGTAAAGTTTTGTACAGTAGAGCTCCATTTTTGTAATAGCTATTCTTTTTGTATATGTGTATAGTGTTATATGTAACTTATTGTAGTGAAGCATGTAACTTGTAATAGTGAATAGCGTATATCTAGTGATAGTGTGTATGCATAGAGGAACATGTAAAGTAAGACTGTGTTTTGTAATATGGAAGCTAAAGTGAACTAGTGGAATTTGTAGTGTAGTGAAATAGTGTTAGTGTTAAAGGGTAATGTTTAATGAAAGTACGGTTAATAAGGTAATTGCATGCTTAGTGTTGTGTAGCGTCCACTTATCCTTCTAAGGGACATTTGGGCGTTACACTTCTATCGCGAGCGCGACACGCATTGCGATCGCGACAGAAGGCATTGCTTCACAGGACATTCGATTCATGCCGGCGTTCACGAGTCTCACCAGAGAAGTGGCATCTGCACGAGTCGTGCATGGTTGTCCGACTCGTACAGCATGCTGGTGATCGCGATGGGACCCAAGGTACGTATTTTTATAATTTACTTATCTTTTTTCTCTTTTTTCTCCTAATTTGTTTATTTTTCTTCTTAATGAGTTTAGTGTGTGTATCAATTTATCTTCATTAACCCCAAAAGGAAAAATAAAAAAAGAGGGAAATACAATTTTTCTTTTCGTCAAAACCCTAATTCCTTTAAATTGACGCGACCCTTTGTTTTCCAGCCCTCTTTTTTTATTCTTCCCTTTATCGTGTTAGACTTCACAAGTCGCACACATCCTTCTGCCTCTTCATCTTCTTTCATTCTTTTTCTTTCATGAGTTCTCTTTGCCGCATTTAACATTTAATTAGTGTCTCCTTCTGTTCGCTTTTGCATTACTCTTCCTTCTCCATATCTTTAATTCATGTGTTTAGCATTTCATATTTCTCTTCGTAGTTAGTTCTCTTCGTAGCTAGTACTCTGTTTCTTTTTAATCCATTCTTTAACATAAAATGGTAAGAACAAAGAACCCATCATTTTCATGCATAGATCAAGCGAGACTGGAGGCTAAACAAGGAGATATATCTTCCACCTTTGGTGCCAGTTTTCCTATCTTTTCTGTGGATGAAGGTACCAGATTTCTTACTCTTCATGACAAAACCTTTTTGCAATGTAAGTATTTTCCTGTCTCTCTTCTTGAGCAAGTAGGAATGTCAGATTCTGTTAATGAGATGTTCTCCAATTGTGGCTTCCTAAGGTTTGCAAACATGCATGAAAATATTCATCCTGACTTAATGTTAGAATTTTACACTATTTTGCAAAAGAATGAGGAAAATGAAAACTGGTTAGATTTTAGATTGAATGGCAAGGCACATACTTTGACCTATTTTATGATGAATAAAATGTTTGAATTTTCACAAACTGGCTTATCTGACCCACCTAAGTCCTTTAAACCTAATGAATTTTGGTCATTTTTAACTGGTTTGCAAACACCCTATAGATCTAGAGATGCTAAATCTATGTTCATAAAAGATTTAAAATACTGGATTTTGCATAAGATTTTTGCTTCTTTGGTTTTTAATCGGTCTGAGTTTAATAGAGTTTCTGCTCATGAATTGTTTTTGATGTGGTGCGTGCATAGAGGTAAGGATGTATGTTGGCCTTATTGAATTTTTAATCAATTATTGCAGTGTGTTAGTAAACATGATTCACCGATCACACATGGGCACATTATTTCTATTATTGCAAGAAATTTAGATATTGATCTTCGAGCATATCATAGAGACCGTCCTTGTATTTATTTTACTAAACATCTATTTGTGCGTGGAGAGGTTGTCAATAATTTATTTCAGGAAATCCCACCACACTCAAGGTCTTGTTGGAGGGATCTTTTAGGGTCCTCTGCTCATCAGGAGGAAGCCAGTGATGATGAGGGCAGTGGGGATGTAGCTATGCAAGATGTGGCTGAACCTCCTACTGTTGGGTCTTCTAGCCATAACATACTATCTATGCTTGAACAAATCTTGCAAATCAATCCACCATGGAAGATCAATTAAAATCCTTAGCTAGACATCATCGTCGACTTGAGCATAAGGTGGACACATTCATTACTTAAGCTAGTTATGTGGTTCTTTCTCCTCCACCTTCACCATGAGCAGAGAGTTTTTCTTACCTTTGTTTTATTTTTTTCTTTCTTTTACTTTTTTATTTTCTTTTATTTCTTCACATTGAGGACAATGTTGATTCTAAGTGTGGGGGAGTGAGTATGTTTGTGTGTTTGTTTGTGTTTTATGAATTCTTGTATGAGTGTTCTATATGTAAGTTGTGTGAATGTTTGTATGTCTTTATTTTTCAAATAAGCTTTTTAGTAAGTTTTATTATAAGGCATTGTTCAATTTATATATTATATAGATTGTTAAGTTATTTATCTTTTATGCTCATTTTATTAGTTTTTCAAAATTTTTAGTATGTGTTTTAAGTCTTTCAAGTTATCTTCTTTTACTTCTTTCACCATTATAGATTATTTAGTCTTTCTACTAACCATATTTTAAAGTTAGAAATTGCTCATTTAGTTTAAGATTTTAGGGTTCTAGTTGCCTATGGAAACTATAGCCATAATACTTACCCCTATGTCTTTTTAATAATGGATGAGAACTTAGAAAAAATAAAACAAAGAATAAGTGGGATGGAGCATAAAATGCACCCATAATATTCATAAAAAATAAAGCAAGATGTATATCCAAAATTGAAAAGTATGGGATGGAGCGTAAAACGCATCCAATACTACATTCTCTTGCTATTCATGGGATGAAAATTAAAAGTATACCCATGTTCAAAACAAAAAGAAGAGTCAAAAGAAAAGAACAGTCTAAAAATGCCATGAGATTGGATTAAGGGTATGTGTGCTTATGAATTATCCTAAAAAGGCAACTAAAAACCTTAGGATTTTAAAGTTTATGAACAATATTCACTCTTTAAAGCATGTTTAGTTTTTTTGGGACTCTATATTCTTACTGTTGGAATTAGTAAAGTTTAGTGACTTGTTAAATTTTCAATACATGCTTTAAAATTTGATTTACTAATATTTTTGAGATTTTAAGATATTTGATCTTTTCAATTCTATCATATATGCCTAATAAACAGTGTTGTATAGTAAAGATTACTGTTATTAAATTTTCTCATTCTTTTATTTTGCTTGAGGACAAGCAAGGTTTAAGTGTGGGGAAATTTGATAGGTTTCTAATTGATGTAATATTTAGTGTATGTTTTGTGTGAGTTTAAGTAGTTAAGTATGTAAATATATGTATCTTTCATGATTATTTGTCGATTTTATGTATTTATATGTTTTGTAGGGTGAATTGAGTGTTAAAGGTGAAAAGAGGCGTAAATCGTGAAGAAGTGAAGAGAAGCTAGCCGTTCACGAGTCGTGAAGATGATGCACGACTCGTAAAGATCAAATGAAGATGCAAGACTCGTGAATGATAGCCTGACTCGTGAAAGAAGAAACATATGTGCACAAGTTGAACAGCATGAAGGAAAGTAGAGGAGCACGGGTCGTGAAAGAAGGATACAACTCGTGAAGGTGTGCAAACATAAGGAAGAACAGCAGAAAATAAGGAAGAGATGACCGAGACGTGAGCCAAAGCACGACTCACGCAAGCGGTGCACAACTCGTGAAAGGAGAGAACGAGTCGTGAAGAGCTAGAGAGAAAGCAGGGGAAAAGGAGAAAAGAAGAAGAAAAGAAAGGGAGCCCCGTGTTCTGTCGCGAGCGCGATAGGGATTGCAATCACGATAGAAGTATCCATTGGGCAGTTTTCCTTGAAAAGTCACCTGAAAAGACATGATTTTCTCCCAGCCTTTGGAACCATTTGAAAAGACATCTGAAGGGACACAACTTTTAGAATAGTAAAAATATAATTTCAACTGTAATTTAGAGATGGAATTTTACTGAATTATTTTCTGTAAGTTTTGAGAGAATAGTTTTTAGAGTTAAAGTTCTAAGTTAGATTTATGTTTTGAAAGGAAGGCAATTGCAAGGAAGAAGACTATAATTGGTGAAGGGAAAAAGGGTTGAGAGATCCCCTTATTCTATTTCTAATCTCTACTTCTTCTTTTTAATTATTAAATGAATGTTTTTTAGGAACTTGAATGATATTAACTTTACTTCTATTTCCATCTATATTATTGGTCTTTGAATGCAGAATTCTCTATTAGTATATTTGCATGATCTTTATAAGTTAAAGTAAGATTCAAGAGACCGCTTTATCTGACATCTAATTGAAATTCATTATCAAAGCATAGTTTGATAGATCGCATGTTGAGATAATTGCTATAGGTTGGTGAATATTCTTAAAGTATGTAATTAGAATCAACTAGTTCATTAGTGAGAGTTAAAGATTAGCATTTTAATTGCATGTTTTGAGCATTCTAATTCATATCAAGAGAGTGGATTAGAACTATATTCCAAATTGGCTTGTTGATAAGATTATAAATGTTAATTAAAATGATGGAATCAAGTTCATAACCATTAGTTCTTCATTACATATATTGTCTTCTTTGACTATCAATAACTAGGTTAAATTAATTTGCATGATAAAGTATTTTAGAATCAAAATTACAATTTAATAAGATCATTGTAAACAAGATTAAAATTAAGTAGTAAGAGTGTGTAATATTTATCACATTCCTCGTGGGATTGACATCTTTTATATTATAATCGGTATATCGTATACTTGCGGAATTAGCATGTAGAAATACGCTAACAACATGCGCATAAAATAGTATTCCACATAAAGTTCAGGATTAATAAATTTCTTTAATAAAACATGTTAACATTATATCACATTCCGAAATCCATGCATTTCATTACAAAATACTTTTAGTATTACAACAGTTTTTGCTTTACAAAATATAACTTTTCTGTTACAAAACTTACTTTCATTACACATGCCAACTAAAATACACATCTTATGCTTATTACAAAATAACCTATAATTACAGCGGTTCCTATGTGTTGGCTGTTGGTGATGCAGACTGACTTTCAAAATGCTACCTACAAGTACCTGCATGGATAAAATATTCATGTTAAGCGATAATGTTTAGTGGGGAATAAAAAAAATACGGATGAACACGTACGGTGTTCATCAATACTAATCACATGCTCAATCCATAACATATATAAATGTAATCAATTAGCAACCATATTAACACAATCATCAATTAATTACCTACAAGCAACTATCAACTATGAAATCATTTTATAGATCTTCATTTCGAATCCTAAATTCTCATACTAATTTGCTCATTCTGTTATCTCTTATTTATTTGTTTACAGCTTAATAGATAACGCCATTTATAGACATTGTATAATACATATATAATCACACATGTCAAAATAATTATCAGTACTTGCATAAATATATACACCATCACTATTTTATTAGCACACATTTGTTCAAGGAATACTTTTATTGAATCCCTAACAAAATCACATATTCATCAACATAGCTAGTTCACTGTCATTTTCCTACTTGCCATAACTGATCACCTACTATACACTCACAAGTTCACCAAATACTCGAGGTTGATAATCAATCATCTGTTTATTATTTATATCCTAATTTGCCTGCACTTCTATAGTAGTGGATAACGGGTTATCACTCTGATATATGTAGATACCTTTAAATTAGTATCCGTAGATATTAAACAATCAAATCGCATTTGTACTCGTAGGTATAGAAATAATCAATCGCATTTGTACCCTTAGGTACAGAAATAATCAATCGCATTTTTACCCGTAGGTACAGAAATCATCAGTACAGAAATAATCATTCACATTTGTACTCGTAGGTACAGAAATCATCAATCGCTACCCATAGGTACAAAAATAATCAATCGCATTTGGTATCCGTAGATCCCATTTTATAAATATACACAATCACTCGCTTTTAGGGAACCTATTCTAGGATTACCCCTGACCCAAATGGGGTCGATCTATTATTATAAATCAATCGCTTTTGGCTGTAGCACTTAAGACCCTATAGGCATGCCTATCTATCCACGACTCTACTTGCAGGCTAGACAACTATCTCCATTACTTTAATCGAATTCACATGATGAAGCCTTCACAAAACTGTGTCACATAAATATTAGATAGTTCTTAACACTATTCACTTTCATATGCATGTAACTTCTTTCAACCCCACACTTCATCACTCAATTTATACATATAGTATACACGTATATACATATATACAAACACATGTTTACTTGAGTTACCATGTTTTTAGTCTTCATATAAACAAGCATTTCATAACTCACTTCATTATTCAAACGCTCATGTTAATAGCACACATATGTACTCATTATTTCTTTATAACTATGTTAAGCTTTAACTTGTGATTTATATTATGCACAAATATAATTCATTCATCACTTATACATATTCATACCCACTTACACATCTATAACTTTCATATGCATATTCATTTGTTGATTAAGCATATTAGTTTATTCATATTAAGTCAAATATATAGTCCTCACAATACTCAGGGGTGTCGCGATCGCAACAGACTAAAACCTTCCCTTCTATCGTGCTCGTGACAGAACCTAAGCTTTGAGTTCAAAGCTCCCCTTCCACAAACATTTAGTTCAAGTACTTTGTCTCAGTCACATATAACTTTCATAACCCATCCTAACATTATTTACTATCCTTATGTACTTCTAATCATATTTATAACCTTAGTCTCAAGTATTCCTAAGTGATAATCATTTCGTTACACTTTACCAGACTCTAAACAAGTGTCGAATAAGTCCCGAAAAGTTTCGATGGAATGGGGGTGTGTTTCGAGGAGAAAAAGTCACTAAAATATACATAAATGAGAGGGTAAAGGTGGGAATTGATTCATGTCAACCATGGGATCCAAAAGAAGAAGAAAAACCCTCATTAAGCTGGTTCTGTCGCCCTCGCGACAGTAGGCTCCAACAGGTGCCCTACGAGACTGCTTTTCACCTCAAGCTTGAACCACCTAAACCAACATCTAAACTTCATTTTTAGGTGAACCCTATTCTTAACAATTGTTCCCTAGGATGTTAAGTTTCTAATGGGATAAATTTCAGGTCATTTGGACATCTGAAACGTCAGATATGACCTAAACAACCTATATTGTTCTGATGAACCTCCTAGAATAGGTACACCTATGTTTTGGCAACTTTTTGGGACACTTAGAGCTAGAATTAGCTCAACCATATTCTTAGAAATTTTTAGGTGTGGATCTTAGGTTTCAGCTACATCTTGAATCGACCAATTTGGAGTATTAAAACTCAATCTATGGTCAAAATAGTCACTAAAGGTCAAGAGAACCCCAAACACAGTTTTACACTACTTACATTTCAAGCATGCAAACGACCAATTTGACAAAACTAACTCATCATACTCACTCTAACCTCCTATACACATACATGAGCCTCTCAACTTCACATTAGAAACTCAAACATGCATAATTCACGGTAACTTCACACACTTCCCTCAAGATTAAGTTTTCCATGCATAATAAACACATCAATCACTAACACAACCATCACACAATTTCATTTCCACTCAATACACATAACCAGCACATACCTCAACTGTAACATTTAGCCATCATCACATAATCAAGCAAAACTTCTAAACTAAATAATAATATATCTACAGAGATTTAGATCCCAAACCAATCAACATAAATCTATAACAAGGAATTAACAAAGAAATCCCAAACCTATCAATTCCTTAGCTCCAATGCTCAGTTGGTATCTTGGTCATCTATCCTCTTCTTTCTTTTTTTCTTTTTTCACATCCAACAACACATGTACAATCCAAATTCCAGAATTTAAAACAATAAATCAATACCACTTTAATCTTAATTTCAAAAATAAGGAGTAGAAGATGATGAAAAACCACAACTAAACACTTACATTGCTTAAAAGCACAATCCAGAAATTCTTTAACTCAGCTCAGTGAATTCGGTTATTTTGACAAGTTTAACATCATAAATTTTAACCATTTGTTTTAGTATCTGATAAGAATATTATTTTATATTGTACATGTGGTAAGTTTATATAATTTCAATCAGCCTTTTATATATTTTTTTTGTTTGCTTGTCTGGAGTCCAATTATTTTCAGTAGCAAATTTGAACTAGTAGGGACAATTTTAACCCAAAAATATATTTAAGGGGCAACTGTATACCATTTTTTATATTTCAAGAGTAAATTTACTCCAAATATATATTTAAAAGGTAAATATGTACAATTTTTAATACTTTAAGGGCAAATTTGCCCATTATCCCTAATTAATATTATATATATACTGGAATTCAAATACTTTAATAACCTTTTTTTTATTTGAATATAAATACTTTTAATCCACAACTGAAATATTGTATAGTACTTACACTCAAATTACAAAAAATAACAGAAATCGCCAAACATAAATAACTATGCTAACTACCTCAATATTAACTAAGTACATGCTTCTCCATTGAAAATAACAATACAAGGAATCCTACATCACCTGGAATTTCGTTAAAATTCTTTCGGCTATAGAAAGAGATCTATTTCTTCTCCTCTCACTCAAACTTCTTACTTTCCTGATTAAGATCCAAAATCCCCATTTTCAACACAGACAAAAACATGGTCAGGCCAAAGAAGCTCATCAAGATAGCAAGAAGGTGGCATCAGATAGCTGCTTTCATGAGAAATGTGTGTGATTATGGTGTCTAAATTGGTTTGATAAGTTTTTTTCTACGCATTGAATTAATCTTGAATTGAGATATAAAATTCTTGCATGTTTAATGTATAAAACCTTGTTATTATTGCTTTGAAAAGAAATTGAGGAACCCATACTTTGATATGAACTTGTCAAAAATTGTTTTGGATTTTTTTTCCCTACCTTGCCTTGTATTTTGGTTTGATAGAGCTTATTTTTTGAGTAAATGAACTTTTAAAAGGTTTTTATGTGAGTTAGTTCATGCTTGAAGACAATCAAGGGATAAGTGTGGGGGAATTACAGTAGTCAAGAGCCGATTTGTTATCCCATTAGCATATGTAAGCAATAACATCATAAGAGAGCTATTCAACATGTCTGAACAAATGTTTGGGCTACCAAGTGAAGGTCCTATCAAATTGCCATGTGATTTCGTGTTGATGGATCAAATATTATTATGCTGTAAAGGTTATTCGTCATACAGTGACAGGGTTAGTCTGTGCTTGTGTCATCATAGACTGTATTTCTTCTAGTGTTTTTCCCTTAGTTTCGGGTACCCACTTGGCAACAAATACAACGCCCATACAACAAATTCTGAAGAATATGAAAAATGTTCCTGAAAAGAAGAGATAATTATAATTTGCATTAGAATTTACAAGAATGAAATAAAACATGTACTATATATATGCGCATAATCAAATAGATGGGAGATTACCAGCTGGGCTCCATTTCATCAAGAAATTGAAAACATAGGCAACAATCCAAGAACTAAACCAGTTGATCAAAGACACAAAACTTCCAGCCGAACCGGTCAGGTTTATTGGGAATATCTGAAATAATAGTGTTAGTTTACTTATTTTAGAAATTATTTTCCACTTCAACTACGACTAATTTATAAAACTTATTACCTCTGACATTATAATCCAAGGAATTCCAGACAGTCCTAGTCCAGTTGATGCATTGTAGGTCTGATCGCATAATCAAATAAATAATTCATTTTCTTTTCAAACCTTATTTAGGAAATACATGCATATAATTAAATTTTGTTAGCTTAACTTACAGTTATACCAACAAATACAAAGATAGGGGTGAGATGGTGTTTCCACAGTTGAAGTTTCTATTGATATCCAAACGAAAAATATTCAGGCAAATGGCTTTGAATTGATCAAAGCAAAAAATATCCATAAAATAATTGAATTTTACTAGAAATTATATGGAAATGGACCTGCAATGAGAATGACAATCCTGTCAAAAAGCAGCCTAAGCACATTCGGAAGAAGGTTCCAATGGCGGATTTTTTTTTATTTATAATTATGCTAATATTGACACAATTCTTACATCCCATATTTCTATTTACAGTTCTTCAATCTTTAGGCATCGGCTCAGAAAATAAAATTGAGGTTGTAATGAGAATGAAAACACCAGATGAAATGCAGGAAGAAAGAAAGAATGGTTGCTCAGCTACTGCTATTCTAATCTTCAGTTCCTTAATCGCTGTTTGTGGTTCATTTGTTTGAACCAAGTTAATTAGCTTACAATGGCTTCAAAAAAATATGAACCACGTACAGCGATTAAGGAACTGAAGATTAGAATAGCAGTAGCTGAGCAACCATAACTTTCTTTCTTCCTGCATTTCATCTGGTGTTGCATTCTCATTACAATCTCAAATTTATTTTCTGAGGCGATGCCTAAAGATTGAACAACGGTAAGAAGTATGGGATGTTAGAATTGTTTTAATATTAGCATAATTATAAATAAAAGAAAAATCCGCCATTGGAACCTCTTTCCGTATCCATCTCTAACTCAAAACAAAACCCGCGATTTAATACAACAACAAAAATGTGATATTCTTTTATATATATATATATATATATATATTACTTATTATTTATATTATTTTTAATAAAGATAGTGTAAAGAGTGCGTATAATGTGGTGGAAGGAAATGAGGAGGGGTTCTTTTTATTTCCGTATTTAACTACTTCCCAAATTCTTTCTGTTTTTTTTTCCTAAGTAAGTTTGTTGACTTAGTTAAAAAAAAGAAACTTAGAACGTAAAGGAACAGAGTAGAGAGATCAACAAGAAGGCAATGCGTTAGAGAGATAATTTGGGAAGTGTAAACTGTAAAGAGAGTGCGTATAATGCGGTTGAGGGAAATGAGGAGGGGTTCTTTTTTAGTTTTTACAAAAAATATTCCCCTTTTTCTGCTCCAATCCTGATTACAACTAATATTTTTTAGTTTTTCATTCTTTAACCAATTAAAATTTTCTTTTATCTAATACTATTATTAAAATCTCAATTGAAATTGATGTTGCTGTTGTCATTGTCATTGTCATTATCATTATTATTGACTGTCCGAATTTTTTGGACTACCGGCTGGACAAAGTCACCTGAAAATACACAGAATCCGACGGGTTTCCGACAAAAGAAACTCTGACGGTCTAGTCAGAAATTGATAAAAGTATTTAAAAGAATTAAGAGAAAGAGTTCAATCATCTTTATATCTGGATTTCTACGTACCTATATAATTAGGTAGTAGAGTCTGAATAAGATTATGTAGCAGAGTTTAAATAGCAATGCAAGTCCCTATTCATGACACTACAAAAAAGGGTAATTTGCGACTAAATTTAGCGACTAAAATAATTTCATCGCTAATTAATTTGCGATTAAAATTGTTTTTAGTCGTGAAAACATAATTTATGAATTAGAATTCACATTTAGCAACTGATAAAGATAATCAGTCGCTAAAAAGTGGCGCGAAATGACCGCGCCTTTTTTGCGACTAAATTAGCGACTATAAGATTTAGTCGCTAACAATTTTTTATAATTTTGCGACTTAATAGCGATGAAATTGTCTGTCGCAATTTGTGGTGTACATTTAGCTAGTAAATTGTGTTGTCGGTGAAGGAGTAGTTGGTTTTTAAATAATTTAGCGACTAAAGATATTCAGTCGCTAAAGTGGTCGCAAAAGTTCGATTTACGTACAGAAT